>CM018688.1:1743730-3101230 GCA_009363875.1 Mikania micrantha | reverse complement strand
TTAAACCCGATAGTGACCATCAACCTGTTCGAGCATCACATGGTACAAGGCATTAACGTATAACACAATTAGAAGCAGTTAGATCGAAGGGAATAATGATGAAGAAGATCTAACAGGTTCGGGACCTGTTGGAACCACACCGGCCGAACCTTTTTGGAGTGAGCGAACCCTGCTATGTTCCACCTACCACCGAACTATTAGCCACAGCAGCGAACCCTTCGAGCCAACCGAACCTTTTTAGGTTCTGAAATTGGCCGAACCCTCCTAGGACAAACATGCAACGAACCTTTAGGCAGATGAACTGGTGTTGAGCCACGAACCCTAGCGAACCATCACTCACCAACGAACCTTTGGTTCGTCTGGCATCATCCCCGAACCATACAGGTGAAACTCCCGAACCCTGTGGTTCTTTCAGGCGAACCTTCTGCCTCACGATCTGCGAACGTTGGGGGTGGGCTCATGTTAGCCGGACCATACAAGGGTGACGAGCCCTCACAAACCCTGCACGAACCCTAGATCGGTTTGTAGTAGCCGAACCTTTCTTGGATAAAGCCGAACCTGTGGCACACCACTTGCCACCGAACCCTCGAGCCTAAGTCACTAGCCGAACCTATATCAAATGGAGTAATAGGTTCGCTGCCATACATGACCAACCGGTTGTTTCCGTTGCAAACCGTTTCCTTTGTTACGGCCACATTAGTTGTATGGGCCCACGCTTTATAAATTTGGCCCATTTTGTTAAAGCATATCCTTTCGGCCCATGTGACCATTAGGCCCAACCTAAAGGTCTAAACCATTTTGTTCTATGCAAACCACTTACCTAAAAGGTTTAGGCCCAATAGTCTATACCCGGCCCATACGTGGGTGTTAATTGGCCCACGTGTTGTAATGGCCCAACAATTTCAAGTTGACTCATTGGGAAGGAAATTGGCCGAGACTTTACTCACACCTAGTCGTTTAACTTAATTTGGCCCAATAACTAAGGTTGACCCGTTGTACATTTCATTAAGTTTGATATTAATCAATTGGGTCACAAGGACAAGTTAGACCTAACATAAGGTCCACAAGATCTAAATTTCAATAAAGCCATATTAGGATTAACTATCGATCTAACATGGGAAATTCTAGCACATATATGGTATGAAATCAGTGTAGGGGACGATCAT
Organism: Mikania micrantha; assembly: GCA_009363875.1. NCBI lineage: Eukaryota > Viridiplantae > Streptophyta > Magnoliopsida > Asterales > Asteraceae > Mikania > Mikania micrantha. The sequence goes on along the minus strand of CM018688.1, from coordinate 3,100,064 downwards.
TCATTTGGCTAAACACAAATGAGTCTTCTTAAGCTAGGATATCAATATCATGAGAGGAATACATTCGGAATGGAAAACAAGAACCTAAAGGTTATGGTTTAACTTAAATGTTAACACCTAAACCATTGGGAATTTCAAAGGCACATGATTAATCTAAATGGTTATTTACACCATCTAGGTTAATGACTTTATAAACAAACAAGAGATCATTTGAAAATCAAAGTTCATTAAAGGGCCCAAGAATGGCCCAATGGGTTTAATATAAGCCCATCATGTTTAAATTACATTTTCTTAAATTAATTATGCTTTTCATAAAGGAAATTAAATTATAAACTTTATCAATATAATTCAACGATTTTCCTAAATAAATGATTTACTTAAAATGTAATAAATTGAAAATGTTTTATTTAAATACCTTAACGATTAATGTGGGATCTGGGTTACTAATGGGTAATAGTTTAACTTAGATAGAGGAAATTCTAGAAACACACTAGTAATCTAGGACACGTAGTTGCACATCGAGACCAAACCATAGATACGACAATTCCCGTATGTACTTATCGTATTCGAATTCTTTAAAATAACCCAGGTGCTAAAGATACTTAGGCAACAATCAAAGAGTGCGCTTATCTTTTGTGGTTCATTTCACGGCAACACAGGTGAGTTCATTGCCCCTTTTCTAACATTTTTGTTTTAAAACGCGGGGCTGAGAAGCATGCGTAGACTGTTTACTTAAATTGTTTACTTTAAATGCTTTTAAATTTATATGTTTCATATATATAAATATTATCCTGAACCATGTTTAGGAAGATTTTATGCAGGTTTTACTAAGCTTATTCACTTATACATTAAGTGAATAAACGAGTTAAACTAAACTTTTCAATAAGTCAAAACATTTCAAAGGAATCAAATCAAACATTTTGGGAAATCAAGTGGGTGAATTCAAGGGAATCAAATCAAACATTTTGGGAAATCAAGTGGGTGAATTCAAGGAAACAAATCAAACATTTTGGGGAAATCAAGTGGGTGAATTCAAGAAATCAAATCAAACAGTTTGACAAAACAAGTGTGGGACTTCAAGACATCAAACAAAACAATCTTTGCAAAGACAACAATCAATGTTCTACGAACCAAGTGTTTGTTGAACAATGAATCAAGTGTACAACCGATCAATGAATCTTGTATTCTATGATCAACACATCAAGTACATCTTGTGACAAAAATCAGACGATCATTAAATCATTTTTAAGGGGTAGTATGTGAAATATCAGAGATAACATCTGCCAACACATTGAACTCAGAAATCCTATATTTCAAGAAGTCCTAGCTAGACTGATTGACTTGTAGGTCTTATGTTTGATGATATTTACAGAATTCCCTAACTACTAAGTACCTAGATTGACAGACTAGTCTACTCGAGTATGACCATAGGCCCCAATCTTAAGGACTTAGATTTTATTAAATGTTTATTTACTTGTTTAATTAAGCATTTATTAAACTGTTTCTACAATTTCTGTGGTTGATCACTATTGTGATGAACCTAAGGAATCAACATAGATTCCAAATTGTTGTATTGACAGGAACAAAGGACTGACGAATCATTGGGTTAAAGGTAGGGGTAAAATGCTTAATTTTCATTAACACCAATGTCCCATGTGGATTAGTATGTGGTGGGACGGCGTCTGGGCGGGGTTGTAGCCTCGACTCAGGGGTATGCCCTATATATAAGCATACCGATCCGGATGATACATGTGATGTTAATGAGATTAAGGTTGTTACCCGTGGGTTAAACAAAGGTTTTGTGAGAACATTTGAGTCATTTTGAACAAGAGTGTGTGATAGGTAAAGATGCTTAATTATCATTAACAACAATGTCCTATGCGGATTAGTATGTGGTGGGACGGCGTCTGGGCGGGGTTGTAGCCTCGACTCAGGGGTATGCCCTATACATAAGCATACCGATCTGGATGATACATGTGGTGTTAATGAGGTTAGGGTCTTTACCAAAGGAGGTTCAAATCATTTTCAAATCATTTTCAAATCATTTTCAAACACTAAACAATATGAACTCACCAACCATGTGTTGACTTTATTTTTGCATGATTTCTCAGGTGACGAACAGGTCAACTGAAGAGTCATTTCTTTGGATTAGGTTATCTGATAGAGAACCTAGCTTTTTGGACCTGCATATTTTGAAGCATCATTTTACAGTTTGTTTAACTTATCTTGTGCAACTACAAGATTGAAGACTGATGATGTGATAGTGGGTTACATTGTTAAATTGTAAACTTAACTAATATAATTTAACTCTGTAATCCTCTTTTATTTTAGCAAAGTTTCTCATTTATATATCATGTGCAATGTGAACAATCTGATCAATCCGATTATCATTTTGATATCGCGCCTCGGGAACCTTCCGCCCGTCGGGGAAACCCGATCCTACCCCGCCGGCTCGGGGTGTGACATAAAGAGTAACGGCCAAACGTTTAACCACTACCACGTTTGGGTGGCGATAAAAGACTCGCCAAAATTCCGTGTTCTTTGCCAAGAAGGTAACGAGGTCCAAGGTTCTTCAAAAAGAACCAAAAATTCCGAATCGAACGAGTATTCGCCGGGGGGTTCGACCGCACATACAAATTACGCGGTTAACCTAGAGGATGACGAAGAAGAACCCGAGTTCGACACCCCACCGGAACCGGTTAGACCGACGGGTCGAGATACAACAAAACGGGCGTCCTCTTCGAGTCGTCAAACCGTCTCCTCTAACACGTCAACAACCGAACTCGCCGAGCAACTCCAAGCTTTCACAACTTTTCAAAAAATAAAACACGAAGAAAGGAAAAAAATGCACGAAGAGAAAACTCTCCGATCCGACCTCAGAGCACTTGAGTCTATGCCTCCCGACATGCTCGACGACGAAGATCGTGAAATAATGCAAAAATGAAAAAGAAACTCTTGGATAAATATCGTTAAATTTTATTTGAATTGTTAGTTTTTTTTTGTATGGTTTTTTTATTTAAATTTGCAATGTAATTTTTATTTTATTTGTATCTTTATTTGAATGGTTAAATTAAATTCTAAGTTTATTATTTTTTGTTTGCAAAAAAAAATTAAATAAATCAATTAAATTTAAAAAATGTTGATGACGTGGAATAGTGGGGAAGGGTTTTCAGTGGGGTGACCATTGTGGGTGATTAAGGTTTTCAGTGGGGTGATGACGTGGCATGAAATTTCAGTGGGGAAGGGTTTTCAGTGGGGTGACCGCTGTGAATAGTCTAAGGGTGCCACCTCATTTGAGAGAATTAAGGGAGAATTTATGTGGTTGGAGAGATATAATGGGTATTGTAGCCATTGTTGACTTTTTAACAACTTCCCCCTACTTTTTTTAAACGTTTATAACTGTTTTGTACGTTATTATTTTTTTAAAAAAATTACACCATAAAATCCAGCATTTTTTATCTTTTCAACGCGTATAATATTGTTATATAAAAAAAACGACCTAAATTGGTGTATATGAATGTTGCGTTTTATGGTGTTTATGGTGTTTTTTTCATAAATACATGAAACTGAACATTTTTATGGTGTTTTTCACTGAATAAACAAAAACGATAACAATCGTTTATGGTGACTTTTTATATGTTTTCCGGATGTTCATGAAACTAAGAATTTCATATTGTTTTTTCGAAAGTTCATAAAACTGAACATTTTATGATGTTTTTTTCTTTAAATAAACAAAAAGGGTAAAATATTATGGTGTTTTTAGTGTTCATATATGAAGTTGCTTAGTTTGGAAACACCATTTACAAACTTAAGTGTTTATGGTGTTTTTAGTTTTCACAAACTCCATAAATTGCCCAGGTTGGTTTCAAAAATATTCGAAACACCATAAACACAATAAAATAACTTGAAAAAACACCATAAAACGTGAACACTATAAACACAATAAAGTATCTCGAAAAAACACCATAAAACTAAGTTAAAAAACACAATATACACACTTTAAGTGTTTATGGTGTTTTTAGTTTTTAAAATCACCATAAAATGCCATGTTTTAGTTTCATTAACACCCGAACACCATAAACACCATAAAATATTAACAACATAATATATTTCGAAAAACACCATAAAACGTGAACACCATAAAACGTACATATGCGTCTTAAAAAAACACCATAAAAGTCTAGTTTGAATAATATTCGAAAAAAACATCATAAAACTTAAGACGCTATTTTAATTTTTTTTTTTAAAATATATTAATATTATACTCATTAGAAAGATAGAAAAACACTTGGTTTTATGGTGTAATTTTTTTTAGAAAATATTAACGTATACAAAATTTATGAACATTTAAAAAAATGAGAGAAACTTGCATGTGAGTTGCATGTGCAACTTCCTTTTTTATTTTGACATATATATCCTTTAATCTAATGTACACATGTCACTTTCTTGTTGCTTCTTACACTTTTTATGGTTTTCCTCCTTTGTAGAATATCCCTACCCTATATATATATATATATATATATATATATATATATATATATATATATTATGTATAACTTTATTTGTTTTTAATATTCCAAATAGATAACAAAGATAATGATTATGTGTTTCTTATCTAAACTTAAGTTTTGATAAGATACAATTCTTATATATGTGTATTTCTTATACAAATAAATATAAATCATGTTATACATATAACACATTTATCATTGAGTTTCCCTTATTTCATCGAACAACCCAAAATTCAGTTATTTCAACTACATTAAATGATCTTTTCTCATTTTTAAGTGCATATTTCTGTTTTCAAAAAATAGTATTAAATATTAATTATATTATTTATATCTTTTTATAATAAAAAGAATATTTTGAATCTTTTTATTAATTTTTTTAAAACTAATTACTATAAAATATGAAAAGTTTCTATCACAACCAAATTTTCATAAAATTATAACATATTTTAAAAATGGTCTTTTATAATAAAAAATTATATAAATTTCTTTTTTTGAAAAAATAAAATTGAAAAAAAATATATAAATAACTGGAAGTCATAATTTGTAAAAGACGAAACATTTATAATAAAAAGTACATTTATTCAAAAAACAGTTTTTTGATATCATATTTTAAAAAGGAAAATTTTAATACATTATTTTATTATTTAAATTACTTATTTATATGTAATTGAAATAATATTTTATCAAAAAATGCCGTTTTATAATTTTAAAATATTCATTATTAACCATTTAATATTTTATTTATTCTAATTATTCTAACATGTTAATACACAAAATGCTAGACTGAATTTTTGTAAATTGATATTTGATCAAAATATTTCTTTTTGAAAATAATGTTAATACACATGCAACATCCTATTAGATTATCAAAGTGTCAGATTTATTATATATATATTTTTATCTTAAATATTATGTGAAAAATATAAATAATGGTATTGATTTTTTAATTAAAAAATGACATGAATATTTCAACTAAAAAATTAAAAAACATTATTTTTGTTCTAAAATTGATAAAATAACGAGTTTTAAGTTTGAAAATAACCCTTTTTTTTCAATTTAAAAATTATTTTTTTAGTGTGTAATAACAAAAAAAAACACTTTTTTTTTTATTTCATAAAATTGTATTTATATTTCTAAAAAAATAAGGCTAGAAAAGGCTAATAAAAAATAGGAAAAAAATGATAACCTGTTGACCTGGTAATTACACATTATTAGAACAATAAATTAAAGTCTAATTATTTTAAAGAGAAAAATAAGTTTCAGCAACTTAATTTAAATAGTTAAAAAACTTGATTACATCTCTAAATAATTTTCCTTTATAATAATGTTGTTGCTTTAGGGTGTTATTAACTAAAAATTTATTGTAAGAGAAGTAACAAGTAACTAAATAAATAAATAATTTGGTTTGATAGTACATAGAACTGTATGTATCAATGTGGTTTGCATTGTGTTGATTCCAATGTTAGATTGAAATGTAAAAGATTTGTCACTCTCTTCATTAAGGGTTTCTGTCATTTTGTGATATCCCTTCGTTGACATGCAACATTGTCCCTCCCGAAGAATGGACCTATCCAAGCATGATTTTTCCGTCATGTTTCCTTACTTATCTCCTTTATAATGCCAGATAATCATTTTTTTTGTATTTTAATACTTTTCTTGTTATATAATTTTTTTTAAACAATACTTAAGTGCACAAATCTTAAAATATTTGATTTTCTTTCTTTTTAATTATTATATCAAATATCTTATTTCTTTCATTTTTCTCTTTTTCGTTGCCCATTTGAGTCCATAAACTTTACTATAGATCAACATGATACCATTTACCACAAAAAATGTCAACGTTACTGCTACATAAACGTTATCGTTATCAATATCACTATGCTAACTTTGCCCTCGTTTTTTCTAGATGGCAATCATGCTCTTAATCCTCCTACTTTGTAGGAGCTACAATGTTATTTTTTGGGCTTTTCTACTGGGTTATGAAATTATATTTTGATTTTGTTTTGTTCATTCAAGGTTTGATTTAGGGCTTTATATAAAATTTGATTGTAAATTACCGACTAGATTAGAACTGGTGTGATTACTAAAGGTATGTGTACGAAATATCTTTTGTGAATATGCGAGATCTACATGACCATTTTGTTCAACTCATTCTCCATATATGTTGTTGATGAGCTAGTTTGTGGGTATGCCTAGCTCTCTAAACGTGATTTGTTATGCAATAAAATAAAGGATTGTGATATTGTGATTGGTAAAGATTCTTTTAATCGTTGAATGGGTGCATACTATATGAAAAGTTGTTATGAGCCTTTTTACCTGTTTTGTCTAAGGTAGAGGTGGGCAAAGCAAGTCTTTTTTGGAACCTTCGGCTCCGGTTAACAAAGTCAATAACCGGTTCCGTTCAACAAACTCAATAACCAACTCCGGCTCGATTTTGCCGGGTAAAGGTGGAACAAGTTCCGATTACTCTGAAAATCCGAAACTTATACCCACCAGTTCATGCAACTGGATCCGGTTCAGGTTGTTAGTTCCGGTTCTGGATTTTTTGCCCACCTCTAGTCTAAGGTGTCAAGTTTGTATCAACTTGTTAAGTTGGAACCCATTTTTGCAATTATAGCTTTCAGGATGTATGTTTGCTTCATTAGTGACGACGGCATTAGCGGCGACAAAAGCAATTGCGGTGACAAAAAGCGAGGATCTGTATACATCCGATCAAACCGTTGAAATCAAAGGTTGAGATCTTTTCTTTCGGTGACCAATAGCTGTGACACCTTTAGTGGCGCCATGTTGCCGCTAATGATTGCTAAAATAGCGCTCACTTTCTCTCCCCTTCCATTTTCGTCCCTTTCGTTCTCCTTCCTTTTCTCCCGCTCAAAATCGAGCCTTTCCCTCCAGCCTACCTCAGGTGGTCAAAAGATATCAATAGAGGCGTCACTTTTAGCGGCGACAGAGGACTATTAGCGACGATTTTCCCAACCTTTAGTGGTATTTTTTTCGCCACTAAAGGAAATTTTCCAGTAGTGATTGTTGTAAAAATTAGTAGGTGCTAGTTGAGTAATGAGGTAGGGACTAGGATTTATCAAGATAAATATGGTCGTAGTTTTTATATTTAGTTTTTAAAAATTATCGAGATTAATATGGTCTTAGTTTTTATATTTTTACAAATAGCTTTTATATATTTATGTACAAAAAGTTTGTCGGAATTTCATATTTTCTCTTGAATTTTTATGCTGAAATTCCAAAAGTTGCCGAAATTTTAAAGGACGCTGGAATTTTTGTCGGAATTTGAAAAGTCATCGGATTTTTTTGGCTGGAATTTGAAAGGTCACGAGAATTTTAATTCGGCTGATTTTAAAAGATTTCCGACCGATTTGGCCGCATACGCCGAATGCCCGATTTTTAGTCCGTCTGAGTAATTAACGGATTAGCCAAAATCAAAGCGACCGGAGACCGACTAGCCCTGCGCGCTAATTGATAGGCTGCGTAGACCGATTTTTACAACACTAATGGAAGCATTCTATGATGGAAGGATGGAAGGATATATTATATGGTGGTAAAGAGGGTTATGAGTGAGTGATGAAGGAATATGTTGGTGGAGATTTTTCTGGTATTTATAGGACTTACTGGCAGAAGGATGAGTCGATGACCATGTTGAAACTAATAGATATGGTAACAATTAGGGATATATGCAACCTCTAGCTTCTTCTTTTGCATGTCATGTAACTATTAAAACTAGTTTATGCCCATCCCGGTTCAGCTAAACAATATAAAATGCAAAAAACGATATACCTATCTTTTTGTGTGATACCTTCATATTTTAAAAAAGTAATTTTAAAAAAATGTGTGCAAACAATAAAATGAATATATAGTGACGGAACTTGACTCGGTATAAAAGAAGACCGATGAACCAAACTTATAAATTTTTTTTAAACGACATTTGATCTCACCGTGTGAAATACTGATTTTCAGGTCACGTCACCAAGGTCTAGTTACCATGACCTCTGTTGAGACCCCACCACCACCCCAAGAGAAAACCGCACTGAAAAACCCCATGTCGTATTGAGAGGGATTTGAACCCATAACCTTTCATTTAGAAAACCAAAGGATAACGCAAGACAAAACCCATCATCTCTTCTTATTAAAGGCAGACCTTAAAAATAATTTTTAATAAGCAACACTCCTAGTTAGTTTATTGATATACTTTCCATTATGAACCACAAAAAGCATAGGCCATCATTAGACATTAAATGCGATCCAGTCACATAAAGTTGACCATTTGTGAATATAGGCTTTACCATATATGCACACGCATGATTAATTTCACATATTGACTTTTCCGTTATTGCCAATTTGCCATAGCATAGCAAGCATTCACGGGAAAGTGACGTCTCTTTAAATATAAAGACCAACATGAAAGGGCCAGGATTATATTAATAAGCTCTACAAATAAATGATTTCTTATCACATGTGTACACGTTATTATCACACTCTCTATCATCATTATCGTCATAATCATCGTCACCATCACCACCATCATCATTTTATCGATCAATATTTTGGAGTTCCGTTATTTACAAACAACTCAAATCAATCCGTTTAAACAATTGCATGCTCTTTAAAGTTAGTACGACCTACCTATCCCTAAAATAGGTACATATAGTTTATAAACAATGAAAAAATAGAATTCCTTTTGTTGCTTCAAAGAAAAAACATTATAATCCAAATATATAAACAATGTAACATACTACAAACTAAGAATTTAGTTCTCGCATTGATACAAAATCGAATAAAAAACAGTTTTTGTATGTTACAACTTACAACATAAATATGTAACTTATAAAACAATCATCAAACGCAATGCAACCACATCTTGAGCCTACTTTGAGGGAGAAAAAACCACAATGCATGATTATAATGTTTGTAGAACTAAATTGAATACATTTTAAAACATATACAATGTAAAACCATAAGACAATAAGTATTATCGTCAATGGTGCTTAGGTCGCTAGCTTTCACTTCTGCATACTCCTCGGTCACAACTACTTACCCGATATATGTTGTTTAATTGTGTCAGGGAAACGACTAATGTGGTAGTTGTAGCATAACACAATCAGAATTTCAAGAATGTTTTCCACACTAACATTGGTCAAGGAACTCCAAAAGATGTATGTATTAAGATATCGAAGTTGTATTAATGTTAATTTTATGTTTTATTTGTCAAAATAGGTGTCAAAATCATGGATAGCAATGTAGGAAATATAGGCGTGTACGATTGTGTTTAGTTTGGTTTCAAAAATCACCAGAATTTCGCCAGGCCAACTTTTGACAGATTTCCAGCCGATTTGGACCGCCTAATTAGGGTGAAAAGAAGCGGTAGATGACCGACTGGCGATTACATCACTGATACATAGGGTGATTAATCTTATAACAAAAAGCAACAAATTTTATAGAAAAAATTAAACTAATGAATTCTTAAGTTTAGCTAAAATATTAAAAAAATATTTTAGTGGAGGTTACTTGGTTCAGTTTGGTTATAACATTGTTTCAGCAAATAGATTTGGTTAATCGTTTGATTATAAATACGTGGTCAATAAAAAGTTAAAAACTAGATGATCGGTTTTTCAAAAATTAAAAACCGGCCATATCTTCGGAGATTCATGTTTTTTTTAGTTAATTTGATAATTTCGGCTTTGTTTCAATTAATTTGGTTTTCTGCCAACCCCAAGTAGGAAGTATCATGTTATGGTCATTTTCTTTTATGAATCATCACTTTCTGTTTTTGTATGTTGAACTAATTGATTGAAAGCATGAGATTTATAAAGTAGTAAACAAAGCTTCCTCTACATGAGATTTATAAAGTAGTTAATTTGAATTATTATTATTTTTTATCCAACCAAAAGGTTACAAGTTCAAGTAATGGATAGTTGCTAAGCATAAATCCATGCTATTTATGCGTTTCCAAAATTGCCAATATATTTATAAAATAGACATCATGCTATATTTTAATATGTATATGTATAGATGCACAAAAAACTCGTTTAACCAAAACAATACCGGTTAGAACCGGTTTTTAAATGGAATTTAGGATTTTGGAGAAACCAGCGTTTAGGACTAGTTTGAGTTTTAAGAGACCAAAGCGGTTAATTGTCCTCCTGAGTAAAAACTCGGTTATTTGGCAACTTACAGGTTTGGTAATTAGATTGGTTTCGTTTTTAGAGCTTGAGAAAACATTTATTAACCTAACCGATTTTGGTTATCACATTGGTTTCGGTTTTATAAATTGAAAAACTAGCTATTAACCAAACCGATTATGGTCAAAACAGTTTTTTCATTGGTTAACCGGTTCAGTTATTACAAAATAAGTTTTTAGCTGGTTACCGATTTATGCACCTCTGTGTATGTATGCATGTATTGAGTTCCTTTCTGGCTCTTTATAAATTCTTTACAAAAAAAGTGGGGAAAAAATGGTAAATCCATAACTAAGGTGGTGTTTGTTTTTTCAGAGGTTTAACCTCTTCAGTCTGCGGACCACGTCTGCAAACCTCTTTTGCAAAAGAGGGAAAAAGAGGATTTGTTTTTTAACCTCTTCAAAACTCTTTCCTAAGCAGACAAAAAAAACACCCTAATCTTCAAATCCAACCCAACGATGAAACCGAGCTAATGCACCACTGTCACCATCACCGAACGGTGGGAGGTGCGACGGCGGAGGTGGAGCGCAGGTGGAGTACGAAGCCGATGGTGGAGTGCGGGGGGAGCAAGCCACCGGAGGTGGAGCACCGGGCGAAGCAGGGCGATCGAGCGCCGGTGATGATGAACTGCGGGGTGCAGACCAGGAGATGAAGCTTGACGACGGCGATGGATGAGGCGGCTGGTGGTGGGCCGCCGGTGGTGGTGGGCCGCCGGTGGTGGTGAAGCGCGGTGGTGGAGACCAGTAGATGAGGGCCGATCGATGATGGTGATGCGAGATAGGGAGAGGCCGATCGATGATGGTGATGCGGGATAGGGTGATGCGTGGTATAAAAACCTAGAAGAGGTTTGGGAAGTGAGAAGAGGTTTAAAAAGAGGTTAAACCATTTCTGCAAGAAAAAGAGGTTTCACAGACCTTTTTTAATGAAACGTCTGCGAAAAAACAAACACTCTTCATCCGTCCGTGGTCTGCGGGGCGCAGACAAAAGAGGTTTCACAGACCTTCGCAGACGTTTTTGATAAAAACAAACAGCACCTAAGCATCTGTTAAGTTTACGTTTTATACCAACACAAGGTCACAAATCGATCGGTATACTTTAACAATTTTCAGTTGAGGTTGAACCAAAATATCAAGTAATTTCAACATCGGCCAAAGGTGGGTTATATTGGGACCATTGATGCGTCTCTCAGGCGTTGAAAACCGCTGCATATCTTCTGCTGACTACATAATCAAAATAGGTGATTAGATGTCATGTTGTAATAGAAGTTTGATAATGGGTCTAAAAGATTAAACAATGGTGCATACTTCAGATGTAGCTTGTATCACATCATTAACAAAGCCAAGATAGGGTCTGAGTAGAGTAAGATGTAGGCAGCCGTCTCTTAGGAATAGAAAGGTTGCTTCTAATGATTAACTTTCAACAAAAATTAAGTAAAATAATGTTAAAATTAGTGTAACTTAACTTTTGCCCCTCGAGAGCTAACACAAATGGTGTCATCATCGACACAAAACTGCTTATGCTCTTGAATAGCTCAAATAATGCCTCAACAAAACTCTGAGGCATCGGTAACGTTGTATTAAGACTATTACAACTAATAATTAGGATGAGCCAGGTTATAAATTATTTGAAATTGAAACAGTTCATTACAAAAACACAAGCAACTTATCACAAAACAATTCAGATGCACACACGATCATCATCGTCATCATACTAGGGTAGGATCTGAGGAGGGTAAAATGAAGACAAGCATTACCTCTACCCCATAGGAATAAAGAGTCTACTTTCAATGAGACCCCGTTAACCGTTTTCATATTTTGCTGTCAAGTTACAGTTAACCCACAATTGTTTAAACAAAGTGAGACAAACTACAATTCACCAAGCCGTTCCTCAACAGGCGGATTGATTTCTGCATTAGTTGTATAATTATCACTAGACTTGTCACTAAATTTTAAAATAATCGGCCTCCCAAACAATTCCTACAGAAAGAAGCAATCCATTATGAACAAAACCTTTTGTTTGCAATTAACAAGATTCTTTTTTGAATCAAAAGATTACCTTCCCATTCAAGGTTGATACTGCAGATCCGGCTGCTTCTTTTGAGGCAAACGAGACAAACCCGTATCCAGCAGAGCTTCCAGATGGGCTGAAAACAACCCTTGTGGAAACAGGATTGAAATCAATAAAGAACTGTTTCAGATTTGAAGCCCGAACTTTCCAAGCAAGATTTGAAACAAACAACTTATGGCACGTCTCACTCGAGTGTGGTGAACCAGGAGGACGAGGTGTAGGTTTCTTGAATTTCTTTGCATATTCAACCTTGATAATCCTACCCAATAGTTCCTGAAAGAAATGTCACCCAAAAGTTTATTTATTAATTGAAATTTCTTTACTTTTTTAGAAGTAATAATCATACATAACAGATTGCGAGTCTAAAATCCAACTTGTGTTCTTTTTGATAAATGTTATGGTTTGATTTTGGAAGTTAAATCAAGATTTCCACAAAACTCAATTATGATGGAAACACATTCAACATCACTACCTACATTTTATAAGTGTCATGTGATCTAACAAAAACATTGCATTGAAAATTGTACAAATGAAGCTGTTGTTAACAATTTTTAAGCCCTAGCACCCAAACTGCATTCAATGTAAGGTCTACAAATCAGGTTTTTGGTGCAAAATGGTTCAGGTTGGGTCAACAAAAGTCAAAATCAGGTTTTTCCTTAAACCAACTTGGATTGGAACCGGTTTTTTTAGGGGAAAAGATAGGGTTGAAATCGGTGCAATTTGGTTTGAAAGTGGTATCAAAGTATGCATAGCCAAAAGGATTTCAACCCTATGGTTCGGGTCATTCCTAACCTATACTTGTCAAACCGGGTTTTCTTTTTTCGGTTCTAGGTCCAGAACTAGAACTGGTTCATTTGACCACTTCTAGTTCAATGTTGCTTATTTTCAAGGCAGAACAAATGGAGAGTCAAGAGGATCTGCTGACCAGAATTTGTTAGCTTTTATATACAAAAGCTGAAGTTTTTTACATGACTTGGATCCTTGGTTATAGTCGACATAACATAGAATCTTATGATAACTACTTTTGACGACTAACATTCACAAAAGAAATGACAATCTCATGATATTCACATTGATCTACCTTAAAACCTCCAAAGAGATGTTGTATATTTTAGTGTAATTGGATGTAAAAGAATATTAAAAAGTTGAGGGTGTGAAGTGCACACTAGTTTAATATTCCTGACCAAGCGCGGGGGTCAAGGGGCTGCGCCCCCTTATTTGTTATGTTCGGCCAATAACTAACTTGCAGTTAGTTGGTGATTAATATAGAAACGAATTCGCAGACTTTTTCAAATATAAGTATCTCTTATTCTCTTTATTGGATTATCCCATAATCAAGTTTCTTGAACTCGAAAGGGAAGAAATATTGATTTCGGATTAGTGATTCATACACGATCCGGTAGATTTACAAGTGATTTTGACGAATTTTTCCAACAAGAGACACAACGAAAAAAGGGAACTTACATGGGAATCAAACTTCTTGATTACAGCCAGAGCCTCATCTCCACATGACATTGTAACAAACGCAAACCCTCTCTTCCCATCCTCCCTTTTTATAATCTATCACCCAAACAAACAAATAAATAAATAATTCAACCAAAATCGTAGTTTAAAGCAGCTGTTCTCAATTAAACACTAAAACAGATACTATTAATGCGAATTAAACCTCAACATCTGCTACAGTTCCACATTCACCAAAAAAATTCTTGACATCAGAAACAGTGAAAGACCATGGAAGATTAAGCACAAAAAGCTTCCTTTTGTTTATTTCTTTCTGGGTTTGCTCCAATTTTTCTTCTTCTTCTTCTTCTTCTTCATATTCTACTACTGTAATCTCCTGTTGGGTTGCTGAAATCGGAAAATGGAGGGGATAAAATGGAGACTTTAATGTAATTTTTGGGGTGAAAGAGTGAAATCGAATTGCAAGATTTGGTTTTGCGGGTAACTGTAATTGGGGATTTGGAGAAGATGAGATATGGAAGTATGAGAGCTTCAGTGACTCGAGTGCCGCCATGTTTGTTTATCCTTTTCAAGCTCTTGATAAATCATAAATGAAAGAGTCAAACATTTGGTGTTATGTTGGATTTGGTATATAGGCCTATTGGCCCAATGATGTAAAGTGGGCTTCTATGTTGCTTGCCTTCAAGGCAGAACATCGGGAGAGTAGTATTGGTCTATTGACTTATTCAGTAGTCCTGGGCCCAATGATGTAAAGTGGGCTTCTATGTTGCTAAAAAAGTATAAACCCATGTTTCTGAAATCTCCCAATGATATGGACTCCAACAGGACCAACAACAAGTATTATGTGGGTTAGATTTGAAGTGACTGAAAACGAGAAAATTGGTACTTTGGTATGGTAATGGTATTATCACTGTTGTAAACCTCGGCCTAAGCGGCCGCCTAGGCGGCGCTTAGGCTGCGTTAGGCGGCCGTAAACTGCCTCGATTTTGTCCTAGGCGGACCTAGGCGGGTTCTAGATAGCCTAGTCAGATTTTTATTTTTTCTGACTTTTTTGACTTTTTTCTTGTAAAAAGGGACAAATTTCATGATCATTTAGACATTTCTCAACCAAAAATCCTTGTTATGTTTATGAAACATCGAATCCAGCCACTTAACATCGAAATCTATCTCCAAACTTTAAGCTTGATGTTTAAGTTTGAACTTTGAAGTCCTTGATTTATTATTTTTAAGTTTATTTTTTAAATTATTTGAAGTATTATATTTTAAATTATTGATTTTGATGTGTGTATATAATATATATCTGTAAAATTACATATAAAAATTCCAATCCGCCTAGCGCCGATTAATCCCTAGGCGGTACCTCGTTGTCCGACTAGCGCCTAGCGACTTCGACAACTATGGGTATTATATTAAAAATAAATGCTTTGTTTGAAATTACACATTGTTTGGTTATTATAGACAAGGTTGCAAAAGTCGCTAAGCGCTCTTAGGTCGGAATAGCTCCTTGGAGCGAGTAATCGGGTATTACTCGGCCCTAGGCGGGAGTACTCGGGTAATAATCAGAAAGAACTCGGCCTCGGGACAACTCGCCGAGTACTCGACCTTGGAGGCCGACTTTTGCAACAGTGATTATAGGCGTCTATTAAACTGCAAGTAATACTAGACACGTCCATCAGGCCTGAACACTTGGACATCATTGTAAGTTTGATGCATCGTTGTAGTTGGTTCAGACACTATTTTAAGACACTATTGTAAGTTTGATGCATCCTTGTGGGTGTGAGTAGGGGCGTGGCTCTAAGGCATGACTGGGGCAACGCAAACTCTCTTTCTCTCTTTGCGCTCTCTCTCTCTCTCTCTCTCACACACACACCCACACACATGTATATATATAAATTTAAAAAAAGGAGTGATGACGTGTAGTGAGTGGATAAAGGGGCATTTCCATCAAAATAGTGGGATGAGTGATTGTGGTGAGTGCCTACGTGGCGCGTAGGTGGAGTGATTGGGTCATGGGGCATACCCCATAGCCTAACTAATATAGATGCACCATCGTGATTGGGTAATTTAGAAGGACAATTCTAGAATAGTTTATTTCACATTATGGTACTTGGAGAATATTTTTATTAAATATATATAACTACGATAATTTTGAGCCGATGACTCTTTCGAAGTACTATTTCTATCCTAACTGAGATAGGGTAAGGTTTGTATTCATCGTTTTCTATTCAGAGCTACTAAAGTGTGTGAAAATATACCAGGTAAATTTGTTTATATATAATTACGAAATATTAAAATTTTCATTTATGGTAATTTTTTTAAATGACAATAAAGTATTTAAAAGTAGTAGGTTAAAAAAAAACTTGTGCAATACACTTGTTAAATAAATACATTTTAAAATTACTATATTTCTAAATAGCATACCATATATCTTTTAAAATATTTTATAAAAATATTATAAATTTAACTTCCAATATAATCATATTATTTACTAGGATAAGGATCAAATAGTAAGAGATTTTTACCTAAGAAAAAGGAAGAACCAATAGAAATTTGATATTTGTTATGATAAAAAATGAATGAATGATAATTTAGACATATCTTATTCGTTATACTATATTTTTATTTTTTTTGTATAGTATTTTTTTTCAGGATTTTTTCATATTAGATTTTTTTGTACTGTATTTTTTTGTACTGTATTTTTTTGTACTGAAATTTTAATTTTTGTACTAAATTTTTATTTTTTTGCACTAAACTTTTGAGTTTTTGTACTGGATTTTTTGTTTTTTACTAGATTTTTTTAATACTGGATTTTGATTTTTGTACTAGACTTTTGTTTTTATGTTTTTAACATGTCACATATTAAACTTTTATTGGTTCCTATTTTTATTAGGCAAAATTATCTTCCTCGTTTTCCAACCCTTTATTTATCAAATTGAATAAATTATTACTCTTTAATAGAAAAAAGGATAAAATTTGAAATTTTAAAAATATGATGCATAAATATTTAATATGAGAGCTAATCAGAAAATAAATTTTGATGTGCTCAAACCTTTATACATTAAAACAGATATATTTGAAGTTTAAAATTTAGTAACAAAGATTTTTAAACAAAAGAATATTAGACGCTGATTTTTTAAATAGCTTCCAATTATGAATTATCTATAATATTGGCATTGCCACGATCTCATGATTCTATTGGTGAGATATATCGCCTCAAGTCACTTTCTAGCTCGTTACTAGTTTCTAGCTCGTTACTAGGCCAGTAAACGTAGCAAACGAACACAAATACAGGTATGTTCATGTTCGTTCGTTTAAATTTAACCGAACATGAACACAAACAAATTAATGAAAATGAATTTTGTGTTCGTGTTCGTTTATTAAGAAAAGGAATATGTTCGTGTTCATATGTGTTCGTTTATTGATAAATTAAATAAACTGTTCATGAACATAATTGAACACAAATAAACTAAAATAAACAAATAAACATAAATGAACGTTTTTTTACCACTATTGGACAACTAAAACGAACATGAACACTATTGAACAAACATAGACGAACACAATTGAACAAGGATAAACGAAAACAATTGAACAAGCATGAACGAACACAAACGACATATATTTTAAATGTAAATACATATCATTCGTAAATTAGACAGTTAACCGAACATAAACTAACATTACATAGTTAACGAACATAACCGAACAGTTCATTAACATAAACAAACGAACACTAGGTGTGTTCATGTTCGTTCATTTATTAAATAAACGAACTTCTCGCCAAACAGTTACTCGTTACTACGTTTAACATGAAATTCATAAAAAAAAAGTATTTTATTTTATTTATTTTTCATCTCATTTATATGTATATTAAACAACGGGGTTGTGTTTTAAATTCAAACAAGAAAAAGATATGGAATGTTGTAAAAGTGAAATTGATGAGATTGACACATAAAAGACAATGATGAAGCTTAATAGGGGCCGTGGGGAGGGAGACGAATTTTTCGACCGAAAGGTTATTTTTTGTTTTAGTTATTGGTTTCGTCCCTATCGTTTCAAAAAATTAACATGTATTCTGGTTTCCATAAATTTTGGCCCCCCTCCCCCTTCAAAACGTTCAAATTCTAACACTAACGTATCAAGTTGTGGTGTATTGATTTTGAATATCAAAACATGTAAACAAGATGTCACAACAATATATTAAAAAGGAAAAAAAAATCAAGTTGTTATAAATATAATGTTAAGAAACATAAATGTTTATTTAACAAATGTAAAAACATATCATATATAACATGTTTCGATAAGTTTACTTCAAAATGTAAAATGGTTGGGTACTGTATTCAGTTGATATCTAATATTGATATAATTGAAGCACTCTTGTGCATTGTGGTGAAGACCGTGGTAATATTCAGAACTTTATATTGAATATAAAATTGTAAAAAAATTTATGTCAAAGCAATAATGAAAAAATAAGCATGTCATAAGATTATAAAAATGTATTTAAAACTTGAAAGAATTAAACAAAAAGGAAAAAAAGGGGGAAACAGCAAAGCTCCTTTAATGGGTTGTGGATTTGTTTTTTTGGGTGATTTGGATGTTATAATAACATTGTTATTTGCATTAAAATGTAATAAAATAAGTTTATGCAATAATAAATTTCAATAAATATCATATTTTAAAACTTATAAAAGAAAACATTAATAATTATTAGCAGTTCACATAGGCTGTAAAAGAAAACGAAAACGTAGCATGCTAACTTTAATATATGGTAATTAGAACTTGTTGTAACTTGGTTATTTTTTAAAGAAATTGAATAAAGTACTTAAATTGCTAGTATATTTTATAAGTATTCTTGTAGAAAATGTTTCAAATTATTTGAACTTTTTTATATACAATAATTAGGTGTATAAATTTTGGTTGTTATCTCGTTAAACACATGGAATGGTGCCCACCTTTAAATTTTTTGAAAAGGTATGTCCTTTGAGTTGATGTGTACGTGTTAGACAAATCTAGAATCTCATGTAAAACGTATACCTTTTGATTCGCTATGTAACAACGAACTGACATATGAGAATAAAAATAATTTTAATTAAGACGTTGATAAATATGAGGGTTAAGAAGTAAAACTTTTTAAGAAAATATAAAATAAATTTATTGAATAATAGTTTTAGTTAAATTATATTAATAGAGAACCTAGTGTGAATAATATAATTAAACACTAAAAAAAGGTAGATGAATTGGATTGTTGTAGAGTTCCTTTTCTTAACTTTATGTGTTAGAGCATAAGGCAAATATTTAGACACGTTCTTAAATTTTAAATCAAACACCCTATTCATATTGTGTATAGGTTAATATAAAATGTATAAATAACAATCTTAAATTCGACTGACATTATGTGTCAATTTTTTCTTGCAACTGAAATAGACAAGATGCATAGGTCAATAAGCTATGTGTTAATTTTTTTCCTCACATTAGGGATTATGAATACCAAAGTCACCTAATGTCATATAATACTTGTAACAAGAGAGATATAATTTTTCTTTCTTTTTTTTTTTGATAAAAAAAATTATGAACACTTTATTCAATATAGTTTTTTATAACATTTATAATAAAATTTAGAAATATTGATAAAAATTAGAAGAAACATTTTCTATAATAATGATAACTTGTTAAATTAACAACTTTTATATCACTTTTTATATATAACAAACATTAGATAGAAAAAACTCAATCAAACAAATCTTGTATCCTTACAACACAAAAGATCAACATACATATACATTTGTAACAAAAACAACCAAAATACAATAAAAAGATAAATATATAACATGAGCTTTACATATATAACAAAATGTCAAAAAGTAAAACTTAAAGTACAATCCAAAAGAGACACCAGTCAAGAGTATTACTATGGTGCCTCTGAATAATCTCGTGGCAATGATAGTAGAAAAGGCTCGATATCGTTGGCCCTCACTCTTGAAATGTCAAGATGAACATGTAAGTGCATAAGATTCTATAGTTGGCGGATCTGATGATTCTTAAGTTAAATGGCCTAATCAACCTTCTCTTGTAAGGCCTTCACTCAAGTAGGTAGTATCACCACTATGTACGTATATGTTAAGTATCCTGCGACGACTCTGGCTGGGGCGATGGTGGCCGCTCCCCTATCGGTTGCTCCTACTAACCCTGGTGATCAGTAATGCAACAACCATTTGTACTAGTTGTGGTTGCCAAATCTGATCGAGCTAGATAGAGGATGTTAGGTTACCTCTAGAAAGTCAGACATCACAACGATCTAACTTCACTGGCTCGATCGAGGGGCCAACTGCCAAGCAGTGTGTGGACGAATAAGCTATAACACATGCACAATCGTCATAATGTACGCTACGCCCACCAAAAAAATCACAGGTAGAACAAATACATAACCATCTTCATTCACCATTACCACCATGACCATCATCATCCATCATTATCATTGGCACATCATCATCATCTAGCATTCATTAACACCATCATCATTCACCATCCACCAAAATTTTGATTTTCAGTTAGATCCCCACAACCATCAGTTGTGAATTATTTATATATTTAACAAACCACCACCACCTTCTTGTTTCCATATCATCAACCATCGATGAGCATTTCCATCAAGTCAGATCCCACAACCATCACTTATGAATTATTATGGGAGGGGTTATATATCTACACACCCCAAAAACATATTTCAACACCCCGCCACCACCCATACGTCCCGTAGTGGCCACTACGGGGCGTTTTGACCACAGACCTGACAACCTTAAACGAGTCAGACATTCTCTGTCAGTGTCAGGCCCAATACGCCACGTAGTGACCACTACGGGGCGTATAGGGTTAAAAAAATTAAATTTGGTTGTTTTAGTGTGTTTGAAGATGTTTTATAGGGTGTTTTAGTGTGTTTCAAGATGTTTTATAGGGTGTAAAAATATACTAGTTTTGTTTAAAAATATAATAGTTTTGTTTAAAGCTTATTTTTTATATTTTGCGACGTATCTCTCGTTACGTTTATTTTTAACCCAAGTAAAAATGGGTGATTTTTGTTTAAAACTTGTTTTTTATTATATTTTACGGTCTCTTGTTTGTTTATTTTTTTAAACACGTTTTTTTGTTTGTAAAAATCTAATAGTTTTGTTTAAAACTTGATTTTTATATTTTACGGTCTCTCGGTTCATTTATTTTTAATTGTTTTTAAAACTTGTTTAAAACTTTTTTTTAGAGTCAAATCTTTTTAAATTACATATGTTAAGCTATGTTTTGAAATTTAAACATGTTTTTAATTATTTTTAATAATAATTTAAATATATTAATTAATTGATATATAAATGATGTTATTTGTCTAAACATATTTATTTAACAGAATAACATGATAAATAATGCATCAACAACCAAAACATATTTAAATAATAAACACGCATCACCAACCAAAACAACCAAATATATACAAAACATAAACATGAATACAAGTGTCTGTTTACACATAACAAATACAAATATAACTGAAAATACTAACTAACCATTGTGAGGTGGAGGGGAGGGGGAGGAGGATAATCTCGTTGCCGCGGAACTACAGGGAGCTGTACACCCTGAGCATTAGCATGGCTAAACTTGATATGCACCTGCCATGAGATCAGATCCTCCAACCCATCCACTCGACGCGTCAGCTGCTCGCTGGTATGAGCTAGCCGCTGACTGAGCTCGAGCTGCTGATGCTGGATCTGTGCCTGCTGAATGAGCTGCTGTGTCGCATTAGCAATACCCTGCAGCATAGCCTCAACACGAGCAGGAAGCCGCACAGCTCGGTATACGTGCTCAAGATGCTGATGTGGCACATCCTGATGCGGCTCCCCCTTGACAAGTGGTGGAGGATGTTGTGGGGGCTCTTGCTAGGACATGGGATCGTCATCTCTGTAATGCAGATCATTTGGCCCCAGCTGCCATATAACCCCCCTCTCGAGCGCAAACCGAAGCACGAGACGTGGGAACTTCTGCACGATACGCATGACGTGCACCGTCCTGCTATCCAAACGAACAAGATGCACAGCCTCCATATCGGCAGGCTCTATATCGATAAGCCCGTTAAAACGAGCAATACGGGTCACATACACCCCCTGTAGATCTTCCCTCTCTCATGCCGGTGGTAATATGTACTAAAGTACTCCGCCAGACACCGTGCAAGGTGGCCCGGTCTCCCACTCAGTAAACAATACAAATAAAATAAATCCTGAGAAGTGCACCACTCCTGGCTCACGCCACGTCCTGTAATAGACGAGGCAATGCACCGGTGCAAATACCTAATGAGCGGGTCACGAATACAAGTGACCCGGGCACTTCAGACAAACGGCTCGTCCCCGATCCGAGGTCACCAAGTGTCACACCCCGGGCCGGCTCGGAAGGTTCCCGGGGCGCGATATCTTGTGTGATAATCGAAATGATCAGATTGTTTACATGGCACATGATAAATAATGAGAAATGCTAACATGACATATAATATAGAATTACAAAGTTAAATTACACAGTACGTGTTCATAATTTAACTAAGTAAATCTAATCAAAAAGAATCAATGCGTTTATATCTTGTATCTGTACAAGATATACAAAAGTGATTCACTGTGTCATCCCAAAAGTATGCAATCAAAATAAGCTAGGTCTTCTAAAAGTCCATTAGCTTAATACTTGCATCTATGTATCTACACCTGTCCGTCACCTGAGAAAAAACATGCATTTAAAACAAAGTCAACACTAGGTTGGTGAGTTAATAAGTTTAGTATTTGAAAACCATTGAATTTATGTCGGCTATGTTCACAGCGTCTCACACAAGTTGTATTGATAATTGAATCCCATGTTTCACACAATGTCCTCTCCATGGTTATATGTACAGATAATGTTTCATCCAGTTAAGCATGCTTATATATAGGGGCATACGAAAAGGTCAAGCCCAGACGCCACCCCACCACATGCTTAACTGCACTCGACACTACCTGTAATACAACGATGGATACCCATTTCCTTTCATCCATGATTTCCCGGTATGTTTATCCACCAAGTAATTAGGAAAGAGATATATTCATCTCTGTTAACCATTCCTTATGGAACAGCCGGCATGTAAAATAACCCAATGAATAAAGTAAGAGACATAAATTCTCTGTTAGCTATTCCTTACGGATTAGCCCGGCATGTAATGTAAACCAACAAACAAGTAAGAGTCATAATCGCCTCTGTTAGCTATTCCTTACGGATTAGCCCGGCAGGTATGATAAACCAACCAACAAAGTAAGAGACGTAATCGCCTCTGTTAGCTATTCCTTACGGATTAGCCCAGCAGGTATGATAAACCAACAAACAAAGTAAGAGACGTAATCGCCTCTGTTAGCTATTCCTTACGGATTAGCCCGGCAGGTATGATAAACCAACCAACAAAGTAAGAGACGTAATCGCCTCTGTTAGCTATTCCTTACGGATTAGCCCGGCAGGTATGATAGCACCGCTCGTGCCCGGTAGGTATGATAGCACCGCTCGTGCCCGGTAGGTATGATAGCACCGCTCGTGCCCGGTAGGTATGATAGCACCTCTCGTGCCCGGTAAGTGAGATAGCACCTCTCGTGACCGGTAAGTGAGATAGCACCTCTCGTGCCCGGTAGGTATGATAGCACCACTCGTGCCCGGTAGGTATGATAGCACCACTCGTGCCCGGTAGGTATGATAGCACCGCTCGTGCCCGGTGATAGTTCACTAGATTACCTCTAGCTCTGGTGGTTTAAAGTTCATGATTTACTTGACTGTGTTATGGTTAGTGTAACCGGCACACTCTGACGGTTATAGAATATACTCTAAATAGAGTCTTAGTATATAGAATAGTATAGGTGTAGGGAATGCCATCCCAGATGTGTGTGCTCGTAATATCCTCCTCGATATCACAGGTGATTGCATCGACTGTTATCTCTATAAGAAATGTTCTTAATGACTGTAACAAGGTGTTATAAGAACTTGTCTTATAACTCGATGTTAGAAATGAGTGAATGATTTCGTTATCATGAAGTTTTGTTATCATGATTACCATTCTTGTTATTTCTAACTGTAATCCGTAGATTATCCCTTGGTTTTTTTTCCGTTGTTCTATCGTGTAAGAATAATAAACAGTCGTAAGATATGTTCTTAACAACTTATATTATTCTATGGTGTTAATGGACCTTGATTCTAAAATAGCATGTAACATCCTAGCTATTTCGAGTATGATAAGGTCAATCAATCAAGCATGTAATGATAAATGATAATAACGATGAACAATTATTGTCTAAATCATAAAATAAGCAATATAATAATGAAAACTTTTAAGTAATTAAAAGTTTAGCATGTTTCTCAGCCCCGAGCTTTGAAATCAGTAAAGATTAAAAGAAAAGGGGCATATGAACTCACCTTGATGTTGTAGGTTGACTTAGCTTAAAAGAAAGAGTGCACGCGCTCTTTGTTGTTCTTGTTGTCGTGTTCACAATCCTGTATTTATTTCACATTGCATTTGAATTATAAGTGTTGAGTGTAATTGTTCGCGTGTGTGTGTTGGTGTTAACCTTAAAGTTGGCTAACACTCAGGAGTCACGGTCTACATTCGGCCCTCGTCAAATAAACATACTATATTGTTTACTTATCTTTGGAGTTAAAACTTACTTTGTTACCATGATTTTATATAAAAGATATGGTTTATTACATGGTCAGAAACCAACCATGTAACCATCAATTTGTCATTTAAGTTTTAGGTTTTGTCATTGGCTTAAAACTACTTTTTACTACCTTTGTAGTAACTAGATCATAACTCCATGTATCTTAACCCTTTTATATAATTTCATATAATTATCCCACTTAATTCATGTTGTTTAACTATATTAATTGGGCCGAATTGTCCAAGGGTCTTGGGCCGGTTCAAATTTGTGGTCCGATGATGAAGTTAGACTTGGGCCGAACAATGGGCCTTGTGTTTCCTGTTGAACCTAAAAATCCCATTGGGCCTAATGGATTTTCTTTGGGCTGTTTAAGAAAGTGTTGGTCGTGGCTTAAGTGGGCTAATGAAATGGGATGGACCAATTTTCACAAAGGTTTGGGCTTGTTGAACCATCATGGGCCGTAGATGGGAATGGGCTAAAAGTGAAGTTGGGCTGCTATTGGGCTTGCTCTAGAACTTGGCCGACTTTGGTGAAGTTGTCATCTTCCAGCGAACCTTTGTGCATTTCAGATGGTTCGTTGATTAAGCACTCAGCCTAGTAGGGCTCGGTGGGGGTTCATAGACTCGGCTAAGTGGCTGATGAGGGGTTCGCTGATCATGGTTCGGTGCCCTAGGGTTCGTTGCATGGGAGTTCGGCCGAGATGTCAGAGAAGGGTTCGGCTCAAGGGTGCGGCAGTCTCACAAGGTTCGCCGGTGCTCAGACAACCATGCAAGGTTCGGCCATATATGGTTCGGCTCCTTCCTGAATCTTCCCAACGAACCTGTACTCACGGCCAACCCTAACCCCATCGACTACCATGTTCTAGAAGTATATAACCGACATGGGTAATCAAGAAATACTAACAAAAGTGTAAGGTTCGAAGTGGATGGTCTAGGACGGTTAACAGCTTGGATCGAACAAAGGACCCAAAAACCCTATTTTTCGAGCTTTTCATGGCAGCTTACCTTCGATTTCAGTGGCTATCTCCTCCGATCTGTTGTACTTTCACGTAGAGGAGGTCAAGGGCTACGCGTGGACACCAAGAACACTCAAATCCGTCCACAAACGAGTGAGATACGCGCGTTTGAAGGTGGTTTTTGGTGGTGAAGAGGTGGTGGCCGGAAATTGGCTAGAGAGAGAGTGTAGGTTGTGAAAAATGAGAAAATTACTCTCATATAAAGTATTTATATTACGTGTGGTGTCCGGGTCCGTTTCGGTCGCTCGGTTCGTAATTCGGTCGTGTATCCGGAAAAATACGTGTAATTAATTTGTAAAAAGAAAGTTATTTTAAATTATTTGATGAGTTTCAAAATTGTAAAATGCTATTTATTTTATTTTATTAAATTTATTATCGTTCGTGTCGTGTTTCGTTTCTGTTTCGTCAGATCGCGTTACTTACGCGCGTTTTCGTACAGAGCGCTAACTGTACGAACACGATCGTATGTTTCGCTTTCTGATTTGGTTTTCTAATTATCAGTTATCGTTCAGAACGTTAAACTCACAGATATGTTTGTGTGAATCGTCACCCACGCAAACACACTGTCAGTTTATTGTTCTTAAAACGACACTGCAATATGATTTGAATTGTGTTTCCTCACTGTCTGACTCAACTAAACCTTCTGTTATCATGTTGTTTTCACACTGATTTGTCGGCCATCTGATTCCTGTCATCTATGGATATCAGATCGCAACCGATTGGTTTTCGTTATTCGTTTGTACACTGTTGTTTCTCTTGAGTTGTTGTATTTACTGTATTTAAGTTTTCACTTAAACACATACAACCGTGGTTTGTTTTCTGAGTTCTGTTGTCACACAACTGTTTATGTATTGTATTTACGCACAGTAAATAGCGAAAGTACACACACTGTACGGACTTACCGTACGGTTCGGTACTAGTTGTCACACCAAGCACTGACGACTGTGTCGTCAACTGTATGAATAGCCATCGTGTAGGCATGTCAACCTCTGCCTCGGTGTAAAGACCGGTCACTATCGCAAACTCTCTCAAACTCAAGGCTTAGGAAGATCCGCACAGTCTGAAAGAAATCTCCGCTGGCTGCTGTGACAACCAGAAAATTTTTGTTTCTCAAACACTCTTGCTTCTCAAACACCACCAACAACAACCAAATTTCGGGACGAAATTTCTTTCAACAAGGGGATGATGTGACACCCGGCAATTTCAGGTAAATTGCAACTCTTACATTCTTACATTTCACATTCATACTTGTTGCATTTCATTTAATTATGTTTAATTAGATGAGTTGAACACAAACGACTACGAAACGATATTCGAGGAACTATCGAATCGTACATTGAATTACACATTGGTTTTGGAAACCAAGTGTGGCAAACACAACACTAACACAAGACAATAATTCGAGGAGTTATTGAATTGTGCATTACACGTTGATTAGGATTAATCAAGCGTGCAAACACTTCGTTACACACAAACACAAACTATCAAAGATAATTCGAGGAATTATCGAAACACACACTAGTCTCACGAACGTTGGTGATCAATCAAACTTATGTGCTACTTTGTGATTATATGTTAAACATGTATTAGATGTTTAGAATAAGCGTTAGAAATCGAATACGAGCGAAATCGAATCATCGAAACCGAAAATCAAGGAAGTGGACTCATCGCGGTACGCGATGGTTCCTCGGCGAAAGGCTTCGCGGTATGCGTAGCAAACCGGGAGTCGAGACTCCCGAATCCTATCGCGGTACGCGATGAAAACTTTTGATCGGCCTCCGCGGTACGCGTAGGCCATGCAGATCAAATTTTCTTTATAATCAGCCCCATCTCATTTCTACTCGTTTCCTTTGCAACTCACTCGAACACTCACACCCATTTGCGAGCAAAACCCACTGGAACTAAGCCTCAACCCCCTGGAAACTCTCTTGAGGCCATCTCTTTCCCTATTGGAGCTCTTGAAAGGCGTGGAGCTTGAGGAAGGAACCAAAGAAGCTTGGAACAAGCATCGAACCACTGAATCTTCATCACCAGAAGCTGTACACCTCGAATCTTGTCATCTAAGGTAGCTTATCTTGTTTATCTATGGTTAGATCATTCATGCAAAGGGTAAAAACCCACATGCAACTCCATATGGTTATTGTGCTTGAAATTGTTGGTGATTTGATGTGTATTTGTTGTAGGTTTACTGATATTGGTGCTTAGAAATGTTAGAATTGAGTTTTGGTTAAGTTAGGTTTGATTTAATGATGTTTTGGGTACACTTGCCATAAAAGGAAACTTTTATGTTGCAAGTCTTGGATTCGTAATGATCTAGACATGTTAGACATGTCTAGATGTTGTTAAATGTGTATTGGAGTGTTTAGAAACACATTGGGATATTTGATTTTGTCAAAAACTTGGTTTTGTAGAAACTTGCTATTTATGGAAACTTTTAAAAATCAAAAGAGGGCTTTTGATGTTTTAAAGGCTTTTGATGAACTTTGATTGTTGAAATATGTTTAGAATTGATTTCTAAGCATATTGGAAACTTCGTTTTGTGAAAACAAGCTTTTAAACGGATACTTTCCAAATAAGGAAACTTTATTTGGGCAAAACGGCGTATATGATGATTTATGCGCCGACGATGCGTTTTAAATGTTAAAACATGATTTTATAAATATATTGGAAGTTATTAGTTTTATGAAATGGGATTTCATAACCACACTTTCCTAAATTGGAAACTTTCTAAAAATGGTAACTTATGTGATTAGAGTCATAGGATGCATTTTGGTGTCTTATGTGCATTGAGGAACGTAAACACAACAATCGTGTCACCAACGATTCGTCGAGACAACACAAGTCAACACACACACTCGGTTGAGCACACCGACACTTGGAGTTGTATGGGATACAACACACCACAAAACACATACTTACACCTATATGGTTATAGGTGCATACTAGCAGGTGCTAGCATTCGCAGACGCGAACACATACACACCGGGACTGCTGTAACAGGTGAGTTCACGGCCCCTTTTTACATTTTCTACCTTTGGGGGAGAAAACATTGCATACAAACTACTTTTGAACAACTTACACATTTTTGGTTTCTTTTGTACATGCTAATATCGTATATGCATATGTGTGGCATTCATCCACAAAACTGATAAGTCCTCATTAAACACACCTCGAACCGTTAATAGCGCGTTGCGCTTAGCGTGGTAATTCTGAATAGTACTATTTGGGCCTGACAAGCCCCACTGTCGCGAGCCGTATGGCCACCTCGACTAGAGGTCGGAACAGTGCATAATTGACCAAACAACATTTGCCATATCTTGGATGGATATGGCGGGAGGCAGCATGTTAGCTTCGGTTGCGAACCCGCATATGATATAACACATATTGACTAGCTATCAATTGATATTGCATTGTATTGAAAAGTGACCTGCAACATTTACTTTAAACATTTTGATGTTTACTGCTGATATAAAACCTGTGCTCTCACCAACCTTTGTGTTGACCTTTTTCTCGCATGTTTTCTCAGGTAACTAAGGCACGCGCACAAGGAACCTAGGATGCTAGGATGGAGTCCATGCATCTACTTAAGTGTCTTAGACTACTAAGCATTTACTATCATTTTGATATGTTATGTAATATTAAACATCTTTAATCGCTTCCGCAACTATCGTTACTTAACATTTTGAAAACCGTTTTAAATTAACGCTTCCGCTAGCTATGAATGTTAAACTGTTTTGTTAACTTATATTTTACTTCCGCAACTCTGATTTCTACAAACTGTTTTATCCAAGTTATTGGACGTATGTATGAAACCAGACATATAGGTCTCGCATGTTGTGTGACCGGAGACTGCGATCCTGACAATCTGCCGCCGCTCGCGCCCCAGAAGGGACGGGATTTCTCGGGGTGCGACAGCTGCGGATGACCGGGCTCTGGCTGGAAATCAGGAGCCTGAGGCCGAAACACAAACATAGAAAGAAACTCCACCGTGAGGAGTCGGTACTGAGGAGCGTACGTCATGTCAAACAGCCGAGACCATGGCGTGTCCTCGCCAATGATGGCCACCATCCTCTGCTGCACGCCAAGTTGCGTCAGCAAATCGTAGTCAATGGCCTTCTGATGGCCCATCTCCTTTTTCAGGAGTCGATTGCGCCTGTTACGTGCAATTCTCCCCTGAGGGAACTGCAACCATGGGTGGTCCAAAAGCTCGTCGAACTGGTCGACCTCAAGATCGTCAACTGGGATTCCTATATTGTCACCACCAACCTCCATCTCATCGGAAGAAGACATGTTTGTACAACAGAAAAAAGAAAACAAATTACGATAATAATGTATTTCTCGATTTCAACAACAACAATAATAACAATAAGAATAATAAGAATAACAACAACAACAATAATAATAATAGAAAATAATAATAATAATAATAATAATAACAACAACAATAATAAGAATAATAAGAATAATAATAATAACAATAACAATAACAATAACAATAATAATAATAATAATAAGAGAAATGAAACCAAAGGTGGCATAGTGGCCACAAACGTGGCGTTTCGTTTGAAACCGGCTAAGCAAACGGGGCGTAGTGGCCTACACGCCACGTTTCGCCACGCCCCGTTTCGTTCATCGTTGAAGAACAAAACGCCACGTAGTGCCCTAAACGTGGCGTTTCATCCCACGTTTGTCTCAAAAACCAACCACCGGTCATCCACCTATTTCTAAGATGCAATACGTACCTGGATGTAGCAAACGAGTGTGGATCGTACAGGCAAACGAGGAGATCAAACGGCGTCATCTGGATCAAACGGGGAGCAAAAGAGATGCGTTTGGGGTGCGTTTGGGGGGGGGGGACCGAGGTGCGTTTGGGGGGTTATTCAAAAACCATACGCCACGTAGTGGCCACTACGTGGCGTTTATGGTTATTATTTTTGTTTATTTAATATTATATTATATATAATTATATTAAATATAATTATATTATATATAATTATATTATATTTAATTATAGTAAATATAATTATATTGTATTTAATTGTGTATATTTTACATATTATATTTAATTGTAATATATTTAATATATTATATTTAATTGTATTATATTTAATATACACCATAATATGCATTTTATACGAAACGTTACGATTAATAATAAAAGGTTACAAAGTTTCGTTGGAAACAAGGACAGATAAATACAAATTGTCGTTGTCACAAAGTTTCGTTGTAGTAAAATATTTCTTTGTTAGCTTCTATAATCGATTGATACATGTGGATTCGTTCTTGATAAATCGTCTCCCACTCACCGGCGACATCATTTCGGTAACGTTTCCAAACCGCACTTAGAGTTGGAATTGGATAATCCCCCTCCAACTAAGGGTTGACGAAATGTATGGGCATATGAAGAAAACAAACCACATTATGTTGTGGTATTGCCGATGGAGCTAACCATAACGGGAAAAACGTGATACAACCTTCTTGACTGAGAAGGTGAACTATCACGCCAAATCGTTGTGCAACAAGAAGTCCCGTATAAGGCATAAGCAACCAATGTTCTTCTGATCCAGGTTTGATATCAAACCAGTTTATGCTATGACGTACTGCGTCATATAAAGTTGGGTCCATTGAGTTAAGGACATATATGTTTGCTTCACTATGGGTGTCCACCTCTTGTAGTAGTTGTTGGCGAACGAAACCCCATTGATTTTCGTCGAACCCTAACCCAACGGCTACAGACCTGAATCCACAATTATCGTTTGGCAAAACATCTTGTATGTTGCTTACGTAGCAATGAAACATTGAAGGAATGTAACCACCAAACCGTTTAAGATTGTTCATTCCTTTTGGTTTCACTGACGAAGCAACTACCGAGTCAATTTGACTTGTCTCGAGTCCTTTTTTTCCTCTAGAAGATGTTGAACGATTACGTTGTATTGCGGGTCTTTGCTGGTTTGACATTACTGGAGTGAATGAACTATGCCTTGAAAGTTGAAAGCTACTCTCTTATGAGTCGACAACTGCGCAATGTCTAGATTCATTCTCCCGTTGTTGTTGAGTCTTCAATGTCGAACGTCCGCGTGTATCCTTCTGAACTAATGGCGTTTTCTTTTCACTTTTAAACGGAAACACTTGCTAAAGTATTTTTTTAACCAGACTATTTTTCACTGACGCATGTTTTGAATTTATTTCCTGCGTAACCAGACCCATTTGTCCTTCGACGTCGATTTCTTCGTCTTCTAGAAGTGTCGGGTTCCGAGTATCAAGTTTTGTCCAGAAGATGTCTATATCAGAAAGCGGAATAATCGTGTTTGCATACAAATGAAAGGAAAATAATTAGTTTACAACAAAAAAATGTAAACAAACAAACAAAGAGGAATTTGGTACAATATTTTGATACCTGTATTTTCGTATCTTGAGATCCGACAAGCACATGGCAAGCCACAACTTGTCCATAACTGGTGGCTGCATGACATATTACCTTGACGCATAACCTTGATCTTATTTATTTCTGTGACAATTGCATTTGAAAATTATGTCATTAATAACATGAGCACATTTGGTCGTGCTTGAAATCCACGTTGATTTAGCTATTGTAATTATTATGGGTGATAGTATGCGAGAAATGATGAACGTAGGCGAAAACCGTGCGCGAAACGGAGTTACGGATTGTCCGGAATCGCGAAATGAAGAAAATCCAAAAATTTGAGAAAACTAGTTTCAGGCGGTACGCCTTGAGCCCACAAAATATCTGAAATCTTGGGTAATCCGCGCACTATGCCCCGGGCCAAGCAGCCACGCGGGGCGATGCGCCTGGCATGTATTGAGGCGGTGGATCAGAACAAAACTCAGTTTTTCATGCAGAATTCATCCAAATCGTTTTCTTTCGTTTCTGCTCGACTCTCAGACGACCAAAAACCCATTTTCATCATCCAAACTCAATTCTGAAGGTTCCTAAACGTCCGGATCGCACCAAGGAACGTTTATACAAGTCCTGATCGTTGTTTTACAACCAGAAATCTCTCTCATTAGGTAACGGTTCATTTTAACCTTCTAGCTCGATAATGGTTGATTAGATGTTGTTTTTGAACATAATGGTATAGTTAGGGTTGTAGATTATTGCCTAGATGATGTCTAGGATTGATTATAAACGAAGAACTTGATGTTTTAAAGGGTAAATCCTTGTTTTGATCCGTTGTAATACCTGATTTTCATGAAATCATGACTATGATTATAATGGTTTAAACCATTTGATTGTAACAATGTATGTGATTAATTTGGTTAATCTTTGAAATACAAGGTTAAATCCAAGTGTTTCAAACTAATCACAATCATTAACATACTCATGGAACGATTATCTGATGTTTATGATAACAGTCAGATTAGTATGTTAAATATGGTTATTAAACCTATTCTAATGTCACATTGTGATATTTCATGATATTTGGGTATTCAATAACAAGGACTGATTATTTTTAAGCCATAAATTCATCTATGAAACACCCAAACTTTACACACGATTACACGTGTCCCATTTTTAGGTCCCAAATTAAACTTTATCAAAAATCATGTTCGGAAGCGTGAAATTTCATTTTTATAGGTTAAACACACTTAATTTCAATCATTTATATTTATGATTAATAAAAACTGGTGTGTTTAAGTTTAATACTACCACATACTTTACATAACGTTTGGTTCTGCTTCACAACGTGCCCGATCTGATCGCCCAATGCATATCTATCTTGACCTGTAACATCACATATAAGGTCACAATTAGTTCATATGAACTAAGTAAGTAACCCCTCCCAAAATTCCCAAAAACTTATTTAAACCCATCCACATACCTATCATATGGATGTTAATCATGTTTAGATAATAATATATCATATTCAAACATCAACTTGCACCCAACACATATGGTGCATTTATTTCCCTTAGTGGGACATTTTCACAATATGAATATATTATCTAATTCAACTCTACCACCAGCACCTCTGGCTAAATTTAAAACACCAAATATACATATATTTTATTGGCTTAACCAATTATCCACACATCTGTGGTTTCAACAATTTAACTTCCGGATTAACCGGTTATCCACACATTTGTGGTATCATACATATATTAAGTCTTAAGATGTTCACCCACGGTACTTCCATCTAAGACAATTGCCAGCACCTCTGGCTATCCACCATTGTGGAGTCATATTTATCAAGTCTAAGATGTTCACCCACCGGTACTTCCATCTAGACAATTGCCAGCACCTCTGGCTATCCACCATTGTGGAGTCATATTTATCAAGTCTAAGATGTTCACCCACCGGTACTTCCATCTAGACAATTGCCAGCACCTCTGGCTATCCACCATTGTGGAGTCATATTTATCAAGTCTAAGATGTTCACCCACCGGTACTTCCATCTAGACAATTGCCAGCACCTCTGGCTATCCACCATTGTGGAGTCATATTTATCAAGTCTAAGATGTTCACCCACCGGTACTTCCATCTAGACAATTGCCAGCACCTCTGGCTATCCACCATTGTGGAGTCATAACAACAAAATGTAAAAATACATTTTTCACAATTAAAATTCAAACTGAGTCATTTCTATTCGAATTGACTCTCACAATGTAATAATGTCATATTACCAATCATCAACTATTAATCACAATAGTTTAATCAAAGTTACACTATGGTGTTCACAATCATGTACTTCCACCATAGCTATTTGTCAGCACCTCTGACTATTCACACATTTGTGATATCATACTCAAACACCGGCTCATCCGGCTATTCTTATGCAATCTATGTTGCATAATCAATTCAATCGTGACATAAACACATTGGAACTTAACATTTATACATTAGAGTCTATTAACTCAATTAGTTCCAATCTAGTTATGCCCATTCATTCAAATCAACCAATATATATACATCAAAATCAAGTAGACTCTTTCTACTACTTATATGTAATGTTACAGTAAGTTGGGTAACTTACCTGGTTCAAGCGGTTGTTTACTTCCTACAACCTCTTTTCCACTTCTGTGAATTGTCCTTTGACTTTCACCACCAATACCTAGTTGTATTCACATATATACAACTAGTTTCAATACTTATAGCACATACAATCAAGTTTAACACACTTGATTGATCTGACCTGCTCAAAGTCAATTTATCACATAATTGACTCTATCTTACTACGTTTAGCAAGTTTTAGTCAATTATCACAATTATTCGTATTTCATGCCTCCCCAGGCATTTTATCAAATAATTGATGTTCATTATATTAGTTACGATCTTTAATTATTTTTATTATTCAATTTTTATTTTTAAGATCAAAACTATTAATAATGGTAACATCAATTCATCAAAATCATCATTTAATCTATGGATTATAATCCATAATTTATTTGAAATCATATTCAACCCATCCTGCTAGTTATCACACTATGATATGGGTTTCATAACAACCAGACATTATCCCGGCTTTAAAACGAAGATTTCACCGTCAAAATATCAAGTTCTTCGTTTCTAACAATCCCTAGTTATCAACTAGGCAATAATCAATACCCATAATCATATTATTACAATCAAAACTAGATTTAATCCACACAATATCAAACTAGTAGGATAAAACAAACCGTTACCTGATCTGACGGATTTCTATGGTTACAACAACGATCAGGACTTGAAAACACGTTCCTATGCGCGATCTGGATGATTAAGGGGCTTTGAAATGGAGATTAGAGGTGTTAGAGAGTTGGATTTTCGCCTGGAAGTCGCACCAGATCAAAGAAATGCGATTTTTGATGGTTTCAATGCGTTCTGATCGTTTAAACCAGTTTTGGCCGACATAGGTCCTGGGGCGCATCGCCCCAACTGGGTGCGTCCCGCCAGGCGTACCGCCCCACGTCACCAGCGTCATCATTTTTGATTTTTAACTTCGTTTCGCGATTCCGGGAGCATACGAACTCCGTTTTGCGCACGGTTTTCGCCCACGTTCATCATTTTTCACATACTATCAATCCCCAATAACAAAAGTTACTAAATCCTCGTGGATTTCAAGCACGACCAAATGTGCTCTTGCCATTAATGACGTAACTCTTACATATTTTCAAATCACAACAACCACAATCGTTTAATTAACGATTATTTACATTACATTTATTATTAAAAACCGGTTGTTACAATCTAGAAACTATTTCAGCACCATAATCAACAACATTAACTATTTGGTTAATCTGAGATTATTCTGATTAATCAAATGTGTCATCAACCTTGTATTAGGAACCTGAATCAGTATAGGTTCCTACATTATCATACATTGTATGATACGACATTAAAATAATTAATTAAAAACATAATATCGGTTTGATGACTTTCAAGGCAATGTCTCTGACACTGAACGTTCAAGAAGATCTAATCAGTAAGTTAAACCATAAATAACTAATTTAACATAAATAAATGCACAATTATCCTATTATTACCAGTTTGTTTGATATTCTACTACTACTGAGATATCAGGTGAGTTTCGTACAACCCCTTTTCTTTTTAACGTTTTACAAACATCGGGGTAGCACTGTGGAACTTTTCAGAACTATATGATATGTGTCACTGTTATCTACGTGATTTCATGTGATTTGTTGAGAACTTGTGGATTTCATGGGATTTTGCCTGTAGAACAGAACTCTATCACAAAACTTGAAAGTCCTCATTCCTGAACTGTATCTAGTGAACCCATATGGGGCCAAACAGAAAACAATGATAGTACTATCGGCTGACAACCCATTTGCGGGGAGCTTGCAACTCCCCTTGGTGTAAATGTTTGTTATTTGTTTTCCATAACTTCTTAATGTAGTGATAGACATTAAGACAATGAGGCACTAAGATATTACCAGTGGGTAGTGTCTTCGAAGATCGTAGAGTCACGTCCGAAAGGAACTAGATACGGGTCTCATGGTTATCTTGAACTGAACATTTTGAGAACTTGCATATCATATCATATCATTGAACATGAACTTTACGATCTTACCAGCTTTGTGCTGATTTTTCAAACTTAAACCTTTTGCAGGGAGACAATGACCACCGGGTGAGGATGCACTTCATACACTTGTAATTAAATAAATTAGATAATGTAATAAACTTAGTTTATATATTGTGATGTTGGTTGTAAATACGAAATCCTTGCAATATATTTACTTTAAGTTAATCTGTGTGTTGTGATACCGGATCAAGTAAGTCACACCTCATCTTTGAGACATCACTACTATGCTTCCGCAACCATCTCAGAACAACGAATGACATCATCTCAGGTGACGAGAGGTGGGGGTGTGACAATTTTGTCAAGTAATAAATCAAGAGCTTTATGTGAAAACTTACCGCGCAGGTTATTAAACATGGGTAATTTATGATGACTCATTGTCTTTATTAAACTTGTTTCAAACCCATGTTTCATGTCTACCTCCTGTGATTCTACCATTTGATCAACAAAACCTACTAGTGTCGAGAGTGAATTATTAGTTGTTCTCAGATATCTTTTTAAGTTTGAATGTTGACTCTCGACTCTGTTAGTTGTACGTTGACTAAAGTTGGGCGTTTTTGTTAGTTCAGGCTGTAA
Organism: Mikania micrantha; assembly: GCA_009363875.1. Classification (NCBI taxonomy): domain Eukaryota; kingdom Viridiplantae; phylum Streptophyta; class Magnoliopsida; order Asterales; family Asteraceae; genus Mikania; species Mikania micrantha. The sequence continues at coordinate 3,062,519 of CM018688.1, read as the reverse complement.
CAAACATGTCTTTGTACGTGTTTAACCAAGCTTGTGTAACAATTCAAAACCCCTGAAATAAAAAACAAATATGACACATGACAACGTAATTTGAACAAAAATAATGATAATGATATTTAATGACACTTACTTTGACGGTTATTTGTAACTAGTTGTTCGTAAAGACGGTTGTAGTTATAGTCATAAATTTCTGGCGACGAAGAGTCAAACAAATTCCTCCAATAACCCTTAAACATTTTCCAATCACCGTCTTAAAAACTTGCCTTGTAGTGTTTTGCGATATTTTCGCTTATGTGCCACCTGCATAAATACCTGGAAGCGTGCGGAAAGACCTTACGACATGCATTAATCATAGCAAGGTCTCTGTCGGTTATTATCATGCGGGGCTCCATACACTTATCTAGCATCTCTTTTACCCGTTCTAGAACCCAATGATAGTTTTCCTCTTTTTCTTACTTACGAACGTGTGTGCAATACAAAACGTATAGTGTGTTGAGGTAACACCAACTATCTGTACAAAAGGAAGTTTGTACATGTTAGTCTTATAAGTCGATCATAAGTACATATGGGAACGCACACCACCAGGTGTATGATTTTTTATGACAAAAGAAAATCTCCTCCACGACATTTGTTTCAGAGTTTTCGTGAGTATAGTATACGTAATTCTTAGTATGCAGCAGGTTCTCTAAGACCTGCATTGGGGTTGATCCGACTTTTTGTTTATTTTTAAATTTTTGTTGCACATTGTATATGTCTCTACGGATGGAGACGTTGTCGGGATTCTGCTTCTTTATGCTGGATAGTGTGTTGCGTGACTCCATGTGTTGCTCAATCAGATGATGTACCATATTTTGTTCCTGCTCGGACAATCTTTTAATAAACGGGTGCCCCTCAATATTTTGAGCAGGTTCATGGTTGTGTTTGTCATTTCTGACCTGCAGCTTCCAATCATAAAAATCACTGTTGTATATCGCTATTAATTTAAAAGGACAGCCGAGGTTTTTGCTACCGGTATGCCTTAAGATGGCCGTACTATTGTGCTCACCACCACGATCACACACAAGCCAGATTTTGTTGACCTTATCGGTCTCCTTCTTTTTCTTAGATTGTCTGGTAACTACGACGTATCCCTATCAAGTGCTCTACTTTTCACCCATGCCATCAACTCCTCCATAGAATTGAATATCTGAAAACAATGTTGTCATTAAACTAATGTCCATCTAACTAAAAACAAGAGAAAAACATATTACCTCATTGGTATTCCGGTCCATATTTTGGTATACAACGTCAGCTTCTTCCTCTTTAACCGCAACTTGGGGCGGGTGTGATTATTCACTAGCGTAACATTCCCTATTAACGTCGTCGTCAACGCAAGGTTCATGGTTTAAATCAAATTGTCAGTACAAAGTTTGACCAGCAACCTCTTCGTTAACATCTGGCAATACTGGTCTAGTTGTGGCCTCAGACGAATGCACATCAGTCCCATCCTTAAAAACAGTATGATTAGTTTGTCGTTTGATTAACAATAAAAACAACTAAACACAGTTTTATACCTGATAAGTTTCAGCAACTCGTGAAACGTCGGAATATTAACCGAAGAAAAAGTCTCCGTCCCACTAAGACATGTTTCAAATCAAAAATATGTGTAGAAAGTAAATATTCTAATAAACGAAACAAGAGAAACTTGATCAACTATATGACAAGTGCTTCGAAGGAGCGTCTCATATTATAACGCAATATGTGTGTATATATGGACGAAGAATTCGTAAGTTATAAAAGATTTGTCACGTTTTAAACATGAAACGTCACGTAGTGGTCACTACGTGGCGTATAGGGTAACCCTATACGCCACGTAGTGACGTTTGAGTCACATCAACTGACATGTCGGTACTTTGTTGCAGAACATCGTACCAATACGCCCCGTAGTGATCACTACGAGGCGTTTAGGTCTAATCAGTAGTCCTGCCGTTTGGCCAACATCGTACAAATCGTACCAATACGCCCCGTAGCGACCACTACGAGGCGTTTGAGGGGTGTGCAGACATGCTTTTGAGGTGTAAGTTTAACACCACCCATTATTATTTATATTTAACAAAATGATTTTTTATAATTTTATAAAATGTCAGGGCATTGATGATGATTGATAGTTTATCCCACATAGATTAGATCCAACGGCTGAGGATGAACAAGATAGAGACCAAGATACTTGGATAGTTGGATGAAACATGTCACTTTCCCCCAACCAATCAAAACTCAACACTCCATTCCTTCCCCACTTGATACCTCCACCATTCTTAGCCTTTTCTTTTTTTCTTCCCCCAATTCCTATCACGTGGCCCCACCCCCTTTTCATCTAGACCTTTCTTTTTAGCACACTTGTACCTCATGCATTACCATCGGTACATTCATCCGGTATCTTTTTCTACTTAATACTTAAGGGAGTTTATCCGGTTGGATAACAGGATATTCGAGCTATTTGGATTTGAAAAAATTAAGATTAAATCCGAAACCCAACTCGATTCGAATTCGAAATTTGTTAATCCGATCCAAATATATCTGAATAACCCGAAAAACCCGAATAAATTTACTTTTTATCTGAATAATCCGTACAATCCGAATAACCCGTATAAACAAGGTTTATTCGGGTTACTTGTTTATACGGGTTATTCGGGTTTAATTCGGATATCCGATCCAAGAAACAAGATTTTGTATATCCGATATCCAATCCGAATATATCAGAATCTTTAATTCGGATCGGTATTTTTGGGTTTCGGATTCGATTCGATTTCGGATTTTTTGAACACCCCTACTTGGCAACCCTACTTTAATGAATTAATACCAGGATTTTTTGAACACCCCTACTTGGCAACCCTACTTTAATGAATTAATACCAAAGACATTATAGTCTAGAGGTAGATTGGTGGCGGGATAAGGAACATGAACCAAATGATTCTAGCCTTCTGGGTTCGAATCCCACAAGATCATTTTCTCAAAATAGTGAATTTCCTTCAGAATTGATGACTTGTTCGTATATATGATCAGGTGATACTGCTGGTGACACAATGGTACTCTGGTTATTCGTTAGTGTTCCAAAATTAGTCGTTCAAAAAAAATTAATAAATAATAATAATCACCCAACCTTTTTCAATTGGCGCTAACACGTGTGGTATAACATAACCCACATGTAGACATTTAATTCCATATATGCATACATTTTATGATGGAAGCCATATATACAATCAGGTAAATTACACAGTTATAATTGTACTGTCTACAAAAATATAACCAAAGTATTTGACATTTTTTAAAGATTTATTTCTTTATTTACCTACATGCAAAACAATATTAACTAACTTACCTTGTATACATTTAATTCCACACGTGTCTTATTTTTTTTAATATTTTTATATTATGTTTTCATTTCGGCCCTTGACTATTTTGCTTCTTTGTACAGAGTGTCTGAAACGCAAATTCCCTCACACAGGCCTTTGTGAAAGCACTGGTGCAAGGAAATGGATAAAAGGTGCGAGGACCTTTGGGTAATTAGTGGAAAGTAAAGGGGGTTGACTGATTGTTTTAGTATTCTACAACAAGTCCACCACCCATTGGGGCTCTATGGGGTATGCCCTTTCTCCTCTTGACCGTCCTGAAGCCGCCGGCGGTCGGCGGTGGCGTTGACGGAGTGAAGCTGCGGTCTCGGTTACCGTGGCGGCTGCTGCTGTAGGAATCCTCCGAATCGTAGACCGCCATCGCTAAATGCTTCTTCTCCGGCGAAATCTTCCTCTTCCCATCAAAATTCATCGACGTCCCGACGATCTGCATTAATCACGATAAGATTCAATGATCAATATATAGTAATTATTCAAGAAATTGCATTACTCAATCATTTAATGCAAGGTTTTTGGAAGTACACGCATCAATTTGAAGTCAACTGCGGAATTGAAACAATTTTTAAAAAATCAGATGACGTGATGAATTGATAAAATTTACCTGGCAACCAAGCGAGCAGAATCGGAAGGAATCAAGGAGGCTTCGATCACAAACTTCGCAGTTATTGGTAACGCCTTTTCCGGGCCTGGGCTGTGGGCGTTCGTTCAAGAACACAACTTTTGCACTGTTGATAACGTAAGTCTGAACCGAACTGATGTCCAGGTACTTCTGAATCTCGGATACTCTAATCACATCGTGATATGATGATCTCCGTATCTGCAAATTCATTGCAATTTTCAAACAAAAGATCCGTGCTAGACGTATAAGGGTTCTCAGTTTGAAATTTGATGACATTAAAATTCAAATTTGTGAAGTCTGGGATGTTAAAATCAAAAATTTGCCAAATCCCATATGATTAAAATCAAATTAATGAAACACAGACCTGAATGGCGCGATGATCGTGGTGATGATTGAGACAGAGTGAACAAAGAGAGCCGTTCATGCAATCTAAGCAGTACATATTGCATTCCGACTTGTGGGAATCCGCATGCGACTTGCATTGAACAAAGAAGCTTTCTTTGAGCATGGGTTTCAACCATGGCGGCCACTTTTGGTCTTCTTCAACAGGTCCTCCTGCACCCTACATTATTAAAAATTACACATTAACCTGTTGCACTGAATCATGATAAAGATGTTGAATCAGATCCTGATAATTACCATAATTCGTCTGTTTTTGGGTTTGATATCGCGGACGACGGCGGTTTCTTGATGATCGATCGCCAGTTTGACGAGTTGAAAAGGGTTGCAAAGATCAGATGGTGGTGGTGATGAGTGAGAGTGAAATGTAGAGAGAGAGAGAGAGAGGCGGCGAAGAAATAGAAATGAGGGGGTACTTGTAGAAGAAATTGAAATTGTGTGCCTAAATTGTGAAAGTGGGTGGGTGGGTGGGTGGTCGTTCTTATCCCCTCGCACAATTAATGTAAATGAACGAATTACGAGGCTGACTCCGAACCCGAACCTGACTGAACACCGGGTGCAAGGAACCCGACCTCCTATTTTCTGTTTCTTTTCCTGATAAAGCATTGTTTTTGCTGTATTTTATTTGTGAGAACTAAAGAAACCAATCTAGTCATAAGTTTAAAAAGTATAACAGTAATTTTTTTTATTATAATAGTATATCTCTAAAAACATGTTGTTTAAAATTATTTTTTTTGATTTATTCGTATTTAATGTTTTTTAATGGAATAAGTCTCCTATAACATATAAGGGTTATGACTACATTGATAAAAATATAAGGGCAAATTTGAGCAAAATCACTGATTTTAACCACTAAAGCTACACACATAAAACCTTTGACTTTGTAATTTGCCAAACTATTGACTAAGTCATCCCAACATGGCAATAGACTCCTCCCCTTCTATTAATGTTCTCTGCTGCTATTAGAGGTGTTCACAAAAAATAAAATTTGAAAATATCCAATATCTAAATTGTATTCAAAATTATAATTCAGGTTATTCGTATGTATTTCGGCTAGATACTCGTTTTTTTATTCGGATAGGATATTAGAGGTATAAAATCTTGCTTATCGGATCATATATCTGAATTCAACTCGAATAAATTGAATAAAATCTACTAATATTTCTATGTGTGAGTTTTTTTTAAAAAGTTATGATGTAAGTTAAATATAAAAGGTGGATCATATTTTTTATTTAATGAAAATATTATAAGTCACATGTGAGACTAAATATATCAAGAGGTGAGCAAGCGTTCACGTTGTTTTTTACTTTTTGTTCACTTAATCTCAGTTATTGTAAAGTTCTATTAATTTCAATTTCATTTTCATTATCAGTATATCTTTATAAGGTTTTCTTAATTTTTCAACAATTTCATTATTAACTGAATTTAACAGAAACAGAAACATAAACGGTGGTTAACTGATTAATAGTCAACCGACCATTGGTTATGGTTATAGTTATGGTTATAAATTTAGAATTAACCAAAATATCAATTTGGTTATAGAAAAAAGCATAATCGCATCGAACCCAACCATGTTCACCTCTAATATATATGGTAGATCAACATGATGGGTCAAAATAGACAAAAGAAGGTTAAATCTAAGGTTAAACATATGAATATGTTAGAAAAGTAAGAGAAAACTAACATGGATTTAACTAAAATTATTAATAAATATAAAAATATTATTTTTATAAAACCAAGTTATTTTCACAAAATATTTTATAAGTCATTGTTACTTTCACTTTTCTATTTTCTATTATTTCTTAAATAATAAATTATTAAAAGATGCTTATCGGTCTACCATTAACCTATTTCTTCTATAATATAACAAAACATAATAGAATATTGGGATAATATCATATATCTCCTTATTAAACATCAAAATTACATATATCCCCAATGTTAAACTAAAATTACAAATATCCTCATGTTCCAAAATTGCCTCTTAGTAAGGAGAAATATGTAAATTGTTTTTAGTTAGTTCATTAAGGGTAAAAAATAGAAAATACATAATTTGTTTTTTAATGAAATGGATAAATATGTAATATATTAGGTTTAGAAAGAGGAAATATGTAATTTTGTTTTATGATTTGGTAAATATGTAATAAATGGTTTTAACAGGGGTATATGCAATTGACCCAATATTAGTCAAACTACAGCCGGTTATTGTTATCAAGTCATCAACTGATTAAACTATAATCATTGCACATAATACAAATGAAAAGGGTAAGATTAGCTGATTAGGTATATCAGATTGTAAAGCAAGCCGGCCTCTCGTTAAACCTTGTACAAAGCGGAATCTAGGTTAAGTATTAGGTATGTACATTTTATAATTTACGAGTTAGATACAATAATTGCATTTAATTTTTGATAATGGAATAACTTATGATACATATTTAAATGGTCTAATAATTATGCAAAATTTAGTAATTAGTATTTTAATTACACAAAAGATATGTGTTTTAGTTTTTATCAAACAATAATATGGTCTGGTGAGTTGTATAATTCTTAAAATGAGTAGTTAGTTACAAGGGTGAGGTGGCTCTGTGATTCCCTTTCAAAAGGGCTTGTTGCCACATTGGTGTTGAGGGTATTTCATTGCTACCTATGAAAAATAAACATTATTAAAAAGGTTTATTGTTGGATATGAATTAACTTTACATATTTGTTAGTTATTATATGAATGATAAATCTTATTGGATGTGTAAATTATTTCTAATCTTTTGCTTATGAACATATGATTTCTATATGTAAAAAGGATTAATGCTAACATTGACGCATTTAAAAACACGTTAGACAAATAGGTTATGAAGTTGTAAATTTCATTGTAATCAAATCTTAAACAAATAAAAATTCATATATGAAAGGGTTGTAACAAAATTATAAACATGTTGTAATAAAGTTATAAACAGGTGATAATAGAGTTGAATAATTAAACTTTTTTTTTTGAACGGCGAATAATTAAACTTATTAATCAGGATGTTTTAAAAAATCATCGAATTTTAAACAAATTGATAAATTATTATGTAGGTATGCACAATGACCCTATATAAGACATGGTAGACAAATCAACTCAAACATAACATGCTTATTACGAGCAGGCTAAAACAACTTAGAACACATGTGAGTCTATTGTATTTCAAGTCTCGTTAAAAATGATCACCCTTTTAAAATTTATAATATGAAATTAAACCACTTAAAAATCAACACGTAGATTTCCTTAAAGAAGTTTGTAGCTAATTTAAAATTTTCAAAAATAAAATAGTTTCGTTTTATAATATAGAAAAAGAATGATAATATAGTTGTGTTGTTGAAAGGCTCCCCAAATTGGGGAGTTGTTTTAGGTAGCACGCTTTATTTGATCAAACATACCCAAAATTAGGGGCATCTAAATGTTTTGGTTGAAACACTAGGGCCATATAAGTCTTGATTGAAATACCTAATTTTCCCATGACGTAAATTACCAATGTATCCTTTAGAAATCGCATAAAATATCAAATATCCACCAAACCTTAATTAATAGATTATGCAAAAAACAAATATAGAGTCGGGTTAACCAATGTTTTAAAAACTGGTTCGACCGGCCGCCCCTAACTCATCCGGTATAAAACCCTCCGATATTATGCAGGTTCCTTTGATCGACTATGCCGGCGGTTTAATCCGGTTATACCGGTAAAACCGGTATTCCTGGTTTCAAAAATACACAAGATAGAGAATTTCGGCTTTTAAGCGATCGTGAACTTGATGCGTTTATATAAAAAAATTTATTAGAATTTTAGTACTTTTTAGATTGTTTTGGATAAACTTGAGTACCTTTTGAATTGTTTTTGGATGAATTTGGATACTTTTTGGAAGCTTATTTGAGTATAAGTTGTATTTTATTTATATGGAATTCCATTGTTAACTAGTGTGACCGGTTGAACCATCTCTGAGCCAAATCCGATGCACCTAAAATACCTGTTTTTAAAACATTGGGGGTAACTTGTTCTCAAGTGGACATCACGGCTAGTTCTTGTCTTTGGGGCCGATTTTGAAGACATTATTGGAACCAAAGAGCATTCACATGGAAATTGCACGAATACTCACCCCCAAATATACGCTAGTTTCTTTCAAGTTGACAGTTGACTCATTTGCTTACAAAAATAGTGTGCATGTTTTTTATCGGAAAAATTTATAAGACTATATAACAGCATTTAAATTATATATTTATATATGGTTTAAAATATAAAAGTCATTTTACGTGCGAAGGGTACTAAGTTTGCATGATTTAATCACCAAGCAGAGTTATCACACATAACTCATCATCGTAATAATTACATATATATATGGGTGATAAAATCACGCAAAAACTATTAACATTTGCATGATTTTATCACGCATACTTCATACACGTCAAACGTAAAATGATCCTTGTATTTAAACTAGACTATATATATACTAGTAGGATATCCACACAATATGGCGGTGTCAACCATTTCCAAATCGCCAATTATTCCCTTCAACAGTCACAAAGCAAAGCATAAAATGTAAAATGGAGTCAAAATTCAATATTTATTATGATTAATAGTAGTAGGTAGTGTTTACTCAAAAACTACCAGCAGCTTCGTTTCACTGATCTGAAAATAACTTTTTAAGATCAAAAAAATTATGTTAAATCAAATGATGGAAACGAAATTAAGATCCCTTGTTTCTACTCTGAGCATATATAAAAAGAAGAGATATATGCGAAAAAAAAAAAAAAAAAACAAAAAAACAAAGAAAGAAAGAAAATAGAGGCACAAAACAAATGCACATACACCTTTATAAAAAGGAATAAAAAAGCCAATGAGACAATTTAAACTCTTATTTGTTTTTTCTTTTCTAAATAAAAATAGTCAAGCATATGAGGTTGCTCTTATGCCCCATTCATATGTATCATATAATAGTATAAATAATATGTATATATAATCCCTGAGCTATTGTCATGGGCTCTTGCCATAAAAAAAGGAAATCCAAAGAAGAATATATTGAAATAATATTTGTTTCGATCTTACAATAGCCTTAAATTTGACATCAATTTTACACTTCTAAGTATCAAATCATTTGTGTATGCGTATTTAAAGTTTACCTATAATTATATACTTGTGTATATGCGTTCCCAATTTATAGATTATAGATAGAGCTGGCAAGATGCACTGATCTGAATTATATCACAAATTTTACATTTTATTCATGGTTTTTGAATTAACTGGTCACTCAAATTTTGTTTATACCATAAAGCTTCGCCCAAGATACAAATAATTCTTATATTTCATGATGAAACTAATTATCCTTTCCAAATCCAAAAATTAAATATCAAGTACAATGAAAAGATAATCTACAAATCCTATAATCTTTTATAAAAATCAGCCACACATTATGTGGAGGATTGAACTTTATTATATAATAAAGAGTACAACGTACATTATGGAACAATTACACAAATTACGGGATATGCAAAATATTTACCAAACATACAAATATTCATCTAATACCCCCCTCAATCGAAAGGGTGGTGGTCCAAGACGAAGCATAGAGTACCCATAAGTGGAACGACGAGTCTCAAGACATCTAGCCCAATCAGCATCAGAATATCCCAAGAGAAGATTCTGATGAGGGCGAGAAAAGGTAAGACCAAATGAAACAGTGCCCTTGACATAGCGCAAGATCCGTTTAACAGACTGAAAGTGATTAACGATTGGAGCATGAAGAAATTGACTTACCTGATTAACAGAGTAAGACAAGTCCGGTCTGGTAATGGTCAAATATTGGAGTGCCCCAACAAGTGATCGATAAAGCGTTGGATCAGAAAATAAAGAACCATCAGAAGTGAATGACTCATGAGGAGCAAGAGGTGTAGGAGCTGGTTTGGAGTCAATGAGACCAGCACGATGGAGAATATCATGTGCATACTTGGATTGGGTCAAAAATAAACTACCATCATCAGTATAGGCTACCTCAAGACCTAAGAATTAATTAAGATCTCCCAGATCCTTAATGGCAAATTCCTGATTAAGTTTGGAAATAAAGGTAGAGATAATGGATTCATTATTGCCGGTGAGAATAAGATCATCAACATAAACGAGCAAATACATGATGCATGATTGTTGGGTATATATAAAAAGAGACGTGTCAGCACGACTACATGTGAAACCATATGTTGTCAAAAAATTACTTAGTCTTTGAAACCAAGCACGAGGAGCTTGTTTCAGACCATATAACGCTTTGGACAACTTACAAACATGATTTGGAAACTGAGGATTTATGAAACCTAAAGGTTGTTCCATGAAAACCGTCTCACTTAAGTGCCCATTCAAGAAAGCATTCTTGACATCAAGTTGGTGAAGTTTCCATCCATGTAATACGGCAATAGATAAGACAATACGAACAGTGGCGGCTTTAACAACAGGACTAAAAGTATGCGAATAATCTAGCCCCGGTATTTGTGAAAAACCTTGAGCCACCAAACGGGCCTTATAACGTTCAATAGTTCCATCGGAATTGTACTTGATTCGATATACCCATTTCGAACCAACAACATTGGAGGAATTAGGAGAGGAACCAATGTCCAAGTATGGGAATGTTTCAAAGCATCCATTTCCTCACGCATAGCGGCCATCCATTGAGGATCCTTGGAAGCCGATTTAAATCCACGTGGCTCAGTTATTGATAAAAGAGCAATATGGAGGGGATTTGTAGAAAGAGATGCAAAATTAGAGACATGTTTAGGTTTAAAAATGCCTGCTTTTGCCCAAGTAACCATAGGATGAACAGAAGTTGAATCTGGTTGGGGGGGAACCTGAATTGAAACTGATGGTGCTGAAGAGGATGATGCAATGTCCTGTGGTGCGGTAGAGTGCAGCGGAGAATCATAAGGCGGATTAGGTAAGGGTATGGTCTCGGTTTGGATAGTGGGAATTGTTGCAAAGTTGATGGGATGGTCTGGTTCATTTTGGAGTTGTGCATTTTGAGTAGGATGAGTATGGTCTGTGGTTAGAGGGTTGGTTTGAGGTGAAGTAGATGTGGAGCCAACTGCATGTGAAGGTGTAGTGGGTCGACAAATAGAACAAGGAGATGAATTTATGGTTGGTGGGCTGGTTGAAATCAATGTGGACCGGGATGAGGCAGGCAAAGGAACATCTTCTAGAAAAGATGATAAATCCAATGCAGAGATATTTTTTGAATGACCAATTCCAGCAAAAGGGAAAAAAATTTCATCAAACCTTACATGGCATGTGATGTAAACACGCGAGGTTATTGGGTCAAGACACTTGTAACCTTTGAATTGAGTGCTATACCCTATAAAAACACATGGAATACTTCTTGGAGACAATTTATGATGAGAATAAGGCCGTAAATTTGGGAAAACTTGGCAGCCGTATGCACGAAATTGACCATACTGAGGTTGTTGAGAATAAAGTAATTGAAAAGGACTTACATCATCCAACAACTTGGTAGGCAGACGATTGATGATAAATGTTGTAGAACTGAAAGCATCCACCCAATAAGTGGTGGGAATTTGAGCATTAAAAAAGCATAGCTAGACTTGTTTCAACAATATGCCGATGTTTTCTTTCGACATGACCATTTTGTTGAGGCGTGTACGGGCAAGAAAACCGGTGAAATTATCTTCAAAAATCTTGCGAACTGTATGGTTGACGAATTCTGACCCGCCATCACTTTGAAAAACCTTTATCTTTCGTGAGAATTGTGTTTGAACAAGATTCATAAATGCATTAAGAACCGGATAAAAAACCGCTCTTTGTTTTTAAGGGATAAAACCAAGTGAAGCGCGAATGATCATCCACAAATATAACATAGTATAAGTAACCATCATTAGAACAAATTGGAGAAGGTCCCCACAAATCACAGTGGATTAAATCTAGAGGATTAAAAGCTCGTTTAACATTAATCTCAAAAGGTAGTTTATGCCCTTTAGACATTTGACAAAAAGTGCAAACATGGGGTTTGGGTAAAACCGAAGTCACAGACAAAGCTCTGTGTTTATTTAAAATTGAAATGACATCAAAAGAAACGTGTCCAAGACGAGTGTGCCACAACTCATATGATGCCTTCTTTGTAACACAATGACTTGCAACAAAAGCTTGAGCTCCATCTTTAAGCACATAGAGTCCATCCTCACACTTTCCTTTAGCAAGAACCTGTTTTGTTTTTCGATCCTGAATAGTAAAAAATGGTTGTGAAAATATCACATCAACCGGATAGTCCATTGTAAGTTTACTAACAGATAATAAACGTTTTGTGAGATTTGGAATAACAAGCACATCATGTAATAAAAGCTTATTTGAGACTGTTGATGTACCAGTGTGGGTGATTGGGAGAGATATACCATTCCCAAAAAACACACTCATCTTACCTTGATAGGGAGAAGTCTGATGAAGTGTTTCACAATCCGAAGACATATGAGATGTAGCCCCAGAATCGACATGCCAGTCCGGAGAACCTGTAGCCACATGGCATTGAGCATGAAATGCATTAGCTAGAGTTTCTGGTGAAGATGGAGCATGTCGGGCATACGTGTGCAAGTTTGGACAAACCGATGCATAATGGCCATTGGTACGACACAACTGACAATGAGGAATGCGGCGAGTAGAGCCACGACCACGGCCAGAGGGCTGTTGACCACGGGCATTGGAGTTACGAGAGAAACCGTTTGATCGACCTCCACGTGATGTATTAGATCGTGCCTGTTGAGCATTAAACGCCACTGGTGAAGGGGAAGAATCATGAAGCGACTGCAAAAAAATCTCATGGATTTCTGCTTGCAATAATAAATCACGAAAACCTGGTGCCGGTTTGGTTGCACGAATCGCAGTAGAAAAAGTCTCAAACGAAGCACCTAAACCACATAGAAACCAATGCACCTTGTCTATGTCAGCAACCGGTTGGCCGATTGCAAGTAACTGATCACAGATGGCCTTGAAACGTCTTCCAAAATCAGCGACAGAAGAGGTTCCTTTGGAGAGTTTCCTTAGGGAATCACGAAGGGAATGAACACGCTCCACCGAAGAATTACTAAAAGCCATTCCAAGAGCATGCCAGATCTGAGGAGCAGTCAAAAGACCAATAACTTCGGCAGCAGCTTCTTCCGTAAGAGAAGAAAGAAGAAGAAGAACAGCTTTCTGATATGTTTCGTTCCATGAAGAGAATGAAGGATTTGTGATAGATTTATCACCATCAACAATGAAAGCAGCTGGCTGAGGCGATTTTCCAAGAACATGATCAAGTAATTTTTGATATGTAAAAAGCGAAATCATATGATTACTGTCACACCCCCAAATTTTCAACTAACGGAATTATACCGTTTGGGAACGTGACAAACCAGGATCTCAGATCATTAGACATAACGAAGACCTCTATATGAATTTCAAAACATATGTTGGTCTAAAACTGTAATATCAAAGTTTCAATGTTTGCGGAAGCGTTTTAAAACCAATAACAATACGTAACGGTTTGAAAATGTAAAGTACAATTTCAAAAACATTCCATGTCTTAATTGAACAAACTAAAACACTTGAACTGAAATGCATGCATGAGACTCAACATCCTAGTCCCTGCTTGTCCTTGCTTGTGTCTTAGTGTCCTGAGAAAACATGTAAATCAAGTCAACACAATGGTTGGTGCATACACAGGTTTAAGCATTCACAATGTTCAAAACAGCAGTTTGAATATCAAGTTTGTAGATACATAATCACACATGCACAGTCATGATAGCTAGTCATATAAACTATTTACACAAGTGGTCGACACCGAAGCTGACGAGTTGCCATGCTATAGCATGTTTTTGCCTTAACACTATTGTCTAGCACGAACAATAGCAATATGTGTGTTTGGTCAGTCAAACACCTGCGTAGATCCCATCTACCAAGTGAGGTTTGTCAAACCCAATAGATCTATCTTCAACTACCACGCTTTGCACTCCGGCAAATTAAACGGTTCAAAAGAGAAGGCTTTGTAATGCTATGTTTGCACTTAATGTAAACAGCTAACTCATGCAAGTGATATGTATCTAAAAGCGTTTGTTGCACATGTTTTCTCCCCCAAAACAGTTAAAATAAGAAAGGGGCCGTGTACGCACCTTTGATTGTTGCAGAATGATCAGACACACTTAAAATCGTGTAGAAAGTCCTCCTACGAAGAACCTGTGTTGTAACAATAACCTAGTGTTATTCAGATTGTTGTTTTGTGCTTGAAATCACATACGTGTCAACACACGTATGTGAGAGTGTTAGGAATATGCATACGTATGTACGCGAAACTTTGAAATCGTTCAATAAAATCATATCATCGCTTATGATTTTATAAGCGTAATTATACGCGATTTCGTTTTCGGGTTAAAATGTAAATTTTATTATCTAATATAACTCGGGATCTCGTTACGGTTCCAACGCAACTCGAACGGATTAAAACGGAGTTCAAACGAAGAAGTTAAGGCCTAAAAACAAGGTTTGGTTTAAATACAAAAATTATGGCAGCCCTCGGGCTCGAACCCGAGACCTCCTCCTCACACACACATACTCGAACCGGTTGATCTATCTTGGTTTTTTGTTAACAGATTTGCTTCTAAATTGTTTTAACCCATAATAACTCGGGTTCCCTATTATCTTTACTAACCCGAATCAAATGGTTCCATTTGAACCCAAATTCGAATCCATTCGGTTCCACAACCATAGGGTTTTCATTTGATATGCTATTTCGAACCTATCAGTAATAATTAATTCGATTTCCATAATCGGTTGCTTCGAAAACCCCAATCCGTTCAACACTAAAGAACTCTAAAACTAGAAATCATTTAATTCGATTTTGTTTAATCAAATTAGCATCTGAATTTCATCAACGAGATGTTTCTGAAACTCATTGTATAGTTTAATTCGACTTTAAACCTTATTAGTATTGAAACCCCCAAATCGATTTATTCAAGGAACCCTAGAATTCGGATTCTTTCAATTAGATATTGTTTGATGAAATTGACTTATGGTTTTCATTAAACACATGATTCCGAAAGTTTCTGTGTGATTTAATCTAATTCTTAAACGCTTTTGAATTAAAACCCCCAAATCGTTTTGAGTTAAGAACCCTAGAAGTTGAAATCTTGCAATTCGATATTGGAACACCGAATTAACATAGGAATTATCCTAGTCGGCCATATTAGAGTGTGTAAAAAGGATTACTTACAAGATTTGATGACCAATTGAAAGAGATCGATTTTTGGCTTAATTTCGGCAATCCCTGCTATTGAATCTTCTTCTCACAGCTTCTGAGATCAAATTGGTGGATGTTTCAGACCCTAAAGGTACCGACCAAAGTCTCTGAGAACTCAATTTGATTATCTATGATCGAAGTATGCGAATTGGGTTGTGATTAAGGACGGTTTTAACATTTATATCATAAATTGAGTTTAATCCCACGATTTATGTTCTAGTAACGGATTGATGTTGTTAATAATCATCATTGTAACGATTAATGACAATAAATTTTTCAGTTATAAAACCAATTATTGAATATTTCGAATATTAGCTAGTAAATCATATGAATTTTGACTTTATAAGTCAAAATTGCTCATTTGTTGATATTATAAATTTAATCCTTATAATTTTTGAGTTGTTTAAATAAATTTTATTCCATTTTAACCCTTGTAGTTGTTTTTAATCGATAACATCGCATTTCTTTTAACAAAGTCGAACCAAAAGTCCTGAATCGTCACTAATCAAATCAATTGAAACATTATTGGGCTCGGTTAACCCAATTGGGTCTCATAACTACAACTGGGTCTACTTTGACCTTATTGGGCCTACCTAGACCTCATTGGGCCTACTCTGGCCTTATTGGGCCTTCCTATACCTCATTGGGCCTACATTTGTCTTGTTGGGCCTATGATCTCGCTATTTTCAGTTAACGAGGTTAATTCGAAAAGTCGGATTGTCACATCATCCCCTTGTTGAAGGAATTTTCGTCCCGAAAATTAGTAAGTGTTAGGAGTAGTTAGGAAACTACTTACGAGTTTAAATCGTACGTGTTAGTGTGATTTGATCATTCTGTGTGCTTGTGTGTACTCACACACAAAGTCTAATGCTTGCAACATCACAACTAAATGTGATCGTTCAATGTGACTGTTTGCGTGTACACTAGTTAGTTCACCTAACTGTGACTGTTTGTGTTTGATCATACTGTATTGTGTAACCTCACACATAGTGAGTGTCTGTAACTGTTTGTACTATGCAACCCCGCACATAGCAAAATGTGTGTAACTAATCATGCATGTACTACCATAACATGTAACGTATGAAATGTAGTACATAAAATGTATAAAATGTATGTAGCACAAATGTTTGTAACAAAACCAATTGAATAAAGTGTTTGTATACTGTACTATGTAATCTCACACATAGCAAATGTTTGAATGTAGTCGACAAAATAGAAACTTCCAAAATTCATGCGTACCTGTAAATTCACGAGTACATGGACCCCTGTATTCGTCAATTTACCTTACACAATTATTCTGGTTCCTTCTACATGTAACTCCACCATTGTTTAACCGTTCATGATTGTACTACCATGAAATGTAGTACATCAAATATAATGCTTGAAATGTAGTACATTGTTTGAAATCAATCATGTATGTGCTACTATGAAATGTTTGTGTTTGCATTCTGCAAGTTGTTTATACTAAAATCAATAGTACAAGGTGTTTGTGCTTACAGGTAAAGTGTGAAATATCACATCATCCCCTTGTTGAAGGAAATTTCGTCCCGAAATTTAACGTGCATTCTTAATGTTTGTTGTTGTTCTGAATAAGTGGGGATACTTTTTCATCATTTGGTCTTCCCTCTCTCATGTGAATTCCGGACCACGTCTTGAATTCCACCGAACTTTGACTATCGGAATCTTGCTTTGTTTGAGTTGTTTGACCTCTCGGTCCATGATTTCTGCTGGTTCTTCAATGAATAGTAATTGTTCATCCACTTGTATTTCTTTCAATGGTACAATCAATGTCTCATCAGAAAGACATTCCTTTAAATTCGATACGTGAAAGACATCATGAACTCCACTGAGTTCATCCGGTAATTTGAGTTGATACGCAACCGGACCAATCCTTTTCAGGATCTCAAAAGGTCCTACGTAGGGAGGGCTAAGCTTCCCGCGCTTGCCGAATCGTATCACACCTTTCTAAGGTGATATCTTTAGAAGAACTCAGTCTCCTACTTGGAATTCCAACGGTTTATGACGTTTGTCAGCATAACTCTTCTGTCGATCCCAGGCCGTTGCCATACGGTTCCGGATTTGAATTATCTTCTCTGTCGTTTCGTGTACTAGTTCAAGACCTGTTATCTGACTGTCACCAATTTCAGCCCAACAAACTAGTGAACGACATTTACGATCATACAAAGCTCCAAACGGTGCCGCTTAAATACTTGTATGATAACTGTTGTTGTGAGAGAATTCCACTAACAGTAAGTGATTTTTCCCAACTATCACCAAAGTCAATTTCACAAGCTCGTAACATATCCTCGAGCGTTTGAATCGTTCGTTCGCTTTGACCGTCGGTCTGTGGATAATAAGCGGTACTCATATCTAAGCGAGTCCCCAATGACTTATGAAAGGATTTCCAAAAGTTGGAAGTAAATCGGGTATCCCGATCTGATATGATAGAGATTGGCACGCCATGCCGTGCTACTGCTTCCTTGATATAAATGCGAGTCAGTTTCTCCATCTTATCAGCTTCCTTGATTGCTAAGAAGTGTGCAGATTTCGATAATCGATCAACAATTACCCATATCGTATCACAACCACTCGGTGTACGGGGTAACTTAGTAATGAAATCCAGCAAAATCTGTTCCCATTTCCACATCGGTATCTCTGGTTGTTGCAGTAAACCAGATGTCTTCTGATATTCAACTTTGACTTTCGAACAAGTCAAACATTTGCTAACGTACTTATCAATGTCAGCTTTCATGTGAGGCCACCAATACAGTGCCTTCAAGTCATGATACATCTTGTCTGATCTCGGATGGACTGAATATCTGGACTTGTGTGCTTCATCCATCACGAGTTCCCTTAAACCTCCATACAAAGGTATCCAAAGTCGATTAATGAAATAACGAATTCCATCAGACTTAACATCCAGTTGTTCCTTCATTCTTCGTAAGGATTCCTGTACCAAGTTTTCCTTTTTTCAAGGCCTCGATCTGAGCACTGTGCACCTTGTCAGGTAAATCAGTATGTATTGTCATCATAAGTGCACGAACCCTTCTTGTTGAAGTATCTTTTCTGCTTAAAGCATCAGCTAACACATTAGCTTTTCCCGGGTGATATTTAATCGCGCATTCGTAGTTGTTCAACAACTCAACCCATCGTCGTTGTCTCATATTAAGCTCCTTCTGATTAAAGATAGGTTGCAAACTCTTATGATTAGTGTAAATGGTACACTTAGTTCCATACAAGTAATGCCTCCAAATCTTCAGAGCAAAAACCACTGCTCCTAACTTCAAGTCATGAGTAGTGTAATTCTTTTCGTGTGGTCGTAGTTGCCTTGAAGCATAAGCAATCACTTTATCACGTTGCATCAACACACATGCCAAAATCTTTCGTTCCTTCTGGTAAGGACAGAATCGGTGCACTGTAGAGTTTCTGTTTCAATAACTGGAACGCAGTTGCCTGTTTATCCATCCAGTTATACTTCGTTCCCTTATGCGTAAGAGCTGTGAGTGGTTGAGCGATTCTTGAGAAATCTTCAATGAGTCGTCGGTAATAACCCGCCAAACCAAGGAGTTGTCGTACCTCGGTAGGGGTCTTTGGCGCTTCCCAATTCTTAATCGCTTCAATCTTTGCTGGATCAACATGTATACCCTTTTCATTAACTATATGCCCCAAGAATTGTACTTCTCGCTTCCAGAAGTCACATTTCGAGAACTTAGCGTACAATTGTTCCTGTTTCAGTAATTCTAATAGCAATCGAAGATGTTCAGCGTGTTCCTCCTCAGTCTGAGAATAGATGAGAATATCATCAATGAAAACAACGAAAACTTATCGAGTTAATGTCTACAAACACGATTCATGAGATCCATGAATACAACTTGAGCGTTTGTCAATCCAAATGACATGACCAAAAACTCATAATGGCCATAGCGCGTCCTGAATGCTGTCTTTGGAACATCCTCCTCCTGAATTCTTAGTTGATGATAACCCGATCTGAGATCAATTTTCGAGTAGTAACTCGAATCTTGCAACTGATCAAGCAGATCGTTAATTCGAGATAACGGATACCGGTTTTTTTTTTTGATGGTAACCTTGTTAAGTTCCCGGTAATCGATACACATACGGAAAATCCCATCCTTCTTCTTAACAAAAAAACTGAAGCTCCCCTCGATGAAAAACTAGGTCGTATGAAACCCTTATCCAACAATTCTTGCAATTGTGTAGATAATTCTTGTATCTCAGACGGTGCAAGTCGATAAGGCGCCCTAGCTATCAGTGCTGCATCTGGTGTAAGGTCGATTCGAAATTCCACCTGTCTGATAGGTGGTAATCCCGGTAGGTCTTCTGGAAATACTTCAGGGAATTCACAAACTACTGGGATGTCTTCTATCTTCTTCTCAACTACCGGCTTCTCAGTTATAAGTGCTATAACTGCCGTGTGACCTTTACGCAGACATTTGTATGCTTTCATACAAGATATGAGACGCAGTGGCGTACTGCTCTTCTCACCTTGTACATACAGTGTTTCTCCATATGAAAGTGGTATATGAACGACCTTTTGATAGCCTACTGTTTCAGCCTGGTGTTTGAACGACCAGTCCAGGTCAATGACTACATCAAAACTGCCTAAAGCGGTAGGCATAAAGTCAATGTCATGTGTTTGACCCATCAAGTCAAGAACACATCCTTTAAGAATATGGTTTATAAAAACCAACTTATCATCAGCTAGTTCTATAGTGTATGGGTTTTCTAAAGCAGTAGGACTAATACTTAGCCATTCACAAGATTTGCCAGATACAAAACCCCGATCTGCACCGGTGTCAAATAGCATAGAGGCAAAGTGATAATTCAAGAGAAACGTACCCGTAACGACGTTGGGATCTTCCCGTGCCTGACGTCCTCCAATCACAAAAGCCCTGTTCGAACAACATTTGTGTTGTTGTTGCTGTTTCCTTTTGTAGTTATGTCATTAGCCCTTCTTTTCTTGAGTTGTGGGCACTCTTTCTTGAAATGTCCTGATAAGCCACACTCAAAACATCCTTTCTGTGTGTTGTTCCGGTTGAGTGAGCTTGCCTGAAGTTCCCCTCGACAGTCTTTTGCTACATGACCTATCTTTCTGCATCGCTGACATCGGTACTTGTCACATTGATTCCCAAAGTGATGGAATCCACATTTGTTACACTTCGGGTATCTACCCTTATACCCTCCCGATGTCTGTTGGTTATTGTTTGGATTGTGATGAGTCTTGTTGGATTCCTGCTTGCGATTTTTCTGAAATGACTGTTGAGTGAAATTCTTGGAATCAATGCTATCCCATTTTCTTTTGTGGTCTCCCACTTTAGCTGTTACTGTTCGTTTGGGTAGTGTCCCTCGTTGCATCGCTTGATCAGTCAGTTGGTGTGCCAGTTGAACAGCTTGCTGTATGGTAGTAGGGTTTGTAGATATGATCAATTTTCGGACCTGAGATACCAGCCCTCCAATGTATCTCTTGATCCACTTGCTAGGTGGGGTTGCCCTGTGCGGTAAGAGTCTTGCTAATTGCTGGAATCGAGTAGTGTATTCCTCAATATTAGAACCTTTCATCTTGAGTTGTCCGTATTCATCCTCAAGTTTTTGCATTTCATTACGGTGACAATACTCCTCCTGCAACAGGATTTTGAATCCGTTCCAAGTAAGGGCATTGAATGTATTCAAGCCGAGTGTCTGTACGATAGAGTTCCACCATGCCAAGTCTGAACCCTCCAAAGTACCAATAGCGTATCTGACCTTGTTTTCTTCTGGACAATTGCACGTCTCAAATATCGATTCTAACTGTTCAATCCATCGAAGAAGTCCAATGGCTCCTTCCGATCCTTTGAAATTACATGGTTTACAGTTCAAGAATGTCTTGAACGTGCACATTTGTGAGTTTACCAGTTCCCCCGTTGGATCATGTGGTCCTGTTTGGTATGCTTGCGCATAGTTTGCGATTGTCTCGGTAATTCGAGTGTTAATAAGTGCCTCAACTTGCGTTGCGGTCATGTTAATGTTTCCCCCAACCATGATCTTCCTATTTACAAATATACATAATGAGACTACACCCATCGCATAATCATCAATCATGCACAAAGTAAATGTAACACACTACCATAGCCATTAAGGTAACAATTCTTAATCATTTATGATAAACTAGTGCTTACAATTGTTTGTCAAAGAGATGCAAATCAACTAAACACGGAATCTACTTTTATGAGTACAACCCACTCATATAAGTTTGTTAACTGAAAGATAAATAACATAAAGTGGCTAAACTCCAGCATTTGGTGGTGCAACACTAGGAGATGAATCAGCCTGTTCTGGTGGACCACTCTCTGCACCATGATCATACTGTATATGTTTGGTGACAAGTATCAATGCTTGCTCGGCCACATCCCCGACTACATTAGTTCCATCTATAGCCGCATTAGATAGTGCAATGGCCTCTTCGGCCTTTGCCTCGGCCATAGCCGCACGTAGTTCCGTCTCTTGTTGTCGTGCCTCGGCCATAGTTGCACGAAATTCAGCATCTTGAAGTCGGTTGGTGAGTTCAACGATAGCATTTCGCATCATTTCTACATCTCCCACCAGATTCTCATGTAACTCGTCCGTACGAGTCAGTTCCTCCTTAAGACTTCTCCATTTATCCATAATCCAGTTGTTGCTTTCCAACAATCCTGTGATTGCCCCTGCCGCCTCGCGCATATTACGGATCTCTCGATCCATACGTGCCACGAATGCAGCAAATGCTTGCTCTAGCGGATACCCTAGAGCCGGTAATGTCCATATGCCAGTAGTAGATGAAGTAACGGATGGAGGAGGCACTCTCTCCTCGCGTACCCAGCTACGGATGAGATCAGGGAACCATTGCCAATAATGGCTGCTCCCTCTGGGTCTAATGTGAATGTTCTCACCATAGTGAATAGTATTATCCACTGGCTCCAGTTTCCTCTTCTTAGCTGCTTCAATTTCCACATGTGACTCCTCATCAAGAATACGCTTAAACGATGATGCCATATCTGTTACATAATGCCATATGTAAGTGCATACAAACTATCGTGTAAGCAAGTGTCTAATGTCTAACAGTTATAGTCTAAGTCTACAAAATGCAAACCTAGTTCGCTATAACCAATGTCTCTGATACCAATCTGTCACACCCCCAAATTTTCAACTAACGGAATTATACCGTTTGGGAACGTGACAAACCAGGATCTCAAATCATTAGACATAACGAAGACCTCTATATGAATTTCAAAACATATGTTGGTCTAAAACTGTAATATCAAAGTTTCAATGTTTGCGGAAGCGTTTTAAAACCAATAACAATACGTAACGGTTTGAAAATGTAAAGTACAATTTCAAAAACATTCCATGTCTTAATTGAACAAACTAAAACACTTGAACTGAAATGCATGCATGAGACTCAACATCCTAGTCCCTGCTTGTCCTTGCTTGTGTCTTAGTGTCCTGAGAAAACATGTAAATCAAGTCAACACAATGGTTGGTGCATACACAGGTTTAAGCATTCACAATGTTCAAAACAGCAGTTTGAATATCAAGTTTGTAGATACATAATCACACATGCACAGTCATGATAGCTAGTCATATAAACTATTTACACAAGTGGTCGACACCGAAGCTGACGAGTTGCCATGCTATAGCATGTTTTTGCCTTAACACTATTGTCTAGCACGAACAATAGCAATATGTGTGTTTGGTCAGTCAAACACCTGCGTAGATCCCATCTACCAAGTGAGGTTTGTCAAACCCAATAGATCTATCTTCAACTACCACGCTTTGCACTCCGGCAAATTAAACGGTTCGAAAGAGAAGGCTTTGTAATGCTATGTTTGCACTTAATGTAAACAGCTAACTCATGCAAGTGATATGTATCTAAAAGCGTTTGTTGCACATGTTTTCTCCCCCAAAACAGTTAAAATAAGAAAGGGGCCGTGTACGCACCTTTGATTGTTGCAGAATGATCAGACACACTTAAAATCGTGTAGAAAGTCCTCCTACGAAGAACCTGTGTTGTAACAATAACCTAGTGTTATTCGGATTGTTGTTTTGTGCTTGAAATCACATACGTGTCAACACACGTATGTGAGAGTGTTAGGAATATGCATACGTATGTACGCGAAACTTTGAAATCGTTCAATAAAATCATATCATCGCTTATGATTTTATAAGCGTAATTATACGCGATTTCGTTTTCGGGTTAAAATGTAAATTTTATTATCTAATATAACTCGGGATCTCGTTACGGTTCCAACGCAACTCGAACGGATTAAAACGGAGTTCAAACGAAGAAGTTAAGGCCTAAAAACAAGGTTTGGTTTAAATACAAAAATTATGGCAGCCCTCGGGCTCGAACCCGAGACCTCCTCCTCACACACACATACTCGAACCGGTTGATCTATCTTGGTTTTTTGTTAACAGATTTGCTTCTAAATTGTTTTAACCCATAATAACTCGGGTTCCCTATTATCTTTACTAACCCGAATCAAATGGTTCCATTTGAACCCAAATTCGAATCCATTCGGTTCCACAACCATAGGGTTTTCATTTGATATGCTATTTCGAACCTATCAGTAATAATTAATTCGATTTCCATAATCGGTTGCTTCGAAAACCCCAATCCGTTCAACACTAAAGAACTCTAAAACTAGAAATCATTTAATTCGATTTTGTTTAATCAAATTAGCATCTGAATTTCATCAACGAGATGTTTCTGAAACTCATTGTATAGTTTAATTCGACTTTAAACCTTATTAGTATTGAAACCCCCAAATCGATTTATTCAAGGAACCCTAGAATTCGGATTCTTTCAATTAGATATTGTTTGATGAAATTGACTTATGGTTTTCATTAAACACATGATTCCGAAAGTTTCTGTGTGATTTAATCTAATTCTTAAACGCTTTTGAATTAAAACCCCCAAATCGTTTTGAGTTAAGAACCCTAGAAGTTGAAATCTTGCAATTCGATATTGGAACACCGAATTAACATAGGAATTATCCTAGTCGACCATATTAGAGTGTGTAAAAAGGATTACTTACAAGATTTGATGACCAATTGAAAGAGATCGATTTTTGGCTTAATTTCGGCAATCCCTACTATTGAATCTTCTTCTCACAGCTTCTGAGATCAAATTGGTGGATGTTTCAGACCCTAAAGGTACCGACCAAAGTCTCTGAGAACTCAATTTGATTATCTATGATCGAAGTATGCGAATTGGGTTGTGATTAAGGACGGTTTTAACATTTATATCATAAATTGAGTTTAATCCCACGATTTATGTTCTAGTAACGGATTGATGTTGTTAATAATCATCATTGTAACGATTAATGACAATAAATTTTTCAGTTATAAAACCAATTATTGAATATTTCGAATATTAGCTAGTAAATCATATGAATTTTGACTTTATAAGTCAAAATTGCTCATTTGTTGATATTATAAATTTAATCCTTATAATTTTTGAGTTGTTTAAATAAATTTTATTCCATTTTAACCCTTGTAGTTGTTTTTAATCGATAACATCGCATTTCTTTTAACAAAGTCGAACCAAAAGTCCTGAATCGTCACTAATCAAATCAATTGAAACATTATTGGGCTCGGTTAACCCAATTGGGTCTCATAACTACAACTGGGTCTACTTTGACCTTATTGGGCCTACCTAGACCTCATTGGGCCTACTCTGGCCTTATTGGGCCTTCCTAGACCTCATTGGGCCTACATTTGTCTTGTTGGGCCTATGATCTCGCTATTTTCAGTTAACGAGGTTAATTCGAAAAGTCGGATTGTCACAATTACGCCATATCAGATAATTTGATGATGATAATTTAATAGGAATAAGGTGAAGTAGAGTGTTCATAGATAAAGGAGTAGCAGAGGAAAAAGAATCTGATGAGGCCATGGTAGGGTTCCAGAATCGATGGGAAAGAAATAGACAGAAGGATAGGTCAATAGGCTGATACCATATAATCTTTTATAAAAATCAACCACACATTATGTGGAGGATTGAACTTTATTATATAATAAAGAGTACAACGTACATTATGGAACAATTACACAAATTACGGGATATGCAAAATATTTACCAAACATACAAATATTCATCTAATAAACCCAACAAAGTTGATAATACAATAAGATTAAACATGACTAAGTTTTTGCAACCTATAGTTCATTTCACAGTAGCCATAATGAAATAAAAAAAAATCATATGAACTTTACTGAGAATATAACAAGTTAAAAACAATACAATAAGATTATAACAAGACCATTTATATTTTTGCTGTGGGCTAAAATTGTTGGGTGTAATTATAGCTAAAAATTTTCTAAAAACTAATATATGTTATTAATGTACCTAGCATATATAATTATATATTGAAAACACATTACGCATTTTTAATATAATTTAATAATTAATTTGTAAACTGCAGAACATGTCACACCCCCAATTTTCAACTAACAGAATCATACCGTTTGGGAACGTGACAAACCAGGATCTCAGATCATTAGACATAACGAAAGACCTCTATATGCTTTTAAACATAATTCAGTCTTAATTTGTAAAATCAGAGTTTAACTTTTGCGGAAGCGTTTGAAAATTTATAACAAAGTGTAACTGTTGTAAAACCATGAATACAATGTTCAATGTTGTAAATCAATAATCAATATAAACTGTATGCATGAGACTCAACATCCTAGTCCCTGCTTGTCCTTTCGTGTGCCTTGGTGTCCTGAGAAAAACATGTAAATCAAGTCAACACAAAGGTTGGTGCATACACAGGTTTAAGCATTCACAAATGTTGAAACCACAGTTTGAATATAAAGTGTGCAGATAACATAATCACACATGCATAGTCATGATAGCTAGTCATTTGTACTATTTACATAAGTGGTCGACACCGAAGCTGACGATTGCCATGCTATAGCATGTTTTTGCCTTGTCACTATTGTCTAGCACAAACAATAGAAATGTATGTTTGGTCAGTCAAACACCTGCGTAGATCCCATCTACCAAGTGAGGTTTGTCAAACCCAATAGATCTATCTTCAACTACCACGCTTTGCACTCCGGCAAACTAAACGGTTCGAAATGGAAGGCTTTGTAATGCTATATTTGCACTTAATGTAAACAGCTAACTCATGCAAGTGATATGTATCTAAAAATGTTTGTTGCACATGTTTTCTCCCCCAAAACAGTTAAAATAAGAAAGGGGCCGTGTACGCACCTTTGAATGCAGTAGAATGATCAAACGTTCGCGAAACCTCGTAAATTAACTTCTACGAAGAATCTGTGTTTTAATAATAACGTTGTGTTATTAGGGATGTCGTTTAATGTGTGTAATCACGTACACGTCAACACACGTATGTTAAACTTGTTAGAAACATGTATCTATAAGTACACGTGTCTTTAAAATCGTTTGAATAAAATCATGAAATCGTTTATAATTTTATTTAAGTAAACGTAATCATACGCGATTATGTTTTCGGTTTAAAGTATGAATTTTATTATTCTAATACGTTCTAAATTGAATTCTGGTTCCAACGAAATTCGAATGAGTCGAAACGGAGTTAAAACGAGCGTTTTAGGATGAAAATATTAAAAATGGTTTTAAAACCCAAAAATGGCAGAGGCAAGGGTCGAACCCTTGACCTCTCACACACCAAACCCACGCCTAAACCGGTTGTTCTATCTCTGATTTCGCAACAGAGAAACCAATTAATTTCTTTTAAGCTTCACTTAGTCGGTTTCCCTTTGTGAACCTTAGTCGAACACCACACAACCCATTTGATCCCCCATTCATTCACATTCGAATCTAAAATCTTAGGGTTATTGTTCCAAGGTTCCAAACGAGTCACATGAAGTATGTAATTGAATTATTTCATCCCATTCGATCGGTTTTAAGACAGAAAAGGATTCGAACCTATTCCCCATTCCCATTTATTAAATGTCATCGAATTCGACTATTTGACACTACAAACTCATAAGGTTTTCCTTATATAAAAGATTTCGAAACTTTCTGGTAGTTTTAATTTGAATATTGAACTCTATTAACCCAAAATCCCCAATTCGTTTAGACACAAGAACCCTAGAAATCGTTCTTGAACAATTCGTGATATTTTTATGAAATTGATAGAGGTGTTTCCATAAAAAGAGAGTTCCGAATCTATCTGTGATATTTAATTTGATTAACAAGTTCATTAGATTTCAAACCCCCAATTCGGTTCTTGAGATGAACCCTAATAATCGGATTCACAAAATTCATTATGATTTGATCGAATTGATATATGGTTTTCATTAATCGGACCTTTTAGAAACTAATGATATGAGTTGATTTGATTTTTAATCTCTTATTGATTAAAACCCCCAAAACCGAATTTGTGATGAACCCTAGAATTCAAACTCATGCAATTCGGTATTGTTTGACGAAATTGAGTTAGGGGTTTACTTAATCGGCCCTTTTAGATGTTGTAGGAGTGATTTCTTACTTGATTCAATGTCTAATCGATGAAGTTCAATCAACGGTTTGATGTTCGGCCACCACACGATCGAATTCGTCTATCCCCGACTTCTTGCTTTGAATTGTTGGATGCCACACACCCTAAAGGTGCCGATTAAGGTTTCTGAATGTGCAATTGTGATTGTTTTGGTGAACAATGCGAATAATGATAATACAAGTGACGGTTTCATGGTTTTAACATTAAATTGAGTTAAATTTGATGACTAATGGTTTCCATAACCGCTTGTTGTGATTACTAATCATTATTGTGATCATTAAACAAGTTTAATTCGGGTTTAATTGCCTATTGATATGAAAATCGAATTCAATTTGATGTTTTGGCCTAATTTTGACTTTTTAAAGTCAAAATCTTTGCATTTCAACATAGCTACAACCAAATCATTGTAATTGTAATGTTTAAAACTTGTTTTGCAACATTATAACCCTTGAAATTCATTTTTGTTCGATTACATAACATTTCGGTTAATTCTAAAGTTAACGGAATTAATCCGGAATACCGAATTGTCACTAATCGGCCCATTGGAATATTATTGGGCTTGATTAGCCCAATTGGACCTCCTAAATACCATTGGGCCTACTTTGAGCTCATTGGGCCTACCTTGGCCTTACTGGGCCTTCTTTGACCTTACTGGGCCTTCTTGGGCCTTACTGGACCTTACATGTCTTGTTGGGCCTGTGATCTAACCACTTTCAGTTAGCAAGGTTAATCCGAAAAGTCGGATTGTCACATCATCCCCTTGTTGAAGGAATTTTCGTCCCGAAAATTAGTAAATGTTAGGAGTAGTTAGGAAACTACTTACGAGTTTAAATCGTACGTGATAGTGTGATTTGATCATTCCGTGTGCTTGTGTGTATTCACACACAAAATCTAATGCTTGCAACATCAAAACTAAATGTGATTGTTCAATGTGACTGTTTGCGTGTGCACTAGTTAGTTCACCTAACTGTGACTGTTTGTGTTTGATCATACAGTGTTGTGTAACCGCACATAGCAAAATGTATGTAACTAATCATGCATGTACTACCATAACATGTAACATATGAAATGTAGCACATAAAATGTATAAAATGTAATGTAGCACAAATGTTTGTAACAAAACCAATTGAATAAAGTGTTTGTATACTGTACTATGTAATCTCACACATAGCAAATGTTTTGAATGTAGTCGACAAAATAGAAACTTCCAAAATTCATGTGTACCTGTAAATTCACGAGTACATGGGCCCCTGTATTCGTCAATTTACCTTACACAATTATTCTGGTTCCTTCTATATGTAACTGCACCATTGTTTAACCATTCATGATTGTACCACTATGAAATGTAGTACATCAAATGTAATGTTTGAAATGTAGTACATTATTTGAAATCAATCATGTATGTACTACTATGAAATGTTTGTGTTTGCATTCTGCAAGAAAATCAATAGTATAAGGTGTTTGTGCTTACAGTTAGAGTGTGAAATATCACATCATCCCCTTGTTGAAGGAAATTTCGTCCCGAAATTTAACGTGCCTTCATAATGTTTGTTGTTGTTTTGAATAAGTGGGGATACCTTTTCATCATTTGGTCTCCCCTTTCACATGTGAATTCAGGACCACGTCTTGAATTCCACCTAGCTTTGATTATCGAAGTCTTGCTTTGTTTGAGTTGTTTGACCTCTCGGTCATAAAGACATTTAACTGTTTCCTCGATGAATCGTAACTGTTCGTCCCCTTGTATTTCTTCAAATGCTACTACCAATGTCTCATCAGAAAGACATTTCTTCAAGTTCGAATCATGAAATACATCATGAACTCCACTGAGTTCATCCGGTAGTTTGAGTTGATACGCAACCGGACCAATCCTTTTCAGGATCTCAAAAGGTCCTACGTAACGTGGACTAAGCTTTCCGCGCTTGCCGAATCGTATCACACCTTTCCAAGGTGATACTTTTAGAAGAACTCGGTCTCCCACTTGGAATTCCAATGGTTTACGACGTTTGTCTGCATAACTCTTTTGTCGATCCCGAGCCGCTGCCATACGGTTCCGGATTTGTACAATCTTCTCAGTCGTCTCGTGCACCTGTTCAGGACCTGTTATCTGACTGTCTCCAATTTCAGCCCAGGAAACCGGCGAACGACATTTGCGACCATACAACGCTCCAAACGGTGCTGCTTGAATACTTGTATGATAACTATTATTGTAAAAGAATTCCACTAACGGTAAATGATTCTCCCAGCTATCACCAAAGTCAATTACACAACTCGTAACATATCCTCAAGCGTTTGAATCGTACGTTCACTTTGACCGTCAGTCTGTGGATGATAGTCGGTACTCATATCCAAGCGAGTCCCCAATGACTTATGAAGTGATTTCCAAAAATTGGAAGTAAATCGGGCATCCCAATCTGATATGATAGAGATTGACACGCCATGCCGTGCTACCACTTCCTTGATGTAAATACGAGTCAGTTTCTCCATCTTGTCAGTTTCCTTGATTACTAAAAAAATGTGCAGATTTCGTTAATCGATCAACAATTACCCATATCGTATCACAACCACTCGGTGTACGGGGTAACTTAGTATCGAAATATGTTCCCATTTCCACATCGGTATCTCTGGTTGTTGCAGTAAACCAGATGGCTTCTGATATTCAACTTTGACTTTCGAACAAGTCAAACATTTGCTAACGTACTTAGCAATATCAGCTTTCATGTGAGGCCACCAATACAGTGCCTTCAAGTCATGATACATCTTGTCTGATCCCGGAGGGACTGAATATCCGGACTTGTGTGCTTCATCCATCACGAGTTCCCTTAAACCTCCGTACAAAGGTATCCACAGTCGATTAATGAAATAACGGATTCCATCAGGCTTAACATCCAGTTGTTCTTCCATTCCCCGTAATGATTCTTGTACCAAGTTTTCCTTTTTCAAAGCCTCGAGCTGAGCACTACGTACCTTGTCAGGTAAGTCAGTATGTATCATCATCATAAGTGCACGAACCCGTATTGTTGAAGTGTCTTTTCTGCTTAAAGCATCAGCTACCACATTAGTTTTCCCGGGTGATACTTAATTGCACATTCGTAATCGTTCAACAACTCAACCCATCGTCGTTGCCTCATATTAAGCTCCTTCTGATCAAAGATATGTTGCAAACTCTTATGATCAGTGTAAATGGTATACTTAGTTCCATACAGATAATGCCTCCAAATCTTCAAAGCAAAAACCACTGCTCCTAACTCCAAGTCGTGAGTAGTGTAATTCTTTTCGTGTGATCGTAGTTGCCTGGAAGCATAAGCAGTCACTTTATCACGTTGCATCAACCCATATCCCAAACCCTGTGCAGATGCATCACAATACACCACAAAGTCTTCCGTCCCTTCCGGTAAGGACAGAATTGGTGTGCTGCAGAGTTTCTGTTTCAATAACTGGAACGCTGTTTCCTGTTTATCCGTCCAGTTATACTTCGTTCCCTTATGCGTAAGAGCTGTAAGTGGTTGAGCGATCTTTGAGAAACCTTCAATGAATCATCGGTAATAACCCGCCAAACCAAGGAATTGTCGTACCTCGGTAGGGGTCTTTGGTGCTTCCCAAATCTTAATCGCTTCAATCTTCACTGGGTCAACATGTATACCCTTTTCATTAACTATATGCCCCAAGACTTGTACTTCTCGCATCCAGAAGTTACATTTCGAGAACTTAGCGTACAGTTGTTCCTGCTTCAACAATTCCAATAGTAATCGAAGATGTTCAGCGTGCTCCTCCTCAGTCTGAGAATAGATGAGAATGTCATCAATGAAAACAATGACAAACTTATCAAGATAAGCTTTACAAACACGATTCATGAAATCCATGAATACAGCTGGAGCGTTTGTCAACCCAAATGGCATGACTAAGAACTCATAATGGCCATAGCGCGTCCTGAATGCTGTCTTCGGAATATCTTCTTCCTGTACTCTGAGTTGATGATAACCAGACCTAAGATCAATCTTCGAGTAGTAACTCGAACTTTGCAATTGATCGAACGGATCGTCAATTCTAGGTAACGGATACTGGTTTTTGATGGTAACTTGGTTAAGTTCCCGGTAATCGATACACATACGGAAAGTCCCGTCCTTTTTCCTAACAAATAAGACTGGAGCTCCCCACGGTGAAAAACTAGGTCGTTTAAAGCCCTTATCCAACAACTCTTGCAGTTGTGTAGATAACTCTTGCATCTCAGATGGTGCAAGTCAATAAGGCGTTCTAGCTATCGATGCTGCGTCTGGTGTAAGGTTGATTTGAAATTCCACCTGTCTGATAGGCGGTAATCCCAGTAGGTCTTCTGGAATACTTCAGGGAATTCTCAAACTACTGGGATGTCTTCTATATTCTTCCCAACTACCGGCTTCTCAGTTATAAGTGCTATAACTGCCGTATGACCTTTATGTAGACATTTGTGTGTTTTTCATACAAGCTATGAGACGCAGTGGCGTACTGCTCTTCTCACCTTGTACATACAGTACCTCCTCATGTGAAAGCGGTATACGAACGATCTCTTGATGTCATACTATTTCGGCCTGGTGTTTGAACAACCAGTCCATGTCAATGACTACATCAAAACTGCCTAAGCGGTAAGCATAAAGTCAATGTCATGTGTTTGACCCATCAAGTCAAGAACACATCCTTTAGGAATATGGTTTACAACAACTAACTTATCATTAGCTAGTTCTATAGTGTATAGGTTTTCTAAAGCAGTAGGACTAATACTTAGCAATTCACAAGATTTGCTAGATACAAACCCTGATCTGCACCGGTGTTGAATAGCATAGAGGCAGAGTGATAATTCAAGAGAAACATACCCGTAACGATGTTGGAATCTTCCCATGCCTGACGTCCTCCAATCACAACAGCTCTGTTCTAGCAACATTTGTGTTGTTGTTGTTTCCTTTTGTAATCATGTCATTAGCCCTTCTTTTCTTGAGTTGTGGGCACTCCTTCTTGAAATGTCCTGATAAGCCACACTCAAAACATCCTTTCTGTGTGTTGCTCCGGTTGAGTGAGCTTGCCTAAAGTTCCCCTCGACAGTCTTTTGCTACATGACCTATCTTTCTGCATCGCTGACATCGGTATTTGTCACATTGATTCCCAAAGTGATGGAATCCACATTTGTTACACTTCGGGCATCTACCATTATACCCTCCCAATGACTGTTGGTTATTGTTTGGATTGTGATGAGTCTTGTTGAATTCCTGTTTTCGATTCTGCTGAAATGACTGCTGAGGGAAATTCTTGGAATCAATATTATCCCATTTTCTTTTGTGGTCTCCCGCCTTAGCTGTTACTGTTCGTTTGGGTAATGTTCCCCGTTGCATCGTTTGATCAGTCAGTTGGTGTGCCAGTCGAACAGCTTGCTGTATAGTAGTAGGATTTGCAGATATGATCAATTTTCGAACCTGAGCTACCAGCCCTCCAATGTATCTCTTGATCCATTTGCTAGATGGGGTTGCCCTGTGCGGTAAGAGTCTTGCTAATTGCTGGAATCGAGTAGTGTATTCCTCAATATTAGAACCTTTCATCTTGAGTTGCCCGTATTCATCCTCAAATTTTTGCATTTCATTATGGTGACAATACTCCTCCTGTAACAGGATTTTGAATCCGTTCCAAGTAAGGGCATTGGTTGTATTCAAACCGAGTGTCTGTACGATAGAGTTCCACCATGTCAAGGCTGAACCCTCCAAAGTACTAATAGCGTATCTGACCTTGTTTTCTTCCGGACAATTGCACGTCTCAAATACCGATTCTGACTGTTCAATCCATCGAAGAAGTCCAATGGCTCCTTCCAATCCGTTGAAATTACGTGGTTTATAGTTCAAAAATGTCTTGAACGTGCACATTTGTGGGTTTACCAGTCCCCCCGTTGTATCATGTGGTCCTGTTTGGTGTGTTTGCGTATAGTTTGCGATTGTCTCGGTGTTTCGAGTGTTAATAAGTGCCTCAACTTCCGTTGCGGTCATGTTAATGTTTCCTCCAACCATGATCTTCCTATTTACAAATATACATAATGAGACTACACCCATCGCATAATCATCACTCATGCACAAAGTAAATGTAACGCACTACCATAGCCATTAAGGTAATAATCCTCAATCATTTATGATAAACTAGTGCTTACAATTTTTTTTTCAAAAAGATGCAAAACAACTAAACACAAAATCTACTTTTATGAGTACAACCCACTCATATAAGTTTGTTAATTAGAAAGTAATGAAATAACTAGATTCCATCGTTTGGTTGATCAACGGTTGATGATGAATCTTCCAGTTCTGCTGGACCAGTCACTACACCATGTTGGTAACGCATATGCCCAGTGATGAGAGTCATGGCCTCCCCAACCAAGTCTCTCACTATATTGGCTTCAATCGCCACTGCTCCAGCCCGTGCATTGGCTTCCTCAGCCCTTGCCTCGGCTACAGCTACACGTAACTCAGTAGTTTCTAGTCGTGCAGTGAGTTCGAGGATCGTCCCTCGCATCATCCAGATCGTTTCCACCAAATTTTCCTGTTCTTCATTAGTCCTAATCAACTCCTCAGTGAGGTTATCCCACATGTGTGTCAGCCAGTTGTTATTCTCAAGTAATTCTGTGATCATCCCTACTACTTCCCGTATGTTGCGGATTTCACGCTCCATGCGTGCAACAAAAGCAGCAAATGCCTGTTCTAGTGGACATCCAAGAGCAGGTAACGTCCAAAGGCTATTAGCAGTGTTGGCAGTTGGTGGTGGTGGCACTCGTTCTTCCCACACCCAGCTGCGTATGAGATCAGGAAACCATTGCCAATATTGGTTGCTCTCCCTTTGTTGAACATGTGTTTCCTCTCCATAGTGGATCGTATCATCCACTGGTTCGATCCTCCTTGTCATGATGTCTGACAATGCTACTACTTGTCCCTCAGTGTGAGTAGGTGTAGATGATGATGATGCCATGTCTGTTACAGAAAGCCATATGTAAATGCATATAAACTATCGTGTAAGTAAGTGTCTAATGTCTAACAGTTATAGTCTAAATCTACCAATGCAAACCTAGTTCGCTATAACCAATGTCTCTGATACCAATCTGTCACACCCCCAATTTTCAACTAACGGAATCATACCGTTTGGGAACGTGACAAACCAGGATCTCAGATCATTAGACATAACGAAAGACCTCTATATGCTTTTAAACATAATTCAGTCTTAATTTGTAAAATCAGAGTTTAACTTTTGCGGAAGCGTTTGAAAATTTATAACAAAGTGTAACAGTTGTAAAACCATGAATACAATGTTCAATGTTGTAAATCAATAATCAATATAAACCGTATGCATGAGACTCAACATCCTAGTCCCTGCTTGTCCTTTCGTGTGCCTTGGTGTCCTGAGAAAAACATGTAAATCAAGTCAACACAAAGGTTGGTGCATACACAGGTTTAAGCATTCACAAATGTTGAAACCACAGTTTGAATATAAAGTGTGCAGATAACATAATCACACATGCATAGTCATGATAGCTAGTCATTTGTACTATTTACATAAGTGGTCGACACCGAAGCTGACGATTGCCATGCTATAGCATGTTTTTGCCTTGTCACTATTGTCTAGCACAAACAATAGAAATGTATGTTTGGTCAGTCAAACACCTGCGTAGATCCCATCTACCAAGTGAGGTTTGTCAAACCCAATAGATCTATCTTCAACTACCACGCTTTGCACTCCGGCAAACTAAAGGGTTCGAAATGGAAGGCTTTGTAATGCTATATGTCACACCCCGAGCCGGCGGGGTTGGATCGGAGCCCCCACCGGGCGGAAGGTTCCCGGAGCGTGATATCGTGGGTGATAATCATGATGATCAGATTGTTTTACATAGCATCAATGTTTAAGAATAACTAAGCACAAACAAATGATAATTAGGATTACAAAGTTAAATTACATTGTCGATGTTCTGCAATTTAACTAGGTAAACCTATCAAAAGAATATCATGTTTATATCTTGTAACTGTTCAAGATATCAAAAGTGTATCGCATCTATAGCAAAATATGTGCTTCTCCAAAAGTCTACTAGGTCTGCTAACTGGTATCCTAGTATGCAATCCAACAGATTAAGCCTACTCCTGTGCATTACCTGAGAAAACATGTAAAAAGATCAAGTCAACACAACGGTTGGTGAGTTCATGTAGTTTTAGTATTTGTAAAATAGCTTTAGCAAACCTTTTAGGTAAAACCTTAACCTCATTAACAACACCTGTATCATCCAACTCGGTATGCTTATATATAGGGCATACCCCTGAGTCGAGCCTACGACCCGCCCAGACGCCGTCCCACCACATACTAAATCGCATAGGACATTGTTATTAATGATAATTAAGCATTCTACCTACCGTTCGATTCATCATTCATCATAGCTTTAGTTTACTGTTTTCAAAGTTTACAAGTCTATAGCATTTGAATGTAATAGCTTCAATAAGTTTAACAAGCATCGTGTTTAAAAGTTTATACTGTTTACCCAAAAGCATTCATGCGTCCCCTAGGTAACAACCTTAATCTCATTAACACCACCTGTATCATCCAACTCGGTATGCTTATATATAGGGCATACCCCTGAGTCGAGCCTACGACCCGCCCAGACGCCGTCCCACCACATACTAAGTCGCATAGGACATTGCTGTTAATGATAATTAAACGTCTTACCTACCCTCCATATCGTTTATAGCTTTAGCATTATGTTTAAGTTTATAGCATGAGTGAACATTGAGGAATCACTGTATGGCAAGCACTGAGAGGCCATAAGTTTACCCCTCAAGTCCCGACCATAAAGGTCACCCTATGGCAAGCACTGAGAGACCATAATAGGTGCCTTCTAGTCCTGACTGTGAAGAACACATGAAGGCAAGCACTGAGAGACCAACTATTGTTCTTCAAGTCCCGACTAGGAATAACACATGAAGGCAAGCGCTGAGAGACCAACTATTGTTCTTCCATAGTCAATAGTTTATAGCATTCAAAGTTTAACAACCGGAGAGGCAAGCACTGAGAGGCCAAACCGTTGTTTTAGCTTATCAAGTTTATAGCTTTTAAGTTTATCAACCGGAGAGGCAAGCACTGAGAGGCCAAACCGTTGCTTTTGCATAACAAGTTTATAGCTTACAAAGTTTAACAACCGGAGAGGCAAGCACTGAGAGGCCAAACCGTTGCTTTTGCATAACAAGTTTATAGCTTACAAAGTTTAACAACCGGAGAGGCAAGCACTGAGAGGCCAAACCGTTGTTTTTGCATAACAAGTTTATAACTTACAAAGTTTAGCAACCGGAGAGGCAAGCACTGAGAGGCCAAACCGTTGCTTTTGCATAACAAGTTTATAGCTTACAAAATGTTTAAAGCATTCGTAGTTTTAAGCATATAGTTTATGGCATAAATGTTAAGCATCTAGTTTAAGTATATAGTTTATAGCTTAAACATCGAGTGCGTAGTTTACGATTATAGTTTATAGCGTAAGTATCAAGAGTAGCGTTTAAGAATATAGCTTAGAGCATAAGTATAAAGAGTATAGTTTAAGGATATAGTTTATAGCATAAGCTTCAAGAATAGCGTTTAAGAATATAGCTTAGAGCATAAGTATAAAGAGCATAGTTTAAGAATATAGTTTATAGCTTAAGAATATAGTTTATAACATATGCATTAAGCACTTAGTTTAAGCATCAAGTGTATAAATTAACATTCTAGTTTGCAACATAAGCATCAATCACCAAGTTTAAGCATATTGTTATAGCATAAGCATCAAGTCTTCTAAGCATCCAACATATGTTTTCAAGCCTCAAGTTTAAAGTATAAGTTTCAAGTCTATTGTTTTTCAACGTATTCTAAGTCTCAAGTATAAGTTTCAACATAAATATCATGTTTATGTTTAAAGCATTAAATAACATTTCAAGAGTTTATGAAAATATTTAACATGCTTCTCAGTCTCGAAGTAAAACAAATAAGTTTGAAAAGGGACAAATGAACTCACCTTATGTCCGAAGTGATTGACTATGAAGAATATGAATGCACGCTCTCTTTGTTTGCACTTGATATGTTGTTCACGTTCCTGTATTGATTTCATAATGTTTGTATTTGATAAGCATTTGCTCGTACGGATTCGTTGTGTGCATGAGTGTTGGTGTTAGCCCTAGGGTTGACTAACACTAATGTGTCATAATCTTTATTCGGCCCTATTTGATTCTTGAGATTTTAAAATCTGTAAAGTGTTATGCTTCTTACTTGCTTTCCATGGTCTTCATATGTATACTTAGGTATTTAATTAGTTGTATAAAATAATCCCCATGAAATTCTTGTTTATTATGTTAGTGTGTTAAGTTAACATCCTGATCAAATGGGCCGAATAGTAGTTTGTCCCAATGGCCAATTAAGTGATGTCATTAGATTGGTTAATGCCATGTGTGGGCCTCAAGTGTTAATGGACCGGACTATAGTTTCTTGGGCTATTTTAAATGTCATGGCCCAAATATCATTTGAGTCGAGAAATATGTGGGCCAAACACATTCTTTGGGCCGAGACCACCCTAGTGGGCTAAAGAAATAAACTGGGCCAAGTGTAATTTCTATGAACCGATTGGACCAACTAAGAGATGGGTTAATTATTTTCTGTTGAATCCAAGCACAAGCTGTTGGGCCGAAATGGTTGACTACATAATAGAGTTGGGCTGCAATTGGAGTTGGGCCGGCAATAACATTGGGCTGCAGTAATGGGCCTCAAATCTGTTGGGATCATATTGGGCTGAGTTAAATTCGATGTGGGCCCATGAAAACGAATTGGGCCTGTTGGTCGTCTAGCATGCAAATACTGTTGGGCCTAGTGGAAAATTCGTGGGCCTTAGTTGTTTCCGGTTGAGTTTGGCTGTGCAGAATTTGTGTGGGCCTAGCAACTCCTTAAGCCGGTTAAAGTTAATTCCATTCCAATATAGGCTATTAAACAAATGGGCCTGAGTAGTTTTAAATGGATCAAGACAAAAGAAATAAGCTGGACATCAACATTAGCCGATTAGTTGAACTTGGGCCAGAATTAGCGAGATGGCCTAATGCATTAGACTGTTGGGCCACACTAAGACCAGACTGAAAGAAATGGGCGGTTGGGCCTGTTGGGCTTCATGTAGTCGACCAGCTTGCAAGTAGGGCAGCGAGCCTTCAGGTCTAGGTTCGCCGGTGTTGGGTCTCAATACCTGCATAAGGTTCAGCTGGAACAGGATGAAGGGTTCGCCTAGGAAGTAGGGTTCGCAGCCTCCATTGGGTTCGGGAAGTCGGGGGTTCGGCTCCTCGTGATGTTCGGCTGCGGCAGAAAGAACAGCAGAGTTTGGCAAGAGTGGGCTATAGGTTCGACGAGAGTTCTGTTATTACACCAAGGATTCGTTCAGGTTATGAGAAGGTTCGCGGCTCAGTTGTACGGACCAGTAGGGTTCGCCTGATGATGAAGAAGGTTCGTGCATGCCGAAGGTTCGTTGGACCTAAAAGGTTCGTGTATTGCTGCAGATGGTTCGTAGTTCTGGGCAGGAACGACCAGGGTTCGTTATCAACATCGAAGGTTCGGCATCCAGGTGAGTTCATGTGCAAGAGGGTGGTTCGTTGGAAATTAAGGTTCGGCCATGGCTACTCCAACTCACGAACCTGCAGTCTCCTTTCTCTCATCATCATATGCGGCTTGGTTGTTCTCGTGGTTGTTGTTGGTTTGATTATGTGCTAAGAACATCATTAGAATATATATAAAGTCGGTTAACAAGGATCCTAGACCGGTTGGGTAAGGTGTGGGTCGAAAACATAGTGAAAACCCTAATTTCACAGATCTTCATCGCATCATACCTCGTGATTCAGTGGGTAAACCTTCAGATCTGTTGTACTTTCATGTAGAGCTCGACGAGGGCTTCGCGTGGGCGCAAGAATCACTCGAATCGGTTAAGAAACGAGTGAGATATGCTTGTTTGAAGTTTGGATCTTGGGTGGAAATGGTGGTGACGGGTTGAGAGGATTTGAGAGAGAGATGATGATAGAAAATGAATTAAATGCATTCATCCAATGCTTATATACCCCGAGGGTATTTGGGTTCGTTTCGGTTGCTCGGTTCGTGATTTCGTCATGTTTCCGGCGCGTTACGCGTGTTTATTGTACATTTAAATAAAAGAATTAGTTTTCAACAATTTGGATAGTATTTAATGTTAATAATTATATTAAATTTCATTTAATTAAGTTATTTATCGAATTTAATTATTTTTACGCGTTTCGATTATTTATTCGCGTTTCGTTAATTTTTCTTCGCGATTTAATAAAATAGTTAAATTTAAATTTTCTTTTGATGGGTTTCAAAATTGTAAAATAAGAAATATTATATTTCTTTAAATTTAT
Source organism: Mikania micrantha (assembly GCA_009363875.1). Lineage (NCBI taxonomy): Eukaryota > Viridiplantae > Streptophyta > Magnoliopsida > Asterales > Asteraceae > Mikania > Mikania micrantha. The sequence goes on along the minus strand of CM018688.1, from coordinate 3,021,907 downwards.
GATCGTTCGTATCGTTATTCATTTTCGTTTTCGTTTCGTCAGATCGCGTCGCCATCGCGCGTATTCGTTCGAATCGTCATTCGAACGAACACGTCGATGGTTTTGCTTTCTGATTCTTGTTTCCTACTGTTAAGTCATTATTTCGGAACGTTAAACTATCAGAATCATTCGTACAGATCGTCACCTATACGAATAACTCGTCGGTTTAGCATTCCGTAACAATAACCGTTATAGTTTCGTTTTGTTTAACCTCACATACGTTTATGCAAACTAGTATCACGTCAAGTATTTATGTTTCAACACTGTGTTGTCTGACATGTTTCTGACTGTTAAACCCTAAGGTTTCAGTCAGTTTCAGACAATCGTTTAATAGTTTCATGCTTATCAGAAATGTATCAATAGCATAACATAGTTTCCCGTAAGAGGTATCTGAGTTACTGTACAGTTTACTGTTCCGGTTACGATTCCGGCACAGATGTTACAGTCTCCCCTTGTTAAAGAAATTTCGTCCCGAAATTTAAAAGTTATTATCGGTACGACTTTCTTTGTAACGAGTGGGAAAACTTTGCTTAATGTAATATCCTTACGCTTCCAGATTAAACTCTAGGTCGCGTTTGGGATTTCCTACATATAACCTCAAAGTTTTGCTAGTCCTATTGCTCAGAGTTGTCTTATTGTTTTGGCTTGCTTAATCCTTGTGTGACTCTAACACCTCATTGTTCAAACTAACCGATGCTATGAGCATCAGCTGTTACACAATTTTAGTGTTAGCTATGGCTTCCCGCGCATGTTATGTGTATTAACCAAGGATTCTTTCTTTGCTTCTATTGAGTTAAAAGTATTCCTAAGTTTCATGGAATACTCATGTGATCGGACTAATAGGAATAAGATAATTTCTTATTCATATTAGTATCAAAATAAAATGAATTCTTATGAGTGAGGAGATACTACATACCAGTACCCGTCGCCGGGTCTTGGCGTGCTGCAGCGGCTCCGATCATAAATGCCCTCCCACGAGGTACTTGTGCTCCTGGTTGTACTCTTTTCGGGCAGTCTCTGGAGAAATGACCTAATTCCCCGCAGTTATAGCATCCCCGATTGTTGTTGTTATGATTGCCAGGATTTTGTGGTGGAGGAATTGCTACTGCGGCATTGTTTGTAGCTCGTGTGGCCGGAGCACGGCATTGTTGAGTCCGGTGACCTAGTCGGCCACAGTTGTTGCATTGCCTGCATGGCACCGTAGTAGGATGATGAAATCTGCAGTGTATGCACTGAGGATGCATTCCCACATAGTTTTTGAGTGCAGGGTTGACAGGTGCTGCAAGGGCTTGTCTCAAAGGTGTGGCTATCGCATAGTTTTCAACAACCTTTTGCTTCTTCGTTTGATGGTACTCTGGTTTCTTAGTTGCTGCTTCCTTAGCTTTTCCCGTTTCGTCTTTCAGAACTCCTGACTTCACCATTACCCCAGTAAGTTTAGCTGAAAGAGCAATGGCTGACTCCAAAGTAGCAGGATTTGCAGCCAACACAATACTCTGTATGCAGGAGGGTAATCCAGCTACATATCTGTCAATCAACTTTTCCAAAGTTGGCACCATCTCTGGCACCAGAGCTACCAGTTCGTGATAGCGGGTAGTGAAAGTCATATGGTCTGCTCCCTTCATCACATGGTTCGAGAGTTCAATCTCTAGTTGTTGCAGTTCATGTTTCGGACAAAACTCATTCCTTAGAAGAAGTTTGAATTCTGACCATGGCATTGCCATTGCTTCATCCCTGCCCTTGGCTCTGATTTGAGCATTCCACCACGTCAACGCTCGCTTGCTAAACGAACCAGCTGCATAACGAACTTTGTGGTGTTTCGGACAACTGCTTATGTCCAGTGTATTCTCCATTTTCTCCAGCCATTGGATCAGTCCAACGGCTCCTTCAACTCCAGTAAAGCTTGGTGGCTTGCATCCTACGAATGACTTGTAGGAGCAGTCTGAAGTGTGGCTAGTGTTTCCACTAGCTTCTCCAGTAGTGTGGCCAGAGTTGTTGCCATGGCTTTGAATCCTGTTGATCATCTCCGGGATGATATCCTTCATCTGATTAGTCAGCTGACTGCTCAGTAACGTTGCCAAAGCAATAGTAGCAGGATCCAAAACTATAGTTGCAGTCGGGTTTGGAGGAGGACTATGTGGAGGAGGAGGAGGTGGCGGTGGTGAATCTGGTGGTGATGGTGTTAAAGAGTGCGGTGCAGATGTCTGTGTAGTAGGCACCGGGGTCGGTTGTTTTCTAGGCGGCATTCTGATCATAACCAAAAGAATTTGGTTAGTGCAGTGATCGAATGCAGAAAACATAATGCAAGCTTAAATCTTATGTTCTCTACATGAAGGTCCCTAAGTTATAGTCTAGGCCAAACCATTTATGTAATGACCTATTATTCTCTATAACCTTGAGCTCTGATACCAATCTGTCACACCCCGAGCCGGCGGGGTTGGATCGGAGCCCCCACCGGGCGGAAGGTTCCCGGAGCGTGATATCGTGGGTGATAATCATGATGATCAGATTGTTTTACATAGCATCAATGTTTAAGAATAACTAAGCACAAACAAATGATAATTAGGATTACAAAGTTAAATTACATTGTCGATGTTATGCAATTTAACTAGGTAAACCTATCAAAAGAATATCATGTTTATATCTTGTAACTGTTCAAGATATCAAAAGTGTATCGCATCCATAGCAAAATATGTGCTTCTCCAAAAGTCTACTAGGTCTGCTAACTGGTATCCTAGTATGCAATCCAACAGATTAAGCCTACTCCTGTGCATTACCTGAGAAAACATGTAAAAAGATCAAGTCAACACAACGGTTGGTGAGTTCATGTAGTTTTAGTATTTGTAAAATAGCTTTAGCAAACCTTTTAGGTAAAACCTTAACCTCATTAACAACACCTGTATCATCCAACTCGGTATGCTTATATATAGGGCATACCCCTGAGTCGAGCCTACGACCCGCCCAGACGCCGTCCCACCACATACTAAGTCGCATAGGACATTGTTATTAATGATAATTAAGCATTCTACCTACCGTTCGATTCATCCTTCATCATAGCTTTAGTTTACTGTTTTCAAAGTTTACAAGTCTATAGCATTTGAATGTAATAGCTTCAATAAGTTTAACAAGCATCGTGTTTAAAAGTTTATACTGTTTACCCAAAAGCATTCATGCGTCCCCTAGGTAACAACCTTAATCTCATTAACACCACCTGTATCATCCAACTCGGTATGCTTATATATAGGGCATACCCCTGAGTCGAGCCTACGACCCGCCCAGACGCCGTCCCACCACATACTAAGTCGCATAGGACATTGCTGTTAATGATAATTAAGCGTCTTACCTACCCTCCATATCGTTTATAGCTTTAGCATTATGTTTAAGTTTATAGCATGAGTGAACATTGAGGAATCACTGTATGGCAAGCACTGAGAGGCCATAAGTTTACCCCTCAAGTCCCGACCATAAAGGTCACCCTATGGCAAGCACTGAGAGACCATAATAGGTGCCTTCTAGTCCTGACTATGAAGAACACATGAAGGCAAGCACTGAGAGACCAACTATTGTTCTTCAAGTCCCGACTAGGAATAACACATGAAGGCAAGCGCTGAGAGACCAACTATTGTTCTTCCATAGTCAATAGTTTATAGCATTCAAAGTTTAACAACCGGAGAGGCAAGCACTGAGAGGCCAAACCGTTGTTTTAGCTTATCAAGTTTATAGCTTTTAAGTTTAGCAACCGGAGAGGCAAGCACTGAGAGGCCAAACCGTTGCTTTTGCATAACAAGTTTATAGCTTACAAAGTTTAACAACCGGAGAGGCAAGCACTGAGAGGCCAAACCGTTGCTTTTGCATAACAAGTTTATAGCTTACAAAGTTTAACAACCGGAGAGGCAAGCACTGAGAGGCCAAACCGTTGTTTTTGCATAACAAGTTTATAACTTACAAAGTTTAGCAACCGGAGAGGCAAGCACTGAGAGGCCAAACCGTTGCTTTTGCATAACAAGTTTATAGCTTACAAAATGTTTAAAGCATTCGTAGTTTTAAGCATATAGTTTATGGCATAAATGTTAAGCATCTAGTTTAAGTATATAGTTTATAGCTTAAACATCGAGTGCGTAGTTTACGATTATAGTTTATAGCGTAAGTATCAAGAGTAGCGTTTAAGAATATAGCTTAGAGCATAAGTATAAAGAGTATAGTTTAAGGATATAGTTTATAGCATAAGCTTCAAGAATAGCGTTTAAGAATATAGCTTAGAGCATAAGTATAAAGAGCATAGTTTAAGAATATAGTTTATAGCTTAAGAATATAGTTTATAACATATGCATTAAGCACTTAGTTTAAGCATCAAGTGTATAAATTAACATTCTAGTTTGCAACATAAGCATCAATCACCAAGTTTAAGCATATTGTTATAGCATAAGCATCAAGTCTTCTAAGCATCCAACATATGTTTTCAAGCCTCAAGTTTAAAGTATAAGTTTCAAGTCTATTGTTTTTCAACGTATTCTAAGTCTCAAGTATAAGTTTCAACATAAATATCATGTTTATGTTTAAAGCACTAAATAACATTTCAAGAGTTTATGAAAATATTTAACATGCTTCTCAGTCTCGAAGTAAAACAAATAAGTTTGAAAAGGGACAAATGAACTCACCTTATGTCCGAAGTGATTGACTATGAAGAATATGAATGCACGCTCTCTTTGTTTGCACTTGATATGTTGTTCACGTTCCTGTATTGATTTCATAATGTTTGTATTTGATAAGCATTTGCTCGTACGGATTCGTTGTGTGCATGAGTGTTGGTGTTAGCCCTAGGGTTGACTAACACTAATGTGTCATAATCTTTATTCGGCCCTATTTGATTCTTGAGATTTTAAAATCTGTAAAGTGTTATGCTTCTTACTTGCTTTCCATGGTCTTCATATGTATACTTAGGTATTTAATTAGTTGTATAAAATAATCCCCATGAAATTCTTGTTTATTATGTTAGTGTGTTAAGTTAACATCCTGATCAAATGGGCCGAATAGTAGTTTGTCCCAATGGCCAATTAAGTGATGTCATTAGATTGGTTAATGCCATGTGTGGGCCTCAAGTGTTAATGGACCGGACTATAGTTTCTTGGGCTATTTTAAATGTCATGGCCCAAATATCATTTGAGTCGAGAAATATGTGGGCCAAACACATTCTTTGGGCCGAGACCACCCTAGTGGGCTAAAGAAATAAACTGGGCCAAGTGTAATTTCTATGAACCGATTGGACCAACTAAGAGATGGGTTAATTATTTTCTGTTGAATCCAAGCACAAGCTGTTGGGCCGAAATGGTTGACTACATAATAGAGTTGGGCTGCAATTGGAGTTGGGCCGGCAATAACATTGGGCTGCAGTAATGGGCCTCAAATCTGTTGGGATCATATTGGGCTGAGTTAAATTCGATGTGGGCCCATGAAAACGAATTGGGCCTGTTGGTCGTCTAGCATGCAAATACTGTTGGGCCTAGTGGAAAATTCGTGGGCCTTAGTTGTTTCCGGTTGAGTTTGGCTGTGCAGAATTTGTGTGGGCCTAGCAACTCCTTAAGCCGGTTAAAGTTAATTCCATTCCAATATAGGCTATTAAACAAATGGGCCTGAGTAGTTTTAAATGGATCAAGACAAAAGAAATAAGCTGGACATCAACATTAGCCGATTAGTTGAACTTGGGCCAGAATTAGCGAGATGGCCTAATGCATTAGACTGTTGGGCCACACTAAGACCAGACTGAAAGAAATGGGCGGTTGGGCCTGTTGGGCTTCATGTAGTCGACCAGCTTGCAAGTAGGGCAGCGAGCCTTCAGGTCTAGGTTCGCCGGTGTTGGGTCTCAATACCTGCATAAGGTTCAGCTGGAACAGGATGAAGGGTTCGCCTAGGAAGTAGGGTTCGCAGCCTCCATTGGGTTCGGGAAGTCGGGGGTTCGGCTCCTCGTGATGTTCGGCTGCGGCAGAAAGAACAGCAGAGTTCGGCAAGAGTGGGCTATAGGTTCGACGAGAGTTCTGTTATTACACCAAGGATTCGTTCAGGTTATGAGAAGGTTCGCGGCTCAGTTGTACGGACCAGTAGGGTTCGCCTGATGATGAAGAAGGTTCGTGCATGCCGAAGGTTCGTTGGACCTAAAAGGTTCGTGTATTGCTGCAGATGGTTCGTAGTTCTGGGCAGGAACGACCAGGGTTCGTTATCAACATCGAAGGTTCGGCATCCAGGTGAGTTCATGTGCAAGAGGGTGGTTCGTTGGAAATTAAGGTTCGGCCATGGCTACTCCAACTCACGAACCTGCAGTCTCCTTTCTCTCATCATCATATGCGGCTTGGTTGTTCTCGTGGCTGTTGTTGGTTTGATGATGTGCTAAGAACAGCATTAGAATATATATAAAGTCGGTTAACAAGGATCCTAGACCGGTTGGGTAAGGTGTGGGTCGAAAACATAGTGAAAACCCTAATTTCACAGATCTTCATCGCATCATACCTCGTGATTCAGTGGGTAAACCTTCAGATCTGTTGTACTTTCATGTAGAGCTCGACGAGGGCTTCGCGTGGGCGCAAGAATCACTCGAATCGGTTAAGAAACGAGTGAGATATGCTTGTTTGAAGTTTGGATCTTGGGTGGAAATGGTGGTGACGGGTTGAGAGGATTTGAGAGAGAGATGATGATAGAAAATGAATTAAATGCATTCATCCAATGCTTATATACCCCGAGGGTATTTGGGTTCGTTTCGGTTGCTCGGTTCGTGATTTCGTCATGTTTCCGGCGCGTTACGCGTGTTTATTGTACATTTAAATAAAAGAATTAGTTTTCAACAATTTGGATAGTATTTAATGTTAATAATTATATTAAATTTCATTTAATTAAGTTATTTATCGAATTTAATTATTTTTACGCGTTTCGATTATTTATTCGCGTTTCGTTAATTTTTCTTCGCGATTTAATAAAATAGTTAAATTTAAATTTTCTTTTGATGGGTTTCAAAATTGTAAAATAAGAAATATTATATTTCTTTAAATTTATGATCGTTCGTATCGTTATTCATTTTCGTTTTCGTTTCGTCAGATCGCGTCGCCATCGCGCGTATTCGTTCGAATCGTCATTCGAACGAACACGTCGATGGTTTTGCTTTCTGATTCTTGTTTCCTACTGTTAAGTCATTATTTCGGAACGTTAAACTATCAGAATCATTCGTACAGATCGTCACCTATACGAATAACTCGTCGGTTTAGCATTCCGTAACAATAACCGTTATAGTTTCGTTTTGTTTAACCTCACATACGTTTATGCAAACTAGTATCACGTCAAGTATTTATGTTTCAACACTGTGTTGTCTGACATGTTTCTGACTGTTAAACCCTAAGGTTTCAGTCAGTTTCAGACAATCGTTTAATAGTTTCATGCTTATCAGAAATGTATCAATAGCATAACATAGTTTCCCGTAAGAGGTATCTGAGTTACTGTACAGTTTACTGTTCCGGTTACGATTCCGGCATAGATGTTACACTATATTTGCACTTAATGTAAACAGTTAACTCATGCAAGTGATATGTATCTAAAAATGTTTGTTGCACATGTTTTCTCCCCCAAAACAGTTAAAATAAGAAAGGGGCCGTGTACGCACCTTTGAATGCAGTAGAATGATCAAACGTTCACGAAACCTCGTAAATTAACTTCTACGAAGAATCTGTGTTTTAATAATAACGTTGTGTTATTAGGGATGTCGTTTAATGTGTGTAATCACGTACACGTCAACACACGTATGTTAAACTTGTTAGAAACATGTATCTATAAGTACACGTGTCTTTAAAATCGTTTGAATAAAATCATGAAATCGTTTATAATTTTATTTAAGTAAACGTAATCATACGCGATTATGTTTTCGGTTTAAAGTATGAATTTTATTATTCTAATACGTTCTAAATTGAATTCTGGTTCCAACGAAATTCGAATGAGTCGAAACGGAGTTAAAACGAGCGTTTTAGGATGAAAATATTAAAAATGGTTTTAAAACCCAAAAATGGCAGAGGCAAGGGTCGAACCCTTGACCTCTCACACACCAAACCCACGCCTAAACCGGTTGTTCTATCTCTGATTTCGCAACAGAGAAACCAATTAATTTCTTTTAAGCTTCACTTAGCCGGTTTCCCTTTGTGAACCTTAGTCGAACACCACACAACCCAATTGATCCCCCATTCATTCACATTCGAATCTAAAATCTTAGGGTTATTGTTCCAAGGTTCCAAACGAGTCACATGAAGTATGTAATTGAATTATTTCATCCCATTCGATCGGTTTTAAGACAGAAAAGGATTCGAACCTATTCCCAATTCCCATTTATTAAATCTCATCGAATTCGACTATTTGACACTACAAACTCATAAGGTTTTCCTTATATAAAAGATTTCGAAACTTTCTGGTAGTTTTAATTTGAATATTGAACTCTATTAACCCAAAATCCCCAATTCGTTTAGACACAAGAACCCTAGAAATCGTTCTTGAACAATTCGTGATATTTTTATGAAATTGATAGAGGTGTTTCCATAAAAAGAGAGTTCCGAATCTATCTGTGATATTTAATTTGATTAACAAGTTCATTAGATTTCAAACCCCCAATTCGGTTCTTGAGATGAACCCTAATAATCGGATTCACAAAATTCATTATGATTTGATCGAATTGATATATGGTTTTCATTAATCGGACCTTTTAGAAACTAATGATATGAGTTGATTTGATTTTTAATCTCTTATTGATTAAAACCCCCAAAACCGAATTTGTGATGAACCCTAGAATTCAAACTCATGCAATTCGGTATTGTTTGACGAAATTGAGTTAGGGGTTTACTTAATCGGCCCTTTTAGATGTTGTAGGAGTGATTTCTTACTTGATTCAATGTCTAATCGATGAAGTTCAATCAACGGTTTGATGTTCGGCCACCACACGATCGAATTCGTCTATCCCCGACTTCTTGCTTTGAATTGTTGGATGCCACACACCCTAAAGGTGCCGATTGAGGTTTCTGAATGTGCAATTGTGATTGTTTTGGTGAACAATGCGAATAATGATAATACAAGTGACGGTTTCATGGTTTTAACATTAAATTGAGTTAAATTTGATGACTAATGGTTTCCATAACCGTTTGTTGTGATTACTAATCATTATTGTGATCATTAAACAAGTTTAATTCAGGTTTAATTGCCTATTGATATGAAAATCGAATTCAATTTGATGTTTTGGCCTAATTTTGACTTTTTAAAGTCAAAATCTTTGCATTTCAACATAGCTACAACCAAATCATTGTAATTGTAATGTTTAAAACTTGTTTTGCACCATTATAACCCTTGAAATTCATTTTTGTTCGATTACATAACATTTCGGTTAATTCTAAAGTTAACGGAATTAATCCGGAATACCGAATTGTCACTAATCGGCCCATTGGAATATTATTGGGCTTGATTAGCCCAATTGGACCTCCTAAATACCATTGGGCCTACTTTGAGCTCATTGGGCCTACCTTGGCCTTACTGGGCCTTCTTTGACCTTACTGGGCCTTCTTGGGCCTTACTGGGCCTTACATGTCTTGTTGGGCCTGTGATCTAACCACTTTCAGTTAGCAAGGTTAATCCGAAAAGTCGGATTGTCACAGAACAAATTGTATTTTCAATGGGAAGTCAAATAACTTTAAGAAGCCATGTAGTTGGGCTGGTGTATGACCCACCAATTACTTGGAAGAAGACTTAGCTCCATTTCAAAAGACTTAAAAGCCACCACAACATTCTGCAACAAAAATAATCAACCACAATGTACGCTCATTACCACTGCATGGCATTCAGAAGCCTTATGCTTTTTTACCATCTTGGAAGCTGAAGCAAACGCTTTAAAACACTTCAAGTATTCAATCACAGATGACCCAAGTGGTGCAATCCTGGAATGGATTGCCGATTCCACCTACCACTGTAACTGAACCGTAATCCAGTGCCACATTGTTAGCGAACGAGTCATTTCTATTTCAATTCAACAATCAGAGCTCAAGGGCCAATTCAGTGAAGCATGCAAGCATAAAAAGGAGAAAATGTAACCCATTTATCGCCAATTCAGTTCATAAAACCTTTTTTATTGCATAAAACCCCTCATCACAATGATAATATAATTCTTGGATTAAATTTTGCACATTAATTACTTATAAAATCAAGAATAGGAAGTGTTTTCTAGCTATCCCAACCCAACTCGACACACGTCAAAAAATGACCCCTTACCATATCCAACTATTATAGTATCTCTAGGAAAGTACATCAACCAGGCTCATATGATGGGAATTTAGTAGTGGCAGCCCTTTAACATTCTGGAACACCTAACATCTTTTCCTTTGATTTTGTACGAAAAGCAACAAAAAGCAAATAATCCTTCAACTTAATACCTTTAAGTCTTATAAAAGCATGTGGTATCGCAAATTGACCTTCATTTTGCGTCGTTAAAACAACCTTGTGCAGGCCAAGGACAATCCTAAAGGACAAATTTTGATCCCTGGAAAGTAGAAGGCAATGGACTTATAGTGGGCAAAACTAAGAAACCATCTTCTCGGCCCATGTCATCCAACCTACCACTATAAAAGTTAGGATCATAATTTTAGATTTTTTTTTTGAACGGCGAAGGTCTCAATCGTGTGAACCCACTGTTTACAGGCCATGTCACCAAGGTCTAGTTACCTGGACCTCCCATGAGCCACCACAACCACCACAGGAGGAAACCCCACTGAGAAAACCCCCTGACCCCCCTCAGACCCCTATTTCGCTGTGGGAAGGATTTGAACCCAAGACCTCCCATTTGAAAGAATCTTAGGGTACCATTAAAGCAATGCCTCATTGGTTCATAATTTTAGATAAATCAAGCGAAATATAATCCAATTGATTAACAATATCATCCATCTTGTTAACATCTAAAAGAAAATCTTCAATTCAAAACTTTGTTTTTGAGGCTTTTAAGTAACAGCAAAATCTTACAACCAATATGTCACACTCTACATTAGTAATTATTCAAATACGCGACAGCCAATATACAATGTAATGCAAACATGAGCAAACGTGTGCAATGCTTTTTCTATAACATTTTTTTTATATTTCCTGCTTCTTTCTACCATCACGTACATAAAATTTAATTATAAATAATTTTTTTATATGATTTCCTACATAAATAGCCACTATCCACAGTCTAAAAGGATATATGTTCAACTTCCAAATGCACACATTTTGCATGTGTAAAGAAGGTGCGCCTCACGCCTCCATTGAAAACAACTCTATAATTCCACCTAACAATGCAAATAGAGGTGCTGAATAGGTCGGGTTGGCACCGAACCTGAAAATTTTACACCAACCCGACCCCGACCTCGACCTGACAATCAGGTCAGACTCACCAACCCGAACCTGACTCGAATTTTTATGGGTTGAACCGAACCTCGGTTGTTATGTTTGTCCATGTCAGTCCGTGTTTGACTGTGTAAAGTCAACGACCCGTTGGCGAACCGTGCGTCGGTTATAATTCGTGAAACACTCATTATCGTGCACGTATTGCGTAAAACACATAAGTCACATTCATGGACACTTACTATTTATAGTAAGTTTCCATCTTAGAAAGTTCACAACACGTTTCATTTTAATGGTTCTAACATGCTCATTAATCCTACGTGATCATGTTAACACATAACACGTTGTCACACGCGATCAAATAAGCACATTAACCGTTTTTAGTCGTTAAAGTTTCCTAAAATAGAAAGTTACTATATTTGGTATATTTAACATCGATAATCACATAACTTTTCACACAATAATCATATTGTATCATTCTAAAGTCATTTATCATAAACAAATCAAGACTTATATTTCCATTGCAAAAATTTGTTAAATAAAGTTTCTATAATTAGTAAGTTTTACTTGAAACATCATTTTAAACAAACCAATCCATGACATTAGCTAATAATCTCATTATTAGCTATAATCCATCATTTTAATATATCTATTTCACTAAATACATCATTTATCAAGATTATGTACTATCAAGTTACTAAAAATAGTAACTATGTTCAAATATCAATATTTAAGCAATACTAACATATCTACTATACCATTATCATCATCATTTGTCACAAGTCATCATTCAAACATGTTCATTTCACATTCATCATCATCTAGCAAGATTTGACATACAAAAGTTTCTATTAATAGTAACTTTGTCCAAAACAACTCAAAATGACCATAAAATCATTTTGGGCCTTGTACATGTCCTCCAATATCATCAATAATAATTCATTATTATGCAAAATTATCCCAAACATCTTAGATCATACATGCATGTCCATAAAAGTTGCTATTTTGGTGACATACATCCATACCCATATCCCATACTCAAATATCATCAAAATACTCAAGTAGATCACTCTAAATCATCATATGAATCATCAAAAGACAGAATATTAACACCCAAATTCATGCATGTATAGAAGAAGTGTTTCCATGTGGGATTTAGTGCATGCATGTGTGTATATGGGTGTTGTATGTGGGTATGAACTCATAAAACTACCTCTCAAGGTCTTGTAACACCAAGATGATGTTGTGGCAGCTCTAAAAACTTCTAGACAGTAAGGTCTTGCAGAGACAAGAAGGTGAGGATGGTGTTCAAGCTTCACAAGCCTCCTTCTTCAAGCTTCCTATGAGTTCCAAGCTCCAACTCTTCAAACTTGAGCTTCCAAGAGCTCAACAATGGCTTCCAGAGGCTGAAATGATGGTGAGGAAGAGTGAAGAGCCGGATTTTAGCTTGTAGTTTTGAGAGTAATTAGTAGGAGGGTTGCATCAAGCATTCAAGCTTGTGTTTGATCCTTTTAACATTTCTGCGATTCTCGACTCCCAGGCGCATCGCCTGACGTGCCGCCTTGAAACCAGGCGTAGCGCGCGGGTCATTCTGGTCCGAGATGTTTTCCCTGTCTCGCGCGCACCGCCTGTGGTCGGGTGTTGTGTCTAGGCGTACCGCCTGACTGTCCAGACAAGCCCAATTGGCCCATTTTACATATCCAGGTTTGTTTTCGATCATTTCTTGACTGTAACACGTTATTTTAGCATCGTTTGAACCTAATCATCAATTAGTAATCATAATTGACTCGTGCAATATACCGATGCTTGATTATTATGACGTTCACCAACGTTCATGATCTCTGACACGTGTGTGCGGTTTTTCGATAATTTCTCGAATTATCCTGTTGTGTGACTGTGTTTGTACTATCATGCTACGTGTCACATTATATTAAAGTAATTCTAGTGTCACGTATGCAAATGTTAATTAATTAAACATTTAATTATAATAAAAGCTGACCTGGAAATTACGAGGTGTCACACGGCTCGAGAACTAAACGAACCACACTTTTGGGCTTGGGCTTGAGCTCGGGCTCGGGCTCTTTAAGGCTCGGCTTGTTCGAGCTTTTTACCGATCCGATCCCGAGTATTTCACGAGCTGCCTTGGTTCGTTTACACCCTTAATAAGAACGCATCCAAGACCTTGGTTTGATGCATCACAATAGACCACAAAATTATCGTTTCCATCAGATAAAGAAAGAATAGAAGCATCACACAACTTTTGCTTTAATGTTTGAAAGGCATTCTCCTAAGCAGCTTCCCACTTGTAAGGTTTGCCTTTGTGAGTCAAGGCAGTAAGTGATATTGCAATTTTAGAAAAGTCTGAAATAAATCGACGGAAATGACCTGTTAGTTTAAAGTGTTTGATTAGAATGTGATATGTAATGGATCTTAAAGATATTACAAAGAGTATAGATTTTTGACCTGCTAGACCAAGAAAAGATCGAATTTCAGTTGATGTGGTTGTAGTTTTCCAATTTTTTACCGTCTCAATCTTTTCAGGATCCACATGAATTCCTTCCTCGTTTACAATTAGGCCTATAAACGAACCGAACAAATACGAACACGGGCATGTTCGTGTTCCTTCATTTATATTTAACCGAACACGAACACGAACACATTAACGAACATGAATTTTGTGTTCGTGTTCATTTATTAAGAAAATGAATATGTTCGTGTTCGTTTGTGTTCGTTCATTAATAAATTAAACGAACTGTTCATGAACATAAAGGAACACAAACGAACACATATAAATGAACATTATTTAACACCATTGAACAATCATAAATAAACATGAACACTATTGAATAAACATAAATGAACACAATTGAACAAGCATAAACGAACACTAACGGCAATTCTCTTAAATGTAAATACATATCATTCATAAATCAGATAGTTAACCGAACATAAACTAACATTACATAGTTAGGGGTCGTTTGGTTGGGTCTGAATCATTAAGTGCTGAATGGTTCAGATGTCTGAATGGTTAAGAGGGTCTGAACCATTAAGTGTTGAACCGATTAAAATCATTTGATTACACATCTGAATGAAAAAAAAAAAAATTTTGTCAAAAACCCTAGCCCCCGTCGCCCATCTCAACTCGAGGCTCCAGCCCTCCCGTTCGAGTCATCGCCGCCGATTGCTGCCCGTCGCCGCTCGTCCCCCCATCGCTGCTCCTTCGATTGAATCGCAGCCCGTTTTAACCCTAATCGCAGACCTTTGTGTGTGGCGGGGTGAAGAAGGTGGAGAAAGGTGGAAGTGGTGGTGCGGTGCGGCCCCTTCATTTGAACCCTAAAACCAAAATGGTGCGGTGCGGCTCCTTTGTTCGAACCCTAAAACAGAACGGTGCGGTGCGGCCCCTTCATTCGAACCCTAAAACCAGTTCGCAGCCCTTCGGTGGTGGTGCGGCGGTGTGGCGGTGCGACGGGGTTGCGGTGGTGGTGCCGATTAGAACCATTCAGGCGGTGGTGGTGGCCATTCAGGCGGTGGTGGTGCCGATTGGAACCATTCAGACGTTCCAGCCTTCTCCCTTTCTCATTCAGACTCCTTCCCAAGTATGAACCATTCAGACCTTGGTTCAGACATTAGAACCCATTCAGATGTCTTTTTCCCTCCCAAACAAACGGTCTGAATCTGAACCATTCAAATTTAGATCCAAACAAACAGCCCCTTAATGAACATAAACGAACATTAACGAACACAAATAAACGAACATAAATAAACGAACATAACCGAACAGGTCATGAACATAAATAAACGAACACTAGGTGTGTTCATGTTCGTTCATTTAATTAAACGAACACAAATTTTATGTTCGTGTTCGTTCATTTATTAAATAAACGAACATAAACGAAGTTCCCGCCGAACAGTTCATGAACTGTTCGGTTCGTTTACAGGCCTATTTACAATGTGTCCCAAAAATTGAACCTCTTTAAGTCAAAATTCACATTTTGAGAATTTAGCAAAAAGTTG
Source organism: Mikania micrantha (assembly GCA_009363875.1). Taxonomy (NCBI): domain Eukaryota; kingdom Viridiplantae; phylum Streptophyta; class Magnoliopsida; order Asterales; family Asteraceae; genus Mikania; species Mikania micrantha. The sequence goes on along the minus strand of CM018688.1, from coordinate 3,006,478 downwards.
TTCTTTCTTTAGGAGTTCGAGCACTAAACGAAGACGATCCTTTGTTCAACTTTCGATTTAGAATAAATCAAAATATCATCGATGAACACGATCACGAATTTATCAATATAAGGTTTACAAACACGATTGATCAAGTCCATAAAAACCGCAGGTGCGTTGGTTACATCATTGATGCTCCTTCTGACACACACTGATTCAATATGATTGGTCTTGTATTTGCCTTGCACATGACATATATGACGTGTATAGGCCTAACAAACGTATTCTTTTTCAAAACAAAAACAAAAACACAATGGAATTAATTAATCATTACAAATTGATCACATGGTAATAGGAGCTTGTACAACATGTTTGTATTTAAAGTGACTCTGTGTTGTAGTCTTGGGAGAATTCGGAGACATTTTTGAGGAGACTGGGTAAACATCTTGTAATGACCAGCCATCAGTGATTATTAAAGTTGTGCGAGCAATATTAATACAGAGCGTGAGTGTACCCTATCACCCAACAAGTATTTGCACTTGATAAGTTGATTGTCTCATGCGTTTTGCCTTTGTGGCATAGGCGACCTAATCAAGGAGCCCGATTTACTTCTTTTATTTATTTATTTATTTATTTATCTATCTACCAATCCATGTTATCCCTTGAATTTTGGATTCCAATTCTAATGAACTTCGTGTAACCATTAGGAAGGAGCAAACAGGAAACAAGTAAAATCCAGATATTATTGAGAACTAGAGGTGGGCAAAAAACCGGACCCGGAACTGACAACCGGAACCCGGTCATACCCGAACCGGGAATCAGTGGGTACAAACAGATCCGGTTTTTCAGACAAATAAGAACCAGAACCGAAACCGAAACTGGTTCCACCTATACCCGGCCAAAACTCGAACCGGAACCGGAACCGGCCAAAACCCGAACCGGAACCGGTCAAAAATCGGTTGGAATCGGTTGAAACCCGGAACCGGGTATTGACTTTGTTGACCGGAACGGGAATAAGTTGAATCCAGAACGGGTTTCGAAACCGAAACCGGTTTCAGAAAAAACCCGATTTGCTCACCTCTAGTGAGAACCATTAAAACATGACAAAATTGCATATTTGAACCTTTATGTTTGTTATAAATAACAAATATGAACCTTTAACTATATTAATTACGCTAAACAACCTTTAAGTATTTAAGTTGTTTCAACTTTCAACCTTTACATTAACTCCGGTTAGATTTACTAGTTAAATCTAGTCATGTGCAAAACATGTTATGAGTATTCTAGGTATTTTGATCTTTTGTTATTTTTAAACATAAAACCCACTATTCACGTATTATCGTATCTTATTCAATAATTTACTCCAAATGGGGATGTTTGAAAATTAGGGCTAAAACCCACCCAGAAGTTCACGTGGTTCCTCCCTCATCGGTTAGTGTAACAATGGCGGAACCACGTGAACTTCTGGGTGAACACTAACCGAAGAGGGAGGAACCACGTGAACTTCTGGGTGGCTTTTAGCCCTAATTTGCGAACACCCCCATTTGGAGTAAATTATTGAATAAGATACGATAATACGTGAATAGTGAGTTTTATGTTTAAAAATAACAAAAGATCAAAATACATATAATACCCATCACATGTTTTGCACATGACTAGATTTAACTGGTAAATCTAATCGGGGTTAATGTAAAGGTTGAAAGTTGAAACATTTTAAATACTTAAAGGTTGTTTAGAGTAATTAATATAGTTAAAGGTTCATATTTGTTATTTATAACAAACATAAAGGTTCAAGTATGTAATTTTGTCTTAAAACATAGTAGGCTGATAACATTTTGTTTCCCGCTTGATGAGAATGTGGACTTGGATCGAAGGACACACTCATCCGGGCTCAAAATATGTCAATGCCCATGGGCCTAATAAATGTATGATCCTAAACTGAACTTAAAAAGTATTTAGTATTATAGTGTTATGGTACTGTTTTCAATATCTTGAAGTATTTCTTTGTTTCAAAAATGAAAAATATATATATATATTTTGTAATTATCAGTTTAAATAGTATAAGATGCTCCTCAATTTTAATGACTTCTTAATTGTGATTGATATGTGTGATATCAAATGGTTGTTCAAAGAATTTCAAACATGATTCTTTTTCGGTGTTATTAGGTTTGGACAAAATTAAGTATTGAATGATATATTAAAGTTAATAGTTTTTTAAATGGTTTTCGTTGGTTTAGTTTCGAGAAACAAAAATTAAAAATCAACGAGCATTTAAATGTTAGGAAGTAATGTCTCCCGAGTTCCCGACGACCCGCTACCGAGTGTTTCCAGTCAAAGGTGAAACTAGAGGTGGGCAAAAACCGGGAACCGGAACCGACAACCCGAACCGGTGGATACAGATGGTTCCGGATTCTCAAAGAAATCAGAACCAGGACCGAAAAAACGGAACCGGCTCCACCATTACCAGCAAAACTCGAACCAGAACCAGCCAAAAACCCGTTGGAACTGGTCAAAAACCGAAACCGAAACTAGAACCGGTTGTTGACCGGAACCGGAACCGGTTTCAATAAAAAACCGGTTTGCTCACCTCTAGGCGAAACTGATTTAATTTTGTAAAGTACGAGGCCCATCTTTCTTGCATTTCACAATGGGCTGAAGCCCGTATTTTATATTTTATTTGCGCTAAGGCCTAAATCCATCAGTTTTAACTTTAGCATATCTTTTGTCAGTTTGTTTTGAAGACGAGTATATTTTACAAAAAATAAAAAGAAAAGCGCTTTTGTTTGATAGTCAATAAAATATTGAGAACCATTAAAATTGAGTCAGCTATTTTATTATGTTTTGTATAATTTGACTATATAATGCATATTAATTTCAACTAGAATTTACGACCTGCACGATGCACCGGTTTTATAGATAGATTTATATGTAATATATAGTTGTACAGTTACATACGTTATTTAGTTGGCTACATGACTGGTTTTCATTGTTGTTTCAACTATTACAAAACATGGGCTCTGCTGTATTCTTGTTACAAAATGGGTTCTTCCTTCGCATATGCACCTGTATTGACTTTTGTTGTATCATTAGGCTGCTTAAGTATACTATGCATAGAGGTAGGTATCATTTACCTTTGCTATGGTGTTTTACTGCTTTGTTTCTACAAGCCGTAGCCATCAACTAAAAGTAGCGTCTTTGGTTGCCATTAACCAAAAGGACTAAGGAATAACGATTGTGATCGTGCAGGTAAGGACATTGAAACCTTGTGTTTGAAGGTACCTCTTTGTCAGTCTCATTTGCAGTCTGTAAAGACATTGGTCAAATAGATAGGTTATTATTATCAGATTTGATGGTTGCTAAAAATTATTTATAAACGTAACTATAATATAAGTAATTGTAAATTAAAATTGTCTATAATAAATACTAAAATTATTATCAAAATGTGTTGTTTCATAACTTTCAATTACCGAAACAGGTCTTACCGAAACTTCGGTTACGAAAACGGTTTGTTCCAAACAACTAATTGTGGCCAAATCATCTTGTTAATCGGTTGCAACATTAACACGCAGGAAAAGAAAACTTAAAACAGTTAGTCAAAGAAGTTAATATGAATCATATTGCTCCATCTGATACACCAAAAGTAAAATTTGGTCGACATATTTTAGAAACGATATTGGTTGACATGTTTTAACTTTTTACACCAGTACATCATCCTTCAAAACAGATATATAAAGCATTTAATACTCTCACATTTATTAATGTGTTGCCTCATAGTATTTCTCATTCAAACATATTAACTCAATCCTATATAATCTTGATCACACAAAATAGCAGGATATTCTTTGAACCCCACAATTTCTATTTATTTAATAAATAACCTGATGCAGTTAAAAAAAATTAAAAAGTAAAAATATAAACCAGTTCTTCATTAATCTCGGACGTCGTTAACCTGGAAACTCACAGTTATGGAAAATCACATTTTCTGGAGCATGTAAGAGATGAAAGAAAAAAGTAGATGAAAGAAAGAGAGACATAAATATCTAGAACTCTGTAATTGCAACCATACTTGTACCTATGCATTGCAGCTTGTACAGAAAGGAATAGTAGATTGAAGACACATTCATCTTTTTGCTTTTTAATATATATATATATATTAATATATGTTTAAAATGTAGTTTTATAAAATATATATTTATAGTCCTTTAGTATATATGCAATTATGCAAATACACAATATGCACAAATATATGCATATATACAGAAGAAGTTTTATAAGAAAATCTTCATTTTTAAGAAAACTTGAAAAATTAATCTCCATTATTACTAACTGATTTTTTTTTATTTCTTTTTAGTATAAGGTTGGAAATGAAAAAAAAAAAGTAAATAAATACAAATATGTACCTTAAATATATGTTTATAGTATGAGTTACATAAAGATTATCGACATGTAACTATGACATGCTAATATTATGGGAGTAAAAATGTGTAAAACTAATCCTTGGTTTAATAGTTATGTGTTAATAAGAAAACGAAATAAGATAGACATTTGCTCTATTATTATTCTTGTTAGATCATTATTATTGATATAATAAAAATAAAGTTGTTTTGAAGGAAAAAATGCATGTATTTCACATTGTTGGTCAAATATACAAACAATTACTAAAAAAAAAGTTTAAGATGTTAGCTTACCAACATTTAAATTATTTTTGTGGTGTTTGAGTTTTGTCTAGTTTCAAACCGATTAAAATATCAAATCGATAATCAAAACCGATCAAACATGAACTGAGACAAAAAAAAAAAAGTGAAATTGAATTGGGTTTAAGATTTTCAATTTAATTTTGATTTCATGGTATGAATTAAGTTCATCTGAGTTAATAACTTTATTTTATTATAAATTTTAGTAAATAGTAAGATTTAACTGAGTATATCTATTTATTTCATTAAATGAGTAAACATTATACAATTTGTAGTATCATAGGTTTTGTCAAGGAAATTGAGATGTCCAATTAAAAGTGGTGCGTTATAGAGGGGACCTACCCATGAAACCAAACCAATATATATTGTTGGTTCCCCATGTGATATCCCACATGCGCTAGATCTAGTGGAGCAATAGAGTCATGATTAAATATACAAAATTTGTTTGCCAAACACTTTTCTACTTCGGGTTCACATTTCGAATTGATGTGCTCCATATTTGATCCTTGGGATTGCCTTTAGTATGCACATGCGGCCCGTCTTGATTTGTAAGTGGAGATGTTTGAAATATTGTCACTTCCCTATTACCATATGTAACTTTTCACTTGGTAATGTAACACTGACCTAATTGATAAAAACATTGTCTCTTTGAAACATGCCGGTCTATGGAATCTCATTTCTGTAAAATCCGGTCTTTGAGAGCATAAAGAGGGCTTTTTAATTCATAAAACATGTCTTATAATTCAAACTAGATATCGGATGAAAGTGGTATGACAACCTCAACCCGGTCCCATGGGGAGAGTTTTATAGAAAGGACTTTTGAAGCTGAAGCGTGGTGACTAGGGTTGGAAGCTAAATTCAGTCTTCGCCATAACATAAGAAAGTCAAAGTAACATTAACCAAATTAATAAAAACATTGTCTTTTTAAAACATACTTTGTATTCAGATTCAAGTGAAGATTAATATGAAGCAGAAGTAAAATAAATGTTTAAAAGGTAAAAAATAAAATAAAATAAAATATGGCTTCCCATTGCCTCATTCAAGGTGCAAAATCCAACAAAGAAAATAAGAATAGAGAAAATAAATTGTTTGGATTTTCTAAGTTTAAGCTACTATTTTTTATCATAAAACTAAATATGATGATTTAGTTTACTAGAGTAATTTACTCTGTAATTTCTCTACACAAATTGACTAACTTTAACTAAATACAATAATAATAAGAGAACTATTAAGAATACATTTTAAGAGGCGCAAGTAACTTTAACTTAAACATGTTTTTTAGTAGGACACATTTTGATAAATGTTCCGATTTACTGCGGTGTATAAATATGTTTAAATTTTAAATAAAGTTTATTTTTTTTCTAGCTTTATTAGATGCAAATTGTTCAATAAAAGTTTTATAATCAATTTTTGCAACAAATCTTGGTGTGTCACATTCAACATTAATAATATATTTCAGAGCTTTTAGTTCTTAAAATCTAAACTAATATCTAAGTTAATATCTTGTTTTAAAGTTTTTTGTAGACTAACAATGTTGTTTCAATGTATTATTATCAAAATATTTTAACATTTTTATAATAAATTGAAAACCAAACAAACATTCAATTTTTTTAAATTGCTCAAATATACTTTTAATTTAAGAAATTGTTTCGTCTAGTACTATGTACAAAAATAATAATTTTAAAATAATTCACTGTGTGTTTTAAGTAGGGGTGTTCACGGTCCGGTTTTTACGGTTTTTAAGTGAAACTATAAACCAAACCGTTAATAACGGTTTTTGAACAATGAAAACCAAAACCGAACCGTTAAAAATAAAAACCGAACCAAACCGAACCGATATTAACGGTTTGGTTCCGGTTTGGTTTACGGTTTGCCATTTTATGTTTATGTTTTTTACCCGTTCAAAATTAAATTTGAATCGTTTCATGATTTGAGAGAGACTATTTACATTGTGCGTCCAAATCTTTTTTTTAGGAAATGATGTCTAAAGCATCAAACTTATTAATCTATCTATTTAATATGTGTGTGTCTCTCTATATATAAATTATACATTGTGATCTTATAAAAAAAACCCTTTAAACCCCATTTGCGCCTTCTAGTTGAAAACTTGAAAATAAATATGTACTTTATATTAAAGTTGATTAAAAAATGTGGTTTTGATAAACGCAAATCAATTTTAATGTTGTTTAATTAATGTAAACTAAATATTTATTTTCAATATTGCAAACAGATGACCCAGATAGTATTTAAGGGTTCTCTTTTTAATATTATGTTTCATAATAAAATACAATCCCTATATATATATATAGGGGATGGTTCCATTGTTAACCCTCCCTTATATCGTTAACCTGTGTTAACCCGGCATTTTTTGCCCGAATCTTTGTTTTTTTCATGGTTTTTGTTATACATAAATAGAGAGGTTTCTTTTTTGTGTTTTTGCTAATTCATCACTGTTTAGAAATTATTTACAAATGTAAGTAAATGTAAGTTACTTACACTATTATGTATAACAAAAACCATGAAAAAAAACAAAGATTCGGGTAAAAAAATGCCGGGTTAACACGAGTTAACGATATAAGAGAGGGTTAATATTTGAACATCTCCCTATATATATATATATATATATATATATATATATATATATATATCACACGGTCCGGTCTGGTTTTTTAACGATCGGTTTTTCGTGAAAACCGTAAACCAAACCGTTCACTACGATTTCCAACTTTTGAAACCGACCGACCAAATGTTTTGGAAAAAACCGACCGTGAGACCAAACCGATGACCGGTTTGGGCGGTTTCGCAGTTTGAAACCGAACCGTGAACACCCACAGTTTTAAGTAATGAATTCCAATTTTTTCTACATGACGTTTTTTTAGATTCTAGGCAAGTACAAAAATAAAACATGGTGAAAGCTTGGTAAAAAATAATTATTTTACACTCAATTTTTAAAACATAACATTCATAATCAAACTAAGTTATAGATTGTAAAAAAATAACAAAATTAAGTACTAAACTTATAGCATAAGTGATGAGCATTACACCAGTAGTTTAAGAATTTAGGTACGTACGTGTTGTCAATTATTTTAAGAAACTTAATTAATTCTTCTATGCATTGTTTGTGTGGAATGTAAGTAACGATTTTTAACAAGATCAAACTAACCAATTGTATCCTTTAAGTATTAAAAATGTCAAATGTCGGCTTTGGTTACGGGGTACTCTCATAATTAAGTCTTCCTTTATGTATTCTATTCGTTAAATAAAAAATAATAATATAAGTATACGCTATACATATATACTTTGTTATTTGTTACAATACTTATTGTTGTTATTTATTATAATACTTATTGTATCATTTTATAGTCTAACGATATTAATGATTTAGAAGTATAAAGCTATTTCTGTATAATTAGAATGTAATTTGGCAGATTAGGAACAAGAAACACATCAACACGTAAATTCATAAAATTAAGCACATACATGAAGATTACAATTAATTGACGCATGCATGCATGCATTTGCTTTAATTTGTTGCATCCATCTTATTATACATAAAATTATAGGAGTACTCATTCTCCATTTTTGACGTACAATGAATACATGGCTAGCTCTTTATTAGATGGTTCAACTCAAGGGATATAACCACCATGACCACCACCTTCACCACCACCACTTCCACTACCACCTCCATGCTCACCCAAACCACCACCTCCACCACCACCACCTCCTGAACCACCACCGCCTCCTCCTCCACTGTATCCCTCATACGATCCTCCAGCGCCCCCACCAGCACCACCTCCACTACCATATCCGCTTCCTCCGGCTCCTCCTACACCACCTCCTCCACCGCTACCACCACCATGCCCACCTCCGCCTCCTCCTCCAGCTCCTTTAGCACCACCATATCCGCCACCTATCCCACCTCCTTCTCCTCCACCATAACCCCCACCATGTGCTCCTCCACCACCTCCAGACCCACCTCCTCCTCCACTACCACCACCTCCGCCCCCTCCTCCTACCGCTCCACCACCATAACCGACAGCTCCACCATGTCCACCCCCACTCCCACCTCCCTCACCTCCACCATAACCTGCACCCTCAGCTCCTCCACCACCACCACCACCTCCTCCAGTACCACCACCTCCTCCTCCACCTCCTGCCGCTCCACCACCATAACCAGCCGCCCCACCATGTCCACTTCCACTCCCACCTCCTTCCCCTGCACCATAACCCGCACCCCCGGCTGCTCCTCCTCCTCCACCACCTCCTCCACTACCCCCACCTCCGCCTCCACCTCCTGCCACACCACCACCATATCCCGCACCACCACCTTTACCAGCACCCCCTCCATATCCAGCTCCATGTTCTCCTCCAGCCCCATAACCACCGCCACCACCGCTTCCTCCTCCACCACCACCTCCTGCTAAACCACCATGAATGTATCCCTCTTCAACATTGAAGAGAACCCTAGTAGCCACACAAATTCCCAAACCTAATAACACTAAGAAAACCACACTTGAAAGTTTGTGAACACCCATAATTAACGATTGGGTTCAGGTTGTTTGTAATTGGCATGAACCAAGGTGGTTCGTATATATAGGCATTGGGTAGGGCTTGGCAGTATTTCAAGTGGGCTCATTTCATGATAAAAAGATAAGCCCGGCCCCTCAGTTAGTGGTCCAGTTCACAAATACCCAACTAAAGAACGTTCCCTTTTATCGTGTTATTAGTGTGCTTTTGCTGTTTCCCAAATGTGAATTTTTATTTTTCTTATATATATTGTACTATTATTCTTCAAGTTTTCGATCAGTTTTATTTATGGTAATGTATGTCAAAATAAAATGTTTATTATATATAAACATTGTACTTTGAAACGAAAAAAACTTGCAACATATATGAAAATCTATCTCATCATCTTTATACTAATAAAAAAAATTGAACACTTCTATGTTTTTAGAGTATCTATAAACTAATTTTCGTTTTTTTTTTCTATTTAAATACATTTATCCTAATAAATACTAATTATATTATTTTTAATGTTTCAATAAAAATATTCCTGATATATAAGAAATAATATATATAATGTTTTAAAGCCAAATTATTATAAAATATGAAACTTTTTAAAAAACCAAATTTATTATAAATTACTAAATATTGAAAGAAAAAAATTCAACATACAAAATGTTTAAAGAAAAAAATTTTAAAAAGTGAAAGTAAGAAAAATGATGATATTATTTTAACTTAATTTTTTTAGTTATACATAAATTCAATAATTTTTTATTTCAAAATATTATTTTAAATTTTGTATATATTTATTACTAACTATTTAATATTTTTTATTTAACTTGTGAATTTTTTTTAATTCGCATAGTACAGATATATTAACCTAATTTTTTGTAAAAAATAGCACTATTTTTGCAAAAATTAATTTTTTTAAAACAAAATGTTTAATAAAAGAAACTTTTAAAAAGCAAATGTTAAAAATGATATTATTATATTATTTTTTAATAATTTTCTAAATTTTCATTGCTTGGTATTTATTATTTTTTTATTTAACTTGTATACATGAGTATTGTTTAATATAAATAAAATTGTGAAATAAAGTGAATTGATATGTAAAGATTTTATGTATAAAAAGTGAGTGAAGATACAAATGGATATCCAGCTCAACCCGTCTTATCCAACCAAATTGATTTGATGTATTTAATTAACCAATTGGGTTATTAACTTGATAGTTTAATACAAGTGCGACATGTATATGGCAGGATAAGCTTTATTTTTCATACTAATTCATTACATGAAACTGGAGCAAATACTAGTATAAATTTTGAAATATGATATATTTAATGTCACAAAACTAACAATTGATATATTTAATGTTTTGATTTTTTTTTTGATAAATATGATATTATTCCTGTGAAAATATTAATTATTCAAAAACCTCATAGTCTAGTGGCATCATATGTTCATCCACACTAATACACAAGTAAAATAAAAATATGTGAGACCAGTGAATAGTTGGCCCAAATATAAGCTGGATTTATTTTGAACCTAAGATCATGATGGTGGAATAAACACGGATCAAAAAAGGTCCATCCATTTCAACCCAACCATCACCACATTTTGACAAAATATTTGGTCAGAAAGCGTGTACTATCATATGATAATATTTAGGGAAAACTTCAAAAAAATATAACCAACTTTTCATTTTGTTCCAATCAAGTCACTTAAACTTGTTTTTGTCCGAATTAAGTCATTCAAGTTATTTTCGTGTTTGAATTTTATTTTTTTAACCTGAATTATAGGTAATACATGTTGATATAAGTTTGACTGAATAATTTTTTTTAAAAAAATGACTGACTTGAATAAATAATTATTAATTTTTTGTTCTTTGTCAGATATTAGTTAAAATTAATAATTATTGATTCAAATCAGTCATTTTTTTTAAAAAAATTATTCACTCAAACTTATATAAACATGTATTACCTACGATTCAAGTTCAAACACAAAAGTAACTTGAATGACTTAAGTAAGACAAAATAAAGTTTGAGTGACTTGATTGAAACAAAATGAAAAGTTCGTTACATTTCTACAAAGTTATTCCATATATTTATCATCTGATTAGATACTGATATACACAATCTCATTTATTAACTTCATTACTAATTAACAAATATAATCTACAATACCAACCAACCTAAAACACTTGATTCCTGCAAATCGACAGCAAAAATAAGCTCCAAAAACACTAATTTAAGCATCCACAACTAACCTTTATGTAAAACTGAAACTAGTTTGCTTATGGTTAATTGAATTGAAACAATCAAGTGATTTGCTTCTGTTCTTTCTTGGGGATGATGCAGTTTTCTTGCTTCTCTTAACCAGTAAATTTTCGCTCTTTGATGACATGGCAGCCATTAACAAGCCTCCCCTTGCACCAGGCATCTTCTTACACATTCTCATTGCCTCAAGTTTTGCAGAATTCTCAACTTCAACGTTTCTTTGTCTCTTGCATGTTGCTTTCTCTGCAAGTTTCAATTGCTTAGGCTTTGCAGCAAAAACCACTTCTGAATGCCCACACCATTTACTCTGTTAGTTGTTACTTTTAAAAATTTACGCCATTAAGATTATATTAAGATTATAATCGGTGTAAAGAACATAAGAATCAAGTAAAATAACCTGAATCCTCGTGATCAGATGTATCAAATCCAGGAGACCGTGGTGGTGTTGATGTAGAATGTATTTCATCAGAATCAAAATCAGATATTGTTAATGAATCATCTGTGGGTGTGACAGATGTACTCTTCTGAGCTTCAATTATGTGGTTAGAACCATATTCTTTGAAAATCAACGGGTAATTTTCTTTAATAATCAGCTTAAGTGGCGCCACGTCATCAGATATAATTGTGCTATGGGAATGAATATTTTGGGGGTCAGCATTCTCCAATACTGATTTGGGTGAAGTGGTTGAAAAATTTGGATTAAATGAATATGTTTCCATGAAATTTGAAAACCAAGGGGTGCCTTGCTTTGCATAAAACAGAATGTATGCTTCCTCTGCAAGCACACAAGCTTCTGAAACCCTAGTAACCTATCAGAATTGTATAAAAAGTCAAATTCAAAATTACATCATGTTTAAAAGATTACATATAGAAGGGAATGTTAGATATTATTACCCGCGAATCATCAAACTTGTACCATGTATCACGAGCAGATCGGATGTAACTATAATAGTGACCACAGCTAGACGTTAAGGCTGCATGTACAACAACTGCATACAGTTCATATTTCAAATCCGCCTGAAAGAAAAAAAATAAATAAATAAATAACCTTGTAAGTAAGTAAATATATTAAAATATTTTCAAAAAAAATAAAAAAAAAATGGAACTTACATTGCTACTCTTATTGTCACATGTGTAAGGCTGCAAGTCCAACACTAGATCAAATTCGACGTGTTTTTTTACCTTCTCAACATAAGATCCATCATTTTTGAATCTTTTTAAATGGAATGTACAACTAGGAGGGATTTGATCCAGCAATAGCTGTTTTTCAACAAAAACTTTTTGTTTACACTTGTCACATGTAAACTTCATTTCTTCATCTTCAATGTGTTCAACTTTTGTAAATGATTCAAGGGCCTTTGAAAGACTATTTACATCTTCAATTTCCAAGCTTAGGTCAACAAAAGGCTCGAATGTATCAGATATATGATTGCAGTTGCAACACCGTAACTGGAATTCATATACAGACACAAAAGAAAGGACCAAAAAAGGATGTTAGTATAACATCTGCAAAGAATAGAAAATTAGTTAGCATTGGATTCTTACTTTGCTGATAAACCGGCCTCCAAAGACTTGTTTGACTAAATTGTTGGTTTGCGAGGAGAGACCATCAATCGTGGATTTTAAACTGCTTAAAGAAGTTTCAAGTCTATCCAGGAAGCATTGCAAGAACTCATGCGCATCTTCTTGTTGATATCTTTGGAATGATGATGAAAAATCTGATAGCCATTTGGTCAAGGGTTACAAATAAAATCAAGAAAAAGTTGTAAGTTGTAACAAATGAATTTTAACCAGTTAATGCAAGTTTCAAGACTAAAAGAAAAATTGTGATAAAATAAAATTAAAAAAAAAAAAAAAAAAAAAAAAAAACAATCAAAGGATACAACTCAAATTGTCAACAAATTTCCAAGGGGAGACAGTTTTTCCAGTTGATGCGAACGAAAGTTCAATGTGTTCCCGCAAAGCACAAATCAAGCAGAACCGTTCGCTGCAGCCTACAAACACACACTTTAATATCATATACACTTTCAACAAATATCCCAAAGTAAATGTAGCATTCAAAAACAATTAATCCCTATTAACAAGTCAGATAAATATTAAGATAATAGAGGTTTAAGACATACAATCACAAGGGGTTGGATGTGTGTTTGAATATAGGCCCTGAACAAGTAGCACAGAATGGGTGAAGCACTGCAAAACTGCATTGAAAAAACAAGTGTTGCCAAGATTGGCAAGTCCTGCACCCTGTAAGTTAATAAACTAAATTAGGAAATTTCAAAGAGTGAAACTAACTTGGTATATTAACCTTTTCTAAACTTCTCATAGGTTTCTATCATTATGTACCCAAAATCTAAATATGCATAACTTTTATACATGAATCAACATGTATTCACAAAATCTAGTTTGTATAAGAGACGCACATCATGCCTACGTAGGCCTGTAAACGAACCGAACGAACACGAACACATACATATTTGTGTTCGTTCATTTGACTTTAACCAAACACGAACACATTAACGAACATGAATTTTGTGTTCATGTTCGTTTATTAAGAAAATGAATATGTTCGTGTTCGTTTGTTATTAAATTAAACGAATCGTTCATAAACATAAATAAACACAAACGAACCAAGTCTAGCATAAACAAACGCAAACAACAAGTCTCTTAAATAATAATACGTATCTATACTATATAATAAATAAAGGTTTTACAAGAACAAATGCCAATTTTTTAGAGCACTTGAAAAAATATTTTCGTCTCTCTCCAATAATATATATATATATATATATATATATATATCATCTTTTAAGTTAAACTTTGATATTTTCATCCTCTATCTCTTATTAAATATTAATTATTTTAATAAACTAGGTAAAAAAATATGATTACATTATAAATTAATTTCTTTAATTTTTTATAAAAAGTTGTGTTATTTAAAACAAACTCTCTTAAAATTCAAATATTTAGCATGTGTAATACAAAGGTTTTAACCTAGTCATTCATAAATTAGATAGTTAAGCTAACATGAACGAACATTAGATAGCTAACGGACATGAACGAACATTAGATAGCTAACAAACATTAACTAACACAAATAAACGAACATAACCGCATAGTTCATGAATATATATAAACGATTACTATGTGTGTTCATGTTCGATTTGCAAAAACGACATGATTTTCATCAGTATCATTATTCAAGAAACGCCCAAATTAGACCATGCAAACTCAAAAGTTTGTCAAGCTCCTTAAGAGACGATAACAATAAGGATGAGTGCAACTAAACTGTAAAGTTCTACAAAATCTGAAGTTCAGAACAGAAAATAATTGAATAAAATATACCACCATAGACGGATTCTCCAAACCATCTTCGTACCAACTCGACGCAACCGATGGCAACGGCTTGCATACCTCGGATTGACTTCGATTACAAGAAACCCGTTCACCAATCTCACCATCGATGTAATCAAAGTTATTGTCAAAAAAACTCAATGATTCTAATAAAGTATTTGCTTCAGCACCCAAAGAATATAACATCGGTTCATCAGAATCGCCAAGAACTTCCGTTGACATCAAATAATCCATACCGATTTCTTTCTTCAATCCATATAAATTGAAATCCTCCGATTCTTGGGCTAAATTCCCAAAAAACATAGGGTCAGTAGCGTCAGTATCAGTTTTTAAAAAACAACAGCTCGGTTTTCGAAGCTCTGTGGAATCACCCATCGGAGAAGACGATAAACAGGCGGTATTGCTTGTACCGCAAATTGGGGGTTTTTGATGGTGAAATTTTTAGGGTTTTAGATTTTGTTGGATTGGATTGATGAAAAGTTTAATCAAGATTTCAAGAATCAGGGGGATAGAGAGATATTGGACTTGGGTTTCAGAGTTTAAAATGCGAGGGAAAAGAAGCCGCCATATTCATGGTCGTAGTGCGGAGACGGTTAGCTTGATTTGTGGAGGGGCATCCTTTTTCTCCGCTCTCCGTTTCGTTTCGTGTCGCGCCAACCTCGCCGGCTTGATCTATTAAAATGAGCGTAGATTACGATTTGTGTTATATACTCAAAATATCAACCTCCGTTTCTGCTTACACTTTGTGTTCTAGACGTTTGCAATCTATTTCAATTGAGTCCCTTCCGTCTAACTCCGCCTATTTTCCATCTTACGAATCGACAAAAAGGCGTTTAATCCCGTAGGGACTCATTCTAATGCTTTAAAACATGGCAATTTTTATTAGTAAACTGTAATCTGTGTCCTTATGATTTATTCAATATATCAACTTTCTTCCCTGATCTTTAGTATTGTATTTTTAAAACCCACTTTTATTATTATCAGGTATTTTAAGCATTTACGAGCGTATACGAGACCAAGGTTTTAAAAAACACCTATAGATCCAAAATTGTTATTCAATTGATCATTTTCTTCGTAACATATGCATCTTGTAAATGTTATGCGTACGGATTTAATAAGGTAACGTAATTAACCTATCTCTGATTTGTAAGAGTTACAATGTGATCAACAAATATTAAATTCACTTAATTACATTAAATGGTAATCACAAACTATTCTATAATGTATAACTGTTATAAATTAAATATAAGTTTAGTTTTTCGTTAATTAAAATATTGATGTTAAATTTGTTGTTATATATATTAGACCTAAACTAATATGGTTGCTTTGTTATAGAGCATATAAGTGATTAAAATAGATTAAAAAGATATTAGAAATTAATCTCCTAATCCCTAATAATTTTTTAAAAAGGAAAAAACCTTTTTGTTGCTTTGTGTGAGTTTTTGTTGCCGTAATATAAGACCCAGAAAGGAATTTTTGTTTTTTCTTTTTCTGGTTGTCGTCGAACACCACAACAAAAAGGAAATTCAATTCAAGGCTTCCGATTAATCACCAAACCATAACTTGCTTCCGACGCGAATCATGAATCCGTTCGTGCTCGTGTTCTAGCAATAATCTGTTAAACATCATTGTTTCGAACGATTAATTATTGACCAAATGTATATATGTTTCATCAGTAGATTAATTTTAATACTCGTGTTTGCTTGTGTTTGTAACTATGATTCTGATTGATAATTTTAACAGTGCTAAAAGTATGAAACCCTAATTCTGCATTATATTGAATATAGATTAAATATAGTAATTGGTCAATCTTGTTTTGTACCTTAAAGTCAAACGAATACCACTATGATTCCTAAAATGGAACGGTTCCACAACTTTGCATTAGTGACACTTTTAGGTAGGCTGAAGATGCACAAACATATCAATATATCATGGCTGGCTCTTATTAAGAAAAAAATAAGTATATCATCTTGGGCCCCTTATTTTTCAAGTTACCTTTTGCAAACATTCAGGATTTCAAGTTATTTGTTTTATTGTTTTAAGTATAAAAAACAAAGATAATTTTGTTTTTGTTGTATAAATATTAATGTTATGAGTGATAAATTTAGGCAAGTTTTTAGTGGTAAATTAAGGTATTCAACCTAATTAACAAAGAGAAGCAAAATTTTAAAAAATCACAACTAACTAAGTATTATATTTTATAATATTATTTGTTAATATCATGTATTGTTTATTATATTTGTAAAATAAATGGTTTTCAAAAATCCAAACGATGATTTATTGGCCAATAATAATTCATGCAAATTGATAACGGGAGTAGGTGCATCCCTTTAACCGAATTAAAGACATACCATGGTTAACGCTTACCATTGATAAAGTACAGTCTGGATAAGCGTTATCCGGGATACCAACATCACGGATAAGCCAGGTGAGGTAAAGTCTATTTCCCCTCTATAAATAGAGGTGAATACTACAGATGAAGGGACCCCGTTTGCAAGTGAAAAATCCACACTTAGCATCCTATCTCTCTCTCTGTCTATTTAGACAACAAGTTTATGTATGATCTCTTTATCCTTGCTTATCTCTAGCAAGACTTAAAGATCATGGCATGTTTAATTATCCATTCCTTCTCCTACCAGTAATACATTTTTTACTATACTCTCTCATTGTTAACTTTGGTAAGCATCAAACACATCTTTTCTTAATAGACTCTCATGAGTCTCATTCTTGATCCTTATATTCCTCTTTACATGTTTATATGTTATACATATCATTATTTTGTATCGATTACTGACTTGAGCGTCGAAGTATCCTTGGGGATAACCCCTTGGGCCCTCTAACGCTCGGGATAACAAGGCACAAGTTACCCCACACAAACCCGACCCGGATTCGGATACACCAACACTAATAGTTTAACCAATAATTAACTCAAAATTTACTTTCGTTTACAGGGCAATCTCAGTAGCATAGTCATTCGAAATTTACAATCTCAATAGCATAGTTGTCACACCCCGACCGGTGGCGGAATACGCCGGGGCATGATATGTGAAAGATTGTTTCAAAAGCTCATGATATAAATTCAAAGTTTCATAACTTAAAATTACTAAAAGTTCAAAGTCTAACACAAACGTTACAATACAACATCAAAGTCAAATACAAAACATAAATAACTTGATAAACTATCTAGGTCCTTTCTTCCTAGATTTGCCATAAAGTCCTTCACTTAACCTGTCACACATGTAAAGTAAATGTCAACTAATTGAATAGTTGGTGAGTAGTCATATTTTTGATAGCATAAGTATAAAAGTATGCAAACTTAAATAGCATTGAGTTTGAATATCATATAGTGAATGAAACAAGCATGTGTAAATGGTGTACCGTCCCTTTTTAACACTAAAAGCGAAGAGAGTGCGACTCTCTTAGGAACTAAGTACTAGAATACGTGCAAAAATGCATAAGAATAAATGAGTATACAAATACAAGTCCAACACTTAATAATAATTCAACAACAAAGCATTTCATAGTTTGCATAAGTTTCAAGAAGAGTATATAGTTTAAGCATTTGAAATAGGACATGTGTGACACCCCAAAATAATTTAAAATTAAAAGGGGATATGAAAACTCACTTGTTTGCTAAGCACTCCAAAAATTACAACTTAAGAAAGTTGTGTAATAACAACACTTGTCAACCTGCTTTTGGAATAATAGGTATAAGAACATGTCTACAAGTTACTTAGTCTCGAAAATTCTAAGGCATAACGCGAGCTTAGACTTATAAGACTTAGGTTTATTAAATAAAATAAGTTCAAATAAATAAATTTATAAGTTCAAATAATTAATTTTAGAACTAAGCATTTAAAATTTAATAACTTAAGATTTTAAGTTAGAACACTTTATATAAATAAATTTTATAAAATTTTCTTTAGAATATAAATAAAATTATATAAAGCTTACATAAATAATATTTGCAAATTTTAAATATTGAAATGAACCTTAGTTTAAGTTTTATAAAAATAAAGTGATAAAATAATTTTCATATAACCAGAAAATTTATACATAATTTTCTAAACATTTTACACAATAATATGCTTTTATAAATAAAAAAAAATAGTGATTTTTAAACTCCTAATGATAATTAAATAATTAATATTATTAAAATATTGAGATGAAAATTTAAAATATAAAAAGAACACTTTGAAAGAAGTTTATAAATATATTTTTTCTAAGTCTTTAACACATTAATATGTTTTTATGAATTAAAAATAATGGTTTTTAAACCTTTATTAATATTTAAAGAATCAATATTATTAAAAATATTATCATTAACTATTTCAGAATGTAAAGGATTATTTTTAGAATTTTCAAAATAACTTATTATGAATTTTATATATTAAAATGATTATTATAACACTTATAATAAATTAAATAAGGAAATAATAACAAAACTAATATTCTGAAATTTATAAAAATTAACAGAATATTTAAAATGTTGAATTATATTTTATAGAATTATTTTATAATTTTTCAGAATATTCAAAAGGTGATAAAAGTGAAAAAAATGGGTTTAAGGGGTAAAAACCGGTTTTATGCGTGCTGCATGGGATTCGAACTCGCGTCTGCCCCTCCCAGCCCGAGTGTTTTAACAACTCGGCTGGGTGGGGTTTTGTTGAGAGAAATGAGAACAAAATCTTTTTAAACCACATGTGTTGTTCATCCCCAAATCAAGAACAAGAAACCCTAACCCCTAATCCTGTCAAATTCGAACGAACGAGTGTTAGTGAGCCCTTAGAAACATTGGGCTTTTGTTAAATGCTAGGAGCCGAGTCTAATGAGCATGATACTTACTTGCAAAGATCGATGGATAGCAGGTTCGAGTTCGTGGGAGGTCTCGGCCGTTCTTGATGTTGAATCAAAGTTCCAATGATTCTGAGATGCAATTGATGGTTCGTACAGCTTCAGAAGGATGTCGCGAGTCTGTGTGTGTGGTTAATTTGATTTCGGTGAACGGGAACTACTGATTCGAGTGCTAGGATTATGTTTAACGTTCGGATGGTGATTAATGGTGGTTAAACGCGTGATTAGGATCAATTAAAGCATTAATTATGGTCGTTGGAGGTTGTAGGTTGGTCGGCCGAGCGTGGTTGTGCCATAAATGGCCCGATTTCTTGATTGGGTGATGGATGGTGGCTGGTTGATGGCGTGCAGGTCGATTGGGGAAGAAAGGGGGGGTTGGCTGAAGGTTTGGAAGAATGGCAGAAGTGGCCCCTCAGATTTTGGCCTTGTGCTCATTCTTGATCAAAATCCCACCACACACACACATCATAGTTTCAAACTTATGCAGCTTTGGGCCTTGCTCTTTTATTGCCAAATAATTTAAGCTATTAAAGCCTTTATAAGATTTATAAAATAAGTTTTATAATTATAAAGTCTTAAAGGATTATTTGTTAAACATATTAATTAATAAAGTTTAATAGTTTAAATAAATCTTATAAAGCTTAAATATTAACCTTTAAAAAAAACTATGTTTATAATAACATAAATAATGTCTTTAAATATTTGTTTATAAAACTTAAATATTAGCTATATAAAAAAAAATTTATTAACCTATAATTAATAAAATTTAAAGTTTTAAACACTTAATTAAAAAAAAATTTATAACACACTTAAATAAATAATATATATATATATATGTATTAAAATGAGACGATTTAAAAAGAAATGTTTCACATAACGATGTATTTAGGAATTACAAAAGTAATAATCGAAAATTTGCAAATGTTAAAGTCTCCCCTACTTTAGAAAATTTCGTCCCGAAATTAATTACGAGGAGTCTTGATCAAAGAGATGAGGGTATTTCGTCTTCATTTGGTCTTATCGTTCCCAGGTAAGTTCTGGTCCGCGTTTAGATTCCCAACGCACCAAAACTATCGGGATATGCTTGTTCTTCAACTTTTTGACGTCTCTATCCACTATCTTCACTGGCCTTTCTACGAAATGCATCGATTCGTCAATACGAACTTCATCGAGGGGTATGTGTAAGTTTTCATCGTCTAAGCACTTTTTGAGGTTCGACACATGAAATGTCGAATGCGCGTTTGACAGTTCTTCAGGCACCTCGAGTCGGTAAGCAACTTTACCAATCCTACGTATCGAGGAGCTAATCTGCCCTTCTTTCCAAAACGAACAACTCGCAAAGTAATGTTGGTGCTTGGGTAGGATCTAGAGAATCGATTTGACGGATATCTATGGGTAAGTGTTGAATCTTAGAATACGATTTGAATGTTAGGGTTTTGACATGAAGTTTACTAAAGCAATTGTGTCCATTGCCTCATACAACAGGATTTACTAGGATTCACATGTATTGCAAATTCTCGTTACGTGTGCACCCGTAATGATAATTTACCTTGCATGATCACCCTATCCTTGAACTTGACACACGAATGAGTTGATTTAGAATTTCATAATGTAAAATGGTTTTATCAAAATTATTAGGTTTTACAGGATGTTTCACTTCAATTGATCAGATTGAAGAAATCTATCTCATAGAACCATAAGCTTTGACTTGATTGACCTTTTACAAGATAACATAAGCGTTATTTGGATGGTTTGAATATTAAAGGATATTGAAGATGGTTTTGATATTAGGAAACTTATATTACATAAATGTCATGATCATAAGTCTAATATCACAAGATTTTGTTTCAAACGGTAGATTATGTGGAATAGAATGTTTTAGAAACTTTAGGTTGAGATGATAAAAAGTATCCCCAATGCTAAATGTCTTAGAGCTTTTGGGTTCAAGTCATAAGTTTAAGACCCGTAGCCTTTCGTTCACCATAAACCTTGAGTTCTTGACCTTGCGAGAGCGGGATACAGATGAACTTTTCACCACAAATGTTTTCGGCACAGATCTTCGATAACCAATTCATGCCTACTATGACATCGAAACTACCCAATTGCATGGGTATTAAATCGATGGAAAAATCGTGCGCGTTTAGGTTCAACGTGCATTTGGAGATTACTGAGTCAAGCTTAATAAGTTTCCCGTTAGCTACTTCAACTATAAACGAATTTTCTAATCTAGTTCTAGGCAAAGCAAGTAAGGGTTCAAATTGTAAAGATATAAAGCTCTTATCGGCCCCTGTATCAAAAAGAATAGGAGCATAATGTCCGTTAACAAGGAACGTATCGTTGACCACGTCATTGTTGGCTTGTGCCTGATCGGCATTGATGTTGAAGACTCTAGCTTGAGCATCCTGGTTTGCTTGGTTTGGCGGATTAGGAGGTATGTTATTCCAGTTGACCCTCAAGTTGCAAACATTAGCCATGTGGCCTGGATCACCACAGATATAGCAAACTCTAACCGTTGGGGGTGCATTTGGAGCAGTGATACGAGGAACATTGGTTTGGTTTGTGGGGACTTTTGGCATCCGACATGTGTTGAAGAAGTGGCCATAGCGTTTGCAGTTCGTGCAAACCCGACATGGATACACGGCCATATGATGGTAGTTACAAGTCGGACACAAAGGCGCGGTACCAGTGTAAACCTTTTTGACTTGAGTGGCGGGTGCAACTTGTTGTATTGGGGTGGCTTGAGTAGCTGCAAAGTTCATGTGGTTGGCCTTCCTTTTGTTGTTGTGCTTCTTGAAGGGGATGGAAGAACCGGTTTGAACTTCTTTGGATGGCTCAGTTGAACTCTTCTTTTCTTCTTTCTTGGACCCTTTTCGAGTGAGAGTCCCGGCTTTAACATGGTTGTCGGTAAGTTTTGCCGAAAGCCGAATGGCCTCCGCTATAGAAGCGGGTTTGCTGCTCCAAACCGAATCATGAATTTGCATTGGCAGGCCGCCAATGTATTTTTCAATCCCTCTAGACAAAGGGGTCACCATTTCAGGAACTAGAGCACTTAGTTCATGAAAACGGTTATTGTAGGCCATATTTTCACCGCTATCTTGTTTCAGTAACCAAAACTCGTGCTCCAGTTTCATGATTTCATTTCGGGGGCAAAACTCCCGACTCATAGCTTCCTTCAGTTGTTCCCAAGTTAAGGCAGTTGTGGCTTCTTCACCGAGGGTTCGTTTCTCGGCATTTCACCAAGTAAGGGCCCTCTTTTGAAGGGTCGATGTGGCATACCGCACTTTGAGTTCATTTGGACAATCACAGTTCAAGAACACACTGTCCATGCTCTCGAACCATTGGAGCATTCCCGTGGCTCCTTCAGTACCATTGAACTTTGTCGGGTAACATGAGTTAAAGTCCTTGAAAGAACACCGAGGAGGGTTGATGTGACAATTCAAAATTTTCAGGTTAGAATAATATCTCGGAAATAAAGAAAATGAGTGTAAGCGGAATCACGAAACGAGACTCTGATTTCAAGATACGCTGAGTTGAAGATAGCGTTAAATAAGAGATCATATATTTTGAATTTTTTCAGGTCTTGAAATTATAACCATTGGAAAGAGCTCGAAAAATCGTGAACGTAGGCGAAAACCGTGCGTAAAACGGAGTTCGTATGCTCCCGGAATCGCGAAACGAAGATTTAGTCGAAAAATGGACGAAATTACCTGGGGAGGTACGCCCCGGGCCACACAATGACACGGGGCGATGCGCCCGGCGACCACGAAAATATCTGGAATTAGCCACGGACCGCGCGGTACGCCCCAGACCATCGTTTGGCTTGGGGCCATGCGCCTGGGGCCAGAAAATCGCAAAAATGGCTTAAAAAGTCAAGATTTTATCCAGAACTCATTATTTCTTTTTCCTCTCGACGTTTCTGCACTTCCAGACGTGAAACCATCATTTTAACACACCAAATCTTCATTTCAAAGCCTTCCAAACATCTGGATCGCACCTGGGAACGTTTCTATGAGTTTTGATCGTCATTTCTGTCCGAGAAATCCGTCAGATTAGGTAACGGTTCGTTTTTTAACCTTCTAACTTGATTTTGAATGGTTATATCTTGTTTTAGAACGTAGTGAGATAGTTAGGGTTGTTGATTATTGCCTAGATGATGGCTAGGATTGATCATAAACGAAGAACTCAAACGGTTAAATTCTTGTTTTGAGCCGTTGTAATGCCCGGTTTTCATGAAACCACAATAATGGTTATAATGGTTTAAACCATTTGATTGTAACAATGATTGTGATTGTCTTGATCATTTCTTGAAATGCTAGGTTTCATCCAAGTGTTTCAAACTAATGATAAGCATACAGATAATCACCAGAATAACGATCTGATGTTTATGATAACAGTCAGATGAGTACATTGAGCATGGTTATTAAACATATTTTAATATCACATTCTCATGTTTCATGATACCTAAATGATCAATAACAAGGATTGACTATTCCTAAGCCAGAAATTCATCTAGGAAATCGTTAGTGAAATAATCAACAATCAACATCTATTTGATTAATCCGAGAATGCCGTGATTAATCCAGTTAGTCATTAACTCCTTAATAGGAGCCTAAATCATTATAGGTTCCTTGTTTATCGCACTTTGTGCAATATTAACTTAAGGAGGCTGATTAAGGATTAAGATCAGCTTGATGATTTAAACAACGATTCCTTGTTATCAAAATTCAAGAAATATTCTGATAATTCAATTCAAATGCAAGGAACTCATAAAACATTAATAAATTGCAGAACTCTCTTCGAATCTTGAGTGATACTTCGATATCAGAACACTTCGATAAACAGGTGAGTTTCATATTCCCCTTTTAATGTTTTGTTTTCCAAAACTCGGGGTGGAACATGTAGTTACCTTTTCAGAACATATTTCATCAACTATTGTGAGTTTCATATTCCCCTTTTAATGTTTTGTTTTCCAAAACTCGGGGTGGAACATGTAGTTACCTTTTCAAAACATATATCATCAACTATTGTGAGTTTCATATTCCCCTTTTAATGTTTTGTTTTCCAAAACTCGGGGTGGAACATGTAGTTACCTTTTCAGAACATATTTTATGAATCATTATGAAATCATATCTCATTATCATGAGGAACGTCATGATAAACATTTATCAAACACTATGAAATCATATATCGTTATCATGAGGAACGTCATGATAAACATTTATTAAACATTATGAAATCATATATCATTATCATGAGGAACGCCATGATAAACAATCATCAAATAAATCTTTTATCATGCGTATCACGGTTATGACAAGGGTTGGTGCGCCACTCCGGCATGGCTGGCTAAGTCACCCATAACCAACTAGACGCGTGCAAATGAATATTTTATTAAATCATTAAAAACAAGCGTATCACTTGGGAACTTTGGTTATGTGGAGGCTATTTGGGACTATTCTTATGTGAACATCATTAACTTGTTATCAAGCCCTTGGTAGTACTGGTATGATCATATGCGGGAACTCAAGATTCTTTATTCTTAGGGCGTCTGGTGGGTAACCAGACGTTATTCTTACGGCGTTCCGGCGGGTAGCTGGACGTTGAAACTACGGCGTTTGGGGGTCGCCAAACGTTAGCATTATTCTTTAGGTTTGATGTTTGCATGCCCAGGTGGATTCAATTTCAAAGTACCTACTTGATCACTTATGAATATTGTATCATGAAAATCAATGTTTGAATAATCATTTTAAATCAGCAAAACCTATGATTCTCACTCAACTATTCGTAGTTGACTTTTTATGCTACATGTTTCAGGTTACAAATCACCCACCAGCTCAAGAACGGTGGATCAAGTATCTATGTAAACCAGAAATCAAGGGGGAATCTTAAACTATGGCTATGCAATCATTACGTCACGCGCCGTGGATTCCGCACGCGGCGTGGGTTGTGACAGTTGATTGGGTGCTGGTTGATAGGTAGAGGGTTCACTTGTTGTTGCAATTGTTGCATCCGAACCACCATATTCGGTAGCACGGCTTCCATCTGACGGGCAATTTCGGTAGCCATCCTTCTGCTTGCAGATCCACCACGTCTACGGTTCATTTTGATTGAGCTGAAATTACAAGCTTGGTTAGAATTTGGATAACAAGAATTTGAATAATATAAGGTTCATTAAGTGTGAGACATCAAAATTCTTGAACCTTAGTTCTTGAAGGTCATAAGGATGGTGGTTCTCTTGAACTTATTTAAACCATGGGAATGATGGTTCATTTGAACTTGTTTGGAATTGTTTGAGAACAAGGAGTGGCATCCAATTGGACCCTTTGACATATTAGAACTCGTAGTTTGTTAGACGTTTGGTATAACATGCTTTGGCCTATAAGTGAAGATACTCTCATCGAGAATCCCCAGGAAAGCTAAACTGGTCCCACAGTACCTCGTGGATTTATACGAATAACTTTCCTAGACAGGAGTCTCAACTACCGGTATTTCACCCTTCCAGTTAGTACATGTCCGTCTTTCAAACCTAGTTCTAACGGGAATAAGATCACAAAGATATTCATATGTTTAGAAGGGTCGCGAATCGCCAAAATCCATGTAGAGTCCACGAGCTTGCGAAGAGGTATAAGGTTTAGAATAGAAGTTTAACATAAGGTTCACATGAGAGTTTTCTAAGGTTCAATATTGAGGGTTCATTGAGGAGGATCATTAAAAGTTCAATGATAGAGTTCATAATGTGGTTCACTAAGAAAAGGTTCTCTTAATGAAGGTTCATAATTGAAGTTCATCATGTAAGAGTTCAAAATGGAAGTTCACTAAGGCAAGAGTTCAAATTGAGAGTTTACTAAGCAAGGGTTCATGATAAAAGTTCACTAAGTATAGGTTCATAATGGAAGTTCACTAACTAAGAGTTCATCATAAAAGTTCACTAAGCAAAGGTTCATATAAGGGTTCATAAAAGTAAGCAACTTAGTTATAGTCTAGGTCACTATTTCTAATCACCTAATTCCCTATAACTATGGCTCTGATACCAATCTGTCACACCCCGACCGGTGGCGGAATACGCCGGGGCATGATATGTGAAAGATTGTTTCAAAAGCTCATGATATAAATTCAAAGTTTCATAACTTAAAATTACTAAAAGTTCAAAGTCTAACACAAACGTTACAATACAACATCAAAGTCAAATACAAAACATAAATAACTTGATAAACTATCTAGGTCCTTTCTTCCTAGATTTGCCATAAAGTCCTTCACTTAACCTGTCACACATGTAAAGTAAATGTCAACTAATTGAATAGTTGGTGAGTAGTCATATTTTTGATAGCATAAGTATAAAAGTATGCAAACTTAAATAGCATTGAGTTTGAATATCATATAGTGAATGAAACAAGCATGTGTAAATGGTGTACCGTCCCTTTTTAACACTAAAAGCGAAGAGAGTGCGACTCTCTTAGGAACTAAGTACTAGAATACGTGCAAAAATGCATAAGAATAAATGAGTATACAAATACAAGTCCAACACTTAATAATAATTCAACAACAAAGCATTTCATAGTTTGCATAAGTTTCAAGAAGAGTATATAGTTTAAGCATTTGAAATAGGACATGTGTGACACCCCAAAATAATTTAAAATTAAAAGGGGATATGAAAACTCACTTGTTTGCTAAGCACTCCAAAAATTACAACTTAAGAAAGTTGTGTAATAACAACACTTGTCAACCTGCTTTTGGAATAATAGGTATAAGAACATGTCTACAAGTTACTTAGTCTCGAAAATTCTAAGGCATAACGCGAGCTTAGACTTATAAGACTTAGGTTTATTAAATAAAATAAGTTCAAATAAATAAATTTATAAGTTCAAATAATTAATTTTAGAACTAAGCATTTAAAATTTAATAACTTAAGATTTTAAGTTAGAACACTTTATATAAATAAATTTTATAAAATTTTCTTTAGAATATAAATAAAATTATATAAAGCTTACATAAATAATATTTGCAAATTTTAAATATTGAAATGAACCTTAGTTTAAGTTTTATAAAAATAAAGTGATAAAATAATTTTCATATAACCAGAAAATTTATACATAATTTTCTAAACATTTTACACAATAATATGCTTTTATAAATAAAAAAAATAGTGATTTTTAAACTCCTAATGATAATTAAATAATTAATATTATTAAAATATTGAGATGAAAATTTAAAATATAAAAAGAACACTTTGAAAGAAGTTTATAAATTTTTTTTTCTAAGTCTTTAACACATTAATATGTTTTTATGAATTAAAAATAATGGTTTTTAAACCTTTATTAATATTTAAAGAATCAATATTATTAAAAATATTATCATTAACTATTTCAGAATGTAAAGGATTATTTTTAGAATTTTCAAAATAACTTATTATGAATTTTATATATTAAAATGATTATTATAACACTTATAATAAATTAAATAAGGAAATAATAACAAAACTAATATTCTGAAATTTATAAAAATTAACAGAATATTTAAAATGTTGAATTATATTTTATAGAATTATTTTATAATTTTTCAGAATATTCAAAAGGTGATAAAAGTGAAAAAAATGGGTTTAAGGGGTAAAAACCGGTTTTATGCGTGCTGCATGGGATTCGAACTCGCGTCTGCCCCTCCCAGCCCGAGTGTTTTAACAACTCGGCTGGGTGGGGTTTTGTTGAGAGAAATGAGAACAAAATCTTTTTAAACCACATGTGTTGTTCATCCCCAAATCAAGAACAAGAAACCCTAACCCCTAATCCTTTCAAATTCGAACGAACGAGTGTTAGTGAGCCCTTAGAAACATAGGGCTTTTATTAAATGCTAGGAGCCGAGTCTAATGAGCATGATACTTACTTGCAAAGATCGATGGATAGCAGGTTCGAGTTCGTGGGAGGTCTCGGCCGTTCTTGATGTTGAATCAAAGTTCCAATGATTCTGAGATGCAATTGATGGTTCGTACAGCTTCAGAAGGATGTCGCGAGTCTGTGTGTGTGGTTAATTTGATTTCGGTGAACGGGAACTACTGATTCGAGTGCTAGGATTATGTTTAACGTTCGGATGGTGATTAATGGTGGTTAAACGCGTGATTAGGATCAATTAAAGCATTAATTATGGTCGTTGGAGGTTGTAGGTTGGTCGGCCGAGCGTGGTTGTGCCATAAATGGCCCGATTTCTTGATTGGGTGATGGATGGTGACTGGTTGATGGCGTGCAGGTCGATTGGGGAAGAAAGGGGGGGTTGGCTGAAGGTTTGGAAGAATGGCAGAAGTGGCCCCTCAGATTTTGGCCTTGTGCTCATTCTTGATCAAAATCCCACCACACACACACATCATAGTTTCAAACTTATGCAGCTTTGGGCCTTGCTCTTTTATTGCCAAATAATTTAAGCTATTAAAGCCTTTATAAGATTTATAAAATAAGTTTTATAATTATAAAGTCTTAAAGGATTATTTGTTAAACATATTAATTAATAAAGTTTAATAGTTTAAATAAATCTTATAAAGCTTAAATATTAACCTTTAAAAAAAAACTATGTTTATAATAACATAAATAATGTCTTTAAATATTTGTTTATAAAACTTAAATATTAGCTATATAAAAAAAATTTATTAACCTATAATTAATAAAATTTAAAGTTTTAAACACTTAATTAAAAAAAAATTTATAACACACTTAAATAAATAATATATATATATGTATGTATGTATTAAAATGAGACGATTTAAAAAGAAATGTTTCACATAACGATGTATTTAGGAATTACAAAAGTAATAATCGAAAATTTGCAAATGTTACAGTCTCCCCTACTTTAGAAAATTTCGTCCCGAAATTAATTACGAGGAGTCTTGATCAAAGAGATGAGGGTATTTCGTCTTCATTTGGTCTTATCGTTCCCAGGTAAGTTCTGGTCCGCGTTTAGATTCCCAACGCACCAAAACTATCGGGATACGCTTGTTCTTCAACTTTTTGACGTCTCTATCCACTATCTTCACTGGCCTTTCTACGAAATGCATCGATTCGTCAATACGAACTTCATCGAGGGGTATGTGTAAGTTTTCATCGTCTAAGCACTTTTTGAGGTTCGACACATGAAATGTCGAATGCGCGTTTGACAGTTCTTCAGGCACCTCGAGTCGGTAAGCAACTTTACCAATCCTACGTATCGAGGAGCTAATCTGCCCTTCTTTCCAAAACGAACAACTCGCAAAGTAATGTTGGTGCTTGGGTAGGATCTAGAGAATCGATTTGACGGATATCTATGGGTAAGTGTTGAATCTTAGAATACGATTTGAATGTTAGGGTTTTGACATGAAGTTTACTAAAGCAATTGTGTCCATTGCCTCATACAACAGGATTTACTAGGATTCACATGTATTGCAAATTCTCGTTACGTGTGCACCCGTAATGATAATTTACCTTGCATGATCACCCTATCCTTGAACTTGACACACGAATGAGTTGATTTAGAATTTCATAATGTAAAATGGTTTTATCAAAATTATTAGGTTTTACAGGATGTTTCACTTCAATTGATCAGATTGAAGAAATCTATCTCATAGAACCATAAGCTTTGACTTGATTGACCTTTTACAAGATAACATAAGCGTTATTTGGATGGTTTGAATATTAAAGGATATTGAAGATGGTTTTGATATTAGGAAACTTATATTACATAAATGTCATGATCATAAGTCTAATATCACAAGATTTTGTTTCAAACGGTAGATTATGTGGAATAGAATGTTTTAGAAACTTTAGGTTGAGATGATAAAAAGTATCCCCAATGCTAAATGTCTTAGAGCTTTTGGGTTCAAGTCATAAGTTTAAGACCCGTAGCCTTTCGTTCACCATAAACCTTGAGTTCTTGACCTTGCGAGAGCGGGATACAGATGAACTTTTCACCACAAATGTTTTAGGCACAGATCTTCGATAACCAATTCATGCCTACTATGACATCGAAACTACCCAATTGCATGGGTATTAAATCGATGGAAAAATCGTGCGCGTTTAGGTTCAACGTGCATTTGGAGATTACTGAGTCAAGCTTAATAAGTTTCCCGTTAGCTACTTCAACTATAAACGAATTTTCTAATCTAGTTCTAGGCAAAGCAAGTAAGGGTTCAAATTGTAAAGATATAAAGCTCTTATCGGCCCCTGTATCAAAAAGAATAGGAGCATAATGTCCGTTAACAAGGAACGTATCGTTGACCACGTCATTGTTGGCTTGTGCCTGATCGGCATTGATGTTGAAGACTCTAGCTTGAGCATCCTGGTTTGCTTGGTTTGGCGGATTAGGAGGTATGTTATTCCAGTTGACCCTCAAGTTGCAAACATTAGCCATGTGGCCTGGATCACCACAGATATAGCAAACTCTAACCGTTGGGGGTGCATTTGGAGCAGTGATACGAGGAACATTGGTTTGGTTTGTGGGGACTTTTGGCATCCGACATGTGTTGAAGAAGTGGCCATAGCGTTTGCAGTTCGTGCAAACCCGACATGGATACACGGCCATATGATGGTAGTTACAAGTCGGACACAAAGGCGCGGTACCAGTGTAAACCTTTTTGACTTGAGTGGCGGGTGCAACTTGTTGTATTGGGGTGGCTTGAGTAGCTGCAAAGTTCATGTGGTTGGCCTTCCTTTTGTTGTTGTGCTTCTTGAAGGGGATGGAAGAACCGGTTTGAACTTCTTTGGATGGCTCAGTTGAACTCTTCTTTTCTTCTTTCTTGGACCCTTTTCGAGTGAGAGTCCCGGCTTTAACATGGTTGTCGGTAAGTGTTGCCGAAAGCCGAATGGCCTCCGCTATAGAAGCGGGTTTGCTGCTCCAAACCGAATCATGAATTTGCATTGGCAGGCCGCCAATGTATTTTTCAATCCCTCTAGACAAAGGGGTCACCATTTCAGGAACTAGAGCACTTAGTTCATGAAAACGGTTATTGTAGGCCATATTTTCACCGCTATCTTGTTTCAGTAACCAAAACTCGTGCTCCAGTTTCATGATTTCATTTCGGGGGCAAAACTCCCGACTCATAGCTTCCTTCAGTTGTTCCCAAGTTAAGGCAGTTGTGGCTTCTTCACCGAGGGTTCGTTTCTCGGCATTTCACCAAGTAAGGGCCCTCTTTTGAAGGGTCGATGTGGCATACCGCACTTTGAGTTCATTTGGACAATCACAGTTCAAGAACACACTGTCCATGCTCTCGAACCATTGGAGCATTCCCGTGGCTCCTTCAGTACCATTGAACTTTGTCGGGTAACATGAGTTAAAGTCCTTGAAAGAACACCGAGGAGGGTTGATGTGACAATTCAAAATTTTCAGGTTAGAATAATATCTCGGAAATAAAGAAAATGAGTGTAAGCGGAATCACGAAACGAGACTCTGATTTCAAGATACGCTGAGTTGAAGATAGCGTTAAATAAGAGATCATATATTTTGAATTTTTTCAGGTCTTGAAATTATAACCATTGGAAAGAGCTCGAAAAATCGTGAACGTAGGCGAAAACCGTGCGTAAAACGGAGTTCGTATGCTCCCGGAATCGCGAAACGAAGATTTAGTCGAAAAATGGACGAAATTACCTGGGGAGGTACGCCCCGGGCCACACAATGACACGGGGCGATGCGCCCGGCGACCACGAAAATATCTGGAATTAGCCACGGACCGCGCGGTACGCCCCAGACCATCGTTTGGCTTGGGGCCATGCGCCTGGGGCCAGAAAATCGCAAAAATGGCTTAAAAAGTCAAGATTTTATCCAGAACTCATTATTTCTTTTTCCTCTCGACGTTTCTGCACTTCCAGACGTGAAACCATCATTTTAACACACCAAATCTTCATTTCAAAGCCTTCCAAACATCTGGATCGCACCTGGGAACGTTTCTATGAGTTTTGATCGTCATTTCTGTCCGAGAAATCCGTCAGATTAGGTAACGGTTCGTTTTTTAACCTTCTAACTTGATTTTGAATGGTTATATCTTGTTTTAGAACGTAGTGAGATAGTTAGGGTTGTTGATTATTGCCTAGATGATGGCTAGGATTGATCATAAACGAAGAACTCAAACGGTTAAATTCTTGTTTTGAGCCGTTGTAATGCCCGGTTTTCATGAAACCACAATAATGGTTATAATGGTTTAAACCATTTGATTGTAACAATGATTGTGATTGTCTTGATCATTTCTTGAAATGCTAGGTTTCATCCAAGTGTTTCAAACTAATGATAAGCATACAGATAATCACCAGAATAACGATCTGATGTTTATGATAACAGTCAGATGAGTACATTGAGCATGGTTATTAAACATATTTTAATATCACATTCTCATGTTTCATGATACCTAAATGATCAATAACAAGGATTGACTATTCCTAAGCCAGAAATTCATCTAGGAAATCGTTAGTGAAATAATCAACAATCAACATCTATTTGATTAATCCGAGAATGCCGTGATTAATCCAGTTAGTCATTAACTCCTTAATAGGAGCCTAAATCATTATAGGTTCCTTGTTTATCGCACTTTGTGCAATATTAACTTAAGGAGGCTGATTAAGGATTAAGATCAGCTTGATGATTTAAACAACGATTCCTTGTTATCAAAATTCAAGAAATATTCTGATAATTCAATTCAAATGCAAGGAACTCATAAAACATTAATAAATTGCAGAACTCTCTTCGAATCTTGAGTGATACTTCGATATCAGAACACTTCGATAAACAGGTGAGTTTCATATTCCCCTTTTAATGTTTTGTTTTCCAAAACTCGGGGTGGAACATGTAGTTACCTTTTCAGAACATATTTCATCAACTATTGTGAGTTTCATATTCCCCTTTTAATGTTTTGTTTTCCAAAACTCGGGGTGGAACATGTAGTTACCTTTTCAAAACATATATCATCAACTATTGTGAGTTTCATATTCCCCTTTTAATGTTTTGTTTTCCAAAACTCGGGGTGGAACATGTAGTTACCTTTTCAGAACATATTTTATGAATCATTATGAAATCATATCTCATTATCATGAGGAACGTCATGATAAACATTTATCAAACACTATGAAATCATATATCGTTATCATGAGGAACGTCATGATAAACATTTATTAAACATTATGAAATCATATATCATTATCATGAGGAACGCCATGATAAACAATCATCAAATAAATCTTTTATCATGCGTATCACGGTTATGACAAGGGTTGGTGCGCCACTCCGGCATGGCTGGCTAAGTCACCCATAACCAACTAGACGCGTGCAAATGAATATTTTATTAAATCATTAAAAACAAGCGTATCACTTGGGAACTTTGGTTATGTGGAGGCTATTTGGGACTATTCTTATGTGAACATCATTAACTTGTTATCAAGCCCTTGGTAGTACTGGTATGATCATATGCGGGAACTCAAGATTCTTTATTCTTAGGGCGTCTGGTGGGTAACCAGACGTTATTCTTACGGCGTTCCGGCGGGTAGCTGGACGTTGAAACTACGGCGTTTGGGGGTCGCCAAACGTTAGCATTATTCTTTAGGTTTGATGTTTGCATGCCCAGGTGGATTCAATTTCAAAGTACCTACTTGATCACTTATGAATATTGTATCATGAAAATCAATGTTTGAATAATCATTTTAAATCAGCAAAACCTATGATTCTCACTCAACTATTCGTAGTTGACTTTTTATGCTACATGTTTCAGGTTACAAATCACCCACCAGCTCAAGAACGGTGGATCAAGTATCTATGTAAACCAGAAATCAAGGGGGAATCTTAAACTATGGCTATGCAATCATTACGTCACGCGCCGTGGATTCCGCACGCGGCGTGGGTTGTGACAGTTGATTGGGTGCTGGTTGATAGGTAGAGGGTTCACTTGTTGTTGCAATTGTTGCATCCGAACCACCATATTCGGTAGCACGGCTTCCATCTGACGGGCAATTTCGGTAGCCATCCTTCTGCTTGCAGATCCACCACGTCTACGGTTCATTTTGATTGAGCTGAAATTACAAGCTTGGTTAGAATTTGGATAACAAGAATTTGAATAATATAAGGTTCATTAAGTGTGAGACATCAAAATTCTTGAACCTTAGTTCTTGAAGGTCATAAGGATGGTGGTTCTCTTGAACTTATTTAAACCATGGGAATGATGGTTCATTTGAACTTGTTTGGAATTGTTTGAGAACAAGGAGTGGCATCCAATTGGACCCTTTGACATATTAGAACTCGTAGTTTGTTAGACGTTTGGTATAACATGCTTTGGCCTATAAGTGAAGATACTCTCATCGAGAATCCCCAGGAAAGCTAAACTGGTCCCACAGTACCTCGGGGATTTATACGAATAACTTTCCTAGACAGGAGTCTCAACTACCGGTATTTCACCCTTCCAGTTAGTACATGTCCGTCTTTCAAACCTAGTTCTAACGGGAATAAGATCACAAAGATATTCATATGTTTAGAAGGGTCGCGAATCGCCAAAATCCATGTAGAGTCCACGAGCTTGCGAAGAGGTATAAGGTTTAGAATAGAAGTTTAACATAAGGTTCACATGAGAGTTTTCTGAGGTTCAATATTGAGGGTTCATTGAGGAGGATCATTAAAAGTTCAATGATAGAGTTCATAATGTGGTTCACTAAGAAAAGGTTCTCTTAATGAAGGTTCATAATTGAAGTTCATCATGTAAGAGTTCAAAATGGAAGTTCACTAAGGCAAGAGTTCAAATTGAGAGTTTACTA
Source organism: Mikania micrantha (assembly GCA_009363875.1). Taxonomy (NCBI): domain Eukaryota; kingdom Viridiplantae; phylum Streptophyta; class Magnoliopsida; order Asterales; family Asteraceae; genus Mikania; species Mikania micrantha. The sequence goes on along the minus strand of CM018688.1, from coordinate 2,971,081 downwards.
AGCAAGGGTTCATGATAAAAGTTCACTAAGTATAGGTTCATAATGGAAGTTCACTAACTAAGAGTTCATCATAAAAGTTCACTAAGCAAAGGTTCATATAAGGGTTCATAAAAGTAAGCAACTTAGTTATAGTCTAGGTCACTATTTCTAATCACCTAATTCCCTATAACTATGGCTCTGATACCAATCTGTCACACCCCGACCGGTGGCGGAATACGCCGGGGCATGATATGTGAAAGATTGTTTCAAAAGCTCATGATATAAATTCAAAGTTTCATAACTTAAAATTACTAAAAGTTCAAAGTCTAACACAAACGTTACAATACAACATCAAAGTCAAATACAAAACATAAATAACTTGATAAACTATCTAGGTCCTTTCTTCCTAGATTTGCCATAAAGTCCTTCACTTAACCTGTCACACATGTAAAGTAAATGTCAACTAATTGAATAGTTGGTGAGTAGTCATATTTTTGATAGCATAAGTATAAAAGTATGCAAACTTAAATAGCATTGAGTTTGAATATCATATAGTGAATGAAACAAGCATGTGTAAATGGTGTACCGTCCCTTTTTAACACTAAAAGCGAAGAGAGTGCGACTCTCTTAGGAACTAAGTACTAGAATACGTGCAAAAATGCATAAGAATAAATGAGTATACAAATACAAGTCCAACACTTAATAATAATTCAACAACAAAGCATTTCATAGTTTGCATAAGTTTCAAGAAGAGTATATAGTTTAAGCATTTGAAATAGGACATGTGTGACACCCCAAAATAATTTAAAATTAAAAGGGGATATGAAAACTCACTTGTTTGCTAAGCACTCCAAAGATTACAACTTAAGAAAGTTGTGTAATAACAACACTTGTCAACCTGCTTTTGGAATAATAGGTATAAGAACATGTCTACAAGTTACTTAGTCTCTAAAATTCTAAGGCATAACGCGAGCTTAGACTTATAAGACTTAGGTTTATTAAATAAAATAAGTTCAAATAAATAAATTTATAAGTTCAAATAATTAATTTTAGAACTAAGCATTTAAAATTTAATAACTTAAGATTTTAAGTTAGAACACTTTATATAAATAAATTTTATAAAATTTTCTTTAGAATATAAATAAAATTATATAAAGCTTACATAAATAATATTTGCAAATTTTAAATATTGAAATGAACCTTAGTTTAAGTTTTATAAAAATAAAGTGATAAAATAATTTTCATATAACCAGAAAATTTATACATAATTTTCTAAACATTTTACACAATAATATGCTTTTATAAATAAAAAAAAATAGTGATTTTTAAACTCCTAATGATAATTAAATAATTAATATTATTAAAATATTGAGATGAAAATTTAAAATATAAAAAGAACACTTTGAAAGAAGTTTATAAATATTTTTTTTTCTAAGTCTTTAACACATTAATATGTTTTTATGAATTAAAAATAATGGTTTTTAAACCTTTATTAATATTTAAAGAATCAATATTATTAAAAATATTATCATTAACTATTTCAGAATGTAAAGGATTATTTTTAGAATTTTCAAAATAACTTATTATGAATTTTATATATTAAAATGATTATTATAACACTTATAATAAATTAAATAAGGAAATAATAACAAAACTAATATTCTGAAATTTATAAAAATTAACAGAATATTTAAAATGTTGAATTATATTTTATAGAATTATTTTATAATTTTTCAGAATATTCAAAAGGTGATAAAAGTGAAAAAAATGGGTTTAAGGGGTAAAAACTGGTTTTATGCGTGCTGCATGGGATTCGAACTCGCGTCTGCCCCTCCCAGCCCGAGTGTTTTAACAACTCGGCTGGGTGGGGTTTTGTTGAGAGAAATGAGAACAAAATCTTTTTAAACCACATGTGTTGTTCATCCCCAAATCAAGAACAAGAAACCCTAACCCCTAATCCTTTCAAATTCAAACGAACGAGTGTTAGTGAGCCCTTAGAAACATAGGGCTTTTGTTAAATGCTAGGAGCCGAGTCTAATGAGCATGATACTTACTTGCAAAGATCGATGGATAGCAGGTTCGAGTTCGTGGGAGGTCTCGGGCGTTCTTGATGTTGAATCAAAGTTCCAATGATTCTGAGATGCAATTGATGGTTCGTACAGCTTCAGAAGGATGTCGCGAGTCTGTGTGTGTGGTTAATTTGATTTCGGTGAACGGGAACTACTGATTCGAGTGCTAGGATTATGTTTAACGTTCGGATGGTGATTAATGGTGGTTAAACGCGTGATTAGGATCAATTAAAGCATTAATTATGGCCGTTGGAGGTTGTAGGTTGGTCGGCCGAGTGTGGTTGTGCCATAAATGGCCCGATTTCTTGATTGGGTGATGGATGGTGGCTGGTTGATGGCGTGCAGGTCGATTGGGGAAGAAAGGGGGGGGGGTTGGCTGAAGGTTTGGAAGAATGGCAGAAGTGGCCCCTCAGATTTTGGCCTTGTGCTCATTCTTGATCAAAATCCCACCACACACACACATCATAGTTTCAAAATTATGCAGCTTTGGGCCTTGCTCTTTTATTGCCAAATAATTTAAGCTATTAAAGCCTTTATAAGATTTATAAAATAAGTTTTATAATTATAAAGTCTTAAAGGATTATTTGTTAAACATATTAATTAATAAAGTTTAATAGTTTAAATAAATCTTATAAAGCTTAAATATTAACCTTTAAAAAAAACTATGTTTATAATAACATAAATAATGTCTTTAAATATTTGTTTATAAAACTTAAATATTAGCTATATAAAAAAAAATTTATTAACCTATAATTAATAAAATTTAAAGTTTTAAACACTTAATTAAAAAAAATTTTATAACACACTTAAATAAATAATATATATATACGTATTAAAATGAGACGATTTAAAAAGAAATGTTTCACATAACGATGTATTTAGGAATTACAAAAGTAATAATCGAAAATTTGCAAATGTTACAATAGTCATTAAAAATTTACAATCGAATACAGATATTTGATAATTATGCTAATAGGATTACATTTGGTAATAAAAGTGAAAATTATGATTATCATTGGTAAACTTATGTAAATAAAGATAAATTAACATATTTTTATGTTGTTTAATATATGAACTAAATTTTATTATTGTAGGCAAAAAAATATTTATAGAAAGAGCCATGATTTTTGTATTTGTATTGGGTATCCAAAAAACTCACCCCCCCCCCCCGGCCATATATGGTGATGGGCTTGATATCATCGGATGTCACACCCCGGGCCGGCGGGAACGGATCGTGTTTTCCCGTCGGGCGGAATGTTCCCGGGGCGCGATATCATTGTGTTGATAATCAAATGATCAGATTGTTTACATAGCACATGAGATATCAATGAGAAATGCTAATCATGACATGAAATAGAATTACAAAGTTAAATTACATTGTACTTCATAATTTAACTAAGTAAATCTAATCAAAAAGAATCAATGAGTTTATATCTTGATCTGTACAAGATATACAAAAGTGATTCAGTGTTCTGTCATATCAAAAGTATGCAATCAAAAGAAAGCTAGGTCTTCTACGAGTCCACTAGCTTATCATTTGCATAAAGTACCTACACCTGTCCGTCACCTGAGAAAACATGTAATTTAAACAAAGTCAACACTAGGTTGGTGAGTTCATAAGTAAGTAAATTGAAAACCATTGAACTGATCATGCACACATTCACAATGTATTAACTGTTGCTTGTATATTTGTTCACCTGTTCCACCCAATGGCCTCTCCTCAGTTATATGTACAAGTAGTATATCGCCTAGCTAAGTATGCTTATATATAGGGAATCAAGAAAGGGTCAAGCCCAGACGCTATCCCACCACATACTTAACCAAACTCCACACCACTTGCGATACAACTAAAGATATCCACTTCCCAACTATCCGAATTGTCTGTTGCGTCATCATATGTAGAATAATAACATAGTAAGAGGGGTTTAGTTACCAAACCGAAGTATTGATAAACCCTCGTTGAATTAAGGAATTTAGATTATTTAAATCGGATCCTTATATTATTCTATTACTTGAGAGGTTAACTTTTATGTTACACTTTTAAGTTAATTAAAAGTATTAGTTAACTGTTCATCATATGTCTCCAAATGTAGCGTATAGAATCCGAATGGAATCCATTTTAAATCCTCACGTAATCAGATTAAAATGCATTCCATTCTCTCCTATCCCGCCGTGTGATCCCAAAGTTTCTGTGAGGGATTGAATCATGTGATTAACAAAGTCGAATAAGAACTTGTCTTATTACATTATGATAATCGGGTGTAAATGACAAGAATCCCATGAAGTTACGTTATCATGACCGTCATTTACTGTAAATGATAAGAATCGTCATTTACTGAATCCATGTGTTTCCCAAAGTATCCATGAGGGAATGTTCTCATGTGTTTAACAAAGTCGAATAAGAACTTTTCTTATTACGTTATGTTAAATATGTGTAAATGACAAGAATCCCATGAAGTTACGTTATCATGACCGTCATTTACTATAAATGATAAGAATCGTCATTTACTGAATCCATGTATTCCCAAAGTATCCATGAGGGAATATTCTTGTTTTACAGTTAAGTGTAGATTGTTTAAGTATTTGATTATGTGGAAATAACTAAGTGTTATAAGTTCAATCTTATAACTAAGTTATTATAATGTGTTGATGATTAAGAATCATCTTATCATAATCATATGAGTTTCCCTGTTATCTCATAATCATACAAGCATGCATACAATGATAACGATAATAAACAATTTAATATTATCAAATCAAAGTACAAATAACATGTTAAGCAACCTTTTAAATAAATAAAAGTAAACATGTTTCTCAGCCCCGATAGTTAAAATCAGTAAAGATTTAAAGTAAAAAGGGGCATATGAACTCACCTTGTAGTTGTTGTGTTTGACTTAGCTTAAACAAGAATGTACGCGCTCTTGATTGTACTTGAGTGTATTTTCACGATCCTGTATTGATTTCACGATGTTCATAACTTATTAGTATGAATTATAGGGATTTTATGTGTATGTATGTGTTAGCCATAAGCTTTGGCCAACACTTAAAGTCTTCGGTCTCTATGTTGGCCCATCTTTAATTGTTATTGATTCTAGTAATCCATAGACTTTCTTTGATTTATTCTTGTCTTATCTAGCTTGTATTAAAGCCCATTTATAGTTTCCTGAAATCATGTTATAAGTCACAAGACTTTGTTGCAAAAATTGTCGTTTCGGTAGTAATCCCTTAGTTATCATACTTGTTAGTGTTGAGTTAAAGAGTTACAATAGTTCTTTAGTCATGTGGGCCAACAATTTAGGTTGGGCCAATGATATTAGGTGTTGAATCATGAAGGCCTTGCCAAAAGTTACAAAAACTAATGTTCAAGTGGCCTTTTGGGCCTTGTTTTGGGCCTCCAAGGAATCTATTGGGCCCAAGGTGGGCCTTGGCAATATTTGTTGGGCCTAGAGTCACATAAGGCTGTTGGAATTGAATTTGGACCAGAAATGGGATGTTGACCAAGTGAATGACAAAATGGCTCCGAAAATGAAGGCAAGGGCCTCAAATAGGCCTTGGATTAGTCTAGGTGGGCCTCGGGTGGATTTTGCTGGGCCCAATGGGTTTTGTCTCGGGCCTTTGCTAAAAGAACTCATGGGCCAAGTTGGGCCTGGATTAGAATGGCTGAAAACATTGTGGGCCTTGAATTTGAGCTTTTGGCCCAAAATGGTGGCCTTGGACCAAAGGTAGTGGGCCTTGAGCCCTAAACCTTGGGCCTTGTGCTGTTCACTTCTTGTTGGACCTTCCTAAAGTCAATGGATCAATTTCAGAGGTATTGGGCCTGGGAAATGATGTGGGCCTAATGGTGGCCAAGTATAGGACTGTTGGGCCAGGATAGTTCCATGGTCTTCTAAGCCATGTAGGTCAACTGATATGTGGTTGTCTTGGGCCAGCAATGGCTACACAAACTGGGCCTCAATCAAAAATACTCGGGCCGCATAAAAGAATTGCTGGGCCTAAGGAAAAGCAGTTGGGCCTGAAGAAGAAAAACAGTTGGGTCTAGGATGATCATTCTATGGTAGGCCTGGGCAGTCAACTTGGGCCAAATAAAAGGGTTCTATCTCGACTGACTAAATCAGTTCAATGGCCACTTCAGCTTATTGGGCCAGAAAGAGAGTTTGTTGGGCCAGAGAGTTTTTTATGAGCCTTAGGCCAACTGGGCCTGAATCTTTTGGGCCATAATAGTGGCTTCAACAACTGATTGTAAAGGTTGCCCTAGCCGCATGTCTTGCATGATCACATGGGAACATACTATCGAATGGAGGGTGTGGCTCGGTCCCATGGGATGGCAGTGGCGAATGGTTCATGCCGATTGAACCTGTGGCCGAATGGTTACTGGCGACTAGCCTGTTGGCGAATGAAGGCTCATTCGCTAGTTGGTGGTCGAATGGAGCTTCACGAATGGCCTGGTTCGCCGAGTGAAATAGTGGCTGTCGAATCAAGGTCACGAATGAAGGAGGAGCGTATGAGGGGAGGTTGATGGTGGTCGAATGAAGGCAGAGGGGTGGCGAATAGGAGCTATCGAATAGGGTATGGCCGAATGTAGAGCCATTCGACCCATAGGCTTCATTCGGCCGTCTGTAGCCAAGCGGCCGACTAGGGTTGCTCTCACCAATTTCCTACTCAAGATCTACGGTGGTTCAGGTGTTGGTGGTCTCTGGGCTGTGTTTTGTGAAAGGTATGCTCGAAAATGAGGATCTAGAACCGGTTTTTGGTTGAGTGTTCAACAAAAAGATGAAGAAACCCTAATTTTCGAAATATACACAGCCTTGTACCTCGAGTTTTGATGGTTTTTAACCCCGATCTGTTGTACTTTTGTGTAGAGGGGAATGAGAGCTTCAAGTAGGTTCAAGAATGGAAGAATTTGGTTGAGAAATGAGAGAGATATGGATGTTTGAAGGTCTTGAAAACCCTAAAAATGGTGAAACCGGGATTTTGAGCTAGAGAGAGGTTGGGGAAGAGAAGAATGAAGAAAATGACTCAAATAAGTGTATTTATACCCCGAGGGTGTTCGGGTTCGTTTTCGTTGCTCGGTTCGCGTTTTCGTTACGTTTCCGGAAAATTACGCGTAATTTAAATGGAATTAAATAAAAGAATTTAATTTAATTATTTTGATGAGTTTCAAAATTGTAAAATATTATTTATCTTGTTTTATTAAATTATTTTCGATCGTGACGTGTTTTCGTTTCGTCAGATCGCGTAACCTTCGCGCGTAATTCGTTCGAATCGTCACCCGAACGAATACGACGATGGTTTTGCTTTCTGACTTTTGTTTTCTACTTTTCAGTCATTATTTCAGAATTCTAAACTCACAGATATGTTTGTGTGAGTCGTCACTCACACAAACACACTGTCAGTTCGTCATTCTGAAATAACACTGCATTATGTTTTAATTGTGTTTCCTCACTGTCGGACTCAACTATACTTCATGATTTCACATTGTTTTTGTACTGACTTGTCGGTCATCTGATTCCTGTCATCTATGGACATCAGATCGCAACCGATATGTTTCTGAATACTGTTTGAATTCCGTTGCTTCTCCTGATTTGTTGTGTCAACTGTAATTAAGTTTTCACTTAATAAACACAACTAATGTTTCAAATGTACGTTGTACTTAATGTATTTAAGTTTATACGAAAATACGTACAACGGGTTCTTGTATTTAGGATTCTGTTAATACAAGTACTGTTTAGACTTACGTATGCACACATAGAATAAGGTGAAAGTACACATACCGTACGGACTTGCCGGACGATCTGGCACTTGCTGTTACATCGGAGAAGGTGTTTTGAGTGTTTTACTTGCATCATTTTTCTTCATTATGATCTTAGGGTTGTTATTAAAAATTGGGTTACAAGAAGTGCTTAAAATTTTTTTTCACAAATTGACCCACCTCCACTGATAGAGACGGTTTAAAGGAGAGATAAAATTGTAATATAGAGGTAAGGAGCGACAACTTGTGTCAAAAATAAAAAATTCATTTTTTCTCAAAATATCCACTTCTAGTGACAATTTTAGAGAAGTGTGTCATAATTGTATCAGATTGCCACTGGTTAATATGTCATTATCAATACGATTTATTTCAGATTACACGATTGTGTACTATAGTCAGTAGCTAGATATGAAAAAGAGGGGATAATTTTTATTATAGATTTTCATATAATATATTTTTCGAATTTTTGTTTTCTCTCTCTTTAATTTAAGGAAAATTAACTCTCTTTTTGTCACGTGCTTGTAACTATAGCCTCAGAACTTCACGTGGTCCATACAATGATTAAAGTTTTAATTAAGAGTCCAATACATGTTACTATAGTAAATGTTATGTTTGCCATTATTGTATATGCAACTCTCTGAAATACTTGATGTCTTAGTTAAATATGATTTCAAAAAAGTCGGATCACTTATACAAAACTTACTGGAATTCTTATGTTTTTTAATACACAAGGTATTTTGATATTAAATGCTTATACACAAGTTAGCTACATATATGTTGGATCAATAGCAAATAAAAAACCTAGATCATTTTGACTAGAAAAAGAGCTTTGAACATCAGAGAGAGCGTATGGATGAATGAGTCAACTAAGATAACAATTTGAGCTATCAAAATGGTTCGATAATATTCTCTTTCGTATAAACTTAAAAAGTGTCAATAAAAAGTTAGTATGTATATATATACGTGATCATATAACACAAATTATTTTAGTTTTTTTATTATATTTAAGAGTAAACTATTTAATATCTTTTATTTGAGAGAGGATATGTGAATATATGCTTAAAAAAAGTATGAGATGAAAACCATATAATATAATAATATAATAAAATAAGAAAAGCAGTAAAAGCTAAAAATGAGATTTGTATCGAAATACAATCTATATAGTAACAACATATCGATTATATTCTTCTGTGGGGCATTAGATGTGTTAATATAACTGATTCTATTTGAAATTTTTTGTCATTTAGAACCTAAACTCTAACCAAAATCTGGTTGTTTAAAGAAGAAAAATATATAAATTATAACCTGGTTAGGTTATAATTGTTTTTAATTAACCAAATTAAATGATTATTTTGTTATTCGGCAAAAAAATATAATGTGGTTTATTCGACTATATATATACAAATATGAGCTGATAATAAAATTTGAGTGGGTTTATTTTTCTTAAACCAACTTAAGATTAACAAAAAAAAAAATCAAATTACAAATTCAATTTCAACTTAAACCAAATCAAAAGGACAAAAGTCAAATTCGGTTTTTGATTATTCATTTAATTGGCTTCAAACATTGAACGATCATATAGTGTTATCATATTCAATTTAATTTTTGTATGCTATCTATATACCAGCATAGTAACCGCGTAATGCAACGACAAATACAACTAGGTGATTTTAAAAGGTTTGCATTGTTTGTTTTCGACTCATAACCATAACAAAAATAATTTCTTTTTTAAATTTAGTAGTTTATTAAAAATAAGTTTTAACTCTTAAGTCTTAACATAAACGGATAAATGGATGAAAAATGAAAAGAAATGATTCCCTCTTGTCTCAAGGGGTCTTTCTTATATAATTACTTCAATTCACTTTAAATCTTATAAAGAGTGAGATAAAATAAAATGAAAAACAAAATATTTAGGATATATTTAAAAAATTATAACATATGCTATAATTATAAAACTCTTTATTTTAACCGATTTAGTTAAAATATAATTTTATACTTCAAATATATATTACACAGTAGCATAGATTTGTTCTTATGCTAAGCCGGTGGTTTGAATTTAAAACACGTGTGGATATATAATCGACCATTTTTAGTAACAGGAACCGAAGTGGTCCCGTCGTCTCTCGTCACACACTTCTAAGCCGCTAAAAAAGGCCTCAATCTGATCTCCCTTTAACTTGTTTTTCCAAACACAACTTCTCCGACGCAGCCGAATGACCGATAATCGCCTAAACACCATGAACCACTGGACTCCTGACGTCGACGACATGATAGACGCCTTTATCACATCATCCATCTGGGCTAACCCGACAAAGACCGATGCGACGACGGTCTATACGGCGTCATCATCCGCTTCCACCTCTATCATCAACGACTTCAATCAGGACACGTTACAACAACGACTACAGGGTTTGATCGATACCGCACGTGAGGCATGGGCTTATGCTATTTTCTGGCAATCGTCAGCAGCCGAGTATTCGGGTCCTCAGGTGCTAGGCTGGGGAGACGGGTACTACAAAGGGGAGACCAGCTCGCCGTCCGCGACTTCGTTGGCCGAGCAGCAGTACCGGAAGAAAGTGCTCCGCGAGCTCAATTCACTCGTCTCCGGCGCACAGATGCCGGAGAACGACGTTGTAGACGAGGAAGTTACTGATACCGAGTGGTTTTATCTTATCTCCATGACGCAATCATTTGTCAACGGGGACGGGCTTCCTGGTCAGGTGTCGTTGACTAATCAACCGGTTTGGGTTGCAGGAGGGGAACGGCTAATGGCGTCTCATTGCGAGCGAGCTCGTCAAGGTCAGGCTTTCGGGTTACAGACGATGGTGTGGATTCCATCCGCCGGTGGGGTTATTGAATTAGGCTCAACCGACTTGATTTTTCAGAGTTTAGATGTGATGAAGAAAGTTAGGGTTTCTTTTAATATCAATTTCAATGACGGGACGCGGCTCAACACAAATCAAGCTACCGGAGGTGACAATGATCCCTCGTCGATTTGTCTCGTAGCTTCATCTACAGTTAAGGATGTAACTGGTCCTCCGACCACTAGTGTCGTTCCATCAATTGATGTAATTGGAAACGCTAACCCATTATCTGAAAACCCTAATCCTCTTCATAACACAAATCAGGGAATTCCGGGGAGCAGGGGGTTGAATTTCTCCGATGGCAGAAACGAGAAGTTTTCATATAATAAGCCGGAATCCAGCAAAATTTTGAATTTCACTGAAGCAGATGCAAATATGAAGAAGAGATCCCCGACTTCGAGCGGCGCCGGCGTGGTTCCGGCATCTACAAGAGCCGACTCCGACCTGAATGCAACTGTAATTCGACAAATGGAACCGGAGAAAAAACCGCGAAAAAGAGGACGAAAGCCTGCAAATGGAAGACTAGAGCCATTGAATCATGTCGAAGCAGAGAGACAGAGGAGAGAGAAGCTTAACCAGGGATTCTACGCGCTGCGTGCGGTGGTTCCCACCGTCTCAAAAATGGACAAAGCGTCCCTCCTGGACGACGCCATTTTATACATCAACCAGCTTAAAACAAAGCTCGACAAAACCGAATCTGAAAATCAAAAAATGAGAGACGAAATCGAATCATTAAACAAAGAGATAATAACCCAATCGTCTTCCTCCACCACCCACCTTCCATTAATGGCGGATTTGGAGGTAGAAGTGAAGCTGATTGGCTGGGACGCCATGATTAGAGTTCAATGTAACAAAAAAAACCACCCTGCAGCCAGGCTGATGGCTGCATTCAAGGACAACGATCTACAAGTGAACCATGCGAGTGTGTCGGTGGTTAACGAGTTGATGATCCAACAAGCTACCGTCAAAATGGGTGGTCATTTGTACACTCAAGACCAGCTCCGGTTAGCTTTGACAAAAAGTTTCCGTTAATTAATAAGATCCTGCTCTTGCTCTTGCATGTATGTTTATTAATTGGTGTAGCATGCATGTATATTTTATGTAAATGGGTTCTATCTCTTTGTTAATATCTTCATCAAACATAATGTTGTTATTTTTGTGGTGGTTTTCGAGTTCTGGATGCTCATGCTTAGACTATCCACAGCGGTCACCCCACTGAAAACTCTTCCCCACTGAAATTTAATGCCACGTCATCACCCCACTGAAAACCTTAAACACCCACAATGGTCACCCCACTAAAAACCGTTCCCCACTATTCCACGTCATAAAATATTTTTAATTATAATTTTATTTATATATATATGTATATGTATATCTTGCCGTTCAAAAAAAAAATATGTATATCTTTGGTTTTTGTTTTTTTCTTGAACGGTACGAAGAGAGAGAGGCGGTGGAGAGAGAGATCAAGAGAGAGAAACACCACCACCACCACCTTGCCGGTTCGTTTCCGGCGAACCACGGCGGCGCCATCCACCAATCTCTACACCATCTTTCTCCTCTCGTCGCGAGGATTCCATCGGTGGTGTCTGTTTTGCCATCCGACGCCAACAAGATTCCGGCCTTCTTCTCCGGCGATCCCCTTCCGGTCTTCTTCTCCGGCGAACAAGAAAAAGCTTCAGCATGTGGGCCCTAAAAATATGTTTGACCAATGAAATGAGAGGAGTGGGAGCGGGGAGCGGGAGCCGTTGGGGCCGGTTGAGCGGGGGCCGCTGGCGGGTGGGGCGGTGTTCCCGCTGGACACCGCGGCGGTGGTCATGCCCGCGTGCCCAACGGGGTACCCACTGCGGTAAGTCTTATGGGGATTTGAGTTAGGTTAACACGTATTACACAGGTAGAATAAAAAAATAATAAATATTCAATAATAATATGATTAAAGGTTTGCATAGTTTAATATGTAAGTAATAAAATAATAATATTATTTGTTATACACTAAGTTTATTAAAGTTTGTTTTTTGAATATTTCGTTTTAAAAACAATTATTATATATTTTATATTTCATAAAAAAATTGGATTCTAAGAAAATGTACTCTTTTAAAATTAATATATTTTTAATTGTTTTAAAATCCCTTTTTAATATAAAAATGTATAAAAGTATATTTAATATTTAATATTATTATTTATTGAATATGGATGTATTTAATAGGAAAGAAAGACGAGAAAATTATTATAATGATAGTATATGATAGTGACATGTGACACATTTTATTTTTATTTATAAGTATAGATAGATACACTATTTTTTTAGTTAAAAAACTCTTTTTAACTTGAATTGAATTCATTATTTTTATAAACAACTCATATAGATTAAAATTAATTTTGCTTATAACTCATTTGGGCTTTAAAACATCCCAACCTGAACCCGTTTTTACCTCTTACCATATTCAACTCAACCTGCCCATTTTTTCATGCTTGTAATTTAATGGTCAAACTAAATGCCTATTAAATTAATTTAGTTTCTTCACCATTTTTTTTAGTATGTGTGTGTATATTCATGGAAAGCATTAACGCAATTTAACACATAGTTGACTTTTTTAACAACAATAATTCTGAAGTGTCTCAAGATCTCTCTCAATTAGAATTTTTAGGCAATGTATTTGATCTTTTCGGGACATACTTAATTTCCTAACCCTCATGAAACACATATTTTTCCTAATACCACAATTTATAAATGTTGTCATTGCAAACTTTTAGTATGTGGTAGTTTTGATTAAGCAAAATGGACTCATTACGAAAGGTTAATCTACCCTTTCATTACAGATTATTATGGTTAATAAAAGCCATAACCTATCAATCGATTATGGCTATGAAAGAGATGAAAACTGAACACCCAATTAACCAACAAGGAAATGCATATTACCCTGCAAATTTATACTAATTTTATTTATTTATTTATTTATTTATTTATTTCTCTGGAATGAAAACTTTCAACCTAAATTTGAATTCGTAATTTGAAATGTTGACCCAGTCTTGGCTACCCCACCAATGTTATTGCTGCCAACACTTCCGCAATAGCCGATATAAGATGACAACATCGGTGGGTGGCAATAGCAAAGAAAGAGCTTTGACGAAGGATAATAGGGGCCGGGAGGGGACGCCCATCCCTTCTTTTTCCGTCAACAGTGTTATTTTTTATGCTAAAAGGTTATTTTTTGTTTTTAGCAATAATTCCGAACCCCTCGCTTTGAAAATTAACATGGATTGTGGGGTTCACGTAAACTCAAAACTTTTTCAGAACGTTCAAGCTCCGTGCCTCCGTCACTGCTATAAAAATGTGTTTGAATGGAAGGTGGGGGTAGCAAGTAGCAACCATGATAAAGTGGGATATTTGAATCTTTACTGTTTGAATGATTTAGCAATTTATTATGTTCCCATGAATGAATTTGAGATAATCCATTACTTTTTTTTTCTTATTAAAATTCTAAATCTAGTCAATCATCAACAACACGTTTCATCATATTTCTAAAATTCCAATTCTAAAATGCTTTAGGAACCTAACAATTTTAAAAGAATATAAATTCTAGTCACTAAATTGAAGTAAATCAATTTCACCCTAAACCTAATATTCGATAGAATAGCAATGAGATCGAAAATGAGAGGGAAATAAAAGAGAAAAGATAAAAAAAGTAAGAAGTGATGTGGTAACGATGTAAAAGAGAAAGATATAAAAAGTAAAAAGTGTTACAACACTCACAATGATAAGTGTCTAATAACATACCAAATCATCATCATCAAATGAATTTACAAAAAAATATAAACTATGAGTTGTGATTGATCATCAAATAAATATACAACCCAAAATCTAATCTAGAAGAATTCTTATATTTTTTAACAACATAATCTATTTCTGTACTATATTATTAATTATCGTAAGTGTATGATTGTTTATTGTAAGTCTTATACATTCCATCACACAAAAATAAACATTATTTTGTACATACCAAGATATCATACTTGATAAATACATTATTATTTAATATTATTATTTAATATAGCCATATAAATGGAAGCGCATTAAATAAACGTGCAAATATAAGGATTGGTCCTAGAAAGGCAAGGCCCCACACACCAAAAAAAGTAAAATAAAAATTAAATGTCGCTACCAAAAATAAAGAAGCACATTTGGTTTTTCGACTCCACTAATTATATGAAAACGAGCAAACTTGCCGCGTATGATGACAAAAGTACGGTAAAACTCTTGTGTTGAAATGCAAATAGAAAACAATATTATTTATGTATGTTACGGTATAATAATAAAAAAATAGTTTTATACATAAAATTAAGAAAATCAAAAGTGACATCACATGATCACGATGCGACATGTTTACGAAATTCAGAAATTGTAACATTGATATTAATATAGTTAAGTACAAAAAAAAAATGAAATTATGATGACTAAGTTATAGGGATCAAAATACTTTAAAAAACAGTTATATTTTTTACAGATGTTTTTAAGATAGTGTCAGTCTCATTCTTAATAATACCATTACTTCATTCACGGATGAATGTTGTTGAGTAAAACTTACATTCTATATAATACATAGGATAAATTATAAATTTAAAAGCATGAGGTTTTTAAAGAAATAGTTTACAAAGCTAAATGATGAGTTTGAAAAAGTATTCAAAAGCTGAGGGTAAAAGTTTAAAATGATCAGTAATTTTTCCAGTGATGCATAAAATTAATGCACGTAAAAATTTCAAAATTGTATTAGCAAATAAATTAATAGGTTTAAAACTTATATTATATATAACACATGTTAAGTTGAATCACTAGAAACTAAAAGAGTTAAAACAATAAAAAGACTAAATAAATTAGAAAAAAACAATATATTTAAAGTATATATTACATATAATACATTGGTCAAATTGAAAATATTAAAAACTAAAAATATTAGAATTGAAACATTAAAGGGGTTAAAAATTGAATAAAAAGAATAAAAACCATAAAAAAGTAAAAAAATAAAATAAAATAAAATGGTAGCCACACATGGTTCAGCCATTGGTTATATGAAAGTTTGAGAGCATGTGATAAAGGTAAGGTAATCTTTACGTCGTTTTCTAAAATAATCAGTTTTAACCTTATCAATTTTGACAAAACTGATACAGACTAGAAACAAAATAGACATTTTTTTAAAAAGACCTAATTTGCCTAAACCCATTCTAACATGTTACCTCACATGTTTTGCGACCGTATCACGGTATCCAAGTTGAGAGTTATAATAAAATTGACAAAACAAATCCACTATCGATAATTGATTCTAAGTTCCACGTCTGTTTTAAATCTAAAATCATTTTAAATAAAAGTTTTAAATGATACTTAACCTCCATAAGTAATGGTAAAAAAAATCTAAACTATTAAACCTGAAAAACATGATGGTAAATTTTCAGGGGTTGATTTTCTATCGAAAATATTTAAACACGACACTTGATGTATGCAAAAAAACAGCTATATTAATGTTTTTTAAAGATCAAGCAACATTGATTCAAGCTTTTTAAATTTTTGGCTATAATCTTTAATATATGTGAAAGGTATAATCTATGATAATTCTATGATATGTGACAAATATTATGCAACATAAGGAATTAGTGGCTTGAAAGACGTGATTTTATGCGAGAAGTAAAATGATATGTGAAACTGTTGAGATCAAATCACATTACAAGAGATTTAAATAAACATACTTCCAGATTATATAGACCATCAATTATGCCTAGCGAAATGGGCGGGCTAGGTAACGGGTCAGAATGGGTTCGGGTCAATATGTGTGTGGGTAAAATTGGGGTTTAAGCAATACTAGTTCGGGTAAAAATGGATTGCTCTTAAAAAACATCAATTTTATATAAGTTAAAATGAGTTATAAGTAAACAAATAGCATATTAGGATAATTTTTAGAGATTTTCTCATCAAATATGTTATTAATGCTTTTAAATGGCTGAATCCGTTGCAGTTACACAATTTTTAGGTTACTCATCTTAATCCGTACTCATCTCAACTCAGTCAATATCAGAATGTTACCCGTTTCAACCTATTATAGCACAATTGTTTACCCAAACAACCAATTTCTTTTGATTTGGGTAAAAATTGCCACCTTTACGGCGTCAATTATATTGATGGCTAGTATGTAAGAGTAAGCTTTAAAATACAGTATTTGCATTCTATGGTCACACACGTTAGAAAAAAACTAATCATTGGCTTCTCATAGCTAGATTAAACAAAACTTGCTAAAAAATCTTGTACGGAAAACAATGAGTTTATATGCACAAGGTTTTAATGTGTAAGGGAACAAATAAAGGAAAATAATGAGTCTACATACATACATTTCACAAGTAGTGAAATGAAAATACACAAAAGTGTAGAGAAAGCTGGTACCGTCAACGGATGACTAGAGTTCCTGCAATTTTTTAAATTAGTGAGTGAGATAACAAACAAAATTTTTTGGGAAAAAAAAAATCAAAATTAGGAAAGAATATAAACAAACATACCCAGTATATTCTCACTTTTCAGTAGGGTCTGGAAAGAAGGATAGACATAAACCTTACCCCTATCCCAGTTGGGATAGAGAGGGCGAGAGGTTGCTCCAAAAGAGTCCCCGGCTCAAAGTTATCGTTTGAAGTTGATCATCATATCCCAATATTTTTAACGTTATTTTCACAAAATAAGTAAAATTAAGAAAGAATGAACCACTGAAATTTAAAGGCATGACTGCTGAAACAAAAGTTGCACGTGCATGAGAGAAAATGATGAAAATGTCTCGTGATGAAAATTCCTGCAATTAGAAATCACAATTGTAAACCTAGAAATATGGCGGAAGAAAAGGAGTGAAATATGCGGTTAGTGCTGGGGTAAGGAGAGACTGCGAAACCGTCACCCGCAAACCACCCTAACTCTCAATTTTAATTGTGAAACAAGCCCATATCGGCAGCCCGGCGTAGGGGAAACACCGACCTCCGTTCGAGGCTTATTTTTTTAGAGGACACGAAAAATTTAGTGCATATATAGGGGTCATAATCAAAGAAAAAATATATTTTGTCAAAAAATAAACTAAAAAGTATTTCTAAATCTCCCAAAACCAGTTCAACAAACTTCGATTGAACTCATTTCAATGTAGTGGAACCGTATCGTTGAACTCTACAACATTAACTTATAAGTTTTAACTTTAGCATTTAATTATAAAGTCTAGGTTTTAGGACTTGATTTTTAACTTTTAGGTTTTATCTTTAAACTTTAAGATTTGGTTTTAAAGTTTAGGTTTTATTATTTTGATTTATAGTTCAGGTTTAACGTTTTGGGGTTTAGGGTTCGACATGTCGGTTCTAATGATTCGGAAATGAGTTAGGGGTCAAAGCCGTTAGTTTTTTAAACCACATGAGATGAGCTGCATTGATAACAAATTATAATTAAATTTGAAATAGTCTGGTTGATCAGATAGCAGTTGGAAACACCGCCTATACGACAATACTAAATTAAGGTTTTAATTGACCATGTTGTTTGAAATAGTTTAAACATTCAAACAACATGGCCAATTAAAACCTTAATTTAGTATTATCGGTGTTTCCAACTCCTATCTGATCAACCAGTCAACCACAGTCGTTTTAATTAAATCTGAAGCATGACTCTTATCGTTTAAAGTTGACTGCTATAGTAGTTTTCAGGTGGTTACAGAAGAAGAAATCGATGCCAGTGTTGTTTCAATTGTGGGTGGGACTTAACAGGTGAAGTATATACTAAAATTAGAAACCATATTATTGTATATACTATTAAAATGCATGAAAAACAAATAGTAAAAATATATATATTATATTATGTGGGTCTTATGATCACACACACAGATATATATATATATATATATAATTTTGAATACTAAATATATACATATATTAATAAGGTGTCTGATCATGTAGGGACATTTTGAAAATTTAGGCTTGTCATGTCATGTCAGAAGTTTTTTTTTTAACTTTGAAAATTAGTATACAGAGATGAGTGTATTAAATTTGAGATATTTACTTAAATATTTGAGTCTTCATTAAATTTGAAAGATTTGCTTAAAGATTTGGGTTTTTGTTGGTTTAGGATTTAGGGTTTAGGTTTAGCTTTTAGTTCATGATAAAAGATTTGATTTTGCTATGTAACTTATATTTATACAAATGATATATAATACCCGTTCTCGGAAGTGTGCTGTAATAACCCGCCGCAACGCGCGGGGGAATAAACCTAGTTATTATTAAATGGATGGAAAAGGTGTTCAATTGGTTGACAAAAATGTTGTTTTTTAAGTTGTACCTTCACATTGTATTAAGCTTTTAGACTCTCATACAAGTACCTTAGTTTTTAACTAATAAACCATTAGGTTTTTTTAAATAACTTGGTTTCCTTTGGTTCTTCTTAATTGTTTCTTTTGCTGAATTATGGGTTGAACTTCTAGAGTGGCATCAGATAGTATTTTTCTCTCATGGCCAAATAATTGTTGTTAAAAATTTCATTATCAAACCTAAAGCAAAGTTTCAGGTAAGGGGATTTTTAGGAGTGGTAATGTAGCAGATAAATGAAAGTTTAAATAATTTTTATTTATAATTACATTGAAATACCCGGACTAAGAGTGGTAGAAGTCCAGTTGTCTTTTTCATCCGTATGGGTTACAATTAAAAAACAAATATTACTAAATAAAACATATCTGAATAGACAATAAAAAGAAATAATCAATTGACATTAGATAATAATCAAGTGTACTCAACTAAATTTGAAAAGATAAGTCATAAATATACAGAGACTAAGGAAAAAAGAAAAAGCCAAGAAAATTATATCAAAACAATTAAAAGGAGGATGCACCTCAAATCCCATATTAAATAACAATCATTAGCCCATTAGGTCAAGACATTATGTGTACGCAAAGAACTGAGAAGAGTGATTATGTTGCGTTCCAGCCCACTTCACTAGCTGATCCAGACGTACAGCCCAATTTAACTTCAGTGATCCAGTCGTCGAGGCCCAAAAGGAGCATCATCAATTATCAAACACTTGAACCTAAGAAGTTCCAGCAACAAGTCCACAAACTACTTAGCCATGTTCCTTCTTTGCAGTAGATTTATTTCCTTCTTTTGTCTTTTTCCTCATTTGCAGTGCTCTCATATAATTTACATATGTGTGGGCTTTTAAGGAAAAAAGTAAAATTGTACTAATTTTAACGTTATTTTACTTATTTTGTTAAAATAACATTAAAAACGTTGAGACAACTTTGAGTCGGGACTCATTCGGAGGAGCCTCTGTATCCCAACTGAGATAGGGATGACGTTTGTAAATCCATTCTTCCTCCCCAGACCCTATTGAATAGTAAGAACATACCGGATAAGTTTGTTTATTTATGTTTCCATTTTTCCCATGTTCTCGTTACTGATTAGTAGTTGGTTTATATTTCTTGTATTTAATCTCAGCAAGTAGGAACCAAAGAATATAGAAAAATTGACCCAAGTATACTTGTATTTAAGATTGCTTTGATTGATGCTTCCAAAGTGCTTCGGTTTGGTTCTTACACAATCAACCATGGTTGTAAAAGTCTCCGACTAGGCTGATTAATCGGCCGATTAATCGTTAGTCCCCTAAGGCCGATTAGGCCCGACTATCCGATTAAGCTGATTAGTTGGCCGATTAATCTCTAATCCTCATCCCACCGACCAACTAGCGACTAACGATTTCTACTACATTGCAATCAACAATTTCCTCAAAAAAATATACGAAGTATATGGACCGAAATACTGCTTGTAGGAATGATGATCGAAGTCAACCAACGGAACCCAAATTAATCACGAATCATTAAAAATGAAGTTATACCGAAGCTTAAGGTAGATATACAAAATCCAAAATTAAATTTGTCAGAAGACCAGGCTTACGATTGAAATCGGATGTTCATTTTCAGAAATCTGATTTTCAAGCTAGTCATACTACTCACGATATGATTAAAAGCATACTCTAATCAGATTGCTAATCTATAAATTTGTGTATTGATCATGTTATAATATAAATATACTAGGTTAAATCTCGTGTGTTACATGGGTTTAAAACTGAAATGTTATGTATTTTTTAAGAAACTTTTTAAAAAATGTTTTTAAGAAAACTTATTTTTACACAACTTTTATTTTTCCTAAAATTACAAATTTAAAACAATCTTTTTTTTTTTTACTTTTTTAAGTGTGTTTTTTGATAAAAAAAAATACTATCATTTTTAATTTATTAAAATTATTTTTTAATATATAAAAGGTATATAATATTATTGTCATCATATTTATAATTATTTGATAAATTAGAGAATATAATTATACTTATCATATAATATTGAGAGATAATGAATGAAAGGATAAAAAAGCTACATGTAGCAAAAAAAATGTTTATTTATTATAATACTAAGATAAAATATTAAAGAAAGTAAATGAAAATAGAGTTAAATGTCATTTTAGTCCTTGTGGTTTGACAACTTTTGCCATTTTAGTCCCTGTGGTTTGAATTTTGCCATTTTGGTCACTATGGTTTCATTTATTGTCATTTTCATCCATATGGTTTCCATTTTATTGCCATTTTAGTCCAATTAAATTTAAAATTTTGGACTAAAATGGCAAAATTTATCAAACTATAGGGATGAAAATGACAATAAAATGAAACCATAGTGACCAAAATGGCAAAATTCAAACCACAGGGACTAAAATGACAAAAGTTGTCAAACCATAAAGACTAAAATGTCATTTAACTCATGAAAATAAGAACAAACATGTGTTACCGATTCGAAAAACCGTTCCAGATTACAACACACGGGTAACGGCACATAGAGATGCACAAAAAAACCGGTTAACCAAACTGGTACCGGTTCGTAACCGGTTATTCGTATCGGTTATAGGTTTTTGAAAAAACTGGCGGTTTGAGACCGATTTGAGGTTTCAAGAGACCAAACAGGTTAATAAAAACCGGTTAACCGATCAATCTTAGTAAAAAATCGGTTATTTTGCGGTTAACCGGTTTTGGTTATTATATCGGTTTCGGTTATTATATCGGTTTCGGTTTTAGAGGTTGAAAAACTGGTTATTAACCGAACTGGTTATTGGTAAAAACCGGTTTCTAGACTTTGACTAGTTAATCGGCTCGGTTATTCCAAAACCTTTTTCGACCGGTTAACCGGTTTGTGCACCTCTAACAGCACATGCAGTTCAACTAGAATCAGTTTCAATGGCTTTACAACCTACTTTTTTTCTCATTTAATAGGAGCAAATGACATAGTACTATAGTAGAACAAATCGAAATAACTTCGCTTTTACGGCTTGTTCCCGAGTTTATTAAAAGAGATAAAGGAAAGGAAATAGAAGGAAAGGAGAAAAAATTTGTGTTTTCATTTAACGAGAGAAAAGAAAGAAAAATAACACAAGCCGTGTTCCCGAGTTTCATTAAAGGAGGGAAAAAAAGAGAAGTGGAAGAAAAAGTAGACAAAATTACTTAGTTTTCCTTCCTTCCGATTTGGAAGGAAACGTAAGTAAGAAACTTCATTCTTTTCTTTTCTTTTCATTTCATTTATTTTTCTTTCTTTTCCATTCTTTTTCTTTTTGTTCTATCTTTTAATAAACTTGGAAACCGAGGGTTAGGGACGACTCAGCTGTTTTATGACCCAATATGAGATACAAAAATCCAAGGTCATTTTTCTTAATGGCATTAGTTTTAAACCATGGTGGGGAAGTAAAAGAAATAATCTTCATTTTACCGTCTCTAATCTTAAGAGGGTTCAAATTAAACATATAGAAAAACATATCGAATAAGAAGGATACAGTTTAGTAATATTGATCATATCAACTTTTGTCCAGCATGTCCTGCAGCAATTGAGTTAGACTATCATGCATGTCCCGAAGACCTGAAAATGTTGATCCAAATCAGTTGAAATAAGTTGGTTTAAATAGATTATTTGTTTAGTTACACCACATTTTAATTTGAAGTAAATTAATGTTTTTAGAGGCGACTCATTTAAACTCAACTGATTTTGTTTAAAAACACACACACATATGGTCATCCTAACCGGAATCCATATAACCCATTACTCGATTCGAACCAACTCGTCTATTTTGTCAGGCTTACTGCCCTATATTAAATGTTAAGATACTACTTTTTAAACTCTTATATGCTAATGAATGGTCTATCTCATCAACACATAATCAGTTTTGATTTAGATTTGAGAAGTTTGAACTCAAAATTTCACCATATAAACTAAGGTGAGCCTTAGTTTGAGATACAACAACAACAAGCGTACCCAGTAAAATCTCACTTAGTTTGAGATACATCAATAAAAATCCTTACATTTCTTAAAAAATTCTTAGTTTGAAGGTCACCCCTACTTTGTTATATACCTAAAATTTTTAGGGTCCACAAGATTTGGTGTAGTGGTATGATGTTCACTTCTTATTGTAAGTTGTGGGTTTAATTCTTATTGTCAAAATTTTTGAGATATAGCAATGACGCGCGACCCGGGGTCTTCGCCAGGCTTTATGTCCGAGCCAAAAGGGTTTTACGCAGCAAGGTTAAAGCTTCTTGTCCGGTTTTTCTCTGTAACGGTTGGTTGACGAGTCTTTGACTCCAACCAACTTGGCCCGTCAGGAGGGTTGGGTCTTGAGTGGAGCCTCCGCTGCAATCGCAGCTTGGGGGAGGCTCTCTAATGCTACTGAAAAATGCACCGCTGCAATTGTAGCATGCGTGTAAGGCTGAGGTTTCGATACTCAGCCACTGCATTCTAAGGCAACGGTCTTGTCGTTGCATCAACCGCCGTTTTAAAAAAAACCCTAAAATTTTTGGGTATAATTATATATATATTTTTATTTTACACCTTTTTACATGTCCATATACAACAACCAAATAAGTTCACAAGTCCTGCCATAAAGTTTCAAGTTAAGATCAACAAAATTTGGTACATCGGATTTTTTTTTTGGCGAGAAAGAAGTTATTTTTGATAAATTTATATTTTCAAAAAAAATGTTTATTTTGTTACTTTGGTCTTTGTTTGAATATCGACAGACTATGAGGGGGCAAAAGGTGGATATAATGCAGGATGGTTATGGATGCATTTTTTTATATTTGGTGACATAATGACCAGAAAGACAATAATAATGCACAACTAATTATTAAACATTTGACCAAGCAAACTGAGTTTTGGCCCTTCAAAATTAAATTAGAATAGCAAGAGAATATTGCAATTGGTCATGGATGATTGCAATGTGGGTCATGCTCATAATCCAGTCATATTCATCCCCACCTCTTATTATTCCCCACTCACACACATATGTTTTTTTTTAAAAAAATTATTATTATTATTATTATTATTATTATTATTATTATTATTATTATTTATAAAAAGGGTGTACACGATTTGATCCATAGAATAACTTCTTAAAAGAAGAGTCGAGCTTAAAAGAGTTTTATTTAAATTAAAGAAAAAGTTTTAAATGTCAAATCTTCAACTAGACTTAGTTTAATGAATCCTTTATATAAAAATATAATATATTTTGCTTATAAATATATAATTGCCTAACGAATATTATCACATATATTGGTCTATATAAAATTTTATTTATAGTATATAAAAAAATAATTTTATATGCACATTAATAAATAGCTAAGTATTTAACAATCAATAGCGAAATAAAATCTTGACATGATTTGATTTTTATGTCAGTTGTATTATTAACCATGCTCTCCATCATTGTTCAAACTAAAAAAGAGTTTTTTTGTCATTGTGCATAATGTTAAATCAATGTAAAAAATTTTAAAATAAAATACTTTGTGGAATTATGAGTATTGGTAAATTAAAATTTTAAATGCAAATTGAACAATAAAATTAACATTTTTATTTTAAAGACCAAATTTTGCAACAAGTTAAAGAAGAAGGGTGTCAAGTGAAAATATTACAGACATCAAAGGGTCACTTTCCTTATCTTTCTTGTTGGGGTTCAGTTGACAAATCCAGCAAAGTGGTGAACCAGTTGAATATTATGTAATTTTCTCTATAAAGTTAAGTTTGGTGGGACTCGGAGCATCTTGGTAATTTATTTAGATACTGTAAATGCTTTTTGATCCATCCGTGGTATATCTAAAATGTCATTAAAAATATATCTTAAATCTAATATGAAGTTGATCTAAACTTTATGATCACTCCTATACGGATGATAAATTGAAGAAAACATCTTTTACTAAGGTGGACATGTTGACATGAATTAGGGGCGTTACAATCATGTTACTATCATATGAAATTATGAATAAAAACGATTGATTGATTCGTACACGATCACGAATCACCTTAAATCTTCAAATTATATATGCCTTGTAAAAGCAATCTCTCTTCTAATAAATATTATATGCTCTGTTAATCTTCCTTGATTTTAAGATTTTCATGCATTTATTAGGTTTAATATTCAAAATAACACAAACCACGTATTTATTTAGCATTATTTTTTTTATTATGTAAATTAGTACATATGAATATTTGACTTTATTTATAAAACCATTGTAAAAAAGAGAATAATATAAGACTTCAAAGTGTATAGAGAGAATATTAACTGTAATTATTGTATCATAACTCATAAGTATGCATTTAAGGTTTGTGTTTATGACGACTTGACGAGGGACATTAATTAATATTAAATTCTGACGTGGCGTCTTAATTAAAAATCGAATATTTATCAAATTATTGTTATATATATATTAAAAAAGTATTATATTATTAAATGCAAACGTAACTAACAGATTGACCAACAAAAATTAACATGAACCGATTAGACTTCGCCTGACCTCCACAGACTTCCAATATAAAATATAAAAAAAAAAAATCACAAAACACTTCAATGACCAAAACACCCAAATATACAATTGAGAGTGGCACCCCATCATTCATAGACAAAGGGTGCTTTTTGTAAAATCCTTACAAACATTAAATAAATAAAAAAACTCACAAGTTTTGGATTAATTCAATGAAAAAAAGCATCAAGTGTAGCTGGATTTTGTTTTCCTCCATATTTATTTATTTTTTCGGGTCGGGTTGTCGACGGCCGCGTCATCTGAGGTTCAGACTCTTGATGGCGGCACCACCGTCGTGCGCCATGGCTTCGGTAACCGAAGCCAGTTTTTGCAGGTTCAGCTTCACCACCGTATCCGCAAAAAGTCGTGTATCCTCCTCCGTATTCCCCTCCGGCACATCGACGACATACGATTCCAAGACCACCGTTACAGGCCGGGAATCCTCCTGCGTAACCACCTCATGCACCGTCGTCACCGCGTGGTAGTTTCTCAACCGGTGCTCGCCACCGATTATCGTAAACGCCATCACGTGCTTCTCGTCATCCAACAAGTCTAACCGCTCGGTGCTGGTGGCAGCCGGCAAGCCTGATATGACGTTGACGTCACGGGTGCATCCCACCTCCATTTTGAACCCTTCACCAACGGTGCAGCTTTTAATGAAGTGTTTGTAGGTCTGTGGCTTGTCGAACCGGCGGACGACGGACCATACGACGTCGACCGGCGCGTGGATGTGTTGGGCGAGTAGGGAGGAGCATTGGGACGGCGTGAGATGGTAGGTGTGGTAGTCGGTTACAAAGTTTTTCAAATGGTTGAACTCTTCGTCTGTTAAACCTGGTGGCAGCGACAGGTGGTGGGTGGTGGTTTGCGGTGGTGTTTTGTCTTCTTCCGGCGTGGAGGAGGTGCCGGCTTTCTCCATTTCTAGAGAGAGAGATGGATTCGGGAGGAGAGCGAAAGGGGTTTGTGGGGATAGATAAGGACTGGATTTGTTTAGTTTATACTTTATAGAAGATGACTTTGAAGTAGCGTGAAGGAAAACACATATATTTTATTTTAATTTTTTTTTTTTGCATAAACAAAAAGTTTGAATTTTTAGTTTTAACTTTTCATTATATTATATTATATTATATCATATCGAGAAACTTCTCATTTATGATGGACGCATATACAATATATGTGTGTGTGAGTCGTAAAGTATAAAAGTAAAATTACATTAATTTTAACGATATTTTACTTATTTTATAATAATAACGTTAAAAATGTTCAAATGATTAACTTCAAACTATATGGTTAATTTTAATAACTAGGTTTATACCCGCTGCGCGTTGCGGCGGGTCATCACAGTACACTCCTGACAACGGGTATTATATGTCATTTGTAGAAACGTAAGTTACATTGCAAAATCAAATCTATTATCATGAACTCTATACAAATTTCTTATAAAAACATAAAATCATACAAAATCCATACAAATATGTTACGAAAATAATTAAAAAAAACTGGCAATATCCTTCTCATCTGCAACCAATTGGTTGAATTAAAAAAACCCCAAATCCCTAAGCACACATCGATTTTCTATGAAAACAAACAAATAACAATTACTTTTTTCGAACACCACCAAAACAGTAGAAATAACCACATTTTCTCACTAATCATAGAGAGAAAACCCCTAAACCCTATTTGGGTCGTCGATTTCGAATCTTGAAAATAAATACGCGGTTCACATTAACCCACATTAAAACTGATTTGTTTATTCAAAACCAATTTTTTATTCATATTCAATGCGCACCACATTTTTATTTTCAAAATTCCAAATCAATGGTACAGATAAAGTCTAAGTGACCCATTTTACTATTCTCCTTATCTCTTTTAATAATATACCGGTATATATAATATAATATGTGGGAGTAGGGTGTATATATAATATGTAGGAGTGTGTGTAAAAGAAAAAAAAAGGTGGGGCCCACATTACTATTCCCCCCACCTCATTTAATATAATAAATAATAGCTATAAATTTTTGAATTTTTTTTAAAATAGGTTAGTATTTAAAAAAATGGTTACAATGTGTTTTGAATTTTTTTTTTCACAAATGGGTCTAACTCCACTTGTAGTGGCGTTTTAGAAGGGAGAGAAAAAACAAGATAGGCATGTCAGAATCAGATTTGGAAAAAAAATTCATAGATGTCCTTTAACTCCACTAGCAATGGCGTTTTTGACCAAAAAGTACATCAACTCTACTACTAGTGGCGTTTTTTACCAAAAAAGTACATCAACTACATAAATTATATATATATATATAGCATAAATACAAATGCAACATTCGGCAAGGTATAAAAAATAACACTCATCTTTTGCTACAACTACATAACCCATTTCAACCAATCATAAACTTACACATAAACATTTCATTAAAATATTAAAAAGGGCATCATAGTCATTTTATATTTATAAGTTTTTCCCCCATCTTTTTTAAACATTAATAACTTTTTTATAATATATTATTTTTTAAAAAAAATTGCACCATTATATTCGTCTCATTTTTCTCTTTAATTCCGTTATAGTCTCGACTAATTTTTTTTTTTACTTTTTTTAAATGCCCTATATTTACATCATTGTAACGAGCTTAAATATAACAAATTTATTTGAAATTTTTTTAAAAATGATAAATTACAGTGATGTAATTTACATTGACGTAATTTTATCGTGATGTAATTTACATTGACGTAAAATTCGGTTTCGGTTTTTTTCGTTTAATTTGGTTCCGGTTCGGTTTTTTCGGTTAATTCGGTTTCGGTTCGGTTTTTTTGGCTTTTTGCTCATCCCTAATTTGTAACGAGCCTAAATACAACAGATTAGTTTGAATTTTTTTCGAACAATGATAAATTACATCACTATAATCATTATTGTTAGAGAAAAAAAAATCAAAATAATGTGTTATATTACATCACTGTAATTTATCATTGTAATTATCATTGTTAGAGGAAAAAATAAAATAATGTGTTATATTACATCACTGTAATTTATCATTGTTAGAAAAAAATTCAAAATAATGTGTTATATTTATGTTCGTTATATCGATGTTAATAATGGACAATGAGAAATAAAATTAAAAAAATAGTCAACATTATAACGGGAATTAAAGAGAAAATTACATCACTGTAAATAATGTGTTACGTCACCGTTAATTATGTCATTGTAAATTACTTCATTTTGTGTTACATAACTTCATTTTGAGTTACATTACTGTAATTTACTATTGTTAGAAAAAAATTCTAATTAATTTGTTATCGTTAAGCTCGTTACAATGATGTAAATACATGACATCAAAAAGATTAAAAAAAAAAAAAGCTAGTCGAGACTATAACGAAATTAAAGAGAAAAATGAGACGAGTATAATGGTGCAATTTTTTTTAAAAAATAATATAGTATAAAAAAGTTATGAATGTTTAAAAAAAAGGGGTAAACTTTACATAAATGACAAATGTCCTAAATGCCCTTCTCACTAAAGACAAAAGAATTGACACGTGGCACGATCTTACACACTTACCTTTTTCAAGCAACCATTGGATGATGGTTAATGAGTTGTAGCAAAAGATGAGGGTTATAAAAAATTTCATCCCCTATATATATATATATATATATATATATATATATATATATATATATATATATATATATATATATATATATAGGGAAGGGTATAAAAAATAACCCTCATCTTTTGCTACAACTACATAACCCATTTCAACCAATCATAAATTTACACATAAGCTTTTCATTAAAATATTAAAAAGGGCATCCTAGTCATTTTACCTTTATAAGTGTTTCCTCCCATCTTTTTTAAACATTAATAACTTTTTTATAATATATTATTTTTTAAAAAAAATTGCACCATTATATTCGTCTCATTTTTCTCTTTAATTCCGTTATAGTCTCGACTAATTTTTTTTACTTTTTTTAGATGCCCTATATTTACATCATTGTAACGAGCTTAAATATAACAAATTTAATTGAAACTTTTTTAAAAATGATAAATTACAGTGATGTAATTTACATTGACGTAATTTATCGTGATGTAATTTACATTGACGTAAAATTTGGTTTCGGTTTTTTCGGTTAATTTGGTTCCGGTTCGGTTTTTTCGGTTAATTCGGTTTCGGTTCGGTTTTTTTTTTGGCTTTTTGCTCATCCCTAATTAGTAACGAGCCTAAATACAACAAATTAGTTTGAATTGTTTTCGAACAATGATAAATTACATCACTATAATTATCATTGTTAGAGAAAAAAAATCAAAATAATGTGTTATATTACATCACTGTAATTTATCATTGTAATTATCATTGTTAGAGAAAAAGTAAAATAATGTGTTATATTAATTACATCACTGTAATTTATCATTGTTAGAAAAAAATTCAAAATAATGTGTTATATTTATGCTCGTTATATCGATGTTAATAATGGGCAATGAGAAAAAAAAATTAAAAAAACTAGTCAACATTATAACGGGAATTAAAGAGAAAATTACATCACTGTAAATAATGTGTTACGTCACCGTTAATTATGTCATTGTAAATTACTTCATTTTGTGTTACATTACTGTAATTTACCATTGTTAGAAAAAATTTCTAATTAATTTGCTATCGTTAAGCTCGTTACAATGATGTAAATACATGACATCAAAAAAATATAAAAAACTAGTCGAGACTATAACGAAATTAAAGAGAAAAATGAGACGAGTATAATGGTGCAATTTTTTTAAAAAAATAATATAGTA
The DNA here is from genome assembly GCA_009363875.1 of Mikania micrantha. Classification (NCBI taxonomy): domain Eukaryota; kingdom Viridiplantae; phylum Streptophyta; class Magnoliopsida; order Asterales; family Asteraceae; genus Mikania; species Mikania micrantha. The sequence goes on along the minus strand of CM018688.1, from coordinate 2,940,785 downwards.
TAAAAAAGTTATGAATGTTTAAAAAAAAGGGGTAAACTTTATATAAATAACAAATGTCCTAAATGCCCTTCATACTAAAGACAAAGGAATTGACACGTGGCACGATCCTATACATTTACCTTTTTCAAGTAACCATTGGATGATGGTTAATGGGTTGTAACAAAAGATGAGGGTTATCAAAAATTCCATGCCCTATATATATATATATATATATATATATATAGGGAAGGGTATAAAAAATAACCCTCATCTTTTGCTACAACTACATAACCCATTTCAACCAACCATAAATTTACACATAAGTTTTTCATTAAAATATTAAAAAGGGCATCTTAGTCATTTTACCTTTATAAGTTTTTCCCCCCATCTTTTTTAACATTAATAACTTTTTTATAATATATTATTTTTTTAAAAAAATTGCACCATTGTATTCGTCTCATTTTTCTCTTTAATTTCGTTATAGTCTCGACTAATTTTTATTACTTTTTTTAGATGTCCTATACTTACATCATTGTAACGAGCTTAAATATAACAAATTTAATTGAAACTTTTTTAAAAATGATAAATTACAGTGATGTAATTTACATTGACGTAATTTATCGTGATGTAATTTACATTGACGTAAAATTTGGTTTCGGTTTTTTCGGTTAATTTGGTTCCGGTTCGGTTTTTTCGGTTAATTCGGTTTCGGTTCGGTTTTTTTTTGGCTTTTTGCTCATCCCTAATTTGTAACGAGCCTAAATACAACAAATTAGTTTGAATTGTTTTCGAACAATGATAAATTACATTACTATAATTATCATTGTTAGAGAAAAAAAATCAAAATAATGTTTTATATTATATTACTGTAATTTATCATTGTAATTATCATTGTTATAGAAAAAGTAAAATAATGTGTTATATTAATTAAATCACTGTAATTTATCATTGTTAGAAAAAAATTTAAAATAATGTGTTATATTTATGCTCGTTATATCGATGTTAATAACGGGCAATGAGAAAAAAATATTAAAAAAAACTAGTCAACATTATAACGAGAATTAAAGAGAAAATTACATCACTGTAAATAATGTGTTACGTCACCGTTAATTATGTGATTGTAAATTACTTCATTTTGTGTTACATTACTTCATTTTGTGTTACATTACTGTAATTTACCATTGTTAGAAAAAATTTCTAATTAATTTGTTATCGTTAAGCTCGTTACAATGATGTAAATACATGACATAAAAAAAAAAAACTAGTCGAGACTATAACGAAATTAAAGAGAAAAATGAGACGAGTATAATGGTGCAATTTTTTTTAAAAAATAATATAGTATAAAAAAGTTATGAATGTTTAAAAAAAAAGGGGTAAACTTTATATAAATACAAATGTCCTAAATGCCCTTCATACTAAAGACAAAGGAATTGACACGTGGCACGATCCTATACATTTACCTTCTTCAAGTAGCCATTGGATGATGGTTAATGGGTTGTAACAAAAGATGAGGGTTATCAAAAATTCCATGCCCTATATATATATATATATATATATATATATAGGGTAAGGAGTGAATGAGAACCCATAGTAATTGAGATAACCCATAAACTCAATTTGATTGGTTATCTAAATTAATAAATTTGAAATGTGTGGTCCATATTAAATCTGAGAAAAATGAGTGGTGGAGATTTCTCTATGGGTATTTTAGAGATTTGTGTGGTGTACTTGATTTGATTTTTAAAATAAAAGTTTACCCCCCAATTTTTTAAACCTTCATAACTTTTATATACATTATTATTTTTTTAAAACAATTACATCATTAAATTTGTCACATTTTTATCTTTAATTCAAGTATACTTTTGTCAAAAAAATTTAAAGTTTTTGAAATTACACTGATGTAATGAGCTGAATTTTTTCAAAGTGTTCGTAATTACACTGATGTAACGAGCTGAATTTTTTCAAAGTGTTCCTAATTACACTGATGTAATGAGCTGAATTTTTTCAAAGTGATCATAATTACACTGATGTAACGAGCTGTAACTTATTATTTTTTTTACGTTACAATTATCTAACTTTCTATCTTATTTGATATAAATTTATCTAATTAAGTAAATTTTATAATAAAAAATAAGTTTGTAAAATATATTTAAGATGAGAGAAAAAAAATTTGATGGAAAATTTTTGAAAAAAGAGAAAAATTATTGTACTTATGTTTTTTACGTTAGTGTAATTACGAACACCCGAAAAAATTTTGGCATGACTATAATGAAATTAACGAGAAAAATATGATGAGTTTAATGCTGTAATTTTTATAAAAAAATAACGTAGTATAAAAAAGTTATAAGTGTATAAAAATTAAGGGGGAACTTTCATTTAAAAAATAGGAAAATAGATGGTTTTTTAAGAGTGTGACACTTGTCACTCTTGCATTAAATCTGATTTTTGTAATTAACATAAATGACCATAATGCCCTTTTGTATTAAAATTTAATTAGTGACACATGTCACAACTAGATTAAATCTTGGAAATTTCAACAATTGGATTTGAGTTATTGAGTTTTCTCAATTATAGTGGGTTCTTATTTGAACCATATCCTATATATATATATATATATATATATATATATAGGGGAAGGTTCCATTGTTAACCCTCCCTTATAGCGTTAACCGCTTAACCCTAGCGTTTTTTGCCCGAATCTTAAATTTTTTTTTTTCATGGTTTTTATTTTGCAAAAATAAGGGGGGTTTCTTTTTTGTGTTTTTGCTAATTCATCACCGTTTAGAAGTTATTGTAAGTGTAAGTTACTTACACTTACTTACAAAACCGTATCTGATGCAGTAAATGTAAGTAAGTGTAAGTAACTTACACTTACAATAATTTCTAAACGGTGATGAATTAGCAAAAACACAAAAAAGAAACCCCCCCTATTTTTACATAATAAAAACCATGAAAAAAAAAATTTTAAGATTCGGGCAAAAAACGCTAGGGTTAAGCGGTTAACGCTATAAGGGAGGGTTAACATTTGAACCTCTCCCTATATATATATATATATATATATATATATATATATATATATAGCATAAATACAAATGCAACATTCTACATTCAATCCGGCCGAGTTTGTCCTAAAGGGCCGGGAGGTCAGTTCATGTCACCCTAGCTAGCTAATCGACGTAATTTTGAATCTACATTTTATGTAATTATTATATGTGAAATAAAGGATTTCAATTAGTTTTATTTATTAAGGCTAGCTTGATATATCATATATGTGTGATTTTATAGAGGGTCATGTAAGGGAACGTTTTTTATTGTTTTAGAAAAAAAACGCCACTACTAGTGGAGTTGATGTACTTTTTTGGTCAAAAACGCCACTAGTAGTGGAGTTGATGTACTTTTTGGTCAAAAACGTCATTGCTAGTGGAGTTAAAGGACATCCATGAATTTTTTTTTCAAATCTGACTCTGACATGCCTATCTTGTTTTTTCTCTCCCCTCTAAAACGCCACTACAAGTGGAGTTAGATATATTTGTGAAAAAAAAAAAAATTCAACGCCCATTGTAACCATTTTTTTAAATACAAACCTATTTTTAAAAAAAATTCTATGGTTTACGGGTATGATGATGTATAACGTGAGTAATAAAATTTGTTTTATAAAGTTTCTACTTCTGCCTTCTTTAATCGTTGCTTATCTTTGAAATGGTGGTGTATAAATTCCACACTAAAGAATAACATTGTTATTGTTATTTTTATTGAAATATTTTGTACTTTCATACTTTTATACATTAAATTTCTTTTACAAATCCAAACCAAAACGGAATCGAGCCGAGAAGGCTCGGTTGAAAAGGAACCATGTTCAAGCCAAAAAGCTAGGCCCGGTTTACAATATGATCAGAGTCAGATCAGTTTATAATCCGAGCCAAGTCCAAGCTAGCCTCGGCTCGTGAACAACCCTAATCTATCACGGGTTCTCAGAATCACTCTCTACAAACCCAATTTATTAGGAATCGATATGGTTAGATCCTGCCTAATACACCGATCGAAAGCATGGCAGCTTTAGTACACTGTAGTGGCAAAATTACCTCTTGATTACCATAGAGTTAAGACTTCGATTGGATCATGTAATATATTTGGTATTAAAATTGGGAAGTTTTCCCTTCAGAAACATATTTGGTTGGCACATCACATGCATGCATAGAATTCTTATTAAAAAACCGAAAAAATTACTCGTTTCTGAGAAATCGATCAAGGTTCTAAATCCTTGAAATTATATCATTCAAGGACAACTGACCGACTTTCTTGAACACATTAAATTATCAATTCCGACTGTACGTGATGAAGATACAAGCAGTTGAAGATGAAGATCGAACCTCGTGGTACTCAGATTGGTCGATCTCTCTGGAGTAGTTGGTATATATGTATGGACTAAGGAGAATGGTTGAAGAAGATGGAGTATGGAAAACCGACGAAGAGGCTTGGGGCTTATGACATTTCTTAAAGATCCTAAGGGCATTTTGGTAACTTACACTGTTACACATTTAAAGAATCCAGTATATATCTATATCTATACTTTATAATAAATAAATATTATTTTGATTATATGTCATTACCACATTAACTATTCCTTTAAATTGACATGTGTCAATGTGTCATTACCACAAAATTCTCAAGTTAATTTTGGCACATGACAATCACATATTATATCTAATTCAAATATTCACAATTTCAAATATATTTTAAATAATAAAAACCTAACTAAACCTAAATTTTTGGTTATTTGAAACCTAAAATCAAATAATCAGGATACACAAATCAAAAATATTTGACATACTATAATTCCAATTAAATTTAACTTGACTTTCGTTTGTACGTAAATTAATTTTTCCAATTTTATGTATTTAATTGATTTATAACAAAATGTTACTTTTTAAATATAAATATTTTGACTTTTTTTTTAATTATTTTTGTTTAAGAATAAATTTTTTAATGCTCTCAACTATTAACAAAATATATGATTGTTAACATATTATACTATTTTAATATTTTAAATTTTTAATCTATCTATACTAAGGCTATGTGTTATCGACCGTGAGAGAGTCGTGAGGGGCCCTGGTCACGCCCTCCCCCCATTGCACAGGGGCGTGAGGATGGTGTGGTGAGGGGCTGTGTGATGGTGGTCACAGGTGAGGGGCTGTGTTAGGGGTTTAAATTTATTTTATAATTAAAAAATAAAATAAAATAATAAAATATTAAATAAAGGTAGTGATGACGTGGAGTGTAGAGAACTGATGAAAGAGTGATGAATAACATATGAAAATATGATTTGGAGTGATTAGGAGGTGTTGGTTGATTATGTGGCGCCTACGTGGAGTGACGGGGAGTGATGGATAACACATAGCATAATAAATCAAAATAAAATGTGACACACGTCACTTTTCTACACTATCCTTATAAAATTTTTTTCGGCTCTCTCTCTTATTAAATGCATCCATATTAAATATATTTTTATACATTTTTATATTAAAAAAGGTCTTTAAAGCATTAAAAAATATATTAATTTTAAAAGAGTGTATTTTTTGAATCCAAATTATTATGAAATATAAAAATTCAATAATTGTTTTTCAAAACGAAATATTTAAAAAATTTTTAATAAACTTAGTGTTTAAATAAATACTATTATTATTTTATTACTTACGTATTAAACTATAATAACTTTTAATCATATAATTATTGATTATATATTATTTTTTTATTCAACCAATGTAATACACGGGGTATTAATCTAGTTCTTATAATAGTTGAACAAACCAAAAGAGATTATACTTTAGCGGTATTTTTTAGACTGACATATGATACTCCGTAAACTAATGTTTTTAGGTTCGAATTCCACAAGAGGTTTTTTTTTTTGAAGTATTGAGTTTTTTCAGAAATGGTGACTTGGTGGTGAATATGATCGGGTGGTACAGTTGGTGAAAAAATAATACTCTAGTGATCCGTTAGTGATAAAAAATCAGCGGTTAAAAAATAGTTAAACAAACCAAACAGGTTGCCAATTTTTATAGAATTTCACTTAAATTTCAATTCAGAATTGTTAAGTGTTTGGAGGCAACATGAGTTTAGTCAAAAATTGGCAACCGGTTGTTGACTTCTTGTTTTGGAAGCTAGAATATCCGCATGGAAGGCTTCTGATTTTTCCATTCGGGTAGAATCACACTTATAAATTCATGTAGGAGTTTAAAGATTTCATTGGCAACAGCAATTCTAATAATGATAATTGTAATAATGATAAATATTAAATCTTTTGCAAACATTTTTGATGATATTTATCAGAGTGTTGATAAGAAAGACAATCCTTAAAAATGCTACTTATAACACAACAATCAAACATATTTCTTTCAAACTAGTGTTGTTAATGAACCGAACGAGCATGAACTTGATTTTGCTTGTGTTTTTGTTTATTTAAATTTTAATTAGTAATTCATAAATGGTTCATGAACATCAATCATATGAAAATTCTTGTTCATGTTTTTTCCAGTGTTTTCGCGACCGGACCGGACAGCTCGCCCGGTCGGACCGCAGACCGCACACACAACCGGCCCAAAATAGTTGGAAGAACCGCCTGGCCAAAACGGTTCGGCGGTTGGACCGGAACCGGAAAAACGATCAAACTGGAATTGTTTTTAAAAAACTACCACTCCTCTTTCTTTTTTTATAGAGAGGTGAGAAACCTCTTTCTTTATTATCTCACCAATGTGGGACAACTATTTTCATACAAATTTGAACCCCTCTTTTTTCTTTATATAGAGAGGTGGGAACCCCTTTATTTGTTATCTCACAAATGTGGAACAACTTTTTTCATGCAAACTTGGGCTTCTCTTCATTCATTTTATATAGAGAAGTAAATAATCTCTTTTTTTGTTATCTCACCTATGTGAGACAAGATTTCAAGAAAAAAAATATTTAAACTAACGTATAATTAAACAAAGCTTATTTGATTTAAAAACATTAAATATTTTTCAAAATTATTCCGGTCTTGAATCTGGTCCGACCGGTCCGACCAGTAACTAGTAAAGCGTCCGGTTTGACGTTCGGTCCGGTTCTGAAAACATTGGTTTTTTCATCAAAGAATTGAACTTTTTAACGAACACAAACAGATTGCCATATATTATTTAAACAATAAAAATCAACATTATTAATTTCTAACTTAGAAATAATCATTTACATAAATATAGATTTTAATATTATGAAATTAAAATAAAAATAACTTTAATATTATGGCAATAAAATGGATAAATATAATAAATAAACATAATAAACGAACGTAAATGAACGCATTACCGAACGATTTACAAATATTCATTGAACATTTGGTTTATTTACTGCCCTATTTCAAACACATTTTCATTAATGTGTAATTCTCAAGACATGCATTCTTCGCTAAACACCAATATGTATCCCACGCAATAAATTTTGGACATTTAATTTATATAGCTTTATTACCCAAGTAGGGGAGGGTTCCTAAGAAAACCATCGTTTTGGAGAAAACTAAGAAAACTAATCACAATCATTACCAATTATTTTTTTTTTCATTTTTTCATTTCTATTTCCTTTTTATTATAAGATAAGAAATGTAAAAAAAGAAAAAAAAAATAGAAAAAAATATATATTTTAGGTTATTACATATATGTAATCACTATGTTACACATACTGATTACATATATGTAACTTGATAAGTGACACACGAAACTTTTTGAGTTACATATATGTAATTTCATGATTTACATATTTTTTTCAAAAAATTTTTGCGTATTATAACATTTCTATCCTTATAATAAAAAATTATGAAATTTTTTATTAAAAAATTTATTGGTTAGTATGAGTTTTCTTGGTTTTCTTCAAAATAAGGAGTTTTCTCATGAACCTTCCTCTACCCAAGTAAACATCAAATGTCATCAACTAATTGGATGAGGGTTGGGTTTAAATAAGGAAACAACATAGCTACTTGAGTTAAGTCGGAGTTCATAGGCTAAGTGAACGGGGAGCAACGGGTGATCGAAAAGCGAAGCGAGATCAACTGAGATGAAAACATAATTTATTTAAAAATATATATATATATATATATATATATATAATTTTAATCAAAATAACATGAATTTGTTAGTTGAAATATATGATTCACATCACTATTGATGATACAAAAAAAATCATTTCCAATGCTTTTCTTTTCTCAGCAATTTGCTGAAATTTTGTTCTGTTAAATCTTTTTTAACACTTTTAGGGGGAATCTATCTATACTAATAAATTAAAAATAATATGTCAAACATGTCGTTTTTCTAGACTATTCTTATAAAAATTTCCCCCCTCTATCTCCTATTAAATGCATCCATATTCAATAATAATAATATCAAATCTTAAATATATACTTTTATACATTTTTAAATTAAAAAAGGTTTTCAAAGCATTAAAAAATATATTAATTTTAAAAGAGTGCATTTTTTTAGAATCCAAATTATTATGAAATATAAAATATTTAATAATTGTTTTTCAAAACGAAATATTTAAAAAACAAACTTTAATAAACTTAGAATTTAAATAAATAATATTATTATTTTATTACTTATGTATTAAACTATATAAACTATCAATCATATTATTATTGACTATTTATTATTATTTTTGTTTAATTTGTGTAATATACGTGGTGTTGACTTAGTACTTAAATATATGTTGAACAAAACTTGATTTTTCTTGTTTAAATCTAAAAATGTTCAATGCGAACCCCCCAAATAGGAAGGTTTTGATTCCCATACAGAGTCGGTCCCATGACACGAGCTTTCGGATGATTAATATGTTATATACATTATTTTATTATTTGTAAAAGTATTAAGAACAAATTAAGGCATCCTAGGATACAAAACCAGTGACAGAGCTTAAATGGGTAATTTTAGATGGTGAAAGGGGGTGGGAATTTTACTGTGAAGGCATAATTAATAGTAAAATCAATATCTATAAAACGTAAAATTAACATTACTGGTGAAAAATAAGAAGGAACAACCGCCCCACCTTCACTAAGTCACTAAGCTATAAGCTGCTGCATAAAAACGAGCTCAACTCAAAGATGACCACACATTCCAAAAAGCAGTAGCAACTAGAAACTCATAGATTAGTCTTCTTGTGGTGTTTATTGTAATCATGAAAAGCAGGGCGACTCCACCTCATTCCATGGCTGATCCAGCTAGGCAACCAGCCAAATTGATTAATTTAATATTAAATTACGTCTTGCATTTTATTTAATTTTAAACATTATCTTTACTAGCTAATTAGTACCCATTTATTACACAATTTGAAAAAAAATTATAATAAAAAATCATCATCAAAATTAAGAGAATATAAGATATCATTAAAATTTTGTATATTTAATACTTTAAGTGATAAAATAATAATTATATTCATTAAACACTATTGTTTTTCTAATTTTGTTTATTTAAACATTTTGTTATATAAAACTATTTTTGAAAATTCTATATTTTATAATAATCTAGTTTTTTTTTTTCAAAAAAGTGTGTTTTTAAATATTAATATGTTAAAAATCTTTTTTATTTTAAAAATGTATAAAAAATATATAAAATTAAAATGCTACGTAAACATGTCATGTATTCCTAAAACTATGATTTGTTAAATTATGTATATTCTTTCTACGCTTTGAAAATTCATGAGATTCATAATTCTCATTATTTCTGTTAACCTCTAATCCATTTGAAATAGCTAGGTTAGAAATATTTTTTATAACTAACACATCTACGTCAAATTTATTTTTAAACCTATGACATCCTTTTTTGAAACAATTCCACACACTCATCTAATATAATCTTAAATTTATGTTTTTTTTTATTTTAATAAGACTTAAAACTCTTATTGGTTGATAGAAACATTTTCTCACAACACATAAAACTAGAATCCCTTTGATACAAATAATAGAAAATAGAAAATACGCAGTCGTACGATCTTTTATATATATATAGAATGAAATAAATAGTAATATGTATAATGTAAAAGACGAAATAAAAAATATATATGTACATGAATGAACAGTTTAGTCTTCCATTAACATGCAAGTTGCTGCGTTTATTAAGGATTACTTCATATTTCACTGATCCACTTAACATTTTTAATATTTTTTCTTTATATATTTTTGGGCTTTTGAGAAAGTAGTGTGATGTCGGCCATCTTACTCTAAAATAATTATATTCTGTAGGTTTCTTGTACCTTGATTATCTTTTTATAAGATATTTTTAAAAATAAATTTAAGTGGATGAAAATATCGATTTATTAATACTATATTAAAATTAATTTATTTTTACTATAGGATTATTATGAAAAAAACAGATACCTTCTTAATTCTTTTTTACTAATTTTAACAAGATATCGAGGACTGCTATTTATTAAACTACAAGTAGTCCTCCGCCTTCAAGATCATACCAGATTCTACTTATCATCTGAAACAAAATAACGCAAATTCTGTTTTATGTGATATATATTATCCACCTATCTACCTATTATAATAAATGAGTAATTTTAGCAGACATATGTCATCTTCTAGTGCAATCTGAAAAAAAATTTCACGCCTCTTTCTTTTAATAAATAATATAATCTTTACTAATTAAATTATAAGAATATTTAATTTATATCTTATCTTTAAATATAAATATATTATTATTAAATATTTATTATGATTTGATATTAATGAATTATATTTTTTTTAAGTATTCAACCCATGTAATACATGGGTTTCTAAGCTAGTTTACTATAACTTATCTTATCTTACTACTATAATAAACAAAAATCATTTTTGCCACTTGTCATGTTTTTAGAATGTTAATGCCACATGTCATCTTATTGTTATTTCATTTCATTATCTTTCTTAATAAATAATTATACCATCTCTCATATTAAATAATTATAATATTAATCATATTATTTAAATTTTTCATATTAAGAATTAAAATAGTTTTAAATATATTAAAATTTATTTTTTATTAAAAGATATGTACTTTTTTCTAAAAATTAGAATTTTCTTATAAATAAGAAAATTTTAAAATCGTTATTTTTAGGAAATTAACAATTTTGTAAAAAACAAGCTTTCTTAAAAAGATGATCTTTTTAAAATGAAACTAACTATAAAACTAAGTTTATCAACAATATGATTTTTATAAACAATTGATTTTTTAAAACAAAATATTTAAAAATGATTTTTTTTAAACCAAAAGTTTTAAAGAAATGATGTGGAAAACTATGATTTTTATAAACAAAATGATTTTTTTTAAAACCAAAGGGCTTATAGCCTAATGGTACCCCATTGACTTCCCGAATGAGAGGTCTTGGGTTCGAGTATCGGCTGGAGCAAAAACATGCTCTAGAAGGTGGTGGCAATGTACACATTTAAACAGTGATACTTAGGGTTAGCTGTTCAAAAAAAACTATATGAAGTTTTCAACGTAATAGTTTAAAAATCTTAGCTGTAACAAACTAAGAAGATTAGATAATAAGTATTTAGTTATAAGAGTTTTTAATTATTAGTCTATTATATAAAATCTTTGTCTATACTTACTTTGATCATTATATACCAAAATATTGTTTTATAATTCTTAAGTTTTTATTACTAATTACTAACTATTTAATATCACTACTACAAAACTGGGTATTTGCAACAAAATTTTCGGTCGCAAAGTAGTCTCAAATAACCTTTTGCAACTACTTTGCTACCAACATAGCTGTCACAAAAACCTTCGTAGCTAATACTTTTTTGCGACCACAATTGCGACGATCAAGTATTTTGCGACCGGTTTTAGCAACGGAAATTCTGGTCGCAATTAATGCGACGGATTAGCGACATGATTTTTGCGACGGGTTTGCGATCAGTTTTTGCGATGGATTTGCGACGAGTTTTTTGCGACTGTTTTCCGACAAGATTTTTACAATCATTTTGCGACGGGTTTTTTGCGACTATCTTGCGACGAGAAATTTGCAACGACTTTGCAACTAAGGCGCTTGCGAAGTGTTTGCGACGAATTTGCGACCATTTTTCAGCCATTTTACAAAATAAACATATACGTAAAAAGATAATAAAACCTGCAAATAATTTTCAAATTTTTGAATAGAACCTACTTTATAAACATTAAATATCCAAAAGCATCAAATGTCCAAAAACATAAAATATCCAAAAGCATCAAACATCTAATTTGTTTTAACTAGGCATTCAAACATCCTCTAAAGCATAGTTTCTTTCTCGGCCATTTCATTTTTTTTCTTTTTCTTTCACCAACTCCTCTATAATTTTGTTTAACCTTTGCATCTACAATCAAAAAACATATACTCCAATTAGCAAATAAATATTAAAACTCAAATACGCTAGTACAGCCATAAGTTTAGGATAACCAATCATGGTTTATTCCACTCCCTCAATGTGTTAATTGCAGGTTGCCAAGCAAAATAGTCAAGTATTAAACACATTATAAACTAAATCCCAGTTGATCGGAAGTTTAATATGTAGTTCACTGTCGAGGTCACACAACTTGCACATATGACAACAATTCGAGCTCCTTTGTCCTTTAATCTCAAGCTTAAAATAACTCTTCAACCTGTATACATTATTGGTTCCTAGTCTTAAGAACAAGTCCATTTTTTTTATAGAACATTCTCATGCAATTATCAGCTAATCTCTCTTTGATAATATGTAAATGGAGATGCCTCCTACACCTCCCAAACTCTCTAAAATTTGTCCAGTTCATAAATTTCGTTAAAAAATTATGATTGCTATTTTGATGTTCACGCGTTAGGTAATATTCCATCTAAAATTGAGGTAGAATTCCGTGCTATTAACAATAGGCCTAGAACTACATAACTGGTTCCCTCCCTACTTCATTAAAAATGGTGCAACAGTGTTGCTTTTTGGTGCGTTCTATTTGCTAAGCAGATATGAAATCCATTGTTCAGCAATTTCATTCCCAAACTTCTAAACCTATGAATCGAGGAGAAAGTTTTAAGAAACAAGAACCTGATAGTGGCCGAAATCGAACCAGATTGAGAAAACTCAGGGAAAACGATGCAACCGCTGTAGATCTGCCAAACAGAAGCTCCGATTTCTAACAACGAATAGACCGCAACGATCGAATTAGGAGCAAAAACGAACCTGCAAAGTTGCGATTCTTCAATGTTTGTGATGATTTTGAGTTAAAATGAGTGAAAATATGTAAAATCACATAATATCTTCCCTAATTCATCGATATGATTCCTAAAAGATTAAAAAACAGGAACATCTATTCACCGCAATAGAAGTGAACAAAGCACGCGTACCTTGGAGAGTTCAAGAAGTGCGTTTTCGCGAAGATCGGGACTGCTGAGATCGAGTACCAGTTGCTCGGCGGACTGCATTTTCCGATCGTTTTCCTGATTTCTCGCCAACGGTGTTTGGGGGGACAAACGGAGACGAGATATAAAAAGTTGAACACTCCGACCTCTTTATGTGTGATATTTTTTGAACTATTTTACAACCAACATTTTGCGACCATTTTCCGACTATAATTTTTCGACCGTTTTGTTACCATAACATAAATTTCATGAATTCTACGACTGTTTCGCGACGTGAAATTTACGACGGGTTTGCGATGAAACTTTTGCGACCGTTTTACCACTGAATTTTTTTTATTTATTTGTAATTTTATTTTTTTTACTTTTGAGACTTTTTTGCAACCAAAAATATTTAGTCGCAAATTTTGCAACGAGTTTGCGACAGTTCTCAGGCTGGTTGCTAAATTTACGACAATTTTCTTTTGGTAGCAAACCAATCAGAAAATTTACGACCAATTTTTTCCGGTCGCAAATTTCGTCGCAAATACCCGGTTTTGTAGTAGTGTATTTTATGATTAATCCGTGTAATACACGGGTTAATAACCTAGTAATAAAAATAAAGAAGATGTGAATAGCAAATGTTGTGATTGTTCCAATTATTTTTTTGATGTCCACATTCTGTTGTTTTTGTAATTATCTTATTTCAAAATTTTTAAATATTTCAGTTTTGATTCTTTTGTTAATAATTTGTTTATCCTCGCATTCTTTTCATTTTTTTAATTTTTCTTTACGTTATGTTTAATACTATTTTTTGTTTAGATTTTATCTTTGTTAACGTTATATATGTTTGTTCTTGTTGTCGTCTTTTTTAATATATATATTTTTAAATATTGTACTTTTAAGATATTCTTTTATTAATGCTATATTTGTTTGTGCGAGTTACGTTTTGATTGTGCTTTTTACCTGACTTTTAAGCATTTTTTTCACTGTTTAAACAGATTCATATTTTGATTATACGTTGTTTTTACATTGGTTGGCTACTGTCATGAAACTCATGAACTAGGTTTTATAGAACGGGTATCTTTGTAAATATTAACTAAGTTTTTTTAATCGTTTCAACTTTCAATTACGTCATCAATTTTTTTCCTCTTCAAAATCACTCAAATTTCAGTAAATATTCTAATTATATGTATTTTTTTAAAATATTAAAATTATTTAAAATTAATCGAGACAAATATAACATATATGAATATATATTTATACGTATTTGCTTATTAGGTTTTCTCAATTTGACTTAAATTTTACAATTTTGAAACTTTGATGTTAATTCATGAATTTGTATTATTCATGATTACATCTTATTTTAGGTTAATTAAAAAAAATTCACTAATTATTAATAAAATTTCAAATACGTTTCTTTTGCCTCTAGTAAGTTTTACAAAAATTAAACAATTTTAAAAAAGTTATATAGGACTGGAATATGTCACACCCTCAAATTCCCACTCGTGGTGTGAGTCCACGTGGGTGTGACGTGGCCAGAATCACAGCTCAATGGTCATATAGAACACCTCTATATGCGTTTACAAAACCAATATTTGACATAATACGACAATGAAATAGTTTGCAGCGGAATGTAAATAATATTGCAGCGAAAATAAAATAAGTTTAAAACATGCAGCGGAAATAAATGTCAGACAACACAACGTTTAGTACATAAACTAAATGAAATTGTTTTTCAAAAGACAGCTATCATGAATGCGGGGTCCTATGCTCATATCCCCTAATGTGCATTCCTGTTCCATAGCCTGCTAGTTACCTGAGAATACAAGTTTGAAAAAGTATCAACACAATGGTTGGTGAGTTCACAGGTTTTGATATACATATGGTAATAAAAGTGTGTCATGCTGTTTATCATATGTTAGTACCGAGCCCTAGGCTCCAAGTGTTAGTGCGTCACTACCGAACTAGACTTGTTTGTTCTTGCCCACACTGTGTCTCGTACACACGGTAAATTAGGTCAGAATTTGCACGGGTTATGACATCCAGTCAACATAGTGCCCCGTGGGGTTAGTCATTCCCTAATTGATCCATTCAAATCTACCACGTTGTTCGTACATTAACGGTAAGACTTTGCGAGGGCTTGTTACGAGTTCAACACTTAATGTTTGTCTAATAAACCAGCATACACAAAAATGTTTGTACAATAATAAATGTTTGACTCGATGTAACTAGTATTCTCCCCCTATTTAAAAGCGTTTGAAAAAGAGTAAAGAGGGGCCATAAACTCACCTTAGTGAAGAGAGTGATAAGCAAGCGTAAGCTCCTGTAATAGCAGTGCGTCGGTCACCGGCGACCTATATCGTATACCGTACGTGAGTTCGTGTAACGATTGTGCTCGTGTTCGTGTTAGTGCTCGTGTTTGTGCTCAACAACCCTCGGTTGTTCATGTTTGTCCGTGTCGTTCCATAATGACCGTGTTTGCTCGTGTTGGTCCACATTGACCGTGTTTGACTATGTTGGTCCACAATGACCGTGTTTGACCATGTTTGACCAAAGTTGACCGTGTCTAGTCAACGACCCGTTGGTGAACTGTGTGACGGTTTGTGAATTGTGTAAGTGTTTGTCGTGTGCAAAACGCGCAAGTCGCGTCTATGGACAACTTACTATCTATAGTAAGTTTCCATTTGAGGAAAGTTCACAAAGCATATTGATTTTTGAGTTCTAGCATGCTCATTAGTCCTACATGATCATGTTAACACATAGCACGTCATCATACGGGTTCACATAAGTCGTTTATAACATGTTTGCACATAAAAGTTTCCTAAAATGGAAAGTTTCAATTTATAGCATACGTGACATCGGAAACCATCTAACTTAGCATCTAATCATCATGGTATAACATATTAAACCACTTAGCATGCTCAAATCATACAAAGTGTTTATAAGTCACGATTTCTCAAATTAAAGTTACTATAAATAGTAACTTTGTGGTTTTGCATGAAAATGTCCATTCTAACATTCCTAGACCATTTTTACATCACAAAACATCAAGATAAACCATCTAACATTATCTAAACATGTACATATAGCCAAATTCATCATCTATCAATATTTGACCCACAAAAGTTACTAAAAATAGTAACAATGCCCAATATGACCATAAACATTATCAAAATCACATTCTAAGTATTCAAATCATCATCTTATCATCCTGATATCATATCCACATACATGCATGTCCACCATTTGCACCAAAACATCAACTTGTAACCAAAAAGTTACTATAAATAGAAAGGTTTACAAAAATCACATTTTTAATCATCAAATCACAATCTAATCTTGCAATATCACTTATACATTATCAAGAATCATCCCAACATCAATAAAATCATCTAAAATGCCTTAGATCATACATGCATGCATCTATATCATCATAAATCATCATTTTAAGTACAAGGGCTTATACCCATCATCTTAGATCATCATAAAACACCATTATAACATCATAGATCATCAAGGAATACATTAGAACTAGCAAACCCAGAAGTAAAACTCGTGCATGTGGGTGATTCGTGCTTGCATGTGGGATTTAAGCCATGCATGTGAGTTTATGAGTGTCTAGAGAGTGTTTTAGCCATAAGAAATGTAAGAACTACCTCCCAAAGCTTCAAAATTCCCTGGGATGATGAGCACTTGTCCTCTCAAGCTTCTGGTTGGCGAGAATGTGTGGCCACAAGGTCGTAGTGGTGAGTTCCAAGCTTCTAGATGGACTTTAGGCTTCAACCTCCAAGTTCTTGAGCTTCAAGATAGTCTTCAATGGTGGAAAGAGGCTGTAAGGGGGCGTAGGAGACGAAGTTGGACGAGTTATGGCGTGTAGAGTCAGAGAAATGATGAGAAGAGGTAGCATAGGCATGATGTTCTTGGTTTTATAAAGATTTTGTCGACTGAGCGGCTTCGCATACCGCGAGGGGGCTTCCAAATCATCTCCGCGTACCGCGACGGATTTCGGGAGTCAAACCCCCGCGATGTGGGTCGCGCACCGCGACGATGCTCCTTGCTGGGCCATCGCGTACCGCGATAGGCCCCTGAAGAGCCCAATAAGCCTATTTTAATGGGTTTGATCCGTTCGTCGCCGTTTTCACGTCCACGAACTATCGTTTGGCCTCGTTTGAACTTCCAAGTTCAATGGGTGAGTGTTTCGTGAGGTTTCGAGTGTTGTGCTTCACAATGTGCTAGACGTCCACCAACGTTCGTGTGTTTTGACACGTGTGTGCTGTTTGCCGATAATTCATCGAATTATCTTGTTGTGGGTCAGTGCTCGTACTGTCGTACCACGTGCCACACTAAATTAATCTAATTCTAGTGCCACGTGTACATAAAACATTCAAATAAACATTTAAATAAATAATAAACTGACCTGGAATTTACGGGGTGTCACAGAATACCTAGCTTAACATTGAGTGACTTTAGTAAGAAAAAAAACTTTAAGTAACTTTAATGAAACATTAGGAAAACTTGATTAATATTAGGTGAAATATTTTTTCTTAAAAATTACTATTTTTTAGATATTGATGAAATTAAGTGTTTTAAGTGCAATATATTGGTCTGGTTTAATTATTAATGGCATGTTTGGAGTTGCTTATTTAACTTTAAAATGAATTTTTGTTAAAAGTTTATTAACTTATAACCTTTTGATATGTAAATAGTCAATAAATTATTTGGATTATATTTTAAAAAAGTTTTTAGATTAGTTTTTAACTTATTTCTTGAAAAGGTTAAATTTTTTTTTTTTAAAAGCCACAAATTTTAACTTTTTAAAGCAACATTTTTATTTAACCGTACCGAAAATAAAAAAAAAAAGTTATTAAGTTAGTTTCACTTGCTGTCTGCAAATCCCGTTTCATCGCTAACTTCTTTTCGGTGAAGGTAAAGAAAGCTGATACCTCTTGGTTATCGTATATATGAGGTTTTAACGGTCTCGTCAACCTCTCCACATCGACTCCGGCTCTCTTGTAAAATTAAGGAGTTTTGTTTATTAATTTAATTAATCGCAAGAAAACAAAATATATTGTAAAAAATAGATACCACAAAATGGCTTTAAAATAAAAATAAAAATAAAAATTGACAAGATACACGTGTGTGCCTTTAAAGAGTTATTATTTGTGGATTAAAATCTCCAATTCTTTTCCGAAAGTAAAGTTCCCTCACGTAAAGAAGATGAATTAATTAATATACTTTTGGTTAAAAAATATCGTAACTACACGTATGATATTGCTTATAACTGTTAGCCACATTTTATTCGTTCGGTCATGTTCTTCTAAAATGACAACTTTACCTACCTTGCACATTTTTTAGTCGTTACAGTACCAAGGTATAAAAAAATTTGTAAAAAAATCATATAAAAATTATTTTATTTTTAATATACATTTTAATTTTTAAAAATATCTTAAACCCTCTCTTCATACTTTTTTCTAGTCTTTAATCTTTGTTTATTTCTATATTTTATTTCAACTTTTTTTTTTTTTTAATTTTACAAATTCTTTCATTCTTTTTTCATTTTTCTTTTTATACAACTTCAGTCCATTTACCGTAATTGAGAATGAGTTGTGTCAAATTCAATACTCTTTCGTGCTTATTTTCACGGGCATTTCAATTTTGTCTACGTAAGAATGTAAATTTTTTTCAAAAATTGAGTTGTATTAAATATAATGCATTTTGATTTGACTGATATAAATTTAATTTTGTCATATAAACGATTTTGGTCGTTAATAATTTATTTTACTCAAGCCACATACATACAAGGTTTGCAAATGCTTTCTTTATCATGTTAGTATCATCTTATAACTTGTTGCAGACTTGCACCATGTGGAGTAAAAAAAAAACTTCTTACATGATATTGATTTTAGTATTGATAATTTCTTTTTACTATAATTTGATTGGATTAATATTAACATCAAATGGGAAATCAAAATTATATTTATATGAGTTAAAGAGGTATGAGTCACACTTTATCAAAAACTATATTATGAATTAAGACACTAAAAAACTTAAAAGTTAACAAGAGGGAAGCTCTAAAACCATAGTAGTTTATGGTTGCACTTCCTCTTCCTTTTGGGAGGCTAGAGGCCTGGACAACGCACTATAAAATTGCCTTGTTAAAGTACCTTTTGGTACATAAATTATAATTAATCAAATTAATTTGCAGGTTTATATAGTATTTTAACAAAAAGTTTAATATTGCTGTACCTAAACATATAGGTACGTAAATAATAATCATAAACTATGAAATGTAAAATAAATTTTTTTTTGTATAGAACAAAAAAACTAAAGTCATCTTTGTAAATGAAAAAAATTAGAATTTTGTTAATTGATACCAAATTATTGTAAACTAGGTTTTCCCCACCGCGAGTTACGGCGGGTTATCGCAATGCACTCCCGATAATGGTATTATATATCATTTGCAGAAGTATAAGTTATATACAAAAATCAAATCTCTCATCACGAACTATATACTAATTTTCCGTTAAAACATAAAATCATACAAAAATCCATACAAATATATTACGAAAATAATAGAAAAAATACTCACAAAATACTTCTCATCGGCAACCAATTGTTGAATTAAAAAAAACCTAAATTTCTAAGCAAACATCGATTTTCAATGAGAACAAATAAATCAACGTAGCCTTTTCCGAACACCACCAAAACCCTAAAAAGAATAACGTTTTCTCATTATATATATTCATTGTTCATAATATTTAATAATATATAGATATATAAACATAAAATCATACAAAATCCATACAAATATGTTACGAAAATAATAGAAAAAATACTCACAAAATACTTCTCACTGGCAACCAATTGGTTAAATTAAAAAAAACCTAAATTTCTAAGCAAAAATCGATTTTAAATGAGAACAAATATCACCGTAGCCTTCTCCGAACATCACGTTTTTTCATTATATATATTCATTGTTCATAATATTTAATAATGTATATACAAACACACAATTTAAATATAATATTATTATTTATACTATATATATATTAATAATCAAAAGAAAAACAATTGAAAATATACTTCAAAAAGAAAGAAAACTTAAAAAAAAAAAATTATACCTTTAAACAGGTTAACGGATCAACCAGTTTTAAATGGGTTAACCCATTACAACCCATTTTGATAAACAAGTTATATTTATCAACACAAAACTTAGTTATTTTGTTGTGTTGCTTGTTTGTGTTTTGGGTCCTATCATGAAACATTAGCGCAAATTTTAATAAGTTAGAGATTCATACGTTGCAGTTAGAAAGTGCGGCTTTCAGTTGACATTATTAACATGTAAAATTGATATTTTTTAAAATAAACATACTTGCATAAAAATATCTTTCAATTCTCCGGACTTCATCATCACATTAGTGAGTTTAGCTGACAAGGAGATAGCAGATTCTAAAGTTGCAGGGTTTGCAGCAAGTACAATGCCCTGAATGCAGGATGGTAATCCTCTTACATATCGGTCAATTCGCTTTTCCAGTGTTGGCACACCAAGGCTATCAATTCATGATAGCGAGTAGTGTACGTCATGTGATCAGCTCCTTTCATCACATGATTTGAGAGTTCAACTTCCAAGTTCTGTAGTTCGTGCTTAGGACAGAACTCATCCCTCAAGAGGGTTTTGAATTTTGC
This sequence comes from Mikania micrantha, assembly GCA_009363875.1. Classification (NCBI taxonomy): domain Eukaryota; kingdom Viridiplantae; phylum Streptophyta; class Magnoliopsida; order Asterales; family Asteraceae; genus Mikania; species Mikania micrantha. Next base: position 2,919,773 of record CM018688.1, on the reverse strand, counting down.
CCAAGGCATGGCTAGTGCTTCATCCCTACCTCGAGCGTTTATCTGTGAGTTCCACCAAGTTAGGGCACGGTTACTGAAAGATCCCGCAGCATAGCGAACCTTATGTCTCTCAGGACAACTGCTTAGGTCCAATGTATTTTCCATCTTCTCTAGCCATTGGATCAGTCCAACGGCTCCTTCAACACCGCTAAAGCTTGGCGGTTTGCATCCTACGCCCGGAGTTGTTACCGTGGTCTCGAATCCTGTTGATTATCTCCGGAATAATATCCTTCATCTGGTTAGTCAACTGGCTACTCAGTAATGTTGCCAAGGCAACAGTAGCAGGGTCCAGAATTAAAGCTGCATTCGGATTCGGAGGAGGACTATGTGGAGGAGGAGGAGGCGGTGGTGAATCTGGTGGTGACGGTGTCGAAGAGTGAGGTGCAGAAGTCTGTGAAGTAGGTACCGGTGTCGGTTGTTTTCTGGGCGGCATTCTGATCATAACCAAAAGATATTGGTTAGTGCAGTGATCGAATGCAGAAAACACAATGCAAACTTAAGTCTTATGTTCTCTACATGAGGGTCCCTAAGTTATAGTCTAGGTCAAACCGTTTAAGTAAATGACCTATTATTCTCTATAACCTTGAGCTCTGATACCAATCTGTCACACCCTGAGTCGGCGGGGTTGGATCGAAGTCCCTGTCGGGCGGAAGGTTCTCGGAGCGCGATATCGTGATGATCAGATTGTTTACATAGCATCAATGTTAAGAATAATTAAGCACAATAAATCATTAACTAGGATTACAAAGTTAAATTACAAATATCAAGGTTTGGTAATTTAACTAAGTAAACCTTTCCAAAAGAATCAAATACATCTATCTTGTATTTGTACGAGATATCAAAAAGAGATTCGTATTGATCTCAAAAGATGTGCTTCTTCAAAAGTCAACTAGGATCTATGTCTGGTCATCCTAGTATGCAATCTTGAATCTTAGCTTAATCCTGTGCGTCACCTGAGAAAGCATGTAATAAAACAAAGTCAACACAATGGTTGGTGAGTTCATGTAGTTTTTACGTAAAAGTAGTTTGTAAAATTCTTTGGATGACAACCTTAACCTCACCATTAACCACATATACCATCTGATTCAGTATGCTTATATATAGGGCATATGTAGGGGACCAACCCCAGCCACCGTCCCACCACATACTGAACCACATGATATATTGTTCCTGATGATAATTAAGTGTCTCATCCTACTTGTTTGATTCCCAAAATGTTTGATTCCAAATGTTTGATTCTTTGAATTAGATTACCCTGTAATTGTTTACCTTGATTCCCTGAATGACAACCTTAACCTCACTAACAACCACCTATGCTATTCAACCAAGTATGCTTATATATAGGGCATATGTAGGGGACAAGCCCCAGCCACCGTCCCACCACATACAAGCCACCGTCCCACCACATACCGGGCTGCTTAACATATTGTTATTAATGATAATTAAGCGTTTCATTCCACTACTTTGATTCCATGACATATGATTCCTAGCATTTGTTTTCCCTGCCCATGTTTACTTTGTTTCCCTCGAAATGACAACCTTAACCTCACTAACAACCACCTATGCTATCCAACCAAGTATGCTTATATATAGGGCATATGTAGGGGACAAGCCCCAGCCACCGTCCCACCACATACCGGGCTTCTTAACATATTGTTATTAATGATAATTAAGCGTTTCACTCCACACCATTGATTCCACAACGAATAAGTATCAAGTTTAACAGGCCCCATTATGGACAGCTGAAAACCCTAAGGAGTTCAGCATCCGTCCTTATTGATCCTATTTATGACTCGTGACATGTTTTGATAGAGACACCTTCCAGTTAACACAAAGTCAACTAGAAGAACTCAATCATTCTAGTCACTTGTCATCACCATGGATGAATCAAGAAGAACACTGAATGACTAGTAGGGGTTGACACACAGGTCAACACGCGGCGGCCAAATCAGTCTGTCTTACATGACTCTGACAAAGATTAACACTGATGACTAGTAGGGGTTGACACACAGGTCAACACGCGGCGGCCAACAGTCTGTCTTACAATGTCCAAAAGTTTATGCATACAAGTCTAAAGCATTCACATTGTTTCACTGATGACTAGTAGGGGTTGACACACAAATCAACACGCGACGGTCAATCAGTCTTTTGTTTAAGCATCTCATGTTTCAAGCATTCAAGTGTTCAAGCATCCAAATGTATCAAGTATTCCAAGTGTTCATGTATCCCAAGTATATCAAGCATTCAAGTATTCAAGTATCCTGAATGTATCAAGCATTCACGTATGTCAAGTATTCTAAGTATAACAAGTATTCACGTGTTTTCAAGTATCTCAAGTGTAACAAGTATTCACATGTTCTCAAGTATTTCAAGTGTATTAAGCATTCAAGTGTTTCAAGCATCTCACGTATATAAGTATTTCTAAGACTATATGTTTCAAATTAAGTTTAAGCAAATCGTCATAAGTGTAAAGTAATTTAATACTTTACTAAAGGTGTAAAACATTAACTTTCTGAAATAATTGTATAATGCCTTAGTGTTTAGTTTAAGTATTTTCAAAGCCTTAAGATTTTGTATCTAGTTAAACAAAGAGTTTATAAGTTAAACCTCAATCGTATAATTTAAGCAATATAGCTTATAACATAAGTATATGGTTCAGAGGATAAGTATTTAGTTTATAACATAAAAGTTTATAAGGTTTAGGCTTCAAATCTATATTGTAAGTCTCAAGTATATAGTTTCAAGTTTTCACAAATTATTTCACCATAAATCCCATAAGTTTGCATCAAGTCTCATGTCTAATGTATAAAGATTTACAAGTATAGACCTCCAGTCTCATGTTTAAAGAATAAAGTTTCACAAGTATAGACCTCAAGTCTCATGTTTAAAGTCTAAAGTTTCCCAAGTATAGACCTCTAGTCTCATGTATACGTTTTAAGTCTATTGCTTTTCAATGTTTACTATGTTTCACAAATAAATTTCAGCATAAGTATCAGGTTTATGTTTAAAGCATTAGATAACAATTCAATGATTTTGTGAAAATGTTTAACATGCTTCTCAGTCATGAAATAAAACAAATAAATTTGAAAAGGGACAATTGAACTCACCTGATGATTGAAGTGATTGACTTAGCTTTTTTAAGAATGCACGCGCTCTTTGTTGTGTTTGTTGTTGTATTCACGATCCTGTATTGATTTCATGTTGTTTGCATCTTATAAGTATAAGTTGAAATAATTCATGTGTGTGTAGATGTTGGTGTTAGCCATAAAGTTGGCTAACACTTTGAGTCTCGGTCTTTATTCGGCCTCGTTATGTGTGATCACTTATGTTCATTTGATGTGTCTTCCTATTACAGGTTGAGTTCACTCGTTTGTTACCAATAACTTCTTAGTAGTTTGTGACCTCATAGTTATAACAATTTAATGTTTCAACATATGAGTTCTATCTTACCTTGTTTCCCTTTCGTTATCACTCCTTTCTGTCTTTGTTGTATGTTAAGTTGTAAATCTCACACAAGTGATCACTAGTATTGATTTAAGGCGTTTTCAGTTTAGTTATCATTTGGGCCAAAAGATCAGTTGGGCTCAATCTACTACCTAAATCAATCAAAGCAACTTGGGCCAAGTGTGAGCCCAATATATGAAGTAGGCCGAATCAATTTATTGGATTCGAAAGATGTGTGGATCGACTTCAAAGTTTGGGCCAATCTAATTGGGCCTTGGTTTAAATTAAAGGCTATGTTTCAATTAAATAATTATGGACCGTCAACATACCATTGGGCCGGATAACTATGGGTAACTCACGTGGGCCTTTTGGTTTGGGAGTGTGGGCCGAATAGATTTGATCTAGTGTTCAACCCGAGATGAATTGGGCCGCACAGTTAGGGTTTGGGCAAATTAGTTGGGCCGAACATTGTTATGGGCCTAGGGTTTGGGCCTGCCACTTAATCGTGATCCCACATATCACATACAACAACCGGTAGTCTTAACGAATTCATTGGGCCGACTAAACAATTATGGATCAAGATTAGAGATGGGCCTACACGTTCATCTAATCACCAAAAGTTGGGTTGGGCCACCAGAAAAGAAAAGGAATGGTCGAACAGTGATACCAGCGAACCCTTGCTTCCACTTGAGCCTAGGTTCGGCTGTCTCATGCATGCCATTCGGCTGGTATAGGTTCGTAGCTCACCAGGTGTTTTAATCAGAGAAGGTTCGTGGCATCTTAACGTTAGGTTCGCAGCAGAGGGTTTGTCATGCAGGTAAAGGTTTGGCTGGGACAAGGCCGCCTAGGGTTCGGCTTCGTAAACACCCAGTGCATAGGTTCGCCCCTGAACTCAAGGGTTCGGCTGCTGTGGTTAGGTTCGCTGCATGGAAGGGGTTCGGCCAGGTTGGGAATGGTTCGGCTATCAACTGCTCCAAGGTTCGGCTGCGGTTATGTTCACGAACCCTGTTCATCATCACTATCTTCATCGCGTTTAGGACTGTTTAGATCGGTTCTTCGAATAGGGTTATGCGAAATCAGTTCTCATGTACGTATAACCTGCATGTATAAGAGTTTGGACCGGAAATGTGTATGTGTAACTCTAAGTTAACGAAAACCCTAATGTTCGCGTTATTCCTTTGATCATACCTCGAAAATGGTTGGATGAAACCTCAGATCGGTTGTACTTCCTTGTAGAGGTTGTCGAGAGCTTCGTGTGGACACCAAGAACGCCCGATTTCGTCCACAAACGGGTGAGATATGAAGGTTTGAAGGTCCAAAAATGGTGGTGAAATGAAAAATCCGGGATTTTGGAGCTTGAGAGAGAGAGAAGATGATAAAAATGAAATAAGCAAGCTCATTTGGTGTTTAAATACCCCGAGGGTATTCGGGTTCGTTTCGGTTGCTCGGTTTTTTTCGTCTCCGTTACGTTTCCGGATCGTAACGCGCGCGTTTTATAAATTAAATAAAAAAGACTTTATTTTAAATATCTGAGGGGTGATTATTTATGGAAATATTTTAAATATTATAATTCCTAAATTATATGTCGTAATTCGTTATTATTTTTACGCGTTTCAATAATTATTTGCGTATTTTGTTTTACGCGCCTTAAATTAAAATAGTTTCGTTTAAATTTCTTTCTGATGAGTTTCAAAATTCTAAAACAGGAAATATTTTATTTCCTTATATTTATTATCGTTCGAATCGTCTTTGTTTCGTTTCGTCAGAAAACGTCACTTACGCGCGTCTTCGTACAGAGCGCTAACTGTACGAACACGATCGTACGTTTCACTTTCTGATTTTGTTTTCTATTTTTAAATCATCGTTTCAGATCGTTAAACTATCAGATTTATTCGTACAGATCGTCACCTATACGAAGAACTCATCGGTTTAGCATTCCGTAACAACAACTGTTAATGTTTTGTTCTGTTTATCCTCACATACGTTTAAACCTAAATATACAAAATCAAGTATGTTTGCATCTGATCATGATTGTCTGATGTGTTTCTGACTGTTTAAACCATGATGTTTAAATCAGAATTTCAGAAACATCGTATAATAGTTTATGTTTAGCATCGAATGTTAATAACTTCTAAGTATTTTTCCTCGATTGTATCTGAGTTACTGTACAAGTTACTGTTCCGGTAACGATTCCGGCACATATGTTACATATTGTTTGTATGATTCTGATAATCACTTGATGTGAATAATGATTTGTCTCTTTTTATTACTTATTGGATTACAGTGTTAGGATCAAATACATATATATGACTACATGTATGTAATCAGACATATATGAATCAAATATAAGATTACATATACGTAATCAAGTATATAAATGTAACTAGGTGTATGGTCACATAGTTGTAATAAGGTATATATGAAACATCTATATGATTACATATATGTAATCACGTATATATGAAAATAAGTATATGGTTACATATATGTAATCTGATACATAATTGCATATATGTAATCATATATATGCATGATCGTTATCAAGTACCTTATATACGAGTTATTAACCATCATCATTTCCTTTTTTTCTTCAAGGAAAACATAATATTAATTGTTTATGAATGTATCATAAGAGAAGTTATTTACAAATCATATGTTTAATTACATATATGTAATTAGGTATATCAGGTATATGATTACATATACGTAATCATAAAATTTTGATTTAGTTGAAAATTTTCAACTTTTTGAATGAAAAAATCCAGATTTTTTAAATTCAATTTTTTGAATATAAAAATCCAAATTTTCTAAATTAATTTTATTTACATTAATTAAGAGAGAGGAAAAATAATAGTGTAGAATGATTTTAGGAATGTATTAAATTTAAGAGAGAGAAAATTTTTTGTTTAGACTATTATACCCATATGATCTTATAATTTATCATTTAATTACATAATTGCCATTATACGATCTTACTCGTAGATTGATTAGATCAATGGTGATTAAATGGTTTTCTTAGTTTTCTTGAAATTCAGGGTTTTCTTAGAAACCCTCCCCTATAATAATATTCACCAAGTTATTATTTTAATTTTTTTGTATGAACATTTTTTTAGCTTAGCTACTACGATTGTGTATGTTTTAAAGTTTTACGATGATGTATGCTTTAAGGTTTTATGACATGCTAAGGGTTGCTTTGATGCTTTTTTATCTATGTTAATGCATTCGAGATCATGTTGGTTGATGCCGTAACATGCTATGGGTAAACCTCTTGTATGTTTAAGAAAAAAAACATACTAAATATTGAAAGAATATTGTAAAAGATAATAAAATTTTAATGTTTAAGGAAGATAGTCGCACCTGCCAAATGTGGCCACCCCATTTGTGTATTTTTAAAAAGAGTAAATTACGGTTTTAGTCTATCAACTCAAAATAAAATTTTATAACAATACAACCTATAGTGGCAAAACTGTAATTTACTCTTTTAAAAAAGATCTCAAGTTAAACATGCATTTCAAATCTATCCTTGTTAAAAAAAATTCTGGCAAATTAATCCCATTTAGCACATTAATATAAAGTAGGTTACAAATTTTATAGGTATTAATTTTTTATCCATTATAAACTTTTTGCGCCTCGAATTTTCTTCAAGTTTGGTAAATGCTCTCAAGGCTTTGAGTCGCAATTATTACTGCTCACTTCCACTCACGAGTGATCAATGATTTCCTTTTAGTTTGTATTCGGAATGATCCAAAATTATAGATTGAAGTTATATGCAGGGGATGGGAGAAGGATTATAGGGGGTCGTCTTTTCCTTTTTTTTCCTCTGTAGTATTAATTTTTTGATCGAACGGTTATTTTTTATTTTAAGTATTGGTTCAAAAATATAACATAAATTTCTCATATTACAAAACTAGGTTAATACCCCGTGTGTTACATGGGTTGATCATCAATAAAAATAATTATATTATTTTTTTAAACACTAATTTTTTCAATATTTGTTTCACTAAGCATTTTTTTAAATATTGTTTTTAAAAATTGTATATTTTATAATATATTGCTTTTTAAAAATGTGTTTTATAATGTTAATATATTTTTAATGTATTTATTTATTTTAATTTAAAAAATGTATAAAAACATATTTAATAATATTATTTAATATAAAATGTATTTTATAGGAGAGAGATGTGAGAAATTAAAGGTGGAGTGCTCTAAGAATGTGCCATGTGTCAAAAAAAAGTTTGATTTATCATAATAAATAGATGTTCAAGCCTCGTCACTAGTTATATGTAAAGGCTTTGAAAGAGTGTAAGCATAAAAAAGGGGAATCACGGTATAAATATCCATGAAAACAAAGAAATACAGTTATACATATATAATTATCCGGTTAAAGGTGTGCAAAGCGCATTTTTTTATGAACCGATTCCGGTCAACAAAGTCAAAAACTGGTTCCGGTTCCGGGTTTTGACCAATTCCTATCGGTTTTTGGCCAGTTTTGGTTCGGGCTTTGGCTGGGTATAGGTGGAACCAGTTCTGTTTTTTCTGAATATGGTTCTAACTTGTCAGAAAAAGTGGACCCGTTTGCACCCACCGGTTCAAGTATGACCGGTTCCAGTTCAGGTTCTTGGTTCCGGTTCTTTTTTTGCCCACCTCTATCTCCGGACTCCGGTGACTAAAAAAAGGAACTGAAGCCCAACACATGGATCTTCTTGGGATTAGAAATATGAGCCCATGAAACATACTTAAATACGATGATTTGAATTAGAGATTGATCCATTCAAACTAATATATTATTGTAAATATAAGTGACCACTTAAGTTTAATCTTTCCCATAAATAACTTAAAAACACTTATTTAATTTAAATTATTAAATTTAATACATAGATAAATTTTACATAAATGCCTGGTGATTATATTCATACATTACTTCAACATTTTGTTTAAAAATAATAATTTAAAAATGACATTTGACAAGTTTAATGAACTCGTGAAAGTTGTGAATGTTGTTTTTACAATTGTTTTCTTATTTTTTGCAAAATTTTGTTTTTCTCTATTTGATACTCCCTATATACACATACATTTAAAATACAAAAAAAAAAATTTGTCGTGAGAAGCATGCGAAATAAACAGAGAGATATCACATTAAGTTTAAAATGATTTCCTTCAAACATGATTTCCTAGCTAAATTACTAATTTCCTTTTTAAATATTATAAAATTAGTCGATGATTATCATAGTTTTAGGCTTTTAACCAGATCATATCATATGCTAATGTATCACAAAAATGTGATGGGAAGAAGACGTATGTTTGCATTTGGGCTTTTGTTGTTTTCTTTCATGACAGGCTGTCTCCGGTTAAGTGTGTTCCAAAAATTCGAGATTCGGAAAAAATAAAAACCCGAATTGTATTCAAAATCGAAAAAATTGATTCGAATCTTGATTCGGGTTGTTCTGGTCGGATATATCCGAATCCAGAAAAAGCTTTTCGGATATTTGGGTCGGATTCAGATTTTCGTGCTCAGGTATCCAAATAATCTGATTATAAGCCAATGAATCATTATTAATTTCGAGTTGTTCAAGTTATTCGGATGTTTTTTATGAACAATAAAATTTATTTAAACTATTTTCTAATGACAGATTTGTGACCATTTTTTAAATATGAACTTTGAAATGTTACATTATGGATCTGAACTAATTAAATGCTCAATTTTTGGAACCAATTATAGGAAAATAAATTGCCAAAAGAAACACAAAAAATTAGGGAATTTCAGTTGTTCGAGTTGTTTGGATTATTAGGATCTATCCAAATCCGAACCGAATCCTAATTTGGATAGATTCAAATCGGATGGGATTCGAACCGATTCGCATCGGGTCAGGTTCAAAATTTTCAAATCCGAACAACCAAATCTGAATAAACCAATAAACTCGTAATCCAACCCTATAAACACTCCTAACTTCAACCAGTGCCCACTAAATGATCTTTCTGCCCAATGACAAAAAACTCAGCACACTTTAGGGTTCCTTGTAATTTGTTTCACCTACAAATTAAGATGTATAGTAACACAAATGAATTTTTAATACTCAAGAATGATATTTGCTATCTTGTTAATTATGACAGTGAGGACTGAGATTGCATGTGGTCGATGATCACCCTTTTGGTCAAAAGAATGAATCAAAATTATATGTCAATCGGGTGTAAATTAAGATAAAAAAAACATCATGAACCTAACGCGACATCTAACCCAAGCTAGACCTAGTGATTTCATACGCTAAAAAGCAAGCAGCGTTAGCTGGGACACTGCGAGCCATCGCAGGACCAAAACCTTTATACGAACCACCAATTCCTTCAGCTTTAAAAATCTTTTTGAAAGCATCAATCGACCCAAAATACTTCGGGTTCTTATAATCATCAATCTGGATTACACTTTTGACCACATCGGCTGGGTAAACCGCAACCCAATACGCACCACCGGCTAAACCACCTGCCAATATCAGTGAACCACGGCCTAACCCAGAAGTGTCGGACCCACCAGCAATATACTGCCTTAGTGCCTCGTAAACACCAAAGATTGTTGCGCATCCAGGGACTTCACGAGCCAGTGTGGGAAATAAACCTTTGTAGAGGCCTCTAACGCCCCCTTCATACCTCAGGACCTGCTTTGCCACATCTACTGGACCACCATACTTCAGCGCGGATGTGGCGGCTGCAACGGTTTCTGCCACTGCAGCTGTACTTGAACCTTGGGTCTGCAATCTAGATTCCAAAATAATAAGTTGCACCATAAACAGGCATCAAGTTTGAATCTTTATTCTTACCCTTTGAGGTTTAAGGTCAACTGTATATTTCTGTATACAAAAGTTAGATTTCTAACCTGACATAAAAAGTCAAACTGGCATAACTGACTTGCAGTTAAAAGAAGCACTTACCTGCATTTGATCAACTCAGTTGGGGTAGCCAAGAATGAAACCGCGGCTCCTGCACCAGCACCAGCAATGAACTGTTGGTTCACAGTCAAGGGTGCACCAGGCGCGGACCTTAACAGGTTCTCCATTTGACCCCTGACTGAGAACAAGAGAGCATTGAAGGCTGCTACCGTGGCAAGTGGGGCCCCCAAACCTTTAAAGAGGCCGATTGCACCTTCAGCTGCTAATGTCTGTTTAACAGCATCCAGTGCACCAGAGTATTTCGGGAGTTGACCCGGTAGCGGTGTAGGTTGGCCTTGAAGTTTGACCTTGATGGTATCAAAAGGGTGTCCAACTACCAATTGGGCTACCCCTCCTACAGTTCCAGCTGCTAAGTCCTTTGCTACATCACCCATCTGCAAATTTATGTCAAACAATATTATAACTTTTTCCTTGAGGTCAATCCCTTAGTTTTGAAAGTCAAAATTGACAAGAATTCTTTTCCAGAGCTGAATTCTGACCCATTTGAATGTTATAGCTGACCCATAATATTATGGCATAAATTTTTCCATCAAACATTAATGGTTAAAGTTGATATATCGTGAAGAACATATTTATCTTGAACAAATTTACTACAAATGCCAAATTAGCAAATTATTATATTTAAAGATGAAGTCAATGAAACATGTCATAAAAGAAAACATTAAATTATCTACTTTTTAAGAGGGAAAATTACATACCTTTGCAGATAATCTGATAAAGCCTCTAGAGATTGGTCAAAGAAATGATAACCTGGGTAAATATTGCTAATTACTATAAGTATCCGACCTAAATTAAATAAAAAAAATAAAAAGTAAATAACAAAAACAGCAAAATTTACACGAATACGGACATAAAACGAAAATCAAACATATAAACGCAGCAATAACGTTGATGGGTATTCCATGATCTTGCCCCTTTTTGATCAAATCGCAATCACAGATACTAATAACAAATTAAGAACGAAATTACCAGATGGATATAAGATACGTGAGTTCCCGTCAGCATCCAACGTATGAATATTTTAAAGGTCGAATCTTTTCAACAAATACGCGGGTTTAGGTTGATAGAAGGGTTTGTGTGACATTGAAATCTTGAGAATCACAGAGAGCGAGAGGAGGATTGTGCATGGTATGAGGTGGATTTCCAATGAACGCACATAGATGAAACGTGAGCCTGTGAGGAAGAATTGAGGACAAGATTTTAGCCATCAATCTCATACTCGATCCCCAAAATACAACGGTTTATAAGCGTAATTGTAGGTGAAGAATGGGTGTCTAAAAGCAAATCAACACCAAAGATTCGTCACTATGCAACAATCAATTTTACGTGTAATCGCTAGCAAGGATCGTAAGATGCAAGGATTCGCATCCCGTTTCGGTGTATCTAACGTGTTTTTCCATTTTCAGCAAAAAAATAAAAAATAAATCTATGTTATAAGTATATATGTTACATGTAATTTTCTAAATAATTTTACTACCTTTAAAATTATATGAAAAAAACTATTAAAAAGTTAAAAATACCAACTCAAGTTCATCTTATATTCTTATTGTAAAAAAGAATACAAAATTAAGTATAAATCAAAAACACCAACTCAAGTTCATCTTACGATCTCATGTTCCGTTTCTTTCTTATATAAAATATTTATATAATACTTTTTTGAATTTAAATTTTTTATTCTTTCTTCTATTAAATAGTAGCGATTTTATTTAATTTGATATAATATAATTACATTATAAGTCATATTTTTCATATATTTATAAAACATTTTTAAAACATGTAACATCCTATTTAATATAAATAATATTTATTAACATGTGTAATACACAAGTTTTAACCAATTGTCTTCGTAAATAAGTCTTACTCAAGATATTATTTAACGATTACATAAGTATGATCCCTATATTAGCACTTAACAAGTCAATTAAATTAACATCTTACTAGTAATCAAGTTTTAACCAAAACAAATATAAATAATTAACGAATATGAAGAATTGAAGGCTAAAAAATATTTTGTTAAAATTTGAGGCGCTAAGGGGCTGTTTGTTTGAGTTTGAATGTGTCTGAACGAGTCTGAATTTGAATGGTTTAGATTCAAACCATTTGTTTTGTGTAAAAAAACACATTTGAATGGGATAGAAAATGTCTGAATGAGAGAAAAGAGGGTCTGCTTGCACATCTGGTGGGGTTCGAACATCGTTGACCAAGTCTGAATCGTCGATCGACCGACCGTCGCCTGCCCGCCTGCCGCTCACTATCGCCGACCGACCGCCGCTCACTACCGCCTCCCTTCCCTCCGTTTCTTCATTTCTTTGTCGTCTGAGTTTTTGTGTTTGCCTCAAATCCTAGATCGGAGAAGATGACTGATTAACCGACCGCCGGTCACTATCACCTGACTTCCCTCCATTGCTTCATTTTTTCTTCGTTTGAGTTTTTGTGTTTGCCGCAAACCCTAGATCGGAGAATATGATCGATTTTTATGGTAGATACTGGCTACATTTGACATTTTTTGGGGCTGGGATGCCAGGGGCGGCGACGACGCGCCGGGGGCAGCGACGGGGAGCCTCCGGCTGGAAACCTCGACCGGTTACCGTATGTAGAGCTTTTGAGGGTTTTTTTTGGTTTTATTCAGACGTTGAACCAAACACCCTTTGTTGGTTCAACACTTAATCATTCAGATGCTTTAAGCATTCAGTACTTAATAGTTCAGATCCAATCAAATGTCGACTAAGTTTTAACAATCCCTAAATAAAAGCCTAATTCTTTTATACATAGAAGAGCCAGTCCTGAGTGTATGAATGGGATAATTAAATATTAATGCACATTGGATGATATTCCGTGTATATATCATTGTTAAATTTTATTTTCACTATCCTAGTTGTTAATTACTTAATTGTGGGCATCTCGATTTCATTTGCTTGTTCCTTACACGTAGACCAATCATCATAGACATAACAAATAAGCGTTGTAAGGACCACGTGTGCAGGATGTGCTGTTAAGAGTTAATTTGGCAATATTTAAATGATGTCATATTTTGAGTTTTTGACATTAAATTGTTAGGACCAAGTATTCAAGTCACTTATTTTTAACCTCATATCTCTTCAAGCTCTATCAAAAAAAAAATTTCTAATGTTTATCACATAGTCAGCATTACATCTTATAACTAAAACTTAGAATTTTTTACCAAATTGGTGTAATTGAAAAAAATATTTACCAAATATGTGTTGTTTAAAACTTATTTACTAAAATGAGTGTTTTCTTTTATTTAATTACTTTTAACTAATTAAAAATGAAAAACAATAATAAAGAAAAACACTCATTTTGGTAAATAAGTTTTCAACTACACCTTTTTGGTAAATCTTTTTCTCAACTACACGTATTTGGAAAAAAAAACTCCTAAAACTTATTACATAGGAAAATTTTTATAGAAATTAAACTCTTAAAATTTAACGCAAACCCTGTTTGATCTACTATAGAGGTCTTATACATTCCCGTAACAACTACTTCATGTGATCTTTGGATATGATACATATTTTTTTAATATCCTATTCACATAACAACATATTTGTTTAATTTTTTTTTTCGTAAAACTTGAGCATGAACGTGCTCAACAAATTATTTGTTTAATTTTTATAGATTGTTCTTTTAAAAGGTACAATTAGAAGGGTGAGACTAAATGTACCCCCCATTTTGACTTGTCATACCCCCTCCTATAAAATATTAAATATAAATTTGTAAAAATCAACTCTTCAACTTTGTAACACAACCAAAATGCACCAAACGTTATTTCCACCTTAAATTCTACTAAACGTACCCCCTTCTTACTTGTCATACCCCCTATACGAAATATAAAATATAAATTCATCCGAAATCATATTTAATCGTATGAACCCTAGTTCCTCTTTGTTCAAGTTCGATGGAACCGGGGCCCAGTCTTTGTTACAAATACAGAGCTTTCATTTCTCGAACATAAATGAGTTTAATGGTGTATGAATTGATAATGATAACAATTATTTAGGCTTAGATTTAGTGTTTGAGTTTTCGTTCTACTGCCGTTATTTAGACTTAGATTTCGTATTAATTTGTGTTTTTAAACGATGAATTGATAATGATAACGATTCAGGGATGTTTGTAGTTGTTTTAATTTCAAATTTTGATTGGTTTTATCCGTTAACACGAGCTATAGAACAATCGGGTCGAAGGTGGGTATCCATGGATTTATGGTTGATTATGGGTAGAGTATGGTGGGGAAGAAGAGGAAGTTTGGAACATTTGCAAGAACAGTATCTCACGTTTTTGTTTAAAGACTTAAGGATCTTTTTAGTTAATAACTAAAAAATAAGGTTTATTTGTATATATTTAAAAAGCTTAAAGATGGGAGCGGGAACACCGGCCCCTTCCCCCGGAGGCTTCCAAAACTCCACCCTAAACGGTGCCCGCTCCCATTTCCCTCCATCGTTTTTGATTTGCCAAGTGAGGTTTTTAAGCGGATGATGTGACATAGTGAATAAAGTTTTTCAGTAGGGTTTTAAGATTTTCGATAGTGTGATTACGTGACATGAAATTTCTAGAAAAGAAGGATTTCAGTAGAATGACCCCTACATATAGACATACCCAGTAAAACTTAATTGAGAAGCTTGCCCAAAAGTGGTATATAAGACTTACCCAGTAAACTTACAAGTAAACTAGATATAAAGATGTCGACTAGGGTTGTTTCCTTTAGTTATATAATTTCATGGCTACAATAGATGTATGATAAGACTGAATTTTTTTCAATGGGATGGTATACAAAATCAACATATTTCAATAAATAAAATAGAATTTATGGCTACACAAACTCTTAAGAAGAAATGGTCCAAGAAGAGTTGTAGGGAGTTTATTAAAACCCTTGAAGTCTGAATAAGGTAAAGTAGACTTCTTGCAAACGTTGTTTCGATCTACTATTATCTTAAATTAATAAAGTTATTAATGATCGGTGAAACGAAGAAACAATCCCTCACGTGTGATACTATAGAAGATTCATATTAAAATCAAATAATTTTATCAAGTTGAGTATGATTATATGAGTAATAGCATCTACTATACCACATTAGTACCCTTTTTTAGTTTCATTCTAACAATTTATATCATATTTGTATTCCTGACTTGGTTTTATTTTGTTGGGAATCATAAAACGTAATAAAAAATAAATTCTGACAAATTAATGGTCATGCATACTTGTCATTACTTGATGTTCAAAGTACACTTTTTACTCCTAAATATGATTTATGTTATATAAAAAAGTAACATATATAAGAAACCAATTAAGATGCCACTTGATCTATCGTTTTCATGTACTAGCATGCATGTATGATAGTGTGTATCGTATTCACTAAGCATCTATATGGAACTGGAATCATGACTTTGCCAAATCTTTTCTATAAATTTTCTTTGAACTTCGGGTGTGTCAAACGTGGTTTCGCAATCAGATGTCGACTGACATCAACTAATAACAAAAGTCCCAAAAATTATTTGGCGTTACTAATTTCTATAAATTAAAAATTTTAAAACAGGTCAGCAAAATAAAATTAGATTGAAGTTTAATGAAATTAAATATATATATATATATATATATATATATATATATAATTAGAATGTCAATTGAGAATGAATCCCTCTATACTTATGTGTATATAAAATA
Source organism: Mikania micrantha (assembly GCA_009363875.1). NCBI lineage: Eukaryota > Viridiplantae > Streptophyta > Magnoliopsida > Asterales > Asteraceae > Mikania > Mikania micrantha. The sequence continues at coordinate 2,903,675 of CM018688.1, read as the reverse complement.
AGGAAAAATTAAAAACAAATGGATTAAATATTTGATATAATATATCATGTTGTGATTACTTTGTTATTAATTATAGCACTACTTTATGCTGTTACACTAAAGAAAATCGTATAAGCACTTTTCGTTAACTTAAAAAAAGACTTTAGGGGAATATTCTTTTAAAAAATTTATTTTGCCTAAAAATGATAAAAAGATTTTTAAAACTAGAAAATCGATCCAAACAAAGTCCGATTGATCTCATTTTTGTATCATTGAAACCGGTTTGTCGAATCCTAAACTCCAAAACTTAAACCATAAACAATAAATCATAATACTAAAATCAAACTTTAAAAATAAACCTTAAACATAAAGATAAACCTAAAAAGCTAAATAACAAGCCCTAAAACCTAAAATCTAAATATAATTGTTAAAGCTAAAACCGAAAAGCTAATATTGTACTGTTCGATGAGACGGTTTTAAATTCGTTGAAATGAGGTTAATCAGAGTTTATTTACTCCGGTTTAGGAAGTTTAAATTTTTTTTTTAGTATTTTTAGACAAAAGAGAGTTTTTATTTCATTTATGTATATAAGAGACGAAAAGAGCGGATCTGGTAGGATTGGAGTTGCAGATCATCATAAATAATATATGTGTATATATATACTAAATAAGATGGAGCCACTTTTCAGTGGATCTGACCAAATAGTTTCTCAAGGTTTAATTCACCACAGCGACATTATTGTAAAGTCCCCATGCATGTTCATGGCCTACACAGCTCCTGTTTTGGCAGTATACCTTAGCTATGGGTCATTTTAGTTGCTGCAAGAAAGAAGGGTAATCATATATGATCCATTATATGGTTTTAGGGCCCATGCAATCGAATACGACTTGTGCTTCTCTCATGACCCTACTTTCTAATCTCTCTGCAAAACCACTTTCCACTATCCATATCTTGGTCTATTTACTTTATTTATTTATTTATATATATTACTCTTCCCTCTAGCAGTCTAGCTTATGCATTATTATAAATTAGAAAACAAAGAAATTCTATATCTATATCTATATCTATACTATATAATAAAAGAATAACAATTTTGCCACATGTCAAATTCTTACACCATTATTGCCACATGTCACATTTTTACACCATTATTGCCACTTGTCAAATTTTTATTAATTCACTTAATTCTCTCTCATATTAAATAACCATATTCTCTCTCTAATTAAATAATTATAATATATGTAACTAATATATAATTTATCTTTTTAGTTTAAAACACACTTAAAAATTTTTATAAAATATAAATGTTCTAAAATCGAAATTTTTATAGTAACAAAATTTATGTAAAAAACAAGTTATCTTACAAAATATTTTTTTAAAATAAAATATACTATAAAAGAAGTATTTATACAATGTGGTTTTTATAAACAAATGACGTTTTTAATTTATTTAAAAACTGAAGTAATAAAAATGATATATAGAAAGTTACACTTTTGGTCCATTATGTTTAATGCTATTTTTAATTGGGTCCTTTAACTTTAATAATTACAAAAATTATATTTTATATTATTGATTTATAAAAGTTAGTTTTTAATATAATACAAACTAAAGTTTTTAACGTTATTTATTTCAAAGATACTAATTGCTGCACATTAAAAGTTCATATAAAATTTGTATAATATATAGAGTTTTTATTTATTTTTTTATTACTTAAAATATTTATTAATATGTGAATTAATCATTTTATATCAATATATCGTTTTATAATTGTTAAATTTTCATCACTAACTACTTAATATTATATTAAATCCGTGTAATACACGGGTTAATAATCTAGTTATATATATACAACGATTTTATCTTGTAATAACTTAATCTTAAAAAGCTAGTCTTTAAACTCAATCCTAACCATTCAGTTTAAACATTGTAAATTCATGTCCGGTTCACGTTCATTCAAATTAAATAAGAAACAACAAATTGTTAAATGAAAAAACTATTTATAATTTTATAATTTAAAAGGAGTAAATTACGGTTTTAGCCCCTGTGGTTCAAGTGTTTAACTATTTTGGCCAAAAATACAATCTTTTATAAATTCAGCCAATGTGATTTAGAAAACTATCGGTTTTGACCCCTCAAACTTAGGTATTATATAACGGTTTTGGCACAAAATTTAACTATGGTTGGGAGCTAAAAATGTTAGTTGTCTAAAACACATGGGCTGAATTAATAGAAAATTATATTTTAGGCTAAGATAGTTAAAAATACTTAAACCATAGGAGCTAAAACCGTAATTTACTCATTTAGGAGACATAAAAATATATTTCTTCTGTTATATGAAAGTTACTCTTATAATTTTTAAATTTTATGACTTTTAATGATTTCTTTTGTTGTCAATTAATATTTGTTCTGAGTCTAACATCTCTATATATATATTCACTAACTACTGTATGTAACCATTTAATTTATTTGAATATCATATCTACTAAGCTTCAGATGTAAGTTGAAAGGATGATGGTTCACTTAGGTGGTGTTTGTTTTTTAAGAGGTAAAACGTCTGCGATCTGCGGACCACATCTGACCTTTTTCGCAGAAGAGGTGGACCAAACCTCTGCAAGAAGAGTTTTTGAGGGTGCTTGTTTTCCAAAAACATCTTCAAACAAAAAACCTCTTCATAGAAAACCCAACCCACCGTCCCCCAACCCCACCGGCCACCGATCCTCCGATCGTGTTCCACTATCACCATCACCTCCGATCGTCCCCCTCCACTCACCGTCGACCGTCGATGAGGCTGTCACCATTACCACCGCATCTCTAGGGTTTCATCCGACGAAGGGATGCGAAGGGTTCGACGACGGGATGCGATTGAGACTGTCACCATCACCACCGCGGCTCTAGGGTTCGACTGTGGAGGGCGACGACGACGGGATGCGACGAAGGGATGTGAAGGGTTCGACTGTGGAGGGCGACGACGGTGGCGGTGGCTTGAGGGGCCGTCTGGTGGAGATAGAACGAACTGTTCGTCGCCCCTTTCCTCAGATTGAACGACTAGGGTTCGCTTCTGGTATTCGCCGACTAGGGTGTGGAGGCGATGGCAGTGGGAGGCGACGGCGGTGGGGGAGCCGGCTGTGGAGGAGACCGACGATGGCAGTGGGAGGCGACGACTGAGGGGCGATCGTGAGGATGAGATGGGGGTGAGAAGGTTTGAAGACGTTTGAAGAGGTTTGAAGATGATGGTTCACCTCTTTTCCAAGAAGAGGTCTCGCAGACGTTTTTTAATGAAATGTCTGCGAGAAAACAAACACCCTACATCTTTTCTTGGTCTGCGGGGTGCAGACAAAAGAGATCTCGCAGACCTTCGCAGACCTTTTCTTAAAAAACAAACAGCCCAATCGTTGATCTTTAAGAAGATCTTCTTAATGACAAATTCAATCATGTTCATGTGCGTCTCGTGTACAAAGCACTATCCTATATATTAATGTAGCACGTCATATTATTATTCCTTTTTTGGAAAATGTATATACTCAAAATATATGTAATAGATTATGTCTAATGATAGTTCGAACCACGTTGCACACGTGCATGTACCTCTATCTCTAAGTATAAATTGTCATAATGTATTAGTTATATAAGCATGGTTGCAACACTTAGAACTAGAAAAATGCTTAGGGTGTGCTTGTTTCATTTCGATTTTTCATACAACTGATCCAAGCCGAAACCAACATAATGGGTTTTACTATTACAAACCAATCAGATTTTGGATTTTTCGGTTTTCCTTCGGTTAGGTTTTTTTTATTCTCTCTCACCTAATATTGAAAAAAAAACATGTTTAACGACAGATAATTCATAACTTAATTGATCGGACTCAAACAAATTCCGGTCTTCGTTTGATTCGGCTTTATTAATTAATTTTGTTCTGGTTTTTTTTAGTGTTTTGCTCCTTGCGAAGTTACGTGGTTTTCAGTTTCACTTATGTTATTAACTTAAATATACAAAAACCTTAAAGTATTATTTACTTGTTTGTTTTTCAATTTTTATGTTCTTAATGGTGTGTGCTCACCTCACAGGGACAAAAAATATTTTTCGCAAGTTGACCACAAAAAAAAAAAAACTTGTCTATGGTTGTGTTGAGTTCAACCTAAGGGTCCTAGCGTAATTTGATTGGATTTTGTAATTGGTTTGGTTTTCTTTTTCAAATTGTAATCTTTCATATGTACATGTTTATAACTCGCACATAAAATGTCGGAAGCATCCATGAAAATAGGGGTCTAAACGAGCCGAGCCGATTCTGAGCTCGTTTAGACTAAATAGGGCTCGAGCTCGAGCTCGGCTCGTTAAGGGTTTTATTTATGAGGCTCGAGCTCGGCTCGTTAAAAAATTTTTAGGCCCGAGCTCGGCTCGGCTCGGCTCGGCTCGGCTCGTTTAGATTTTAAATATTTAATTTATTTACTTTAATTACTAATTTAATTAGATTTATAATTATATTTTCCAAATTTAACATAAAATATTTTTTAAATATATTTATCATAATTTTGTATATAAAAATAATTAATTTTAGAAATAAATACTTGATATAATAAAAAAAGTTATATAAAGAAAAAGCTCGTTAAGGCTCGCGAGCTGGCTCGAGCTCGATGTGTAAAGCTCGAGCTCGGACTCGATAACTAAGCGAGCCACATTTTTGGGCTCGAGCTCGGGCTCGGGCTCGTTAAGGCTCGGCTCGTTCGAGCTTTTTAACGATCCAACCCCAAGTATTCCACAAGATGCCTTGGTCCGTTTACACCCCTACATGAAACACTAATTAATGATAATTGTTAATTAATTCAATATTATCATGACCATCTTTGTATAATTAAATTTACTTTAACCCAGATAAGACCGTATAATAGAAATTTATTTAGTTAGGATATATAGAGTGATCAAAACTCATTCTAGCTAAACTATTCTGATTCTAATTGAAACCTTCTACAACTGTTAAGAGAGAAGCTCCTAAGACGTGGGGCTTCAAGGGGTAACTTCCCGTGCTAGGATTCAAGGCAGAGCCCTAATAGTAAGCCTGACAAAATGGATGATTCGGATCGGGTAACGGGTCAATTAATGCTGGTTTTAAGAAAATTAATCAATTTGGGTCAAAATTGATTGTTTTAAAAAACGTCAATTTTTTGTTTAAGTTAAAATGTGTTGAAACTAAACAAATATTCCATATTTAGGATAATTTTTAGTGATTTTCTTATCAAGTATGTTATTAATTATTCTTAAACGTTTGAATCTATTGTATTCACATAATGTTTAAGTTACCCATCTTGACCCGTATTATGTTAAAGAGTTACCCATCTTAATCCATTTCATGTTATAGTGTTACCCATTTAAACCTATTATACAATAAGTTTTCACCAAAACAACCCATTTGTTTTGATTTGGTGAAGATTGACACCTTCAAAGGGGAAACGTCCTTTGTGGGGTCAAAGGTAAGAGCCTCTAGCAGTAGCTGTGTTATGTACTTTGATAGCAAACCGCCAAGCTCATATATCAGTAGCAAAATTGTTTATTGATTGTAACTTTGTATATCGGAGGCAAACTTTTACATCAACAACAAGCATATCAACAACAATGCATATATGTATCACTACAACAATATGGTTCTAAAAGGGCCAGAACTACAGAGACGCCAAAAGTCGTTTCTATAACAAAGGCTATAACGACGACTTGTGGTCGCAGTAGGTCGAATTCTGTTTTTTTTTTTTTGACTTTTTCACATATAGGACAACATTTCGTCGCTATAGGATAATTAGAAAAGGGCGGATTTCGTTTTTATAGCAAAGGCCATATAGCGACGATTTTTTGCCCTGATGGGACGACATATGTCGTCACTATAGGTGGATTTCGTTGTAGTGTAGACGTGCAGAGGTAACTATGTATTTTGATAGCAACTACTAATGCAGTTATTTTATAATGTATTATCGCCAACAGTTTTTAGTGAATTTCAAGTTATTTAACCAATAGTTGTAGTGCATTAGTACATTGCAATGATTCAACTCTATATAAAAGATTTATTTGATCTATTTTGGGTAATCGTTCTCATACAAATTCCATAGAAAAGGAAAACTCATTCTTTACCATAAGTTTTGTTTTATTTGATTGAAGCTTTGTATAGATGCAAAATATCTTAATCAATGTTTTCAGAACCGGACCGGACGTTGAATCGGACGTCTTACTGGTTATTGGTCGGACCAATTAAACCGGATTCAAAAACTGGATGACATAATAAATATATAAAAAATTTAAAAAAATTATAGAATTATAAACATATTTAAACAAACATAATTAATGTTCAAACGAACATAATTATGTTAAAAAAATAGAAGGTTTTATTTTAATGTGTTAATTATTTGGATTTTAGTTAAAAAAACTTAAAATTCTGTCCGACCGGTGAACCGGCCGTTTCCCTTGAGAGCGGTTCACATGTTATTTTTGAGCCGGTCGACCACCCCGCTCCTAGTCCGATCGGTCCGCCTCTTAAAACACTGATTTCAATTTAAAAGAGATTATATGGGTACATGAAATTAAGAAAAACACAACAATAATGAAATATATTCTTAACTCGATGTGGGACTGTTGGTCTATTCGAGGGTTTTGGTTTTGTTTAGTTTTTCTCCCTTATGCATTAAACCAATTTGATGTCAAGAATTATTTTTAACTTGTTATTTAATTTTATTATAAAATTATGATTTATTAAATGATAAATCATGATATTTAGGATGTTGCTATTTGAGGTCAATTTGAGTCAAAGACGGATTTGTGTAAATAAATTGCCGTTAAAAGAATATATTAGACGAGATCTCTTATAAATTAAGCTCTGATATGATATATTTTATTAGTAGAATAATAAAGGTTATTTAACAAAATAATCAAGTTTGGTCGACCCTCTTTTTACCAAATTAATCACTAAAATTTAGCCCCTGTTTCAGCTTTATACGCCGCTTTAGATGCCCGTTCTATGTACTTTTGTGTTCCAAGAATAAAACATACGGGCACACATATTAGTAGTTTTGTCGGGGTCTAAATGAGTGTCTTAAGACCCCTTTTCTACCGAAGTTTTAAGGTGCCTTTAGATGTCATTCTGATGTCTTTTTGGAGTCTTTAATTATCTGGAAAATAACTTCGATTTTTTTTTATTTTCTTCAATGGCGACAACCTGCCGTCGCTATAGTTCTCATTACAGAGACGGCATGTATAGCGACGACACTTTAAGGATATAGAGACGAGACTCTACGTAGCGACGATGTTGTTAGCGACAAACTGTCGTTGCAATATCCTCAAAAGACCTACAGCAACGACATGTCGTCACCATAGGTCTCCGTGTTATTGTTGTGTTAGCCGCCGATTGCTGTAGTAATGACTTTAGATGGATTTTTTATCTATTGGAAACCAAGAATCATCTATTTCTTGGGACACAAGAAGAAAAATGGTATGATACACCCTTGTTCACTACAAGAAACCTGCCTTGTAAATAATGATGACAACCACAACAAGCTTATTGGGACCATAAGCCATCATTGTATGTCCATTTTTAGGGATGACATTTATTATGACAACATTTCTTCTCTATTGTGACGAACCTAAAGCATGGCCTAGAGACTAGATGTGGTAGCTATAAGGTATTTATAGCAACGATTTTGAGAGGCTATAGCGACAAAAATGTCGTGTATAGGCTTTGTTTGATGTAGTGACTTGCTATAAACAATAATGGTGCATCTCATTTGTTAATTCCTGTACAATTTACATGAAAGCACATAAAATTTGTGAAAACTTGTTATAGTACCAGCACTATCACTTATTCTATAGTTAGTTTTCAGTTGTGAACGATCATGGATGAAAGAATTGAATGAGCGGTGGACGCGTAATTTCGGCCAAGTAGCAGACACGTTCCCAATTGTCAAGCTACCTGAAAAATTCTTGTTGGATATTGTCCAAAAAATACCTTTGGCGGCTAGTATTCTCGATAGTAGTACCACCTGGGTGGATATATAAGAATCAAAATCCGCTAAATGAGGAAGTAGGCATTATTGGTGGAGAGGAAGCAAAAGTCCGCTTTTATAATTTCGAAGAGATCAAAAGGGGCACAGATGCTTTATTTACCATCGGGTACCTTGGTTCTATGGGAGTTGAATAAAATATGATTTTTTTGACATATGCAAGTAAGATCATACATATTCAAAGTCATGAGTGGTTGACCATGAACATCTTTAATTCTGTTGCTTCTGTTTTAAATCAAGGCTGTAGACACCAAAGGGGCTTTGTCCTAGCGGTACCTCTTAGCTTTTCAAATGAATATCATGGGTTCAAATCCCTCCTAAGACGAAATAGGGGTCTTTAAGAGGTCATGGGGTTTTCCGGTGCGGTTTCCCCCTGGGGTGGTGGTGGGTCTCAACGGAGGTTATGGTAACTAGACCTTGGTGACGTGGCCTAAAATCAGTGGTTCACACGTTGAGATCAAATGTCGTTAAAAAAAAAAAAGATCAAGGCTGTAGACAGTATATATAATAACTTTTCCCATATATATATGCAGATCAAAAGTTCTTTGGATTAATAGGAAACATTTTTCTAGAAAGGGGTTGGACGGATTGAATATATCCTCAAGAAATGTAATAAATACGAAGGCCAGATGCATCAGGAGTGGATTTGGATCTATTTCTATGCTGTATTTGTTGTGATGATCTTGTACCTGCATATTGATCAAATGTGCCTAGCTTTACGCGTTTAGGTTGATTGATGATTGACCTAGCATACATAGCTTTCAACCATATCAAATATCAAGGATCGATATTCGATCTACCATCTACGACTGATCGAAGTTACCAGATAATTAACCAGTTGTACTCAATAGATTTGATTCAAAAACATGGTATTCCTTAAACATAACCTACTTAATGAGGTTGAAAATCAATCTTGGGAATGGGTTTAAACAGGATTAATTTAGGCGAAAAAGGAAGGAAATTAAATTGATTACTCACAAACTATTATTGTTAAGTGATGCGGTTATGAGAAATACTAATCTTTATCAAGATTCACATTAACATCAAAATAATCGAATCACTGATAAAATGTGGCAGATGTCCCATGAAATGATACTGAGGATCATCTTATTTAACTTAAAGTTTTCCCTCATTATTCAACCGAAATCAATCTCTCTATACACTACGTAATCACGAACAATTAAAAAAAAAAAGAATAATAAAAACCTTTTTCAAAAGAAACTAAAGTGAAAAAGAATGAAGCTTCTAAACAAACACAGTAATGAATAATCACACATTTTGAAGCACAACAAAAACACGACTGTGTATATGTTTCAATTAAGAACCTGATGATGAGCTGCATCCTAGACGAAGCTCTAGATCAATCCCTTCAACCACCAAATCCGATTTCTTTTTCTTGTTTTCAAGACTATTTCTTTGGTTGCGTTTATGATCTACGGATGTTGAAGCTTCAATGTTACTAGAATTAGATAGAGAGTTATAATTGAAGCTATGAGGATTAGCCACACCAGCCGGAAGGTTCATCAAGTTAACCGCAGTCGGACGAGGTGTGACCGATAGAAGATGGGAAGAAGAAGAAGAAGGTTTGAACATTCTATTAGGGTTTGGTAAAGAAAAAAGAAGACACAGACCAGCATCTGCAACAAGTTCTTGATCAGCTGGAATCAAGAGACTAGAAGCTGGAGAAGAAGATAGATTAGGGTTTTTCAAGCTGTGTGCTTGATGAAGACGAGCCCTATCACGGCGGTGCACATTCATGTGACCACCTAGAGCCTGAGCTGACCGGAATTCTCTTCTGCAAAATGTGCAAGTGTAAGAACGCGGTGGCCATGTGGCATTATTTCCGGTGTCTTCTGCAAAGGCTTTCACCTCCCATGACTCATCTTCTTCCATCATCGAATTAGGGTTCCACATCCACAAGGATAGGATGGATGTATGGATGGTAATCTTAGCTAGCCAGCTACCAGGGTGCAGGGTGGGGTTGACAAAAACTCAAGATGAACAACCACCTACAATACACCTAGTAGTGAACGAAACAACATTATTAATGGTGGAGAATGTTTGGATATGAAAATATGTAGAAACGGTTAGATCGAGTATATACTCCAAACCCAAGGTTTTTTTTTTTTATTTATTCAAAATTTTATCAAACCAAATTCTAGCCAGCGCACATATAGGGCTGTAATCGAGCCGAGCCGAGCCAGGCCGAGCTCGAGCTCGAGTTCGAGACAATTCGAGCCGAGCCGAACCAGCTCGAAAATTTTTTCGAGCCAAAAAATCGAGCTCGAGCTCGTAAAGAAACTCGAGCCTCGCGCCGAGCCACGAGCCAGCTCGGTTTTTTTTTTTTTATTACCTTCTCCTCCACTTTACATACATACATATATAATATATATAAAATCTTATATATAAAATTAAATATATATAAAATCTATTATATATATACATAATTATATATAAAATTTAATATATCTATATGTATATATATTATATGTGTGTGTGTTTATATATACATACATATATATTATACATAATATATATACACACACATATATATATTTATATAAATTTATGTATAATATATTAAATATATATAAATATATATCTATATATGTGTATATATATATATTATGTATGTATATATATTTATATACATATATTTATATATTTGTGTGTAATATAACATATGTGTGTGTATATAATTATATATATATATGTTAAAAACCGAGCCGAGCCACGAGTCGAGCCACGAGCCGAGCTCGAGCCGAGCCAACTCTGGCTCAGGCTCGGCTGGGCTCGGCTCGTTTTTATCGAGCTTTTTTCGAGCCGAGCTCTTTTTGAGCCGAGCCTTTTTCGAGCGAGCCTCGAGCCGCGAGTTTTTTGAACAGCCCTACACATATATAACTTAACAAATGCAAATTTTAAATTACCTGATATATGCATTATCTGAACAAATTAAATCCTTTTTTTTTGAAAAAAATTACATTTTATAAATTATACTTCGTAATTTCTGATCGATTATTCATATTGGTTATATATATATGATGTGTCAGCAGTAATTTGATGTTTTCTTCTAAGGTTTGAGTTTTCGAGTTGCATCACATATATAAACAACGATAAGTTTTCGATTGTTGTAACATGATCGATGTAAAAATAATTGTTACATTGAAATGTACTGTTTGATGTAATAATAATCATGAAATTGCATAAACATACTCTACCTACAATTGCCACTTAATTTATATATAACCACTCAAAAATAATGACTGAAGTACATTATATTGCTCAATTATTTTTTTCACCTGGTATATTTTCCTTTAATTTCAGCTTGTTCTTCAAATATATGCGAGATGTACGTATTAATTGATTTTCAAGAGATTTAAAGAATCTCAAGGATTAGCTTTCAAAAATTTCAATATTCGAAAAAAAAACATAATATAGGCGGTTATGTATAAAAATTAAAAAAGAAAAAAATATATATATATCATTCACATCGAGTACTTCTCTTGATTTGAAATTTTGTTTGCAATAACTAAAACGTACAATTGAGTTTTAGTAGCAGTTTAAACTTAATTGGGGTATGTATTTTAAAACAGTTAATAATTAAGGTTGTTTTTTTTTATGACCCTTAGGTTCAAGATGTGAAAACCTCTTTTACAATTATATAGGGTAAGACTGAATACTTAAGATTGCAAAGCAATTCAGCCCCTCCCGAATTCTACGTAAAATGAGAGTTAAGTGAAGCAACTAATACATCATTTTAATTAAAATTATAAGCATAAATTTTACATATTAAAAACGAATCTAGTCGGATAAAGCTATGCGAAGACTACATAAAGAGAGGAGGGGACCAATGTCTTCTTACTTAAAAACCTGCAGGTCTTATCTATGTTTCTGAGCTGTATGGTTACCTGCAAATGTTTTTTTTCGACATCCGTGATTTTCGATTTGGTTCCAGCCCTAGCTTACGAGCTGAGGGAAGGGCTAAAACGCTCGGGCTTTATGCGGTGCACGGAAACACCGCAACAACGTAACGGTGTGGTGGTTGTCGTGGGTACGTAAAACAACCTAATGATGAAGGAGAAAGAGCCGTAGGTAGATTAAAGTGGGTGGATGTGATAAATAAAGAGTCTGTACAGGTCTGTACGAACCGTATAACACACGCAATACAGCTAATACATCGGGCTAGCTTATAGGCTTATACAACTGTACATGATATATGAGATCAGACTAATAGAGAATTTCAGGAAGACAATACGGGGCCGTATAAACCTATACCACACATATAATTGGGTAGATGTGTTAAATTAAAATTGTAGGATGCCTAAATATAACATCACCAAATAAAATTAGGATAGTTGAGGATTGTATCTAGGGGCGTACCTACATTGAGCCCCGGGGGCAGCCGCCTACCTTGAAATTTTTTTTTATTAGTATATATATGTTAAAATCATGATCGCCTCCCGTAAAATTTTACAATTGCCCCCATTAAACTTTTAAAATCTAAGTGTTAATTAATAAAACTAAGTTTAAAAATACCTAACTAATAATCTAAATCCAATATAAATTCAAGTTTAGTATTAATTATAATAAGACAATCCACCACAAAACTGGTTAAAAACCGATTAAACCGGATTCAATCAAATATACCAATTAAAAACCAAATAAACTAATATAAATAAACCTAGTTCAACCTTATATATTATAAAGATAAAACATTTAAATATGAATTACCTTTAATCGGTTAACCAAACAAAACGAATTCCACAAAAATTGGAACCAATAACCGAAATTCGTATACAGTTAAGAACCAACTTCAGAATTCGGATACAGTTAGGATCCAAACCTTAAACCAAATCAGAATTCAGTTCGTTTTTTTATGGTGATGAATACAGTTCATTTTTCTAGTATTAACAGTTTAATTTTAGCTTTTTTGAATACCCTCAACTAGTCAACTTAATATTCAAATTCATTAAGGGGACTGTTTTTCGACTCGTCTTAGGCACCCCAGGGCCTTATACGTTGTTTTTGATATATATAAAAAAATAAAATAATGTAGCGAACAACTTTAGATGTATTTTATTTTATTAAGTATTTATATATAAAATCTAGTTTGATTGTCTTTTTTTGACATGACATGACCCGATCGCCTCAACTCAACTTAAACACCAAAAAGCAAAAAAATTTCCGCCCCCTATAAAAAATTTTTATGGGTCCGCCACTGATTGTATCGTAGATGATAGGCGTAGTTTAATTAGTGCACAACTCACAACCCTCTTCAGCCTAAAAATTTTTTACACTAATTAATTAGATCCTATAATCTCATTTTTATACTAAAATATCATATACTACCATCACCGCTTCCAATACTAGCTTAGGCTAAACTAGCCTAAACCTTTTTTAACAAAATTAAAATATATTATATTAAATAAAAAATTAAAAAAAATTCAATTTAAAATTAAAAGATAATAAAAAATAAAGAATAACACTAAAACTAAAATAGCTAAAACTAATAAAATCATAAAACATAAAAAAACATAAAACATAAAAAAATTCATAAAACAACTATGTTATACATCTATTTGTTGTTTGCATCGTAATTAAGACAACTTGCAAGTACAATTTGTAAATACTGTCATGCGTTTGGAGAAATGTTACGAGGTCTCAGTTTGTTTGTTCATACTAAATTTCCTCTTGTTGTTTGTTTAGACTATTGAGTGTGCCACATGACCCAATCACTCCACGTATGCGCCATGTAGGCGCCACATAAGCACTCACCACAACCACTCATCCCACCATTTTGGTGGAAATGCCCCATTACCCACTCACTCCACGTCATCATTCCTTTATATATATACATGTGTGTGTCTGTAAGAGAAATATGTGTGTGTGTGTGTCTGTGAGAGAAATATGTGTGTGTCTGTGAGAGAAATATGTGTGTGTGTGTGTCTGTGAGAGAAAGAGATAGGAAGCACTCCTCACGCCGTGAATCCTCCCACGCCCCACCTCCCACGCCCCTAGCGGGCGGTGTGCCACGCCCCTCCATGACCCACCAACGCCCGGTAAAGGGGCATACCGGCCGGTCTTACTATGATCAATGTCGTTTCTTCTCTTTTTAATTTAGTTTTCTCTATTTCATATAAATTTGTCTATTTCTTTTTTTTTTCTCTTGCATCTTTATTGTTTTGTAGTCCTCAAAAAGGTCAAACAATTTTTCTTTCTCTTTGCTTGATGATTGTACAAATGTCTTTCCTTGCTTGCCGGTCATGTTTGTGTTGAGTCTTTATTTAGGTCGAGGATGTTGAGAGGAATTGTTTGTCAAATGTCTATAACATCTTTTGAGTTGAAATAAAAAAATCCCATCAATAAATGAGGAAGGTTTTCATTTGTCTTAGTCTTTTATGACCACTCATGCTTCTTGGAGGGAATTTTTGTTTCCCTCATGATGTTTCATGTAATCTTTTAATGACTTTTTCATTATATCCATAGTCGAGTGTCCACTAGCTTAACAATGACTTAATGTATTTTAAAAAAATATATATAAAATTAGTATCTTAATTAAACATTACAATAACTTAAAATAAAAGTAATACATAATTAAGAATTATTTTCCCCTACTTGCTGCAAATTGAAACAATTGGGATTTTTTTAGAAATTGGATGCAAACTTGATGTCGGATAAATCCGCGAGTTTAGATTGATTTAATAACTTAAAAGAAACTTAATATATATTGTTTGAATGTATAATCCGTTAAAATGAGGCATTTTTGTATTCATTTTAGTCCATTTTAAATTTATAAAAGAGTTATGAGTTTTTTGTTCGGTTTTACCAAGCTGTACCAATTTAAATGTTTAAGCATATGCTTAGAACATAATGATTTTTATTTTTAATTTTTTTTTTGATATCATATTTTAGGGTTTTTGAATATAAGAATTCAACGGTTAAAATCAACCTTTTTATTCTTTTCCTTCTACATTAAAATCATAATCTTGTTTTTTAGAAAGTAAAAAAGTGAATGGTAGCTAGCTAGGCATGATTACAAAATGAAAGATTTTGATAGTATAATAATGTGGCTATGTAAGATTATGAAAGTACAAATTGATCGACATGCAAAACTTGCACATGCATGCATGGGCGGTCAAGGTTAAGCACTTTGATATGAAGAATTTTAAGAGAATTGTGATAGAGTTAATTTACTTGATTGGATATATCCATAGAAAACATTGGGCTTAAATGATTTTCGGATGAGGGTTGTTCCTTTCATGGAACATTTGAACAAAGAAAAATATGTAGGAGTTTAAAATAGAATCACTACAAGAAAAGCATTCTGTAGCGCCGACATCTATAGCGCCGACATATGTCGTGGCTACAGCCTCGCTTATAGCGACGACATGTCGTCGCAATAGGATGACCTCAAATTTTGCACTTTTCTTTACACGTGTACGCATATAATTGGCCGGTCAACGAAAGGGAAAAGGTCTTTTTTCAGAAAAGGGTTTAGCGACGACATGTCGTCGCTAAAAACCATTTTTTTTCAGTTTTTGAATTTCTTTAAAACATTGAAAAATAACAAAAAACCATATGTCTTTTAGCGACGACATATCGTCGCCATTTTTTTTAGAAAAGCCGCCAAAAAAAAATTACCCACCCAATAATTCAGATTAAATAAAAAAATAAAATAAAATTTTTTGATAACATATAGCGACGACATGTCGTCGCTATATATACTGATATTTTATTGATTATAAACAAATAATTTATTTCATTAATTATAAATAGATAATTTGATTATTTATTTATTTTATATTTCATTGATTATAAATAAATAATTTATTTTATATTAAAATTATATTATTATTCTTTTATATTGGTTATAAATAAAACAATTGATAAATAATAAAATAAGAGATTACTTGTAAGTATGTGTGTATGTCATGTATGTAGATCTGTGTCGTTATATGTACATGTATGTATATGTGCTTTGTTAGAAGCCCATGTATGCACGTGTAGTGTCACTTATAAATGTTACTTGTAAGTATGTGTGTATGTCATGTATGTAGATGTGTGTCGTTATATGTACATGTATGCGCGTGTAATATTAACTGTAATGTTACTTGTAAGTATAATTGTATGCCATCTATGTATATGTGTGTCGTTAGGTGCACTTGTGTGTACGTGTAATGTCACCTATAATGTTACTTGTAATTATGTGGGTATGTCATGTATGTATATGTGTATAGGTACATGTATGCACGAGCAATACTACGTGTAATGTAACTTGTAATTATGTGTGTATGTCATGTATGTATATGTGTGTCGTTATAGGCACATGTATGCACGGGCAATACTACGTGTAATGTAACTTGTAATTATGTGTGTATGTCATGTATGTATATGTGTGTCGTTATATGTACATGTGTGTCGTTATATGTACATGTAATGTTAGTTGTAATTATGATTGTATGTCATGTATGTATATGTGTGTGTCGTTAGAGACATATGTATGCACGTGTAATGTCACATATAATGTTATTTGTAATTATGTGTGTATGTCATATATGTGTATATGTACATGTACGCACGAGCAATACTACGTGTAATGTAACTTCTAATTACGTGTGTATGTCATGTATGTATACGTGTCGTTATATGTACATGTATGCACGTGTAATATTACTTGTAATGTTAGCTGTAAGTATGATTGTATGTCATGTATGTATATATGTGTCGTTAGAGACACATGTATGCACATGTAATGTCACATATAATGTTAGTTACAGTTATGTGTGTATGTCATGTATGTATATTTGTATATGTACATGTATGCACGAGCAATCGTATAATGTAACTTCTAATTACGTGTGTATATCATTAATGCATATGTCATGTAATTAATGTCAACTTTAATATAACTTGTAATTATGTGTGTATGTCATGTAATTAATGTCACCTTTAATTTGTAATTATGTGTGTATGTCATGTACGTATATGTGTACATGTAGGTATATATGCACATGCATGTTTTTGTGTTTAGTTTAGTAATACCATTTTAAAATTATAAAAACAATATTATGTTTTTCGTCTTATAGTATAATAATATTATATTATTATTTTATAATAGTTAGTTACAAATAAGTTTATGTTAAAATATTATTATATAGTAATATTATATTAAAATTATATTATTTTTTTATATTGGTTATAAATAAAACAATTAGTAAATAATAAAATTAGAATTTACTTATAGCGACGACATGTCGGCGCAAAAAATTCAGCAAATTTTATCAGCTATTCATAAATAGCGACGACATGTCGTCGCTAAACATGGTCCTCGTTTTATTTAATTCATTTTAATAAAATAAAAAATAATTTACTTAAATACCTGTAGCGACGACATGTCGTCGCAAAATAATTTAAAAAAAAATAATATGTAATGCTGACGTGGAAATAAGATTTTTGATTTTTTTTTATTTTAAGAAATAGCGACGACATGTCGTCGCTAAAAGCTACTCTATAGAGACGACATGTATAGCGACGACATCAGTGAGCAATAGAGACGAGACTGTAGCAACGACTATTATAGCGGCCATGTGTTGTCGCTATAGCCTCAAAAAACCTATAGCGACGACATGTCGTCGCTAAAAGTGCCCGCGTTTTTGTGGTTTTAGGCGCCTTTTGCTGTAGTGAATAGCAGGGAAGTAAAAAGTTGCTAGTGTCACTACAAGAAAAAATACATTTAGGGTGACAAAGATCGTCATTAAAGACCCATAAAATCGCCGCTAATAGTAAAACCGGCCACAGGTCGTCACTAAAAACGTCGCTAGTGGACAATAATAGTCGTCACGTACTTATGGTGTATTCTACAATCTGGATATATCAAGCAGTGGCCGCCGCATAGAGGCTTGATTTCGCTCGGGAGAGAAGGAAGGGGAATGAATGGGAGGGAAATGGGAATGGAGGGAAAATCAGTGCCATTTTAGTGACCTTTAGCGGCGACACTTTGCGAATAAAGGCGTTGGCGCTATTGGTTACGGTACGAAAAATCTCAGCCTTTGATTTCAACGGTCGGACTCGGATCGGATAGTTGCATATCCGCGCTTTGTGTCACCGTTATTGATGGTGTCGCCACTAATGAGCAATTTTCTTGTAGTGTTAAATTACTTAACGAGTGCCTAGCTAACCCTCCCAAGTGTCACCCCAAACGGCCACCTATTCTTCCTTCCCCATAGTTTTTTTTTACCCATGGATCTTACCTTCCTATGCAACTACCCATGTTATGACGGTGTTGAGGAGCACCAATTCGAACCCTTCCTCCAAAATTTGGTTTAGTTGCATATATTTATTTCTTATTTTTGTTTTATTTTTTTACAGTTACTTTTATCATATAAATTTTATGTGTTCGTTATACGAAATATGGAGGCAATTTAATTATGAAATCTGAGATAACTTAAATTTGTGCAAGCGTACAATGTGATGATCTCTTATGCGACCATGATGGACAATGATCAATTGATAAATTAGTTAAGAAAATTTTGAGACACACAAGACGTAATTTATCAAAGAAAACAAGAGAATAATGTGCGGAAGTTTTTCAAATCTTATACTAATAAAAAAGTAGCTAACGTGACTTGTGTCACTATATGATTTAATCTTAGCCTTTTTTTTTTTTTTGTCTCTCTCCTATTAAGTAGAAGACATGCGTTGTCATTGCTCTTGGTTTTATCCTTTTAGCTCTATTTTTCTTTTTCTATCTTACATCAAACAAAATGTTATTAAAAGAATATAGTTTTAAAAATTTAATATTAATTTAGATAATAATAAATGTTTAATGTTTAAAGAATTAATATCTTTTAAATTTATAATTTTATTTATCATTTAAACTAATCAATCAAAAATAATTTTAAATTTTTATTCCTAAGTATCTTTTTTTTCTTTATACAACCCGTATGATACACGTATTTCTAACTTAGGTATTGTTATAAAGTACACTAACTTAGATTTTCATTAACTTTTAAAATGTTATGGGTTTTCATCAATTTTAAAAATTTTATTTGAATACATTTCTTTGCTTTCCTTGGCTCTCTCTATCTTGATAAAAACAAAGTAACCAGGGGAACACATAATTTTTTTTTTAAGTTTCAAAATCAAATTTATTTAATTGTCACTCTCATATTTATTCTTAACATTTTCAAGTATTTATGATACTTTTAAATTTATGGTGCAATTATTAATTACATATTTGATAAATTGTTATAAATTATAGGGTATTATATATATCCCCTTGCTAAAATCATTTATTACATATTTACTCAATCATAAAACTAAATTACATATTTCTCCTTATTAAACCAAATATATATAATATTTATCCATTTTATTAAAAAACAAATCATGTATTTCCTGTTTACCTTTAATGAACTAACTAAAAACAACTTACATATTTCTTCTTAGTAAGGGGTAATTTTGAAACATGGATATATTTGTAATTTTAGTTTAATATTGGGGATATATGTAATTTTGATGTTTAATAAAGAAAGATAAGATATTATCCCTAAATTATTATACATTTAGATTGAATTATTATCACTGAAATAGGTAAAGGGATCTAGTCTTACAGTGAACAAAGGTGAAAAAAAAATTTGTTGTTCAAAGAACAAAAAATCATTAAATTATTGCATGTTTAAATTTCATTATTAAATTGTTTTTTAGAAATTACGTATTGTTAAGTATTAAAATTTGAAAGTCGTATCTTTTATCATTTAACACATCCTATTGTAATTCTTTCTTAGCAAGATTATAGCCTTATCATTAAATTTCTATATGAAAGTCACAAAATTACAGTTATCTTTTCATATTTATTATATAAAAATTTAATCGCACCATGTCCTAGTTTATTTCTTCTTCTTTGTTTTAGATTGTTTGTACGTATTACCAAAATATCTTTTTTTGAAGATATACATTCTAACAGGAATAAAGTAAAACTTTATGAAATTTTAATTATGAATTTCCTATCTAAAACTTTCATCTATGATATATATTTTGAAAGCTTTAAAATTAGTTTATACTCATTTAATTATTTTGATTAATAATAAATTTATAAGGGTGAACATAGAGTCCCTAAAATTACCCAAAACTCTAACCGAAAAATCCGAAACCGAATTAATGTCAGGTTGGTCTTGATTTCTAGGTTTTGTAAATTTCG
Organism: Mikania micrantha; assembly: GCA_009363875.1. Taxonomy (NCBI): domain Eukaryota; kingdom Viridiplantae; phylum Streptophyta; class Magnoliopsida; order Asterales; family Asteraceae; genus Mikania; species Mikania micrantha. Next base: position 2,883,464 of record CM018688.1, on the reverse strand, counting down.
GGTTAGTGGGTGTTTGGGCCTGATTTGTAAATAATCGATACAATAGGAGGAAACCCACCATAAATGAGAGAAAACCTCTAGTCCAACATTGAATCTCTATTTTGTGTATAACAGGACTTGAACCATGACCTTTCCAATATTGAAGCCACATGGTACCTACTCGCAATCTGACTCAAGTTAGAACGCAAGCTCAACTTGACCCTCATTCAAGCAATTCAATTTCTAAGTATCCTTTGATTCGTTCTCCCCTAGCTTTCACCATCATGGGGTTCATGCAATTACAAATGTTGATAGTTGGTTCAAAAAATGGCACGAAGATCCATTATAAACCCTATCTTTGCAATTATCATATGGTCCTGTCAACTAATAATTAAATACCTTTTTGGACGTATTAACAATTTAATTTATATTATATGATTAGGTACATATTTGGGTTATTTTCTACTGATAAACAAAAATAATATTAACGTCTTATTTAGTGTGTTTATTACTTTTGTTTTGTTTACCATTCTCTATTCTCTGTTTTTAAATATATACTGATACAAAATATTGATTTTCCTTTTTTGTTTTCTTTTGTTAAACAATATTTTTATAAATTTAATATAATTAAGTGTATATACTTATTATATTATTAACTAAACAGATAGTACCTCGCATCAAGTGAAAGAGATATGATAGTTGCAAAAGGATAGGTTTGATCTCACCAATAGCGGCGACAGATGATCATCAACTGCATCTAATAGCATATGTTTGATCATACACTCCAATCAGTAGCGGCGACCAACTTCTGAACATAAAGGCGCCAATATTCCCTCTATGATCTCATTCCCTCTATTAGACAAATTTGTTATGTTTTGATCATTCGGTAACTTGTATACAAATATATTATGTTTTGACCATTCGTTAAACTTTTAGACAAGTTTGTTATGTTTTGACTATTTAGCTAAGTTTTAAACAACTTTGGTTTGACTTAATTTATAACTTATTTTATAGGCTTAAATTGGAAATTTATTTCAAGACGCAAGTTTTAAAGGAAAAGTCTCACAATTCCTTGCTTTGCAAATGAAGCCACCAAATACAAATGACGAAGATGATTCGGGCGATCCTTGCTTTGCAAATACAGCCACCAAATACAAATGACAAAGATGATTCAAATGAGCGAGACGAATAATTAGTAGTTAATTTGATATTTACGTACTTTTGTATGTTTTAAACAAGATTTCTATGGATTATTTGGTTTATGTATGTTGTAAACAATATTTGAATAGTTAATTTGGTATTTATGTACTTTTATATGTTTCATATTAATTATTGCAGTGCGGTTTATAAATCATGCGACTTTAGTTGGTACGAAACCAGGAATCCCGAATTTTAAATCAAAATATTTTAAGTAGGGTTTACACCTTTAGCATTGACATTGTGTCGCTGATAAGAAACAACCAACCAGAACGTATATATCAATAGTGGCAACTTATTGGCGGCGAAGGTGACCCTTTAGCATCGACGTCTTTTAGCAGTGATTTTTGGGCCATTAGCAATATTTTTTTAGTGGCTACCTATTAACGATGCCATTAGCGGCGATTTTGTGCAACAATAATAGTGACGATTTTTGTCGTTGTTAAAAGTGTTTTTTCTTGTAGTGTGCATAAATTATTAGTTATGAGCTACTAAGACCATGATTAAATGTGTGAAGCAAGCCAGCTCTTCCTTACAGATAACTGTCTAGGGTCATAACAAATCTATGAACTTAATTTTTAAATCCAAATTTCAAATTTAGTCTAATTTATGTGTGGTTTAAGATTGTATTTAACTGCTTAATTAGGTTATTTATTGACCCTTTATTCCTTCCTGTTTAGCATATACGAAGAGAACAGTTGGCTCATAATTGGTACAGTTATGGCCAAGAGGTGGTCAAATCGGGTTTTTTTTAACCGAAACCGGTTCCGGTGAACAAAGTCAAGAACCGGTTCCGGTTTTTTATCGGTTCCAACCGGTTTTTTGCCGTTTCCGGTTCGGGTTTGACCGGTTTAAGGGTGGAACCGGTTCCGATTTTTCCGGGTTAGGTCTGTTGGCCACCTCTATTATGGCCCGTGCCTAATACTTTGTTAGTTGATGTTAAACTCTCTATTTTTTTTGTTCATTTGAGTAATTTACATATATTTGTTTATAAATAAAATGCTTGCTTATCCTCTTAAAACAATTTCACAATGAAATTTAAGAAAGGGACATGAACTTTTGTTTTGCATGTTTTTCTCGGAAATATGGAGGCAGCATGATCATAATTAGGAGAGGGAAAAATTATATATTTTATAATCCGATGCAAGCTAAGTCACAAATATGAAATGTATGTGATGTTAAGACTAAAGATACGTAGAGTCGTAGATCGTAATTGCCTACGATAACCCAATTCCAAACATGGATCCATGTACTGTTGCAAACTGGGCCAAACGCTCTCTAAACTCTCAAAACGCAAACCCGCTTACAAATGGCTTCATCAAGTGCTAACTCTTCCGTTGGTTGTGGTACTTCAATAAACCTTGAAGTTGTTGAAGTTATTCCTACGAAGAGGAATCCCGAAATATGGAAAAACTACGATTTGTGTAGGATGTCGAGCGGTCCGAATAAAGCTCGTTGCAAGCTTTGTGGTGGTTTTTTCAAACACGACGCGAATACCACTTTGAAAAACCATCACGAGTTCAAGTATTGCAAAGCTTTGAAGAATGAAGAGTCACAAGGTCAAGCGACGATGTCAAACAACGGGAGTATTTTCGCTTATAGTGTCGATGCGGTTCGGGAGCAAATGGCGCAATTCGTGATTCAACAAAGTTTGCCATTTAACCACTTCGACAATCCTCGTCTAACTCGACTTATTCAACAAACTCTTCAACCTCGTTACACACACGTAAGTAATCATTACTAATAATCATTAATAAAACCTTAAACTAATCATTAATAAAACCTTAAACTAATCAAAACATATCTTTAATAAAACCTTAATAAACCTTAAACTAATCAAAATCATAAAGTAATCATTACTAAAACCCTAAAATAACCTTAAACTATTAAAAACAACTAATAATCTTTAATAAAACCTTAAACTAATCAAATAATAAACTAAATTTTATATGTGTATATTTATTAAAGATTAGTTTAAGGTTATATTAGGGTTTTTAGTAATGATTACTTTATGATTTTGATTAGTTTAAGGTTTATTAGGGTTTTATTAAAGATATGTTTTGATTAGTTTAAGGTTTTTTTAGGGTTTTTATTAATTATTAGACATGATTGGATTGGATTTAAGGTTTTATTAATTATTAGTTATGTTGTTAGTTTAAGGTTTTTTTAGGGTTTTTATTAATTATTAGATATGATTCGATTAGTTTTAAGGTTTTATTAATTATTAGTTATGTTGTTAGTTTAAGGTTTTTTTAGGGTTTTTATTAATTATTAGTTATGATTTGTTTAGTTTAAGGTTTTATTAATTATTAGTTTAAGGTTTTATTAGTATTAGGTTTAGGTTTTATTAGTATTAAGGTTTATGTTTTATTATTAGTTTAAGTTTTTATTATTTTAAGGGTTTGAAAAAAAAAAAAAAACCGGAAAACCGGTTTGAAGAACCGGTTTGGCCCAAACCGGTTTACACTCCGGCCCCGAATCGGTTTGGTAGGTTTGAGATCCCCATTGTTTAAACATGTTTATAACCCGAACCGGTTTAGCCCAAAACCGGTTTGTGTGACACACTGTAGAAACCGGTTCGGTTTGGGACTCGAACCGGTTTGGCCAAAAAAAACCGATTTGAGCACCTCTACAACTGGCTACGCCCAAACCCAGAGAGTGTAAGCCCATTAGATGGTTTATTGTGTTGGCAATAGTTCCATTAGCTGGCCCATTATGTGAGTCCAGTCCTTACCCGACGTTACCTGAATGACCGTTGGGCTTAGGCCCATCATTTGCATTCATTCAGTTCAGCCGAGCAGTAATTGTTGACATCATATTAAAATCCATATGTATCGCATACGTTAGGTGTACGAGTGGCTATAAATGAAGAAAACAAACACGAGAAGTCCTTCGTATTCGTTTGTTTTACAATAAAATCGTTTAAAAACCATTCATGAAAATTAATCAAACTAGAATTTTTGTTTTTTGGAAATTAAACTTGTTTACGAATACCAATCAACATATATTATTTAAAAAATATAAATCACCATTCTCAATATAGTACATTAGATATAATCAGAGTAAATTACGGATATAGTACATGTATTTTGTTAGTATTTCACTATTGGTGCATAGGTTTTATAAAGTACCCATATGGTCCGATCCCAAACTTTAGATATTTGTAACACATATAGTTCTTAGGTCACCAAATTACCTTCACTACTAGATCAAATTACCATCACATAAGGCTTATATATGTTACATATAGTAAATTTGAGACCATATGAATAATTTATAAAAGTTATGGACCAAGAGTAAAGTACTAGGAAACCACATGGGCCATCTTGCTAATTTACTCATATAGTTAGCTTAATAAATACAAAGTTAAACACTTAATGTAAATTCATAACTATAAATGTCTTAAAATAAAAGACAAGTTAGAAAACAATAATCATAATTAAAATTAGCATAAAATAATGTTTTAAAGATCTAAAGTTTCAAATTATGTTTTTAACAAGGTATAAACCACAACCAATTTAAAAAAAATGTCAAGTGTAATAAATTTGGGTTTAATATTAGTTTTTATAAAGATAATAAAACTTTTTTCATGATATTGATTGCCCACTTATGGAGAACAAACAATGTTGAAGGTTCCTTTACCTTAAAATTGTGTCAGACAAAAATTTAGGTCATATAGTCAGTGTCTATTGATCATTTTGATTCAATTGTTTAAAAATGGAAGTTTATGACGTGCAAAATAAAATCCGATTGTTAAAAGTTAGGTAGTTTTTGTCAAGTCCATTGAACCACTTAGAAAACAAACAATTTAAAAAGAAAAAAGAAAAAAGATTATTCCTCAAGAAGGGTAAAGTTTGGAGTTATATTATATAATCTTTGATGCACATTGGACACAAAGCGACTCACGAGGTCAAGCAAGTTATAGTGATTTTGACTTTTTGCCAAGAAGTCAAGAACCCTATTTAACTATAGGAGATCATTTTGTAACAAGTGTGAACTCTTAATTCTCATATCAATTAGCTTGTTTTTATTCCATCCTTTTCAAAAGCTTTCTTATAGGGGTTTCGAGTAAGCAGAGTTAAGATGGTCTAATTTCAAGCTCAGGCTCAGGTTTATATACACAACCTTTCTAAGCTTGATCACATGAGTGACAAATCATCACTTTAATTAAGTTGGTTTATTTACCATAATTAAGAGTTGAGTGAAAAGTGATTTTACCATTCAAAGTGATATTATTCTTGATGATTATAATATAAACAGTCATGTTATATTATATAATAAAACTAGGTTAAATCCCGTGTGTTACACGGGTTGAAAATTGAAATAATATGTATTTTATAAAAAAACTTTCATTTTTTCTTAAACTACAAAATTTAAAATAATTATTTTTTAAAAAAAAACAACTATTGTATAGAAAAAATTCATGTTTTGTAAACTTTTTTAATTATGTTTTTTGATGTAAACTTTTTTAATTATGTTTTTTGATAAAAAAAAATATTTCTTTTTTGATTTATTAAAACTAATTTTTAATATTAAAAAGGTATATAATATAATTAGTCATTAGATTTATTATTATTTAATAAAGTAGATAATATAATCATGACTATCGTTTTATTTGAGAGATAATAAATGAGAGTATAAAAAATGACATGTAGCAAGAGTATTGTAATATATTGACATGTGGCAAAAAAAGATGTTTATTTATTATAATAGCTAGTTTGTAACCCGTGTGTTACAATGTTTAAATAATAAAAAAAGTTTTAAAAACATATTACTTGTATACAGGTTACATAATAATAAAATTAAAACGGTCTAGTATACACAAATAGAATAAAGCTACTCATGAATCATGACTAACTCAAGCTTTTTTGAGATTTAAAGCGAAATGAAATTTTGGCGACCGTTTTCTTAATTATATATTACAAATTTTCATCTTTAAATTTCTTAACCATCATTTATGATCTCTCTGAGTTTAAAAGTTCTTCTGTTACACGGTTGGAATTATGAATTATACATAATTTTAATGTTTATACAACATGTAATCGTTTTAAATGATAAACTGATCTTAAATAGATAGAATTAAACAATGGGGTAAATGAATTAAGTTTAAATGAAAAACAATCTTAATTGTCAATTTACCTTAATTATGGATTAAATTTTAAGCGGGAAAATGAAGCTAAAAGTGGTCTAAATGAATGACAAGTGGCATCACAAAACCTTCTTTTATTATATTAGATAAATTTAGTTATGCTGGATGCACACTTGTATACAACCATCTAATTCCTAACACTAGCTTGTGAAGGTCATCCTCACTTAGACTATAAGGTATGCCAAGTGATTGGGTCACTCCACCTATGCGTCACGTAGGCGCTACATAAGCACTCACTACAACCACTCACCCTACTATTTTGGTAGAAATGCCCCATTACCCACTCACTCCACGTCATCATTTCTTTTTAAATTAAATTGAGATATAATTTAATAAAAACAAATTACAAATTAATAAAAAAAATTACAAACTAATAAAAAAAATTAATAAAAAAAATACAAACTAATAAAAAAATTAATAAAAAAAATTACAAATTAATAAAAAAATACAAATTAATTATCACTATATTTATTACGAATTTTATCCTTCTCCCGCTCGGCAATTTCGCGGTCGAGCCCGGTTAAGTGTTCGATGTTGGTGAATAGAAGTTGTAACTCTACCAACCGTTGACATTCCCGTGTTGGTAAAAGTTTGAAATGGGAAGAGTGGGTATTTTTTTTGTGTTGAATGTTTGAAATGGAAAGTTAAAATTTTTTTGGGTTTAATGTTTGAATGATTTAAATAGGTAAAAAATATTTTTTTTTTCCCTTCACCAACGGCTCCCTCCAACGGAAACTATCAAGCCCTCACGCCCGTTGTTGCTCCCACGCCCCTATCACGCCCCTAGGGGGCGGTGTGCCACGCCCTATAACGTCCCTCCCACGCCCATTCATAAGGCATACCGGCCAGCCTTAGCAGATCAATCAACATTGCCCTAGCTTGTGGGGTCTAGGGAAACACTATAGGTCAAATAGTATGCGCCCTATATATTTTTTTTAGACAGTAACAATTTTAAATAATAAATGAAGGTTCAAATTCTTGGATATGTAGATTTGATGGCATTAATTTATATAGTTAGAGTGTGCTAGTACTCGTGTTTTATGCCGAATAAATAAATATCTTTATCATACTCACCATATATTATTATTAGCAAAAAATATGTAAGATAGAAGGAGTGTAAGATGTAAACACCTTGTTTTTAATGAAACTCTCGGCTTATGATGCTTTATTTACCGACCAACCTAACACTTTTAACCAAGGTTGAAAAAGTTGCTACGCGCTCCTAGGTTGGAGTAGCTCCTTTGAGCAAGTAAGCGGGAGTACTCAACCTAGGCGGCGAGTTCTCAGGAAATACTCAATATTCGGCCTTGGAGGCCGACTTTTGCAACTATGTTTTTAACATTACAGCAATTTTACCTTTATCTTTCAAGAGCTAACACATATATACATTATATCTATGCACCGCAAATGAGACTGACACCAATTAAATAAAAATAAATAAATAGCTAGTAATTAAAATTTAGAAATTATAAACTAATTTTTTGACCGGTTCTGGTTCAGGTTTTGGCCGGGTATAGGTGGAACCAGCTCCGGTTTTCCTGATTTCGGTTCCGGTTCTAATTTGTCTGAAAAACCGTACCCGTTCGTACCCACCGGTTCGGGTATGACCGGTTCCTGTTCGGGTTGTCGGTTCCGGTTTCGGGTCCGTTTTTTTGCCCACCTCTTATACGAGTTAAAAAAAAATACTAAATAGTTATTCATGAGGATTTGTGATATATATCAATTGTATTTTAAAATAAAATATGTTTAAACTTATATATAAATAACATAATTTAAGTAATAACAAAAGAAGATTGTTTTTAATACTGATTTTCTAAAATATAGTTTTTATAAAAAAATATTTTTTAAAAAAATCAAAATTACAAAATTTCTTATATAAAAATAAACTTTGTTATTTAAAAAGAAATGTTATTTTATAATATTTTGGTATTTAAAAAGCGTAGTTTTGATATTAAGATCGTTTTTAAGATACTAAAAAAATATTTTTTAAATTAAAATATATAAATAATATAATAAATATTTAATCTATTGTATAATACTTAATATTATTATTAAATATTAATGTGTTTAATAAGAGAGAGGTGAAACTTTGTGTGAGTATGATTTAAAATAGTAAGATATATCTAATTTTATTTTTATTTATTAATATAAAGATTAATCGAATAAACAAAAGTTATGTTTCCTGCTCTTTCCTAAAATAAGTTGGCAAATCTACATTATCCCTTGGTAGATTTCGTGTATCACATATATTCGATTTTCTGAACAAAATCCATGTCTTATTCAACTCAATTTAATTGTTACTAATTCTATAGAAGATTTTCACACACACACGTGTGTGAAAGAGTTTAGTTGTTAATCATTACTTATTGCGATAACCGTATAATTATATCTTATTACTTTAAGACTCACATTAAAGTAAAATAACTTTTTTAATTAATTTAAATGAGGCCCACATTAATTACATTAATTAAAAAATAAGAAAAAACATACACATTTAGATTTATTTTAATGTGGCCCAAACTAATAAGGTTTAGTTATTCGGCTATCGTATTAAGGAAGTGTTAACAACTGATTATTCTCATCTACCTACTCTCTAATAAAAGAGTATGTTTAGGTGATATCTGGAATTTGTTTTCTCGCATCTCTCTCCTAATTATTTTTACAATTTTTAATAATTATATATTGAAAAATATATATCTTTCTTATTCTAATAATTTACTACTTTACTAAAACTTGTTAAGCTATAATAAGATTTAAATTATATATTATCTTAAAATATAATTATATAATTATTGAATATATTTATTATTTGTTTAATAATTTTTAGAATTTCACCAATAGTTGATAAATTTAACATATAAATTTTTATAAAAATTATTATTTATAACAAGTTATAATTATTCAACGTGTGTGATACATGGGTTTATAATGCTAGTGTGTGTGTATATGTATGTATAGTTATAGCATCTGATTTAAAATATTTTAACAAACGAGCTTAATATAATAATGACTATTTTAACAAAATGAAATAATTAATGTATTCCAAGAATTATAAAAAAATTATACGATCGACCTGACATAAAATAACATGCATATGTTTATAGTTTAACTAGTCTATTACCCGTGTGAACACACGGATTAAATATAAAATATTAAAAAATTAATGGTAAAATTTTAAAAATAATAAATGATGATATTTTTTATATAAAATGATTAAATTATGTATTAATAATTACTTTAGATGATAAAACAATAATCAAAATTTTTAATAACAATAGTAATATCTTTAACATTCTTAATTTGTTATAAGTGAGATATTTGAGCTAACTAACTTTAAAAATCTAATTAGTTAGTTTTATATCAAAAACTAACTATTTTTAAGTAAGATGAGAAGGTAATATTTTTGTAATTATTAAAGTTAAAGAACCTAATTTGAAATTACCGTTAAACATATAAGACAAAAAAATGTGACTTTTATCATCATTTACGTATTTTTCTGCTTATATTTATTTTTTTGAAATAGATTGTTTTTAAAAAATATTGTAAAACTATTATTTTCTAAAAATAACAAATTGAAATATTTCTTATTTTTTAAAAAATGATATTTATGAAAAAATATATTTTATAAACTTTTTAAAATATATTTTATAATAAAATGATTCGATTTAAATATATAAAAACTATTTTTGAATTTTCAAAATAAAAATAATATAATTGATTTAATAGGAGAGATAATATAATATATAATATATTTAATAAGAGATAATTAAATGAGTCCATAAAAAATTGACAAGTGGCATTATGGCCTTAAAATGTGACAAATGTCAAATTAAGATTTTTGTTTATTAGAATAGATAGATTTTATTTTATGGTGTATTATAGCAAACTAATTTTAAATACTGTTTAATTTGTTGTTTTGTAAAATTATTTAAATATGGGATGCTTAAATCACATGTATAATCAATTAGATAATTGCGATGTTATCAGCAGTTGACATATATATTAGTAACATACTATCATCCATAGACTTTTGTATTATATAATATTATTTATGCTTGAAGAGAAAAGAAATATAAAAAAATATTCTATAATTAATTGAATGAATTAATAACTACCGTAATATAATATGCATGTTTTTTAATTTGTGGTTGGGGTTAACTTTAAATTGACCTTAAATGATTGCCGTAAAAAGTTTCATCCAACGTTGCAAGTCTTGTAATGAGAAAAAAGCTATCGCCAAATTAAAAAAAAAAAATAAAAAATTATTTATTCGTCATTAGACTAAGAATCACAATTATTTAAACTACTAACAAACTTCCAAATATAAACACTTAGGATTTCCACACTCCGTGAGTTGCGACCCCACTTTATTCCAAATTTTTTTAATTTTTTTTTAATCACGTATAAAAAAAAATACATGTTAACAGCCGTCATATTAAAACGTAACCCATGTTAAAAGAGAGTAGCCACTTTACCCAAACATGTATAATAAAAAAACTGATTAAAAACACAGTACAAAATGATAATGCAATATTTATATCTAAAAAAGGTTGCATTAACTGATGTTTTAATAAATCTAACGCAACATTTTTTGTTAAATAAAACCTATTTTTCAAATTTTACATTTTTAAATTCAACTCTTAAACAAAAGTTACATGATGTAATAAAACTTTGCATAATGCTAATACAACTTTCACTAATGAAACATTTTGTGACAAAAAGATGTTGCGAATTATGATGAATAAGACGTTAATAAAAGAGAAATTAAAACTAAAACATTAAAATTAATTAAATAAAAAATAAAGTAAAACTAGTGATTAAAGCTCTGGTTAGAAATATATAAGGCTCGACTATTTATAGATATTTCATTAATTTAACAAATATCATGTTCACGCATCCATCGAATGGAATGGAAAACATACAAGGCACAACTGTTTATACGAAAAAAACAATACAATAGGTAAATCTATTAAAACTTTGAAAGTCAAAACAAAAACAAAACAAAAAAATCTTTTTCTTTGTTAAAATATGCATATTCCTCTAACAATTACCTATGATAACTCGTCATAATCAACTAAAATCTTTGTCTTTTTAAATAATATAATTTCATATATGAATTTATAGGGATTGATTCATATAAAAACTCAATCTTATAGAGAAAACTCTTAAACCCTATGTGAGCAATTGATTTGGAATCTTGAAAATAAATATGTGGTCCACATTAAAAATAATTTGTTTATTCAAAACCAAATTTTTTATTCAGGTTTAATTTATACCATATATTTATTTATAAGATTCCGGCGAATTTTGGGATTCTGATCCGGCCACTCATTCCTGAAGACTTTTGAGATTCTGATTAATTTTCAGGTTACTTTTGAAACTTCGATCATTTTCCGGTGACTTTAGAAATTCTTAGGATATTTCTGGCTTCTTTTGAACTTCCGACCTATGATAAAATCTAGAAATTATGGCTAACTCATATATGTAAATTGAATATTTTTATACAATCTATATATAAAATTTGATTGTGTGTGTATATATAATTTTGAACATTACATATAATAGTTTCAATTCAATTACTTCAATTTGTTTACATCTGAATGACATTAAGTGGTTACTTCTAAATGGTTCATAACCTCTTAACCATTCAGACTTAGGGTTACCATTTAACCATTCAGAGGTTATGAACCATTACCAACCTCTTAACCATTCAGACTTAAGGATACATTTTAACCATTCACATGCTATGAACCATTAAGAGGTAGCCTCTGAATGGGATTAAGAGGCTACCAGAGAAGGCCTTAGTGTTATCTTGGCAGATTAAATACATTTAAAAATGTTATGTCTTGCCTTAGCTAATGAAATTGGTTTGCGTATCATCCGTAATAAAATCAATTGAGAGGACATAATCTCACGTATATACGAAGATTCATTATACAATGCATGAAATGTCATGATAAATTTCTTACAATTCTTTACATTTATATAAAAATTGAGAAAATACGAAAGATAAAATCACACGATTGGAAGCGTGAACCTTTATAATATTCCTTAATTGTTGATTATACATTTTTAGATGCGTGAACCTTTTATTCATTATACATTTTTATAAATGTAAAATTTACATGATTGTATCAAGTAGAACGGAAACCATGTTCATGTGTATAACATTAAACTTGTTTAATCACAAAAAATTCATAAACACAAAACTAGAAATTGATCTTGTTTGCTAATAATGGTTTATGAATGTAAAAGAACACGGTGTTTGTTCGTTAAGAAACTAATCTTGTTCATGAACAATTTATAACGCAAACGAAAACATACTTAGCTTGTAAGGATCTCATGGTTGGTGACCTACCAAAATCTACCAAGTATAGCTTATACTAACGAGCCTAGTGATGTTTGTACGAAAGCTCAATATTAATTCTAATCACAATAGTTTTTACAAAAAACTTTATGTTATAAAGTTAAACATTTGATACATAAATCATAAACATAAATATTCTAAACAAATTACAAGCTGGAATTAATAATTATAATCTTATGTATCCCACACTAATGTCTTTAATTATTTGAGTTTCAAAAAACCAAGTTTTTATTACAATATACAAAGTTTTAATGAATACATTTTTAATTTAAATGATAAAAACAAATCATTGAAAATTAAAAATATAAAACATATTTATGAATAAATATAAATAAACAAGCATGAAAAAATATAAATAAAAACAATATCAAATGTTCACGAAACATCATCTGTTCATGTTTATTTAACTAAGTAAAACAAAGTTTCTTGTTTGTATTTATTATTATTACTATATAATTAAAAAGGAATGGAAAAGAATAGTTATTTTCACTATGTTTATATTTTGGCCATAGTAGTTTGAAGTTTTTTGTTTCAGCTTTGGAGAATTTTTTGTTTTAGTGGGTCTTATTATGCCACGTGTTTATTTATTTTCATCCGCAAAGGGCCCTTGATTGTAGGGTTGTTATAAACGGTCAGACACGACCATTTAAGACACGAAATACAAAATGGGTAGACACGAACATGATATGAAAATTTATCGTGTCAGTTTTTTCAAATACGAACACAAACCGTTAAAAATATGTTAATAATTAACACTACAAATGATCTATTAAGAAATTTGTTAAAGACGTTAAAGATCTGTTGAGAAACCTGTTAAGAAACTAAGGTTAGAGAATTATAATTTTTTATAAGTTAATCGGTTACTCATCTATTTAATTATATTATTTATTTTAAAATTTAAATTATAAACAAGTCTTAACTCTTAACGAGCCTTAACAGGTTTTAACGAGTCTTATAACATATTTTAACTTAAACCAATTTGATGTTTTTGAGAACCATCAATTTAGACCCAAATTGTTTTTCCTTATAACTCATTCTGACCTGTTTGTTGTATAAAACACAGGGCTACATTGATAGAAGATTTTATTTTGGATTGAAATTGTTAAAACACTTAAACCACACGGGTTAAAACCCTAATATACACTTAACTTATTATTATTTTTTTGAACAGCTAACGTCAAGTACCACTATTTAAATGGGCACATTGACACCATCATTTAGGAGGAAACCCACACTATGAAAACCCCCTATCTCAACCTAGAGCCTATTTTTTTGCTTCAGGTGAGACTCGAAATCAAGACTTTTCATTCAGGAAGTTAAAGGGTGCCATTAGACTATAAGCCCTTTGGTATACATACAACTTATTTAAAAATTGTTGTGGAAGATTCTTAGACGTTTTGTATGTATTTAAATTAAACATTTCCAAAAATTTAACAAAACTCATTTTCTATTATTTATGATGTTGACCAAGAAAACGATCCGTTTGCTTTTCGTTCTCATTCCAAAAACTTTGCTAATAAGAACCCGTGACATTCACTAATTAATGGGGATATATAGTTTAGGAGTGTTTCAAATTAGATATAATCATATAAATACAAATGTAAAACTATATATAATATTTTGAGTTTTTATTTAGATTTTCTTATATATATAATATACGAATATTTAATAAAATTTTAAATGTTATATTTCGGATATCATATCTAAAAAATTTTAAAAAACACTATCCGAAACTAAAATTTAATTTGAGTATCTAGATTTCATGTTTCCGGAAATTTAGGTACGTATTTTAAGTTGGGTTTCAAATTCATATTTTTTTATTTGCCTGATCTTTACATGATACATGATACGGTTTTGAATAAATTTTCGGATGCGTTCATTGTATTATATACTAGGTTAATACCCCGTATATTACACGGATCAGATAAACAAATATAATTAATAATTATCAATGAAAATATAGAAATTATAAGATTTTTTTTAATTTAAAATACGATTTGCAATTTCGTATGATTTAAATTATATTAAGCATTAAAAAATAATATTTATCTAAACACCAACTTTTTTATATTTTGTTTTTTCTTTAAACATGGTGTTTCAAATAATTGCTTTTGAAAATTTTATAATTTATAATAATTTTTTATAAAAAAAGTATGTTCTTAATATTAATATACTATCATGCTTAAAAAATATTTTTTAATTTCAAAATGTTTAAAAATTGTATTTAATATTTAATATTATTATTTAATATTAGATGTATTTAATAAGAGAGAGAGACGAGAAATAAAGGTTGAGATGCCCTAGAAACTTGACATGTGGCACAAAAAACCTTTATTTATTAGTATAGATAGATTGCCTTTTTTTAACAGCTACTGCCAAGTACTAATGTTTAAATGGGTGCATTGACACCACCTTACAAGAGAAAACCTACATTGGGAATGCCCGTAGCTCAACCTAGATCATTTTTTTGATTCAGTCGAGATTCGAACCCAAGACTTCTATTTGAAAAGCCAATAGGGTATCATTAGACTATAAGCCTTTTGGTTATTATATAGTCTTGATGTCGGATGCCAAAATTAAAGAATGACATTGACATCTTAGAAAAGAGGTCTTGGGTTCAAATCCAAGGAAGGAGGAAAAATTGGATGTAATTTAGGAGTAAGAGTATTAGTAAGATAGTATTGCCGTTCAAAAAAAAAGAATGACATTTGACATCTTAATTTATAAATCTCGTATACAAAAGATAATGCGTATTTAAAATAATGGTCAATGTTAGCGTGTGGGGTCACGGACTTAATGCTTATATTAGTGATAATTAATTAGTCATATAAGGTCCGAAGACAAATTTTTTTTTTGAACGACAATTTGGATCACTGACGGGTCATAGACCCACCCGATCATATCCACACCCAATAGGAGGAAACCCACCATAGGTGAGAGAAAACCCCCTAGCCCAGCATGAAACCCCTATTTTGTCCATGTCAGGACTTGAACCTGTGACCTCCCCAATATTGAAGTCACATGGTACCTCTCCTCAACCACTTGAGCTAAGGATCATTGGTTCCGAAGACAATTAGTTATAGAAATGCATTGAGATTAAAAATATACTAGGTTTATACCCGCCGCGCGTTGCGGCGGGTCATCACAGTACACTCCTCACAACGGGTATTATATGTCATTTGCAGAAACATAAGTTACATAGCAAAATCAAATCTATTATCATGAACTCTATACAAATTTCTTATAAAAACATAAAATCATACAAAATCCATACAAATATGTTACGAAAATAATTAAAAAAAACTGGCAATATCCTTCTCATCTGCAACCAATTGGTTGAATTAAAAAAACCCCAAATCCCTAAGCACACATCGATTTTGTATGAAAACAAACAAATAACAATTACTTTTTTCGAACACCACCAAAACCGTAGAAATGACCACATTTTCTCACTAATCATAGAGAAAAAACCCCTAAACCCTATTTGGGTCGTCGATTTGGAATCTTGAAAATAAATACGTGGTTCACATTAACCCACATTAAAGCTGATTTGTTTATTCAAAACCAATTTTTTATTCATATTCAATGCGTACCACATTTTTATTTTCAAAATTCCAAATCAATGGTACAGATAAAGTTTAGGTGACCCATTTTACTATTCCCCTTATCTCTTTTAATAATATACCAGTATATATATAATATGTGAGAGTGGGTGTATCTGTATAATATGTGGGAGTGTGTGTAAGAGAAAAAAAAAAGAACATGGGGCCCACATTACTATTCCCCCACCTTTTTTAATATATATATATATATAAGATAAAAACATAATTATATATTTTAATGAAAGAAAAAGACATCGAAACTAGCAACTGGGGTCAAGGTGAGAACCCTTAATTCTAGACGTCACGAGGGTAAAGGAGCGTGTGCGGTGTCTCTATAATAATTTCACTATAAAATGTTTTGATGTCACTTGGTTTTAGTTTATTGCAAAGAGACAAAAACCCTTTGTTTAATTTAGAAATAAAAGGGACACAAATCTGGTATACAAAACATATTCATATGTTAGTGTAGGACTAGCAAACCTGACAGCGCCATGTCTTTTAAAATGGAAAGTAATGAGTTCAATTTCATACAAATATGTAATTATTGTGTAAATTAGATAAGAATGATACGCCCCGTTAGCGGTGCGCACATATAATGTATATATGTGTCGACAGCTCTTGAAGGGCAAAAGTAAAATTGCACTAATTTTAACGTTATTTTACTTATTCAGTGAAAATAACGTTAAAATCGTTTCGGACGGTTGATCAAGCATCATGAGCCGAGGGTCTCACTGGAAGCAGCCTCTCTACCCTTACGGGGTAGGGGTAAGGCTGTCTACATCTCACCTTCCTCAGACCCTGCCTTAGCATGCTAATGGCGGGATATACTGAGTACGTTGATTGATATATATATATTTAGATAAGAATGATCTTAGCCGTTCAAAAAAAACAAAACAAAACACATTCATTTGATCACAAAAAAAAAAGCATAATCGTAAGTGAATTGATTATTTGTTGAAAATTGTGTTCATTTAATAGATATTATACAAATAATGACTTGTAATGTTACTTTGAAACTGATTATTTAAGTAATTGTTTTTCTAAATACTTTTAATAAGTTTGTTTTTTGATTTCAAATATTCCAACACGTTTTTACCCAAATCCATTTTTACCAATCCACTTTTTGCCCCTGTAAAAAAGATTTATGAATCCGTCACTATTGATTGCAAATAATGGAGTATAAACGAAAACTTGCATTTTATAAAAAAATAAATATATACCTTTAATCTTGTCAACTAAAATGGATGATTTCACCAATGATATTCATTAGAGTTCAACAACCGAAGTGCATGAACACCACGACACACAAGAAACGATACATCCTGACTTGAACCTCGCTTGACGAAATAAAACTAGGATGCCCAAAGGGGAGGGGGTGGCGACCTCTATATCTTGAAGACAGTGGATGGGGTTTTGCGTAATTAATCTCCAACATTCTTTCAAAATTCTTCTCTATTTTTTTTAGAATGACGGTTGATGTAACGGCAAGACCGTTGCCTCAGCCCTCAAAGTGTAGTGACTGAGTATCGAAACCTTAACCTTACACTAATGCTACAATTGCAGTGGAACGGAAGAAAAAAATCTGTTGATAAATGAATCCCAATTTGTTGACTATTACTTATCAGATCTTGCTCTATCATCTGGTTTGCTTTTGTAGTCCAAATAATCCCGTACCATGACCCGTGGGCACGATAACTGGTACACCAGAGGTGCGTCCTTCCCGGTCCTCTCGTACTAGGGAAAGGTCCTCTCAATGCTCTAACGCCCACACCGGATATGGACCGAACTGTCTCACGACGTCATTTAAGACGAAAAAATAGAATACTTTTCATTTGATTTCTTCAACTATTGATAAGAATTCAGAAGTCAAGTTTCATTTAAAGTAATTAATCATTTTGACTGACTGTTTTTACGTAAATTATAAGTAGAAAAGCAGTAGGAACTAAAATGAACAGTGCAGTAGCAATAAATGCAAGAATATTTACTTCCATAATCTCATCGTTTTTTTATTTCACAATAACTCGGGATTTAATCCCATAGAGATGATCTCGACGACGAATTAATTTAATAGCTCAGATATTGTTATTCATGATCCGATTCAAGATCATCGATAGGTAATGCATTCATTGAATTGACAGGTGAAAGATTTATCATCTCTATGGGATTAAATCCCGAGTTATTGTGAAATAAAAAAACGATGAGATTATGGAAGTAAATATTCTTGCATTTATTGCTACTGCACTGTTCATTTTAGTTCCTACTGCTTTTCTACTGCATTAAAGAGGCTCCCTATGCTGCGATTGCAGCGGATGCTCCACCCAACCCTCATGACGGGCCAAGTTGGTTGGAGTCGAAGCCTCGTCAACCAACCGTTCTAGGAAAAAACCGGGCATGAAGCTTTAACCTTGACGCGTAAAACCCTTTTGGCATAGGCACAAAACCGGGTGATAGCCCGGGTCGCGCGTCATTGTCATGTCTCTCTAAATGATTACTAATAATCCAAATTTATAGTCACACAATAGGTAGGTTGTTTTATAAAGGAAGAAAATCTCTCTTCTTTCCTATATGAATTTCAAAATTTATACTTGGAGAGGAAGAATTCAATGTTTTATAGTATCAAATAATCCATTATTAATTGACTAATACTATGTTAATATCATCTTATAAATTACAAAATTATACATGAACATTTTATTCTTCTATCAATAGTTTTCATATCTATACAATAACAGTTGCTATTAATATCCATTTATGAATATAATAAATTGATATAATTACTTGATTTGACACAAATGTTACGACAAATATATTTAAATTCATGTTAAATATATTGTTCATTGGTTGTTGTGTGTATGTGACACTTTAGGTCGTACTTAATTAGTTACTTATGTTTTCTAGTATTATTACTTGTGCATTAAGATTATCCAACACACTTAAGCATAACTAAGGTTAATATCTGAGTGTCGTTTCTGACAACACATGTTGAGTACTAATACAAATCCTAAAGTGAGATACGACCTTCTCGAATAATGAAAAGAAATAGTAATAAAAATATATATTTATATAAAGCATATCGAGTGAAACATATTGGGCTTCTTCTAACTTTTGTTTATGCTAACCTTATTTTGATCGCAGGTTATTTGAAACTTGATTCATTCAAAAATAAAACAAACCTACCAAAAATAACAATGATAAAACCTTCATTAATGCATGAGTAAACTCCGACTTACAAATGGCTAACCATAATGAAGTGTAATAATAATATTTTATTTGGATTTTCCTTTTTGGTTATAAATTTATTGGTACTATGATTTTTAATTATATTATGCTTTTAAGTTTGGGTTTGGTTTTTCTTGACGCCCGATTCTATAATTGAGTAAGCTTTGGAATTTTATAAAGAAGTGACACTTGTTTAATTTTATGAAGTGCAAGTAGAATAGTACCTAATTTTTATTTATTTATTTTTGTGATTATATGAAAGTTTCATGACTTATATATTTCATATGGTTTATTTATAGGCTTGCCAACTTTAACCCTAAAAGGTTTTTTTGTTTTAATCATGTGAAGGTTACATGGGTTACTTCGTGCAATTATTTTTTAATTGTGGGGTGATCACTTGTAGTGTTTTTTAGTTTTAATTATATCAACAATGTTTTATCATCTTATCTTTGTGTCAATGTTATCTTTTCGTATAAGTTATTTGAAAATTGGTTTATATACACCGGCCCCTGAAAGAAAATAATAATATTATAAGATAAAAACTTATAGCAAAGTAGTGGAATAGAAACCCCTTGCTTATTTTTTTTACTTATATTTAATTTGATGTCACAAGTGTGGGGTATTTTTAATTTTTAATTTTTAATTTTAATTGCATATTTAAATTTTAGGTTGTGAGGGATGACTGCGTTTGTCCCCCTTTCCCTTTTCCTGTATATCCTTTGTGTTCTAATCTAATTGTTTAGGCCAGGTTCAAGTTCCAGAGCTTCATTCATTGTTTTTCTAAAATAAAAAACCCTCATTTTTATATATTTTCTTTTTTATTTTTTTATAATATTATCGTTTTCTGTATGCTTCATGTTTGTATAATCATATCATATCATATACATGGCTGGTTTGGATTTAGGCACTGCTTCTCGTTACATTCATCATCAAAATCACCATCACCTTTCTGACCTGCAACTCCAGACCAATCAACCGGAAAACAACAACCACCACCACCACCAACTCTTCTCCGACGGAAACCACCAACAAGAGGATGACTCCGGTGGTGGTGGGTCAGCTGACATCGTTGGCAGACGACCAAGAGGCCGTCCAGCCGGATCCAAAAACAAACCAAAGCCTCCGGTGATCATCACAAGAGAAAGCGCCAACACACTGCGAAGTCACATCTTGGAGATCGGAAACGGTTGTGATGTTTTTGACTGCATAGCCAATTACGCAAGACGCCGGCAACGAGGGATTTGTATACTTTCCGGTACAGGTGTTGTCACCAATGTCAACCTCCGACAGCCGGCCTCTTCAGGGTCTGTGATGGCGCTTCATGGACGGTTTGAGATCTTGTCTCTTTCCGGTTCGTTCCTACCACCACCAGCCCCGCCAGGAGCCACCAGCTTGACTATATTTCTGGCCGGCGGACAGGGGCAGGTAGTCGGTGGGAACGTCGTCGGAGAGTTGACAGCCGCCGGGCCGGTGATTCTAATCGCTTCCTCGTTCTCTAATGTCGCCTACGAGAGACTTCCGCTAGACGAAGATGAACCGGAAGGTGGAGGGCTGCAGATGCAACCACTGGCTGCTGGTGGTGGTGGTGGGTTAAATGGTAACAACCCGTTTCCAGACCCGTCTTCCGGATTACCATTCTTTAACCTTCCGGTCAATATGTCTTCAACTGTTCAGATGCCGACGGATTATCGTCACACTACTAATGGGAATCCATTTTAGTTGGATCGGGTATACGGGTGCTCCTTTGTTTGGATCATATCGGGTTAGTTAGCTTCCTTTGGATCATAAACAATGTTCACTTATAATCATCGCATCAAACTTCTACTTATGTTGTTATTTTGGCTTTTTTGAATCTTTTTTTTCATTAATTCTTGATGTTTTGTAACTAAATAGTTTTTTTTTTTTTGGTCAGTCTCTTTCTTCAAGTCATTATATTCAATATCTGGGATTTTCAGGATTGTGTAAGTAAAATTACGACACTTATGTATCCTGAGAATCAAACACTAATGATAGAAATTAAGGTTTTTGGGTGTGGGAATGTTTTGTTTCATTAATTCTGTTGAATTGTTTTCAACAAAGATAGCAACAGAAAGTGAAAGAAATTTTGAAACAAAATTATTTAAGCAATTTTTAAGGTTTTGTGATTATAAATGAATAACATATTATTGCTTCCTTAAATTCACAGATTAACAATTCTCCCTATCATTAATATTACAAAGCAAATTGCTTTTTTTTTTAAAAGATTTTTTTTTTGAGGAGCATAAACATCTACTTATCACTTATAAGACTATGCATGTTTACTGCATCTTTTGATTAGAGTAAGTGCAACGGCGGTATTTACTAATGTTATTAGTTTTCGATATTTATATATGTAATTACTTTTAATTAAATCAATTGAATATTCATTTCGTGTAAGGGAAAGATTGTCTGGATACATATATATATGCCATAATTAACTTGTTGTTTAAGTTTGTTGTCATTGGCTCATTGCTTAACCTATATGATGCAGATCGAATCAATATTAAGCATGAGAATTTCCATAAATTCCAATATGAATAGAATTTAGAAATTAAAAGTCAATCAAGTTAGTTGATTATCCTACATAAAGCATTTGCATATATACACTCAGCAGGAAAAGCCAAACAATAACAACCATCATACCTAAAAAATTTTACTTGAATCAATTTGTAATAGTTAGCCAGTTGGGATTTAAGCAAACCTGACTAAATTTAAAATTAAAGTTATAAAAAAAATAAAGCAAGCAACAGAATTTAAAGTTAAAATAACATGCACCACAATATTTCAGTCGATACGGTTTAGATATAATATATATTATTACTACTACTTTTTAGTATTCGATTAGGTCAGAATAAGCAAGATATGATATTAGGATTTGTATTTGTTATCAAGTATGGTTGCAAAACTATGAAAATGTGGTTATGCACTTGTGTTATTGAATGAATCATACAAAGAGTTTGAAGTCATATTTGCTAGATTTTTTTTTTTTTTTCCTTCTTAACATATGTTCACTTATGTGTGTTCACCTGATAGTAACTAACAAAAATTTCCGCACATGTTAGACACAAAATATAAATCCTTGTCTTTGATTAGGTTGAGTTCACCAAACGATAATCACATAATATCTTCATTAGTACTTGTAAACATTCATGATTTTTAAGTTGTATTCTTTCACTTCAAACCTTAAACCTCGATTGTCATAGTCTTTTTCTTCCATTGGCAATCCGGCTAAGAGCTCATCGCAAGCATTATATATCTCAATCAGTAGAGTCTGAAAAGTGAGACGAATGCAAGCATTATCTCTATCTGGATAAAACTTCATGAATTTTTATGTTATATATATAAATCCACACTTCCCTCGTTTATATTTTTCTAATGGCCACACTTTTGTCTTAAAATTAACCAAGCCAAAATGCCTGATGAAGTCTCTCTCTCTCACACATACACCTGACACACACACACATACACCCCACAAGCAAGCATTTGCTTCCAAATATTAAGTTATTAATTATAAAGTCAGCTTAATTAGACATAGTGATCAAATAAATAAGTTATCAGTAAGCGTTTGTGTCTAAAAATGCAGTCTGCTAACTTTGTTTCGATGATTAACCAACTTTATGCAGTTTCAGACTAAAGTAGTCCTTCTGGCCATGTGGGTTACATGTGCAAATGTCATAATTAAAACCAATGCTTCTGCATATGTTCATGCTTTTATATATTATCGTTACTCCTAAATTACTTCAAACTAAAATACATTTTACTCGGTTTGAACTAACTAAATCATGTTTATTAGACAAAACCTCTACCAAATAAATTATTTGATTATTTAATAATTATTGAGTTGGGTTAGAATTAGTGTGAGGTTTAGTATTATTAAAGTGTTAATGGAGTTGGTTTAGTTTGTCAAGTTGGTTATCTAAAAAGAAAGAGTCGAAGCAGATTGTTGGCGTCCAATCCGTCTTCTGCGTTTGTATTTATCGAATCTGGGCCTTTATAGTTGATGTCAATTCGCAATGAAAAACAATAATTTTTTCTAAACCTCTCAAAAGGGGCGGGTTGGGTAACGGGTCAGAACGAGCGAAACAGGATGGATGCAGATCATGATGGGTTTTAAGTAAATTTAGCTTGGGTCTAACTGGGTCATTAATAAAAAAATTCAATTTTATTCAAGTCAAAATGAGTCATAGGTAAACAAATAGTATATATTTAATAATTTTCGGTGATTATTTCATTAAACATATTATTAATAATTATCACTGATTTGAATCCATTATATTTACATAATTTTTAAGTTACTTATTTTGATCTGCATTGTATTAAGGAGTTATTCACCTCAACGCATTTAGCTTTTGATGCTACGTATTTTTACCCAAAATACAATACTTATTCACCCAAACCAACTCATTTCTCTTGTTTTGGGTGAAGATTACCGGGTGTAATTTTTTCCTAAGGACTTTCTTGTAATTATGTTAGATCAAAACCTGATACACCAGACTCCTACCTGCATAAGGTTTGGGGAGACATGAAAGAGAGATTATTTCAATCACCCAAACCCGTGACCTTAAAGTCACATAGAAGCATCCCTGCTTGCAGTTACTTCAAAACTCGCATCTATGTCTATCATTATGTTAAGTTAAATGACATAAAATTAATCATATGAAGTTGGTTGATCAACACAAAATGTTTCACATTCTATAATCCTGTATGAATTTTTAGCTTAGAAAACTCTTGTATTACAGTCATGGTTGTATTAGGCGCTAGGCGGCGCTAGTTAGGTGCCGATGTACCGCCTAAGGATTAATTAATAAGGACTAATTGGCGCTAGGCGGATTGGAAATTATATATAATTTTAGTATTTTACAAATATATATTATATACACACATCAATATCAATAATTTAATATAATACTTCAAATAATTTAAAAAATAAACTTAATCATACTAAGTCAATACTTCAAAGTTCAAACTTAAACACTGAGTTCAAATTTAGAGATGGAATTCGATGTTTAGTGGCTAGATTCGATGTTTCATATGTTGGATTCGATGTTTTAGAGACATATTACGGATTTTGGGTTGAGAAATGTTTAGAATAATCATGGATCTAGGTCTTTTTTACCCGAAAAAAGTCAAAAAAAAAACGCGAAGGGCCAAATCAACACGGTTGGAAGGCGCCTAGCGCCTAGGCGGCCGCTTAGGCCGATTGTTACAACATTGTTTAACATGATTGAATAAATAAAAAATTTAAATAATAAGTCTTGATAGTTTATTTAGAAAACGCAATAATTAATTATAACAAAATCTATTTAAATATTCAAAAATATATTTTTCTAATATGATTATTATCTAATAAGAGAAGAAAGTGAGAAAATAAAAGATATATCAGATAATAACACGTGTCATATCAATTAATATGTGAAAAGGCCTGAAAACAAATTTGAAAAGACAATACAAAGTGACACTTATCTTCATTAACTATTCTTTTATTATAATAGATTTAAATTAACTTACATATATTAATGTTAACTTTGTATATTCAATGTTATCATAAGATTTTGTTCAATGTTCATATACATTTTAATTCTATCGTAGCTCATCTTTGTAGTTCAAATTGGATGCTTAACTCTTTTAACATAAAAGTAAACAAACATATATATACTTTGTGTTTCATCCCAATGAGAGATATTCTCGGTTTCTTTGCTTTTGTTGTGCATCAAGCATCTACGTGGGTTATAGTCATCTTTAATTAGCTTAAAGTTTGTCGTTCTCCAATAGTGTCTTGTTTTTATAAAGAAATATTGTTGTGTTAATGATAATTATATACAACTTGCTTTTATGGTTACCAAGAATAAAGTTTGGATGAAGTAATGTATACATATATAGTTTTGACCTCAAGAAAAAGGAAAAGCTTTGTTCTTTGTGTATTTTTTTCTTTGTAATTTAATAATTACAAGTTGATTATGGATTAGTATAAACTATTTAAAAGCCATAGCTCTATTTGACAACATAGTGGCATTTGCAAGAGAGGTTAGATTCGTTTGAAGAACACGATTCCCTGATTTAAACAAGTGGTTGGTGCAAAGCTACCAACTCAATTTGTGATATAATAAATTTGTTAGATTCGTTTATTTTTGGTTAATTACTAGGCGTAACTTCAATTCATGAGGGCGATTCATTCATGATGAAAGACTCGTAAATGATATAAATGAGAGATTATTTGGCACGAACTAAATGACATGTACACACTTGCATCCTTTGACGAACGTTTTCTAAGAGTGTAGACTCAATCTTTTTAAAAACCCTGAACAAAATGCAATGCTTAGCAAGTTAGGAGGGTAAGCCGAACTTTTTAGAGGTAATAAGTGAAACGAAAATTCATGACCCTTTTGGTATTTTACCCAAAAAAATATATTTTTTTTGCATTCTCTCTTTCCGGTTACAAGCCTAAATTTTTTATATACATAATACACATATAAAACATTTTTAAAACATGGAGATCAAAAAAGGCAAGACCCTTAGCCATTACTTCAATTAACTCCTTTTTAGGACACCCCTGCTGTTCAAATTTATAGACAGAGACAAATTAGGGGAAAAATATCACTAGTTTTATTATACATGTTTCTCAAATGAATAATATGCATTAATTATATCAATAGATTTAGGTTTAAAACAATGAAAGTCAAATTCATAGTAGACTTTGTAAAGGTCTTTAACACACTCAATTTGACATTTTGGATTCCATCATGACCCAAACGGATCAAAGGTTGTCTCCACTCGGCTTGTGTATTGGACTTGGTCAATGTTTCACCCCACCCACCGGCCACCACGGAGTTCAAAATTAACAAATTACGGTCTTGGGCCGGCAGTGTGGCCCATTTTATGATTTTATATTTTTATTTGTTTTGGCCAGTTCTTGACTTCTTGTGGTAGTCAATGCTCAAAATATTTGCCAGGGTATTAAGAAATAAAATCAAGATTTCATGCCTTATTGCCTTGTACAATAACAAATAACAAAACATATCAAGTGTAATGTCACTTGTAACATATACTATATTGGAGAGTGTGACGGAAAAAAAAAATCTAACATCATTTTATGAGAGTAGAGAGGTTGATTCTGTTGATACCAAGATTTGTTGTCTTATGTGATACTAAAACTCGTCTATAAGCCAACTTGCTTTCACATGGTATCAATCGGGCATATGTAGATGTAAAGTCTTCCAAAAGTAAATTGTTTGATAGCAAACTAGCTTGGATGTATGCTTTCTAGATGGATAAAAAAATGCATCTACTTTCCTCAAACAGATATATCATATATAGTTTAAGATGATATAATCTATATATGTACGAGTGTGACCATTAAGAGGCAAAAGTATATATGTTTGATGCACACATAAAATGTATATATGTATAGGCTCTTAAGGAGCAAAAGTAAAATTGCACTAATTAAAATTTTTTTTACTTATTTTGTGAAAATAACGTTAAAAGCATTGAGATGATTAACTTCAAACTATAACTTTAAACCAAAGATTCATTTAGAACAGCCTCTCTTTCGCAACTAGGGTATGAGTAAAGTTTGTCTTCATCCTTCCTCTCTCGGACCCTACTAAAAAGTAATAATACAGTAGATAAGTTTGTTTGTTTAGTTTAAGATTATGTAAATTTTATTTATTCATAAATATATTTTTGAATGGCAAGTCACACCCATCTAATCTATTCTTAACTCCACTTCATTCTGGCTCCAATAAGATTCGAACCATCACCATTTGAGAAAGAGATACATTAACCAACACCTAGCATATATCAAAGAGATACAATACTTGGATCAAATTTATGCACATTAATTTATGTAAGTACAACATGTTTCCTCATTCTGCTTGAGCATAACCACCTCAAAGTTTCAATGATATCATGAGTTTAATCAGAGAACATGACAAAGAAAAAAATCAAATTGTCAATCAAATTACATGTATAAACCTTAAAATAAGCACACAACTCGAAGAATCATCTCTAGTATGTGGTTCGATTTAACATCTGATCTCATATGAACCAGCTTTGGTAATATACCTGACCCACTCAACTGTATTGTACCCACTCTTCTCCCATACCTACAAAAAAGGACCAAAATGTAACCATCAGTGACTAAAGGATGTGTTAGATTTCGCCACATTGAGAACACCACCGGCTGTAGGTAAAATGTACCTTGAGAAACCTGACTCTTAATCCGGATGCTGTAAACATTGGAACCTACAAAAACACAAGAATGAGACTTTTCTTACTTTTACAAATTCAAAGATTATTCCACAAATGATAAATTGAGCTCAATTAAAAAAGTTATCACCTGAAACTCCAACTGTATTGGTGGCCTAGTCCACGACTTCTTTTCTGCAATTGTTGAAATCAACTCTACTTCTGCGCTCAAAGTTGATTCTGTTTGTCCAGGAAATTTTCTTATCCTGCAAATTTATTATAATAAGAACACATTGTAAAATCATTACCTAATTAAAGGGCAGGCAAAAAAATACAATAGAACATGTGTGCACGCCGCAATGGTTGGATGGATACTCACTTCCACATCAAACAGTCCATAGAAGCATTGTACTTTGCTCGCCCTGATGTCACTTGAACACTTGTTTTTGCTGTCTGTTTGGGTACTGGAACCTTAATCACAGCTCCAAGTGCAAACATTTTTGCTCCAAACACACTTTTTACCTGAATGAATGCCAGCAATATAAAAAATAAGAACAGTATATTAAGGCATAATTTTGTTTAATATGGGTGGCAGTTTCAACTGATTTACTTATAAATAGACTAAATAGTTTTATGTTTATCTCTAAAAGGTTCAAATGAATCAAAAGTTGCCTAATAATATTTTTAATGGATTAACATTTTAGGTCTTTTGATTTAAGAAATTGTTGGGTTAAACTTGTTTAGTTTTTAAAGTAAAAGGGTTTATTTGTTTATTTGGTTTTTCAGTAGATAGACTCGTTTATTTTAGTCCTATTTTTCTGATTTTTAGTTAAGGTTTTATCTTATTTGTTTGGCTATAAAGCCTTGGTTTTTATTAAATAAAAGGATGAGTTTTTCTTCTCTGATTACCACTTCAATTGGTATCAGAGCTTGGAAACGTAAACAAGATTCGATCGGAAGGAATCGGTCAATCGAAGGAAAATCCGACGGACAGGATTCGAGCGATGGCAGAAGGAAACGGTGGCGCAATCGTTCAAAGCAGGGGAGGCAACTCGGCGACGCTACAATGCCCAACCCTAACGTCCGACAACTACAACGTTTGGGCGATTAGGATCAAGGCAGTGTTCCGAGTTCACGGGATTCTGGAAGCAATCGAACCGAGAGCTGGGATGGCCATGGACGCGAAGAAAGACGATATGGTTGTAGCACTCCTCTTCCAAGCAATACCGGAAGAGTTGGTGCTTCAGCTATCACAACATAACACCGCACAGGAGATGTGGAATGCGCTGAAGACGCGGTTCGTGGGTGCTGATCGAGTTCGAGAAGCAAGGCTGCAAACCCTACAGTCGGAGTTCGAAGCTCTAAGAATGACCGAAGGGGAATCTATTGACGACTTTGCTGCAAAACTGAGCAAACTCGTGTCAAAGTCCAACAGTCTGGGATCTACAATAAAAGACAAGACACTGGTGAAGAAGCTACTAGGCTCAGTGCCGCCAAAGTTTATTGCCATTGTTGCCTCTATCGAGCAGTTTGCAGATCTGAGCTCTATGTCGTTTCAGGAAGCCATAGGAAGGCTTAAAGCCTTCGAAGAAAGAATCAGACCCAAGGAGATAGGGTCAAGCTCAGGCACAAAGGGGGACCATTTGTTGTTGTCTTATGAGGAGTGGCAAGCCAAGAAAAAACAGGAAGGGTTCAAGGGACAAGGCCGAGGTTCAACCAAGCCATGCTCCCGTGGAAGAGGCCGAGGCAGAAGCGGTCCTGGTAGGGGCAGGGGACAAGAGTCAAGTCAGAACACCTACAGGCAAAAGGGCTACAAAGACCGAGCCAGCATCAAGTGTTTCAAGTGTGACTCCATGGGTCACTACGCCAATGAGTGCCCTACTAAACCAAGACAAGAAGAAAGCAACTTGACCCGGACTGATGATGAGGGACCTGCCCTTTTGATGGCCCTTGGGATAGAAGGGCAAGGAGATTCTATTATGTTGAACGAGGAACGTATTCAGCCAAATCAGTTGGAGGCTGCAGGAGACAACAGCTGGTTCCTCGATAATGGGGCCAGCAATCACATGACGGGAGATAAAGGGTTGTTCTCCCATCTTGACAAAGCAACTATTGGAAGGGTAAGATTTGGAGATGGGTCTTGCGTCGACATACAAGGGAGAGGAAACATAATTCTGGAGTGCAAGACAGGTGAACACCGAGTCCTCAAGGATGTGTATTATATCCCCTCCCTGAAGGGCAGCATAATCAGCCTCGGCCAGTTAACAGAGGCTGGATACGAGGTTGTCATGAAGAATGAATCTCTGCAGGTCAGAGATGAGAATGGAAGGCTGTTAATGAATGTTAAAAGGGCTCCAAACAGACTCTATAAGGTAGAGTTAAAGGTAGTGGCACCAATCTGCCTGGTAACTAAACTGGATGACATGGCTTGGAGATGGCACGCCAGATTGGGCCATACAAACTTCAGCTCCATGAAGACAATCGCAGAAAAGGGGCTGGCCAGAGGAGTTCCCAACATATCACATCCCACTCAGGTTTGTGATAGTTGCTCAGTGGGAAAACAGCCTAGAAGTCCCTTCCCAAGCCAATCAGAATATAGGGCCGAGCATCCTTTGGAGTTGATCTATGCTGATGTGTGCGGCCCAATATCCCCAACCACAAGAGGAGGAAACAAATATGTTCTGCTGATAGTGGATGACTATAGCAGATACATGTGGGAATTCTTTATAAGATCAAAAGAAGAAGTTGGCAGCCATCTAAGTGAATTCATTACTCAGGCAGAACTGGAATTTGGAAAGAGAGTAAAAAGACTGTGAACAGATAATGGGGGAGAATTCACCTCCAAAAGGCTTGAAGAATTTTGCAAGAAAGCTGGAATCCAACATCAGTTCACTGCCCCATACTCCCCCCAACAGAATGGGGTAGTAGAGAGGAGAAACAGGACCATCCTAGACATGACTAGGAGCATTCTAGGAGCCATGAAACTGCCAAAGTACCTCTGGGCAGAAGGAGTGAGGCATTCCATCTACCTGTTGAACAGGCTGCCGACTAAAGCAATCAAGGATTCAACCCCTTATGAAGCCCTTAGAAGAAGAAAACCAAACTTAAGCCACATTAAGGTATTTGGCTGCATAGGCTATGTAAAAAGGCTGTCAACCGGGCTAAAGAAGTTGGATGATCGAAGTCAAGCAATGGTACACCTCGGGACTCAACCAAACACCAAAGCCTATAGAATGTTTGATCCAGCCACTGGGAGAATACATGTGACAAGAGATGTAAAATTTCAGGAGCCTAAAACCTGGACCTGGGAAGAAAATCAGGAGGAAGACAACTCAGATGACACTGAGTTTTATGTACAGCCAAGTGCCAGCGAGGTAACAAGTCCTGAAAACAACGACCATGAAGCCAATCACGAGCAAGCCAACTCAGGAACTTCAGAAGACGAATCTGATTGGAGCAGCCCTGAGTCTACTGTCAAAGGAAGGGGA
Organism: Mikania micrantha; assembly: GCA_009363875.1. NCBI lineage: Eukaryota > Viridiplantae > Streptophyta > Magnoliopsida > Asterales > Asteraceae > Mikania > Mikania micrantha. The sequence goes on along the minus strand of CM018688.1, from coordinate 2,852,261 downwards.
CCACCCCTACCAAGGGAACCTACTGATAGAGATGAAGCCTATGACCCCACCATTGCCCCAGATGAAGTCCAAGATGATACACCAGTAAAAGGTCACAAAGCCCTTGATGAACTGTATGAAGCAGAGCTGCTGCTTGCAGACAATGAACCAAAGAATTACATAGAAGCCAAGGGAAACAAGGAATGGCAAGAGGCAATGAAGGCAGAGATAGCTTCGATTGAAAGGAATCAAACCTGGACCATCTCAGACCTACCAGAAGGCAGCAAACCAGTAGGGCTGAAATGGGTCTTTAAAACCAAGAAGGATGCTAAAGGGAGGATTATAAAGCACAAGGCAAGGCTGGTGGCCAAGGGTTATGTACAACAATATGGTGTGGATTACGAAGAGGTGTTCGCTCCAGTGGCCCGAATAGAAACAGTGAGATTACTGCTAGCCATAGCAGCCCAACATGGCTGGTTTGTTCATCATCTTGATGTCAAAACAGCATTCTTACATGGAGATCTAAAGGAGCAGGTCTACGTGAGTCAACCAGAGGGTTTTGAGAAGAAGGGAGCAGAAAACAAGGTGTATAAGCTGTCAAAAGCCTTGTATGGGCTAAAGCAGGCTCCTAGGGCCTGGAACACCAAACTAGACAGTGTACTAAAGGAGCTGGGCTTCGAGAAATGCAAACAGGAACCAACAGTTTATAGAAAGGGGCAGAGAAAGAATCTGATAATCATGGGGGTGTATGTGGATGATCTACTCTTAACCGGAGAGTGTGAAGAAGAGATAAAGAAGGTGAAAAGGGAACTGGAAGAAAAGTTTGAAATGACAAACTTGGGGCTGTTAAGCTACTATTTGGGGATTGAAGTAAAGCAAGACACTACCGGGATTTCAATATGCCAGAAAGGGTATGCTCAAAAGATTCTCAAGGAAACAAGCATGGAACATTGCAATTCAACTACATTCCCAATGGAACCAGGGTTGAAATTATCAAAGGAGGATGACAGCTTGAATGTTGAAGCAACTCAGTTCAGAAAATGGATCGGATGCCTGAGATATCTAACACATACCAGACCCGATCTCAGCTATTCGGTTGGGTATGTTAGTAGATTCATGCAGAACCCAAAAGAAATTCACAAGCAGGCATTAAAACAAATCTTAAGGTATGTTAAAGGAACTACAAACCTGGGGATATGTTATGAAAAGAAGAAAGAAAGAATGCTTCACGGTTACAGTGATAGCAGCTATGCAATTGACAGAGATGATGGCAGGAGTACCTCTGGATGGGTCTTCTTTTATGATGGAGCACCTGTGGCCTGGAATTCACAGAAGCAAGGGACAGTTGCCTTGTCGTCCTGTGAAGCAGAATTCATGGCAGCCACAAGTGCTGCTTGTCAAGCAATCTGGATGCAGAGGTTGCTGGCTGAAGTGCTTGGAGAAAGAGAAGAGGCTGTAACCATAAAGGTGGATAACCAATCAGCTTTGACATTAATGAAAAACCCTGTTTTTCATGGAAGGAGCAAGCACATAGACACACGGTACCATTTCATTAGGGAGTGTGTGGAGAAAGGAAGAATCAAGGTGGAACATGTTAGTGGAGCTGAACAGAAAGCAGATGTTCTAACTAAAGCCCTACCAAGACTGAAGCATGAAGAGATGAAGAATATGCTGGGACTGAAGAAGTTACAAGTTTAAGGGGGAGATTGTTGGGTTAAACTTGTTTAGTTTTTAAAGTAAAAGGGTTTATTTGTTTATTTGGTTTTTCAGTAGATAGACTCGTTTATTTTAGTCCTATTTTTCTGATTTTTAGTTAAGGTTTTATCTTATTTGTTTGGCTATAAAGCCTTGGTTTTTATTAAATAAAAGGATGAGTTTTTCTTCTTTGATTACCACTTCAGAAATATGGATTATCATTAGAAGCGGTCTAATTTTGTGGCCATATTTGACATGCAGGTTATTTATACTCCTTTTTTTATAATTTTGAACAAAAATTGTTTTTGGCAACCCATTTTGAGGTGTTATACAGCCTGCTTGTTTTGCCATGTCTGATGTTTTACAAACTAACAAACCTTAACGTTAACTTCCATGCGTGTCCTACCCAATTCTTTGATGGTGGGCAATACCCGGAATGGAAGGTTTACACCCTCAGTAATACGATATCTGTTAAATAAAATAACAATTTATCAACATAAATGTTTTCATAGGTTGATATCAGCTTTAAAATATTAAAAATTGGAGAGTTTACTTCATGAGCTCGAATTCACCATCTGGAGGCACAAAGCTGACAGTCTTTTCTGAATTAAATCTGGTCAAGTTCACACATTGATGGAAGGTTACATCATCCAGCTCAATGGTTTTTCCACTGCATTAAATACTAATATTAAACTTAGTTAAACTGGAATAAAAATGAAATGGTTAGAACTAATATATGTGAAACTATAATTACCTCTTAGTAGGGCGTGACTTAATTTCAGATTCTTTTTCCAGTCCAATTTTGTCATTTAATCCCAGCTTCAAATCAGGCATTCCAGAAAGGAAACACTTCATAAGAATCTTGCCCGTTACATCACAACGTAGTACACTACCTATAGCAATAAAAATTTCACAACAATGGAAAAAGTATTAAAACTTGAATGGTTTTTGTAGTTAGAAAGTGTAGGTTACTTTAGTGGAACACTAAAGAAACATGGTCACTGTTAGGTAGATAGTTCCTATAAGTATTAATAGTGAAATTATTTATCAAACACAGACAAACATGAAACACATTTAATCTGCACCTTTAGAAGACATAAGAAGATTAACACTTTCCACAATATCCAAAAACACTTCATTCTTTTTATAAGCAAGACCTTCCCTGCGCCACCCAACTGCACCAGTTACTTGTAAAGTAGCATTGGGAACAGGTCTATCTGTAGGCTGTTTACATTCATTAAATAAACAAGCTATTAAAAAAATGAACTCTATTAAGAAAAAAATATTACACTAGAGATGATTGAAAAAGATAATAGATGGCAAGTGACCTTCGATGAGAATGGTGAGCGTACACCTTCTTGAGTAATGTAAAGCTTTAATATTTCTGGTGAAAGATTTTGTGGATAACCAAAGTCCATAATTTCTGCAAATAGAACAAAATATACAGCAGAGTGAAACATGATTTTGTTCAAAAAAACTGTAAGAAATATGATTTGCAGAAAGGATCTCATACCATCTAATAACTCATATATCAAAACAAAGTTGTTACGGATGGCATCCTCATCAAAAGAACCACCAAAATATGATTTAAACAAATTAACTGCCTGCATGAGAAGTATTATAATTATCAAACATGATCATAGGAGTTTAAAAAAGGAATTTGATTTTTGGACTGATCTTAATAATTATCAAATATTAGTCTTAGGGTTTAATAAAATAATTTGATTTTTGGAGAGATCTTATTGTTGAATTAATATGTTTATAGATTCTAAATACCAAATTCACAAGTCTTAATGTTTCTCTTTAGATCAATTTTACAAAACCTTGAAAATTAAAAGAAAAGAGAATTACCTCAACAACAAACTTGAAGGCACATGCTACATTGGCATTACTGCTGACAACGATGACAATGTAGACATTGCTAATTCTCATATAAAAAAAAGAGCAACCGCTGACTTGGCGAACAGGACATGTGCCTAGTTCTTTAGTTTGCATTATGTGCAGTCTGAAGGCATCAACCATATTTCCCCTAAAAGATGTACAGTAGACAACAAATAAAAATAGTAAGATAAATGAACACATAATTAATTATATGTCATATTTTGCAAAAATTGCAAATATGACCTTGTAACATAACTACACATTGAGATCCACAACAATTGATTGCAAAAACAAATTTGATCGAATGATGTATACAACATAGATGGAAATAAAATATGAAACTATGATGAAGACATCGAGGTATTCTGTTATTTTTCAGGCATAACACATGGAATGAATAACATCAAAAAGGAACAATAGAAATAATTTTTAATCACTAAATCTCGTTGATTATAGGTTACATGGAAGAGGCCCTCACAAACACAAAAAAGTCACAATCAAAAAATGGAATGTATCCTTTAGAGCTGATCATCATGCTGGGATAAATAATCAGGTAGGAAGTGGAATCATGCAAGAAAACATTCTAGAGATTGCATTCAAAAGCCAATGCCTTCTCTTATTAAATCTAAGCTTGGTTTAAATAAGTGTGAGGCTTTCCCCGGCGATTAGGTCCAAAAACTTTATTTACAGTCATCTATTTTACATACCAACCTTTTTATCAAGTAAACCTTTCATAATTTCTTCATCCCCTTGGTTGTTTTTGCATATAAACCTTCCTCATAAACCAAATTTTAATCTGAAGTACATGAGGTGCCGCTCATGTGTTTTCTTGACACCTTGCGCCTTAGGCAGACTTTTAAACCAAGGTTCTAAGTACTTATTCTTGATACACAGTAACACAAATTCTCCATGTGTACACAAAAGAATCAACTTTAAGAAGAAAACTACAACAAGTGCATAAATCATGTACCTATTGATTTAGTTGTGATGCTTAAGGCAACTGCATAATTCACTCTCTTACTCTCACTTCTATTATACTAACAAGTGCTTATCCGGTTCTCTACATAAGATTGGTGTGAGAGTGTGTGTGTATACTTTAACCTAAACAAATCAGTAGGTAACCTTAATAACTCAAAATATGATCTAGATTCTAAAATTTCTCTATAAACTAACTTGTTGGTAATAAAGTAGCAACAAAATGTATGCTAATGATCTAACAGGGGAAAACAAAAGTTAAAATCAGAAAACCTATAATGTGAACTAATCTACGGAACAAAGCACATAAGTTACCGTCGTTAGTTCAACTTCTGGTCATCATCATCAAACTAAAGGCATCATAGCTACTGTTCTTCAAGACTTACGGAATAAAATCACATTCTGACACAAATAACACAAATTTACATAAGCAGATAGAGCGCATAGAAAGCTGACCCGACGTCATCGCGATAAAGCCGATTGATGAGAACATCACCGCGAAGATTTAGAAAGTAGATAGCGGAAGCAGCCACCGGCATCTCGTAAGCAGCCGGAGCTGTTGAAATATGAAATCCGTCAAGCACACAGAGATCAAAAGACTATTACTGCAGATCAGATCTGAAGCAGAATCTTCTTCCGAAACTGGAATTTCGGACTATTTGCAAGGTTTCTTGGATTGCAGCTGCTAAACGGACGAATTGGGGCAGTTTCCGCTTGAACACAGTCACAAACACACCAGTTGTAAAATAAAATAAAATAAAAAACTGTAGTAGCAACGAGAAATAAAATATACTAAAGTTGAGTATAAGTAAATACCTTAATTAATAAGATAATAATATTATTATTTTTATTTTTTTTCAAAAGAATTTTTAATCATTTTGTTTATTAAACTTGTATAAAAATGTAATATTTTACAAAAAAAAATGTTAATATATGTGTATTACATAAATTAAATACAAAATATTAATATTTAGTATTAATGACTTATGAAATATGAATTATAAAATGATATTTTTAAATAAAGTATGATTGAATTTACATATACATGAATAATTTAAATAATAAAACAATAGTATTATTTTTTAAACTTTTGTTTGTTTTAAATTTTGTTTCTTAAACATTTTGTAGTAAAGGTTGTTTTCAAAATGTCATTTTTATTAAAAAAAAAAATCTAAGTTATTTTTTCTTAAACATTTTTCAACTTTCTGTTAAAAAAGTTTTACGAAAAAAAAATGTTATTTTTTAATAAATTATCGTTGTTTTTAAATTTTCTTTTTTGAAAATTGCTTTTCTATAAAGCTTTTATTTTTTTTTATAAAAACCAGTTTTAATAGAAAAAAATACCTATTTTAAAACAAATCTTCTAAAAGAATTTCATATTTTATATTTAAAATGTATTTTTTAATATGATTATCTTTATTAATTTATTTACATTTTTTTTAGTTGTAAAGGTTATATAAATATATATTACTTTTAATATTATTATTTAATATGGGTATATTTTATATTATAGATGGACGAGAAAATTAATTTAAAAATGTTCTAAAATATTAACATTTGTATGATTTTATTTTTTTATTTATTAATATAAATATACGTTCATTCTTGTATTCACTATCGCATTTTTTTTTTAAACATCTATAAGAAGATTGGATGTTTAAACCCAATCAAAGTGTCAAAAGTATGGTATCAATTTTAAACATGTTATATTATATAAACCTTAAATTACAATGTCAGGTAGCTTTCACATGAGGACTTCTAAACATATATTTTCTCATGGTGATCTATCATCAAACGATTAGTTTGCCTTAGTGGTTTCCAAGTTTTATTACTTTCTTTCTCTTTTGGTTTGTCAAAAGTTTAAGCCTTTGCACTTATAACTTAGATTTATTTATTTTTCCAGTTCTTTTATAGACAACATAGTTTCATTTTTTTTGGGTCAAATAATAAAGGCCGAAAAAACTTCCTTTTTTTTTGCTTCATTTTCTTATAATATACAACTTAGTTTTTGGCTCTTATTATTAAAACATGATGTCCTTGTAAGTGTTGGTTAATTCAAAATTTTTAGGTTTTGTTGCTAGACTTGGAGGTTAATACTTTTAATTCTTATTTTTTTAAAAAACTTTGTAAAATGTCATTCTCGAGTTTCTAGAGTTTCTAAAGTTACTTCTTTTGTTCCTTTAGTTAATAAAAAAATTAATTTCTGATATGCTTAATATTAATACGTGCCGGTATACCGCGTTTTAATATAAACATGTTTACACTTTTAGTTCGTTACATTTTCAAAAACTTTATAAATTGTCATTTTCATCCTCTTGAGTTTCTAAAGTTCTGAGTTTACCACTTTCTATTCTCTCAATTGCTCCCTTTACTTTCATGATTTACAATTTTATTTCTCAACTTTCTATGAACTTTGTAAAATTGTCGTTTTGACCCCCTTGAGTTTCTCAAGTTTCAAATTTACCACTTTGTTCTTTAAGGAAAAAAAGACTGATCTTACGTGCATAGATTTATGTATGTATCGATATAAATTCGATTTAGTCGCTGTTTTTGTCTAAACTTTTTTCAGAAACAATTTTTTAGAGACATGTTCAAACAAGTATAATGCAAGACGTTTCATTCACCTTTATCTAAGTTGTGCAGGAAAGACCCAAACTCAATCTCAGGGAATAGAGAAGCTTCATAGGGTCTTTCTGTTCAGGTGCAAGTAGTCCGCATCTTCACATATATGTCGATTTTAACCGAGCCCCTCTCTGAAACAATGCCCATATAATAAAATTTTGAATTACTAAACGTTTTGACGCTGCCGTAGCGCAGCGGGTAAATTACTAGTTAAAAACAATATACAAGGATTTTTTTTCATCGTGTGAGTAGGGAGTGTCTACCACCTGACCACCCTCTGTTGAGGCGTTGAGTCCATTTGGAAAATCCAAACAGAAAAAAGTTTTAGGGGCAACCAAATGAAACCTTATATGATGTTGTGTGTTTCTTGTTTGTCATGTCTTTCATTTGCTCAATCTGCTACAAAGTGATAGATGCAGTGACTCTTGCAATTATAAACTGCGATAAATAATATTTTTGTGTTATTGGCATAAAAGGATGGTTTCTATTTAAATAATGAACTGACGCATTGCTACTTCGTGATAACTTCTTAACACCTGTTCTTCTTCATCCTTTAATTCGTCATCACCGCAATCTTCCAATACTAGTCCATGCTTCTGATGAACCACCACCTCTAGCCAAATGCTTCTTACGGTCGCTCACCCGCCTCTACTACTAGATGCCACAATGACGGGAAAGAATGCATGCATAGATATGTGATTTCGAGTAAGAATTAAGCAAGGATTAAGATATGTATAAGAAAGGACTCGAAAAAGATAAACCGTTTATGTTGAATCTCTGAATAGACCACAAAACATATAATTACTTTGATCTTTTCATATGACGTTCTGTTAGAAATAGAATCCCATAAGTGCTGGATTTTGGGTTTTTTTTTTTAATTGCCTATTAGCTGTTCGATGAAATGCCTGAACGAATTGACGTTATCAAAAGTTGTACAAATTTGCATTCTTTCGACTCCAGACCTTCCTTTTAATCTATATCCTTTGCTGGTTTTAGGGAATTATCTATAAACAACATTATATTACTTTGTATCATAAGACAGCCACATAGGCATGGATGCTGCAGTGCTCACTTGCTGCCTTCGTAGTGTCTTAGAAACCTATGTCCCTGTTGGGTTTTCCAGATCTTGGAAGGCTACTGTAACAAATAATCGTCGGAATGAAGTCAGGTTAAATTTGATGGATCCATCAAGAACCAGGATTAACCTTAGAAAACCCATCAAGAAAGTCACAGATTCTCATGGCACTAATGACCCTCTGGGTTTTAGGGTTAAAGAATCATTAAATAAGGGAACACGACCTTTTCATGATCCTGATGATTCAATCTCTGTTGATTTTGATGATACGGTTGATGTTTTTAATGATGAATTGGAAACTGACAATGATGATGATAAAGAACAAATTGAAGAAAAAGAAGCAGAAGAAAATCCTGAGTGGGATGCAGAGGATATTGAAACAATAACCTCTCTGTTTAGGGGTAGAATTCCTCAAAAGCCTGGAAAATTAGGTAGAAAAAGGCCTCTTCCCCTCCCACTTCCATACAAGAATCGACCACTGGGACTCCCATCTTCAAAGAAAGGGGCAGGCACTATAAACTCTTCAAGAAAGTCAGTATCTAGTAGATTGTACAAAGACCCAACATTCTTAATTGGTCTAGCTAAAGAAATCAGAAATCTTGATCCTGAAAAAGATGTTTCTATAGTTCTAGACAAATGCAGACAATTTCTTAGAAAAGGTTCACTATCATTAACAATAAGGGAGTTAGGACACATGGGTCTCCCTGAACGAGCGCTACAGATATTCTGTTGGGTGCAAGAACAACCTCATTTGTATCCAGATGATCGGCTTCTTGCTTCAACTGTTGAAGTCCTTGCAAGAAACCATGAACTTAAATTATCTTTCAAGCTAGAAAAATTCTTGAGCCTATCAAGCCAAAATGTATATGAGGCAGTTGTGAGGGGTTTCATAAGAAGTGGCAACTTAAAACTTGCATACAAGCTTCTTTCAACTGCTAAAAACAAGAAAATGATACTGGATTCAGGGGTTTATGCTAAACTCATCTTAGAACTAGGGAAAAACCCTGATAATCACATTCTTATTATGAATTTACTAGAAGAGCTTGGGGAAAGAGATAATCTGACTCTAGCACAACAAGATTGCACTGCAATTATGAAAATTTGCATTAGACTCAGAAAATTTGAGATTGTGGAGAAATTATTTAATTGGTTTAAAGATTCAGGAATGAAACCAAGTGTGGTCATGTACACTACTCTTATTCACAGTCGTTATTCTAATAATTGTTGTAGAGAAGCACTGGCTTTGGTGTGGGAAATGGAAGGGTTAAATTGTCTTTTTGATCTTCCAGCATACCGTGTTGTAATTAAACTCTTTGTTGCTCTTAATGATCTGCCGAGGGCTGTAAGATATTTTTCTAAACTTAAGGAGGCAGGATTTTCTCCGGTATTTGATATTTATATGGATATTATTAAAATTTACGCGGTTCATGGGAGAATTGCCAAGTGTAAGGAGGTGTGCAAGGAGGCAGAGACTGCTGGATTTAAGATGGAGGAACATACAAAGTCCCTGTTGATGCAACTGAAAGAATAAACATGTGTTCAGTTTTTTTATGAAACATTTGGTATGGTCATCTCACCCTTTGTTTTTGTAGATGTGATCTGTGTTGTTTTATTTCCTAGTGTTTGTTTTTGTGCTGAAATTCATCTCGTTTCAGTTGTGTTATGCATGTACTTTACCTACCATAATTAATTTCAATGAAGTTGTTATATTTATGATTAGTTGGGTCATATTTGTATTATATCATTTGTTTTGTTCACCTCTTTAAGTAACAATTACATTCTTTGTATAATCAAAATAACGTATGATTTATAAGTCTTTGTAATATGATAAAATTCAGGATGGACTGCTAAAAGGAAAATTCTAGTATGATCTACCTGTCTTATCGTATTTCTAAATTTCCATCAAAGCACCTAAGTTCAGAGTCGACACCCAATTCGATATTTGAAAAAGAATAATATGAGTTCTGTATGTATCACCTTTAGGATTATTCAGTGGTTTGCAATGTAACATCTTTAGAATTCAAGGAATATATAGGAAAATCAAAAATCTAGACATTCAATTTCAACAAGATTATTAATCTCATGATAAAACTTTTATACCATGATCACAATTTTGTGTATATAAAAGAAAAATAACTCAAAATCTAGTGGTGTATATTCATTTAGATGATATTATCAGCATGAAAGCAGCATCTTTCAGTGTGAAAATAGAATCTATCGATTCATCTAAAAAAATAATTCTGACATGTGGACCCTCACACGATGCATAACATTGACATCAAAAAATTTGTATACTTAGATACACATAATGCTTATAATACCCTTATGTTTGCTCATAGTGGCCTGCAATATGAATATACAGGATGCTTGTCATTTGGTCAATGCATTTCTAGTAGCAACTAGCAATCACTCAGGTGCTGCATGAAATAATATGTTTTATAACATGTATATCACGGTATTTCTGTCATACAGTCAATTGTTTTTCATATTTTTTTAATTATTATTATTAATAATTTCACATGATTCTCTCCTTTATCTTTTTGTCTTCATACTTATCCATTGTGGTCTCAAAAGTCATTTTCTTCCTTGTAGGACTCTTCCATTGAATACCACAAATCTTCAAAGACATGAATTTGGGAACTTTGGAAACATGCTTTGATGTCACACATAACTTGAAATATTACATAAATACCCTTTTTTTCCAGTAGTATGCGGTCATGGATTTAAGACTGGATTAAAATTAAATTAATATTTAGAAAGAAGAGGATAAACAAAATACACCTTAAAAGAGCTAACCTACCTTTAATACTTTCACATGATTCTTCTTTCATCTTTTTTTCCTTAATGCTTATCCTTTGTAGTCTTAACCAAGTCATTTTCTATCCAAAATTCAATAATTTAAACCACAAAACTAACTTCTTGCCATTTTATCTGTGGCACCAAACAAACTATGCATCAAATATCAACATTAACATTAAAAGGCAAAAGATAACTTCTTACTACCCGAGAAATCAAACACCAACTTACAACCATAAACGTCCTCTCATAATAAGATATTTCTCATATCCTAAACACGCCTGCCAAAAACTAGGCTTATTCTATAACCACTATAACATTTATGAAACAGATAATGATAGTCTCAACTCATACTACAGGAATAGCATAACTCTATACATTGTACATGTAAGGATAGTATGAGACATAAGCTCTTGGCCTCTTGGGTCACCATGAATTTGAAGAAGTCTAAATAAGTCAAAAGTTTTAGGTGTTGAACTTCTGTTCAGCAGCACTTGTGGAAGCCTGTATATCCAATTAGCATATATTATAAAATTATCACAAATTAATGAAATATGATCGTTTCATTAACACAGAGAGAAGATATATAGGTTTTATGCTAACCCCAACAGATGTAATAAATTGGCAAACTGCACATTTCACAGAACGAGCTCCGTACTGGTACATCAAAAGCATCCTACAGTTTCCACAATTGACATGTGCTACCTGGTTTGCTGTTAAATGGTTCACATTATTTTTAACTCTAATAAAAATATGATCAAATTATTGAGACAATATATATGAGTTAGTTTACCTTCTAAGGCTAAATTGACGGTGTGACAACAAGAACATTGTACACTTGTTGCACCGCGGATGTACATGAGCAATGTGTGACAGCCTCCACAGACCAGTTGTGCCATTTCTGTGCCTAAAATAAGAAACCCATATCAGGAAACACATTAAAATTATAAATTAGACCAGAAAAGTTAACAAATTTCCTAATATGTAGTTTACCAGGTGGAGGGACAGCTGTGACAGCATTGCAAACAGCACAGCACACTGAAGTTGCTCCAACTGGGTACAGTAGAAGATTTCTACATGCTGAACACACTAGCTGGCTTTGAGAACCTGTTTGATAAAAAAATTTGACATTTTTTGTCATTAAAAGAAGAACAGAGCAATTTTTTATATGATGTTCTGGGTTTTGTTTGTGAAGTAGATATGCACCAAATTCACAAAAGATCTTGTAATATTAACATTAATCAAGAAAAGCATTCTTTGATTCAGTTTACCAAAAATGGGAGAAATTGAATAACTTAAGAGAAGCAAATGTGGGACTAGCCCACAGGCTTTGCTCTTAGAAGGGCAGGCCATCGGTTTCTAACCGGGCAAAGATATAATTAAGTTTGGAATAGTTTAGAATTTTTTAGAAAATAAGGTTAATGGGAATTGAGCAAGTATACCATTTGCAGGGGTTGTAAGTGGCACGTGAGGAGATGGATATGGAGCTAGAGGGACTGGCATTGTAAAATCTTTTTAAAGATGTCTACTGACTACACTCCTTAACTTCAAGATTTAAAATAGATTACAACTTTTGAAGCTTGAAGTACCTTCCACTCTCATCATGTACCTGAGAAAATCAAGAAAAGGAACACAGCCAAGAACAGGTCAAGAAAGCTATAGTTAAGTTCTGATATATCAGAGTATGAGAATTCAGAAAACTGTCAGAAACAAAGTTCAAATCAGTGAAATTTTGATGAAATTTTGGCATTTAAAATCAATTCATAAAGCCATTTTAGTGGTTAGAATGTGTTTTTGCTGGCACCGTTCCATATTATGAGCTAGTTGGGAGTGGGCCAAGCACACACCTTTGATGGTTTTTAGAGAGAGAGAGATGAGTTGGACAAAGATGCAGATAAAAGAAAATGTATACCTCTGTGTTCAAACTTAAAAAGTCATCGTTTGAGATGTCATGTATTTGTTCGGTTGTTCCCCTTGCTTTTTGATCCTCCTACTCTTCTTGTGTTTTTTTTAATATTTTTTTTAAAAAAAAGTGTGAGTGAAAAACTTATTTATTAAAATGACTGATTTAAAATTTATTTACCAAAATTGATTTTTATTGAATCTTTTACTTTTTTTTCACTCATAATCTTATTTGATGTAAAACTTAAAAAGGTTAAGATAACTTTCTAGAAAAAAATTTAAAAAAAAATTGTTGGATTGCCATATTTTAACGAGTTTTTTTTAAAATATTTTTAGTTCCTTACAAACGTTTTATTAACGTTTTCTTTTAAATGTTTTTCTTATAATTGAAATTTTAGTCTTTCACAAATAATTTTTAATTTCTTCAACAAAAGTTAGAAAAATATTTGTTTTAAACACGGAAACAAAATTTAATCATTCATTGACGTTAAATTATACATAAACATATATTTTGTGCAATAACGCCTCCATCCTCGTTTTCTTTTTGTATTATCGGAAGTTCGTAACCAATTATCTAACCGAACTTCTTACTCGTATTTATCACTCTTTTTTTAATGCTATCTATGTAATGGTTATTGTCTTCTACTTACTACCTTTTTGTTAGAATATTTAACTATTAAAATATATAAAAAGATATGAGAGAGAAAATATAGATGAGAAGCAAAGAAAGTGAAAAACAAAACAGAGTTTTCAAAAAATAATGATGTAAAATAAAAGGATTAACGTTCTCTCACTTCTTAGTGAACCTAAGCATACCTGTAGCGTGTGGGAATAATATAATACGTACTCGTATATTGTTGATTTAAATATGTATGATAATCAAAATTTAAGAGAAAATACCATTGTTATATGTCTTAAATGCAAAAACTATTTTACAATATATGTCTATTTTTTATAATCATAAAAAGCAAACTCAAGAAACCTCACCACTTTGCTATTTATTATTGTTATTTGTTAGAAAATCCGTCATTCTTTTAAATGAGTGAAACGATACACTGAATTGTCACAACCATTTTTTATGATTGCACTACTATCATTTATGTTAATAGGTCCCATTCAAAATATCATAATTATCAACCTCCTTAGAAGACCATCTTAATTACTTTAACTTTAATAATAGTGATGAATAATATGAGTTTTAGCCAGCTTAATTGCCATAGTGTTTTTTTTTTCCTACGGAAGGAATGATTTATGTCAAATGCAGCTTTAAGATTGTTGATAAATATTGTTTTTGAAAAGATTGTATCATTCGAACAAAAGGACGCCTAATGTTGTGGTATTTACAGGTGATTAAGCTATTGAGCCATATGATAAAATTGAGTCATCGAGAGAAGAGAAACTCAAATCACAACGAACTAATTTGGCTTTATGCTAGGCAGAAAAAGTGTTAGATCGAGGGCCAGTGGAGATATAGACATCTTTCCAATAGAGGCTAGACTTCACCAAGGAACAACATTGAGCCCGTTTCCTTTTGCAGTCATCGTTGATAAATTATCAAAGCATTTTCAGTAGGACATCCATGGTGCATGCATTTTGCGAATGATATAGTGTTGGTGGCGGAAACAAAAGAAGACATAAATGTGAGGCTAGAGAAGTGACGAGTGGTCTTGGAGCATCTAGGTTTGCACATCATCTGGTCAAAATTGAATATCTTTGTTGTAACTTCAGTGAAGATAACAAAGAGGAGGAAGATCACGTGACCACCGGAAGCCAAGAGGCAGAAATGAGGATGTTGAAATTGATGTGTGGATATACAATACTCAAACCGATAAATAACAGAGGTTTTAGAGAAAGATTAGGGATGTGATGCATCTTATACAAAGTAAGGGACAAAAGATTGAAATGATTCGTCCATATATGGAGAAGACACATTACATCATCATTACAGAGAGTAGAGATTCTCACAGTGAAAGGAAAGAGGAGCAAAGGAAGACCAAGGTTGATATGAGAGAAGCAGATTAGACAATATTTGTTATATTTGAACCTCACCTAGGGCATGATCAGCAATAAAAGCTAGTGACTTTTAGATTATATAGACTCTTGACTTTTGAGGGACATATGATAAATATTATTAACTTTAAAATATTAGCTCAATATTTGATACCTTAGTTTAAGTGTATAACCTGTTTGACATGTTTTTCTATATGCTTTCTATTTGTTGCGTTGTGACATTGATTGTAGACTGTATTGTTTGTTTACATGTATATAGATTAAGTGTTTGTTTCTGCTATGTGTATGTCACAACATTTGTGAAAATTTGCCAAACTCATGAGTTGTAAGTCTCTTTTGAAGCAATATATCTATCACATAGTTACAGGGGTAATGCTTGTTTTTATCTTATCCTCCTCCCTCACTAAGAACCCTACAAATTAGTGGGGATTTGATTAGATTTGTTTGTTTATAATTTGAAGAACGACCATGTTTTGTAAACCAAACCTCTAATCCAACCGCCAGTTTAATTGTGTGTGTTAACTGTTAATAAACAAGACATGACTGAACTGAATTATTTTAAGTGTATTAGACAAAACTAATGACAACTGAAGCACGGTGGTGTCAACCGGCTGTAAGGGACCAAACTCATACTGGTCATATAAGCTCCCAGGGAGAATACTGAAGCTAGCTCTATAATCCAGAAGTGCTTTGCTAACTTTTAGTTCCCCAATTTGGATTGGAATGAGGGGTGCTCCTACATCTTGCTCTTCTTCTAACTCATTATCCTCTTCTTCTTGACATGTGCTCACTGCGCTGATGTGCACGTTGTTTGTATTCTTTGCTCCGGATGTTTGATGTTGTGGGTTGATTTTTGTATCACTTGGTAGTTTACCTTTATCTCGGGTTGCAAGTTGCTCTGCCAATTGTCCCAATTGTTTAGCATGTGATTCATTGGTCTTCTGTTGGAGTTCTTGTTGCTACACCACTCCAGTTAGCATCAGTCTTAACTCATTGATTTGATTGGCAATGTCTTCCATTGAGATGTTATTCCCATGTTGACTTCCATGAAATTGGTTATGATTTCCTTGGCTCTGTTGGAAGTTTCTTGCTGGTCCTTGTTGGTAACCACCTTGACCACTACCTTGTCCTCCTTGATTGTAATTCCCTCTTTGGTAGTTATTATGGTTGGAATTCTACTAACGGTTCAGATAAGATGATCCTTGGCTCCCACTTTGTTGATTGCTACCCTAAAAATTTGGATTCAATTGATTAGATGAGTTACCATACCTAAAATTAGGGTGATTACGCAAACCGGATGGTAAGTATTTGAGTTCATGTCATTTTGTCTCTTATCATTCTGAAATGAGCCTTGCACTTGATTCAGCTCCTCATTCCTGCCCATATTCATCATGCAATCCGGCTCCAAGTAACCTATATCACCACAAAAATTGCAAACATCAAACACATTTGCAACATTAGAATTATTCTTACCCGGATTTCTGTGGAAGCTTTCTATTTGTCTCTCGAGGGCTTCAAATCTCTCTTTTGTAACATACTCCCTTCCTGGTTTCCCAATGACATGCTTTGCCTTCCTGCTTGTTGAAGCTTGAGTCTTTGAGCCTTTACTTAACCTTTCAAACATCTCCCAATCATCATCTTCTGAATTTGTCAAGAAGGTTCCATTACTACTAGAGCTGACAAACTTCAGGTCTTCTGGTGTTAAGCCATCATAGAATGCTTTAATCAACTCCCACTTTGGAATTTGATGATGTGGGCAAAATCTCAGCAACTCTTTAAACCGAGTGAATGCTTCATGTAGCAATTCACCCGATTGTTGTTGGAAGGTTCTGATGGCATTCCGGGCCTCACTTGTCTTGCTCATGGGGTAATATTCATCTAAGAATAGCTGCTGCATCTCCCCCCATGTGTAAATACTACCAGAGGGTAGTGTATGAAACCATTGCTTGGCCCTCTCCTTTAAGGAGAATTGGAAGAGATTCAACTTGACCTCGTCCGATGTGAATCCTTGGCCACCAATGGTGCTGCAAATTGCACCAAATTCAGACAGATGGACATATGGTTCTTTAGTTGCAGTCCCTCTAAAGTTAGGAATAATAGCCAAGTATTGTGGCCTGATCTAAAAGGACCTTCCTCTCAGCAGAGGAGGTACAATAGGCGAGGGGTTTTGAGTCACCGTCAGCCTGAAGTGGCTATCAACTCCTTGAACAGGAGCCCTATGATGACATCCTTGACCGGGGTTGTTGTAGTTGTTGTAACCCCATCTCCCATTGTGGTTGTGCATGGGTGGTTGCCTATTCCACCCTCCTTGCCCATTCCATCCACCTTGTCCATGATTGTTGTAATTTGGATGATTTGGTGGGTCTTGTGGTTGCCAATTATCATCATGATATTCCCCATGAGGTGGGTAGTTGTTGTTGGCTTCCTCTTCGTGCAACTCATCATGCCAAGATCCATGTTCCCCTGAATTGATCCCGCCACCTGAGATGTGCTCTTCCTCATGAGGGTTGTTCCCTGGGTTTGCTCCTTGGTTTGGATTGTTGAACAATGGGTTTTGTGTCATTCTAAGATTAGGTATGGCATTAGGAGGTATATTTGGTGGTGGGTTGTTTTGGTTGAACGGATTTGGAGGGATAATTGGATTTGGGTTTGGTGGTGGTATTTGAACATATTGAACATATTGATTGAATGGTGGAATTGGTGGTGGTGGGTTTTAGTTGTTCTGATCAGCCATAGTAGCAGACTGATTTGAGCTCTCTCCGGTTTGATGGGTGTTCCTTGAACCCGGAGTAACTATCCTATCTAGCCTTTGTCATGCCCGATTTATACGTGCGGTTTTCCCGATCTCTGGATCAAATTCCAATGGCAAGTCCCGACCTGAAAACCGAGTATGCATGCAATCAACCTGTTACCTGCACACTAACAAACCTCACGTAACAAGGAAAAGACAAGAAATGAAAAATATAGCAAAACCTAATAAATCGGTTAACAAACACCAAGCGCACTAACTCCCCAGCAACGGTGCCAAAATTTGACCTATGTCGAAGTGTCGGTCAAAAATAAGAGTAAAACTCAAGTTTCGGTTACCTTATTAGATAGGGTAAGTCGGGTGTCGAACCACGAGGAGTTTATGTAGATGGTGTACTTGTTAATTGATTCGTGACCTAAACTTAACTAAAACGGAAAATGTAAACTTGAATTGAATGGTTTGTTTGTTAAACTTAAAAATCAACTGTAATTAACTAAAATGGTTTTAAACAATAATGAAAAAGGTGATTCCTTTGGGATTTGGATTCAAAGTGAGATTCGTAGATTAGTTACTAATTTGGAACAACCATATATGTAACACCCCGACCGATGGCGGAAACATCGGGGCGGCACGAAGTGTAGATTGTTCATAGCACAGGGTAGTTCAAACATTAAACTCAAACATTTATTACATCGATTCAAATTCTCAAACCTTAACTGTTACATCATTTTAATTCTAATACATTAAATACAAATTAAATGTAAGATAATCCAGTCTCGTTAATGTAGCTAACTTGTTATTTCCACCTGAAACATGTTTAAAATCAAGTGTCAACTAAGAATAGTTGGTGAGTTTCATAGGTTTGAATACTCACACCAAAATATGATTACAAAAATGTTATAAATGATGTCATATGTGAACACAAAGCATAATGAACATAGTTAAAATGAACTAGCAAGTAAAGCAGATCATCAATGTTAACAAATGATGTTTGACCAATGTTTAGCACTACAAACAATACTCAAAGCTAGTAAACTATCACCGCGGGCTTCCCCCGAAGGGTAAATCAAACAACGGTGGGATGGTCGGTCCAATAGATCTATCATAGTCACTAAAATGTGTGTGATCAATGCCTATCCTTAACTAAAGTTCACAAACTATAAAGCCATTAGCTAAGTTCACATGAAAATGTTTAGAAGTTCAAATAAGTTCAAAGATAACATGTTTCACCCCAAAAGTTCAAAACAAGTAAAATAAGGGGCTATGAAGACTCACCTTAGTGTGTTAGGTAGTCTTTGAAATGGCTTGTCAAGTATAGTTCAACAATATCCAACACAATTTCAATGTTCACCTAAATAGTTCAATATGCATATGTTTAACAAAACTATGTCATTCTATAGATCTAAGTTCTAGAAGGGATCAACGGGTTCGATATGTTTTGAACATACAATTTATTATGATTTATTTAAATGAAAAGAATGATGATATTATATAATGTTTAAATCACAAATGTTGACTTTAAAGTATAAATAAAAAAACTTAAAATTTAATTATGATATATTTAACCAAAGGTTATTAAAGTTCTTGTTCTACATATTTGATATGAAATAGTAATTAAAATATTTTATCAACAATTGTTCTCATGAATATAAGTTTTAATAAAACTTTAAAACAAAACGTCTTAAAACTTGTTTGGATGAAATTTTATATTTGATGATAAGTTAATAAAAAAATATTTAGTCACATCTAAATATTATGTTTATAACATTTATAAATAAGTAAAAATAAATAAATAAGTAGAAATAATTAAATAAATAAATAAGTGAATAAATAAATAAAAAAAATGACATAAAGAGTTGTAAATAAATAAATAAATTTATAAAACTTATTTATTATTTATAAAAATTTATTAAGTTATTTTATTATTACTATTATGTAATGAATAAATAAGTAAGAATAAATAAATAAATAAATAAATAAATGTAATAAAGAGTTATAATTATTATATAAAAATAATAATAATAATAAATTACATAACTCATTTTTTTTATACAGAAAATGTGTTTTTTTCTTTTTTCTTTTACAGATTAATATTTTATAAAAATTATTTTCAATGAAATTAGAGTTTAAAAATAGGTTTTAAATAAAAAGATGGGGCAAAAACCGGTTCATAACCCGGTTAGAAGGTTCGAACCCGCGACCATCTCCGGAGGAGCAACAGAGCGCTACCAGTTGATCTAGGCCAAGGTCTGCGAATGAATCTGATTTTAATTACTTTTAACATAACCCGAAATCGAAACCCCCTTCAATCAGTTCATAACTTTGAGCCCTAGTTCCCTTTTTCATCCCAATTCGATTTCTAATGAACCCGATTGTAATGAAAAGCATAGGGCTTTCATTCGTGGGTCAAAACCGAACACAAATAGGTACGTATCACTAACCTGTGATTAGGAATCGACTGGTTTCGAATGAGGATAAGGTTGCGACCGAAAGCTTGGCTTGAATCCTTAATTTGTTGTTCCAGAAAGTTTGTAAAGATGGTTTGAGCGCCCAAACAATTTCGTGAGTGTTAAAGGATTGTTTTGGTCGAATAGATTGAGTTTTTATACACGTTTATGCATGTTTGAATTTTCTGTCGTGGTCCTTATTTTTAGAAACAAGATATGCGTTTTAATGGCTGTTAATAGCCATTAAAACTGATTGGGATTGATTACGCGTTCGAAATAGTTTCCAAAAACGATCTGATTGAGTTGGTATGAACTGTACACGCTTGGATTGGAATCCGGTTTAAGAATGGGTCGAAATTGGGTTTGGGTCGACCCAGACGGGTATGTGGGTGAGGAAGGAGGTCAAATATGGGCTTTTGGCAATTTCGCCCCTTGTAACTTTTCTTCTTACATATTAGTTTTGAATTTGACAAAAACCACCCCTTAACTTTACAAAACACTGTTTTAAATTTTTATAAAAATGTTTATAATTTATTTAAGTTTCATAAACTAATGTAACTAAATTAGTTATATCATTATAATTTATTTTTTTTATAGTTAAAGCAAAGTTGTTTATAATATTTATTTTAAAAATTTATGATTAAGGTATTAAAAAATTATAAAGGTTTTACTTATTATATATATATATGTGTGTTTTTGTGTTAAAATTTTAAAGATTTATTTATTTGTTTACGTTATTAATTTTCAATTAATTTCCAAATAAAAACTCATCATTGCAAACAATAGTTTAAAATTTTAAAGTGAGTTTTATTTTTATGTCTTAGTCTTGTGTATTTATAAATAATTATACATACATAATTGTATATTAAATTGTGTCTAAAGTTGTTTTTCTCATATATACATCTACATATATATATATATATATTTATATGTGCGTGTGTGTGTATTAGATAAAAATTTCAAATGGCGTCATATATTATTTAATAGATTTAATTATTTATTATAAATTATAGGAATGTTACAATATAGACATGATTAGAAGATTCAAATGTTTGTGATGAACAAGGACTAGTTGCTTCGATTGAAAAACAATGGAAGATTATCACATGAACATCAATTGCATATTATAAAACCCAATCACAATCTAATATATCCTAATTGCTAGAAATCTCAGGAATTGAAAGACAATGGATTAGGGTTTGAATAAAAATGCAATCTTTACAATCAATTGAATAAACAATAAGCAAAAAGCATCGAATGTTTAGATTGCTAGTTCCAAACACAATAGTAGACTAATCTAAATCACCCGCTTACAAGAATCCTTCGCCCGGAGGAAACCACAAAAGATTTAGTCGCTCATCTCGTTGAATTGATCTTCAAATCTTGATTGAATCTGCATTTGGGATGATTTGGCAATGTTTGGATGTAAGAGAATGGCCAAAAAACTTCGATTTTGACTTCCTTGGTCGTCCAAAATCGCCTATAACTGATTGGGAGAGAAGAAGATCCTCAAAAACCCTAAAAATCACGTTTTTATAGGTGCAGACTTCGTCAGGACCGTAAGTTATGGTCTGGCCATAAGCTACGGTTGGGACTTTCTGTTAAGGTTGACCGTAACTAGGGTCTGGCCGTAAGCTATGGTCTGTAGATTCTATTAGAAAGTGCAGTAAGCTATGGTCAGCCCGTAGGCTATGGTCTAGCCAGATTACTTTCTAACTTGTTTTCTTCGTATCTTTTTCATTTTAAGTCCGTTTTTCGCACCGTTGATGTATGGGGTTTTGAATGATGATTATATGTGTTTAATGCTTAAACTTATACATGTTCATGTGCGTAATTGGTTGAAATTAGATGACTATGCGATTTGGGTGTTTTGTAGGTTAACGCACGGATTGGAAGCATTTTGGAGGAATAAAAGATGACTAGGAATGAATGAATTTCAAGCTTGAATGATAGAGGATTGAACAACGAGAATTCGGGCGTTTACGGTGCGAGAAACGGACTTGAATCGAGAAAGTTATGAAGAAAACAAGATTTGGAAGATTCTGGTGGGAGTAGGCTACGCTGGAAGAGTAGGCTACTCTGCTGGGATTATCTTTTGACAGAACTTTGAAACAGTAGGCTACGCCCAGGGAGTAGCCTACGCACGTAAAAAAGCCTGCACGTATTTAAGCCTAAAAAATTAGGTTTTTGAGGATCCTAACTCATTCCATTCGACTTGGGACGACTTTGGACGATCTTAGAAGCAAAAATTGAAGTCTTTCCACCATTCTAATCCATCCAATCAATCCATAATCATCCATGATGAAGATCCAATCAAGTTTTGAAGATCAAATTGATGTCATGAGTGGCTAATTTCTTCATGGTTTCCTCCGGGTGGAGGATTCTTGTAAGTAGATGATTAGATTTAGTTTTCATTATTGTTTGGGATATGCAATCTAAGCATTCGATGCTTTTTGCTAGTTGTTTGATTCGTTGATTGTAAACGATTGGATTTTATTTAAACCTTAATCATTGCTTTTCAGTTCCTTAGAGTTCTAGTAATTAGGATATATTAAGTTGTGTTTTGGTTTGATTAGATTCAATTGATGTTCTTGTGATAATCTTCCATTGTTTTACAATCGAAGCAAATGGTCCTTGTGCGTCACAATCAATGAATTCACATGTGTTCATGTCTATGTGAATTCCCAACTGAAAACTAATTTAATTATCTCTCTTTGAATCCAAATCTTGGAGGAATCACCTTTTTCAGTATTGTTTAAAACCATTTTAGTTAATTGCAATTTATTTTCAAGTTTAACAACCAAAATCTTTAATCTAAGTTTACATTTTCTGTTTTAGTTAAGTTTAGTTCATAAATCAAGTAACAATTATACCATCCACAAATACTCCTCGTGGTTCGACACCCGACTTACCCTATCTAATAAGGTAGCTGGGACTTGAGTTTTACTCTTATTTTTGACTGACACTTCGACATCGGTCAAATTTTGGCGCCGTTGCCGGGGAGTTAGTGCGCTTGGTGTTGGTTAACTGATTTTATTACGTTTTTCTATATTTTTCATTTTTATCTTTTCTTTGTTACGCGAGGTTTGTTAGTGTGCAGGTAACAAGTTGATTGCATGCATACTCGGTTTTCAGGACGGGACTCACCATTGGAATTTGATCCAGAGATTGAGAAAACTGCAAGGATAAATCGAACATTACAAAGGCTAGATCGGATAGTTACTCCGGGTTCAAGGAACACAAATCAAACCGGAGAGAGCTCAAATCAGTCGGCTACTATGGCTGACCAAAACAACCAAAACCCACCACCACCACCACCGATTCCACCATTCAACCAATTTGTTCAAATTCCCCCACCAAATCCAAATCCAAATAACATCCCACCAAATCCCTTCAACCAAAACAACCCTCCACCAAATGTACCTCCTAATGCCATGCCTAACCTCAGGGTGGCACAGAACCCGTTATTCAATAATCCAAATCAAGGAGCAAATCATGGGAACCATTTTCATGAGGAGGAACACATCTCAGGTGGCGAGAGCAATTCGGGGGAACATGGATCTTGGCACGATGAGTTGCATGAAAAGGAAGCCAACAACAATTACCCACCTTATGGGGAATATCATGATAACAATTGGCAACCACAAGGCCCACCAAATCATCCAAATTACAACAACTATGGGCAAGGAGGATGGAATGGACAAGGAGGGTGGAATAGGCAACCACCCATGAACAACTACAATGGGAGATGGGGTTACAATAACTACAACAATCCCGGTCAAGGATGGCATCACAGGGCTCCTGTTCAAGGAGTTGACAGTCATTTTAGACCAACGGTCACTCTAAATCCTTCACCCATTGTACCTCCACTGCTGCGAGGAAGGTCATTTGAGATAAGGCCACAATACTTGGCCATTATTCCAAATTTTAGAGGGACAACAACTGAAGAACCATATGTCCATTTGTCTGAGTTTGGCGCTATCTGCAGCACCATTGGTGGCCAAGGATTCACACCAGATGAGGTTAAACTGAATCTCTTCCAGTTCTCCTTAAAGGAAAGAGCCAAACAGTGGTTTCACACACTACCACCTGGTAGTATTTATACATGGGAGGAGATGCAGCAGCTATTCTTGGATGAATATTACCCCATGAGCAAGACAAGTGAGGCCCGGAATGCCATCCGAACTTTTCAACAACAATCGGGTGAATTGCTACATGAAGCATTCACTCGATTCAAGGAATTGCTTAGATTTTGCCCACATCACCAGATTCCAAAGTGGGAATTGATCAAAGCTTTCTATGATGGCTTAACACCAGATGATCTGAAGTTTGTCAGTTCTAGTAGCAATGGAACTTTCTTGACAAATTCAGAAGATGATGATTGGGATTTGCTAGAGAGATTAAGTAAAGGATCAAAGACTCAAGCTTCAGCAAGTAGGAAGGCCAAACATGTCATTGGAAAACCGGGAGGGGAATATGTGACAAAGGAGAGATTCGAGGCTTTGGAGAGACAAATAGCAAACTTCAATAGGAATTCAGGTAAGAATACTTCTAATGTTTCTAATGTTTATGATGTTTGCAATTTTTGTGGTGATATAGGTCATTTGGAGTCGGATTGCATGATGAACATGGGAAGGAATGAAGAGGTGAATCAAGTACAAGGCTCATTTCAGATGGACAAGCGACATAATGACATGAACTCAAATACTTACCATCCGGGTTTGCGTAATCACCCTAATTTTAGATATGGTAACTCATCTAACCAGTTGAATCCAAATTTTCAGGGTAGCAATCAACAAGAAGGGAGTCAAGGATCCTCTTATCAGAATCGACAGCAGAATTACAATCAAGGCAACTACCAAAGAGGGAACTACAATCAAGGAAGTCGGAATCAATTCCAAGGAAATCAACAAGGGAACAACATCTCAATCGAAGACATTGCTACTCAAATCAATGAATTAAGATTGATGTTAACTGGAGTGGTGCAGAAACAAGAGCTCCAACAGAAAACAAATGAATCACATGCTAAACAATTGGGGCAATTGGCAGAGCAAATAGCTGAAAGAGACAAAGGGAAGTTGCCTAGTGACACCACACTCAACCCTCAACACCAGAGTTCCAGTTCAAAGAACAAGAACGTGCACATCAGTGCAGTGAGCACCCTCCAATATTGTAAGGAGATTGAGTCAGATGAAGAAATTGATCCAAGTGCACCTCTTATTCCAATCAAGATTATGGATTTTAAAATCGACAATGCACTTCTGGATTATGGAGCTACAGTAAGTATTTTACCCGGGAGTCTATATGACAAGTATGAATTTGGTCCTTTGCAGCCAATCGACACCACTGTGGTATTAGCAGATTCGACATGTAAACGTCCCCGAGGGTTGTTAGTAGGCGTAGCTGTTAAGATAGGGGAATTCTACTACCCAGAAAACTTTTTGGTGCTAGACTATGCACCTCATGCGAAGAAGGAACAACCTACTGTCATACTTGGAAGACCTTTCTTGGCGACAGCTAGTGCACAAATTAATTGCCGAGATAGTATAATTAGCATGAGCTTTGGAAACCGTAAGTTAAATTTGTATATATTGTCAAAGTCATTTACTTACTTTATTGATAACTCATATGCTATAACAGGTATTACTAACAAGTGTTCTCCTCTTTACAATGTAAATGAGGGAAACACCAAAGAGAAAGGTTTCATGTTTGACAGGGCTCAGGTAAAGCATGCTAAAGAGTTAGTGAAAGAAGAGGATGACACATGGAACTCGGTAGTTCAGGATCAAACACCACCAACTAGGCATGGGGTGCAAAGCATGAAGGAGCACATTAAGGTAGAGGCAAAATCATCTGAATCTACACATGGAATGAAAAAGCCACCCAAGCATGTCAAACATGCTTTTGAAAATGGGGAATTTGTTAAGATGAGATCAAAAGATGAGCATAAGGATACAGAAAATATGGGAAATACAAAATGGTGTTGGGAAGATAACAACAAAGATAGTAAGGATGCGATGGGTAAAGATTTCACATTTCGACCCCCATAAAAACTAAATTTGGTTTGGTCTGGCTGAAGACCTTAAAACTTAGCGCTAACCGGGAGGCAACCCGGTATTTTAATAGTTTTGTTTGTTTTCTTGTTTTAGTTGTTTCAGTTTCTTAGTTACTATAGCAACACCCAAGTGTGGGAAAGATGTCACCTAAGAATGGATGGACACAATGAAGGGATTAATTGGAGATCAACAACCGCCTTATTACTGAACACTCTCTTATCCATGATCAGGTCCATGTGTTCTTCCTTAAATCTTTTATCATCAATTTTTATGTGATTAAACAATGGGATTTCGGGTAGTAGGGTGGCCATGTGGTTGAACAATCTATGTGGTTGTCGATGTGATGTTTTGTGGTTTCTTTGGTGGTGTGTCTAAATGTTATGTTTGGGTATGTTATGAGTGCGTTTTTAGTTTATGTTTATGGATGGATTTGGGGGAGAGAAATTAGTCATGCTAAAAGGATATTTTCAAACTTGACAACTCACACAAGTAACCTAAAGACCCATACATTGGGGACAATGTATCCCAAGTGTGGGGATGAGGGGAAATTTTTGAAATTTTAAAATGTCCATAGCAAATTTAAATGGATTGAGGATCAAAATTTTCATTGTAAATCATCAAATTTTGAACCACTAATACATCGATGTAGGTCCTTTTTCATGATTAACTATTTAAGTTGCATGATAGTAGCCTAAACAAACGTTTTTAGAACAATTTTTGGAATAATACTTGGTTGGGGACGAGATTCTAAGAGTGAATAACATGTAAGTTTGCATCGGTAACCTAATATCCCCCATTTCCGTGCGAGTTAAACCTTCTTTTGGTCTTGTTGTTGGAAACTTTATGAGTGATACCAAAGTGTATCTAATTAGAACTTGTGTTGAGATACTTGTTGAAAGCGTTGGCATAACTCGCACCAAAAGGATAGAGGCATTTAGGAATACACCTTAGGAATTATTAGCCTTTTTCATTTCTAGATCCTACCTTATTGCTACCATTAGACACCAAATTTGAGCCTAGCCTGTTCTTTGTTCAACCCAATGATGTTTACCCAATTACCCAATTAGCCTTCTTGTTTTTAAACCCTTAGTGGTACAATCCAAGTAAAGTAGTGAGTTGTGAGTCAATAGTAGTATTATGAAAAAAAAGAAAAAAAAAGAGAAAAAGAAAGAAAAAGCAAATATCATGTCAAAATGACCACGATAAAATGCAACAAAAAGAGTCAATGTAATAAAAGAATGATATTCATTCGTGTGTTTAATAATTTGGATTGTCACTACCACTTTCGTCACTTTCAAAATCCTTATCCCTACCTTTAACCTTAGCCTAACATCATAACCCATTCAAGACCTCTTGATTTGTGCGTTGTTATGTGTGAATCGTTGGATATTTGATCTCAATACAAGCGTATGATGATGGTAAGTCACTTTTGGTTGAGTGTTCAAATATATATACTAGTACATCTTACTAGTCCAGAAACAACCGAGAGGAGAGTCATTGTGAGGGGTGTATTACTTATATGTGAAATCCTTGAAGAATCTCAAGCCTAATTAAGGGTTATTACATGTTTTGGACTTAAATTGCTTGTTTAGGTGTAAAACTATGTAATGTTGTAAGTCTTGGGAATTGATTGTAATTAAGGACCTTAATTGAGAATTGGTGGGTCAAGTATGCGGTGTATTTGATTCTGATGATCCAAAAGTCCAAATGTTTGCTTGAGGACAAGCAAAAGACAAGTGTGGGAATGTGATGTATGGGGTTTTGAATGATGATTATGTGTGTTTAATGCTTAAACTTATACATGTTCATGTGCGTAATTGGTTGAAATTAGATGACTATGCGATTTGGGTGTTTTGTAGGTTAACGCACGGATTGGAAGCATTTTGGAGGAATAAAAGATGATTAGGAATGAATGAATTTCAATCTTGAATGATAGAGGATTGAACAACGAGAATTCGGGCGTTTACGGTGCGAGAAACGGACTTGAATCGAGAAAGTTATGAAGAAAACAAGATTTGGAAGATTCTGGTGGGAGTAGGCTACACTGGAAGAGTAGGCTACTCTGCTGGGATTATCTTTTGACAGAACTTTGAAACAGTAGGCTACGCCCAGGGAGTAGCCTACGCACGTAAAAAAGCCTGCACGTATTTAAGCCTAAAAAATTAGGTTTTTGAGGATCCTAACTCATTCCATTCGACTTGGGACGACTTTGGACGATCTTAGAAGCAAAAATTGAAGTCTTTCCACCATTCTAATCCATCCAATCAATCCATAATCATCCATGATGAAGATCCAATCAAGTTTTGAAGATCAAATTGATGTCATGAGTGGCTAATTTCTTCATGGTTTCCTCCCGGTGGAGGATTCTTGTAAGTAGATGATTAGATTTAGTTTTCATTATTGTTTGGGATATGCAATCTAAGCATTCGATGCTTTTTGCTAGTTGTTTGATTCGTTGATTGTAAACGATTGGATTTTATTTAAACCTTAATCATTGCTTTTCAGTTCCTTAGAGTTCTAGTAATTAGGATATATTAAGTTGTGTTTTGGTTTGATTAGATTCAATTGATGTTCTTGTGATAATCTTCCATTGTTTTACAATCGAAGCAAATGGTCCTTGTGCGTCACAATCAATGAATTCACATGTGTTCATGTCTATGTGAATTCCCAACTGAAAACTAATTTAATTATCTCTCTTTGAATCCAAATCTTGGAGGAATCATCTTTTTCAGTATTGTTTAAAACCATTTTAGTTAATTGCAATTTATTTTCAAGTTTAACAACCAAAATCTTTAATCTAAGTTTACATTTTCTGTTTTAGTTAAGTTTAGTTCATAAATCAAGTAACAATTATACCATCCACAAATACTCCTCGTGGTTCGACACCCGACTTACCCTATCTAATAAGGTAGCTGGGACTTGAGTTTTACTCTTATTTTTGACTGACACTTCGACATCGGTCAACCGTAAAAACCCAAATCTTCGTCTTGAGATCCTCAATCATTTAAGTCCAAGATCACTTCAATTTCCAATCAGTTTATGCTTCCATAAAGCTCCCAATTCTTCCATTTAACCTACAAACACACGAATTTGCATAGTTATCTCATTCTAACCAATCAATCACATGAATATGCATAAAATTTGACATTTAACACACATAATTATCATTCCAAACCCCATCCATCAGTTGTGTACCTTGGTTGAGAGATACACAAGATACAAAAAAATACACACTTTCTTCTACAATCTATTCTGTTATATATACTCTTGATTCAGGTATTGTTTCAAGTGCTAGGATAACCCCAGCAGTATATACTGCTTAGGCTGTTGTCCCCTGGGAGACAGACGGGATTCATATTGGTGGCCCGAAATCTGTTTTAAGGGACATCTGTTGAACAAAAATCTTCAGCCAACACCTTTTCTTTTTCTGTTATGGTTTTAATCTTTTGGTCTTTATTGTAATTATATTTTTCATTGAAAGTGCTTGAGCATTTGTTTTATTTGAAATTGTATTGTAATCTGAAATATTAAAGTAATGAAATAATTATATTATTCTATGAACGATGTTCCTACAAAGTGTTGATGTTTACGTTTGTTTGATAACCACCAATTAATAAATAAACATATATCTATATTTATATTATACTAATGACTAAAAATAAAATTTGACATATATGATATTACTAAAGTATTTTCACATTAATTTTCGCATATTCTTTCATATTAAATACATATTTTGAGAACATATATTAACTAGGTTTTTACTCGTGTATTACACGGATTACATAAAAATTTTAAATAATTAGTAATAAAAATCTAAAAATTATAAAATAATATTTCGATAGGCATTGATTAGATTACGTATTAATATTTATTTTAATTAATTAAACAATATTTAAAATTTTCAATAACTAAAGAAATGTACTTGATTTTTTTGATTTCTAACAATAAAGATTTTTAAGTTAAATGATCTTATTATTTAAAATTTAAAAACTAACTGTTGCAAATTAAGAACATAATAAACAATTTATTTAATTATTAAAGTTAAAAGACTCATTTGAAAATATCATTAAACATAAAGAACTAAAATATTAATTTTTTCTATTATTTTTATTTTTACGTTTGGGTTTTAAAAGAAATTATTTTTTAAACGTTTTGTTTTAAGATAACATCAATTGTTTATAAAAATCCTATTATTTAAAACTTTAATTTATAATTTACTTCATTTTTTAAAAAAATGTTTTTTTATGAAAACTTGTTCGTTATAAAACTTTTATTTTATAACAATATTAACTAAAAAAATTCCTTTTTTTTTAAAAAAAATTGATTTATAGAAATTATTATTAACTTGTTTTAAAGTTTTCTTTTAATAAAAATATTTGATTTTTAATATATCAAAAACTATTTTCTAGTATGAAAAAAGACAAATAATATTATTATTAATTAATATTACAATTATTTAATAAGATAGATAAACAACGAGATACTTATAAAAATGACATTTAAAAAACATTTTCTTTAAACAAAAGGTTTGAAAATTAAGCTTTTAAAAAAAATATAAAAATTAAAGTATTTTTTTATTACTTATATTCCATTTTAATAATGTTTTATCTTAACATATCATTTATGCTTTGTAATTTTTATTAATAACTATTTGATATTTTCTTTATTTAACTCGTTTAATATACGATATAATACTCTTTATTTTTATATAAAAATAACATTTTTAATATAGTCTTTTGACAAAATGTTTATGAAACAAACTTCAAAAAAGATGATACCATTATCATATTACTTAAAATAACTTATACACAATTTTAGTTGTACACAATTTTATAATTTCTAATTTTTATTACTAAATATTTATTATTTTTATTGAACACAAATAATGCATACAACGTATTTTATTTATTTTGACTATGATAATATAAATCCCCTTGTGAGATATATCATGAGCCATAGGTTTCCTTCCCTTTAGACATCAAACAACAAACTTTTTATCACGTCATCTTTCACACTTTCACTAAAAACTTATAAGTTAGTTATTAGTATATCGGTCTATCAATAACAATATTTTTTTTTATATTGAAAAGTATATTAAAACAATATATAAGTAAAAATAATGGTCGTAATTGATTGATAATAATTATAGTGTACCAATATTGGAACTCAATTTTATTATTAAGAAACCTCATAATAGAAAGAACTCTCCAATTGGTCCCTACCCTTTTGGGTACAAGACGTTGGCTTCCAAACCATATTCCTTATCGTTAGGTACAAAATTTAATGATTTAAACTACCAACCTTCAAAATTTAAATGGCAAAACATTTATAAAAACTTTTATTTTGTTTTTATTTTATAAGTCATTAACACTTCAATTTTAGGATTTTTACAACTTATTTGATGATGAATGGTTCAAGTCATTTCCTACACATCAGTATCAGTTTTTGATAAAAACTAAAATGCTACAGTTTTATGATTATATTTAGAAGGAACAAAAAAGTTAGTTTTGTTTTTTTCTCTCCTTTCCCTTTTGTTTTGTTATGCATATACCACAAATTAAAAACCCCACCCATTAAATGTCAGACACAATCCAACGACGTCTTGGTGGTAGGATAAAGCTCAGAATCATAAGGTCGTGGTCTCGTGGATTCGAATCCTAAATGAGGTTTTCTTAAAGTATTTAATTTCTTTATAAGCTGGTGACTTGATAGTGGATATAATCGGATGATACCGCTGATGACACTACGTACTCTAGTAATCCAAATTAATCATTCAAAATAAATAAATAAATGTCAGACTACATAGGCATCCTCAAATAAAAAGTTTCAATACTGTTTGTAATTTATAATTGATGTGTGATACAACATGTATTTGTTTTACTAACTCCCTTAATTAAAATTACATATCTCTTTTATATCAACTAATATCGTTTAACTCAAAAGGATCTCGTCTGTTTGTTTTAATTGCCCGAGAGAAAACTCTCAATCAAGTCGCTAATTATTTTGATTTAATCCAAACATGCATAAGTCATATATATCACTATTGTTCCTTTTAATCGCTTGAGTGAAAATTTTCTATCAGATCACTAATTATAAAATTTATTTCATCCAAACAAGCGTAACTCGTATCTATTCGTATTGTTTGGTTTATTTTCGTGATGAACAAAAATTTATTTTTAGTTATCTAACGAGATATTTTACATGAGATCGTTCATAATAGTTATCTTCACATCTGTAGTTAAAGAGCGAATAAAACACTTATTTATCTATTAGATAATTGGTATACACTTATACTAGATTAAAAAACCAAAAGGAAAACAATAACACATGATGTCAATTGAGATGAAAACATGTAGGTCCAAAGGTAATACCAACAAATAGAAAATAATAATATATAGATAAGCTAACACTTTTGATGTTCAGGGCCAAACACATGCAAACTAGACCCCCAAAACATTATTTGAGGTGACATGATATGATATTGTAACAAAACAAACTCATATCACTATCTCTTGATGAGCATGATACCACTCTTAACAAATAATATCTACTCCAATTTGTATTTGCCTTATGAACCGTCAAAATAACATAATAAATTAATAATGACCCAATTTTATAGTTATATCATCCACGTTTAAAATATCTATGTCAATTCAAAAGGTGCAAAGGGGTGTTTTCGGAATGAGACAATATCGGCTTTCAAATTTCTTGGTAAATTGGAATCTTCTTTCTCAATATTCAATATGAGAAATTGGGCGAATGTTAATATTTCTTAATGGTTTGATAGGTTGTTTGATAGCAACTTAATTATTTTATTAAAATGTTACCTCTAAATCAGTTATAATAGGTTGAAATAGTTTATTTGTTTTACTAAACAAATACTTCTGAATCAGGCAAACAACCTCTTAACCACCAAGTTATTTAGAGTTCTTGCTGACACAACACTTTGAATTAAAGTCTATATATTTGTATAAATATCAATTTAAGCTAGAAACATAAGTTGTATTGTTCTTTTATTGAAAGAACTATTGGATGTGGCTAAACGTGTACACATCCATCATCTCTTAGGTTGCATGAAGCGCAATAACAATATAATATTACACACACACATATAGGGGTTGTGGTTCCTTTGTTAACCCATGTTTATTGCGTTAACCGAATAACTACATCTTATTACCTTTGGGGCCCACATTAAAATATATCTAGATGTGTATGTTTTTTCTTCTTTTATTTTATTAATGTAAGTGGATCCTACATTAATTACATTAATTAAAAAATAAGAAAAAACATACATCTTTAGATTTAATTTAATATGGGCCCTAAAGTAATAAGATGTGATTATTCGGTTAACGCAATAAACATGGGTTAACATTTGATCCATAAACACCTAAAGTTTGCATATGGTGTTTTTAAACTTAGCTTTATGAGTGTTTACGTTTTATGGTGTTTTTTTAACTCTGCTTTATAGTGTTTACGTTTTATAGTGTTTTTTAGCTTGATGTTTTTTCAACATAACATTGCTATACCGTTAAACTTTTTTTGAAAAAATGTTTGTGCAGGTGACAAATTAAACAAACAAACAAACCCAGCATTCAGTGGTGAATTATGGCATATGACCTTCTAGAGTGCTTGAGTGTTGTGAAATTAGTGGAGGAAATGTCATAAGATGAAAAGTGGTGGCCAAAAAGAAGAGAATGCATGAATGACAAAGTATGGGCATGGTCCATATACCACACCGCATCTTCTATCAGGGATAGCAACGACACAAGAACTATAAACAATATTTTCATTATATATATATATATATATATATATATATAGGGCAAGGTATAAAAAATAACCCTCATCTTTTGCTACAACTACATAACCCATTTCAACCAATCATAAACTTACACATAAGCATTTCATTAAAATATTAAAAAGGGCATCATAGTCATTTTACCTTTATAAGTTTTCCCCCTCTTTTTTAAACATTAATAACTTTTTTATAATATATTATTTTTTTAAAAAAATTGCACCATTATATTCGTCACATTTTTCTCTTTAATTCCGTTAGAGTAAATTACTAATATGGTCCCTGTGGTTTGTTAATATTTCACTTTTAGTCCCTAGGTTTCATTAATTACCCATATGGTCCCTAACATTTGACATTTGTAACCTATATAGTCCTTTTGTGAGGGTAATTTGGTCAATTACATGAGGATAATTTGGTGTCATAAGGACTATATGTGTTACTAATGTCAAAAGTTAGGGACCATATGAGTAATTTATGAAACTTAGGGACCAAAAGTGAAATAGTAGCAAACCACAAGGACCATATCGGTAATTTACTCATTCCGTTATAGTCTCGACTAATTTTTTTTTCTTTTTTTAGATGCCCTATATTTACATCATTGTAACGAGCTTAAATATAACAAATTTATTTGAAATTTTTTTAAAAATGATAAATTACAGTGATGTAATTTACATTGACGTAATTTATCGTGATGTAATTTACATTGACGTAAAATTTGGTTTCGGTTTTTTTCAGTTAATTTGGTTCCGGTTCGGTTTTTTCGGTTAATTCGGTTTCGGTTCGTTTTTTTTGGCTTTTTGTTCATCCCTAATTTGTAACGAGCCTAAATACAATAAATTAGTTAGAATTTTTTTCGAACAATGATAAATTACATCACTATAATCATCATTGTTAAAGAAAAAAAATCAAAATAATGTGTTATATTACATCATTGTAATTTATCATTGTAATTATCATTGTTAGAGAAAAAATAAAATAATGTGTTATATTACATCACTGTAATTTATCATTGTTAGAAAAAAAATTCAAAATAACGTGTTATATTTATACTCGTTATATCGATGTTAATAATGGACAATGAGAAAAAAATTAAAAAAACTAGTCAACATTATAACGGGAATTAAAGAGAAAATTACATCACTGTAAATAATGTGTTACGTCACCGTTAATTATGTCATTGTAAATTACTTTATTTTGTGTAAAATTACTTCATTTTGAGTTACATTACTGTAATTTACCATTGTTAGAAAACATTTCTAATTAATTTGCTATTGTTAAGCTCGTTACAATGATGTAAATACATGACATCAAAAAAATAAAAAAAAAACTAGTCGAGGCTATAACGAAATTAAAGAGAAAAATGAGACGAGTATAATGGTGCAATTTTTTTAAAAAAATAATATAGTATAAAAAAGTTATGAATGTTTTAAAAAAAAGGGGTAAACTTTACATAAATGACAAATGTCCTAAATACCCTTCATACTAAAGACAAATGAATTGACACGTGTCACGATCCTACACACTTACCTTTTTCAAGTAACCATTGGATGATGGTTAATGGGTTGTAGCAAAAGATGAGGGTTATAAAAAATTCCATCCCCATATATATATGTGTGTGTTGGGACTCTAGCGAAGCAGCCTCTCTATTCTACCTGTAGATAGAGGTAAGGTGTGTCTTTATCTTTCCCTCCCCAGACCCCACTCTAAGTGGGATTTTTACTGGGTACGTTTGTTGTTGTTGTTGTTGTGTGTGTGTTTTACGGCTTATATTATTACTTTTGAGATTAAAAATAACCAGAAAATAACCAAAACAATTCAATTCTTAACTAGAGATTTCTTCAATAAACAAGCACTTTTAAATACACTATTATCATATCATAACTATATGATATTTTCGTACATAATGCTTTGAAAATATATACTAGTATGTAACTGTTTACTTCTAAAAAGTAAAAATTGACATGTTTTTATGTATTTCTTGCATTTTCTTTCATTAAAATTGGTTGTGTATTAAATGAAGTCTTCTTCAACTAACCTTCAGCTGAAAAGAGAAGAAGATCGAGGAATCGATCTTAGTTACCAATCGTCAGGATAATTGAAGGTAGAACGATGGGACCGTCTCTCGTTCAAAAAAAATTTGAGAAGATCGAAACAACATGAATATTATAGTAGTTGACTTGACAATAATTTAACCGGGCTTCATTTTCTTCACCGATGAAACATTTTCATATGTAAATTAAAGCCGGTTATTAAGTAGTCTGAAAATATAAAGGATGTTAGCTATTGAAAGCATAGCAGTACGTTTAAGGGGTAAAATAGCTAATTGCTGTGATTCTTGTTAAAAATTTAATTACAAACCCGAAATCAGAAATCGAAATATAAAATTTTAAAAAAATCACATCATACGGAAGTATAATGTAACTTCTAGGTAATTTGGAATTTCACCAACTTTATTTTTGTTTCTTAATACATCCACCGAAGCATATTCTTAGGATAATTCTGGAATAATTCCTCAGCTATTTGACCCTCGTACGTTGACCATATTCCCCAAAGACAGCTCAAGATTGATTTGTCTGATTTATTTTATTTTTTCTTTATTGGTCATGATTATTACAAATCAACTTAAAAGATCCTTATGGCAGTCTTTTAATGGTCGTTTTTTAATAGTTAAAAATAACCTTTTAACTCCGAATGGTTAAGATGTTGATTATTTCAACATCGTGAGCGGATCGTTAATCAATTCAATCAAATAAACATAAACAAACATATCCGTTGAGAATGAATTGAGAACTTGTTGGAGATTTGATATCTTGATTCCTGTTATGATAGATAGAATCCTCTAATCTTATTTCATGTCCAAGTTATGATGGAAAAATCATGTGTATGGTGTTCTTCCTTATTTTCTCATGAATTTGATAAAAGAAATCATTTTGCAAGTGAAATGATTATTTTGGACATTAAGAAGAATTGGTGTAAGATGCCTCCATATTTATAGTTTTATGTAAGGGCAATATTGTCTATCAAAATGTTGGCATAGAGGGACTTTAATGCAATTATCAATAAATTGATAATTGCAACAACTTATACACAAGGGTTTATTGGTTAATTATCAAAACTTAATTAAAAACTAACTTATCAAATAGTCATAAAGCCATATTATGAAATAAATTCTAACATAAGACCCTATGGCACCATCACCTCCCCATTGACTCCAGGGCCGGCTCAACCAATTTGAGGGTCCTAGACGGTATTAAAATCTGGGGCCTTCATTCCTTCGAAAACTTATAAATTTTTCCTACGTCTATTTGATTCATTCATTCTATGTAAGCTTAGACGACTTTATTAAGGTGTTTACGGTCTGATTTTAGGTGAAACTGTAAATAATGGTTTATGACTAACTAAAACAAAAACAAACATTTTTAAAAATAAAACAAACTATTATTAATGGTTTGGTTTCGATTTGGTTTACGATTTGTGCTTTTAGGGTTTTGGATTTCTGGTTTGGATTTTTGAGTCTGTTAAAAATTAAAATTGAATCAAACCTTACCATTTTACAGTATGAGACGAGCTAATCACATTGCAATCTCATATAATTTTTTTTATCAAATAACAACTAAATTATCGACCATGTACACACATATATACATAATATAGAAATAGATACACATATATATGTATGTATGCATGCATGTATGCACGCATAAACACGCACAGTCCAGTACGGTTTTTAGTGAAAATCATGAACCAAACCGTTCACTACGGTTTCAAACTTTCAAATCTGATCGACCAAATGTTTGAGGATATAACTGACCGTGAAACCAAACCATATGGGGCCCCAAAAAATATGAGGCCCTAGGCAATTGCCTCACCCATAGTTGTTCTCTATCTCAAACAATCATATGTTGGTTATAATTTTCTAAAAATACCCAAAATTCGTGTGAATGTTATGTCATGTGTGTGATGTTGGTCTATGAGATCAGAACTTATAAATTTGGATTGTAAAATGAGAGTGGGAGGTCAATGGTTTGAATCTTTGATAAACTCGCAATTTGTTCTTGTTTACTCCCATTAATCTGTTAAATTTGTGATGAATCTGAAAATTGCCACGTGGACAGCGTCATTCCGACGTATAAATTGATTGATCTACAAAATCAATAAACAGACCTCATGAGTCCTGAAGTTCATGATTACATGGGGGTAGTTTTGATGGGTATGGTTTTGGTTTGTTTTAGAGGGGGGATGGTTGGGTTAATAAGGTCATAGGAGTTTTTGTTGAGGTCCACATTTATTATTAGTTTTTGTTTTCAATATTAAAAGTATTTTGAATATTTTGAATACTTTTAGTGTAGGAGTCTTGCATTTTACTAGCCCTAATATGTGTTTTAATGTTATGGATTGGGAGTAAAATCAATGTAAACTTGGTAAAAAGCAAGAGTTAAAAGAAGGGGGGAAAACGAAAGAAAGAAGAAACATCACACAATTGCTCCGCATAAAGGTAGATACTGAGTTTTACATTCTAACCAACTTGACTGTTTTAACTTTTGTTTTCAAACTAATAATCCTTTTATTTAAACTAAATTGTTATGTTGAAACCTGACTATATAACAAATGAAACTTTATATAAGTATACGTTAATTTTTTTAAATGAGTAAAAAGTTAACATTAAAAGAGAAAAATAATAACAATAGTTCTCAGATGTAGCAAATATACGCATCTAAACTATTAGATTTGAAACTCAATGAAATAAAATTGAATTACGTCTCCATCCTGGCACAAGTCATACTATATTTTAAAATCACCGTGTTTCAAGCTTAACTCAAAAGTTCTCTTTGTTCGAAAGTTTCCTTTATATTTAAAATTCCAACATAATTGATGGTTTCATGCTTTGATCTCAAGTTCCATCATACAAGAAGGATTCGTACTTTGTTTGAAAGCTCCTTCTTCTGAAAGTTTTGACTTTTGAGCATGGATCGAAAGTCTTCTTGATAGACGCTTTCAAGTTTTTTGCTTGAAAGTTCATTATGCTTAGAAGTTTCGAACCCAAATCGATAGTTTAAGCATGTGCAATTTTGGCCTAACAACCTGTTCAATTAGATTTTTTTGATGCCAAGATCCAAACCTTTTATGCATAAATCGTTTGTCATTGATCCATAATCGTTTCAAAATCACATTTTATATGAAACATAAAATCTTACCTTTCGATTTATATTTCTAAATTATAGTTTTTGAATTTTTTTTTTTGTAATAAAAACCTAACGCTCTATTCCCGAGTTCATTTAAGGAGAGAAAAGAAAGGAAATGAAAGAAAAGTATAAACATTTTTGTGTTCCTGAGTTTCATTTAACGAGGAAAGGGAAAGAAAATAAAACATGTTGTGTTCCTGAGTTTTATTTAAGAAGAAAAATGAAGGGAAGTGGAAGGAAACCTAGGCAAAATTACCTAGCTTTTATTTCCTTTCCTTTCATTTCTTTTCCTTTCGGTTCTCTCATCTAATAAACTCATCTAATAAACTCGGGAACACAGCGTAAAAGAACAAGACGCTAAAGAAGATGACTGAATATGTGACGTTAGCTTTGATCCAAGCTACTATCATCGATCTAATGCTAGTTTCTTTGCTGCAAATTTCAAAATTCCACATTGCTATACCACTCAGACTTCACAACAACAAAACTCAAGCCTGCGATCTTTAATCGACAATCTTCAGCCCCAATTGCTGCCCTCTCTGACCCGTTTGTTCTTCAAATTGCAGAATCTTTAGAAGACTCTCTTCCTTCTTCTTCGTCCTCAAATCTTCAAAAGCTTCGAGATTTTGCTTCAGAGTCACTTCTTTCTACCCATGTCCGTCTAGAAAAGCTTTTAGGTTCACATATACATCTTTCATCAAGCAATCGGAGATCATACCAATTTCATCTCCTCCACCATCTGAATATTTGAACAATTCGATTGTTTTTGAAGACGTTCATTTACTCAACTTGACTGTAATTGTGTTGGTTTCACAGCATACGAATCACACATATAATGCACACTCAAGGAAAAGAACTCACTTCTATTCAACCGATTAATTCATTACATCGACCCACAAGATAAAAACCACTACTCATGAAATAAAAAACTGCTCCTACTTAACCGAAGAACATGACCCAATAACAAGACTGAAATAACTAAACCAGAGGGAAAACATAACTGACACAAACACCACATATCGGTTGAATGACCTACGTAAAACTTTCATGCATGCAGAATATATTATGTGAATTACTTCTAATATCTCCCCATAATTCACATAATGGTAACTCCAAGCTTAGCCCTCAAATAACAAAATTGTTCCACACCAAGGGCTTTAGTGAATATGTCTGCAACTTGCTCTTTAGTATCACATGCTTCTAACTCCAGCTCCTTTGCTTCCACAAGACTTCGGATATAATGATACTTGATTGAGATGTGCTTCGTCCGACTATGAAAAGCTTGATTTTTAGTCAGGTATATAGCTGACCGGTAGTCACAACAAATAGCAGTAGGCTTGAACTGCTGATGACCCAATTCCTCCAACATTTTCCTCAACCAAACCCCTTGACAAGATGCTGTAGTTGCAGCGATATACTCTGCCTCTGTAGTAGTGAGTGCGACCACTGGTTGCTTCTTAGATACCCAAGAGATTACTCTGGTGCCTGTAAAGAACGAATATGCAGAAATACTCTTCCTATCTTATGAGGATCCAGCCCAGTCACTATCCGAGAAACCAACAAAAGCAATTTCTTTTGTCTTTTCATACCATATACCATATCCCAAGGTTAGGGCTGTAAACGAACCGAACGAGCCTTTGTTCATGTTCGTTCGTTTAACTTTTAACTTGTTCACAAACGGTTCACGAACGCTTACCGAACGAAAATTCTTGTTCGTGTTCGTTCATTAAGGATTTAGCTTGTTCACGAACGGTTCACGAACGCTAACGAATACATATTATTTAAACAATAAAAATCAACATTTTAATCTCAAGCAATGGAGATAATCATTTATAAATATATAAATTAAGATATTATAGTATTAAACTAAAAATAACTTTAAGTATTATGGTATTAAACTAAAAATTAAAAATAAACAACACATTTAATAAATAAATACAAATGAACTTAACCGAACATAAACGAACATGTTACCGAACGTTCACGAACACAAATGAACGAACACGACCTCTGTTCATGTTCGTTCATTTAACTAAACGAACGGAATTTCATGTTCGTGTTCGTTCGTTTATTAAACGAACGAACATAAACGAACTTCCCGCCGAACGGTTCATGAACGGTTCGCTGAACGTTCGGTTCGTTTACAGCCCTACCCAAGGTACCTGAAAGATATCTCAAGAACCGTTTTGTTGCTCCAAAGTGTAGAACTGATGGAGTCTGCATAAATCGTGACATTATACCCACTGAATAGGCTATGTCGGGTCTAGTGTGTATCATATAAATAAGCCCACCAATTAGAGATCGATACACATATGCATCTGCAAGTTCTGCACCATCCACAACTTTAAACTTATCACTTGAGTTCATAGGAGTTGATACACTTTTGCACCGATTCATACCAAACCTCTTGAGTAAATCAAGGGTATACTTTCTTTGAGTTAAGAAAATTCCATTCTTCTTTTGCATTACTTCTAAACCCAGAAAGTACCTCAACTCCCCTATATCTGTCATCTCAAATTCCTTCACCATTTTTGCTCGAAACTCACTAATCATTTTCAGCGAAGAACTTGTATATATCATGTCGTCTACATACAAGCAAATAATAATAATAATCTCTGCATCATCACCTTTCTTAACGTACATCGTGGGCTCATTCAAACTCCTCACATATCCATTAGCAGAAAAATACGTGTCAATTCTGCTATACCAAGCACACGGTGCTTGTTTTAACCCATATAGCGCCTTATGCAACCGGTAAACTTTATTTTCTTCCCCTTTCACTTCGAACCCAGGTGGTTGGTCTACATAAACCTCTTCCTGCAACACCCCATTAAGAAAGGCAAATTTCACATCAAATTGAAACACAGCCCACCCATTTTGAGCTGCTAAAGAGAGCACCAACCTGATTGTCTCAAAACGTGCAACAGGAGAGAACGTCTCATCATAATCGATTCCCGACTTCTGTACGTATCCTTTTGCCACAATCCGAGCTTTGTGCTTGTGAACATTACCATTCTCATCCAACTTTAACTTGTAAACCCACTTCAAACCTATCGGTTTCTTCCCTTCTGGTAGTTCGGTTAAGGACCACGTCTTATGCCTTTTTAAGGACTCCAACTCTGCATTCATGGCTTCTACACATTCGGATTTAGTAGCCGCCTCTTCATACGTAGTTGGCTCACATGCGGCTAAAGCAAAATGCCAAGATGGGTCA
Organism: Mikania micrantha; assembly: GCA_009363875.1. Classification (NCBI taxonomy): domain Eukaryota; kingdom Viridiplantae; phylum Streptophyta; class Magnoliopsida; order Asterales; family Asteraceae; genus Mikania; species Mikania micrantha. Next base: position 2,809,879 of record CM018688.1, on the reverse strand, counting down.
AACTCCTCCATACCTCCACATGGTTCACTGACCAAATTCACATACTTTGGGTTCGGAGTTCTTATTCGAGTGGACCGGCGCAGCTGTTGCTTTTCAACATGTTGATTTTGATCAGGAGGATCAATCCTTGCATCTGCATTGTTTGTTTCATTTTCTTGGGTATTGACATCTTGTTCCCTTTCAACTTGCTCATTTCCCATTCCTGGTTCATCATCCGATACTTCAACATTCACATAATCAACTTCTGTTGGAAAGCCATGTTTATCATCATCACTACCTCTCCACTTTGCTAGTTCATCAAATATTACATCCCTACACACTGTAATTTTTCTTGATATCACATCAAACAACCGATAAGCTTTAGAGTTTGTGTAGTACCCAACGAACGCATACTTCTGCGACTTTGCATCTAGCTTCTTTTGATGTTGGTTCGGCTTCAACCCATAGGCTGGACATCCAAAAACCCGTAGGTGTTCAACATTTGGTTTCTGCCCATACCAAACTTCATATGGTGTCTGACCATTGAGAGCTTTAGTTGGTGATAATCTCAACAGATACACCGCTGGTGCCACAGCTTCACCCCGGAAACAATCACTTAATTTCTTTTTTTTTCTTGAAGCATACTTCTTGCCATTTCAACCACCGTTCGATTCTTCCGCTTTGCGATCCCATTTTGTTCGGGGGTATATGGGGCTGTTAATTCCCGTTTTATACCATGTTCATTGCAAAATGAAGTGAATTCACTGGAACAGTACTCTCCCCCTCTATCGGATCTGAGCACTACCAACTTTTGGCTAGATTCTAACTCTACTTTGGCCTTGAAGGGTTTGAATTTATCAAATGCTTCACTTTTCTTATCTAGGAAGTAAACCCAGATCATCCGACTATAATCATCAATAAACAACATAAAGTATGCGCTTCCCCCAAAGATTTTGTGGCCATAGGTCCACATAGATCCGTATGGACCAATTCCAAAACCCGAGTAGCTCTCCACGAATGCTTAGGAAATGACTTCCTGGTTTGTTTGCCCATTACACATCCTTCACATAGAGGCCATGTCTCAATATTAGGCACACCATACACCATGTGAGCATCATGCAACCGCTTCAACCCCTGCTCAGGCAAATGCCCGTAACGCAAATGCCATAGCTTTGAATCACTGCACTTTCCTTCTGTTACAAATGCCTTTCCATCTCCATGTTGGTGACTAACATCAAGTGGGAACATGTTATTGGCAGTCATTCCAATTTCACATACAACTTTTCCTGATTTCTTGTGTGTAACTACGCACTTACCATCATCAAAGAACAATGTGTACCCAACTCTCATGAGCTGTCCCACACTCAACAAGTTATAATCCAAGTCCAGAGCAAACTTGACCTCCTTAAAACTTCTATGTTTTCCTTCATCACCTATGAAGTTTACAGTTCCCTTTCCTTGTACTTCAATACTTTTGCCATTGCCAAGCCTAACATCAATCTTCTTTGAATCATCTAAGTCCTTGCACAAGGACTTTTCCCCTGTCATATGGTTTGAACAACCACTATCTAAAAACCATATCGTTTGTCTCTTGGCTTCCTCATGACTCACAGCCATGAACAATATATAATCTTCATCATTTTCTTCTTCATCAACTACCGCTTGTGCCTGCGGTTCGCTCCAACATTCAGCCCGTACATGACCGAACCGATTACAATTGTAACATTGTAAACTACCACGTCCTCTACCACCAAATCGACCGCCACGTCCTCGGCCCCGGCCTCTGGGTGATCCTCGTCCTCTACCACGATAACCCCATGATCTGTTATCGTCTCCAGTTGTGACCTGGAAGGCTCATTCCTCTTCATTTACTTCGACTCCACGGTTAACTCTTGATTCATGGGCTTGTAGTGAACCCATTAGCTGATCACACGACAGGGTTGATAGATCTCTTGATTCCTCAATCGCAGCCACAACATGATTCCACCGAGGTGTAAGACTTCGTAACATTTTTTCGACAACACCTTGATCGGTAACTAACTCTCCATACGATCGTTTTTGGTTCACATTCTTCATAACACGAGATAAATAATCAGAAACTGCCTCGCCTTCCTTCATTTGAAGAGTCTCGAACTCTCTGCGAAGTGTTTGTAACCGAATTGTCTTCACCTTAGAGTTGCCCTTATACTCATTTTCCAACAGGGTCCATGCTTGGCGAGATGTTGTAGCAGCAACAATTCTCGAAAAAACATCATCATGAATAGCCTGTTGAATAAATGAGAGAGCCTTTGCATCCTTTCGTCGATTCTCTCAATAACGGGCCCGATCTCCATCATTTGGGTTGCATCCTTCTTCCACAAGATCCCAGAGGTCATGCGACATGAGAATGGTTCTCATACGTATGCTCCAGTACTCATAACCGTCTCCTTTGAAGATTGGAAGTGGAACCTGCGACTACTTGCTTCCTTGGCATTCGCCATTTGAGTTATCCTCTTTCTCGACTACCTTCTTGTAACCAGAATGTCGTGAACGCGGCTCTGATACCAGTTTGTTGGTTTCATAGCATACGAATCACACATATAATGCACACTCAAGGAAAAGAACTCACTTCTATTCAACCGATTAATTCATTACTTCGACCCACAAGATAAAAACCACTACTCATGAAATAAAAAACTGCTCCTAGTTAACTGAAGAACATGACCCACTAACAAGACTGAAATAAATAAACAAGAGGGAAAACATAACTGACACAAACACCATATATCGGTTGAATGACCCACGTAAAACTTTCATGCATGCAGAATATATTATGTGAATTACTTCTAATAAATTGATGGGTACATTGTTGATTCTTTATCCCGATTATCTGGGCTGCCAGATGGGGTGTTTGTTGGGAGTTTGTCTAGCATCAATTCCAATGAAATCATCAAAAGGGTGCTCGAGTTTTTGCCTGTTTCTAAACAAGGAGACTTATTTTGGTCACTTAATGGCGTGGTTCACCTGATTTGGCGGTGATTTATGTGCCAGTAAGGTGTAAAGTTGAGGATTCATTGCACTTGAGGTTTATTTCAAGTGAAAGGTGTGACACCTCGTAAATTCCAGGTCAGCACTAACTTTACTTTAATAATAATTTATATTATTATTTCATACGTGGCACTAGAATAATTATTATTTAGTGTGACACGTAGCACAACAGACCAAACGCACTGATAATTCATGGAATTATCGCAAAACACAACGCACGTGTCTTGAATAACGAACGTTGGTGAAACCACAGTACACTTTCACTGCACCTAGGTTCTAGGGAACCTAAAATATTGGGAACAATGTTTATATATCGAGAAACGATAAGCGTAATCGAGAAATACGCGAAAATCGGTTCGAGACAACAAAACTAGGTTTATTGGGCTCTCCAGGGGCCCATCGCGGTACGCGATGGCCCAACAGGAGGTCCTGTAGCGGTACGCGACAGGCGACGCGGGGGTTTGAACCCCGAATTCCTCCGCGTATCGCGAGGAATCTTTTCTGACTTTTCCGCGGTACGCGATGGGTGCCAGTCGACAATATCTTTATTTAACCAAGGCAAATCCTATCCTACTCTACTCTTAATCATTTCTTCGGCCAAGCACGCTACATCTCGATCATTTCTCTCTGAAACACCCTGAATTGACCTCTTGGAAGCCATTGGAGGTCCTTGAAGCTTAAGATTGAAGAGGATTGAAGCTTGGAGTCCATATTTGGAGCTTGAAACCACCACCAACCTCTTGAACCTACATCATTCGAAGTTCCAGAAGCATTGGGGGCTGATCTTGTCACCATCTCGACCATCTTGAGGCTTTGGAAGGTAGTTCTATGACTAAAATGCTCTCTACACCTCAAAACACACACATGCAATGGGTAGAACCCGCATGCAAGCACTCATCCACCACATGCACGAATTTTCACCCATTTGAATCTGGGTTTGTCGATGAATCCACTGTAATTGATGATCTATAATGTTATTGTAAGGATATATGACAATCCATGATGATGTGTTTGTATGAAATGCGTATTTTGGTCACGAAATGATGAAATCTTGACATGCATGTATGATCTAAGGCGTTTTAGATGATTTTGAATGATGTTATATGAATATAAATGTTAGTGGTGATGATCTACATGGTTGGATGTTGTTAATATGGTTAAAACTATGATTTTTGATGAACTTTCTATTAATAGTAACTTTTTAGTTAGAAAATGGTGAAATGGATAGTATTGTGAACATGCATGTATATAGATTTGATATTAGAACGATTTTAGAGTAATATTGATGCTTAGAATGTGAGTTTGAAGTTGATTATGGTCATATCTAGCCAAGTTACTATATTTAGTAACTTTTTGGGCCTAAATATCGATAAATGGTGATTTTGACTATATGAGCATGATTAGATAATGTTAAAAGGCATAATATGATGTTATGTGTGATAAAAATGGTCTAGGATAGATTAGAATGGTTATTTGTATGATAATAGTCATAATTACTATTTTTAGTAACTTTCATAGTCAAAATGTTGATAGATAGTGATTGGATCTAGACCAACATGCTTAAATGATGTTACGTGCTCTATTATGATGACTTGTTATATGAAAATAGATTAGAAGTGTTTAGGATGAACCTTTGATGCATTTAGGACAGAGTTACTATATTTAGTAACTTTATTCTTAGAAATGACGACTTATGAATGTTTTGTATGTTTTGAATATGCTAAATGGTTTAACCTGATATAATATGATGATGGAATGCTAAGTTATACGGATTCCGATACCGCATATGCTAGAAATGGAAACTTTCCATTTTAGGAAACTTTTGTGTGCCAACATGACCTAAACGACTTATGTGAATTCATATGATGATGTGCTATGTGTTAACATGATCACATAGGACAAATGAGCATGCTAGAACTATAAAATCAATATGCTCTGTGAACTTCCCATAAATGGAAACTTACTATAAATAGTAAGTTGTCCATAGACGAGACTTGCATGTTTTGCACCCGACGAGCACTTACACGAATGTTACACGATACACAACCGACACACGATTCACCAACGGGTCGTTAGGTCAAACACGATCAACACGACCAACACGGTCAACCACGGTCAACGCGACCCACATAACAACCAGGAGTTGTTTAGACATGAATACGGTCCTGTGAGACCCACACAAATATGATCACAAACTTATAACACCTATGTGATATAGGTATCTACTAGCCAGCGAGCTACTCCGTTCTCGTAAGAACGCACTCAAGCAAAGTCAGGTGAGTTTACAGCCCCACTTTTACTCATTAAATGTTTTACCAATCTTTTGGGGTGAGAATACTATGCAACTGCTTTAGATATATGACTGGTATGTCACAAAACTAATTTGAGTGTACTATTATCGCATCAAGACCTCTCTACCCTTACCGTTAGTTGTGTACAAACGAGTCGTTATTACGTAGTACTACTGGGTTTGACTAGCCCCACTCGGCAACAACGTTGACTGCGGTCATAACGAGTGTAATATCGATGTTGATGTCGGGTTCCGCGATGACCCGCAGAGGCAAATGGAAACAGTCGAGTTTCGGTAAGATGACATGACACACTCTACGGATCGTAGATCCAACAAAACTATTTAGCATACCCGGTATATATAACTGTTTTACTGTTTTCCAATACTTAAACCTGTGAACTCACCAACTTTATGTTGACACACTTTAGCATGTATTCTCAGGTAACTAATGGAGCACACGCTAGGATGCGCACAAGGAAAGCCTTAAGGAGTCTGGCTTGCATATAGACTCGTGTCCTAGGCATTGTGTGCATTGGAAATGTTTTAAAACAATTTAAACTTTTGTAGTGTTGGTTAATCAATTTACTATTCCGCTGCAACATTGTTTACTTATGAATCCGCTGCTTTTGATGTTAAACACATTTTCCGCTGCATATTAAATGAAAACTTGTATTGTTTTACAATCTGTGTGAATGTGTATCTCATATAGAGTCGTTCTATATGACCATAAGCTGTGATCCTGGCCACGTCACACCCACGTGGACTGACACCACGAGTGGGAATTTGGGGGTGTGACAGACTGGTATCAGAGCCTTGGTTATAGGGAACTAGGTTTGCATGTAGTGAACTTAGACTATAGCCACTGCTCTACATTAGACACTACACTAGTTTCACACAACACATTATATGCTTAACTTAAACAATATGCTTTGTGCCTTGATCTAACACTTACGAACATGCATCCGGCACCCTTAGTGGGCGTTGACACTCAACTACACATACGGCCTGTGCAAGGGAATTAGCGAAAAGGCGAACTCAAGACCGAAGGGAAACTCTTCTATGCTATGAAGAAGATTCCTATAGCACGATCCAACTCGAATCGAACGCTTTTTCCAACCCCCTTCCTTGAGTGTAAACCCAGTCAAATGACGCATGTTTATGGATTGTAACCTTAGTATCGACACTCAGGAAGCAAAAATTCGAACCCGAGATTTGTTAAGTAGCTTGAGAGTGAATGAACTAGAATGACTGTGTAAGATAAATTGACGATTATGGTGGCCAACGTAATCGTGAATTTATAGGTACATACAAATTCTGGCAAGTTCAATTGATAAGCTACAACCAGCTGGGAAACTGTATAGTACACCTCTGAAAGTGGAGATTCGAGCTCCGATGTTTCCACCGAGTAGTTATTTCTTATTTATATATAGTATTGTACTATTGTTAGAACCGATATGAGCAAGTTGTGCTCATACAAATCATTTTGGTAATAGTAATCTCGTCAAACCTATGATCCTACTTTTGAGATGATATCTTAAGCTTATGATATATTTCCTCCCTACACATGCTTACACGCAATAACTCTAACAGTGAGTAATACAATATCTATGGTATATAGATTCTAACAAATGGATGGTCAAGGAACGTACGTGCGCACTGACAACCCATCAATCGATTCTGCGGCTGTCGAGGCCATGGTAGAACAACTGATTAACAAAGCCATTACGGATTACGAGGCTGCATGCTTAAACAGTAAGACAGGGAGTGAGACTCACAACAACAGCTCAAGAGGATGCACCTTCAAAACTTTCCTCAGCTACCATCCTCAACCATACACGGGATCAGGAGGAGCGGTAGGACTGCTCCAATGGGTTAAGAGGGCCGAATCAATCTTCCACATGTGCAAGTGTTCAGAAGAAGACAAAGTGAAATTTGCTACCGGGACTCTAGAAGGACAAGCCCTCACTTGGTGGAATTCGCATGTCCAGACACTGAGTCTGGAGACTGCTAACTCAATTCCCTGGGAAAATTTCGTCAAAATGTTGAAGGAAGAGTACCGTCCACAAAACGAAAGCAAGAAACTGGAGGGGTTTTGGGATCACAAAATGGAAGGATCTGAAATCGAACAATACACCACTCGATTTCACGAATGGTGTAAACAATGCCCGGAAATGGTGACCCCGGACTACAGAAAGATCGATCCATACGTTAGTGGATTACCTAAACAAATTCGAAGCCTGATTACCGCGACAGACCCCACTCTCATTCAACCCACTATTTGTTTGGCTTATCATCTGACTAACCAAGCGGTAGCACAGGGTAAGCTACCCAAGAGTGGGGGACACCTGAAGCCTCAAGATCGCAAGCGCAAGTGGGAGTCTAGTCAGAACCAAACTCCCTCTTCCCAACAAATGCAACTCCATAACCAGTCAGCAACAACTAGCGACTCTACTGCTACACCATCCAGTACCAAGGGCAAGAATGTCTACCAAGGGAAATACCCTAAGTGCAAAAGATGCCCATATCATCACAACGGCCAGTGTGAACGCTATCGATGTCGGAAATGCGGAAGAAACGGTCACATGGCCAAGGAGTGTAGAAGCAAGCCAGTTGGTTGCAAAGACAACCAGAAGGTCGTTAAAGGGTGTTATAAGTGTGGCAAGCCTGGGCATTGGCGTAGGGATTGCCCACAGCTGAAGAAAGTGGAAGGAAGCGCGACGATGGGCAATGCATTTGCAATTGACTCCAAAGAAGCTAAAGATGATTCTATCATCTTGACTGGTACGTTTCTTTTACATAATGCCTATGCTAGTATGTAATGTGATATCGGTGCTAATAGTAGCCTGATACCTAGCGAATTTAGTAAAATGCTTAACATTTCCCCGACACCACTAGACTATAAGTATACCGTAGAGTTAGCAACTGTAAGCTGATTGAAGACGCAACACATTCTCAAAGGATGCGTCTTGATATTGACGAGTCACGAATTTAAGATCGACCTAATTCTAGTAACTCTCGGGAACTTTGATGCAGTGGTGGGGACACACTAGTACCTACAAACCAAGCAGAACTAGTGTACAATGTGAATATAGATCAATGTTACGTTGCCAAATGGAAACCAGGTCCCAATTCAAGGAGAACGACAGAGAATAACGCTAAACATCACGTTATGTATGAAGGCTAGCAAGTACCTACAAGAAAGGATACACAGCTATCCTGGCACTTATCACTGAACAACCAAGGAAGGAACGAAAGATCAAAGACATCGCTGTCGTTCGCGATTTTTCCAGAAGTCTTTCTAGACGATCTATCGGGACTACCACCAACACGGCAAGTGGAGTTTCAGATAGATCCAATCCAGGAGCAGCACCAATAGCCAAGGTGCCATACCAAATGTCTCCTACAAAAATGCAGGAACTGTCTAGTCAACTGCAAGAGTTGTTAGATAAAGGATTTATCCGACCAAGCTTCTCACCGTGGAGAGCACCGGTCTAGCTTGTGAAGAGAAAGGACGGATCGTTCCGTATATGTATAGACTACCGGGAACTGAACAAGGTAACAGCCAAGAGTCGATACCCTCTACCTCGAATAAACGACCTGTTTGACCAAATTGCAAGGGTCAAGCTACTATTCGAAAGTCGATTTAAGACCCGATTACCATCAACTAAGAATACAGGAGGGCGATATACTGAAGACAACTTTCAAGACACTACACGGACATTACGAGTTTCTGGTTATGCCTGTCAGACTGACCAACGCACCGGCGGTATTCATGGACCTTATGAATCAAGTGTGCAAATCATGTCTCGATAAATTCTTAGTAGTACTTATTGTCGATAACCTGATTTACTCCATGAACCTGGAGAAACAGCTGAGCAATTGAGGCTTGTCTTGGAATCACTGAAGACCGAGCAACTAATCGCGAAGTTCTCTAAATGCGATTTTTGGATTCGCGAAGTCAACCTCCTTGGACACGTGGTTAACAAGAAAGGAATACATGTAGACCTAGCCAAGACGGAAATCATTAAGAACGGAGAAACACTCAAGACTCCAACCGAATTGTAGCCATTTTTACGACAGGCGGTTTATCGAAGGACTTTCGAAGATCGCACAATCATTAACTTCTTGACGCATAAAGACAAGAAATTCGAATGAAAAGGGAAACAAAGATCTGCCTTCGACCCTTTTAAAGCAAAAGTTGCGTAGTGCACCAATCTTACCCCTACCAAAAGGATGCGATGACTTCATGGAGTATTATGGCACTCCCGAACAAGGACTCGGCTGCATGATTGATACGACACAAAAAGATTTTAGCTAACATGCCACGACAATTAAAGGTGCTCAAGAAGAATTATACAACCCCTGATTTGGTAAGTGAGCCAAGGCATTCGCACAGAAGATTTAGTGATACTACCTATCCGACACGAAATGCACGATATTCATAAATCACAAGAGACTGCAACACACCTTCGACCAGAAGAGACTGAACATGAGACAGCTCAGATGGGACTAACGGATAGGCAATTATGATTGTACTAGCAAGTACCACGTTAGTAAAACTAACGTAGTAGCTGACGCGATGAGTCGAAAAGAAACAACCAAGAGCGTACGTGCACTACAACTTACGATTCACTCGGGACTACCCAATCGGAATCCAAACTGCACAACAGGAATCTCTAAAGGTCGAGGACCTCACTCATTTATCCCTGCGTGGCACGGATAAACAGACGGAAAGGCCGATGTAACCTACTATCTTATGGACCGGAACTGGACTTCCGCACTATGGAGGACTGAGAGTCGTAGTGATGAATGAAGCCCAAAGGAGCCGATATTCTCTACATCCGGTCCCTGAGGAATGTACCATGACCTAAAGACGATCCATCGGTGGCCGAACGAGAAGGCAAAATTAGCAACTTACGCGGGTAAATGTTTAAACGTGCTCAAAGGTCAAGATTGAATACCAAAAGCCATCAGGGCTATTTCAACAACCCAAGAATCCAATATGGAAATGGGAGTAGATTCCTATGGACCTACTAACTAAACTGCCAAGGATGGCAAGTGGTTGCGATACTATTTGAGTAATTGTTGATCGACTAACACTTTCTACCCATCAGGGAGGCTGAAAGGAAATGGTCACTCGACGTGTAGTATCAATCTTGATCATCCCTAACTATGACAACTGATTTACGTCACGTTTCTAGAAATCCTAGCATCAGACATTGGGCACAAGATTTGGATATGAGAACCGTTACCGTCCGCAAACTGATGGGCGGAGCAAACGAACTATACAGACATTGGAAAACGCACTTCGAGCATGTGTCAATGACTTCGACAACAGCGGGGAGACTCGCTTATCGTTAGTTAAGTTCCCGTACAACAAGTATACAAGCTGCAACATTCGAAGCACCCTAGGGACGTAAGTGTCAATCATTCATCTGTTGGACGGAAGTTGTGGAAGTCAACTAACAAGTCCCGAACTTGTGCACAAACGGACCAAGAAAATCGTGCAAATACGTAAACGAATGGCAACAGCTCGGGACAGACAGAAAAGCTACGCCGACAAGAGGCATGAAACCTTGGGATTTCAGGTGTAAGACAGAATGTTACTCAAGGTCTTGCCCTAGAGAGGAGTTATACAATTTGGCAAACAAGGGGAGCTGAATCCTCGTTACATCACACCTTTTGAGAACAACAAACGGATGGGCCTAGTGACCTACAAACTGAACCTACCACATGAAAACACTTGCTATTCCCCTAGAGGGAACCCGAGTTAATGAGCAACCGCACTTCGTTGAGGAATCAATTGGGGTCATGGAGCGAAAAGTCAAGAAGCTCAAATTTAGTCTTATACCGATAGACAAGGTACGATGGAACTCGAGGCGTAGACCGAAATCTTACATGGAAACGATAGGACCAAATGATGAGAAATATCTTCACCTGATCACGAACTGGCCAAACACCGACAACACGAACTGAATTTCGGGACGAAATTCCTGTTAACTAGGGGATGATGTGACACCTCGTAAATTCCAGGTCAGCACTAACTTTACTTTAATAATAATTTATATTATTATTTCATACGTGGCACTAGAATAATTATTATTTAGTGTGACACGTAGCACAACAGACCAAACGCACTGATAATTCATGGAATTATCGCAAAACACAACGCACGTGTCTTGAATAACGAACGTTGGTGAAACCACAGTACACTTTCACTGCACCTAGGTTCTAGGGAACCTAAAATATTGGGAACAATGTTTATATATCGAGAAACGATAAGCGTAATCGAGAAATACGCGAAAATCGGTTCGAGACAACAAAACTAGGTTTATTGGGCTCTCCAGGGGCCCATCGCGGTACGCGATGGCCCAACAGGAGGTCCTGTAGCGGTACGCGACAGGCGACGCGGGGGTTTGAACCCCGAATTCCTCCGCGTATCGCGAGGAATCTTTTCTGACTTTTCCGCGGTACGCGATGGGTGCCAGTCGACAATATCTTTATTTAACCAAGGCAAATCCTATCCTACTCTACTCTTAATCATTTCTTCGGCCAAGCACGCTACATCTCGATCATTTCTCTCTGAAACACCCTGAATTGACCTCTTGGAAGCCATTGGAGGTCCTTGAAGCTTAAGATTGAAGAGGATTGAAGCTTGGAGTCCATATTTGGAGCTTGAAACCACCACCAACCTCTTGAACCTACATCATTCGAAGTTCCAGAAGCATTGGGGGCTGATCTTGTCACCATCTCGACCATCTTGAGGCTTTGGAAGGTAGTTCTATGACTAAAATGCTCTCTACACCTCAAAACACACACATGCAATGGGTAGAACCCGCATGCAAGCACTCATCCACCACATGCACGAATTTTCACCCATTTGAATCTGGGTTTGTCGATGAATCCACTGTAATTGATGATCTATAATGTTATTGTAAGGATATATGACAATCCATGATGATGTGTTTGTATGAAATGCGTATTTTGGTCACGAAATGATGAAATCTTGACATGCATGTATGATCTAAGGCGTTTTAGATGATTTTGAATGATGTTATATGAATATAAATGTTAGTGGTGATGATCTACATGGTTGGATGTTGTTAATATGGTTAAAACTATGATTTTTGATGAACTTTCTATTAATAGTAACTTTTTAGTTAGAAAATGGTGAAATGGATAGTATTGTGAACATGCATGTATATAGATTTGATATTAGAACGATTTTAGAGTAATATTGATGCTTAGAATGTGAGTTTGAAGTTGATTATGGTCATATCTAGCCAAGTTACTATATTTAGTAACTTTTTGGGCCTAAATATCGATAAATGGTGATTTTGACTATATGAGCATGATTAGATAATGTTAAAAGGCATAATATGATGTTATGTGTGATAAAAATGGTCTAGGATAGATTAGAATGGCTATTTGTATGATAATAGTCATAATTACTATTTTTAGTAACTTTCATAGTCAAAATGTTGATAGATAGTGATTGGATCTAGACCAACATGCTTAAATGATGTTACGTGCTCTATTATGATGACTTGTTATATGAAAATAGATTAGAAGTGTTTAGGATGAACCTTTGATGCATTTAGGACAGAGTTACTATATTTAGTAACTTTATTCTTAGAAATGACGACTTATGAATGTTTTGTATGTTTTGAATATGCTAAATGGTTTAACCTGATATAATATGATGATGGAATGCTAAGTTATACGGATTCCGATACCGCATATGCTAGAAATGGAAACTTTCCATTTTAGGAAACTTTTGTGTGCCAACATGACCTAAACGACTTATGTGAATTCATATGATGATGTGCTATGTGTTAACATGATCACATAGGACAAATGAGCATGCTAGAACTATAAAATCAATATGCTCTGTGAACTTCCCATAAATGGAAACTTACTATAAATAGTAAGTTGTCCATAGACGAGACTTGCATGTTTTGCACCCGACGAGCACTTACACGAATGTTACACGATACACAACCGACACACGATTCACCAACGGGTCGTTAGGTCAAACACGATCAACACGACCAACACGGTCAACCACGGTCAACGCGACCCACATAACAACCAGGAGTTGTTTAGACATGAATACGGTCCTGTGAGACCCACACAAATATGATCACAAACTTATAACACCTATGTGATATAGGTATCTACTAGCCAGCGAGCTACTCCGTTCTCGTAAGAACGCACTCAAGCAAAGTCAGGTGAGTTTACAGCCCCACTTTTACTCATTAAATGTTTTACCAATCTTTTGGGGTGAGAATACTATGCAACTGCTTTAGATATATGACTGGTATGTCACAAAACTAATTTGAGTGTACTATTATCGCATCAAGACCTCTCTACCCTTACCGTTAGTTGTGTACAAACGAGTCGTTATTACGTAGTACTACTGGGTTTGACTAGCCCCACTCGGCAACAACGTTGACTGCGGTCATAACGAGTGTAATATCGATGTTGATGTCGGGTTCCGCGATGACCCGCAGAGGCAAATGGAAACAGTCGAGTTTCGGTAAGATGACATGACACACTCTACGGATCGTAGATCCAACAAAACTATTTAGCATACCCGGTATATATAACTGTTTTACTGTTTTCCAATACTTAAACCTGTGAACTCACCAACTTTATGTTGACACACTTTAGCATGTATTCTCAGGTAACTAATGGAGCACACGCTAGGATGCGCACAAGGAAAGCCTTAAGGAGTCTGGCTTGCATATAGACTCGTGTCCTAGGCATTGTGTGCATTGGAAATGTTTTAAAACAATTTAAACTTTTGTAGTGTTGGTTAATCAATTTACTATTCCGCTGCAACATTGTTTACTTATGAATCCGCTGCTTTTGATGTTAAACACATTTTCCGCTGCATATTAAATGAAAACTTGTATTGTTTTACAATCTGTGTGAATGTGTATCTCATATAGAGTCGTTCTATATGACCATAAGCTGTGATCCTGGCCACGTCACACCCACGTGGACTGACACCACGAGTGGGAATTTGGGGGTGTGACAAAAGGAGTGATAAAGATTCACAAAAGTTGCCCATTTCAAGCCCTAGGGTTTTAGTGGTGGTGGAGAAAGGTGGGGAAATTGGGATAGTTGAAGAATATATGGGTGGTGATGGAGATTTGAGTTATTGGACAAATTCAGTTATGGAAGTGGTGATTGGGGAAGAAGCTAAACTCGGCCACTCTTACATTCAGACTCAGTCTTTGAGCTCTGCTCCTATTAAATGGACCTCTATTCAGCAGGTAATCGTTTCACTTGTCATTTTAGTGTTTATGTTTCTGGAAATGCAAACATGTACCATGTGAACTATGATGTGATCAATTTTGAGCATTAAGAACACTAAAAATTGGACCATAGAGTTTTGGTATTATTTTTTCTATTTACATTATGCACAGTTACACACAACTTAAGCTTTCTTGGTCATTATTATTTTGGTAGCCAGCTTGTAAGCATTCAAAAAAGTGTCATTTACTTTTGGTACTCAATTGTCATCGATAGCCATGTTCCTAGGTCTAAACAGATTGAGGCATAACTTGACACTTAGCTTTCCAAGGTTTACTATGTGGAGGTTGATATGTTTTTTGTTGATGTTTATTGAATATTAAAGGTCTAAGGTCTATGATGTTATTTTTAATCGACGAATTATGCCCACTAATGCTATCAAACTTGTCTTTCTTCTGCAAATTAATCATCATACTTGCCAAAATGTCAAAGAAGAATATAATATTTTGCGAAAATGAACAAATTTAGACAGATTATGGAAATTAAGACATTGATAATGCTTTAATAAATTCAGTATCTTCTTCGAGCATATATACCACTTCACCATTCTAACAAGTAAGGATTCGTATGCATGTGTATGTATCAATTAATTATACTACTATTCACATACATGACTTAAAAATTTTATTGAAAGTAAATGATGGAAACCGTAAATGTCTTGAAATTGATTATTTATAGAATCTAGTACCTATGAGCTAGTAGAAGTAAGCATGGGTGGCAAATTAAGCAGGCACAATGTTCATGTGCAACAAGTTGGGTGAGACACAATCACAGGATTATCAACATTTCACTTGTTTGGTTGTGTTTTGATGGCAACATAAAGGTCAACAGGTAATTCTTTAATACATTACATCATGCCAATTGATTTATATTTAAAAGCAAAGTGGTAATCACTAATTAATAACATTGTGTTTGTTTTCAAGAATTAGACGTGTTATGCGGACATTATAAATTAATCATTGATTTTATATTGTTTGTTTACTTTAAAACATGTTACTTTGTTACGAGTAAAAGTAAGTATAGTTGTGTGATTTGTTCATGATCATGATGTGCTAATACAATACAATAAAACTGCATTTAGGTTGAACATTCTTATTTATTGGATTTATAACTTTTTTAAGTGATTGCATGTGTCTTACTGCTGTCAAAATTATTAGGTGTTTCAATTGGGGTTAGTTTTGGTTGAGCTGACATACAAAAACCTCCTGAGCTATATGCTTTCCAAACTATCTTATTACGATAATATTTCAGGCTTACTTTTGGTGAGTGATAAGGAAGGGTTTGATGCTTTATGTATTTGAATACATTTTTGATGACTTTTGAACTATTAGAGATAAAGCTTGAACCAAATCAAATTATTTGTTTATAATTATCTCATAATTGTTACCTCTATATCACCCTTGCAAAAATACCAAAAAAATTCACTACAGTTTGCAAGAATGAGTGATATATATAAATTGTGAAAAGATTAAATGCAACCCAACAGCATTGTACTTCTTAAGTCAAAGTTGGTTATGCTTTGGTGTGATATATTACAGTATCAATTTTATATAATTGTTAAAAGTTGGCAGATATACACAACGGACAGATGCAGGGCAACTAACAAGGAGCCTAGTCCTTGAGCAACGTGCAACGGTTAATGTGAAACCGAATTTGCAGATAATTGCTGATGATGCAAAGTGTTCTCATGGAGCTGCAATATGTGATTTGAAAGAGGACCAATTGTGTTATCTTCAGGCAAGAGGCATTGATCTGAAAACTGCTAGAAAAGCTCTAATTGTGTCGTTTGGGGCTGAAGTTATTGACCAGTTTCCATCCAATGATCTCAGAAAGAAGGGGAAACTTCACGTAAAGAAGTTACTTGATCCTGAAGTACACGTGGAAAATTATGTGTAAATATTGAATTTAAAAAACAATTTGTTTTTATATAACAAAAAGGTGGAATTTGAATATGAAATTTAAAAGTGTTAGATGTTGAAGACTTGAAGGCATCAGCATCTTGTTTACATGGCTAAAACAGAGTCAGCATGGGACGATCAACAATTTTAATCGGTAAATATATTCATCTTTTTACTCCTAAACTATTCTAAACTAAACTACTCCTTGTCAGGATTTGAACACGTGCCCTTCTCTTTTAAAAGTCAAGAGCTAAGATTTAAATTCAAATAGTTTCTGAAAAATTAATTAAGATGTTTTATTAGTGGTGAAGTTGGTGATAAAAATGGGATGTTAGATGAAAATAATCATTTTTTTAACGTATTGTATATTTATATTTATGTAAAAACTATTTCATGCATCTGTACGGTTATGTTAAAACAATTTCATGCATTTTCCACTTGTGTTACCATTTACTACTGGAAGATGAAAAGGCATTCTTAGTAGAGTATCTCATGTCTATATGCAAGAAAATGCTAAGGGATTGAAGGCACATCTTAGCTATTAAACATAAATTGTCTCCAACAATATGTTGTTTCTCTTTCAAATTTATAAAGAATAATTTAGTATAACAAACAAATAAACATACACAGTAAAGTGTTATTAATCAGTATGGTTTGGATAGTTAGACAAATGCAAACCTTATCACCATATCAATGAAATAAAGAGGTTAATTCTAAAGAGACCCTAGCTCATATGTGTCGTAAATAATAATTTAGTAAGCTTCATTCAATACTATTAGTGAGTCTTTTCACATAAACAAATTACTGCAAGGAGGGCCGTAATTGATTTCAAAAAAAGTAATCTTTTATTAAAATTATGTTTTTTTTCCTTTTTGAGTGAGTAAGATACAATCAAGGAGAAAATAAAAAATTTGAGTGTAGCCATGGAACTCTTCTAAAACATAGATTAACATATGCAGCTACAGTACCTATCCAAGGCTAAAACTGTTGATTGGTTTAGTCCTGCAAGAAGGCATGGCTGCTGTCTGAATCATGATACCGTGGCTTATTTTCTTGCCAATCAATGTTAATATGACAAAAGCTTCATTTATGTACATAAATTATCTAAGGAAACATATTTTGTGACATTTTCATTTGGACATCCATATCACTCAACATGGAGTATAATATCTCCTTTTATGTAATGAACGCCCCCCTTCAATTGCGTTAACACCATGATTTCCTGGTTGAACCAAGCTTGAACCTACCATTTTTTGTAACCCCTTTTTAATTAGCATCTCTCTCACATGTTCAACATCATCCCATCTCTCTCCAGTGGCATATATGTTTGATAACAACACATATGGTCCTACATCGTTAGGTTCCAGTTCAATAAGACGTTTTGCCACCATCTCTCCTAGTTCTAGATTTGAGTGGGTCCTACAAGCTGATAACATGGCTCCCCATAAGGCGGGTCCTCTTGCCAAGGGTGTATTTTTGATCATATCCACCGAATCTTTCATGAAACCAGCACGAGAAAAAAGATCAACCATACAACCATAGTGCTCGGCATTTGGTTCAATCATGTAGACTCGCTGCATCAAGTCAAAGTACCACCAGCCCTCCAAAACCATCCCTGCATGTGTACATGCACTAAGAATGCACACAAAAGTAGCATCATTTGGGACCAAATTACTTTTCTCTAATTCTAAGAACATTTCTAATGCCTTTTCTCCATGCCCATGCATTCCATATCCCATGATCATTGAATTCCATGATACTATAGTTCTCTCTGGCATTTCATCAAACACTTGTTTAGCCATATCTATAGCACCACATTTTGCATACATTGTCAACAAAGCAGTTGAAAGCAACACATCAATTATAATATCCTTGTTTTTAATATAAGAATGGATCCATTCTCCCTTATCAAGTCTTCCCAGGTGTGCACATGCAGTCAACACACTCGTAAAAGTTGCTTCATTTGCCTTCACACCTTGTTCTAACATATCACTAAAAAGGGCCAAACACTCATGGAAGTTTCTAGACCGCACATAAAGACCTAGCAAGGTATTCCAAGAAACAACATTTCGGCATGGCATCCACTCAAAAAATTTACGCGCAAGCACAATATCTCCCATTTTTGCATACCCATCAATAAGGCAATTCCAAGAAACAATATCTCTACAAGGCATTCTATCAAACAACTCTTGTGCTGCCACCATGTCCCCAATCCAACCATACCCAGCGATCATAGAGTTCCAACTAAATACATCTCTCTTTGGCATTTCATCAAACAGGTGGCGTGCAGCACCAACAATCCCATTCTTTACATACCCGTCAATCATTGAATTCCATGTCACCATATCCGACTCCATACTCAAATCAAAAGCCTTTTCTGCGTCCCTTACCCTCCCACAAACAGCATACATATGAATCAAAGCATTCCGTACATACAAATCCAACTCAAATCCCTCTTTCAAGACCCGAGTATGCGCCTTTTCCCCTTCTCTAAGCATCCTCAATTCAGCACAAATCTTCACCAGCAAAGGAAACGTGTAATGATTCGCAGGCACTAACTTCTCAACCATTTCTCGACGGTAAAAATCCAAAGCCATTAGTGGGTCATTCGAATTCACAAGGCCTCTCATAACGGTGTTACACAAGAACGAATCAGGCTCATCTAAAAGGTAAAATATATTAACAGCATGATAAACAGTCGACGGAGCAGAGCATAGCTTCTTTATCACCCGACTGGCTGCAAGAGAATGCTGAAAGAGCCCTGAAACGATGAGTTGTGTGTGTACTTGGTTGAATTCTGTTAAAGTATCAATAAAACATGATTCTAATTTGCTCAGAATGGGGTGATCTAGGCATAAAGTGGGTTCACATTCATCGTCGTTCTGGTGATCACGCCAAAGCTTGGGTGAGGATCTAAGGGAGAGGTTTTTATGGATTTCTCGAAATTTTTCAATGGGTTTGGAAAGTTTAGCAATCTTGCCGGCAGTCATGATCGTTGGGAGCTTGGACAGTTCAGCAGTTTGCCACCATTCTCTCTGCTTTTATTACTTTGATTTCTTTACTTTTCAAAGTTTTAAGTCAAGTTAATTTATTTATTTTTTTAACAGTTAATTTTTAGGAAAAACTTCTCTTTTGTTTCATATGGTTTGACAATTTTAACCATTTTGCTCCAAACTTTTCAAAATGATCATTATGCATGTCACACCCCCTCCGTCAGCGGAAACAAAGGAGATGCGACGAAACTGTATATCAAGAACTCACTGAGTATGAGAGAATGTTATTCCTTCTGCTTAAGTGTAGGGTCCATATCTTGCCTTAGATTAGTACCTGAAATATATTTAAAAACAAGTGTTAACCAAAAAGTTGGTAAGTTCGTAGGTTTTATGTTTAATCAAACAGTTTAAGTAATAGTGTTTGCCATCCTTGAACGAGTAAAAAATTTCAATCAAAACTCAATATGATCATCTCACATTAAGTGAAGTAAACTAGATCTGACCAAAATGATTGTTAACAAGGACTGATTATGTCCATTACCAGCACAAAATCAAAACAACAGTTTATATTGGCCTTTATCCCACCAAATCTCGATCAAACATAGTAGAATATCAAGATTAGATCATTCAGTGGTCCGACTAAGGGAGGGTTCTCACCGTTTCTCCGTCGCAGGTGGTGGTCGAGAAATGGCCGGAGACGGGCCGGCTGGAGCCGCAGCTCCTTTGCTTTTGCTTCGTGCGGTCAAAACCACACACACAAGTGTCTTGCTGTTGTTGTAGGTTACGAGCAGAACCCTCACACACCACCGGTGTGTTAATATGTGTGTTACAGGCTAAAGAGAGGGTGCACCGGAGGAGCTTAAAGGAGAGGGAGGAGTGGATTCGTTGTGTGGTGGGAACTCGCCGGAAAAGAGAGCTGCTGGAGGAGGACGAAGGGTTGGAGACGCACCAGAAGCTTGAGCGGGGTGAGAGGCTGTAGATCAGAGCTTCGCCGGAGTGGGGTCGGTTCCTCCCTTTCTCGATCAGATCTGGTCACACACACTAATGTGTGTTTTGTGTGTGTATTTCGGCTGGGCAAAGAAAAGAAAATGAAGGGAAGAAGAGAATAACATGGTTTTATAATTAGGGTTTGGTGTAGGTCACAATACCCTAATGTGTGTTTGACCCACGTTCTTACTCCTTATTAGTATTTCGTGACTGTAGTATTTTAGGAAAGACACAACATTCTCGTAAATTATATTTTTGTTCGTCAAATAAAAATTAATTTAGTGAATAGGCGAGTTTAAACTATTAACTCTGCATGTTTAACAGTTTAATCGTTTTAGACTACCTCCCAGTTTGAAATTTAATAATAATAATATTACTATCATATATTGTAAGAACTCAATTATCAAATTTTGATAATAACTGATCATCGAATGTTAATAAATAATTCGTCTGTTTCCCTTCGAAACTCCAACTAATTATGTAATTATTTGTTAGGAAAGTCTGTAAGTTTAACCGACTTATCTTGATAGATTGCCCGTAGTCAGGTCCGAGTTCTTATTGGGCCTCACTGGGCTTGATTGGGCCTACCAGCGTAGCCCAATTAATTATAATTTATTATCGAATTTCAACAGTTGTTACAATGCTCCCTGTAGTTTGACAGTTTAACAATTTTGCTCCCTGTGGTTTGACAGTTATAACATTTTTGCTCCCTGTTGTTTCGAAAAAAAATGGAGTATAATGGAGACATATTGGAAAAGTTTGGAGCAAAATAGTTAAATTGTCAAATCACAGGGAGCATAATGATCATTTTGAAAAGTTTGAAACAAAATGGTTAAAATTGTCAAAACATAGGGAGCAAAAGAGAAGTTTTTTCTAACTTTTATATCAATCTCCCTCTAATTTGACCTTTGGACATAGAATTTGGGAGGACACACTGAGTTAAAAAGTTATATTTTAAAACCGAAAAACTAAATTAAAAAAGTTATACTTTAAAGTTAAATCGTAAAACTGAACCAAAACTCTTAAACCATAAAAGTAAATCATAAAGCTACATACTAAAGCACCCAACAATCATAAATTGACAAGCTAAAAGACATAATGAGCTTGAAAATGTAATTTTTATATCATAAGCTAAAGCTTAAAAGTTAAATCCTAAAAGTAAAACCGTAAAGTTAAATTTTAAAATTAAACCTTAAAAATAAGTGACAAATATGATAGAAGCAATGATGATCAATAGAAAAAACATAATGATGACGAGTTAAAAACTTAAATTTTATAACATAAAAGCTAAACCAAATGCTAAATCCTAAAAACTAATATAGTATAGTTTGATAAGTTGTTTCCAACGCTACTGGAATGAATTTAAATAAAATTTGTTTGAGTCGGTTTATGGGTGACTAAATCATTTTTACCTTTATATCATAAACACACTTTTTTCCTAATAGCATTATACTATTGTGAGTATATTAACAAATTATCTCATTCTACGTTCTCTCTTTCTTTAAGATAAGATGTTAAAAATTTATGTTGTCTCTCAACATTTCACATCTTTTACAAGTTAGAAATAATAAATAGAGAGAACTTCACATTATAAAAATCAACTTTTTTGAGTATTTTATTAAAGTTACTTAATTTTTTTTCTTTTTAAAATCACTTAACTTTCATCAGTATTCAATCCTATGTATTTTCTTAATTATAAAAAATTTTTAAAATTAAAGTAAACGATACATAGATAATGATTAATAATAATTATTTTTTTAATCAATTGTTAGTTTAATGATTTATAAATTTAAGTTTAGTTAAGAAAAATAATCACTAGATAATAATAAAATATTCATACATTTTTCATTTGATTACATGTGAAAAAAATATTTAAATTAGATTATATAAAATAATTATTTAGTGAAATTTAAGTGATTTAATTAACAAAAGTGTAAAAAAATAGAAAATATTTAGTGAAATTTGAGTGAGTTAAATAATAAAAGGGTAAAAAAACCGAAAATATTTAGTTAAATTTGAGTGAGTTAATTAATAAAAGGGTAAAAAAATTAGGCCATTCCTATATACTTAATTTTGAATGTCGGTGCAAACATGTTAAATTACACTATTATCCCTAAATCGTAAAACGCTTTTTCATTAGTCACCTTGGTAACACCTTAATTGTCATGCCTTATATTTATATTTAGCAGCAATTGTTAAATTACAAAATTGTCCCTGGTAATTGGTAAATAATACAACCCAAATTTATATATAGTTATTTTCGAAGGTATTAAGATCCAGTGGTGTGTAAGCTGGTATGCATGGGTGTGACACCCGGCAATTTCAGGTAAATTGCAACTCTTATTTTCTTTACATTTCACATTCATACTTGTTGCATATCATTTAATTATGTTTAATTAGATGAGTGAACACAAACAACTACGAAACGATAGTCTGAGGAACTGTCGAATCGTACATTGCACATTGTTTTGTAAACCAAGTGTGGCAAACACAACACTAACACAAGACAATAATTCGAGGAGTTATTGAATTGTGCATTACACGTTGATTAGGATTAATCAAGCGTGCAAACACTTCGTTACACACCAACACAAACTATCAAAGATAATTCGATGAATTATCAAAACACACACACGAGTCTCACGAACGTTGGTGATCAATCAAACTTATGTGCTACTTTGTGATTATATGTTAAACATGTATTAGATGTTTAGAATAAGCGTTAGAAATCGAGTACGAGCGAAATCGTATCAACGAAATCGAAAAACAAGGAAATGGACCCATCGCGGTACGTGACGGTCCCTCGGCGAAAGGATTCGCGCTACGCGGCGCAAACCGGGAGTCGAGACTCCCGAATCCCATCGCGGTACGAGATAAACATTTTTGATCGGCCTTCGCGGTACGCGAAGGCCATGCAGATCAAATTTCTTTTAAAAACCAACCCCTTTCATTCTCAATCGGTTTCTATCCGATTTCTTCGAACTCTCTCACCCATTCTCGACCAAAAATCCCTGTAAACAGCCCTCAAATCATCTGGGATTCATATTGGAGCTACCATTGGGAGATTTGAAGGTATTGGAGCCAAGGAGAAGTATCGGGAGCCACCCACAAGCCAAGAGCTTAACATCAGCCTTCATTCGAGCTTCCAGAACCTGTTCTACCACGGATTTAAGCTTCTAAGGTAGTTCCCTATGTTTATCTTTGGTTAGATCGTACACGCAATGGGTGAAAACCCACATGCAACTCCATGTGACCATCGAGCACGAATTTGTTGGTGATTTGATGTGTTATGGTTGTAGAGTTACTAGTTTTAGTGTTTATTGATGTTAGATTTGAGTTTGGTTTGGTTATTGTTTGATTTGATAATGATTTTTATACACTTGCCATAAAAGGAAACTTTTATGTGCAAGTCTTGGAATTGTGATGATCTAGACATGTTAGACATGTCTAGATGTTGTTAAATGCATATTGGAGTGTTTAGAAACACATTGGGATATTTGATTTTGTCAAAAACTTGGTTTTGTAGAAACTTACTATTTATGGAAACTTTTAAAAATCAAAAGAGGGCTTTTGATGTTTTAAAACGTTTTGATGAACTTTGAGCATTGGAATATGCTTAGAAATGATTTTTAACATATTTAGAAACTTCGTTTTGTGAAAACGAGCTTTTAAACGAATACTTTCCAAATAAGGAAACTTTATTTGGGTAAAACGGCATAAATGGTGATTTATGCGCAAACGACATGTTTTAAGAGTTTAAACGTGTTTTATAAACATATTGGAAGTTATTAGTTTTATGAAATGGAATTTCATAACCACACTTTCTTAAATGGGAAACTTTCTAAAAATGGTAACTTATGTGATTAGAGTCATAGGATGCATGTTGGTGTCTTATGTGCATCAAGGCACATAAACACAACAATCGTGTCACCAACGATTCGTCGAGTCTCACTAGTCAACACACACACACATTCGGTTGAGCACACCGACACTTGGAGTTGTATGGACTACAACGCACCTCAGAACACATACTTACACCTATATGATTATAGGAGCTTACTAGCAGGACTGCTAGCCTTCGCAGTCGCGAACACCTCATAAGACCGGAACTACTTCATCAGGTGAGTTCACGGCCCCTTTTTACCTTTTCTACCCTTGGGTGAGAAAACATTGCACTACAACTGTTTTTGAACAACAACTCATTTTATTTACGTATGGACATGCTTTATCATTATATGTATATGTGTGGGCCCCTATCACAACTAAAAGTCCTCGCGATACTCCTCGGACCGTTAATAGCATAACGCCTAGCATGGTAATCTTGAATATTACTATTGGGCCTGACAAGCCCCACTACACCCGACTGGAGGTCGGAACAGTGCAATATTGACCAACACTTTGCCATAGTCTTGCGATGGACATGGCGGGAGGCACAAACTGTCAGCTTCGGTACCATCCACAATATAATATAACTGTATTGACTAGCTATCAATCGATACCGCATTGTAATGATATGTAAATCTGCAAAACTCTTACTTTAAACATTTTGATGTTTACTGCTTATGAAAAACCTGTGCTCTCACCAACCTTTGTGTTGACCCTTTACTCGCGTGTTTTCTCAGGTAGCTAATGCATGCGCACAAGGATAGGATGCTAGGATGGAGTCCTATGCATCAGTTTTAGTGTCTTAGATCATTGAGAACATTTAACATTTTCATTCTGTTATGACATGTGTTGTTGAACACCTTTAATCGCTTCCGCAAACTTTAAACTTATAATGTTTTGAAAACTATTTAATTAATGCTTCCGCAACTTATGAACTGTATCTGTTTTGAGATTGTATAACTTCCGCAACTCTGATTTTACAAACTAATTTATCCAATAATTGGATGTACGTATACAACCAGACATGTAGGTCTCGCAAGTTGTGTGACTGGAGACTGCGATCCTGACAATCTGTCGCTGGTCGCGCCCCGGAGGGGACGAGATTTCTCGGGGTGCGACAATGGGTGTGCAAGTGTTGGATATATATATATATATCTGATGTAAGTACTGTACTTACATTTGTAAATAATTTCTAAACAGTGATGAATTAGCATAAACACAAGAAAGAAACCCTCTATTTATGTATAATAAAGACCATGAAAAAAAACAAAGAATCGGACAAAAAACGCAAAAAATGCCAGGGTTATGCGGTTATCGCAATAAGGAATGGTTAACAAAGGAACCATCCCCTATATATATATATATCTATATATATACACTATTATACACACACATATATCTTCGATCTCTTCCTACCCTAATAAAAAAATAATTTTAGTTGATACGTGTTCTTCTAATTAAATATAAAAAAAGATTTCCCGTCTATGTTTTTGAAAAAATATTAATAATATTTATTAACTAAATTATACAACTAAAAATTAAAACAAAAAAAAACTTCTTAATAAAATTTAAAAAAAAATCTCGCCTCTCTCCTAAAAAATATTAATAATTTTTATTAATTAAAATAACAAAATTCCAATTCTATCTTATATGTATGTATATTCCAGCTGAGTGGAAACTTCAAACTTATCTGGGTTGCGGGTTGCGTAGTTAGCTTTAACGAAGATTCGATCACCTTCGACGGTTTGCTTTTTCCTTTCCTATTCCGCATACGCCAACACGAGTTTTGTAAAGAGATTTTTTTTTTGGTATGTTTTTTCAGCATAGACGAATGTGAGGTGTTGTACTGTTGTGAATATGATTATATATACGTATGCATTTGAAACGAACAGTGGCTTTGTAGTCGGTGAATTTAAATTTTTTATCATCTTTTTGTAAAATTATTTGACAAACCAATGTAATTAGCAAATGCTAAAACGTGGTATGTTGGTATTGGAAGAATGTTCTACACAGGTTGGGCAAGTTTGAATCCCATTTTTTTAATTTCGTTTCTAATTTTCTGGCAAATGGATTGTCAAATTTACAACATATTTTAACAAATGTTATATTCCTATAGCAACGAAATCTTCTTTGGTTTATTTTTTAAAGTTTAAATTTAATATCTTTTATTTAAAATATGTAATAAATTAAAGTTTGAAATACTAACGTTTTGCGTTTTGGAGAAATGTTTAGGATCGATATTTCTGTGACGGACGGAATGTTTATGGCGAGACACATAAACAATAGGAACCAAATCAATTGATCATTGAATAAACGAATGATTACAAGATTAAATCCATACACATAAAAAAACATAGTCGTTGCCGGAGGAGATCGAGCATGATCTCTCCCCTCTCCTGCTCAAACCCAAAGAACTCTAAAAAACCTTCACATTCCAAAGCTGAGAACTGATTAGACCCATTCGCATATGCCCCTGCGAATGGCTCAGTTCTTAGCGTAACATCATACAAATACATACAAGTGACTACAATTCAACATATACTAACTCTATACTATTCGACCAGCAACAGACACCCAAAATATGCATCAACATGTTTTAATTATTCAGTTGTTTTGAATTGTTATTCGTGAGTGAAACTATACTTTGAAATGCTAAATTTCAGTTTTGTGTTTTCGTTACTCAATTATTTTAAATTATCATAGTTACTTATACGTTTTGATATTTAAAATGGATGCACTATAACTTTTTATGATTATACATGCTATACCACCGCAAAGCGCGGGTTAGTTTTCTAGTTTTAGTGTAATAGTTAAAAAATTTTTTTTTATTATTATCTAAAGTCAAGTCATCAACCCCAAATTAATAAATAAATAAAATAAAAAAGGTTGGCCCAAAGGCCCCCAAACGCCTCCTTTGGTAATAGAATATCAAACTACAATGCAATAGACTCTAATCTCATGTAGGAAAGAGAGGAAGTCAGATCTGGTTTCTGCAAAATTCATGGAGTTCTTCGACGAAGAAAGCAGACCCAGATTCCTCCTTCAATCCCGATCACCCCCAAAATCCAATACCCAAATCCAAAACTTCGACAATCTCCACAAACCTACTCTCTTCATCTCTCTTTCTCTCTCTGCATTCTTATTAACTCTCTCACTCTTCTACTTCCAATCCGATCCACTTCAATCAATCTTCATCTGGTTCTCCTTATCCCTCCTCGTCGGCCCTTTCGCCCCACCTTCCCTCACCGCCGGGGACATCCGGGTCGGTCTCGGCCCTGCCCTCCAACCCCAAACCCCTTCTCGACAAACCCTTGAACCCGAACAGCCAAAAAGATCCAGAATCAAGCCCAGAAAGCCCGATTACGACTTCAATTCGATCGATTCTGTTGTCGTTGATGAACCCCAGAAGCCTGTGATCAAGATTCATGACGAAGTGATTGTGGCGGAAGAGAAAGATTGGAGCTTGGGGGATCTTGAGTTATTGAAGAAACAGATGGTGAAGAATCCGGTTGGGATGCCGGGGCGATGGGAGGCTGTGGCAGAGGCGTTTTCCGGGAGGCATAAGGTGGAGAGTGTGGTGAAGATGGCGAAATCGATGGGGGAACGGAAAGTGAATGATTTAGATTCGTTTTCGCGGTTTTTGAAGGATCGGAAAGCGGTGGATAAGAGGGTTGATGAGGTTATTGAGAATGAGAGACAGAATGCTGGCAATGGTGGAAGTTGGAGCTCTGCTGAAGACATTGCTCTGTTGAATGCTTTGAAAGCTTTCCCTAAAGATGTAGCCATGAGGTGGGAGAAGATCACTGCTGCTGTTCCGGGGAGATCAAAAGCTGCTTGTATGAAAAGGGTTGCTGATCTTAAGAAAGACTTTCGGAATTCAAAAGCTTCTTCTCAGGCTTGATCTTTCATGGGATGAGGTAATAGTTGTATCGATTGATCATGAGTTATATTTCTATAGCAATTTTGGTTCTTTATAAGAGAATGATATGATGTACTTCATAATACAGAGTTTATAATCAAAAGAGATTAAGAATTCTTATTTTTTTTCTTTGAACATTATGACATACATGCTGGTTTATTTGATGGCCTTTGTTTTCATTCAAGATTCATATGAACTGATTACACATATTATTCGTTTCCATATACTATATTTGATCTATTTGCTCCAAAGGCTGCATTTTTCCATTTTTTTTTCTTGTTTGAATGATGCAAAGAGATCATCTTTTTTCTATAACATGGAAGAGGACAAGAAGTCAAAAACCATTATCGTAATCTTATAAAGCTTAAGATCAAGAACGTATTAGTTCAATTTTATGCTAGTGCTATAGTTCCATCTCATCTTCATCTAAAATGATCATTGGGTAAACCGCAGCACTGGTCAAGTTGAGAGCCCTGCATAACTTTCTGGGGTCAAACACTTCAACTTCAATTGCAAACACTGAACTAACTGGCCTATGATCTGACATCCTTATCTCTGCTCGATTGTAACATAGTTGTTTTATGCCTTTTCCCAACCATAATATGCGATCACACCTGTGTATTTGAGTAGTATTAACATTTGACACATAAGTTTATCATTACTTGTGATACCTGACTTCTGCATTTTGATGCAGGCACACACTTTGACTTTAGATGTCAAAAATATTACTTTCAAACATAATTTTTATGAACATTGTGATAAATCTTTATCCCATCAAGTTTCCCTTTATTGCTTATATTATATACTTGTGAAGTAATAAAAAAAATAATCAAACATATCAATCTGTAGTTCAAATATTTATTGGAAAAGTATACCCTTTGACCTCAAAGGTCAAATCCTCCTTGTTTATAGAAGGGAACTGCTTACCATGCCGGTGTTCTCCTCTTCTCCCCTTCGTTTGGATTTTCACCTACATATCGATCCAAACTAGCTTCATACTTATAAGTTGGTGGAAAGTTGATAACGCCCTCATTCCATCCATTAAAAACATGCCCCCTTCTTAATTCTTTACAAAGCTACAACACATGAAACAAACACCCTACTTAGTCACATAAATAGTTGCATGAATTTGGTGTCACCTGCAATATCAACCTGTTTACTTAAAATTGGGTCGATTTGGGCATGTATTATGAAGTTACCTGATCGCTATATAGCAGTTGGTGCCACTGCTTCATGGCAACAAGTTTCCTGACCTCTTCATCCTGCTTATTGATCCGATAATTCAAGTCTCCAAACCAGAATATTTGACTGTTAAATGGTAACAGAAAAACCCAAATCATGAATACGAAGGAAAACAACGGTAAAGGTGATAAAATCTTTGAACAACATCCATACTTAGTAAATCTCACTTATAACAGAAGTTATTTATAGGGTCGGAGACAACACCTTTGAAAGTTTGAATAGGGTTGACAAAACCAAAGTATTTCCAAAAATTACTTACTCATGACATGGGATTGTCTGAGGTTGATCAGCATCTAAAATAGATGAGAAACGGGTACGTTTTAAGATCTCAGACACATTTGAATTGCGTCTCTCATCATCACCAAGCTTGTGACCCGAGGTCAAATGAGAACAAATGAAGCATAACTTCGTCTGATAAAGTGACATGCTAATGGAAACCGATCCCTGAAATATACACATATTAATAAGGTTTGGCTTTTGACTTCTTGAACAAACCACCTAGTTAAAATCTTCAAATAAACTGGTGCAACTTTTAACATATTTGAGGATTCGACCCATTTAACCAGTAGAAATAAAACATAACATAAATCAACCTATTGTAATGGTATGGAGAATGATGGATAGAGCTGACTTGTTTGACTACAGACCTGCAATACTGAATTACCTTATTACCCATGTATCCCATAAGCCCGACCCCAACTGGGGAAACTTTTAGGTTATTTATATGTCTTCTCAGCCTTTTCCGAACCCAAAGTGAAATGTATATGCCCACCATCTGCTTACTAACAATTCTTACATACCTGATATATTTCCTCAAGAAATTAGTCAACATAACAAAAAAATAAAATAAGTTAAAATAAAATAAAATATAATTTGTGAACTTTACTTTTGATTTGAGTCTTCTTGACCATCTAGAAAAGATGATTTTGTGTCCATTTCTATTGGATCTTCTAAAAACTCATCTTCTTCTTCCAACACTTGTTCTGACATATCATCAGGTGAGTCAGCCATGGCCAACCTTTCCTGCTGTTTGGTCCTGATCAGACCCAAGTCACCTGAGCTATGGTGCACCCGTTTTAACCCGCCACCAGCATCTGGCAGTGCCAACCAATCAGAAAGTCTCGCATAGCTACTTAAACTTAACACCCGTCTTAGTCTAGCTCCAGAAGAAATAACTTTTGGTTTTATATCATAGGCCTTTTCAGGCCAATTCAATGCATTAAAGACTTTTGAATCTGGAATGGTTATCTCAGTGGGACCCACGACACCATTTTTGTTCAACATTGGAGAAGTTGGAGCACTGTAGCTTTTAGGTATGTCCTCTTGCTCTCGTGATCTGTTTAAAGCTTTTCGAATGATTGATTCCCATTTTAATACGGGCTTTCGAGTTTCGGCTCCCAATACATTCCCAGCACTTAAAGGAACAACTTCCTGAAAACTGTAAAAGTAATTCTTGATTCAAGAAAAGGCACCTTGACTAATTAAGTCAAACCAGTTTGTTTCAAGATTCACTGTTATTCATACAGGATTTACAATTATAACCAACTTTCTTTCCCTTTACAAAACTAGCTATAGTTTTTAAGAACATAATGATTAGCAATTGTTTCTAGCTTAATGAAGTCATGCTAGTTCTTAAGTTGAAAACTTATAAGTCTGACCTCAAAAGTCAAAATTTTACCCAAGAATGTAAATATCAGCTGGTTGATGCATACAAAGCCATTCATCTATCTCAAGATCTTCATCAGGGAGCCTTCCAGCTACATTCCATGTGCCAATTGTTATCCTGGTGACATACAGATAAAAGTAAAATCAATTTACTAATGTCTTCTATTACAAGAAAGCCAGAAAACTATTATTTCTGATATTCTAGAGCCAAACCTCACATCTTTTGTTTTAATATAATGAACACGCATCGTCTCTGATTTCCTCCTATATTTTACCATCCCTTTTGCAGGCATCCCTAAATCCACAAAATAGTCACATATTTAGGCGGAAAAAACCATCATAAAGAACCAAAACCAATCATGTAAAAGATTGTCATGGATGTGAATATGTGATACTAGTTGTTTTCACTTCAAGATTTTGAGGTTTTATAGTATCACTTGCATACCTTCATCCTCGCTTTCATTCTCTGTATCAACTTCATCCTCACTGAAGTCGTTAACTTTAGGTTGAATGTTGAACCATTTCTTCATCACCATTGATGGCCAAAATGCCTAGAAATAACACACCCACCAAAAAGATTTTAACTTTTTGCCATGTTTAACTGCAATAAAGATTACTCAAAACATACCTCAGAGCGCTTTCCTTTTCGGGTCCTCATCTTCTCTGAAAATAAAAAAGAAAGCAAAATTCTTTTCAGTTGCAGATTTTGCAAGCACTCATAGAGTTATACGAACAGCTAAATATATGTCTATGTATGTATGTGTATGTATATGTGTAGGCAATTACTCCATGGATGATATTAGTAGGGCCCACCATTTGTACTAATGGATCTTACAACGTTTATTTTTGATCCAACGACCACAGGAAGCGTGTGAGGCATGCACAAGTTGGCCACACATCATATGATATCATAAAGCCCATAAAACCCCTGAATGGTTATAATGTGTTCTGAAAAAATCTATGATTCTTGTTTCTTAAGGGATAACTTTTCTTTGAAATTTGGATTCAATAAAATGGTGTATTAATTGTCATCTAAAGCCAACCACCGTTATTGTCAAAAGTCAAATTTTACAACCACACATAATCTTAACTAGCATTACATGTCAAAATTAACCTTCTTGACTAATTTTCCCACAAGAAGTTAAATAAAAAACATAATCTTGCTGAAAATTCAAAAAAAAAAAAAAAAAACTTTTTGCACCAGGGGTCTTGTAAGGAGCAACCTTACAAATTGTTTGTTAATATATAAGATTTTACTGGATATATATGTTTGTTCAGTAATTTTGTTGAATAAAGAAATGAAAGATTCACACAAGACATCACTTTCACTACAAATAATATACAGTTGATTTTGTAATTGATGGAAAACACATCCGTAACTTTCAACAGGAGTGCTTACATAGATCATTGACTTCTTAATAGTTATAACTTTTTATAATTGGATTTGTATAATCAACAGTATAAACTCAATCAAAATCCAATAAAGTAGTCAACTTGGGATTAATTAACAATTAAATTTCATCCGGTATATATTGGTCTGCCGGCTTAACAGAACACCAAAGAAATCTTTATCATGGTCCCTATCGAAGCTTATGTAAGATTATTGGTCACCCAACTATTATAATTAGGTTTCCTATGACAGAAAACCTACATTAGTGTAAAAATCTAACCAGTTAATTTAAAATATAGTTGATAAAGACAGAAATTGTATATATATATTTTCAATTATAAAAGTAAACTTGCCCATCATGACACTAAAGATTTATGGACCCCACTTGCAAAAAGAGTCATAGTTAGGCTTAATGAAAAAGGCCTAACTTCATAAAACACATTAATTAAGTT
This sequence comes from Mikania micrantha, assembly GCA_009363875.1. NCBI lineage: Eukaryota > Viridiplantae > Streptophyta > Magnoliopsida > Asterales > Asteraceae > Mikania > Mikania micrantha. Next base: position 2,776,831 of record CM018688.1, on the reverse strand, counting down.
CAATGTTATTTTTAAACCCGACTCTTTTAATTTGCACATTTTATACATCTCGTATATACCTGCGCAAGACGTATAGGGAGTCAGTATATGTCAGTCTCATATAGGTCCTATACGAGGCTTATATACGAGACTAATCGTTGTCAAATCATAGGGGGTTATACGTCACGTATAAGGATATAGAGTTATAGTGTTGTTGAGATGTTCAAATAAAAAAGAAGGGTGTGAGAGTAACCACTCCCGTTTAATTATCTTCGTAGCAATCTTGGTTCAATTGGGTGCTTATAAAGATACCAAATTGTACAACTGTATGATGCTTGGCAGGCCAGTTTGATCATTAAAAAACACTAAATGACCCCTTGAATCATAAAAAGCCAAAAGGACCCATGAATGAATCAATTCAAAGAAAGATCTAGGAGCACTATGCGTGGAGATTAAATATTAAACTGTAAAGGGGGTTTCTAAATCCTTTTTGTTATAGGGTGTTCCCCCACATGTTACGACGGGAATTTTGCTATGATTCCGAAATTAGAATGCAGACATGATCTCGTATATCAAAATGCGGATATAAAAATGTATCACAACGGTTATCACTATGACATAAAAGCCTAAAGTATACTATTCGTAAATGTATTCTCCACAAAAAAGGGTCGTGTTTGGTCGCAAAATCTAGCATTATAAACTCATAAACATAAGATAAAAAAATAAAACGGGAAAAGTAATAGTAATTATTTTTGTAAATAAAATTATAACCATGTAATAATAACATAAATGATCTAAAACTCAACTCACACAATATAGTCATTAATAAAAATCTTTATAATATAAGTCAATTTTTTAAAATAAAATATGATTAAAATTTTGAAAAACTTAATACTTTAAGTAATAAAATAACAATATTATTTTTTTCAATATTACTTTTTCAAAGTTTGTTTTCCAAAAATTTTATTTTAGAAAACCGTTTTCAATATTTCTTATTTTATAATAATTTTGTTTTTGAAAAAAAAAGTATTTTTTATAATAACATATTTTTAATGTCTTAAAAAATATTTTCAATTTAAAAATGTATAAATGTGTATTCAATAATTAATATTATTATTTAATGTATAATACATTAAATAAGAGAGAGCTGAGGGAAAATTATTGTGAGGATAATCTAGATGAATTACATGTGTCCTCTTTTACTTTGATTTATTATATATAATAGATTTATTATTTTTGTGTGTACTTGTAATTTTATATATATGCATAATATTATAGGATTAGGATCAACTAAATAGTCTCTTTATCCTAAAAAGTCTAAGAAAGATTATTAACCATTAGATCATGATATCAAATTTAAGAGGAAAAATTTAAAATTTTAGAGGGAAAAGTTGTTAGAGGGTAATTTAGTTATAATCATTTTCCCCCCACGTTTTTTAAACGTTCATTACTTTTACATACGATATTATTTTTTAAAAATAAATATATCATAAAAACGAGCATTTTTTATCTTTAAAATGAGTATAATTTTATTACAAAAAATTAAATTTTTTTCAGCTCATTGTGTATAATTATCGTCATTGTGTCTTTTTAAATGTTTGTATATAGTTATCTTTTTGTGTTTTTCTTACATATAATTGTGTCTTTTTTTAAATATCAATGTGTTATTTATACTTGTCTATTTAACATTATGTATTCTATATCATCATTGTGTCTTAATTGTTTTGGAAAACACAATATTGAGCATGAACATAAAAGACACAATGGCCTGTACAAAAGACACAATAACATGTACAAAATTGTTCATAATCGTCATTGTGTCTTTTTTACTGGTAATTATGTCTTTTTTAAAGATCATTGAGTTATTTATACTCGTTATTGTGTCATCCTTGCTTGACATTATGTTAATGCAACATTATTGTGTCTTAAATTGTTCATGAAAACACAACATTGATCAGAAACACAAAAGACACAATGATCTGCACAAAAGACACAATGTCATGTATAAAAGACACAATGTTATGTACAAAAGGCATAATGACTTGTACAAAAGACACAATGAACTAAATTTTTTTTTTCTATAGCAAAACTTTACCAATTTTAAAGATAAAAATATGCTCGTTTTTATGGTATATTTTTTTTCAAAAAATAATTTCGTATCTAAAAGTTATGAACGTTTAAAGAATATGTGGGAATTTGATAAAAAGTCAACAAAAGTATGCATGACTAAAATATCATCCAACAACTTGAGTTAATCATAGCCATTTATTAATGATCTAATAACTCAAGATCCTTCTTAGGCTTTTTAGTTTAATAGGCTTATTTAGTTTAACTTAACCCTAATATTATAATGTGCGTATATATATAGTATATATTATGCCTTCAAAGTTACTTGTTTTAATTTCATGCACGAGCCAAATCAATAATGGTATATAAAGCTTACACATGTGCTCGTTAATTAATAGAATAAACTTTATAAAAATATAATAACTTATTCAACTGTTCAATTAATTCATTTAAAACTTATATTTTTAAAGTCAATAAAATTTCATTTGTTATTATAATAGTATGTAATTAATAGATTAACAATGATAGATTTATCAAGTTGCATAAGGTTCTCTCAAGTTTTCTTCAAAAAAGACAGCTTTAGAGCACAAGTCAACTTCATAATAGGTGGGCAATTACGAATAGGGTTTAGCAGTTTACTAGGGTCTTCTTCTTCCTCTCCAAGACCTATTGAGCTTAGAACTTCTTTCACACTGTTTGCATGGAGTGTCTTTTAAAACTTTTTTTTTCATAACCTTATAAGGAGTTATTTGTGCTCCTATATCAATTATTCTTCTTTCTCTATGTTAAAGAAAAGTTGGTGTCGTCTGAATTCTCCCGTCATTGTTTGTTTTATAAATCTCTTTGAGTGAAGCTTTTGTTCGCCCAATACAAGAACTACAGCCTAAGCTTACGGCTAAAGTCGTGGACTAAGCCCCCGTGAGAGCCCTCTATTAATCTATTTGACTAACGTACTTCTCCCCCCCCCCCCAAACTTCACTGAGTATGATTGACCTTCGAATAAGGGTGTTCAAAATATCCGAAACTCGAAAAAATTCGAAATCTGAATCGTATTCGAAACCCGAAAAAACCTTATCCGAAATCTATTTCGGGTTTTTCAGGTCGGATAATATGATTTTAGATTCGGGTCGGGTTTCAGATAGACAAAGACTAGTTTTTCGGGTCGAATATCCAAATAACCCGAAAAAACAGGGTTATTCGGATGGATGAATTCGGGTTTTTCGGGTCGGATAATATATTTCGAATTTCGGGTCGGGTCGGGTTTCGGATAGACCTAAAAGATTTTCAAACCCGAATAACTCGTTATCCAACCCGATGAACACCCCTACCTTCGAATTCAAATAATAGCGCATCGCATAATGTAAGTACTTCTTCCTATTTCTTCTTTTCTGATTTTATCTACTTGAAATGCTTACAGCTAAGTGCAGAGAAGGTACTCAAGGGACCAAACGAAATGGCACTGAAGGGTCTTCAACTAAAGCTTCGCCAGTACTGAAAGACGACTAAAGATTTATAAAGCAGACTTAAGGATAACACCCCATCTTACCAAATTTGTAAAAAAAGGAAAGGCTCGAAAGACCTACTTGACAAGTTTCCTTATGGGTGCACAGGAAAGCAATACCCCAATTGGAAAGAGAGGTTGCTACTTAGCGCTGCTGTTCATGATTTGGAATTAAGTTTTTTTTTTTATTACAAAATTATATTTAATTGTGTAATAATTAAAACAAAAACAAAATTTTAATTTATAAAATTGTATTTGTATTTTTACGTTCAACACTAAAAAATAAGACTATAAAACATTAATAAAAAATTAAAAAATATGGTGACCAGATAACCTGATAATTATATATTATTAAACAGGTAAATTAAAGTTTTGTTTCCTTAAAAAATATAAACAAAATTTGTGTGAGCTAGTTAATTGAAACAATTAACATACTTAGATTGTCATTTTTCCTTGAATAATTTGATTTGAATTAAGCTTTTACCAAAACAATCTCTAATAACTCTCAAACGGCTTGACCTTTTTAGTTGTTTACGCCTTTGGATGGCTCTACTCATTTACGATCAATTCGAAAGGATCTATGTTTTCTAAGTTGTGTATAAAAAGAACAGCCGGAACAAGTGAAAAATTATGATATCATATATATAACATTGAATATATGATATAAAAAAAGATACAAGGATATTATCGATTACGATAGGAAATTCACTCAAAACACAATGTTATCTATAAACATAAAAACAAAAATTCAATGCAAAAAAACAAAATATAGTACAAAAAAAAATCAACGTAGAAAAACAAAATTCGGTAAAAAAACAAAAACAATAAACGAATCTGGTATTAAAAAAAAATCTAATACATAAAACATAAAATAAGTGTTTTTATATATTTAAACAAAATTGTGTTTTTTATTTGATAATCTATATAATTATTATTTTCATCATAGCAGGTGAGAATTGTTTCTCTAGATGAATAGGACTATTGTTTTTTTATATTAAACTAGTTTATTGACTTGTGTATTACACATAGTTGTATAAAAATAAGTATTGTAAAGCGATCAGTAATAAAAAATAAATACACAAATAACTGATAATTTTTAACATTTAAAAATAAATAAAATTATATTTCATAAATATTTATATCCTTTTTTAAACAATACAAATGAGATTTAACATTTTGAATTTTTGAAATAGTTGATGATTGTATTATCATTAATATATAAAGAAAATGAATATTATTATTTTTTTTAAATTTGAAAGTTTGAATTAATTGTATTAAATAAAATTAATTCATAAGTTTTTCAAATATGCCATGTGGATAGCCTAAAAAGATGCCACATGGCAAATGAGATGTGAATATGCTAGAATTACGCCATCTGGCATATTGTTATTATTTTATTATATAGTATAGATTCTCTTTTTATTTTGAAAACCATCGCAAAATTTGACACCGTTTTATATAAAGACTAATCCATTAAAATGGACTTTTATCATCGCAAAGCTTATTAATCTGTTGAATGATCTAACCTGCTATCAAATATGTCAATTTTAAAGTCTTATTTAAACCGACCACGTAACTTATTTCATTTAGGTGAAGTAAAGGGGCGGCTTGGAGGGGGTGCAAACCCCCCTCCCGCACAGGGCCCATCGTTTTTAGGGGCACAATTTTATAAAAAAAATTTATGTATACTATATATTTTTTATAAAAATTCAATTGTCCCATTATAACATTATATAGATTAAACTACAAGGCCCAATAAATGATTAAAAAAAAAAACAATAGGCACATCTACAAGGCTCATTCGGCTAGTTATTTTGGTATATTGGTACGTACTTTTAAGTTTTAAAACTATGATTTTGTTATGCTTACGTTAATTGTCACAACATAAGTCATTATATATAAAAAAATTATCTAAGGGGCATTTTTTTCCCTTTTAGCACGGGGCACTCGAATTCTCGGAGACGCCCCTGGACTGAAGTTAATGTAGAGATTATCACAGAATACGGACGTGATTTTATCACCAGATGAATTGAAAGTCGTGAATCACACTTTCAGATCAAACTTTTTGTGGTTCAACCAAATGTTTGATCGGATAAAATTTAATTCACAATCGAAGAACAAGTATGAAATCGTATTGTTTTTTAATGAACGAAAGAGTTTGATCAATCATGATTTCTTGGATATATGTGGATTTGGAAACTGCTTCCAGCCAGCTTTCAAGTTTTCTTCTTCTCAAATTTGCCACTAAACTTATTTCTTAGACCCCGTCAGGGGCTGCCTCCCTTGGACCTCGCTATCTGTGGGCGCTGCTGCAGTGTTGCCCCCAGACCCCCACCAAGGGGCGTTGCTCCCTAGAAACCATATTAAATCATAAAACCTTAAACAAGTGTGCATGTAACACTTAAATTGTTTAATGAATTTCATGATTTACATCAATGAAAAAACTTAATCCAATAACAACTAAAATATATAACAGTTGAGTTCCTAATTTATTTATTTATTGTGTTTATATTATTATCGTTGTTATTATTGTTGTTTTATGTTTTGCAATCAAATGATGCATATATTCTCGCTTTAAATAGAAACAAGGCTTAGAGTCCGAGTCCGAGTCCGAAAACAAGTGTAAGTCTCTAGTTTTTCAGAATTAAAAAGCTTTATTTAAAAAAATATATTATTAATACAATTTGTACTTCTTATAACAAAAGGTGTACATTAAGTTCCATTATTAAGTTTTGGAATATAATACGATGTGTCCTTGATTTTGATTTATCAATGCAATGCATAGTTAACTGTTATATTGAAAATGAAGCCCACTCACCAACCTTCCAAACAAGTCGCTCGTTTTCTTTTTATTGATTGAGAAAAAATAGGCAATTTTTTATAATACGCAATTGCTTTTGATAATTAAAAACAAAAATAATGGCCACAATAATTAGGATAATAAATTAATTTAAATTATTTTTGAGTGGTAGGCGTTCGATTTAGATTGAAAGGACATATGTTGGCAACTTGCTCTTTAAAAAGTCGTTCGAATCTAACCAGAGCTAATTTTGACCCAACTTAGTTAGCTCTTGTAAATTTGTGAGCTAAATATGTGTTAAAGGTAAGTCACCTTAATTGCACAAAATAGAAGGGGTTCTAGTATAAACAAATTCAACCATCCTATCTTTTTTGTTTAAACTAACAAACCTACCTTACTATAACTTTTAAAATACCTCTTATGATGCCTGATTAACCAACCAATCTAACCTTTTTAATATTATTTTTACAAAAATTAAGTAAAATAATGTTAAAATTAGGCAATTTTACTTTTGATCATCGAATGCCAACACATATATACGTTATATGTGCCAATCGTAATTTACTAGTCATACATTAGTAAATAATAATATATAAAATTAGTAAACACAAATTAAAAAAAAGAAATGAATCAAGTATTTATCCACAAGCTGACTCGAGTTAAATAAAAATCAGTGTTGTAAAAATCGGGATTAATCGGGAATAATCACTAGTCGGACCTAAGCAGATTAATTTTTGCCTATCCGGTTCAAAAATTGCTAGTCGGCGCTAGTCGGACCAAGTCGGGGCTAGTCGGCCTAGTCGGATTAATCGGTTAGCAGGCCAACAATTTTATGTGTAAGCCAAAAATTTCGGTCCAAGCCCAAAAAAAATGTGGTTTTTCTTCTTCCTTGTCTCAGTCGACTCCCAAAATCACAATCGATCGGTCAAAAAGCAGTTGCGCACAATCGGTCTTAGTCGACTCCCAAGTATGCTTATGTTAATGTTTGAATTTTTAAGTACTTTATTTATAATCTTTAAGTTTATCAGAAAAACATTTGAATTTTAAAGTATTATATTTATATTGATGTGTGAATTTGTATGTATATATATAAAAAATTGAAAAATTCTATATAAAAATTCCAATCCGATTAATCCCTAGTCCCTACCTCACCGACCGACTAGCGATTTCTCCAACCATGATAAAAATTGAACAGTAAATTAAGATTGGACAAGATTATGAGTTTGAGTTGATATTTGCTTGAGTCGGAATTAATACTAGCTTGCCTAATACTGGCATGTTGAAGACTTCTAGTTTGATTCCTTAGTATTAACATTTTAAATAAGAACAACTTTGAGCTAATGACCAATCACTGGGATTTAATTATGATGACCAAAAGGGAACATATAAAAGTTGCAATCAAGAAAGTTGCAGATCATCTTCAATTGATAATTGTTGCAAATCTGAGATCAAATTTCTCTAAAGGTAGGTAGAGAGACTTCAAAACTGGCAAATCAACAAATTCATCGGCAGGGATGGGAGGCAATGGTCATGGTGATGGTAGCAGGGGGCGGTTGTCCATGTCAGAGGTGAACTCATGGTGAAGAACAACAAAGGGTAAAGTTGTAAATTTTTATCCAGACTTCAAAGTCAGATTCAAGCATAATCGATTCCAGATAAGCAGGAACTCAAAATGCTTCTTGGAAACAACCTTAACATGTTCATAAACATACAGTGATATTACACAAATTAACTGTCACACTTAATACCATAGTGAAGCTCCTGAAACTTTGTTTTTATACACACTATACAATAACAAATTATGTTTTCTACTCAACATGCATAAATATGAAATATGAGACCCGACTCGAAAACAACTTCCATTGTTTCACTTACAAGATGGCACAATTTTTTTTCTCCTCCGTTGGTTGTGTGTTGCCTTGCAGATGTCTATTTGGGTCATTTGGGTTATAGGTGAACTCTGATGTATCAAGCCCATACTGGATCATGCCAACCAAAACAAATTAGTAAACAGAGAAGCATGAATGGGTTCATTTGGGTTGTTTATGATTAACAACGGGTTGGGTCAGATAAAAAGATACTTTTACTAATAAATAGAAAAGAAAAGAATGAACCTTTTCCCTCATACGTGCGCTCCAAGCATCGTTTCTACTGGGACGACTATCAAGGGTTCCAGTAACAACAGGAACACCTGTGACTGGAACCGGTTGTCTGATGATCAAAGGTTGTCTTTGGTGTCTACCACTTATGTACTCATCGTCACTATCGTATTCTGCTGGTGCATTTGCAGCACGTACCATTAGAGCTAACAAAAATATCAGAACCTGCATATTCAAGAGTAATCACTGTTGAAATCAATTTGGCACCTTGGAAAAGAGTATATGTTTAAAATCAGTTACTGTTGTCTGAAATATTCTTTTAAGTTTCCTTACCTGTAATACAAGGACTCCAAGTGCAACCCATTTACAGATATTCCAGTTCTTCCTTAGAAAATGATATATTGAGTCGAATTCTCCGGTTTTATCAATTGGGATATCCTAAAAAATGTTTATTAAATGATGCATTGGAAACATGTTGGAAATGAAGGTACAGCCCACAGAGAACTCACATATCTCCAGCTTTTGTCAAAGAAGATAAAAGCAGCACATCCCACTTCTACCAAGATTAACAAGATCAGAAGTACAGAGTACTGTAGGTTCTTAAGGAAATCAACAAACCACAAAAAGAGAACTAATAATAATAATAACCATTTTACTTAAAAACAATTGCAGTATATTAAAATCTCGCCTCTATACAAGAAGTTAATGGTCCTGCAACAAGGAAACTAATACTCTGCCTTTGCTTATAGAATTGTAACAAGTTCAATAAAACTAGGATACACAGGTTAGGCAACACCCATTGCGTGTAGCTGCGCCAATACACCCGCAACAAGATACAACAAAGAGAATTGCACCAACACTGATAAATAGATAAATGAACCTGCACTCAACAAAAACACTAGTTACTATTGTAACAGTTCAGGTGGTTTGACAAAGTTGGGGGGAAGTTATGCAACTTTAAGTATGAAAGATCAATCAAAAGACTTGGTTCTTAGCAAATCAATGGCCTACAAGATACATATATCATGTTCTTATTTTGTTACTTATGGCAATCTATCTCCTTCCCAGCTGACTTCCTAAATCAAAGACAATTATCTACCATTAACAACAATGATTCACGATTAACAAATTCAAGCACACAAGATTCTAAGTGCTCATGGGTAACTTTGCTCTCTTACACCTCCATACTTTTAAGTTGAAGGAAAGTAGTGAAGGCAAATGGCTAGAAATATTTGAAGCAAAATATGCAACTTTTTAATGAAAAATATTGAGAATCCAAAGCCCAAATATTCAGCTATGAATTAAGTTACGCTCAAGTAGCTTCTTCAGGCTCTTTTCTAAAAGTTTTCATTCTTAATCTATCATTTATTCAATACAACATGCATCTTCAATTTGATCATGCTTGCTCAATCACTAGTTACCATTTTTTCTTTGTTTAGCATTAAGCATTATTTCTTACACAGTATCATATGCAGTAATCAATAATAAACTATTAAACCTACATCTTCCTTGCTATTGGTGTGGATTGCATGAGCCAAATCACAAAAATAGTTTCATAAGATTCGTATAAAGACTCATTCTAGTTGAGTTGTGTGCGTTTTACTTCTGTCTGATAATTTCCTAGCTAAAGAATGACTCGCTATACATTTTCAATTAAGGATGAAAACCTAATTCGTTATTAGTTAGGGCTAGCAATTCCTAACGTGCTTGTAACACGATAAAACCTAATTGTACTATTTACCCTGAGGTAGCTCAAAGCCTCAAACAGGTATGTTTATAATTTAAAAAGTACATTATGATTATAATTTAAAGTACATTATGTTCAAGCACGAATGAACAAGAGGCAAATTACCAAGCAGTAGGCAAGTTATCATAAAAGTTGTTGTTAGACAGTGACACAGCAATCAGCATGGGACGTCCAAGCTGTATCAATCCTTCATTTGATCGTCCATTATGCACATCATCATCTCCTTTTTTGTACATAATAAACAGGTATATCCCATAGCCCACCATGGCTAGACCCGAAAGAGTCAATAAGAAGTTCAAAAGCTTCAACAAGCATTCTAAAAACCCCTTACAAGCCATCCTTGTACTATTTACCCTGAGGTAGCTCAAACCATCAATGTTACAGAACAAGATAATAGGTTAGAAACTACATAAATGAAGAAGACCGAAGACGCGGACCAATCACAAATTCTAAAAATAAGAGTTCTACAAAACCAACAAAAAAGAAACAACTTGTTCTTCATCAATTGACCTTCATATGTTAACAAAATCCAATTGGCCCTCTTTAAATTGCTAAATCATGTATCCATATTCAGTTTGACTGGAAAATTCAAAGAATTAGGAAGGTAAAACATCCTGCTAAATCCCACTGATACAGAAAGTCAACGAAAGATGCACATACAACTTTTAGCTAGAGAATTTTCGTGGGAACAATCAAGAATAAACATACAAGTATATAACTCGATGAAGTTACAACTCGAAAGCCCTTTTTTTTCGATAATTGAAGAAAACGCAATTAAACCAAATTCTAAACTAAATTAGAATCCATAATTGAAGAAATTGAAAAAGAAAAGCAACATCAAAATAAACACAAGATGGTAATAACCTTGTTTACATTAGCGATTGCAAATAACCTAAAAACACTAGAGATTTGCTACTGAATTGGTGCGAATTGAACAAAAGTACTTACTAAGGTATGAACGATAATCGCGAGTATCCAGATTTTCGTGCAGCACAGTGACAATATCAATTGATGCCCTAATTTTTATGAATATCTGAATTGGAAAATTATCAAATGAGAAAATGACACCGCCAAAATGCAAAGCAGAAAGATTAAATTACATTCATAGTCCCTGAACTATTTGATCACGTCTAACCTTTCAAGTAAAACTTGGTTTTGTTGCATGTTTAAATTTTAATACAAAACTAGAATCCCCTTTTGAAAACCCTTTTTTAAAATACAGGTAGCTTTGTAGAATAAATCAAACTTGACGGGTATTGTAATTTGTAATTACATATTTTAGAATTAAAATCTTATTGTATTAATATATTAAATTAGTAAAAAGTATCATTTTATATATTTAACATTTTGAAACAATAATTTTTGTCTTGTATTTTATACTACTCGAGCCATTTTCACTTGTACATGTAGTATTGTTACTATTGTAACTCGGTACATATATCTATGCAAAAAAAAATTAACAACATGCTATATTTTTAATACTGCACTCTTATTCATATAGTGCTCAAACTTTTGATCTCATACAATGAATACAACTATATACATATCCGGAGATCGTTGTACTTTGGTATACGACTGGTTCTAGCTATTTAATATATGCATAACCTCTTTTGAACAAAACATCAAACATAATTGCACCCATGAAGCTCGGGAGCTCTTTAGTTTTTTTGTTTACCCTCTGATAGGTGAGCTTTTATATCTGATATTTCATCAAACAGCTTGCATGTGATATTTTCTTTTCGGTTGATGCATCATATTAGTTACCCAAAATTCAGCAGAAATGTCAGAAAGAAGCTCATTAAAATTGATTTGAGCTCACATGATGTTTTGTGGGTGAAAATAGGCAAAGGTTTAGCTTTACTGAAGGAATTATTGACACAGATTATTACATTATATAATCTTTATCACGTCTATATTTTGCCATCAAATTGAAATAAAATTAAGGTTTGTTTGGTATGAGCCAATGGAATAGATAACAAATAGACAATGGAAATAAATATATTATTATCATTTTGTTGTCTTCTTTTGTTATTTTATATAAATGATTTATTACTTAATATTGTATGATTGGCTAAGAAAAGAGAAATAATGAAATACAATTTATGGGTTGGGTCACGGTTCAGGTTAGAGGTTGGGTCGTGGTTCAATCATGGTTTGGGTCATGAGTCAGGTCGTTGTTTGGGTTATGGTTTGGTTCATGGGCAGGTCATGTTCAAGTGAGTCATAGGTCAGTTCGTGGGGTCGATTTGTGGTTTGCGTCATGGTTCGGATCATGGTTCAGAACTTTGTTCACGACATTGATCGGATCATGAGTCGGGTCATGAGTTAATAATTCTAGTCTTTGAAGCCTTGAAGGAATGAAAAAACCCCCCTAAAATGATAAGTTTTAGAAGAAAAGAAATCACATTTCTTATGCAATAATATATTATGTTCCATTGTTCCTGTCTAATTAACAAACACGTTTTTTTCTCATTCTAACATGATGATTCATGCTACTTTATTATTTTTTTCTTTTATTTATGTATATCACTACCTTATTATCATCAAACATTGAAATTTAAATTAAATTACCACCATAGACGCTAAGTAGCTATCATGTAATTAAGAAAATATCGTATGCTATAAGTCTAAAACCATGTCATGTTCTTTTCAAACACAGTATTTTATTTATAAATTATCATCCTTTTGATTTTAAGTAATTAACCATTTGTTCTTTTGGTCAAATATTATATTGAACTAGTATTTTGACCCGCCGCATGTTGCGGCGGCGTCATAACGGTTAGTAATTAAATTTATACTATCGACTAAAAACATATAGGGATAGACTTTTAAGTGACGTCTTACAAAATTTATGAATGGAACGTAAAATTATAAGAGTTAATCATAAAAGTTTTAACATTAAGTGTATAAATAAACTTTTAACTCTACAAACTTAAGGAGGGTCAAATCAACGCTCTACGAAGTCTAGGGATAGAGCATAAAAGTTTTGATATTGAGTGCAAAGGTAAACTTTAAATTCTAAAAGGTAGTTGTTATAAATGTGTTCGATTGGACTAATGAGTATTCGATTTTGATAGTATACTCCTAAGGAATATGAACTCAAAACACAAATTGTTAATTTATAAAACTAAACCATAAAAAAGTTACGTTTCTCAATTACTATTATCATTCTCTATTTAGAAATATTTAATTATTATTATTATTTAAATATTTTTATTAGGTAAAGAGTTTGTGAATTAATTACAAATAAAATATGTGAATATTAAAAATATGTGAGTAAAGTATGAGGTAGCTTTAAAAATAAGAGTTCAAAGTTCAGGGTCAAAAGTCTAACTTTTGATTTAATTCAAGTTTGAGACCCCCTTTGTTGCGGCCTGCGGTCGTAATATCGTTGCAACCTTTTGAAGCGCTTTGATCAACAGTCGTATTTTGAAGCGGTTCATTTAGAAAGAAAAGCACTCCAGAAGTAGACACGAATGTAAGAAAATTTTATTTTTAGTTAAGTAACAAAAGAGGTAAATTAGAAATTTGAGGAAGTTAAAGTAATATTTACAAAGTTTTTTTGAAATTTAAGGAGTTTTAACTCTGAAATCATATGATGAAGATTTAAAGTCTAAAGATCAGTTGCAACTGGAAAAAAAAGTGAAAAAAAGAGAGATTATTAAAAATAGTTGGGAAAAAAATAAGAGAATATGAAAAAAAGGTTAAAGATAAAAAGATTAGGTTAAAAAATGATGAATTAATTCAAAGGAAAATGCAATTAAAATCTATACTCTCTAATAAAATAGTAAATTTTTTGCCACGTGTCAATTTATTAAGCTATTATTGCCACATGTTATTTTTTAACCTTTACAATCTTTCTTTCTCATATTAAATAATAATTATAATTATATTCTTTAATTAATTTATTAAAAAATTTTAAATCTAATGGCTAATGACTTTATATACATTTTTTTATATTATAAAATAGTTCTAACAAATAAAAAATGAAATCTTTTTTTATTAAAAAGCACACTTAAACAAAGTTTACAAAATATGAAAATTTTCTAAAAATGATTTTTTTTTAAAAATAAGAATTATTTTAAATTTGTAGTTTCAGAAAAAATAAAAGTTCTGTAAAAATAAGTTTTCTTAAAAAAACAAGTTATTTAAAATAAATTTTCTTACAAAGTATATAAATTTCAGTTTTCAACCCGTGTAATACACGGGATTTTACCTAGCATTTAATATAAAAATATAAGAAAAAAAAAGAAAAAAAAAAGAATAAAAAACCACGTCGGCTGGCCACCGACGTTGGTTTTTATATATATAGGTAATATCCAACAAATGCTTTAAATAGCCTCTTAAACTATTTGCTGAATCACAAACCGGTGAGTCGACAATTTAATATTTTAATCATTTGACTTTTATCACTTGCTAACAATGGACCCATTGATTATAACTTGTAAATATTATACATAATTTAAACATGAAATTATAATTATTTTCTTTGGTTAATTTATTATTTTACGACCACTCAATTCTGTATATTACGACTATTATACTTTTTTTTAAAAAAAAGATAGCAATCTTTTTCTTTGGATCAAACATCATTTGTATAGTTTATCATTTTCTACAACCAAAACAAGTGCCGATATGTTGTTCCACACTTCCACCTGGACCACCTGTAACAAACACGAGACACAAAAGGCAAAAAGCCGGTCTAAACAAAAATAGTTATGATTTTTCACATATGATCTATAAACAAACTAACTAACTTAGGGGCTGTTTGTTTGGGTCTGAATGGGTCTGAATGGCTCTGAATCTGTATGGTTCAGATTCAGACCGTTTGTTTCGCGAAAAAACATACATCTGAATGGAACCAAATGTCTGAATAGAGGTCTGAATCACTCAGACGTGTGAAGGAAGAGGGGATGTCGAATGTCGATGGGGTTTGGTAGGGCTAGGGCTTGGCTTCACCGGACTTGGCACCACCGCACATAACTGCCACCGCACACACAACCACCAACGCACACACAACCGTCGAAGGTCGATTACTCGTGGCTGAGACAAGGGGCGGTGGCGGGGGCTTGGGGTACTACACGATTGCTCGATTACGGGGCTTGGGGACTGCACAGATGCTCGGTGACGGGGCTGCGAAGGGGTGGCGGCTTCACGGCGACGGGACTGCACAGTTGCTCGATTACGCGGCTGGCTTCAAGGTGGTGCTCGCAGTGGCGACTGGCTTCGATGCGGTGCTCGCGGTGGCGACGGGGCTGCGAAGGGGTGTCGGCTTCATGGCGGTGCTCGTGATGATGCTTGGTGACGGTGGTGAGGCCCGCCCGCCGGACGGTGGCGATGACGAGGTGGTGAGGCGGCGATGAAGTTGTGTTTTTTAGGTGGAGGTCGACGAGTGTTTTTTGGTTTTTTAGGGTTTTGAATAAAAAAAAAAGTTTTTTTTTTTAATTTTCATTCAGATTCAGATGTGCAACCAAACACTAATGATTCAGATCCTCTTAATCATTCAGACCCTCTTAACCATTCAGACATCTTAATCATTCAGCACTTAATGGTTCAGACTCAACCAAACGGCCCTTTACCCAGTATATTCCCACTTTTCAGTAGGGTCGGGGAGGGGGGGGGAAGGATGGACACAAACCTTACCCCTATCCCAGTTGGGATAGAGAGGCTGACAGGCTGATCCGAAGGAGTCTCTGGCTCAAAGTTATAGTTTGAAGTTAATCATCTCAACGCTTTTAACGTTTTTTTAACAAAATAAGTAAAATAACGTTAAAATTAGTGGACTTCACATATGATCTATCTATGAATTAATATGTTAACCACTACAAACAGGATCTAATCAGATACCAAAAAAACCAATCTTTTTAACACTTGAATTCAAGAATGCACACACTTTTTTTCTTCTTTTTTAAATAAAAATGAGCATTTCTATAAAGTATGCAGCCAACTCACCAACCCAATCAGGTTACAAGTACGCATCACTGTTACAAAAGACCAACTTATCCTGAAAACCATCTATTTCAAAAGAATAATGAACTCCCATCTCCAATTCTGGTTGTGTGTATATATGTTCTTGACACTCATATAAAAATGCTACTTACAGAGGTATCATCATGAACACGCCAAATGGTCTCGCCCAAAAGATTTGCTACTGAAAGAACAGTTAACTGTGGGAAGTAATGTTCTTCCTTTAAAGGAATAGTGTTTGTGACAATCACTTCTTGAAATAGACCACTTGACAACCTTTCGATTGCAGGGGGGCTGTAATAATAAAAATTCAAAAACATTGTTTATTTTGATAAAAGAAAAAAAGTTGCAAGAAAATAGAATAATATATAGTGTACCTGAATACACCATGAGTGCAACAGGCATAGACTTCCCTAGCTCCCTCTTCATGAAGTAGAGCTGCGCCTTTAGTTATAGTTCCTGCCAAATAACACACAACAACAAAAAAATGTTATACACGGTAAAACACTAAAAAGTAATATCTCACATCTTTAATGACTCACCAGCAGTATCAATCATATCATCTAGCATCACAGCAACCTTTCCTTTGACATCACCAATCAGATTCATTACCTGAAAATTACATTTTAATTGTATAAAATATAACAATTGACAGAGAATTAGATAAAGATCCGATATGTGGTTAGAAAATATAACTACCTCAGCTACATTATGCCCTTGGCGCCTTTTGTCAACAATGGCCAAAGGGGCATCAGATAACTTTTTGGCAAAAGCACGTGCCCTAGCAACACCACCAACATCAGGTGACACCACTACCAAATCACTGGAGCAAATTGACTTGCTGGCAAGATAATCAAGAATAACAGGCTTGGGGAACAAAATAAAATAGATCATTATCAGCAAGAGATGTAAACAAATTTCCAAACATATCAAGTTGTTGAATTATTACCTGACAGTACACATGGTCCACTGGGATATCAAAATAACCCATTGACTGCCCAGAATGAAGATCACAAGCAAGAACACGATCTGCACCTGCTTCTGTGATTAGGTTTGCTACTAGTTTGGCTGCAATTGACTCACGCCCTTGAGTCTGAATCAATCACAAACATGTTAGCAGAACACACATATATACATAAGATTATCTTCCTATTAAAGCAAATTTAATTCCACCTTTCTATCTGCTCGAGCGTAACCAAAGTAAGGGATGACAGCTGTGATGTTTTTGGCTGACGCCCTTCTGCAAGCATCAATTGTTACTAGAAGCTCCATCAGATTTTCATTAGCAGGGGGGCTGGTAGGCTGCACCAGATACACATCACACCCCCGCACACTCTCTTGCAACTGAACATAAATTTCACCATCTGCAAACCGTTTTATTTCAATCATTCCAAGATCAAGACCCATGTACCTTGCGATTTCCTAAAAAGAAATAGAAACAAGAGGAAATATAACAGGCTGAAGAAAATTATGTATATAGAATTATGATAATGTCAAAAGTAACTAAGTGTGGAAAAAACAAAAAGCTCGCTGTAAAGTGTAAACAAGAAATGGGTTCAGAACTACAGGACCATGGTGCTGATTCCAATTACAATTCTTTACTGAAAACCAGTGCTGGACATACCAGAAAATGTTGCTATAAACAGCATTGGCTAATAGTTACAGAATAGCAGCTCTATGACAGAGGAAAAAATAGTGATTGAGCACTAGGAACTAAGAGACACGTCCAAAAATAAGTAGCTTAATAGAATAATAGCTTAGTAAAGATGACAGAGAACAAAAAAATCAATCTTTTTTGTTTACTAGTTTTGCCAAATTATGGGGACAAGGTACATCGAATTATATGTTCCGAACGATTAAGTACATCAAAGATTGAAAACTAAAAATCTAAGATTTAACTTTTAGCCAAAAGGATTATTCACGCAAAACCTGTCCACTTTCAGTTTGATAGGAAACTGACAATGGTTGTTATCAGCGGGATGGTGTATTGGTATTTGCTTCTGAACTTCCTATTCAATTCATAAAACAAAATTTTAGCCTTGATACACAAGCAAGGAACATGCCATGTGCAATGATAGCTTTGTGATATTTGAATGGTTTCATAGCCTAAAATAATACACTGTCACATTTTGACTAGCCTTTCCAATATATCATGGAAATCAGTATACACATGAAAAATGAATAAATGACATGGAATACCTGAGAAAGTTCAGAATTTGCAGTGCCTGAGAAAATTTTAAGCCTTCCATTAATGACTGAGTGATTCAGGCGTCCAGCTTGCATGAAGTTGGGCAGCATCACGTCATTTATAATCGGCACCAATGGTTTCCCATTCAATGATTTGCTAATCTCACACCTCTGTAAAATCTTGAAATTAATCTCTCAACTTCATATACCACATAGTTCCAAGTACATGTTCTAATGTCAATTGGAAGTTTTATAGCATGTCAAATGATTATTTGTTAAGCAGTGTAAGACTGCAATATATTTAGATCCTCTCCTTAATCATATATTTTCAAAAATAATGCTAAACAATCTGAAAGAGCAAATCAATCAGAACTCCAGTTTCTAAAGGTTGCAGCATAAGTTTTAAATTTAAGTCAAATTCCAATGGTTCATCATCAAATCTTAGGTTCATTGGTTTACACCACTTTCCTCAACTCATCAAAAAGGTAGGTTTAAACTAGGACAATAAATTAGGTATAACATTTCCAAATTGCGACCGGAGATTCGAATTACGTTTTTGATATGATAATCAGTTAAAATATACCAAATCATAAAAAAAAACATTTATCAAAAAACGGTCAGTTCGATTAATACTCGAAGAAGTTTCAAATCAACGAATCTAATCTAGAAAAAACAATCGACGCATTAACAAAACTAATTACAGAAATCAACAACGCTAAACACGAACGTGATTAAAGGAGCATTCCATTAATCTTTTAAAATTTTCCATCATTACCTACGATAAAACAGGAGTTCAATAAGAACCGTAAACTTACGATGTTGCTAGCGGAAGCAGGAACACGGGAGTAATTGTAAATGAAACGACGGCGCCGGTAAACCGGTGACGACGACGACGAAGTTGAACATGACGACGGAGATGGCAGCAGTAGAGACGCCATCGAGATTGCGTAGGAATAAGGCTAGGGTTTCCAACGTTAGTTTCTGTGAATGCAAATTGTATGGCGCTACTTTCTTCTTCAGAATCTACCTGTGGTTGGTTCTATATGTAGGTAACAGTTGCAAGTCGCATGTTTGAAATGACGTCACCTAGTTATTCCCTAAAAGGCCAAAATCACCAAAAGGCATAAAAGTGAAGGAACCTTAGCCAACCATTGGAAACCCGGTTCGAAACGTACATTACGTCAAGCATTATTGTTTAAATGAGTATATTAATACCGTCATCAAAACGAAAACTTTTATCCGAATACCCCGGTTCAGCGTAAAGTTTTTTTATCTCTCTCGTTAAAAAATTTAAGAACGTATCATTTTTGCTGTTTTTAAATCTTTACAACTTATTTTTACTATCATAATTTTGATTATAGATATCATAGTAATTCTTTAATTCACACGTTAAAAAAATGTTATAACTGTTTTTAATAACATAATTATTATAATTAACATAATTATTATAATTTTTAGGCATATATTCTGTTTTTGATTTTCCACTTGGAAGTGGAAAATACCAAATTGAGGATGAGATTTGTTTGTGGATAGAATTTGTTTGGCCTCGGAATTTGTCTTTTACAAAAGGGTATTTTGTTATATGTAGTTGCTTTATATAAAATGGTATTTTATTATGTAACCTCTCTCAAGTAACTTTGTATAACTTTGATACACTAAATAATAATTTTGAAGCATGCCTATAAATAATGTTTTAAATTTCTGAAATGGCGTGAAAAATAAAGGTTTGTGTTTAATATAAACTACAGATTATGACACAGTTTTCGAGTTTTGTTCGTATACTTATTAGTGTGAATTTTTTATGAATTAGATTAGCTTGTCAATCTGCAAACACAACCTGTATAACACCCATATTTCAAATCAATTAAAAGATATGCCAAGATTTGCAATAGTCTAAATTGCTATTTTGTGATTCTATATAACGTTGATTCATGCATATAATAGTGCAGCAAACTCACGTAAACGACATTACAAATTACACATTTTGATTCATGATGAACACAATTATAGTATATAACCAATAATTTTACTTGTGTATTGTAGAAAAACGTATAGTAATTCGAATAAAAACGTATTATGTTTGACCCAACTCATTTTCTAACAAAATGTACATCAATCAACTGAAAACGTATTATATTTTTACCCAAGTCGTTTATAAAAGATGTTTACATGAGAATGTAAATCAGCTAAAATTTATATTGACACATGCATAAACTAAGCACATAGGCTTAGAGATAAATATTTGTTTCACCTTTATCATTTTAATCATACCGGTTAATAAAATAATGTATATATGATTTCCATCTAAGTTTTAATATGAATATTAAAAATCTGAAAGCCGGAAGTAACTTCAAAACAAAATTAAAGTTTGTACATTGAAATAGTTTTCATAGTCTATCTCAAATCCAATTTTATTTTTTTTAAATACGAGTAATTAATTGCCGTCAGCACTTTTCAAAAGTCTCTTTGTAACATCATGCCCCGTCTACCACCAATATTGTCCGTTTTGCCCACTCGGAGCTCACGGTTTTGCCTTTGGTTGCTCGGGTGAAAACTTCCCAGAGAGGTCACCCATATGTCCCTAGATTGTTGCAGTTAGAGCACGCTTAACTGTGGAGTTTTCATGTGCCCCACAGCCAGCTAAGCCGAAAATGCGTTAGTGATGTAAGAGGTGGATCGTTACTTATGAGACATGAATCTCTCCTATTCACGGCCGATGTGAGATTGCCTAAGATGTTACATCTTTAGGAAACAATTTTACTTACGTTTCCTATAGTCATAGGTAACTAGTATACGTCTTGATATTTACATTGTTTTCTATTAACATATAACAACTTGATCATATTGTAAACGTTTTAAACGGATTTTAAACTCATACATGAATAAGTTGCTTAGTGTGAACCCTTTTGAGGTCATACATCAATAATATTATTGTCATTTATTGTGCCTTGGGTATATTGTTACAAAACTTGCTACCTAAAATTAAAATTATAAAGGACACGTGTTTATATTCATGCTGAATAGGGTTGTACATGATTTAAACATGCACCACACGATCAAATGTGGGTTGATATCAATGATCGAAAAGCAACATGACACTAGAACGAATAATGGACTGCCGAAAAGTCAAACGCAATGTTTTAAAAACCGGTATTTTATGTGTACCGGATTTAGCTAAAAAATAGTTCAACCGTTTCAACCGGACACACTAACTAACCATATAATTCTATAAAAAATACAACTTATACTCAAATAAGTTTCCAAAAAGTATACAAATTTATCCAAAATCAATTCAAAAAGTACTCAAATTCATCTAAAACAATATAAAAGTACTCAAATTATAATAATTTTTTTAAATAAAAGTGCATAATAAGATTATGACATTGGCGTGTTAAACGCATCAAATTCATGATCGTTTAAAAGCCGAAATTTTGTGATTTTTTTGAAACCGGAAATACTGGAAAAACCGAATCAAACCGCCGGCACGATCGATCGAAAGAACCTGCATAATACCGGAGGGTTTCGTACCGGATTACCAGCTGGCAAGCGGTTGAACCGGTCGAACCGGCCGGTTCAAACCGGTTTTTAAAACATTGGTCAAACGGTCCCAACTTAGGTTGATTTAAGTTGGTCGGTTCACTGTTCCAATAATCGATTAGAATCACGTTTAGTTCATTAGTCATGACATCAAATATGCTTTCAAATAGAGGTATAAAACAACACGTCAATTTATTATAATAGTGTGTTTAAATTTGATATAATTTGAGTCACTATTCTAAAGTTTTCACATATATATAACATGCCATCAATTTGTTGACATAATGCGCAACTACACATGTTTGATAGTTTGATACACTGTGTCATTTAACACACAACTATTTAATGGTGAATCAAACCCTATACAATTAATGAGTCATGATAAATAGTTAAGAATGCGACTACTTAAAATAATTGTTAAACACTAATAAATAATCCTAAAGTTAGAATTTTACTTGACGACAGTTTTGGAATATATTTTAGCTTGTAACATAACTCAAAAAACCTTTCGACGTTAGTGAATGCTAAGCATCTTTTGATTAATATGACCCGATTCTTACTATATTACACTAGCACACATTATTTGAGTATTTCTAGAATGGAATTAGATGTTGTCGTACTCATGTAGTCGTGAACTTATTCGTGGTAATATTTTGAACAGTCACATGACTTGGTAACCGTTTTTAAAACCATATCTTACTTTAACAATGGTCTTTTGAGATTATATATATTGAAGTAAAATTTTGTCATCAAACAAAAGTCAATCCTGGATTGAATGTTCTTTATGATTATTTTTTATTATGCAATATTTTTTTGTATTTTAAAAACTATATTTAATCATTGGATTTGCCTAGATAAAGGTCAATGGTTGAAATCATTTTGTAACTGTTGCTACAAGATTTTGATTACAAGTACGAATCAAATTCTCCTAGCAGTGCCAATGGTGATTACAGCCAGAGCCCAACCAAAACCAGTGTGTGTTTAATGTGATTTCGAGTATTGAGTTGTGCTACTGAGGTTGCATATCATCAGTTCAGTCTGAATGTGGTATTTATAGTAGGTTCCTCTGGAGAGCCCAGGTGGTGCATCTCTCTTTTGGGGAGTTTGTTACATGCCAGTCGTGTACCTTCTCTGTCTGCTCTTGTATTATTTCTTTTTTCCGTATAAAGGCTTGTCTTCTATAGTTGACCTTGATCATCTGACACATTTTTTGTCTTCTCATGTCCAGGTCATGAGGTAAGCAATTTTCTTGTCTGTTTATTGGCTTAGGTTACTTGAAAATAAGCTAAGTACATGTTGGAGTACCAAGGTTCCAGCCGTGGTTTACTAAGTTTCCTTTGTTCGTGTTTTCTGATCATACCATTTACCTCCTGTCAGCCGCGGTATGGGTCCTTGGCCGTGATTTGTCCTAGACGTAGTTCTTGCCTTGACCGTGGTTTACCTTCGTCTTCGACTGTGGCTCGTCTTCTTTCAGCCGCGGCTTGTACCTCCTCCAGCCGCAGCATCTATCTTGGCCGTGATACACCCCCAGCCGCGGCTTACACCCTGCCGTGCCAAGTGCTTAGATCAGCCGTGGCTTACCCCTTGTGACCTCCTTTAGCCGCGGCTCATACCCCTTGTGACGTGCCTCCTTCAGCTTCGTGCCTCCAGCCGCGGCCTTATGCCTTGGCCGTGACTTGTGGTATTTCCTTGATGTTAGTCGGTGTATCCCCATCAAGCCCCCTAGTCCGGTGTTATGATTTTGTCATAGCATCGGATTATTCAAGTTATGATGCCTTGATTTGACGGTTGACAGCCTACTGTTGGTAGGCCGGCTTCTTGGGACCTTCTCACCTTTTGTCTTTTTGTGTTCTCCCCTTATAAATACCCCTTTCCCTTTCATTTTATACTTTCAACATTTTAGGGTTTTGGAAAACCTCTATAGCCGCCGCCCCCTTCCTCGTCATTTCCACCGGTTAGTTTTCCGTTTCTTTGCTCTTTTCTTTTTGTCTTACGTAATGGAGGGTCGGAATGATATGGCCAGTCAACGGTCATCCGTGACTCGACCGTTTCTGGAGACCTTCGTCGCGCGGTACGGGATCCCTCAAGGATTGAACCCCGCCGCCCCTCCTGCTTCGGCTTCCGTTTGGGATGCCCCTGCGGGCATGGTGGCCCTTTACACCGCCTTTTTCAGTTGTTCAAACTTTCGAGTACCCGTTAGTCGGTTCTAATGCGAGGTTCTTCGTTATTATACGGTTCATCTGACCCAGATAGTACCCCTAGGTTTAATTCAAGTATCAATTTGAAATTTCCTGTCGCGCTCTTTCCTTTGAGCATGAAGTCAACTTGTTTAGATGCTTTTATAAAATTTCCCGAGTCGGTGAGTGGGTTACTTTTGAGAAGAGGAAATCTCCTATGCCGAGTCACATCACTCGTACCCTTACCAGCCTAAAACATTGGAAAGATCATTTTTTCTTTATATCGTCACGGATTATCCCTTTCCAAATGCATTGGTTGGATTCTGAGCAAAAGTTGGTCGATCCTTTTCCCCGAAAGGGGGAATATAATGAGTCTGCTTATGAGTTACTTTGGTCAGAGCCTACGTCTCCCCGTCCGTTTTCTGAGCATTTCTTGGTTGCGGTTGGTGTTAGCCGCATCTGGACCCAACCGCGTCTGCGACCAATGATGTTATTTCGCGGAGAACGTAAGTGTTTCTTCTTGAAGAGTTGTATATGTGTTTGTTGTGGCTGATGTTCTCTTTCTTTTTTAGGTATGGGCTTGTTTGATCGGATGAAACTTTCTGCTGGGGCGGAAGTGGTGGAAACGACCGAGGCTATTCCGGAAGGGGAGCCATCTATTCTGGATGCAACAGTTGGGTTTACGGTTGAACCCGGTGAACCGACTTCTGTTGTTTTAGGCAAACGGAAAGGGTCTGCTTCCGATGTAGGGGGTGTCTCGTCCCCTCCTCTTCGTAAGAAATTAGTTAGTCGGAAGGTTGGGTTGGGTGCCCCAGGCTTGAAACCCAATTCTTCACCAAAAGCCCCAGCCGCGGGTGGTAGGGTCTTGGCGTCTACTGAAAGCGAGTCGAGCCCGGACGACTGTTCTTCGTCAAGCAATTCGAAGGGTGCATCACCCGGTCTTGGTAAGTCTCCTACTGATCAGGAGGATGACACTGTAAGTAATCCTTTGGGCAATTTTGTTCCTGATTGGCCATTGACGAATGGCACCATACTGGAAACTCCTAATTTGTGCAGGTAATCAACTTTTTGATATGTTTTTTGACTTTGTCCGCAATGTTTGGCAGAATTTTTTCATATCTGGTTAAAGTTTGTTTTCATGGTCTTTTCCAGGAGTTTTTGCAGGCAGTTCGTACTCCTGCTGAAGCTGCTCGTGATGCCTCGCTTTCTCATCGCGAGTTATCGAGGGAAGGTTGCACTGCCGCTGTGAATGCTTTGTTTTCATTCATTGAAACCCATCAGAGGTATGCCGAAGGAGTAATAAAGAAGAGGGAACTAAAGAGGCAAGTTTCTGAACTGACAGAGAAATGTGCATCATTGGAGTCCGATAAGCTGACCTTTCGGAGTGCCATGAATGAAAAGGATTCCGAGATAGCCGCTCTGCGTTCTGAGCTTCAAGCTATCAAGGATGTGGAGAAAGCGCGGGTGGCGGGTTTGGAAGATACCATTACAAGCTTGCGACATGATAGGCGTTGGCTTATTTCTACAGGCATGCGTCAAGCGTTTGAGAAAGTTCGAAACATCGACGGATTTTTGGACATGCTTGCGGGTATCAACTCTTTGGCAGATTCAGTTGGTTTTAATGCTGGCTTGAGAGAGGGAATTCGATTGGGAAAGGTGGGTAAGAACCCTAGTGACGATCCAAAGTATGATCCATCCGCCTTTTCTAGACTCAAGGATCTTTCTGATGATTTTGATAGCGCCACCTTTCCTGTTTCTGACACTATTGCTTCTATGCAGGAGGCGGACTTGTCCACCATACAATTGTTTTTGGCTCCTAACCCATGATCTGTTCCTTTTTGTTGAGACTGAACTTTAGTTATTATGTATGTGTTGTACTCATTTTGGGATATTTATTATGGTGACAGAGTGCTCTTTATTTTGGTTTCTGCCCAATGTATTTTGCTTGTAATCTGGTTGTTTTGACTTTTTCACTTGTAACACCCTGCGATACAATTGGTCGAATTTTTACCTTTTTTGATCCGAGCTTGGTCAGGTTCTTAGATTTTTTTCCAGACGCGGCTGGGTTTATGTTTCGGTTTTTTTACCGTTTTTTGATCCGAACTTAGTCGGATTCTTAGATTTCTTCCAGACGCGACTGGGTTTATGTTTCGGTTTTTTACCGTTTTTGATCCGAGCTTGGTCGGGTCCTTCCCAGTCGCGGCTGGGATATCTTTAGGCTTTTTACCTTTTTGGATCCGAACTTAGTCGGATTCTTAGATTTTTCCCAGACGCAGCTGGGATATCTTTAGGCTTTTTACCTTTTTGGATCCGAACTTAGTCGGATTCTTAGATTTTTCCCAGACGCGGCTGGGATATCTTTAGGCTTTTTACCTTTTTGGATCCGAACTTAGTCGGATTCTTAGATTTTTCCCAGACGTGGCTGGGATATCTTTAGGCTTTTTGCCCTTTTGGATCCGAACTTAGTCGGATTCTTAGATTTTTCCCAGACGCGGCTGGGATATCTTTAGGCTTTTTGCCCCTTTTGGATCCGAACTTAGTCGGATTCTTAGATTTTTTCCCAGACGCGGCTGGGATATCTTTAAGCTTTTTGCCCTTTTGGATCCGAACTTAGTCGGATTCTTAGATTTTTTCCCAGACGCGGCTGGGATATCTTTAGGCTTTTTGCCCCTTTTGGATCCGAACTTAGTCGGATTCTTAGATTTTTTCCCAGACGCGGCTGGGATATCTTTAGGCTTTTTGCCCTTTTGGATCCGAACTTAGTCGGATTCTTAGATTTTTTCCCAGACGCGGCTGGGTTTATGTTTCGGTTCTTTACCGTTTTTGATCCGAGCTCGGTCGGATTGTGTATTTCATTGTCGCAAGAATATATTACCTTTTTTGACAAATGTATTAGTATGTAATCATATGGTGCTCGTTTGCACCTTCTTTAGGAAAATTTGATTACAAGACTTTGAATTTCATTTACATGTAACATTTGCGGAGCTGAGCTCCGTTCCAGGTACGAGGGATACAGGTCCCATCCAGGTGAGCCAGTTTGTATGCTCCGTTTCTTCCTGCTTCGATGACTTGGTACGGCCCTTCCCATCGCGGGCCTAGCTTTCCTTGATTCTCCACTTTGCTAGCTTCATTGTCCCTTAGGACGTATTCTCCTTCTTTGAAAATCTGTTTTTTGACTCGAGAATTGTAGTATCGCTCGACCTCTTTTTTATGCCTTGCCTCCCGGATAGCGGCTACCATCCTCCGTTCTTCTAAGAGATCTAGGTTGAGCCTTAGCTCTACATCATTGTCAATTTCTTTTGCCATCGACACCCTTCTTGTTGGGATTCCAACTTCGGCTGGTATTAGTGCTTCAGTTTCATATGTGAGACTGAATGAGGTTTCACCAGTGCTGGTTTTGGGCATCGTCCTGTGAGCCCATAGGACGTGTGGCAATGCTTCTATCCAGCTTCCACCTTCTAGGGTTAGGAGTGTCTTGATCCCCTCTACGATGCTACGGTTTACTCTTTCCACCTGACCGTTTCCTTGTGGATGCGCCACTGATGTGAATATTTGCTCGATCTGTAATTCTTTGTACCACTGGCTCAATGCACCATCGGTGAACTGCTTTCCATTATCCGTTACAATGAATAATGACAGCCCGAAACGACAGATGATGTTTTCCCATACAAACTTTTTAACTTGCTGCCCTGTAATTGATGCCAGTGGCTTGGCTTCTACCCATTTCGTGAAGTAATCTACAGCGACCAGTATGAACTTGACTTTTCCAGGTCCCTCAGGAAAAGGTCCAACTATATCCATTGCCCACTTTTGGAATGGCCAAGCAGAGGTTACGGGTATCATGTCATTCTTTGCTCTATGCGACAAAGGCGCATGCTTCTGACAACTATCACAACTTCGGATTTCTTCTGTGGCAGCTTGGTGCATTCCCGGCCAGTAGTAGCCTGCCCCTTTCGCTTTTCCCACAACCATTCGCGGCCCTGCATGGATTCCGCAGATGCCCATGTGTATCTCACGGATCACGTAGTTGGCTTCTTCTGGTGTAAGGCATCTTAGCAGAGGCCCCAAGTATGACCTGCGGTAGAGAAAACCTTCTATCAACTCATATTGCAGTGCTTGTGACTGTGTTTTCCGTGCTTCTGCTTTGTCATCTGGCAAGGATCCATCTGTAAGGAATCGAACTATATGCGTCATCCAATTGGGCTCCGGCATGGCTTCAGTGACATTTACTTCCTTTTGAGATATGGATGGTGCTTCTAGCACCTCCACTCTCACTTGATTTGCCAAGTGCCCAAAGGTAGTGGATGCAAGTTTACTTAAGGCATCTGCTTTCTTGTTTTTGCTTCGTGGAACGTGAAGCACCTCACACTCTTCAAACTTTGAAATTAGGTTTTTTGCTGTCTCCAAGTATAGTTTCATGGCTGGCTCTTTAGCGTCATAAGTGCCATTGACCTGATTAGCTACCAGCATCGAATCGACATGTGCTTTGAGTTTGCGGACTTTCATTCTATGAGCCAGCCTCAATCCTGCAAGTAGGGCCTCATATTCCGCTTCATTGTTATAACTTTTAAAATCAAGTTTTAAAGCGTAAGTAACCTCCAGCTGGTCGGGTCCTACAAGGATCAGACCCGCTCCTGAACCCTCGTCATTCGACGCCCCATCAGTGTGTAAGTTCCAGATCTCCTCTTTTCTCTCTTCTTCCGACGCACCTGCTTCACAAGGAATTTCAGTAATGAAATCAGCGATTACCTGCCCTTTTATGGCGGATCTTGGTCTATACTGTATATCAAAAGCTCCCAGCTCGATGGCCCATTTTGCTAATCTTCCTGAAATTTCTGGACGCCTAAGCACTTGTTGTATCGGATGCTCCGTTTGTACTTCTATTTCGTGAGCTTGAAAATATCTTCTGAGGCGTCTGGAAGCATGAACAAGTGATAACGCCAGTTTTTCCATGGGTGAGTACCGGGTATCTGGATCCTTGAGGGCTCGGCTGACGAAATAGATAGGTGTTTGAGTTCCTTCCCGGTCTGTCATCAACACTGCACTGATTGCCTTGTCGCCGGCTGAGAGGTACATGGTTAGCTTCTCTCCTACACTAGGAGCTACCAGTGTGGGTAGGTTACCCAAATATTTCTTCATCTCTTGGAAGGCGTCTTCCGCCTCTGCCGTCCAGTTGAAGTTCTTTTTCCCGAGACAATTCTTTAATGTGGAAATGAAAGGAAGCGCGCGTTCGGCGTGCTTCGCCAAGAACCTGTTCGGAGCCACCAGTCTCCCGTTTAGGGTTTGTACCTCCTTTAATGACTTTGGCGAAGGCATCTTCATCAATGCCTCGACTTTTTCGGGGTTAGCTCGTAACCCATCTTTCGTGACCATCACCCCTAGAAACTTTCCTTCATCAACCCCAAACGAGCATTTTTTGGGGTTTAATTTCATGTTAATGCTTCTCAAAGTGGCAAATGTTTCATTTATATCTTGTAACAAAACCTCCTCGTTTCTACTTTTGATGACTATATCGTCAACATAGACCTCCAGGTTTCTTCCAATCTGGTCGCGGAAAGTGCGATCCATAAGACGTTGATATGTAGCGCCCGCATTCTTTAGTCCGAACGGCATTTTAGTGAAGCAGAAAATTCCTGCATCTTTATAAAACGCTATCTTGTCTTCATCCTCAGGCGCCATCTGCACCTGGTGGTAGCCCTTATATGCGTCCAGAAAACACTTTAACGGGAAGCTGGCCAATGAATCTATTTTGAGGTCGATCTCTGGGAGGGGATAACAATCTTTTGGGCATGCCTTGTTTAAATCCTTGTAATCTATACACATTCTCCAGGATCCATCTCCCTTTTTGACCATCACCGGGTTGGCCACCCACGTTAGATATCTCACTTCCCTCACTATTCCTACTTCTAATAACTTTCGAACCTCATCTACGACTGCCCGGCTTCTTTCTTGCCCCATATAACGCCTCTTCTGGGCTACTGGTTCCTTTGAACTATACGTCTTGAGTTGGTGTTCGGTCTGGCTTCGGGGCACGCCTGTCATGTCTGCAGGTTGCCAAGCAAACATATCAAGGTTATTCATTAACAAATCCCTTAACTTGCTCTTCGTTTCTTCATCAAGCTGCCCACCCACTGTTATCTTTTGATCCGGGAATGAAGGATGCAGCACCCATTTTTCTTGGGTCATTCGGATGGACTCTCTTCCTTCGTTCCTGACGCTGGTTATTGCCTCCACGGTCCTGCATTCTTTGTTTGACTTCAGGGTAACTGTCACACCCCCAAATTCCCACTCGTGGTGTCAGTCCACGTGGGTGTGACGTGGCCAGGATCACAGCTCATGGTCATATTGAACGACTCTATATGAGTTACACAATCACACAGGTATGTAAAATAACATAGTTTCATTCAATATGTAGCGGAAAGTGTTTTAACATCATAACATAAATAATTTGCAGCAGAAAGTAAATTGTTTAACAGACACTACATTGATCAAATTGTTTTAAAAACACATTAAATGCACACAACGCCTAAGACATGAGTCTATATGAAAGCCAGAATCCTTAGTGTGTCCTTGTGCGTGTGCTCCATCAATTACCTGAGAATACATGCGAAAAGTGTCAACTAAAAAGTTGGTGAGTTCACAGGTTTAGACAGACACAAATAGTAAACAGATATATACTGGGTATGTTAAGTTTAGTTGTTGGATCTACGATCCGTGAGTGTGTCATGTCATCTTACCGAAACTCGACTGTTTCCATTTGCCTCCGCGGGTCATCGCTGAACCCGACATCAACATCGATATTACGCTCGTTATGACATCCAGTCAACGTTGTTGCCGAGTGGGGCTAGTCAAACCCAGTAGTACTACGTAATAACGACTCGTTTGTCATACAATTGACGGTAAGGATAAGTGAGGACTTTATGCGATAAAAGTTACACTCGGAAATAGTTTTCACAACATACCAGTCATATACCCAAAGTAGTTGCATAGTAATCTCACCCCAATAGTTTAGCAAAACAGTTAAAGAGTAAAAGTGGGGCCGTAAACTCACCTGAGTTAGATAATGCGTTTGCTCAACAAAGTTAGCGTAGCTCGCCGGCTAGTAGTCACCTATATCACATAGGTACTATGAGTTCGTGTTCACATGTGTGGGTCTCACCGGACCGTGTTAGTGTTCAACAACACTAAGTGGTTATGTGGGTCGAGTTGACCGTGTTTGACCGTGTCGATCGTGCTTGACCAAACGACCCGTTGGTGACGGTTTTGGATTCAAGTGCTCGTGTAATGTGCGATTTAGTGTCGTGTGAAGTGTACGGATACCAAGAATCATTCCTATGAGGAAACTTACTATTTATAGTAAGTTCCTATTTTAGGAAAGTTTCCACATTAGGCAAGTCATGCATTAATTCACATTCCGATTGTTCTAACATGCATATTTATCCTAAATGAGCATGTTATCAAATAGCACATCGTTACACATAGCCGGTTTAACATAGTTTGCGCGTAAAAGTTTCCATAATTAGAAAGTGTGCACAAACAAGCATATTTCACCAAATTTAACAATCAACATCATCTAGTATCATTATCTTCGTCCTAAATAGTCATCTAATCATACCCGTTATGACTAGCATGTTCCTATTCACGATTTGGCAAAATAAAGTTACTATATTTAGTAACTCGTGAGAAATACATGTGACACCCCGTAATTTCCAGGTCAGCATCTCATTTATTTAAATGTTTATTTAAATGCATTATGTACACGTGGCACTAGAATTAGATTAATTTAGTGTGACACGTGGCACGACAGTACGAACACTGACACATGACTAGATAATTCGAGAAATTATCGAGAAACAGCACACACGTGTCAAAACACACGAACGTTGGTGAACATCACAGCACTTAAGCACAGAAACACTTCACAAGTCAATTATGACTAATAATTGACCAATAGAGTCCAAACAACACCCGAACGATGTTTTATGATCGAGAAACGGGCAAGAATGGGCCCAGAACAACAAAACAAGCTTATTGGGCCTTACGGATGGGCCAGGCGGTACGCCAGACCCGGAGCACCCAAGGCAGGCGTTGCGCGCGGATGGAAATGGAGCGCCTCACCTGGCTGCCTCCGCGCGTAACGACGGGGTCAGACCCCCACGTCAGGCGTTACGCCTGGCAGTGTAACACGCAAAATCTTGTTTAAATCAAGATTAATCATTACTTAGCCACTCTATAACCTATTTCTCGACCACAGGCGTCATAATTCGACTTCATCTTCTTCTCCCACCTGCAAATCACTCCTGGAAGCCATTGGAGCACCTTTGAAAAGCTTGGGGTGAAGAACTTGGAGCTTAGGAAGCTTGAGGAAGCCATTGTGGGTGCATGCTTATCATCATCACCAACTCCTTCTAGCAGCTGGAATCCCTTCTTCAACCATTTCCAGAAGCCTCATAACCTGCTCCAGGCCCCAACTCGTGGATTTGAAGCTTAGTGAGGTAGTATCTACACTCAAAGTAGCCTAAAAACACCTCTAGACCCACATGCAAGCCATTTTGGCCACATGCAATCACTAGCACTTCACACGCACGAATTTTCCTTTGTGTTAATCTGGGTTTGTTAATTTTAAGGTGTTTCATGATGATCTAACATGATTATAATGCATTTCGTGACGATCCATGATGATGTGAGTCATTAATATGTGTTATTTGGTCTTGACTCAATGAAAAACCCACATGCATGTATGATCCATGACATGTGGGATGATTTTCAGTAATTAGATATGCATCTTGATGTTGTTGGAGGATGATTACATGTTTAGATGGTGTTGAAATGATTAAAACTATGATTTTTATGAATCTTTCTATTTATAGTAACTTTTATGTTACAAGTGAATGATTTGGTGGAAATAATAAGCATGCATGTATGTAAAATTGTTGTTAGGATGATAATATGATGGTTTGACTTGTTAGAAAGTGATTTTGATGATGTTTGTAGCCATACTTGTCATTATTACTATTTTTAGAAACTTTTCTAGTTAGGATGTTGATAGATGATGAATTTGGTTATGTGGACATGATTAAATGTTGCTAGAAGATAGATTGTGATGTTTGGTGATATGAAAATTGGTTTAGAAATGCTTAGATGGTCATTTTATGCTAAAACCACAAAGTTACTATATTTAGTAACTTTATTGTTACAAAAACCGACTTAGGAATATGTTGAATGACTTGAGCATGCTAAATGATTTATTAGGATATAATATGAGGTTTAGATGCTAAGTTAGATGGTTTCCGATGTCACGTATGCTAAAAATGGAAACTTTCCATTTTAGGAAACTTTTATGCACTAACATGCTATAAACGACGTATATGAACTTGTATGATGATGTGTTATGTGTTAACATGACCCCGTAGGACCATTGAACATGCTAGAACTGTAACACCGATATGCTTTGTGAACTTTCCATAAATGGAAACTTACTATAAATAGTAAGTTGTCCATAGACGCGATTTGCGCGTTTTGCACACGACAAACACTTACACGATTGCTACACAATTCACAACCGACACACGGTTCACCAACGGGTCGTTGACTTGACACGGTCAACTTGGTCAAACACGGTCAATGTGGACCAACACAGTCAAACACGGTCAATGTGGACCAACACAGTCAAACACGGTCAATGTGGACCGACACGGACACACATGAACAACCAAGGGTCGTCGGACACAAACACGAGCACTAACACGAACACTAGCACAGTCACTTACACAAACTCACGTACGATATACGCTATAGGTTGCCGGTGACCGACGTGCTACTTGACGATTAAGGAGCTTACGCTTACATACATTCATTTCACTAAGGTGAGTTTACGGCCCCTCTTTACTCTTTTTCAAACGCTTTTAAATAGGGGGAGAATACTAGTTGCATCGAGTCAAACATTATTGCTATTACAAACATTTTTGTGTATGCTGGTTTATTAGACAAACATTAAGTGTTGAACTCGTATTAAGCCCTCACTAAGTCTTACCGTTAATGTACAAACAACGTGGTAGATTTGGATGGATCCATTAGGGAATGACTAACCCCACGGGGCACTATGTTGACTGGATGTCATAACCCGTGCAAATTCTGACCTAACTTGCTATGCATACGAGGCATAGCGGAGGCAAGGACAAACAAGTCTAGTTCGGTAGTGACGCACTGACACTTTGGGCCTAGGGCTCGGTACTAACATTTGATAAACAGCATGACACACTTTCATTACTATATGTATATCAAAACCTGTGAACTCACCAACCATTGTGTTGACGCTTTTTCTAACTTGTATTCTCAGGTAACTAGCTGACTATGGAGCAGGAATGCACATTAGGGATTATGGGCATAGGATCCCGCATTCATGTTATCAGTCTTTTGAAAAACAATTACTTTTGGGGTTATGTTTAAACAATGATGTGTTGACAATTTAATTTCCGCTGTGTAAACAACTATCTTTCCGCTGCATGTTATGATAACTTTATTTTCCGCTGCAAACTATTTTATTATGTGTATGTGTCAAACTTGGATTTGTAAACGCATATAGTGTTGTTCTATATGACCTTGAGCTGTGATTCTGGCCACGTCACACCCACGTGGACTGACACCACGAGTGGGAAATTGGGGGTGTGACAGACTGGTATCAGAGCCTTGGTTATAGGGAACTAGGTTTGCATGTAGTAAACTTAGACTATGGCCATTGCTCAACTCTAGACACTACACGTAGAACTTGCACATTGATGACATTGTTACTTATTGAACTGTTGCTTACTAACGTGAAACTTACAGGATGGCCGACAACAACAGCAACGCTAACAGGAGCGCAGCTAGACCCACGGACACAGATGATTTGGCGGCAGAGAGTCGTCGACGGATCGACGATATCGTAGCCCAGGTTGACGCAGAGATGGATAGATGGGCACGACACGCGGAGCGAGCTCGGTATTGGGGATGGCTTCCGCAGATCATCCGAGGTTGGATCATAGCCGAGAGGGTACCTACACCCCGGTATCGCAGTGACGCGCCGACCGATCACCGACTGCCACCACTCGGAGTGCCGCTGGAGCAGGCATTCGCTGCCCACGTGGCATTCTCTCGACGGGAGGCCATGAGGAGTGGCGAACTGTCGAGCGAGGTCCGAGTCCTTCGCGAGAAGAACGATAGACTGGAGAGGCAGAACGAGAGACTGGAAGAACGCAACGACAGACTGGAGGCACAGGTGGAGACTCTACGTCTCCAAGTGTCTCAACTGATGACCCAGCACGGACAGATCGTTGATATCATGCAGGAGCATGATGTACGCATCACTGAGAATCGGACAGACATAACCGAGACTCAGGCGATGGTGCAGGCCAGTGATGCCATGCTTAACGCATGGGCTGCACAGTTTATTGAGGAACCACCACAGGAGGATGGTCCTGAATTCGAGGCCGAGGACCTCAAAGAAGAGGACTTTGATGAGGATCCTGATGAGGATCCGGAGGAGGATGATGATGACGGAGACGTTGCTAGCGACATTTCACACGTCTCTATGGATTCTGACTAGTGGACGGTTGTATTTTGTACTTTCTTATTTTGGCCTAGACGAGCGGGATGTGCTCGAAGAACTTATTATGTATTTCCTTTTGAAATTATTGTACTTCAAGCTTATTATTAATGAGAATTATGTTTTGTCTTACTTATTACATATTGACCATGATTGCTTTGACTTGACAACTAACATGACATATGATCTGACTTCCGACACAACATCTGACTAACATTCTGACTTACTAACATTCTATCCCTTCCGTATAGAAAATATCTATGGCGGGAAGAGGACCACATGCACGCCCTCCTAGACGAACATTGGACGCAGCCGTCATTAAGATGATGGTTGACAGACGAGTTAACAAGATACTGGCAGAGCACGAGGCAAACCGCCTTGCTAGCGAGGCCAGTGGCTCGAACAACGGATCACAAGGCAACAACAACAAAGGATGTTCTTTTAAATCCTTCCTGAACTGCCACCCACACAAATTCAAGGGGACTGAGGGAGCTGTGGGGATGCTCCGCTGGGTGGAGAAAGTCGAATCTGTATTCGCCATGTGCGAATGTGCTGAAGAGAACCGGGTGAAGTTCGCAACTGGAACACTGGAAGGACCAGCCCTCACATGGTGGAATACCCATGTACAAACCCTGGGGTTGGACGGTGCCAACTCCATGCCATGGGCTGATTTCACCTGATTACTGCAAGAGGAATACTGTCCTCGTGATGAGATCAGGAAACTGGAAGCCGAATTCTGGGTACTGAAGATGGTCGGCTCTGAGATCGAGCAATACTGCACTCGATTCCATGAGCTGTGTAAGCTATGTCCGGCTATGGTGACGCCGGAATACAAGAAGGTCGAGCAGTTCATCAGTGGGCTGCCCGAACAGATTCAAAGCATGGTGACTGCGTCTGACCTCACCACCATCCAACCACTGATCAGACTGGCTCATAAACTGACTGATCAAGCTGTAGCTCAGGGCAAGCTACCCAAACGAGGCGAACACCTAAAGCCTCAAGAAAGCCAGAAAAGGAAGTGGGAACCTAGTCAGCACCAGTCTCACCAACCTCAGCAACAACAACGATCTGCACCTGCTAGAGCATTTACTGCCACCCAACCCGATGACAAGGGGAAGGGTGTATATCAAGGGAAGTACCCACTGTGCAACCGATGTTCATACCACCACTTTGGGCAATGTGAACGATACCGTTGTCTGAAGTGCGGAAGACATGGCCACATGGCCAAGGACTGCAGATCAAAGTTTCCAAGCAACAACAACAACCACAACCAGAACCAGAACAACAATAACAACCAAAACACTCTCAAGGGGTGTTATGAATGTGGCAAGCCGAGCCACATGAGGAGGGACTGCCCTCAACTAAAGAAGGCCGGAGGAGGAGCGGCCAAGGGTCGAGCGTTTGTGATTGGCTCGGGGGAAGCCAAAGACGATCCTAACATCGTAACCGGTACGTTTCTTTTAAATAATGTCTATGCTAGCATATTATTTGATACCGGTGCCGATAGGAGCTTTATATCTAGTGAGTTTAGCAAATTACTAGATATTACCCCAACACCACTAGATTACAAGTATACCGTAGAGTTAGCTGACGGCAAACTGATTGAAACACAACACATCTTTCGAGGATGCGTCATGGTTTTGGCGAATCACGAACTCGAAATCGATTTGATGCCGGTGACTCTTGGAAGCTTTGATGTGGTCGTTGGAATGGATTGGCTATCCGCTAACCAAGCTGAAATCGTATGCAACGAGAAGATCGTACGGGTGACGTTGCAGAACGGAGAACAGATCTCGATTCAGGGGGAAAGACAGGGAGTACCTCTAAACATCATGTCATGCATGAAGGCGAACAAGTACCTACAAAAGGGATACACTGCCATACTAGCCCTCATCGCAGAGCAACCAAAGAAGGAGAGGAAGATTGAGGACATCGCCGTAGTCCGCGATTTTCCCGAAGTGTTTCCCGAGGATCTACCTGGATTGCCTCCGAAACGACAAGTCGAGTTTCAGATAGACCTTACACCTGGAGCAGCACCGATTGCCAAAGCTCCATACCGACTAGCACCGACTGAGATGCAGGAACTGTCTAACCAGTTGCAGGAGCTGTTAGACAAGGGATTCATCAGACCGAGCTTCTCACCTTGGGGAGCACCGGTCTTGTTCATAAAGAAGAAAGACGGATCATTCCGTATGTGTATCGACTACAGAGAGCTGAACAAGGTGACGATCAAGAATCGATATCCCTTACCGCGAATAGACGATCTGTTTGACCAGTTGCAAGGGTCAAGCTACTATTCGAAGATCGATTTAAGATCGGGTTACCACCAACTAAGGATACAGGAAAACGATGTCCCTAAGACTGCTTTTCGAACCCGATACGGACACTACGAATTCTTGGTTATGCCCTTCGGACTAACCAACGCACCAGCTGTATTCATGGATCTCATGAATAGAGTATGCAAACCTTACCTTGACAAATTCGTAATAGTATTCATCGACGACATTCTGATCTACTCTAAGAATCAGGAAGAACATGCTGAACACCTGAGGCTAGTTTTGGAATTACTAAAGAAAGAGCAATTGTACGCGAAGTTTTCAAAATGCGACTTTTGGATACGCGAAGTCCAATTCCTTGGACACGTGGTTAATGAGCAGGGAATTCACGTAGACCCAGCTAAGATCGAAGCCATTAAGAACCGGGAAGCACCCAAGACTCCGACGGAGGTGCGACAATTCTTAGGTCTGGCCGGGTACTACAGAAGATTCATTGAGGGATTTTCAAAGATTGCTCAATCACTGACATCCCTGACACATAAAGACAAAAAGTTCGATTGGGGAGACAAACAAGAAGCTGCTTTCAATCTGTTGAAACAGAAACTATGCACTGCACCCATCCTATCCCTACCGGAAGGATGTGATGACTTCGTGGT
The DNA here is from genome assembly GCA_009363875.1 of Mikania micrantha. NCBI lineage: Eukaryota > Viridiplantae > Streptophyta > Magnoliopsida > Asterales > Asteraceae > Mikania > Mikania micrantha. The sequence continues at coordinate 2,738,254 of CM018688.1, read as the reverse complement.
ATATTGCGACGCTTCGAAACAAGGACTCGGTTGCGTGCTGATGCAACGCGAGAAAGTGATAGCATACGCTTCACGCCAACTGAAGGTGCATGAGAAGAACTACACGACTCATGACCTTGAGTTGGGAGCCGTGGTGTTTGCCTTGAAGATCTGGCGACACTACTTGTACGGCACGAAATGTACAATCTTTACCGATCATAAGAGCCTACAACACATCTTCGACCAGAAAGAGTTGAACATGAGACAACGAAGGTGGGTTGAACTCATAGGTGATTATGATTGCGCCATCAAGTATCATCCAGGTAAAGCCAATGTAGTGGCCGACGCGTTGAGTCGAAAAGAAACGACAAAGCGCGTGCGTGCACTACAACTCACGATTCATTCTGAATTGCCAAATCAGATACGAAACGCACAACAAGAAGCTCTAAAAGCTGAAAACCTTACTCTTGAAGCCATGCGTGGCATGGATAAGCAAATAAAGGCAAAAGACAACTGAGCTTACTATTTAATGGATCGAATCTGGATTCCACGCTACGGAGGATTGAGAGAAGTAGTGATGGATGAAGCTCACAAGAGCCGGTATTCCGTACACCCGGGCTCTGATAAGATGTATCACGATTTGAAGACAACCTATTGGTGGCCAAACATGAAAGCTGAGATAGCAACATACGTGAGTAAATGCCTAACGTGCTCAAAAGTCAAAGTTGAGTACCAGAAGCCATCAGGGTTACTTCAACAACCGGAACTACCAATGTGGAAATGGGAGCAGATTTCCATGGATTTCATCACTAAACTGCCAAGGACGGCAAGTGGTTGCGATACCATCTGGGTTATCGTAGACCGACTGACAAAGTCTGCACATTTTCTACCGATCAAGGAGACTGACAAGCTAGACAAACTCACTCGGATTTATTTGAAGGAAGTGGTCACTCGACATGGAGTGCCAATCTCAATCATATCTGATCGCGACAGTCGATTCACGTCGCATTTCTGGAAGTCCTTGCATAAGGCTTTGGGCACGAGAATGGACATGAGTACCGCTTATCACCCGCAGACGGACGGGCAAAGTGAGCGAATGATACAGACACTGGAGGACATGCTCCGGGCATGTGTCATTGACTTTAGTAGTAGCTAGGAATCTCATCTACCGTTAGTTGAATTCTCCTATAACAATAGCTACCACACTAGCATTCAAGCTGCACCATTCGAGGCACTTTACGGACGTAAGTGTCGATCACCCATCTGCTGGGCGGAAGTTGGAGACAGCCAACTGACTGGTCCAGAACTGGTGCATGAGACAACTGAGAAGATCGTGCAAATACGCAAACGAATGGCAGCAGCTCGGGACAGACAGAAAAGCTACGCCGACAAGCGACGCAAACCGTTAGAGTTCCAGGTGGGAGACAGAGTGTTACTCAAGGTCTCGCCCTGGAAAGGTGTCATTCGGTTTGGCAAACGAGGAAAGTTGAACCCTCGTTACATTGGACCGTTCGAGATTACAAAACGAATAGGCCCTGTAGCCTACGAACTGAACCTGCCAGTTGAGCTGAGCAGTGTACACAACGTATTCCACATCTCGAACCTCAAAAAGTGCCTATCTGATGAGACACTTGTTATTCCTCTCGAGGAAATACAAATCGACGAACAATTGAACTTCGTTGAGGAATCGGTAGAAATTATGGACCGGGAAACCAAAAAGCTCAAACTCAGCAAAATCCCGATTGTGAAAGTACGATGGAATTCGCGACGAGGACCGGAATTCACATGGGAACGTGAGCTCACAGGTTTAGACAGACACAAATAAAAGTTGGTGAGTTCACAGGTTTAGACAGACACAAATAGTAAACAGATATATACTGGGTATGTTAAGTTTAGTTGTTGGATCTACGATCCGTGAGTGTGTCATGTCATCTTACCGAAACTCGACTGTTTCCATTTGCCTCCGCGGGTCATCGCTGAACCCGACATCAACATCGATATTACCCTCGTTATGACATCCAGTCAACGTTGTTGCCGAGTGGGGCTAGTCAAACCCAGTAGTACTACGTAATAACGACTCGTTTGTCATACAATTGACGGTAAGGATAAGTGAGGACTTTATGCGATAAAAGTTACACTCGGAAATAGTTTTCACAACATACCAGTCATATACCTAAAGTAGTTGCATAGTAATCTCACCCCAATAGTTTAGCAAAACAGTTAAAGAGTAAAAGTGGGGCCGTAAACTCACCTGAGTTAGATAATGCGTTTGCTCAACAAAGTTAGCGTAGCTCGCCGGCTAGTAGTCACCTATATCACATAGGTACTATGAGTTCGTGTTCACATGTGTGGGTCTCACCGGACCGTGTTAGTGTTCAACAACACTAAGTGGTTATGTGGGTCGAGTTGACCGTGTTTGACCGTGTCGATCGTGCTTGACCTAACGACCCGTTGGTGACGGTTTTGGATTCAAGTGCTCGTGTAATGTGCGATTTAGTGTCGTGTGAAGTGTACGGATACCAAGAATCATTCCTATGAGGAAACTTACTATTTATAGTAAGTTCCTATTTTAGGAAAGTTTCCACATTAGGCAAGTCATGCATTAATTCACATTCCGATTGTTCTAACATGCATATTTATCCTAAATGAGCATGTTATCAAATAGCACATCGTTACACATAGCCGGTTTAACATATTTTGCGCGTAAAAGTTTCCATAATTAGAAAGTGTGCACAAGCAAGCATATTTCACCAAATTTAACAATCAACATCATCTAGTATCATTATCTTCGTCCTAAATAGTCATCTAATCATACCCGTTATGACTAGCATGTTCCTATTCACGATTTGGCAAAATAAAGTTACTATATTTAGTAACTCGTGAGAATACATGTGACACCCCGTAATTTCCAGGTCAGCATCTCATTTATTTAAATGTTTATTTAAATGCATTATGTACACGTGGCACTAGAATTAGATTAATTTAGTGTGACACGTGGCACGACAGTACGAACACTGACACATGACTAGATAATTCGAGAAATTATCGAGAAACAGCACACACGTGTCAAAACACACGAACGTTGGTGAACATCACAGCACTTAAGCACAGAAACACTTCACAAGTCAATTATGACTAATAATTGACCAATAGAGTCCAAACAACACCCGAACGATGTTTTATGATCGAGAAACGGGCAAGAATGGGCCCAGAACAACAAAACAAGCTTATTGGGCCTTACGGATGGGCCAGGCGGTACGCCAGACCCGGAGCACCCAAGGCAGGCGTTGCGCGCGGATGGAAATGGAGCGCCTCACCTGGCTGCCTCCGCGCGTAACGACGGGGTCAGACCCCCACGTCAGGCGTTACGCCTGGCAGTGTAACACGCAAAATCTTGTTTAAATCAAGATTAATCATTACTTAGCCACTCTATAACCTATTTCTCGACCACAGGCGTCATAATTCGACTTCATCTTCTTCTCCCACCTGCAAATCACTCCTGGAAGCCATTGGAGCACCTTTGAAAAGCTTGGGGTGAAGAACTTGGAGCTTAGGAAGCTTGAGGAAGCCATTGTGGGTGCATGCTTATCATCATCACCAACTCCTTCTAGCAGCTGGAATCCCTTCTTCAACCATTTCCAGAAGCCTCACAATCTGCTCCAGGCCCCAACTCGTGGATTTGAAGCTTAGTGAGGTAGTATCTACACTCAAAGTAGCCTAAAAACACCTCTAGACCCACATGCAAGCCATTTTGGCCACATGCAATCACTAGCACTTCACACGCACGAATTTTCCTTTGTGTTAATCTGGGTTTGTTGATTTTAAGGTGTTTCATGATGATCTAACATGATTATAATGCATTTCGTGACGATCCATGATGATGTGAGTCATTAATATGTGTTATTTGGTCTTGACTCGATGAAAAACCCACATGCATGTATGATCCATGACATGTGGGATGATTTTCAGTAATTAGATATGCATCTTGATGTTGTTGGAGGATGATTACATGTTTAGATGGTGTTGAAATGATTAAAACTATGATTTTTATGAATCTTTCTATTTATCGTAACTTTTATGTTACAAGTGAATGATTTGGTGGAAATAATAAGCATGCATGTATGTAAAATTGTTGTTAGGATGATAATATGATGGTTTGACTTGTTAGAAAGTGATTTTGATGATGTTTGTAGCCATACTTGTCATTATTACTATTTTTAGAAACTTTTCTAGTTAGGATGTTGATAGATGATGAATTTGGTTATGTTGACATGATTAAATGTTGCTAGAAGATAGATTGTGATGTTTGGTGATATGAAAATTGGTTTAGAAATGCTTAGATGGTCATTTTATGCTAAAACCACAAAGTTACTATATTTAGTAACTTTATTGTTACAAAAACCGACTTAGGAATATGTTGAATGACTTGAGCATGCTAAATGATTTATTAGGATATAATATGAGGTTTAGATGCTAAGTTAGATGGTTTCCGATGTCACGTATGCTAAAAATGGAAACTTTCCATTTTAGGAAACTTTTATGCACTAACATGCTATAAACGACGTATATGAACTTGTATGATGATGTGTTATGTGTTAACATGACCCCGTAGGACCATTGAACATGCTAGAACTGTAACACCGATATGCTTTGTGAACTTTCCATAAATGGAAACTTACTATAAATAGTAAGTTGTCCATAGACGCGATTTGCGCGTTTTGCACACGACAAACACTTACACGATTGCTACACAATTCACAACCGACACACGGTTCACCAACGGGTCGTTGACTTGACACGGTCAAACTTGGTCAAACACGGTCAATGTGGACCAACACAGTCAAACACGGTCAATGTGGACCAACACAGTCAAACACGGTCAATGTGGACCGACACGGACAAACATGAACAACCAAGGGTCGTCGGACACAAACACGAGCACTAACACGAACACTAGCACAGTCACTTACACAAACTCACGTACGGTATACGCTATAGGTTGCCGGTGACCGACGTGCTACTTGACGATTAAGGAGCTTACGCTTACATACATTCATTTCACTAAGGTGAGTTTACGGCCCCTCTTTACTCTTTTTCAAACGCTTTTAAATAGGGGGAGAATACTAGTTGCATCGAGTCAAACATTATTGCTATTACAAACATTTTTGTGTATGCTGGTTTATTAGACAAACATTAAGTGTTGAACTCGTATTAAGCCCTCACTAAGTCTTACCGTTAATGTACAAACAACGTGGTAGATTTGGATGGATCCATTAGGGAATGACTAACCCCACGGGGCACTATGTTGACTGGATGTCATAACCCGTGCAAATTCTGACCTAACTTGCTATGCATACGAGGCATAGCGGAGGCAAGGACAAACAAGTCTAGTTCGGTAGTGACGCACTGACACTTTGGGCCTAGGGCTCGGTACTAACATTTGATAAACAGCATGACACACTTTCATTACTATATGTATATCAAAACCTGTGAACTCACCAACCATTGTGTTGACGCTTTTTCTAACTTGTATTCTCAGGTAACTAGCTGACTATGGAGCAGGAATGCACATTAGGGATTATGGGCATAGGATCCCGCATTCATGTTATCAGTCTTTTGAAAAACAATTACTTTTGGGGTTATGTTTAAAAAATGATGTGTTGACAATTTAATTTCCGCTGTGTAAACAACTATCTTTCCGCTGCATGTTATGATAACTTTATTTTCCGCTGCAAACTATTTTATTATGTGTATGTGTCAAACTTGGATTTGTAAACGCATATAGTGTTGTTCTATATGACCTTGAGCTGTGATTCTGGCCACGTCACACCCACGTGGACTGACACCACGAGTGGGAAATTGGGGGTGTGACAGACTGGTATCAGAGCCTTGGTTATAGGGAACTAGGTTTGCACGTAGTAAACTTAGACTATAGCCATTGCTCAACTCTAGACACTACACGTAGAACTTGCACATTGATGACATTGTTACATATTGAACTGTTGCTCACTAACGTGAAACTTACAGGATGGCCGACAACAACAGCAACGCTAACAGGAGCGCAGCTAGACCCACGGACACAGATGATTTGGCGGCAGAGAGTCGTCGACGGATCGACGATATCGTAGCCCAGGTTGACGCAGAATGTATCGTTGATACTATGGCGCCTAATAAACACAGTCCGGGCCTTCCCAGAATGACATTGTAAGATGACTGTGCTCCGATCACTATAAAGGTCATCGTGATCTCTCTCTGTCCTTCGTCATTCCCCACCACCACAGGGAGTTGTATTTGCCCGACAGGCTGCACCACCTCACCAGAAAATCCTGTTAAGCCGTGAGTGCATCTTACAAGTGACCTTTGGATAGCTTCATCTAGCTGCAAAAAGCGGTGCTCGTACATGATTTCCGACGCGCTACCCGTGTCGACATATATCCGGTGCACATGATGCCCTGCAATAATGGCAGATATGGTTAGTGGGTTACTTGCAAAGTTTCCCCCCCTTATAGGTGGGAATGACATCTCTTGTTCCATCCATGGCTCCAAATGATCAGAATTGCGTTTAATGCTACATGTGCCGCGTGGCCTTTTGAGTGCGACAGTTGGTCGTAGCTGATGCAGCATAAAAATCTCCTTTCTCTTTTCACCAACTTGCGGCACCTTCTGTAGTTCTTTTATCAAATGGGAGAGTTTTCCCGTCTTGATAGCTGACTCTATTTGCCTTCGTAAGGAAAAGCAGTCGTCCGTTGCGTGCCCATTCTCTTTGTGAAATTCGCAATACCTATCCATGTTTTTTCGTGGTCCGGGCCTCAGGGGTGCGGGTTTGGTGAATTTGACATTCTCGGTTGCCAGGATTTCGCCTGGGGTTTTAGTAAGAGACGACAGCTTCACTTCGGTGTCTATGGCGGGCTTCCGTGGAGCTCCAAACCGAGGTTGAAAGGGTTCTCTGGGTATAAAACGGGGTTGGTAGTGGGGTTTTACCCATCTTCTTTCTCCCTGGCCTTTAGACGGGTTCCACCCGGGTTGTGCCTGTTTCTTTGGGGTGCGATCCCTTAGCTGCTCGCATGCCTTCTTGCCCCGTACAAATGCCTTGGCTCTTTCCATCATCTCATCCACTGTCCTTGGAAGATTTTCGTGGAATCTTTCTACCAGCTGATCGTTTTTCACGCCATGGATAAATGCAGAAATTCTCAAGGTTTCACCTGCCCCTCTGACCTGCATGCTTTCTTTGGAAAAGCGTGTGATGAAATCATCTAGAGACTCGCCATCCTTTCGCTTGATATTATGCAGCTCCGTTGGGTCCTTCATCGATTTTCGTTGCTGGCTGAAATATCTCAGGAACTTTTCCTCCAGTTCTTCGAAGCTACATATCTCCCCCACTGGGAGACTATCGAACCAGACTCTTGCTGCGCCTGTAAGTGTCTGGATGAACATGTGGCACCAAACAGGCATGGACCATTGTTCAACTTCAGCTGCACCTATGAATATGGCCAGGTGATCATCCGGGTCTCCCGTCCCGTCATACTTTCCAACATTCGCTGGCATCTTCAGCTTTGGAGGGAATGTAAACTTGGCTATCCTAGCGACAAATTTAGATTTTGCACGTGCAGTCGAGGGACGGTAGGGCTTGCCGTAGTCGTCTTCAAATTCCAAATTTTTAGGAATTTGGTTCTTCACTCCGTCTTCTTTCCTAACTCTTTGCATTTTGGGTTGGCTTGTTTCGTTGTCTTGCCTCACTTCTGCTTCAACAACATCTTCATCCACGTCCTCAACTAGGATTTCCTCCAAAGTAATCGCGAGCGTTTCGTCTGATAGACATTTCTTGAGATTTGAGGCGTGAAACACGTTGTGTACACTACTCAATTCTTGCGGTAGTTTTAGTTCGTAGGCCACGGGGCCTATTCGTTTAGTGATCTCGAATGGTCCGATATAACGAGGATTTAACTTTCCCCGCTTCCCGAATCGAATCACTCCCTTCCAAGGTGAGACTTTAAGGAGTACTCGGTCTCCCACTTGGAATTCCAATGGTTTGCGCCTCTTGTCAGCATAGCTCTTTTGTCGGTCTCGAGCTGCTGCCATTCTGTCACGTATTTGCACTATCTTTTCAGTTGTTTCGTGCACTAGTTCGGGTCCGGTCAATTGGCTTTCACCAACTTCCGCCCAACAGAGTGGTGATCTGCACTTACGTCCGTAAAGTGCTTCAAACGGTGCAGCTCCAATACTGGTGTGATAGCTGTTATTATAGGAGAACTCTACCAAAGGTAAGTGAGTCTCCCAGCTGTTACCGAAGTCAATCACACATGCTCGAAGCATGTCTTAAAAAGGTCTGGATGGTTCGTTCACTCTGACCATCCGTTTGTGGGTGATAGGCAGTGCTCATATCCAATCTTGTCCCAAGCGCCTTGTGTAAGGACTTCCAAAAATGTGCCGTGAAACGGCTGTCTCGGTCAGATATAATAGAGATTGGGACTCCGTGTCTGGATACGATTTCCTTTAAGTATATTCGGGTCAATTTCTCCAACTTATCGGTTTCTTTGATCGGTAGGAAATGTGTCGATTTCGTGAGTCGGTCTACGATAACCCAGATGGTATCGCAACCACTTGCTGTCTTTGGCAGCTTGGTAATAAAATCCATCGAAATCTGTTCCCATTTCCATACTGGAATTTCCGGTTGTTGGAGCAACCCTGACGGTTTCTGATATTCGACTTTAACCTTGGAGCAAGTCAGGCACTTACTCACATACGTTGTGATTTCTGACCTCATGTTAGGCCACTAATACGTTGCCTTTAGATCGTGGTACATCTTGTCAGAACTTGGATGTACTGAGTATCGGCTCTTATGAGCTTCATCCATTACTACCTTCCTTAATTCCCCATAGCGTGGGATCCAAATACGATCCAGTAGGTAGTAAGCTCCGTCATCTTTCTGTTTCATTTGTTTGTCCATCCCTCTCATGGCCTCGAGAGTAAGGTTTTCAGTTTTCAGCGCTTCCTGTTGTGCGACCCGTATTTGATTGGGTAGTTCGGAGTGAATGGTAAGCTGTAGTGCGCGTACGCGTTTAGTTGTTTCTTTCAGGCTTAGTGCGTCGGCTACTACGTTAGCCTTCCCAGGGTGATACTTGATTGCACAGTCATAATCGCCTATTAGCTCGACCCATCTGCGTTGTCTCATGTTTAGTTCCTTTTGGTCGAAAATGTGCTGTAGGCTCTTATGATCAGTAAATATTGTGCACTTGGTGCCGTACAGATAGTGTCGCCAGATCTTCAGTGCGAACACTACGACTCCCAACTCTAAATCGTGAGTTGTGTAGTTCTTTTTGTGTACCTTCAATTGTCGTGACGCATACGCTATAACTTTCTCGCGTTGCATCAACACACAACCGAGTCCTTGCTTTGATGCGTCACAGTACACCGCAAAATCCTCGCACCCGTCTGGTAGCGATAAGATTGGTGCACTGCACAATTTCTGCTTCAACAGATCGAAAGCAGCTTCTTGTTTTTCTCCCTATTCAAATTTCTTGTCTTTGTGTGTAAGGGAAGTCAATGATTGCACAATCTTCAAGAATCCCTCGATAAACCGCCTGTAGTACCCGGCCAACCCTAAGAACTGTCGCACCTCAGTTGGAGTCTTAGGCGCTGCCCACTTCTTGATTGCCTCGATCTTGGCTAGGTCTACGTGTATCCCTTTCTCGTTTACTACGTGTCCAAGGAACTGAACTTCGCGAATCCAGAAATCACATTTAGAGAACTTTGCGTATAGTTGTTCCTTCTTCAGCAGTTCTAAGACACGTCTCAAGTGATCGGCATGTTCTTCCTGAGTCTTAGAGTAGATCAAGATGTCATCAATGAATACGATTACGAACTTATCGAGATATGGTTTACACACCCGATTCATGAGATCCATGAATACTGCCGGTGCATTAGTCAATCCAAAAGGCATGACTAGGAACTCGTAATGTCCATACCGTGTTCTGAATGCTGTCTTCGGTATGTCTTCCTCCTGTATTCTAAGTTGATGGTAACCAGATCTTAAATCGATCTTCGAATAGTAGCTGGATCCTTGTAGTTGGTCAAACAGGTCATCTATTCGAGGTAGAGGGTATCGATTCTTGATTGTTACCTTGTTTAGTTCCCGGTAGTCTATACACATACGGAATGAACCGTCTTTCTTTTTCACGAATAAGACCGGAGCTCCCCAAGGTGAGAAACTCGGTCGGATAAATCCTTTATCTAACAACTCTTACAGTTGATTAGATAACTCTTGCATTTCAGTAGGAGCCAATCGGTATGGTGCCTTGGCTATTGGTGCAGCTCCTGGTGTTAAGTCTATCTGGAGCTCCACTTGTCGTGCTGGTGGTAGTCCCGGCAGATCGTCAGGAAAAACTTCCGGATAATCGCGAACAACATCGATGTCCTCGATCTTCCGTTCCTTCTTTGGTTGTTCGGTGATAAGGGCTAGGATAGCCGTGTATCCTTTCCGCAGATATTTGTTAGCCTTCATGCAAGTCATGATGTTTAACGGTATCCCACGCCGTTCTCCTTGGATTGAGATCTGCTCTCCACTTGGCAACGTAACTCGTACAATCTTCTCCTTGCACACGATCTCAGTGTGGTTTGCAGATAGCCAATCCATTCCAATCACCACGTCGAAGCTCCCGAGAGTTACCGGCATTAGGTCAATCACCAGTTGATGGTCTGCTAGTGTTAGAACACACCCTTTGATGATATGTTGTGTTTCGATAAGTTTGCCATCAGCTAACTCTACGGTATACTTATAATCTAGTGGTGTTGGTGTCATATCAAGCAATTTACTAAATTCACTAGAGATAAAACTCTTATCGGCACCGGTATCAAATAATATGCTAGCGTAGACATTATTTAAAAGGAACGTACCGGTGACGACGTTTGGATCATTTTTAGCTTCCCCGGATCCGATCACGAATGCCCTCCCCCTTGCTGGGTTGCCACCTGCGTTCTTGTTTTGCGGGCAATCTCTGCGCATATGCCCCGGCTTCCCGCAAGTGAAGCATCCCTTCAATGTATTATCCTTGTTGGGGTTAGGGTTGGGGTTTGATCGGCATTCCTTGGCCAGGTGTCCGTTCCTGCCACAGTTGGTGCACCGAACTCTTCGGCATGGGCCGTGATGGTGGTATGAGCAGTTGTTGCATTTGGGGTTGTTGCCCCGATACCCCCCTTTGTCCTGATTGTTTGGTTGGGTGGCAGTGAAGACCTTGGCAGGAGTAGGTCGGTGTTGAGTTGGCTGTTGGGGTGAAAAGGTACGGTTGTTGCTGGGTTCCCACTTTCGCTTGGGTTCTTGGGGTTTCAGGTGTTCACCCCTCTTTGGTAGTTTCCCCTGGGCTACAGCCTAATCAGTGAGTTTGTGCGCCAAGCGTATCAGTGGTTGGATGGTGGAGTGGTCAGATGCAGTTACCATGCTCTGAATTTGTTCCGGCAATCCACTAATGAATTGCTCAATCTTCTTGTACTCCGGCGTCACCATTGCCGGGCATAGCTTGCACAGTTCGTGAAACCGAGTGCAGTACTTCTCGATTTCTGACCCTACCATCTTGTGTACCCAGAATTCTTCTTCCAGCTTCCGGATTTCGTCACGAGGACAATACTCCTCATGAAGCATCCTTGTGAAGTTCTCCCAAGGTATGGAGTTTGCGGTGACTAGTCCAAGTGTCTGGACATGGGTGTTCCACCAGGTGAGTGCTGGTCCCTCCAGTGTTCCTGTGGCATATTTCACCCGGTTTTCTTCCGAGCATTCGGCCATAGAGAAAACTGACTCCAGCTTCTCTATCCAACGAAGTAGTCCCACTGCTCCCTTGGTACCCTGAAACTTGTGAGGGTGGCAGCTCAGGAAGGCTTTAAACGAACACCCCCTTGCCGCGCTCCCTTGGGATCCTGTGCATCGGAGTTCAATGTAACGTGTTAGTGTCGGTGTTGCCTATGCTAAGTTAGTCAGGTTAGGTAGATGTTAGTACCGTTGTTAGTACCGCTTGTCTCGCTAGCTTGTCGGTTTGCTTCGTATTCTGCAAGCACCTTGTTGAACTTGCGTTCAACCATCATGTCGATTCTGGCCTTCTCGGCCTTACGTTTGAGTCTGAGGGCATTGGTTCCTCTTCCGGACATGTTTCTATATGGAGGGGTTAGAGTGTTAGTCAACATATGTCAGAGTGTAAGTCAATGGTTAGAATAGTTGTCATGTCAGACGTCAAGTTAGATATCATAACAGAGTTTGTATTAACAGCAGTCATAACAATAAGGCAGATAATAATAAAGCATAATTTTCATAAATACCAAATTTTGAAGTACAATAATTTTAAAGGAAAGTACAATGCAAGTTCTCCGAGCACATCCCGCTCGTCTAGGCCAAAATGAAATAAAAGTAAAACAATACAAAGTAAGAAAATCCGCTAATCTGAGTCCATGGAGACATGGGAGATGTCACTAGCTGCGTCCCCATTATCATCATCCTCCTCCGGATCCTCATTGGGATCTTCGTCAAAATCCCCCTCTTCGAGGTCTTCGGCCTCGAACTGTGGTCCGTCGTCCTCAGCTGGTGGCTCCTCGATAAACTGTGCCGCCCATGCGTTGAGCATGGCGTCGCTGGCCTGTACCATCGCCTGAGTCTCGGCTATGTCTGTCTGGTTCTCAGTGATGCGCCCATCATGCTCCTGCATGATGTCGACCGTCTGACCGTGCTGCGTCATAAGCTGGGACACCTGGAGACGTAGGGTCTCCACCTGCTCCTCCAAACGGTCATTATGTTCCTCCAATCAGTCGCTTCGCCTTTCCAGGCGATTGTTCTTCTCACGAAGAACACGAACCTCGTCAGACAGTTCGGCATTTCTCCGAAGCTCTCGCCGTGTAACGGCAACGTGAGCTGCGAACGCTCTCTCCATCGGCATCCCAAGTGCCGGTAGTCACGGACCTTCAGAAGTGTCACCCTTGTATCGTAGTGGAGGCACCCGCTCTCCCAACACCCAATCTCGTAGGAGGTTAGGTAGCCATCCCCAATATCGTTCCTGAGTCAGCATCTGTGCTCGCCTCTCCATTTCGGCGTCTACCTGGGCCACGATATCATCAATCCTGCGCCGACTCTCCTCGGTCAAGTCATTGACCGCTGGGCGTTTGCCCGGGTTCCTGTTAGCATCCCGGTTGTTATCGGCCATCCTGTAAACCTCAGGTTAGTAAACAACAGTTCAATAATAATAGTAATATCAGTGTGCAAATTGTAAGTGTAGTGTCTAGTGTAAAGCAGCGGCTATAGTCTAAGTTTACTAAATGCAAACCTAGTTCCCTATAACTAAGTCTCTGATACCAGTCTATCACACCCCCAAATTCCCACTCGTGGTGTCAGTCCACGTGGGTGTGACGTGGCCAGGATCACAGCTCATGGTCATTTTGAACGACTCTATATGAGTTACACAATCACACAGGTATGTAAAATAACATAGTTTCATTCAATATGCAACGGAAAGTGTTTTAACATCATAAGATAAATAAGTTGCAGCGGAAAGTAAATTGTTTAACAGACACTACATTGATCAAATTGTTTTAAAAACACATTAAATGCACACAACGCCTAAGACATGAGTCTATATGAAAGCCAGAATCCTTAGTGTGTCCTTGTGCGTGTGCTCCATCAATTACCTGAGAATACATGCGAAAAGTGTCAACTAAAAAGTTGGTGAGTTCACAGGTTTAGACAGACACAAATAGTAAACAGATATATACTGGGTATGTTAAGTTTAGTTGTTGGATCTACGATCCGTGAGTGTGTCATGTCATCTTACCGAAACTCGACTGTTTCCATTTGCCTCCGCGGGTCATCGCTGAACCCGACATCAACATCGATATTACGCTCGTTATGACATCCAGTCAACGTTGTTGCCGAGTGGGGCTAGTCAAACCCAGTAGTACTACGTAATAACGACTCGTTTGTCATACAATTGACGGTAAGGATAAGTGAGGACTTTATGCGATAAAAGTTACACTCGGAAATAGTTTTCACAACATACCAGTCATATACCTAAAGTAGTTGCATAGTAATCTCACCCCAATAGTTTAGCAAAACAGTTAAAGAGTAAAAGTGGGGCCGTAAACTCACCTGAGTTAGATAATGCGTTTGCTCAACAAAGTTAGCGTAGCTCGCCGGCTAGTAGTCACCTATATCACATAGGTACTATGAGTTCGTGTTCACATGTGTGGGTCTCACCGGACCGTGTTAGTGTTCAACAACACTAAGTGGTTATGTGGGTCGAGTTGACCGTGTTTGACCGTGTCGATCGTGCTTGACCTAACGACCCGTTGGTGACGGTTTTGGATTCAAGTGCTCGTGTAATGTGCGATTTAGTGTCGTGTGAAGTGTACGGATACCAAGAATCATTCCTATGAGGAAACTTACTATTTATAGTAAGTTCCTATTTTAGGAAAGTTTCCACATTAGGCAAGTCATGCATTAATTCACATTCCGATTGTTCTAACATGCATATTTATCCTAAATGAGCATGTTATCAAATAGCACATCGTTACACATAGCCGGTTTAACATAGTTTGCGCGTAAAAGTTTCCATAATTAGAAAGTGTGCACAAGCTAGCATATTTCACCAAATTTAACAATCAACATCATCTAGTATCATTATCTTCGTCCTAAATAGTCATCTAATCATACCCGTTATGACTAGCATGTTCCTATTCACGATTTGGCAAAATAAAGTTACTATATTTAGTAACTCGTGAGAAATACATGTGACACCCCGTAATTTCCAGGTCAGCATCTCATTTATTTAAATGTTTATTTAAATGCATTATGTACACGTGGCACTAGAATTAGATTAATTTAGTGTGACACGTGGCACGACAGTACGAACACTGACACATGACTAGATAATTCGAGAAATTATCGAGAAACAGCACACACGTGTCAAAACACACGAACGTTGGTGAACATCACAGCACTTAAGCACAGAAACACTTCACAAGTCAATTAACATATAGTCATCTAACCTCATCAAAATCATCATGGATCATTACAAGATCATCAAGTCAGTAAGTAAATCACCAAATAGCATATCTAGAACATCACAATTTCGTGTTAATGGTGGTGATGGTGATGCATGTGGCCTAAGTGGCTTGCATGTGCGATTACAAGTGATTTTAGGCTAGATTGAACACAAGAGCTACCTTACAAGGCTTTAGAACGTCAAGGAAAGGCTAGAGCAGATCTGTAGAAGCCCTAATCCTTGCTGAAATGATGCTAATCGCGAGCAAGAAGTAGATATGGTGTTCTTTGGCTTCAAATCTTCAATGCTCCTCTAGAATGTCTTCGAAATTGCTCCTCAAGGACCTCAAGTGGCTCCAATGGCGTTCACAGAGTGATGGGGGTCGAAGAAGATGAGTTTCAGTCGAGAGAAGTGGTGTAGGGCGGCAGAAATGATTAACATTGGGTTTATAAAGATTTTATGCGTGTTGGGGTCGTCGCGTACCGCGACAATTATCCAAAAAGCATCATCGCGTACCGTGATGATTAGAATAATCATTCTGTTCCCGAAACACGCCGCGTACCGCGATGGTGGCAGATGATCGGTCGTCGCGTACCGCGATGGTTTTCGGAGAATTCAAATTCCCCTGCCCAGGCTTCGCGTACCGCGATGGCCCATTTAGGTGCCCATCGCGTACCGCGATGGGTCTCGGTTGAGCCCAATAAGCCCAATTTCATGGTTTTGAGCCGAATTTCTCGTATTTCTCGAATACGATCATCGTTTCTCGACACATAAGTGTTGTTCTACTAACTTAGGTTCTCCGGAACCTAATTGTGCAGTGTAAGTGTACTGTGGTTTGATCCATTCACCAACGTTCGTTATTCAAGACACGTGCGAGTTTTGTGCGATAATTCCTCGAATTATCGGTGTGTTTGGTCCGTTGTGCCACGTGTCACACTAAATACAAATATTCTAGTGCCACGTATGAAATAATAATACACATTATTATTAAAATAAAATAAATGCTGACCTGGAATTTGCGAGGTGTCACAGTAACCACCCCACCTGGCGTCGGGAATTTAATCGCAGAATGTATCGTTGATACTATGGCGCCTAATAAACACAGTCCGGGCCTTCCCAGAATGACATTGTAAGATGACTGTGCTCCGATCACTATAAAGGTCATCGTGATCTCTCTCTGTCCTTCGTCATTCCCCACCACCACAGGGAGTTGTATTTGCCCTACAGGCTGCACCACCTCACCAGAAAATCCTGTTAAGCCGTGAGTGCATCTTACAAGTGACCTTTGGATAGCTTCATCTAGCTGCAAAAAGCGGTGCTCGTACATGATTTCCGACGCGCTACCCGTGTCGACATATATCCGGTGCACATGATGCCCTGCAATAATGGCAGATATGGTTAGTGGGTTACTTGCAAAGTTTCCCCCCCTTATAGGTGGGAATGACATCTCTTCTTCCATCCATGGCTCCAAATGATCAGAATTGTGTTTAATGCTACATGGTCCGCGTGGCCTTTTGAGAGCGACAGTTGGTCGTAGCTGATGCAGCATAAAAATCTCCTTTCTCTTTTCACCAACTTGCGGCACCTTCTGTAGTTCTTTTATCAAATGGGAGAGTTTTCTCGTCTTGATAGCTGACTTTATTTGCCTTCGTAAGGAAAAGCAGTCGTCCGTTGCGTGCCCATTCTCTTTGTGAAATTCGCAATACCTATCCATGTTTTTTCGTGGTCCGGGACTCAGGGGTGCGGGTTTGGTGAATTTGACATTCTCGGTTGCCAGGATTTCGCCTGGGGTTTTAGTAAGAGACGACAGCTTCACTTCGGTGTCTATGGCGGGCTTCCGTGGAGCTCCAAACTGAGGTTGAAAGGGTTCTCTGGGTATAAAACGGGGTTGGAAGTGGGGTTTTACCCATCTTCTTTCTCCCTGGCCTTTAGACGGGTTCCACCCGGGTTGTGCCTGTTTCTTTGGGGTGCGATCCCTTAGCTGCTCGCATGCCTTCTTGCCCCGTACAAATGCCTTGGCTCTTTCCATCATCTCATCCACTGTCCTTGGAAGATTTTTGTGGAATCTTTCTACCAGCTGATCGTTTTTCACGCCATGGATAAATGCAGAAATTCTCAAGGTTTCACCTGCCCCTCTGACCTGCATGCTTTCTTTGGAAAAGCGTGTGATGAAATCATCTAGAGACTCGCCATCCTTTCTCTTGATATTATGCAGCTCCGTTGGGTCCTTCATCGATTTTCGTTGCTGGCTGAAATATCTCAGGAACTTTTCCTCCAGTTCTTCGAAGCTACATATCTCCCCCATTGGG
The DNA here is from genome assembly GCA_009363875.1 of Mikania micrantha. Classification (NCBI taxonomy): domain Eukaryota; kingdom Viridiplantae; phylum Streptophyta; class Magnoliopsida; order Asterales; family Asteraceae; genus Mikania; species Mikania micrantha. The sequence continues at coordinate 2,720,955 of CM018688.1, read as the reverse complement.
AGACTATCGAACCAGACTCTTGCTGCGCCTGTAAGTGTCTGGATGAACATGTGGCACCAAACAGGCATGGACCATTGTTCAACTTCAGCTGCGCCTATGAATATGGCCAGGTAATCATCCGGGTCTCCCGTCCCGTCATACTTTCCAACATTCGCTGGCATCTTCAGCTTTGGAGGGAAGGTAAACTTGGCTATCCTAGCGACAAATTTAGATCTTGCACGTGCAGTCGAGGGATGGTAGGGCTTGCCGTAGTCGTCTTCAAATTCCAAATTTTTAGGAATTTGGTTCTTCACTCCGTCTTCTTTCCTAACTCTTTGCATTTTGGGTTGGCTTGTTTCGTTGTCTTGCCTCACTTCTGCTTCAACATCATCTTCATCCACGTCCTCAACTAGGACATCTTCAAATTCAAGCTGAGCTTGAACCTCCTTTAACAGTTGCTCTTTCTCTTCTCTTTGCAACAAGAGAAGGATCTGCTTACGATTTTGTGCCAGGAATTCCGGGGTGATCTCCGGGTTCCCGATATTTCCGTTGTTATCATTAAACAAACCCTTCCCCTTCCCCTGGATCACCGTCGTGCCTCCTGGAGATAATGTGGTGTGACTTTGGTTTTCGATCGGAGTGGTTTCGTCTAAGCTCATGGTGGTGTGATTGTTTGGGACTAGGTCCCACGGATGGCGCCAAATGTTGCTACAAGATTTTGATTACAAGTACGAATCAAATTCTCCTAGCAGTGCCAATGGTGATTACAACCAGAGCCCAACCAAAACCAGTGTGTGTTTAATGTGATTTCGAGTATTGAGTTGTGCTACTGAGGTTGCATATCATCAGTTCAGTCTGAATGTGGTATTTATAGTGGGTTCCTCTGGAGAGCCCAGGTGGTGCATCTCTCTTTTGGGGAGTTTGTTACATGCCAGTCGTGTACCTTCTCTGTCTGCTCTTGTATTCTTTCCTTTTTCCGTATAAAGACTTGTCTTCTATAGTTGACCTTGATCATCTGACACATTTTTTGTCTTCTCCTGTCCAGGTCATGAGGTAAGCAATTTTCTTTGTCTGTTTATTGGCTTAGGTTACTTGAAAATAAGCTAAGTACATGTTGGAGTACCAAGGTTCCAGCCGTGGTTTACTAAGTTTCCTTTGTTCGTGTTTTCTGATCATACCATTTACCTCCTGTCAGCCGCGGTATGGGTCCTTGGCCGTGATTTGTCCTAGACGCAGTTCTTGCCTTGACCGTGGTTTACCTTCGTCTTCGACTGTGGCTCATCTTCTTTCAGCCGCGGCTTGTACCTCCTCCAGCCGCAGCATCTATCTTGGCCGTGATACACCCCCAGCCGCGGCTTACACCCTGCCGTGCCAAGTGCCTAGATCAGCAGTGGCTTACCCCTTGTGATCTCCTTCAGCCGCGGCTCATACCCCTTGTGACGTGCCTCCTTCAGCTTCGTGCCTCCAGCCGCGGCCTTATGCCTTGGCCGTGACTTGTGGTATTTCCTTGATGTTAGTCGGTGTATCCCATCAGTAACCTTGGATGAAATTTGATATCATACCTAAACAATATTAGGTATACGATGGCTACACTTGTCCGAAATGTGTTGCAATAAGTGAAAACACATCATAAATCAAAGCAATATATCTTATACAATATAAATACATATTTTGATAATTAAGATACAATTTGATCATTAAGATACAATTAATTTTATATGAAAGCGCACCAAGCACTCTATAGTGCCCATTCAGACTACAAATAAAATAAAGGTCACTTTGGACTATGAATAAAGTTTCGTTAACATATCGAATAAGATTAATAGGTTTAACAACTTTATATTTTTAAAGATTGATTCGAGGAAAAATGGTCAAAAGAGTATCCACATCATCACATGCAAAAGTTTTGGATAACTATTTAATGGGCCAAGTTCATGAAAATGACAAGAATTGGAAACTACGTACGCATTAGGGAGAAATACTAGTATGGAATTTATTTTTGTTTATATTTCTATGTTTTAAAAACTATAAATATTAATATTAATATTAATATATTGTTTAGGTTAAGAAAATTGTTGAAACAGACACACATGTATGCATATACAAAACGGATTGTATCATATAATAATCTAAAATTTACGAGTTAACACTTAAACTCAACCCTGACTATTTATTTTAAAAGTTGAAAATAAACGTGTGGTTTACAAGAAGGTTGAATAAAAAATGAGTTTAAAATAAAATAAAAAATCATGACATACTGTTTTATTGCTAAAAAAACAATAATTTTTCTAAATTAAACTACTATAACGAAATATTTTGTGCAAAATATTGTGTTTGACTAAAATACTCTTATACCTAATATTTATGGACATGATATTCACATATACAAGGCCGGCCCCTATTTGCGATGCACACATATAATGTATATATTTGTGGGCCCTTAAGGTGTAAAAGTAAAAGTGTACTAATTATATCGTTATTTTACTTATTTTATGAAAATAATGCTAAAAGCGTGAGGATAATTAACTTCAAACGACAACTTTGAGCCGGTAACTCTTTTGGAACTACCTCTCTATCCCAACTTGTGCTAGAGTAAGGTTTGTATTCATTCTTCTCCCCTAGACCCTACTAAAATGTAAAGATATACTGGGTAAGTTTGTTTGCTTGTTTGTTTGTTTGATATTCACATCGACGGTTGTACATGACCAGCGTTCAACATGACCAAATCATGTCGAGGTTGAGCCAGATGACCTAAAACCAGCAAAACATTAGAAGAAAGGCTGGACCACTAAGAGGTGGATACAAGTATATATGATTAAAGTTGGCTGGACCACGTATACGATAATGCTGGCATAATTAAAGACCAAAATTAAAAACCCCCTTGCAATTATTTACATGCCTTGGGCCATTTTTTTTTCAATGCCCACTTGTAGCCTTACATCCCTAAGTTTCAGGATCAATCGATTCTTCACTTCTTCCCATGTTTTAGTAGCAACAGGTTAATGTAATTCAAAATAAAAATCAGTAATCCATATTCTCTCAATCTACCTTCTGTCGTCTGCCAAAATTATACCTAACAATCTTGATTCATAACAAAATAAATGGTAAATTTGGGTAAACATTTATTAATTTTGGATTGAAATGAGTAACATTATGACATAAAATGGGTTGAGATAGGTAACACCTTAACACAATTTAGGTCAAGATGAGTAACTTAAAAATTATGTAATATAATAGATTCCAACGGGTAATAATGATTAATAATATATTTGATGTAGAAAATCATTAAAAACTATTCAAATAAACTATTTGTTTAAGTACAACTTATTTTAACTTGAGTGAAATTGATGTTTCTAAACCCAGACTAATTTTACTTAAAACTCATCCTGGTCCGTTGCCCGTCCCAACCCACTCATTTTGTTAGGCATAATCATAACAAACTCGAGTTTCAAAGAACAAAATCAAATAGATTTCCCCAATAGATTAACATAAACACATCTTCTGAAGGGAAAAAAAAATCAATCAAGTTATTAAGTTAAAGATACACATAAATTGAAATTTTTGTGTCGGCAGTTCAGTTTTAAATAATGTAACGCTTTGATTGCATTACAGGTTCAAAAAAAATGCATTGAAATTGCTTGTTCACAATAACAAAGGCTTACAATGAAGGTTTGAATGTTCGAATTCTGCTAATTTCTTACATTTGTTAATATTTTTATTATAATTTTGTTATATTGATATTATTTGTTGCATTTTTAGATTAGTATAGGATTTTGAATTGCAAAACAATAAAGAAACACAAAAAGAAGCATCATTATCAATTAATTATGTTTATTCAGTAATATACCAATATGGTTTCCCATTCATGTGAATTTGGCTTAACCATATTTCTATCAAAGTACCAAAACTCTTTTCTTATGAAGCTTAGACACGTAGGTAGTCCAGTGAGCTAATCTTCTAAACTGCAATTTTTAGGACAGTTGTTAAAAGAGCTTATGTTTAGGTTGATAAATTTTTGGACAAAATGAACAAACTACACATGTCACAGAAAAGATATCATCATATGCATAATAAAGGCAAGATACAATCATGTGCCTAACAAACTAACAAAGGTCCAGGGCTACACCATCTGCTTCTTCTAGGGTGATTTATTAACTTATCTAAAGTTGTATTGTAATCTAAATGGTTTGATTTTTGGCTCTTATTGACAAAAACTCTTGGATCTATCACTGATTGTTGGCTAGGATCAAATTTAAATCTGATGCTAGAACATTATAAATTGTTTTAAATATTGGAAGTTAACGAGATAAGCAGGGGCGTACCTACCATGTGGGGATGTCGACCGACCCCATAAACTTTCTATTTTTAATGTTATATATAGGATTTGATATCGACCGACTCATGAAATTTTTCCTTCGACCCCCATAAAAGTTTGACAGCTCTGATAAAGCTCATTCTAAAACCATTTTAAAACCAAAACATTTAAAATAATACCCAAATAACGCAATAACTTGTATACACCGCAATTTATAGATTAAGTGATTATTATACAATTTCAAAAGTTGAAACTTGTTAGCATGATTATAAACTTTGTTGATTTGTGTATAATTTGTATGTATTTAGGTAATATGGAACAGTTTTTCAAAAGAAAACTTAGTTGAATTTTGAATTTGTTGATTTGAATAGTATTCATTCGAATCCTGCCGAAGGAAAACCAATTTTATCAAATCATCGGCCATCCTAATCAACGAGATGATTTGGCGTACTTTTATTATGTATTTGTGATTTAATTTAGTTTTATCATTTTTATGGCTGATCCGACCCGTCCAATAAAAAAATATTTAACGACAAATAATAATATATAAAAATTTCTGATCCCCATAAAAAAAAATTTGTAGATCCGTCACTGGAGATAAGCAAACTTGTAAGCTACTCAAGACAAACTTTTTTAATTCCAAAACCTATCAAGCTTGCATGAGCTTGAATTGTAGTTTCATTTATCAAATTCATACTTATTATTTTATGTAATAACTAAATAATATATAAAAATAACTAAATAATATACAACTTATAGACCTACCAAATTATAAATATAAATATAAATATAATTAAACAACCAAAGTTATCCGCACGTTACGACGGGGCAGTATGGCTAAACCCGCATGTTGTAACGTGCTGACATTATTAAAAACATATAAAATCATATTGGATCAGTAATGGAGATTCAAGAGTAATAGATTACAAGATTATATTATTTCTCATGTTACAACATAAGAAATTTTTAAGAAGTAATTTAATAAAAAAATATAAGAAAGAACAAACATCACGCAATGTTGTATTTTTACAAACTTGGTTGTAAAGATCGAAATATTGATAAAAACTGTTATACAAGAATACCAATGATCTTCAGTCGGTTTCAGTCTCATTTTTCACGATACCAACACGTTACCTTAAGTCGATATAACTAATGACTTATTTTTCTTTATATAGCGAAAGGCAATTATTGATAAAAAAAACAAAATTATATATGGGAAATAAAATAAAAAACTTAGAAACCTTGGCATTTACAAAATTGAGGGGTGAGTTTTGACTTGATTATGAAGACCGGAACATAGATAAAAAAACAATTATAATAAGCATGGTTGTAGAAATCGCTAGCCGGTAGGCGAGGTAGGGACTAGAGATTAATTTGATTGGAATTCTTATATAAAATTTTTCAAAATTCTATATATACACACACACAAATACACACATCAATATAAATATAATACTTTAAAATTCAAATACTTTTCTAATAAACTTAAAGATAATAAACGAAGTACTTAAAAATTCGAACATTAAAATACTTTAAAGTGAGCAGGACCAACAGGTGTGTAAGTTGATTTTTGTAGAGACGTGAGATCGGTCGTTATTTCGTGAGCAGGTTGATTGTGTGAGCCACGAGGCCGATTTTGGTTGATTGTGGGAGGCACGGATGAAGAAAAACCACAATTGCACCGAAATTTTGGGCTTATATAGTTTATTTTTGGGCTTGACCGATTTTTTTTAACTTAACCGATTAACCCGACTAGACCTGACTAGCTCCTACTTTGACCAATTTTACCCGACTAGGTAAAAATTAATCAGTAGACGGCCGACTAGCGATTAATCACTGATTAATCCCAATTTTTACCACACTGATAATAAATATACATTTATATAAATAAAATAGTTAAATTGTAATATATATAGGGAAAATATCAAATAAGAAGATATTTTTGCCTAATAAGAATAAGAACTTAAAACAGTATAACATTTGACATGATAATTTAGGTATAGTCTCGTATTTTTTGTGGTAGATTTTTATTTTTTTGTATTAAATCATTTTTTTTGTCTTCATTTTTCTTGTACTAGATTTTTGTAATGTATTTTTTGTTTTTTGTACTACTTTTTTTTTATTTTTTTGTACTGTATTTTCATTTTTTTGTACTTGATTTTATTTTTTTGTATTTGATTTTTATTTTTTGTACAGGATTCTTTTGTTTTTTGTACTACATTTTTATTTTTTATGCTGGATTTTTATTTTTTGTATTGAATTTTAATTTTTTTTACTTGATTTTTCTTCTTTGTACTGGACCCTTTTGTAATGGATTTTATGGTTTTTATGTGCTAGATGTGGTGAACGAACATCTGAGATAACAGATGATGAGATGAATGGTCGATATAATCCCAATTAATGACGCAAGATTGCAAGAAACCAATGACAACTGATAAAAAAAGGATATGTTCATCGAAGATCACCAATGGTTCCTATAGTGCCTGCAGCTTACTGATTCGGGCAGCCAGTTTTTTCGCTTAGGCGTAAACTCACATCATTCCTATTTTCTTTCATAATACAAGGTGATTCATGTAAACCATTCTCTCATATATGATCAACTTGTGTCCTGATTTGATATATGGAACTAAATGTTAGTCAACTCAGACGGTTTTACTCGTATATCTTAATACAGAAACCATCAATATGCATGAGAAACAATATACAATAAACATCAAAGAACTCAACTGTCATACATTATTACATAGAATCAAACATGCATTCTAAACCTCATTGTGACGACGATGCAGCCTTAATCGCTTTCTGCAATTCACTCTCCACGTCTGTTGAACCGTCGTCGTTCTTTGTTTCTCTCTGCCCCTTTGTCTCACTGCCACGACCGTTCTTCTTCATCCTCCATTGCTCAAACCCATCTGAGTTTTTAACCACCGGCACCACCTCCCTCTTCCCACCACCACTGTATATATTGTGGTTTCTCAGCAGCCTCCATGACTTAATTTCCTCCAATGCGCATTTCATCTCTCTGTTTTCATTCCGTAAATCATTCAATTCTCTGCTCATCCAACCCTTCAACATCTCAAATTCGCCTGAATCACTGTCAATCCCCTGTTTTTTATTCAAATTCTCTTCCTTTACATCATCAATTCTCTCAACTTTGATCTTGTTAATTCTAAGATACGGCAACTGTTTCTCGTATTCCGATGGTATGCTCACACCCCACCTTAAATTCACCTTAACCCGTTTAGTCACCGGCAATTCGGTGTCTGCCGCCATCAAAATCCCTGACAAGATTGAGTTTTTCGTCGCTGATTCCACCCTCAATTCTTTCCAAATGTTTGGCTGATCCAACGGCACAAATCCGTACGAGTTCTCACCACCGTCACTACCCCCGCCATTGAGCTTCTTGCTAGGGTTGGGAATAGTGGACGACATCGATTTACGTAGAGAGAATGATCCCAATCGGGGTTTGAATTGGATGGTGAAATTAGGGTTAGGGTTAGGGTTTTGAGGTGAAAACGAGAAATTGGCGGAGATTATGAGAGGCGAATTGTTGGGGGAGCCAGAAAGACTGACCCCCGATTTAAGAGTGAGCGTGAAAGGTGCGGTGGCAGCTGCGGTACCACCGGAGGCGACGGCGGTAGTGTTGTAGGAGAGTTTGAATGAAGGGCCGGAGGGAAAGTGGGTGCGGAGGGAGAGGGAGAATTTGTCGGACGCCGTTGAGGTGCGGTGGTGGTGGGTGGCGGAGAAGCCGGAGAGGAAAGGGAGGCCAAAGACGGCAATCGGAATTTTAGTTTTGAAGAAGATCGGGCTTTGATTTTGTTGTTGGTCTTCGAGTTTCAGAGATACCTTCATGATTACGCGATGAGATTTGAAAGATCTACCTTTTTTGCCAAATAAAATTTAACACCTTTTCGTTATCGGATATTAACATCTTTATTTTATGGTGAACACTTTATGTTATGACCCTCGGACTATATACGGTTGCAACGGGGTCTTACTCTAATGTCTTTTTTGAACGGCCAACTATTCAACTGACGGTTACTTCAGATGTGACCTCTAATAGTCTAATAGCTAAAGGATGTCGAAGATTGCCACCAGTCCAGACGGACAGAACGCTAGCCCACCAGCCACCAATTCAAAGGAAAAACCCGACCCAAATGTGATATATTTGGGCTTTATCCAATTGAAGGGTTCTTGATACACACATGCTATATATTAGGCTTTATGCAATTGATATACTTCTTTTGGGTGGGCTCGCGCCTCACAAAATATCGAATCCGTAAAGACAGTTGAAATATGTTGTCGTTTCACGCCATTTAAAAAATGTATTTAAAAAGTGTGTTTGTATTTGTAAAAAAAGTTATTTGAATAAAAATAAGTTCATTCTAGGTTTTTAAGTGTTTTATACTTTTAAATTTACAACTAGATTATAAACTTATGTACATATACTACACAAGGAGCATGCTCTCTGTATTAAAAACCATCGTATAAATAGTGATGCTTTTTATTTGCCTCGTTTGTTGCCGACCCGAGTTCCATTATGCCGCATGTGATTTAAGAGTTGGAGCCTTTACCCCATTTATTTAAATAATAATAATAATAATAATTAAATAATAATAGTAAATCAATTATATTAATTAAACAATTTATATTCGTATTTATTAACGCTAAAATTTGCGAATGTAAAAACTTTTTTATTATATTCGTTTATGGTTTTTAGCGTCGTGTGCTTACATTAGCTTTCGTATTCTTTGAGGAGTGTCGTATGCTTTTGTGATAGTTTAGTTTATTGTTTTAGGACAGATTTACACTCATTGCGTCCAATTTTTGGGTCTATGTTTTAATATTCATGATATTGCTACTTCAGTTGTGACGGAGTACTCATATGGGCAAAACGGTATTGTTCAAATCTTTCTTTATTGGTTGGCATTGTGTAAGGTGCATTTTTGGTTGCTTTTAATTTTTTACTATTTTAATAAATTATAGTTACCGTTTTTTTCCCGTATTATGTTGGAGAGAACCGTTGCGACGTATCTTTGTATCTGCATTTTTATATACAAGATGATGTCTTCATTTAGATATTCACAATTGTAGCGCGTTTCTCGCCGCAAGGCTCGGGAAACCCACTAGTCTATTATCTATTATACTTAATAAATCAAAATAATTTGGGACACTTGTCACAAAACTAGAGTATTCTCACACTAATTTTCCCGCTTCTTTCTCCTAATAAATACACAACTTTAATAAATATAGTTATATAATTATGTATTCATTATACCTTTTTCAATTAAAAAATGTCTTGATATTAAAATGATATTACATAATAGTATTAATACTAATTATATTATATATATATATATACACCTTTTATAATTAAAAAAGATTTCTTAATATAATAAAAACTATTTTAATATTAAAAAAGCACACTTTTAAAAAATCAAATTATTATAAAATATGAAAATTTTCCAATAATTTATAACTCATAAAATCTTTTATAATTTATAACTCATTATTATTAACTATTAATTTTTAATCTTTATTAACTTGTGTAATAATAGATAACATCCTATAATTTTTAAAAAATGACACTTTTTAAAAACTTGTTTTTAAAAATAAAATATTATTATTTTATTTTCTATTTAATGTTGATCATGTTTTAAATCAAAAATTATTTACAATTTTTAAATTTATATTATTAAATACTTATTAATTTTTATTCAACCCATGTAATACACGGGATACTAACCTAGTTATTAATAAAATGCAATTGATAACTATTAAATAGTGCTCAAAAGTCATTTATAAAGACTCTTAAAGATATACCAAAAAAACCACAAAAATTATGATCATGTATACATATATCTATCTCTTCAAATTAAAGATATAAAGGAATCATACATATTATAAGATTTTTTACTGCTCCCAAATAAGGGTGTTCAAAAAATCCGAAATCCGAAAAAATCCGAAATCCGAACCGTATCCGAAACCCGAAAAAACCGATCCGAATTAAAAATTCGGATATTCGGATAGATTCGGATCGGATATCCGTTTTCTGAATTCGGATCGGATCGGATATCGGATATCCAAAATATGGTTTATTCGGATCGGATATCCGAATTCAATCCGAATAACCCGAATAAACCCGGTTTATTCGGGTTGTTCGGATTATTCGGATGAAAAAATAAGTTTATTCGGGTTTTTCGGGTTATTCGGGTTATTCGGATAGATTCGGATCGGATTGAAAATCTTCGAATTCGGATCGGGTCGGGTTTCGGATAGGGTCTTAAAATTTTCAAATCCGAACAACCCGATCCGAATAACCCGAATAAACCGTTATCCGATCCGATGAACACCCCTACTCCCAAATGCCAACTAAACGATTGTACCTGTGAAGTAGAAGAATTTAATGGTACAAAAGAGGAGGATAGCTTATCATCGACTTAAATTATAAAACAAATTACATTTATAAGTTATAACTCACATTCACATAAATACATCTGTATACAACTAAAACCATAAAGCACAGCTATTCATCAACGTTTGTAATAATTGAATGGACTGAAATTCTAAAATGAAATTGAAAAATACAAAAGGCATGTACCATAAATACCAATGTGGTTATATATATAAAAATTAAAATTGTTCGATAGCACCTTCATAGTCTGAAGCAGTAATAATTAGTTTTATAAACGGCTGGTGACCAGATTTTTTTAATATTATAATCTTTTCGCTCTATCGAAGTATCCTAAACAAAAGATATTATTTTTTGATTATTAAAAGACAAATCATAAGATAGGGAAAATATCAAATAATTAAAAGAAAACCACAAAATAGAGAAAAAAAAACCTTTTAATTGATTTCAAAATAGCAAAAAAAACGTTAGTAATAAATTCGTGTAGTTTGAAGGTAGACATAAAAGTTTTAGCTGTTAAAAATATAGTTATTTGATTTAAATACTTTCGACGTTAACCTATTGGACGACAATACTTCTAACTGAGGACATGTATAGTGGCGCTCCCAACTTTCAACACATTTTCTATTGACAATCAATTTGACACTTTTTTGATGACGTGTGATAACATAATGGAGTGCCAACTGAAACTATGTTGAAAGTTATGAGTGCTACTAAACATTTTTTCAGTTGAAAGTAATGGCGGCCAACATGTTAAAGTTTGGAGTATTTAAATCCAATAACCCTTAAAATACAAATACACTATAAAAAAGAATTCAAAAAATGAGGCTAAGTGATATATAAATAAAAAATGAATTTATTTTCAAAAGTATATTTATAAAATAGAAAACTTACATTTCAATTATATGTAATAATGTGTATTTAAAATAATTTTGCCATTTGGTTATATTTTTTCCCCTAAACAATCACCTTGTATATTCTGTTTAAAAAAATGCTTTTAGAAATAATTTATTAAATTATTTCTTTCAAAAAACTTTTTAAAATCTTAAGTACTTTTAAATTATTTTCAAAAGGGCACGAAAGCGTTAAATCATAATCATAGATGATTAGATGATCTAACTACCAAAGGGGTTTTGTCCTAACGGTACCCTTTAGCTTGTCAAATGCAAGGTCATGTGTTCAAATCCCTCCCAATACGAAATAAGGGGTTCTTGAGAGGTTAGGGGGTTTTTCGGTGCGGTTTTCCTCCTGGGGTGGTGGTGGGTCTCAACGGAGGTCATGGTAACTAGACCTTAGTGACATGAACTGAAAATCAGTGATTCACAATTTTGCCATTAAAAAAAAATTAGATGATCTAGCTAGTCCGCAAATTCCACACATACAAATATACAATTCATGTAAAAAATCGAACCCGAGCCCAAAATTTTATATCTTCAAAGCCCGCTATATGCAAAACCTTAGGCCTTAGCCTAATAGCCTGACACACCTTCTGTTTATTTTTCATTTCCTTGTATTAAATATAAAACCAAGTGAATTTCTAATTTTAGTAACTTATATATATATATATATATATATATATATATATATATATATATATATATATAGGAAATAGATAATTTGAAAACCACTTCTTAGTGCGAAAACCGTGAAAACCATGTAAAAAAAACGTTTTTTTTTTGAAATTTTTTTTACAGGTTTGTAACACTATTGGGTACATTTTTATAAAAAAAAATCAAAAAAGCGCCGACCAAATATTTTTAAAAAAAATATTTTATAAAACCATGTAAAACATACGTAACTCTTCATCAGATCTGACGAAATTTTTTTACGTTTTGTTACGTATGTTTTACATGGTTTTATAAAATATTTTTTTTAAAAATATTTGGTCGGCGCTTTTTTGATTTTTTTTTTATAAAAATGTGCCCAATAGTGTTACAAACCTGTAAAAAAAATTTCAAAAAAAAATACGTTTTTTTTACATGATTTTTACATGGTTTTCACGGTTTTCGCACTATGAAGTGGTTTTCAAATTATGTATTCCCTATATATATATATATATATATATATATATATATTGAAAGGCCAACTAACAACTGCCGGGTACTTTGTATGCGGTTCCTAATAGCTAAAGGATGCCAGAGTTGGCCACTAGTCCAGACGGACGGAGCCCTTAGCCCCAACAACCACCATTTCCCGGGGAAAATCTGACCCAACCACCTGCCAAAAGGCACGACGATGAAAGGTTGGTAAAACCGGGTGAGATCAAGGATCAAAGCCAGGACCTGGGTCTCCTATAACTTCCCCCAATACCTCTATCTTATCAGTTAGTAATTTATATATTTGTTTAGGAATTCAATTTCATCGTACAACCGATTTTAGTTTTTCAAAATACGATCCCTTGCGATATTTAGATTTTCCTGTAAGGCTATAAATAGGGCTTATTATACTAGTTTATAAATCTTTATATTGGTAAATAAAAATAAACTAGTGAGGAGGACCCGCGCTTCGCAGCGGGCCATGAGTTGAATTTTTAATAAATGATAGTATATGAAAATTTAACATTTAAAGACATGATTGTGTGATGTTTAAAAAATAATAAGAAAGTATCATTTGATCTGTAGATAAACACACATAAAAAACGACAATCGAAATAATACAAAATTAATATCATTAAAAATAAGCATTAAAATTATTCACACACACAATTAGCAAAGTGAAAACGAACACTAAACATGCTCATATATCACTTCCTTTTTGGTGGTGGCTAAGAGCCTAAGACCTTTTCAAATACGGAGTAATAACAATACTAAATAAGTTAATAACGTAGAACTATCAAATATAAGCATATTCAACTAAATTTTTGACAACAAACCTGAACGCAGGTTTTTGATATCTCTGGTCTGGTGCCACTCTAGTATGATGTATATGTGAAATACATATTGGATCAGTTCAACTAAATTATGTGGAGGCTTTTGTTATAAAATATAGATTAAAAAAATGCAATTAGAATGTCACATATTTAGTCATTTTCATAACTCATCATAACAACAAAATTGAGTACTGCCTATATACATTCAAAATAATTATTTTTCATTATAAGAACATCTCATATCAACCAAGAAAAAAAAATGATAAACGTCACCATTAGACGCCCCTTACCGACCGGTCTCACGACGACCCAAAGAAAATTGGGTGGTGCCGGGCTTTGAACCTTATACCTCCATTAGAGCTTTACCACTATTCAAAATAATTTTTTCGCTGTAAGAACATCTCATATCAAGCAAGAAATACACAAATAAGATTGAAACATAATTCAGTCAACATAACAGTGAAGTAAACATTCAAAATACATTATCTCGTAGCAAGAACATCTCAAAATTAAGCAATAGTAAACAACATTCAATCATCACAGATCCTAATATATTGGTAGAGGCAATAAATGTATTAGCATTCGCAATAGAATCATCAATTTCGATCAAATCAAACTCCATATCTTCTTTATTGAGCTTAATCACGTTAACTTTGAAATTTTTCCTAAATTCATCCAACCTTAAAAGCTGTTATCAACTCCCATCGCTGCATACGTACCGGAGTAGATTATATTACGGGATCCCTTATATTATTCGTCTTCATAATCAAAAAAAAAAACACCCAAATTCAACAATCAATTTAACCAAATAGCCATAAAAACCAACCAAAACTACAATTTCTTCTTCACAAATCACACAAATTCATTCTAAACTAAGAGGATGAATTACGTAAAAAGATGATCGAGTCAGAAAATAGAATTGTACATTAGTGGGAACATCGTTGTTGCAGGAGACGCGAGTTTTCTATAGTTGAAGGTGAGGTGGAAACGTGGAAGATGCTTTTGAGGCAGCTCAGACAAATCCCAAAGTGGAACCTTTGGCATCATTGCAGATTTGTTAGAGGATGATGGTGATTATGATGATGAAGGGTTTTGAAGTCGACTTGTTAGGGTTTAAACATTAACGCTGGAGAAGGAGCTGGATATGGGACCTGAATGATAAATGCCGCCACTGTCGTTCGCGAACCGAATACAACCGATGTCGCCGGAACTACCGATCATTTAAACCCTACGTCATCAACACGATCTGGTAGCGATGAGAATGGCGATGGCAATCTGGAGCAGGTAGGAAATCATTGCCTCGTCAATCGATTTGGAGTTGCAGGTTTACCATAAGGGAGAGAGGGAAATGTGAAGTGTTGCCAGAAAAGGGAGAAGTGTGAAGCGGTGCAAGAGAGGGAGAAGGTGAAGCGGTGATGATTGCAGAGAGAGCCAATAGTCACCCTATCAAAAGTTGTGTATATAGATTGTATGTATATGTTAGTGTTTCTCCTGTTTGTACTTTACGCATTAACAGCTGCAGAAAATTGAATAGTGTTTTTGTGAGGGGCAGGATTTTTGCCTTTTAATATATATATCAATTAACACCTCTTTTTTTATAATATATTTTTATAATATATGTACATACTTATTTTTCGTCTCTTTCTTATTAAATACATATATCTCTTTTATTTTATTAAATAACAATGCTAAATATTAAATATTAATTATATTATTTATATCCTTCCAAATCAAAAAAAGATTTCTTAAAATATTTAAAAAATGCTTTACTAAAAATCACACTTTAAAAAAAAACAAATTATTTATAAAATATGGAAATTTTCTATTGCAATGAAGTTTTTAAGATTATAAATTATTTTAATACTAGTTTTTTTAATAAAGGTTTTATAAAATCATTTTATATAAAAAATAAAATGAGATATTTAAGAATAATATCGTATTTTCAAAAATAATTTTTTATAAATTAAATATTTAAAATAACAAACTGGTTATAACACAATAGTTGAAAAAAATTATATTATGCTTTATTACTTAATTACTTATACATATTTTTAATAGTATTTTATCTTAAAATTCAGTTTTATAATTTATAATTTTTATTATTATTTTTATTTAACTAATGTAATACATGGTACTAGCCTTTTTTATGAAAAGTCATATTTTAAAACAAAATTTATAAAATAAAATGTTATAAAGCAAACCTTTTAGAAAACAAATTTAAAAAAAATGATATTATTCTATCTTAAGAAACAATTTCTATCATATTTTATCTTAAAAAACCGTTTTATAATTTTTAAATTTTCATTACTAGTTATTTAATATTTTTTTTATGAGGCAATTGCATGCATCCCTTATAAACTTCATAAATTACATATAAACATGACTTAAAAAATAAATTTTATATATATATATATATAGGATTTGAATCCTTTGAAAACTCGATCTTAAAGAGAAAACCCTTAAACCCCATCTCAACCGTTAGATCAACATTTTTTTCTTTCTAATTTTTTAATCTGAAAAGGGCATAATAGTCTTTTAACCATTCACCCATATATATAATAATTTATCTTTTTCTCTCTCATTTTAAAACCACTCATATATATAATAATTTATTAATATCAAATTTCTCTCTCATCTATCTCTTCTCTTCTCTCTCCATCCATTTAAAAAAATATTTTTTAAAATTTCAAAACAACAACAAAAATGTATATTTTATTATACAAAATAAAAAAACATATTTTTTACAAGAAAATATAAAAAATTACACATGCGTATAAATAAAAATGTACAAGATTTAATACACAAAGTACACTTTACTCAAAATACTACACATGTGTATATTTTATATATTTAATATTTATAAAATATTACAACTACACATGTGTAGTTTTTGGTTAATTTTGATGTTTTTTTTATAAATTTACACATTTGTAATTTTTTGTTTTATATGTAAAATACACATGTGTAATATTTATTACGGTTGAGAATATGTAATTTTTGTGTTTGTGTGATGAAATTTTTGTTTGATACACCTGTGTATATTTTTTGTTTTTTTATAAAAAAATTGCTTTTTTTATAAAAAAATTACTTTTAAAAAAATTACTTTAAAAAAATTACTTTTTTTTATGTCAGATTCTCTCTCCTCTCTCTTCTTTCTCTCTCTATCAGATTCTCTCTCCTCTCTCTATCAGATTCTCTCTCCTCTCTTCTCTCTCCTCTCTCATCACAAAAGTCAATTATACCCCTTAAAGTCAAAAACCCCATTAAAATATTCAACTTTAATTATAGACCACATGTATTTTCTGTTTAATTAATTAAAAATTAAAATAAGTTTGATCTAACGGTTCAGAGAGGGTTTAAGGGTTTTCTCTTTTAGATCGGGTTTACAAAGGATTCAAACCCTATATATATATATATTATCCAAGCCCATAAATTACATCATATATATCTTAATTTGGAATGTGGTGGTGATCGCCCGCGCTGACACAGGTCTTGAATTCATTCGTAGGTTTTCGTGCTTTTTCTCTCTCTGTTTTTTTTTTTGTTTTATGCATAATTTGTGATTGATTAAACAATTTTGTTTCGGGCCATATACAAGTATGTTTGATAGTGCAGCTGGTAACGTGTGTTGTTGCATTTCGAGATTTCTCGGGTTCGATTCTTGTATATATTATAACCTAAAATTTTAAATTTAACATATTTCCCCTTATTTAATGAAGAAATTTTTTTAAAAAGATGATATGTAATTTAACTTTTAACTTATGTACATATGTAATTAGATTTGTTACATTTGTATACATGGAGAGGCATCCACACATAGAGTAATAGCCTAATTAAGCAATATACGAAATTCTTAGAATATTTTCTCTTTTATTTGTTTCCACTCTTTGTCAAATCTTCAAAACACGTTTACGGCAAGTGAAGAATAATGATAACATTTAAAGTAACATTCACACGTACAGCATACCGTGACATAACCTTCAGTTCTCAATGTTCACTCACCTAATTTTTTATAACATATTCAACAATAATTGCGATGAATTATACTTTCAAAAGAATTTTTATGACCCCAGTTGCTTCCCTTTAATTTCCCATTATAATTATTTAAATGCATCTCATACGTTGACGACAAGCTGTATGTGTGTGTGTGTATAATACAGCTTCTTGAAACAAAAACACATGCATGAATTGAACCCAAGTTAATTAAGATGGGAAAGTTTTCTTCAAAGCTTATAATTTTGATGATTTTCTTTGTGTTGATACTTAATCCTCATATTGCATATTCAGGTAAAGTAAACAGTCTTTAATTAATTGTTGCATACTTTAATCATTTAGTTAGTTAATATATAATTAATGATCATATATATTACACACACACATATATTTTTTTTGAACAACACTACTCCCAAATAATCTCTCATTACCTGAAATTGAACTCAGTACCTTCTTTCTAAGAGTTAATATCTCTGACAAGTGGGCTAGTTGCACATTAACACACACATATATATGAATTATTATTTTTGTATTTCTAACAATATATTCGATCTCAATCTTGTTTATACCCGGCCTTAATTGTTTGGTATGATTAGATCATGAATTGGAACATATTCAGAGATCGACGAAGTTGATAAAGGATTGGCAACAGAAACTAGTGCTTCCAAAGAGAGAGAGACAGCTAAGAACGGCTAGCCGTCGTCCACCGTCACCACTCCCAGGCGAGAGCGGGGTACCTCATCATTCCTAACAGCTGAATGCCATGTTTTGACAGTTGGATCAGACATCGAATCAGTCTCTTTATTTATTGGATTGATGAATCGATGAAGAGGTCTTAGGAGCCGAATGATTTTTCTCTGAATTTTGTTGTTTTCAGGTTGCTAATTTAATGTTGTTATATTATATATATAGTTTGTTAAAATTAAATAATGGCCGGTAATCAAGTTTTGTTTAAAAATCAAAAAAGTACCAAAAGGATTCTGAATGCAAGAACAATTAGGAGAACTAATGATTGTGCAATAGCTAGATAAGAGCTACGAATTGAAGAGATTATGTATGTGTGTGTATATATATAGGGGCCGATTATTGTACAAAGGAAATTAACGTGAGAAGCGTAGGAAGCCATCAGAATACGCTATGTGTAATCTGGGTAAGTTGTATAATGGTCCGTGTAAAATCATGGACCACGTTATATATAATCACGGACCATCGTTTAACAGGCATAATCAAAGGGCCAACTGAATAATCACGGACCAATGCGTTATATCAAATCACGGACCGTCATTTAATACATATAATCTAGGACCAAATGGATAAACACGGACCAATACATTATATAAAATCACGGACCAATGGGTTATATAAAATCACGAATCGTCATTTAACACGAATAATCAAGGAACACCTAAATAATCACGGACCAACAATTACGTACCAAGCATAAAAATCACGGACCACGTAAATTTTTTTTAATAAACTATAACAATACTATACTCAAATTAAAGATAATAAAATTCTCGATTTTATGGTGTAATTTTTTTAAAAAAATAATTAAACGTTTAAAAGTTAATCGATTTACAAGAAGATGGTGGAACTTGATTTACCCACAAAAAAGTCAACAAATGTAGGCAATTCCTTTTTTGTCATTTCAGCTTTAATTCACGGAAGTTTTAAACAAAAAGTGGGGACCACTAGATCTTAACCATTGATTTATTTGATCAAAAGTTCAGAATCATTCCTATCCTTCTCACGTTAAACATCCTATGTATTGGATCCGCCTCCTATATATATATATATATATATATATATGTTCAGAAACAGATGACAGAAAGATTTTTAAACCCTAGACGATAATTAGAGACGACAAACAGTTAACTGCCCAAAAACCGGTTAACATGTCAATGGTTTTAAACAATTTTGACCATCACCGATTTGGTTGATAACCTGTTTTTCAAGCTTCAAAATGAAACTGATATTTAACCGAAACCAATTATAAACAACTAAAAAACTTATTTATATTTAGGTGCACCAATTAACCGGTTTGGTCATTTAAAACCTAAAATCGATTAAGAGAACCAATTTCTAGATGGTATTGGTTCACAATGTGTGTATATAGAGAGAGAGAGCTTATGTTTGAGAAAAAGAACAATTAATGTGTGTTTCTTTCATCCTCACTTCTTGAATACGCCAACCAGTCAACCACTACTTTATAGCCAAGAAGGGAACTTGATGGACCAAAATTTGGTAATATATCTGTGAGAGTTGTACACACTACACACGTTGGGAAGAAGGAGGCTAGCAAAGGGGTCATCCATCCACACACATTTAATCCAAGAAGCTAGAGACCCAAGAAGCTTTTAAATCAAAGAGCGTAAGCTAAATCAACCTTTAGACAAGGCCTACATAACAAAAAAAATTGAAAATAAGAAGGAAAACAAAAATAAAAAAAGGAAGTATTTAGATTAGAATTGTATATTTTAACACCCCTCCTTAATATAAACACATCAAACATACACAATGATTTTTTTTATTTACAAAACTCCAATAATGTATATAGTTTAAAAACATGTTATACTCAATGATTTTTTTATTTTTTTTATTTTCCAATAATGCATATAGTTTAAAAACGTGTTATACAATTTTACCAATAGACCACATACATACTCACATAAATATGAATGTATAAAAAGTAAAACCATAAAGTACAACTATTCATCAATATTTGTAATAAATAAATGGACTGAAATTCTAATATGAAATTGAAAATTATAAAAGACATGTACCAATGTGGTTACATAAAAATTAAAATTGCTGGATAGCACCTCAGAGTTAGAACTTAGAAGCAGTAATAATTAGTTTTATATCCATTTCGATGGCTGGATATTTTAATTTTATAATATTTTTACTCTATTGAATTGTATACAAAACAATAAAATTTTATTTTTTAATTAATTAAAGTAGAAATCATAAGATAAGAAAAAAAATCTAAATTTATTAAAAGAAATCCAGGGGAAAAAACCCAAATTTATTAAAAGAAAGCCACAAAACAAAGAAAATAAAAACCTTTTAATTGATTTTCAAAATAGCAAAAAGCGTCAATATAAATTCATGTACGTAGTTTGGAGGTAAAAGTAAAAGCTTTAGCCGATAAAAAAACAAATACATTATAAAAAAATTAAAAAAATGAGGCTAGTTTATATAAATATGAAATGAATTTATTTTCAAATCTATACTCTCTAATAAAAGAGTAAATTTTTGTCACTTGTCACCACCTTACAACACTATTGACACTTGTCACCACCTAATTTATGTAAAAAATATGTTATCTTAAAAAATAATTTTTTTAAAATAAAATATACTATTAAAGACGTTTTTAAACAATAATATTTTAATAAACAAATGAAGTTTTTTAATTTATTTATAAATTAAAGTATTAAAGATAATAGAGAAAGTTACACTTTTGATCCGTTATTTTAACACTATTTTTAAAATATGATTAGACCAATCTCTTTTCAATATTTATTAATTAAAATATAAGGGAAACTATTTAGTAAATGAATAGATACTAATGTTTTAATTTTAAATCTTCAACTTTCGTGTTTACTTAAATTTATTCATTAATTTTGCAATCTTTTAAAGTACATATAAAAAATACAATGATATGTACGTTAATAAGAAAATAATAAAAAAAATAATGGTTTATTTTCTTGAATTTATCCTGATTGATGTATGATTGGTTTATTATATCATGCAAAACTATAGATATATGATAACGATTATGGAGAAGAACTAAGTAAAATAATTGAATTAATAATGTTTTTTGTCGATTGTAATTTATTATTTTTTTAATTTTTTGTGTGGATTGCATCTTAACTTTATTTCAACTAGTGTGTTACACGGATTACTAACCTAGTACTTAATAAATCAAAATAATTAAGGACACGTGTCACAAATTTAGAGCATCTCCACACAATTTTTCCCGCTTCTCTTTCCTAATAAATACACACTTTATTAAATATTAATTATATAATTATATTTTTTTTACCATTTTCAAATTTTTTTTGCACGAATTTACCTTTTTCAATTAAAAAAATTCTAATATTAAAAAAAGATATCACATAATGGTATTAAATACTAATTATATTATATATATCTTTTATAATTAAAAAAGATAGATTTCTTAATGTAATAAAAAAATCACACTTTTAAAGTATCAAATTGTTATAAAATATGAAAATTTTCCGATAATTTATAACTCATAATATCTTTTTATAATTTATAAGTCATTATTATTAACCATTTATTTATTTCTTATTTATCAACTTATGTAATAATAGATAACATCCTATTATTTTGTAAAATATGATATTTTCTAAAAACAACTTTTTTAAAATAAAATGTATAAAAACCAAACTTTGAAAAATGAATTTTCAAAATACAATATTATTATTATTATTATTTTATTTTCTATATCATGTTGATCATGTTTTAATCATAAAATCCTTTACTGTATTTAAATTTATATTATTGAATACCTATTAATTTTTATTCAACACGGGATATTAACCTAGTTATATTTCTAAAATAGAAAACTTACTTTTCGATCATATGTAATAATTTGCTTATAAAATGTCGTTTCTAAGATGTTTTCTCTATTTGGTTAAAAAAAAATTTAGAAATAATTTAAATTATTTCTTTCAAAAAACTTTAAATAAAACTTAAGTACTTTTTAAATTCTTTTCAAAATAGTAAGGAACTTGAAAGCGTTAAATCACCAATGATTTTACTAGTCCACAAATTCCACAAATACAAATATACAATCCATATAAAAAATCAAACCCAAGCCCAAAGTTTTTTTTATCTTCAAAGCCTGCTAATTTTGGTTTAGTTCTTCGTGAGTTAGGCCGCGGATGAAGCCTGAAGGTGATGGAAGGTATCAAGGTAATGGTGGGGGTTGTTGTTGCCGAACCTGCTACTGATAGATATGGATTAGGTTGTGACTTTTAAGTGAAAAATTGTGATTTTTTTTATAAAAGCTTTCATCTTTTATCCGAGCTTATGACACAAAAAGTATCGATAATCATGAGCGAGAAAGTTACAAAAAAATAAATCAAAAACAAAATATGTATATGTTACAAATATTAAAATAAATTTTTTTCTTGCACAAATCAAAATTCGTTACAAAAAAGCCAATGTGGGATTATCTCTTTGGTAGAGGCATTGTCTCTTAAAAAATATGTCTTGAATTCAAATCCAAGCAAGGAAAGAATATTGTGGTGTAATTTAAGAGTATGAGTATGATAGTACTATTCAAAAAAAGACTCCAAAAATTTGTAGCCTTTAGATTTTGATGGCCCTAATTTAGGGTTTTTTTATTATATATTGGAGTTTTTTTCCAAATGAGTGTACTTGAAAAAAATATTTACCAAATAGGTGTTGTTGAAAAGTTATTTACCAAAATGAGTGTTTTCTTTATTATTGTTTTTCTTTTTTGATTAGTTATAAGTAATTAAATAAATAAAAACATTTATTTTGATAAATAAGTTTTAAACAACACACTTAAGTGGTAAATATTTTTTTAACTACACCCATTTGGTAAAAAATTCTTATATATTGGAGCCGGCGTTGTGAATCAGCATGCTAATTTGGGAGAAAGTTTTGCTTTATACGTATAATTCAAGTTTAAACCACTAGGAAGAAAATCCTTGTCAGGTGATATGATTGGTCATGATTTTAAATGGAAAGTTTCTCGTAAGACTATTCACAGCGGTCACCCCACTGAAAATCTTTCCCCATCAAAATTTCATGCCACATCATTACCCCACTGAAAACCTTAAACCCTACAATGGTCACCCCACTGAAAACTCTTCCCCACTATTATCTTGGTACCAATCAGAAGCGAGAAAGAGGGTTGGCACCAATCAGAAAGCGAGAATGGTAGCGGGGAGCGGGGGCCATGGAAGGCGGTTGGGCGGGGGCCGCTGAAAGGGGGGGGGGGGGAGGGGCAGTGTTCCCGCGGATGCCCGCCGAATGGAGCATCCCTGTTGAGATGGCGAGGTGACTGCTGAACACAGACTCTAAGCGTCCCTAAAAACCGTCTATTTCTGTGGAGATGTTCATATTTCAACTTGTGTTAATACATCGTTTTAAGTTTTTAAATTTTCATTACTAATTATTTAATATTTATTTATTGAACTTGTATAATACTTATAGTAGTAGTCTAGTAGACCAGTTAAATTTTTTTTTTGAACGGCTTGGTACAACGACACCCAAGACGGGATTTCAACCGTCCCCTCGGATTTGACACTCTGGGGCGTATGCCCGAGCCCACCCCAGGAGGAACCCCACGACTGGGTAAACCCCCTGACCTTGCTTCAGCAAATATGCCTAAGCCCGGATTCGAACCCAAGACCTCCCATAGAGAAGTCAAGGGGGTAACTATTAGACTAGAAGCACTTGGTTAGTCGACTAGTTAAATAATATACAAAATTCCTGCGGCTGCACTTTATCTATGGATGAAGCATTGAAGGGGCGGTCACCCCTCTCTTTTTATTTTTGCTACTTGCGTTTATTTTTGGACCGTAAGGTAATTTTTTTTAAAATATTTGTTTCACCTTCATCAAAAAAAATTATAAACCAATTACATTTTAAAAAATATCCTTCTCATATTTAATACCAAACCCTCAATTTTTTACACACCATTTCCCTCCCTCTCATTTTTTACCCAGATTTCTCTCAAATTATTTTTTTTTCCAATTTTCCCTCAAATCCAATTTCATTTTTTACCCAGATTTCTCATTTCCAGCCCTACATTTCACTCCACCGTCCACCCTCCAGCCCTCCTTGGCAGTCGGCTCCCCGCGACCCTGCTCCTCCTCCTCCCGATGTTTGACCACTGATCTGACCAACCAACCAGCGACGGCCTCACAACCGTATCATTTAGTGATTTTGGTTATTTTGGTTGTTTTGACATTTAGGTTTTTAGTTTGAATCAATATATCATGAGAAATGTTTTTAGTTATTAAGATTTAGGTCTTTAGTTTGAATAAACATTTAGGTTTAGGTTATTGATTCGTTTTTCAAAAGGTAGGTTGTTGATGAAGAAAGTGATGATAAAAATTAAGATAAACGTAAAAATTCTCAACGGAATTGCATTCTTCTTCTATGTATTTACACTTTTAGTTTTTTCACGCATAATAACAATTATTCGACATTTTTATTTTTATTATTTGACCCGAATCGTGATCCGAATATTGAACCCAACTAATTAAGACATACCGGTCGATTGAAAAAAAAAATGATCACGTAAGTTTTTGCCCCCCTTTCGAACTTGTCAAGCTCCGTCACTGGTTTTATCTGTTCCTCTCGGTTAGTCGGGCATTGTGGAGGACCATTAATCACGCAAGGGGTTCCTCCGGTCATATAAAAAAAGTCTTCAAGACACGTTTATGATGTGAAGAATAATGAGAACATTCAAACTAACATCCACACATCAATAACAGCATAATTAACGTAACATAACATTCAGTTTGTCATGTTCACACACCTACAAAATTGTAACATAATCAATAATAATTGCGATGAATTAAACATTCAAAAGAATTTTTATGACCCCCGGTTGCTTTCCTTTCCACAGTTCCACTTATAATTAAATTTATGTATCTCGATCGTACGTTGATCTCAAGCATGTATATATATGCAACCTGCTTACAAAACACGTACATGCAGGAATTGAACACAAATTAATTAAGATGGAAAAGTTTTCTACAAAGCCCATAATTTTGGTGATTTTCTTTGTGTTGATACTTAATCCTCATAATGCGTATTCAGTACTTTCAGGTAACTAGCGTAAAAAGTCTTTAATTGTTTCATGCTTTAATCATTTACTTAGGCATTGTTTCCGATTGTTTATTTAACTTTAAAATGACTTTTTGTTGTAATTGTTTATTAACTAATGACTTTATGAAATTAAACTTTTAGAAATGTGTTTGCATTAGCTTTTCTAAAATAACGTTTTCAAAATGATCAAAAAGAACATTCTTATATTGACAACTATTTTAAGGTTATGAGTAGCGGTGGTAGGTTGCGAAAATGTAGGTGGGTGGCGGCGATGGTGGTGGCTAGTGGTAGGTGATAGTGGCGGTGGGTGGCAGCGTTGGTGGTGGGTGGTGATGGGTGGCGGTGGCAATGGTTGTTGGTGGCGGGGGTGTGGGCGGTGTCAGTGGGTGGCGGAGTCAATGGGTGGTGGATTGGGTATAGGGTAAAGAGTGGGGATATATATGTAGTTTTATGCCAACAAGTCATAACTTATTTTGAAAAACAAAAATTTTTAACTTTTAAAAAACAATTTTTATCTTTTACAAAAACCATTTTCAAAAGTTATTTTAAAATGAAATCATTAACAGACAATTAATATATAGTTAATAATCATATCATGACACATGTATCAGTTATTATTTTGGCATATATTTCTAACATTAATATGTTCGATCTCAATGTATATCTGTTTATGCCCGGCCTTAATTGTTTGGTATGATTAGATCATGAATTGGAACGTATTCAGAAATCCATGAAGTTGATTAAGGATTGGCAACAGAAACTGGTGCTTCAAAAGAGACAAAGACAACTAATAACGGCCGGCCCTCCACCGCCACCACAGCCAGCCGGGAACAACCAAGCTCATTGAATGCGATATATGTTTTTACGACTGGATCGGACGTCAAATCAGTCTCTTTATGCAATGAAAGATGTCTTAGGAGCCGAATGATTTCTCTCTAAATTTTGTTGTTTTTAGGTTGTTAATTTACTATTATATTATATAGTTTGTTAAAATTAAATAATGGCCGGTAATGAAGTTTTGTTTGATAATAAATAAAAACAGTAAAAGGATTTTAAATGCAAGAACACTTGGGAGAAATAATGATTGTGCAATAGGATAAGAGCTACGATGTGAAGAGATTATATATCTTTATGATAAGAGATATATGACAGAAAGATTTTTAAACCCTAGACGATAATTAGAGACGCACAAACAATTAACTGCCCGAAAACAGGTTTTTTAATAACTGAATAAGCTAATGGTTTTAAAACAATTTTGACTATAAGCGATTCGGTTAGGTTTTTCAAGCTTTAAAACAAAACCGATATTTTACCGAAACCAATTATGAACAACGAAAACTTTTAACTTGTTCACGAACGGTTCATGAATGCTAACCGAATGAAAATTATTGTTCGTGTTCGTCCATTAAGGAACTTAGCTTGTTCATGAACGGTTCACTAACGCTAACGAACACATATTATTTAAACAATAAAAATCAAAAATCTTAATCTCAAGCATTGAAGATAATCATCTATAAATATATAAATTAAAATATTATAATATTAAACTAATAATAATAAAATATTATGGTATTAAACTAAAAATAAAAAGTTAAAAATATACAACATATTTAATGAATAAATATAATAAATGAACTTAACCAAACATAAACGAACGTAAGCGAGCATGTTACCGAACGTTCACGAACACAAAAAAACGAACAAGACCGCTGTTCATTTCGTTCATTTAAATAAACGAACGGAATTTCTTGTTCGTGTCCGTTCATTTATTAAACGAACGTACATAAACGAACTTCCGGCCGAACGGTTCACGAACTGTTCGCTGAACGTTCGGTTCGTTTACATCATAGGTGCACCGGTTAATCGATTTGGTCATTTAAAACCTAAAACCGATTAAGAGAACCAGTTTCTAACTGGTATCGATTCAAAATGTGTGGAGAGAGAATATATATATTATACAAAAACATATAAAAAAACACTCAACGATTTTTTATTTTCAAAAACCGATAATATATATGGTTTAAAAGCATATTATACAATTTAACCAACACACACATACATAACATACACATATTTATCTAATAAAGAGTATCTTTATGAAACAACACTTGTTATGTTGTAATGAAATATATAATTTTTCTCTCTCTTTCTCTTAATAAATAATAATAAATTTTAGTATTTAAATTATATAATTAAATAATAAAAATATAAATCTTCTTATTTTACTAATTTACTACAACTTAATATCTTCTTATTTTACTAATTTATTACAACTTAATAAAATATAACAAGATTTCAATTATATCTAATATGAAAATATGTCTCTACGATGGTGGCCTAGTGGTTAAGGAGTGAGAATATATAATGAAGTTATAGGGTTTAAAGACTGTCACTACCAAATTTCCCTTAAGTCACGTAATTTACTTCCCTCATGTTAGTCGTGGAACCGGTCGGTGAGGAGCGTCTAATGATGGCATTCACCACTTTTTTATCTGAAAATATAATTTTTTAATTATTAAATATTTATTACTATTTGTTATTTATAAATTTTAGATATTTATATTTCTCATTTCACTAGGGCTGTAATTGAGTCGAGCCGACTCGAGTCAGGCCTGGCTCCAGCTCGACTCGTGGATTTTCGAGCCAAGCTCGAGCCGAGCCAAAAATCCAGGCTCTAGCAGCTCGTAAAAAACCTCGAGCCACGAGCCAGCACGTTTTTTTCCTCCACTTTACACACACACACATATATATAGGGACGTATTCTATTGAGAACTAAAATTTTGGTAGGAACTTAAGAACTGCATAATACACTTGTATATTATGATTTAAGTTTTATACATGAGTTGGTTTTTAACTGCTCCACTTTTTTCTTTTGCTACTTTAAAATTTTTATGCATAATGTACAAGTGTATTATGCAGTTCTTAAGTTCCTACCAAAATTTTTGTTCTCAATAGAATACGTCTATATATATATATATATATATATAGTGGAGGGATATTTTGAAAAGCTGGTTGAGTTGTAGAAACTTTGAAAACCAAATTGTAGCAATTGGATTAGTGGATGGATGATATAGATTAAATAGGAAAAAGAAATCATTACTTTTTTAAATAAATATATTAGAAAAAAGGACAATAAGTACAGAAAGGGCAAAATTAGATTTTAACATTTTGTACCAATTGTACCTTTTCATTTATTCCGTACGTCTTCTTCCTTTTTCATTAAAGAAATGGTTTTTTTTGAATTTTCACACCCTTGTCTTCTTTTAACATGGTGAACTCTTTTATCAAAGTTTCAAAAATTTAGTTTCAAATTGAATTTTAAAATTTTGAAGGTTATACAGTTTCAAAAATTCAGCTCTTGATCGTCTTCTCAGACAACAACGAACGATTTGGTTGCTCGAAGATGTTTTCAGATCTAACGAACGTTGTTGGTGCTACTCGTGGTGTTGATTTGTTGAAGAAGAAAAGACGAAAATAGATGGCGACGATGCTTGGCTCCAATCTAGTAGTGGTTGGATGTGGATCTATTGTGATGGAAATTGACGGTTGTCGGTGCTACTAATCGTGATATTGATGGTGCTGCTGGTACAGCTTGAACAAGCTCAAAGCCCCGATCAAAGTCAACTGATTCAAGAAATGACTCGAAGATAAAATGATAAGATCATTGGGTCTAAAGAAAGTTTGGAAAGGTAAGAAAAAAATGTTTAGTTTCTATAAAATGAAAAGTTGATTTTGGACAACACCATACCGAAGTGGTTACTACTGGTGATGTTGGTAAGTCGCAACTATACCGGAGAAACATATACTTTTAACTCATTCTTTCCAGATTGATCTTTTAATGCATTTTGCATTATGTTCCATCAAAGTTACACAATATACTATTATTTCAGTTACATATATTTTTTTTATTAGCTGTGAGTTTTAATATTCTAGTCTTTCTTATTTCAATATTTCCATTTCACATGCTTTTTTATTACTTCCTTTTGAAATTTACATTATGTTACTTTATGTGTGTATGTGTTATTGAGTAAATTTGAAGTATCTTTGATTCTTTTACGTATATGTAACATCCGTTTTGAAGGTGTATAACATATATCTAACATGATTTCATTTTATTAAATTTATATAAAAGATAACTTTTAGAAATTTTCATTATGCTAATTTATCACGCATGTGTTCTTAAATAAATTTGAAGTCACTTTGTTTTTTACCTATTGTTACATGTATATTATATTGAAAGTCGTAAACAATTTGGAACTGAAATGTAACATCAATGTAACACGTATATCATGCCACAAAAAAACACAAAAAATGAAAGTCGTAGACAATTTGGAAATGAAATGTATTATGTACCATCAGTGTGTGACACCCCGTAATTTCCAGGTCAGCTTCATATTTATTTAAATGTTTATTTAAATGATTTATGTACACGTGGCACTAGAATTAGTTTAATTTAGTGTGACACGTGGCACGACAGTACAAACACCGACACACAACAAGATAATTCGTGGAATTATCGGCAAACAGCACACACGTGTCAAAACACACGAACGTTGGTGAACGTCTAACACTCTAAACTTCACGAAACACTCACACATTGAACTTGGAAGTTCAAACAAGGCCAAACGATAGTTCGGAAGCGTGAAAACGACGACGAACGGATCAAACCCATCAAAAAGAGCTTATTGGGCTCTTCAGGGGTCCATCGCGGTACGCGGAAGCCCAACAGGAGGCCCATCCGCGATACGCGGCCAACATCGCGGGGTTTGACTCCCGAAATCCGCCGCGGTACGCGGCGATGATTTGAAAGCCTCGCCGCGGTACGCGAAGCCGCCCATTCGACAGAATCTTTATAAAACCAAGATCATGATGCCTACACTACCATTTTTCATAATTTCTTTCAACCTCCATTTCCAGCCATTTTCCACCATTTCTAACCTCATAGAAGCTCTACCTTTGAAGATTGAAGCTCATTTCTCACTTGGAAGCTTGAAGGATCATCACCACCACCTTGTTTGTCGAAGAAGCTGCTGTCCAGAAGCTTTAGGAGCTGTTACCACTATCATCTCAAGGTTCCAGGAGCTTTAGAGGTAGTTCTTACATCTCTTAGGGCTTAATATCACCATTACACACACATGCATGTGTTAAAACCCACATGCAAGCTCATAGCAAGCTCATGCACGAAATTATTTTCTGGGTTTGATGATTTTACCATATTTCTTGACGATCTATGATGGTTAGATTGAGTTTTGTGATGATCCATGATGATGGGTATATGTCTTGTTGCTTAAAATGATGATTTATAATGATATAGATGCATGCATGTATGATCCATGAGTATTGGAATGATTTTGAGTATGTAGAAATGTTTCTTAATGATATTAGAAGGATTACTCATGGTTGGATTTGTTTAAAATGGTTAAGATGTTGATTTTTGATGAAACTTTCTATTATTAGTAACTTTTTATTTGTAAAATGGTGTGATAGATGAAATGGTGAACATACATGTATGTGGATTTGCTATTAGGTTGATAATATGATGATTTGATTAGTTAGAATGTGGTTTTGATGATGTTTATAGTCATATTTGGCATTGTTACTATTTTTAGTAACTTTTTGGGTCAAAATGTTGATAGATGATGAATTTGGTTATGTTGACATGATTAAATGTTGTTAGAAGATATATTATGATGATTTGTGACATAAAAATGGATTAGGAATGTTTAGGTGGTCATTTTATTGTA
Source organism: Mikania micrantha (assembly GCA_009363875.1). Taxonomy (NCBI): domain Eukaryota; kingdom Viridiplantae; phylum Streptophyta; class Magnoliopsida; order Asterales; family Asteraceae; genus Mikania; species Mikania micrantha. The sequence continues at coordinate 2,689,804 of CM018688.1, read as the reverse complement.
AAAACAACAAAGTTACTATTTATAGTAACTTTATTTTTAGAAAAACCGATTCGTAAACATGTTGTATGATTTGAGCATGCTAAATGGTTTACAATGTTGTAATATGATGTTTAGATGCTAAGTTAGATGGTTTCCGATATCACGTATGCTATAAATGGAAACTTTCCATTTTAGGAAACTTTTATGTGCAAACATGTTATAACGGACTTATGTGAAATCGTATGATGATGTGCTATGTGTTAACATGATCATGTAGGACTAATGATCATGCTAGAACTTTAAAACTGATATGCTTTGTGAACTTTCCATAAATGGAAACTTACTATAAATAGTAAGTTGTCCATATACGCGACTTTCGCGTCTTGCACACAACGAACACTTACACAATTGCTACACGATTCACAACCGTCACACGGTTCACCAACGGGTCGTTGACTTGACACGGTCAACTTTGGTCAACTCTAGTCAAACACGGTCACACACGGTCATTATGGACAAACACGGTCAAACACGGTCAATGTGGACCAACACGAGCAAACACGGTCATTGTGGACCGACACGGGCAAACATGAACAACCCAGGGTTGTTGGACACAAACACGGGCACTAACACGAACACTGGCACGGTCACTTACACAAACTCACGTACGATATACGATATAGGTTGCCGGTGACCGACACGCATTTCGACGCAGGAGCTTACGCTTACTTATCGCTTTCTTCACTAAGGTGAGTTTACGGCCCCTCTTTACTCTTTTTCAAACACTTTTAAATAGGGGGAGAATACTAGTTACATCGAGTCAAACATTTATTACTGTTCAAACATTTTTGTGTATGCTGGTTTATTAGACAAACATTAAGTGTTGTACTCGTAACAAGCCCTCACAAAGTCTTACCATTAATGTACGAACAACGTGGTAGGTTTGAATGGATCCATTAGGGAATGACTAACCCCACGGGGCACCATGTTGACTGGATGTCATAACCCGTGCAAACTTGACCTAATTTACTGTGTGTACGAGACACAGTGGAGGCAAGGACAAACAAGTCTAGTTCGGTAGTGACGCACTGACACTTGGAGCCTAGAGCTCGGTACTAACATTGATAAACAACATGACACACTTTCTTACTATATATGTATATCAAAACCTATGAACTCACCAACCATTGTGTTGACACTTTTTCAAACTTGTATTCTCAGGTAACTAGCTGCGCATGGAACTGGATGCACATTAAGGGATGAGCTTTAGGAACCGCATGCATTTTGTTGTGTCTTTTAAAAACAATTTAACTTTTATTGTGTTAAACAATGTTGTGTTAAACTATTTACTTTTCCGCTGCATGTTATGATATTACTTATTCCGATGCTTTGATTTATAGTTCCGCTGCAAAGTATTTTGTTATGTGTCGTGTCAAACATTGAATTTGTAAACGCATATAGAGGTGTTCTATATGACCTTGAGCTGTGATTCTGGCCACGTCACACCCACGTGGACTGACACCATGAGTGGGAATTTGGGGGTGTGACACAGTGTTACAAGTAAATGTGAAGTACTTTTTATTGACTTGTTATTAAGTTTTATTAAATAATAGTATAATGTGTCATACAAAGTGAACAAGTAACATTACTTTGATTAGACATCATATATTTTTCTTGTTAATTAGAACATCAAAACCAAAAAAAAAAAGATAATAAAATGATGTGACTTACTTTTTTAATGAAAAAAGTAAAAATTAATTATTAGATAGTCATAAAGTATATTAGAAAATAATGCAAATCCAAACCAAGGCAGGCTGGTTGGTTTGTAAACGAGCTGAATATGAGCATACCCTCGCCGTTTTAGTTCGACTCGTGAACAACCTTATCATATAGGGACTGGAAATGTAAATGTAGTATGTATAAATACCATCTCCTCCTGTTACAATAACCTAATATGAACAAGATGTTTACTTTAAATAAAAATAAATTTCAAGTTACTTTGATTTTGTTACCTTTATGTAACATTCGTTGTAAATATATGTAACATATATGTAGCATGTTTCCATTTTTATTAGAGTTATGTACATAACCAACTGTTACATATATATTACATAAAAATAACATTTATTTAATTTTGAATGTCTTAGAAATATTTTCTTTTACATACATGTAACACTGTGTTACAAATATGTACACAATTTAAAAATTGGTTTTTTAAGCGGTTTTAGGTTTCACGTGGCCTAAAACCTGAATTGTATTGTATCAAATCATTGTAACAAAGCAAAAAAATGTTCAAATTTTTAGGACCTGTTTCAGGGATAAATTAAGTGCATACATATAATGTAACATCAATGTAACACATGCATCTTGTAATAAACAACCCAAAAAAATGAAAGTCGCAAATGATCTGGAACGGAAATGTATTGTATAACATTATTGTAACAAGGTAAAATTTGGAGCATATATTATTGTTCAAATTTCGGATACGAAAATTAAATGTAACACGTTTTAGTTTGCATGATATAAACCCTATTATTCAAACAAAATAATGGAGTGTTATATAAGGTTACATTAAAAAAATCAAAAGTGTACAATAATACAATCAATGTAAAGTTGTTTCATTAAAAATTATAAAATAATTTATCATGTGTACTATAAAGTAATTAAAAATACAATATAACAATGTATGCATCACTATAGCATATGTGTAACAAGTTTCAGCTTGCAAGATATGAAAAACAAAACAAAGTGACAAATGTAACATTAGTGTAACACTTTTCAGGTTACAAGGATCGAAGAGAATATTAATAAAGAAGAGACAATGTTATGTTTAATGTTATGTTTAACATTAGTGTAATAACTTAATTATACCATAGACATTGAAATGCATTGTGTATCACTTTAACAAGTTAAATATGAAGTACTTTTTATTGACTTCTTGTTAGAAAAATAATATTAAATAATTGTATAATGTATCATAAATAGTAAACAAGTAATATTAATTTGATTAGACATTTCATATATATCTCTTTATTGTTAATTGGAAAACAAAAACCAAAAAAAGATAACAAAGTAAAGTGACTTATTTTTAAATAAAAAAGTAAAAAAAAATAATTATTATATAGTCATAAATTATATTAGATAATAATGAAAAATTAAATAATGTTAGTGTAACATAAATGTAACCAACACATGTTTTCAACATGCATACAATTAAATGTCTTTATTGTACAATTGATTAGACAAGTCATGTAATATAATAACATATATAAAAAAATATATAGGTCAACACAAAAGTAAATTACCCATAGTACATTGATAGATGTACTTGACAAAAGGTGACTTTACCATTAATGTGATGTTCTGACAGGGGGCCCATAGATTGACAAAACAAATATCTTTATTAAAAATATGGTGTGTCTAGTTATGTCAAAATGTAAAAATGATGTAACAAAGTATTATAACTACATATATAGTCACAAAAAATGTAACATAAGGTATCTTCAACAAACATAAAATACTTAAAATCGGCGTAGTAATATTTAACGGAGTTAGAAAATTTAACAAAAGAATAAATGCTATTGTTACGTCAAGTAACACTGCGATTAGATTCAGGATTCTTCTTCTTTCAGTTACGATAATCATGGTCAGTAACATATTTAAAACAATTGTTGATGTGTCTAATTATGTAAAGATGTAAAAATGACGTAACAAAGTATTATAACTACATAGATAGTTACAAAATATATAACATAAGGGATCCAAAGATTGTAAACACTCCTGGGTCCTTATTGGAGATTCATAGCCTTCAAATGCTGGTGACAAAATAATGTCTTTGTCTTTGTCATGGTCTAGGTTGTCTTCATTTAATGCTTCCAAACAACCAGAACTTGAAGAAATGGTATGAATTAAAGACTCAAAAACATTCTCTGGAGATGTCATCAGATTTTTATGCAACAAAGCTTGGTAGAAGTTCCATTAATGGCTTCCATTTAATGAATGATATATACTTGACATCAAGTGCAGGATTTGTTGACTATTTTAAATGATAGTACACAAGTACAATTTAAAATATATGATTTATCTTTTTGATAAAACAAACATTAAATGCTTGTGTACTAGCTTTATGCATGTCAACTCATCAATATTTTTTAACTATTTTTTTAAAAAGACAATGATTCATGAATTAAAGTTCTTGCAAAATTATAAAATGCTAAACAAAAAAATATGGTTTCTGCAAGTGTGTGCAAACTGGACGTAACAATGTAACTTTTTAATGATTTTTACTTGTTTGAAATATTATATATCTATATTATTACAAAGACAAATTGATGTAAATTAAAAAAAAAAGAAATATTAAAACTATTTGATATATAATAATAAAAATATAGGATAAACAATTAAGATAGAGAAATATAACAACAACATAACTAGTATATGTTATCCAATCAGTAAGATTATCAGAATCGGTACTTTGTTCGTCTTCGTAAGGATTGTGGTTCGCCCAACTAATTAGAGTGTTTAATGATTCAAGAGAACCGGTAGACATAGCATCTTCTTCTCGTTTGGGGAAAGAATCTATTGGTTTTTGAAAATGAACAATTTTTTTATTTGGTGATTTTTCTTTGCATGGCAATGTAACTTGAACAATATAATCATCAAATTTGTAATTCAGAACCCATTCATCATCAAATGGACCGTAATCAAATGAAAAATCAACTTTCTCGACTTTTATGGAAGATGTTAGCTCATTGTGAGAAATTTTATTAACGTATGTAGGCGCAAAATTTGATATACGGCTAATGTTTGTTATATCTTTTGGCTCTTTTTCTTTGATGGATATTGGAGTTTTTTTAGAGCTTGACATTCTTGAAAACTAATGGTGAAAACAAAGTATTGGTTGGCAAGAAAATGTTAAAGTATAGATATATATAGACTAAGCAATGTGTAAGATGTGTTAGGTATGACAATAAATATACACAATAAGCTCGAACAACGTAACATTGATGTAACCTCTACACCACTTATATAAAGCCAGCATGCATTTAATTTCAATAAAAACAAAAATGGTGAGAAAATCAAAGGGGGAATATTTAAAAAGTTGGGGAAAATAAATGATGGAAAAAAAAAGGTGGAAAAAACAAAAGGTATGAATTATTTAAATTTTTTTTTTTGAGCTGAAATTGAACACCGTAACTTTTATGTAACACAACAACAATTATATACAACCATCAAACTATTAAAAATCTAAACTAAAAAAAATTTGATGGTGGGAAAGTAAAAGGGGGAGTATTTAAAAATTAATTTCGATAAGAACAAAAATGATGAGAAAATCAAAGGGGAAAATATTTAAAAAGTTGGGGAAAACAAATGGTGGGAAAAAAAGTGGGAAAATAAAAGGTGGAAAAAATAAAAGGTATGAAATATTTAAAAAATAAAATCTTTTGTTTTTGAACTGAAATTTTAACAACGTAACTTTGATGTAACACGACAGCAATAATATACAATCAGGAAAAGACGAAAATTTTCTGTTGGAAATTTTCTTGTGGGAAATGAAAGGGGGTAATATTAAAAAATTAATTTCTTTTGTTTATTATTTGAATATGATGAGAGAGAATGTGGTAAAATTAATAAAATAGTGTGTGATAGTACAAATGAAGTAAAAGACAAAAATGCCCTTGTATTTAATAATGTTAGTAAAAGGAAATAATAATGTGGCAAATTGTGGACCAAGTATTGAGTTTGCAAAGTTTTCACATCTCAAATGAGTTTCTAATATATACATGCCCTATATATATATATATATATATATATATATATATATAGGGAAGGGTTGAAATAATAACACACTCTTATATCAATAATCCGAAATAACATGTCGAGATGAAGCCAATTCTTGTATTAATATTTTTGAACGTCATTGTAAAACATTTAGAATACTATGTTCTTTTATGAGTTTGTGTAAATTCATCACCGTTTAAGAGATATCATCGTTGTAAGTTTTTTATTAGCACTGTAACTGTTTTAGGCCCAAAAATTACAACGATCTAAACTCTCAAGCGGTGATGAATTTTCGCAAATTCATAAAAGAACATAGTGTTTTAAATGTGTTACAATGATGTTCAAAAAAAATCCAAGATTTGGCCTCATCTTGACAAAGTTATCTGGGTTATTGCAATAAAGGTGGGTTATTATTTGTTCACAATCTTATATATAATCTAATATATCAAATCTAATATATATAAAATCAAATATATATGTGTATATACATATATATATAATTATATACAAAATCTAATATATCTATATATATAGGGAGATGATCAAATGTTAACCCATGTTTATTGCGTTAACCGAATAAGTACATCTTATTACTTTAGGGCCCACATTAAAATAAATCTAAAGGTGTATGTTTTTTTTTTCTTTTTTAATTAATGTAGGACTCACTTACATTAATAAAAAAAGAAGAAAAAATATAAAGCTTTAGATTTACTTTAATGTAGGCCCCAAAGTAATAAGATGTAGTTATTTGGTTAACGTAATAAGGAAGGGTTAACATTCGAACGATCCCCTATATATATATAGAAGTGTTCAAATAATAACACACTCTTAAAGCAATAACCCGTCAAGATGAAGCCAAATCTTGATTTTTTTAACATCATTGTAAGACCCTCCGGTGTGCCGGGTGAAGGGGCGTGGTCATGGGCGTGGAGGGGCGTGGCACACCGCCCCCCCTATGGCGTGATCGGGGCGTGGGTGATGCGTGTGGCTGGAACAACGGCGTGAAGGGGGAGGCAACGGTTATTTTTTTAGCCGTTGGCTTTGGGAAGGGTAAAGAAAAAAAAAAATTTTTTTACCTATTTAAACCCACCATTCACATATTAAACCCAAAAAAATATTTCCCATTTCTAACATTCAATACAAAAAAATATTCACTCTTCCCATTTTAAACTTTCTTAACCAAAAAAATAATTTTCATGGATCCCAACCAAAACCCAAATTACTATAACCCAAACACTCCACCAAACCGAAACCCTAACACGCCACCTCCGAATTGGGTCTTTACCCCTTCTCCAATGAATCCTTTTTTCGATTCAAACTGTTATCGACCCAATTTTGATTCAAGCCCACAAGGGTTTTATACATTCGCCGATTATGGTTCGAGTCCACAACCGCACGGGTTTACACAATTATCTCAGGATGAAGTTGTACCCGAGACCCAACCCACTACAAATGCCGGTCCAAGCACGCAACCAAAACAAAAGCGTAGACACAGAAGGAAACAAGCTGCGGATACCGAACCTGCTGTGGGAGGTTCATCCCGTATAGAAAAATGGACTACGGAGGAAGAGTTTCAACTTACAAAAGCTTGGATCGATGTGTCGGAAGATCCAATTGTTGGTCGTAACCAAAAAGGACCGGACTTTTGGAGTAAAATCCGAAATCAATTTTTTCAAGCCATGGGTCGTGGGGAATATCGTACTAACGATATGCTCTCTAGCAAATGGCGTGACATGAACCTAAAGGTTAGAAAGTTCAACGGGATTTATTCCCAGAAATGGCAAACTCGTCGGAGCGGCCAAAGCGACGCGATGATCGAGCGGGAAGCGGAAGAGCAGTACCGGGAAGAGTTTAACGCCCACTTCTCGCTTCAACGGAGTTGGGAGCTTATGAGAAAATGTCCGAACTGGATTCGACTCGAGACGGTACAATCGTCGGCCTCAAAACGATCAAAAGCATCGTCAACGGATAGCCCCGGCACGTCGGATGCTCGAGTGAATATAAATCTAAACTATCTCGACGAAGAAGAAGAAGACGACGACAACGAGATAGAGGATTTGACTCGTCCGATCGGCAGAGATCGCGCAAAAGCCGACCGAGCAAGGGCGAGACGAGGCTCTTCATCTCAAACGACCCCGGATTATAACCAAGGAATAGAACAATTATCTCAACGAATCGGTGACTTTAACGAATTAAAACGGGAACGTCAACGGTTGGTAGAGTTACAACTTCTATTCACCAACACCGAACACTTAACCGGGCTCGACCGCGAAATTGCCGAGCGGGAGAAGGATAAAATTCGTAATAAATATAGAGATAATTAATTTGTATTTTTTTTATTAGTTTGTAATTTTTTTATTAATTTTTTTTATTAGTTTGTATTTTTTTTATTAATTTTTTTATTACTTTGTAATTTTTTTATTAATTTGTAATTTGTTTTTATTAATTATATCTCAATTTAAATTAAAAAGGAATGATGACGTGGAGTGAGTGGGTTAATGGGGCATTTCCACCAAAATGGTGGGGTGAGTGGTTGTGGTGAGTGCTTATGTGGCGCCTACGTGGCGCACACGTGGAGTGATTGGGGCGCCTTGGCACACCCAATAGTCTAACACAATTTTAACAGTATGTTCTTTTATGAGTTTGTGTAAATTCATCACCGTTTAAAATATATCATCGTTGAAAGTTTTTGATTTACAACACTGTAAATGTTTTAGGCCCAAAAATTACAACGATATAAACTCTCAAACGGTGATGAATTTTCGCAAACTTATAAAAGAACATAGTGTTCTAAATGTGTTACAATGATTTAAAAAAAATCCAAGATTTGGCTTCATCTTGTCAAAGTTATCTGAGTTATTGTAATAAAGGTGGATTATTATTTGTTCACAATCCTATACATGGATATACATACATATATACATTTATAATATACATAATATGTATATTTATATAAATATGTGTATAAGATATTGTGAGTGTATATATGTATATATATTAAAAATTGAGCCAAGTCACGAGTCGAGCCAACCCTGGCTCCGGCTCGGCTCGTTTTTAACGAGCGGAGCCTTTTTCGAGTTTTCAATAGTAATACACACATACACACCCTCATATATACACACTATGTTATGAAGCATATTGGAATCTAAATATTATCTTTTATCAAATCTCTTAAATTTAAGAGTTTTGAAAGTTTATAAGCATAATCTAAACTCTTAAAAGCTCAATACATTCTAAAGACCTTTAAGTAGGAGTGTTCAATGGTTTGGTTAATTATATGTTCGGTTTATTCGTTTTAAATTTTTTTTTTATTCGTAACCCAATACTAAATCATATCATAGAATTTGGAAGATCTTTAATTGAACCGAATTCAATTCGGTTTGGTTTTGGTTTTGGTTAAAAATAAACAAATTGAATTCAACTAAATAAACCTATAAAAAACCAAATAAAGTAGTTAAAAACTGCATAAACCAATTAAATCTAACCAAATAAACCGAAGTCAACCGAATATATTATTAACAAAAACAATATATTTATATCCGAATTCGGTTTAGTCGGTTAACCAAACAAACCAAATTTAAAAAATATATGGTATAGAAAACTGAATTTAGAATTATGTTTGGTTTTTCGATTATAGATACAATTTGATTTTCAGTTTTAAATAAATATAGGTTTTTTTTAATACTCCTACCTCTTGACAAGCCCCCGGGTAACCTATTCTCCCACATTAGCAGAGTACACATGTAATAAATTCTCTCTCTCTGTTTTTTTTAAAGGCTAACTAATCAACTGTCGGGCACTTCATACGCGGCCCCAATGGTTATGGGATGCCCAAGCTGGCCATTAGTCCAAACGGACGGAGCCCCTAGCCTACCAGCCACCAATTCCTAGGGAAAACTCGACCCAAGTACCCGGCAAAAGGCACGACGGTGGAAGGTCGGTAAACTAGGTGAGATCATGAATCGAACACAAGACCTGAGTCTCCTATTACTTCCTCATACATCAATCTTACCATTAGGACAAGACATTTGGTATCAATTCTCTCTTAATACCGTTTCTTCCAACCCTGCAACCATCTAAACACACGGTTGCCTTTTTTTCTAGTGTTTTTTACGTGCCCATAATTAGTTCTTTAATTCTTCATTATTTTCCTGACACGTGAATGCTCAATTGACTTCACCGTTAAGGCGTTAACTATGTGTTCAGTCCCAGAAAAGTCACCGGAGAGAGCAAGACACCACCTATTCCTTCATCTACAATAATAAGCCCAACAGGGCCCCAAACATTTTAGGAACCTAATAATAACATTATTTCAAACACAAGCAACAAAATTGTATTAGACGTGAATAAAAAAATGGACTAAAAATAGTATAATGAATTATTATTATATCATTAACAATTAAATTTTTTAACAAAACATACAGTCATAACAATTTTAAAAGCATATGCACAATAAATGTTCCATATATAAAATAAGTCTTTAATAAAAATGAACATTCTTAACAAAACTATGGTGGTGTTTGTTTTTTAAGAGGTAAAATGTCTGCAGTCTGCAGACCACATCTGCAGATATCTGTAGGAGAAGAGATTGACCAAATGTCTGCAGTCTGCAAGAAGAAGAGTACTTGTTTTTTAACGTCTGTTGACTCTTAAAATAAATTAGTGGTAGTGTACGGTGGGGGTGGCCGGCGGTGGTGGTTAGTTTCTGCAGACCTTAGAAGATACTAGAAGTAGTTGGTCCACATTTGCACCAAGAAGACCTCACGCAGACGTTTTTTAATGAAACGTCTTCAGAAAAATAAGCAGTCTGCAGATGTCAATGTTTGCGCGTGATCTGCGCGGCGCAGACAAAAGAGGCTACGCAGACCTTTTATAAAAAACAAACAAGGCCTATAACACAACAAAGTCTAGTATTGTTATACTGTTTACTTTGATTTTTTTTCATTTTAAATCAATTCAACAAAAGTTTAATGTATATAAAAAATTTGTTAGAAATTAAGGTTCTAAGATTTTGAGGACTTCAAGCGTTAGCTTTATCCTTTAAACTTGTCGGGCCATCCGTGAGACCCCAACACACATTACAAACACGCGTTGTCTGTAAAGTCCAAATTTTGTGGTGGTCATTCATGAGAAAATTTTGTAATCTCCTTGCACATATAAGTGTTTTAAAATCCAATATCCGACTACGTGTGCACGAGATTGATTTGCGTTTCACTGTGCTATAACTTTAGGTGCTAAAATTAGAAATACTCGTGTAGAAATATTGGTGACTTTTGCAGTAATGTACATAAGTTTATTTTGTATACTTAAACACATAGATGTTACTGATCGATATAATGTGCGAATAAAGTACGTAAACAAGTCTCGTAGCACAATGTGTCATTTTACTTTTCTTATACTTTTTTTTTTTTGTTAAATTATCATTTAAGGTAAATTGAGGTGAAAAGAAAGACGGGTCAATTGAAAATGGTCGGATCCCGTAAAAGATCTGCGTGAGTATAAATGGGTATATGGTTTAGGCAGAAAAGCATTGTAGCGGGTGCATGGTTTAAAATTAAAAGATGCCAAGTATCCCTAAAGAATTTATTTATTAAGGATAAAAAAAATAAAGACAAAGATAAAATTACAGATGAGTATAAGAACAAGAATGAAGATTATAACATGTTTTAAGCATACTATACAAATTCTACACACCTTCGCATATACTATAGTAGGTTTATATTGGTTATCATTATACTTTTTTATTTAGTTTAACTTTTTTCTTTAGTTTTTTTTTTTAAATAATAAAAGAGTCATGTTAAAATAAAAATACGCAGTGCTTTAGATTCTTTTAGTTGAAAGAATTGTGGAACTTATTCCAACTTCTATCATATTTAATCTTAAAAAATCGTTTTAAAATTTTTAAATTTTCATTACTAGTTATATAACATTTATTTATTGAATTTGTATAATACATATAGAAGTAGGCTAGTTAAATAATATACAAATTCTTAGAATTTTTTATCTTTTTTGTTTCCGGTCTTTGTCAAATCTTCAAGACACGTTTATGGCAAGTGAAGAATAATGATAAAATTCAAGGTAACTTTCACACAGCATAATAACTAACGTAACATAACCTTCTGTTCGTGATGTTCACACACCTACAAAATTGTAGCATATTCAATAATAATTGCGATGAATCAAACATTCAAAAGAATTTGTATGACCCCAGTTGCTTCCATTTCCACTAGCTTATAATTAAATTAATGCATCACGATCGTACGTTGATCACAAGTATGTATATATGTGCAGGAATTGAGCACAAATTAATTAAGATGGAAAAGTTTTCTACAAAGCCCATAATTTTGGTGATTTTCTTTGTGTTGATACTTAATCCTCATAATGCGTATTCAGTACTTTCAGGTAACGTATGTACAGTTTTTATTATATATTCGTTTATATATCCGCAGGCCTTAATTGTTTGTAGGCCTCTAAATGAACCGAAGAGTTCATGAACTGTTCGGTAGGAAGTTCGTTTAATTAAATGAACAAACATGAACACAGCTAGTGTTCATTTATTTATGTTCTTGAACTGTTCGGTTATGTCCGTTTATTTGTGTTCGTTTATGTTCGTTAACTATGCAATGTTAGTTTATGTTCGGTTAACTATCAAATTTACGAATGATATGTATTTACATTTAATATACTTGTCGTTTGTATTAGTTTATGTTTGTTCAATAGTGTTCATGTTCGTTTATGATTGTTCAATATTGTTAAATAATGTTCATTTATATTTGTTCGTTTATTTTGGTTCGTTTGTGTTCATTTATGTTCATGAACAGTTCGTTTAATTTATTAATGAATGAACACAACGAATACAAACATATTCATTTTCTTAATAAGCGAACACGAACACAAAATTCATGTTCGCATTCGTGTTCGTTCTGTTCGTTTACTGGCCTAATTGTTTGGTATGATTAGATCATGAATTGGAACGTATTCAGAGATCGATGAAGTTGATTCAGGATTGGCAACATATACTAGTGCTTCCAAAGAGACAAAGACAACTAAGAACGGCTAGCCGTCTTCCACCGTCACCAATCCCAGGTGTGAACCCCCTTCATAATTGAATGCGATATATGTTTTGACAAGTGGATCAGACGTCAAATCAGTCTCTTTATTGGATGAAGAGGTCTGAGGAGCCGAATGATTTTTCTTTGAATTTAGTTGTTTTCAGGTTGTTTATTTACATTTGTTATGTTATATAGTTTGTTAAAATTATACAATGGCCGGTAATCAAGTTTTGTTTAATAGTCAAAAAAACACCAAAAGGATTTTCAAGGCAACAACAATTAGGAGATTTCATGATTGTGCAATAGCATAAGGTCATGTGTTATGTAGGTGACTGGGGAATGAAAGGCCTTGGTCACGCCCCCATCAAGTCCATACACCATTACATACTGGGCGTGACTAGGTATGACGGGCTCCAGCGTGATGGTTGTCATAGGGTGATCAATGGTAGCTGGTGGGGTGATGGGGTATGTGAAGAGAGTGATGATTGCATGTATGTATGTGAAGAGGAGTGATGACTTTTTGTTTTTTATGTGACGCATACGTGGAATGATAACCACACATGGCCTAATAGCTACGAATTGAAGACATTATATATATTTATGATAAGAAACATATGACAGAGGTTTTTAAACCCTAGACGATTAGAGACGACCAAACAGTAACTGGTCGAAAACCGGTTCTCAAAAAACTGACCCGGTTATCCAGCCAATGGTTTCAAAACAATTTTGACCATAACCGATTCGGTTAATAATCAGTTTTTCAAGCTAGCTTCAAAACGAAACCGATATTTAACCGAAACCAATTATAAACAGCTAAATAGCCGATTTTCTATTTAGGTGCACCGGTTAACTGGTTTGGTCATTTAAAACTTAAAACTGATTAAGAGAACCAGTTTCTAAGTGGTAACGGTTCACAGTGTGTCTAAATAGAGAGAGAGCTTACAACAACCACTACTTTATAGAAGAGCCTCCAACTTATATGAATAATTAGCCCAGAAAGAAACTTGATGGACCTAAATTTGGTAATATATCTGTGAGAGAGTTGTACACAATTTGTGAAGAAGAAGGCTAGCAAATGGGTCATCCGTCCACACACATTTAATCAAAGAAGCTAGAGACCCAAGAAGCTTTTAAATCAAAGAGCCTAACTGCCTAAGCTAAACAAACATTTAAACAAGGCCTACATAATAAAATAATTGAAAATAAGAAGGAAAAAAAATAAAAAAAGGAAGTATTTAGAATAGAGTTGTATATTTTAACACCCCTCCTCAAGTCACTATTTATACACATAAAACATACTCATTTTTTTTTTCAAAACTCCAATAATGTATTGATCGATGTCGAAGTATCAATAAAAAATAAGAGTTATAAACTCAACTCCTACTACCCAATTGGTTAGGAAAGTCAGGTATCGATCCACGTAGAGTCAAGTGAAAGCTACTTTCAAAGACAACTAAATTAACTAATTAAATGCAATTAAAAAGTAAATTAAAAATTAAAATGTCAAATTTTAGATTCTTTTAGTTGAAAAAATTGTGAAACTTGTTCCAACTTTTTTTTCTCTAGCCACTTATATTGTTGGATCCAATTCCTACTAATAATTCTGTAGACAAACGAAACATCATTTTACAGAATTCTTGTAATTTTTGGTGAAAGTGTCTTGAGAAATGACATTCATGTTTGCTTAACAAGTTCATTAATGAAGTTTGAATTTCAACTCATGGTGATAGTATTTGTCTTGTTGATCCTTAACACATTTAGGGCCTCTGATCTTACTAATCAAACACTACATCAAAACTTGCCACATTGGCTAAAATAAACTCAAATCTTTAAGTTTGTATCCTTTAGATCCTTGTTTCAGGGCCATGCCATTGTTGTTTTAGCAAGAACACATTAAAATCAGATGAAACTCAAAAATTCCATATGCATAAATTTGTTACAAAACACACATTGAATCAGTGTCTTGTTGTACAACAGATGAACTAATGAAACTAATATCATGAGCTGACGATGCAAAAGCAACTACACTCACCATTTTATTAACAAATCAACAGCCATTAGCTCCTAATTCTGAATCTCAGTACCAAATTAGATGCAAGCAAAGATGGAATATATCCAGGGTCACTTCTGCCTGACCCGAACCCAACTGCAAACTGTATTTTTTTTACAAATAAGACCATTTATACAAAGTTTTCGCCTTCATTAAACCCATCCCAGTTATTATTTATATATATTTTAGATCATTTCTATATCTTTAGACTATTTCACAATCATCAGTGTCATCCTCTTCACCATTCTTTCCCTCAAGCTTAATACTCTTGTACCATTTAGCAAACACAATGTAGACTAATAGATCTACAGCTGTTAATCCAGCTAGCAGGAAGAAAAACCTGTCCAGGTGGCCGCGATTGAGATTACCTGGAATCCACCCTGGCATATCATCCTCTGTAGATATCTTCATTACAATAGTCACAATGAAGCTACTGACATAATTCCCAAGCGAAATAGATGTCATGCAAAGTGCACTTCCAAAGCTCTTTAATGCATCAGGAGCTTGTGCATTAAAAAACTCGAGCTGACCTACATACATGAACACTTCAGAGGCGCCAACAAACACATATTGAGGCACCTGCCAAAATATGCTTAATGTGCTCGATGCATCGCAATGAGTACAATCTTGATCAGCATACTTCAGTCTGTAACATTCCACAATTCCAGCTGAAACCATTGACAGTACTGCAATTATGAGCCCGATTCCCATTCTTTGAAGCTCGGTTAACCCTTTAGAGTCTTTCTTCTTGAACATGAGTACAAGTGGACTAATAACTCTTCGGTAAAGGAAAATGAAGAGTGCAACACTTAAAATGTCAAAACTAGACATGCTAGATGCAGGAATTTGGAATCCTGAAATTGTGCTCTTCATGGCTGCACCTTGCTCAACGAATAGAGACGCCATTTGTGTAAATACAACCGAGTATATTATTGTGCATAGCCAAATGGGAAGCAATTTTAGTATGCATTTCACCTCTTCAACCTGTGAAATAGGACACAAACTCCATGGATTGTGAGTCTTCTGTTTCGGGTCGTTGAAATCTCTCGAGGTAATAAATGCTGCTTTATCCAAAAACCTGCAGCATTTAAGCTGACATTAGTAATTTTGAACTATTTAGATATAAATGGGCCAATTTGGGTTTTTTTTTTTTTTAATCTCAAAGGATCACCCACAAGCTAATATACTACAAAACTGAACATATTATGCTTACTTGAATTCATGTGTATGAAGTATCTTCCTTCCAGTACTTAAAGAAGTGTCATTTTCTTCTTCAAACAAACACTCTTTACCATGTGGCAGTTTAACCCTCCACTTCTTTGATGCAGCCACAAACACTTGACAAAATCTGTTTAACGGGTTCCCACTTGGCTTAAAATGTCTGTACCTTATGGTGCCACCAAGAAATAAGGCGAGTCCTACAAAAGCGGATCCAGTGGACAACCAGAACCCGAGGGTCCACATTCCCTCGTCCTCAAAATAGCTCAAGAAAGTGTTGGAAAAGAGTGAACCAAGGTTAAGTGCAAGATAAAAGTAGCTAAAGAAAGCTACTTTTGAGTGACCCTCTTTAGTGTCCTCTTCATCAAATTGATCTGCTCCAAATGTTGCAATATTTGGTTGGTACCCGCCATATCCTAAGGCAATCATGTAAATTGAGATATAAAACAACCCGATCTCCCAATTCGAGTGGCTACTACATACAGTGGTCCGGTCACCACATCCTTTAGGAGTGATCAAGAACATGCTTGATGCAACTGAGAGTCCTCCTAAGCCCTGTATCAATGATTTGAAAGTTAGTAATTTACTCTTTTGTCCTCCATTGGTTGGCATTATACTATTGAAGTTTGAATGAGGGTAAGCTAGCAAGATATTAAAGACCAATGTACTTACAAACACAAAAATGGCTTGAAAGATGGCACAAGTTTTGTATCTACCCCAATAAGAGTCACTGAGAAAAGCACCAACCAGTGAGAAAATGTAAACGGTTCCGGTCCATTTGCTAACATTGTTTGCAGCCTCAGCATTTCCTTGTTGCAGAACCCTGGTTAGATACAACACCAGGTTCACCCCAACTCCAAAAAAAGCTAGAGTCACTAGTCCTTGGTTCACTGCATGTTAGAGGAAACACAAATTATGTATCACAAGGGTAGTTTGGAGAATTTTTGTAATTATTTAAAAGGAAAATATTTAAATTATTTAAACATGAAATAAACATAATTTCTGTTTTATAACAAGCTAGCTTATTTAGCAGGCAAACATTTATCTTATCTTTTCTAATCGATTGAAAGTTTTGCATACAAATATCATACATATCAAACTTGTACCAAAATGATTATAATGGATACCTTGCATCTTGTTTGCAAATTACTATATATACGATTTACAAAAGCCATCATTAGTGAACAGTGATACTGTTTTTATATTAATATTAAATTATTTGGTACACAGATAACGATCCTTCAAAACATAAAGAACAAATTATTTCTAGAAGTTTGATTTAATTTAAAATTTTCGCTTTTGACCATTGACTTTAAACTCTTATTTTTAATCCCTCTCTCACTTATTCAAACATTTTTTAATGTTTACATGCTTTTAATACGTCCTTACATTATCGGATAATAGTCATGACTATATTAATTTGATCGCAATTACCTCACGAATTCATATATAAATTTCGAACCCAAATAGTCGCAAAAATTTTGCGCATTATTCACAGGCGTATAACATGTCGGTACATTATAATTCATTTGTATTGTTTATATAATATTAATCGTAAAAAGTTTTAGTCGTGTTTTTTGATAGTTTTTGTTATTTTAGGCAAGATTTTTAGCCACGATTTGTGATGGTTTTTTGACACGTTTTAGGATGCAATTTTTAGCCGCTATTTGTTAATTTTTTTACGCGATTCAGGCATGATTTTTAGCCGCGTCAGTTTTTTTACGTTGTTAGATATTTGCGATGGTTTGATTTATTGTTTTAAGATGGATTGACTTTAACCACGTCAGATCACCATTTTAGACTATCTTTATTTTTTTTACTTTTATTTTTAAAACCTTTGTGCTTTACGATTCGTGATGCTATCATCGCGATTGACCATTTTTATTTTTTTACTTATTTTTAGAACTTTTGTGCTTTACTATTTATTGTTTCTTTTTAAACTTTTGTGTGTTTACGATTTATGGTTTTACGACAGCGTAATGATTTTTATCTGGTCCGAGTTCTGATATTTTAGATTGTGTTTTATCCTATTTAATGTGTGGTTACCGCCGGAAAAGCGGCATGTGAGACGGACACGTTTATGACAGCTACAATTTAGATTTTATGTCGGAATGACAACCGTTGTGATGTACTTTTATATCTACGTTTTCAATTGCAAATTATGTTTGCATTCTAATATTCAAAATTATTACAGAATTCCCGCCGCAACGTGCGGACGAACCCACTAGTAAACTACATTAACTAAATTCTAATAATAATAATGATATAGAATGGGTTAAACAATACAACACATCAGAAGGATCAATAATATCACGAACATAAGAAATAATTTTTCATTAGATTAGCTTACACTTCATATATACATTAAGGTTGTGAATTTCTGAAACAACATGAACCTAATACGAAATTAACATGCTTGAGTTTTGTATAAATGGGTTAGGATTAGGTTCGGGTTATTCCGTGAACCCGTTTAGCTGAACATGTTGGTTTGGATTCTATGTATGACACAGTTTCATGTTTGAGACATAGTTTCATGTTAAATTTTTGGATCATGTCCCGTCAACCCACCCATTTAACACATCTATTCTACATCACAAAATAACAATAACAACAACAAAAACAACAATAACAATAGTAATAATAATAACAATAAATCTCTTTTTAGTAATCTGAATTAATTATAATTGAAATGAAAATTCATCTCATAAATAAAATAGAATGTAAACCCTTATATTTTTACAAAATTGAACAAAAGGGATAACTTTACTGTGCACAATAAGCTTACAAGGTTTTTAAACTAAATTTATATTTAATTAGGTTTCAAATAAAATTCGTACAACTAGACTATAATAAGATTATTAGGTGTTGAATTGAATTCGGATTTATACAAATCGAATTTGGGTTGTTCAGTTTATTTCAATTGAGTTAATTAAATTTGAGAACTTTTAAAACCAAATTCAAATTTCATTTGAAATTGAAGTATATATTTAGCTTATTCAAAGTTGAATTCTATTTTAAAAAACAAATTAAAAAAACAAATTATAAGTTATCAAATATATATACAAAAAAAATCAAAAATCAGCCCATATTTGAAAAGCCACAATTTTGAAGCCCATTAAGTTTTGAAAAGTGGAAAATGGATATTTCATACAAAAATAAATAATTTGTATATTTACTAATAAAAGAATAGTTAAAATAACACATGATATTATGTGATGCCTCTTCTGCCTTATTTTTTCACTTTTCTGTTATATTAAATGATATTAAGTGATGTGTCGCTTTCTTTGTTTTTTTTGAACGACATTTTGATCTCAACGTGTGAACCATTGATTTTCAGGCCACGTCTCCAAGTTACTATGACCTCCGTTGAGACATCACCACCACCACAGGAGGAAACCGCACCGGAAAACCCTCTAAACTCTCAAGGACCCCTATTTTGCCTTGGGAGAGATTTGAAGCCATGACCTTCCATTTGGAAAGTCAAAGGATACCACTAAGACAAAGCCCCTTTGGTATGTGTCGCTTTCTATTGTTTTCTTAATTTCCCACATCTTTCTTGTATTATATAATAATTATATTAAAACAATATATTTTAAATATTAAATATCAATTTAATTGTAGAAAGTTATTATATAATTAATAGATTATAAAACATTATTTAATAAATTTTATTCAACTCCAGTAACGCATGGCTTTTCTTATCTAGTCTAGTACCTGATAAAAAAACAAAGCTTTTGTATCATATATAATAATTCAACCTAGCTAGTGCGTGTGTAATGTTTATTTGAGTTATTCGGGTTGAACTGGTTCTAGCTAACTATATTCAAATTTGGTTCGCATTCGAATTAGTTAGTCGATTCGAATAAAGCCGTAGGGCTGACAAAATGGGTACCTGCTAAGACACGATTAGACCTGTTTAACAAAAAAAAATACTATTTGATTGTATACTTTTTTTCAAAATAATAAAAATTAAGAGGCTAGACTTCATCAGTTTTCTTTTTTGCTACATAAAATATTGAACTGTCTTGTTTAAATCACAAAACCAAGTGTTAAACAAGTCGTTTTCATGTTTTATATATGCATTAATCGCGTCGTCTGAAACATGTTAAACCCGTTAAGACCCGTTTACCATCCTTAAATAAAGGTATGATTCCAACAAACCAACATTTAAATTTTGATTTGTTGTTTGAAGTTAATTTGATTGGATTTTTGGGTTATTCTAGAACGAACAGGTAGGCTCGTGTGTTGTTTTATAGATCAGGTGTAAAAAAATATATATATAGTAGCATGTTTCTAGTAATTTGGAGACATCGGGAGTTGCTAAAAGATCTCGTGAGTTGGAATTGTCGGTAACGTTGCCACGTAGTCTAATCAGAATATGTAAAGAGGTTCCCCCGTCACTTCTCTGGCACGTGCGTCTCAATTTGTACATGTTTTTCCGATCAAACTAAACACATGCCAACACTATCATATCCTATCGATCCTATTTTTATATAAATTCTCTTCCTCGCACATACAAGGTGTTCACCTCGTACAGGCTCACGCTTAACCCATCACGTCTAGTGTCTTGAGAAGTGGGTAGGGGATGTGACACCCCATTACCAGGTGCTAGCCTCATTACAAACAATCTTATAGTTATAGTATCATTTTCAAGAATCTTTGTATTCTTTTTTAATATTCATGATTCATCGTTATATTATATTTAAATACGTGTATCATACATGAACATTCTTGTTACTAGGATGCTCGTACCTTATTACACACTAACTTATAGCTATAGTTACAAATTCAGTGTCATTTTCAAGACTCTTTGTATTCTTTTGTAACATTCATAATTCATTGTTATATTATATTTTAGTACGTGTAACATATATGTATATACATGTTCCGGGTGCTCATGCATCATTATACGCTATAACGCATCGGATATATATTTTAGTACGTTTATCATATATGTATATACTATACCCACACACACTATAAATGTTGAAACATGTATTAGTTATAACTTGATTAAAACGTAACAATAAATCTATAATTAAATTCTATATGACGGTCTATGATAGTTAAACACGAGTATAATAAAACACCATTTCAAAGTTCATGTATTATATCCTCATTTACTTAGTTATCTAGCTAGCTAGCTACTAATTATGAGTAATTTATTATTTTTTGAAAATAATTAAAATAAAGTAATCCCATGTTTTGTATTTCATTTTTACTTTTCGTTCTGTACTAACTACTTAATTACTTATGAGGAAAATTAAAAAAGAAAAAAGAAACATGGATGCGCATATATAGTTACACACACACGCATATACATACGTGTGCATATATACACATGGATATATAATTCAGTTTCCTTATCCTATGTATAACAGTTAACTAATAATACATATCCGAATGAATTGAAGATAAGTAAAGTATAATATAATATCAAGCTATTATCGTATCAACTAAATTATTTATTTATTTTCTGTATATAAATATATATATAAACATAAATAGTAAAGTAGGTTACCGAGGATGATAGTTCCAGCTGTCCATCGACCCGTTTTTGCTTTGAGAGCTGGACGGCCATGGAGATCAACACTTCCATCCAGGGTGCTTGTCCCCTGATCATCGTCACTAATATCCTTCACCTGTCATAAATATATATTTTATAAAAAACAAGTATATAATTTATTATATATTTTTTTAAATAATTAATATTTCATATTATTTTCATCATATAAATATATGTGTGTATGTGTGTGTTGTCCTATATAGATATAATCCACGTGTGATGTGTTTCTTGAAAATCTGACAGTTTTAAGACGAATACACAGTGTCGTTATGTCATGGGATGATGTTTGGATCTTTAATTAACGAATGTCATATACATGTAAATAAATAAACTTAAAATTCATAATCTACTGCTAATCCAATAATTAATTGAGTAGTTTAAGAATATTTTATCATTTATATACATACATACATATAGATCATCATGAGTAAAAGTTATTTAGTGAATTTGAAATACGTTAATTATTTCAAAACACACACATGCATTAATAATTAACTAACAACCTAATTAAATATACTAATTAATTAATGTTTTCTGATCATTAATCATATAACTAAACTATCCTTAACTAACTTTTTTAAAAAAACAAAGATACGATAATGTTGCAGGCTGCAACCAAATTAGTTCATTTGACATTAATGGACACATGAAGACTAGCACACATTAAGACTCAAAATCTTCTCCACCCGATCCAATAAATAGATAGATTATCCAAATTCAGGACGATTATATATTGATTTAAAAAAAAATAAAAATCAAATCAAACAAATTGCAACTTTAAATAAAACAATATCTTAGAACTAACTGGATCAATATAAAACTTGTAGCATTACTGTTTGTATATAAAATCTCAGATAGTATAGGAAAACATTTCATGAAACAATATAGATATATGGATAAACAGAGTGGAACCACCTTTGTAGATAGATTGAAAGACTCCATTTCTAATTGTTGATGAAATTAAAGAGAGAGAGAATTTTAAGGTTTATATGTGACAAATTGTTGATGATGGAGGCTTCTGTGGGAGATGGACAAAACAAGAGCAGAACAGGGAGGGGTTCTTATAGCCCTTCTTCAATTATAATCAACGGTCTGGATCATCCGATGAAAACTTTTTCAAATTTTATCAACCACATGTATACAGATGTATATACATACATAACATATACAGAGCAAAGTTTCCCTAAATATTTCATTTTGCCTAAGAAAGGCTATAAAAGATTTCCAAAACTTCGAAAACCGTGCATCATTGAAATCGGCTTGTCAAACCTTAAATTCCAAAACTTAAATCATAAACAAACCCTAATACTCCAAAACTTAAAAAAAATAAACCTTAAACATAAAGATGAACCCTAAAAGCTAAAACCAATACCTGAAGTCTAAACTTTAAACGTAATTGTTAAAGAAAAAACCGAAAAACTAATATTGTAGAATTCTATAAGATGGTTCTAATGTCGTCTAAATGAGTTCAATCAGATTTCATTTGGGTCGGATTCGGAAATTTTAAAAATCATTTTTCGCCTTATTAGACAAAATATATCTTTTATTATGTAGGGTAGCTAGCCCATACATTCAAACGCGAATAGAGTGTGGGCAAATCACACCGATCATTCACCAGATAACAAATGTATTAATTTTTTCTAGGATCAATTCATACGCCTCCAGAATGTACATAATGTACCAGAATGCTCATTGAGCTAGATTGAGACGTCGTGAACTTAACGTACTGTCATAGTAAGTACCACATCATTCTATGCCACAACGACGTACATGGGGTCAGGTCCTCACATGGTGAGAGACTTGGGTACCATGAATTAAATAACTTAACATATATTCGTACCAAAATATCATATCAAATTAATCTGAACTTATAACTTGAGAGTAATCAAAATAATTATTTATAAACTAACAAAAATTGTCATTTGTAAACATGCAAGTTTGTAGGCTTATAAATAAGTAACTTGTAAACTCGTAAGTATGCAATCCTGTAAATATGCAAACTCATAAACTTATAAACTCATAAACAATTAACTCACAAACATGTAAACTTATAACATATAAATAACAAATTTCATAAACCATTTTATAACTTTAAAACATATTTTTATAACATAACTTCATACTAAATATAAAACATAATAACAAAGTTTGATACAAATTAAAATCAAAATAATAGAACTTAATACGAAACACTAATCAGAATCAGATGCCCGAAGGCCAGTTGACACATCATCAAAAGAAACAGATTAAATTATCCGTACCTTAACTGTAAATTATGATCACTTAAATGATCATGACAAAGGCCGGTTGGCACATTATCAATAATTTAGTACAAAAAAAAATAAAAACCGAATACAAAAAATACGATATTATATCTAAATGATCAGGACAAATGTCAAAATTATGTTACATGATACTATTTTTAGAAATTTTTTTTTAATTGAAATTTTCTGTGTAATCTTAATGGTCTATCTGGGATCAATAAACTTTTAATATATTAAAATATATTAAAAAATGCAGATTTTTTTTGGTTATGCAGTTTTCATTGTGGTCGCACTAAAAATACCTAAATAAATGGGCCCTTTTTTTCTCAAATCACTTCCTTTTCTCCTTCTAATTTGGGTGCTTTTCCTATTGTTGATGTAATCTTCTTCTTTCTTTTCCGGTTTTTTTTAATCGTTTTTTGTCATGCTCTATAATTGAAAAACATGAATCGTATCAATGATATTTAAAATTAACTGCAGATATTCATAAATTTAATTTGTAGCCATTTAGACAATATCACCAAACACAACGCTGTGAATAAATTATACAAAGAATTGATAATATCTTAAGATACCATTTAATTTATTTTCTTTAGAAACAATCTTACCTATTTTTAATATTACATTATTTTCTATTCCTAATTCTTACACTCGAACGCTCGATCTCATAAAAAAGACATTATCATATGCTCACTTGAATACCATTTGGTTACGCACCGTTTGACACATATCGTTCAAGTATTTGCATATTGATACTCTTATATCTTAAGTAAGAATAGTTAAGATGTAACGACTGATTAAAGGGGGCACGAAGTCACACCCGGGGAAAAACAAAGCATACGGTGTCGATGGTTACGCTTCAAATGAGATTTTCTGTGTATAATTGATTGATAAATATATATTGTATCTATAGCTTCCACCATAACGTGCACAACGACCGTTTTAAGCTTTTAATCAACAATCACTTCATAAACACATACTAGATATGGGCAAAACAACGGGAACCGGAACAGACAAGCCGGACCGGTGGGTACAAACGGGTCTGGTTTTTCAGACAAATTAGAACAAGAACCAAAACCTATTGGAGATATTTATGGTTTATCATTTATCATTTATTTATTTGTTTATTATTGTTCCTAGTTGATAGGCTTAATTAGTTGGTATGGTTGTTATGGTTTCCGATTTCCATGCATACGTACAACCAATATGTATTTTGAGTTCTTTATTGAATGAAATAAGAAAACCTAGATCTAATTACCATATTCTTCATGCTATCAAAGACAAACTAACAAGATTAAGATCATAAATAGTCTTCGAATGGCAGGAGGCGAAGAAACCACGGGTGCTGGCGGTGGAGATGCCATCGTTGGCAGTGGGGAGGTTGTCGAAGCCAATTCGGTCTACTACTTCCACCCCATAGAGTCCCCGAAACATATTCAAGTGAATGAGGCTTTGAACGACAATAACTTCAATGATTGGCGCCAAGATATGATGAATTTCTTGTTTGCCAAGAACAAGATTGAATTCATTGATGGATCGTTGCCCAAGCCGGAAAATACGGATTGAAAGTTCACGAACTGGATGAGATGTGACGCCATGATCAAAGGATGGCTTACATCGGCGATGGAGAAAGAAATCAGAACGAGCTTCAAATACGCGCTCACAGCAACAGAGATATGGAAAGATCTCCAAGAACGATTTGGGAAGGAAAGCTCGCCACGAATGTATGAACTCAAACAAACGATAAGCATGACACGACAGGAGACCCTGTCTGTTTCAGCCTACTTCACAAGATTGAGAAGTCGGTGGGATGAAATTGATACCGCATTGTCAACGCCTAGATGTGAATGTCAAGGTTGTCGATGTGATATTGGAAAGAAGCTAATCGAGGTGAAGGAGAAGGAACGAACATATGAATTTTTGATGGGATTGAATGGTGAATTCGCAGTAATTAGAACAAAGATCTTGGCCATGAAGCCTTCACCAACTCCGGGAGCAGTGTACCACCTCGTAGCAGAAGATGAAAGACAAAGGATCATCACGACAGGAAAGAAGGTCGATGTGGAGACAACAGCCTTCCAGACGTGGCAACCAACTTCAAATAAAAGGGAGTCCCAGCCCTCTAAGAAACCGACATGGCAGAAGGGTGAAAAGTCACAACAGGGAACGCATATTGATCATTGTACTCATTGTGGCAAAGATGGACACGTGCGATGTAACATCCTAGGCAATCCCACATCGGCCGTGAA
The DNA here is from genome assembly GCA_009363875.1 of Mikania micrantha. Taxonomy (NCBI): domain Eukaryota; kingdom Viridiplantae; phylum Streptophyta; class Magnoliopsida; order Asterales; family Asteraceae; genus Mikania; species Mikania micrantha. The sequence continues at coordinate 2,663,645 of CM018688.1, read as the reverse complement.
CAGGAGAGATTCCTGTCTCATAAGTAACAATCCGCCTCTAACATCACCAACGCGTTTTCGGCTTAGCTGGCTGTGGAGCACATGAAAACTCCACAGTTAAGCGTGCTCGGGCTGGAGCAATCCAGGGATGGGTGACCTCCCTGAGAAGTTTTCACCCGGGCAGCCGAATGCAAAACCGTGAGCTCCGAGTGGGCAAAGCGGACAATATTGGTGGTTGACGGGGCCGGATGTTACATAATGGTATCAGAGACACTCCTGTTCTACACGTGATGGTGGGGCAAACCTCATCGAGGACGATGAGTCCCTAAGGGGGGGTGTATGTAACATCCTAGGCAATCCCACATCGGCCGTGAACAGGAGAGATTCCTGTCTCATAAGTAACAATCCGCCTCTAACATCACCAACGCGTTTTCGGCTTAGCTGGCTGTGGAGCACATGAAAACTCCACAGTTAAGCGTGCTCGGGCTGGAGCAATCCAGGGATGGGTGACCTCCCTGAGAAGTTTTCACCCGGGCAGCCGAATGCAAAACCGTGAGCTCCGAGTGGGCAAAGCGGACAATATTGGTGGTTGACGGGGCCGGATGTTACATGCGAGAGGGATGTTTCAAGCGAATTGGATATCCCAAATGGTGGCCAGGAAAAGGTAAGAAGGAGATAGCAAAGCCAAAGGCAACTATAATAGAAAGCAATGAGAGTCCCATACCTGGTTTAGATGATGAGCAGTACAACACATTCCTCAAGTTTTTTGGAAAGAAGGAGGGAGCCCAGAAAGACGCTCGATACCCAACAGCCAACATGGCAGGTAGACTCAAAGAGGAAGGTAACTGGATCGTAGATACAAGAGCAACAGAATGCATGACTTATTTACAAGCCTTACTTGAAAATGTCAAGATAAACAATCACTAGGCACCAGTGACTATTCCCAACGGTGATGCCATCCCAGTCAAGGGAAGAGGCGATATCACGTTAAAGGGAGGAGTCAAAGTGAATGGAGCTTTATTCGTACCAAGCCTAAAATGCAATTTGCTTTCTGTCAGCCGCTTAACCAATGATTTGCAATGTGCCATAACATTTTTCCCTGATTTCTTTGTCATGCAGGGCTTGAGGACGAGGAACTTGATTGGGACGGATAAGTGCATTGGAGGGCTTTACATGATGGGGTGGCATAGAATGGACCGGAAGCTCTAATGGCTACAAGTTCAAGCATATGGCATAAAAGATTGGGGCATTCGTCGAATGTGAAGCTTTCTCATATTTCATGCTTTGATAGCTTAGTTTCTGGTTTGAATGAAACATTCTGTGATTCATGTGTAAAAGCCAAGTTGACTAGAAAACCCTTTCCATTAAGTTCAATAAAAACAAACTTGAGTTTTGAAATGGTGCATTGTGATATTTGGGGAGGGTATCGAACGCCTTCACTGTCATTGGGGAGTTATTTCCTCACTTTGGTGGATGATTTTAGCAGGCCCACTTGGGTATACATCTTAAAACATAAGCACGAGGCTAGTGAACACGTGATTAACTTCTATAAAATGATAGAAACACAGTTTGGAAAGAAGATAAAACGATTTCATTGTGACAACGGAGGGGGGTTTACATCAAATTCAATGAAAGCATTTCATCATGACAAGGGAATAATTTTAGAAACCACTTGCCCTCATACACCCCAACAAAATGGGGTTGTCGAGCGGAAACATAGACATTTTCTAGAAGTTGCGGGAGCCTTGAGATTTGAAGCCGGATTACCGGTTAAGTTCTGGGGGGAGTGAATTTTGACAGCAACCTACATCATTAATCGGCTTTCCTCGAAGGTCCTAAAATACAAAACCCATTAAGAATTGGTGTTTAAAAGGAAACCAAAATACGAATACCTGAGAACCTTTGGGTGTTTGGCCTACTATCGAAATACTGAAACCAAAGTAGACAAATTCGCACCGCAAGGAAAGATCAGAGTATTTGTTGGTTATCCATTTGGTGTCAAGGGATACAAGATCTACGACATTGAAAAGAAGAAAATTGTGAACTCAAGAGACATCAAATTTGTTGAAGATATGTTCCCATACTTAAACAAAAACAAGGCTGTAACAGAAGAAGATAAGAAGATCATGGAAAAATTTTGGGCCCACCATGACATCAACCCAATCAGTGACAACTTAGATGGGAACAACGAGTCACCAAATGAAGATATTCCTTTAGCCGAAGACGAACCCATTCAAGCTGAAAATGGACCAGAAAACTTGCATCATGAGCAAGCAAGCGAATCTTTGAGCCGAACCCAAGAAAGAAACAGAACAGGATGTCAATGAAATGTAAAACATGGGAACGAATTCACCTGATATTCCACCGAGATCAAGCCGAACAAAGTCACAGCCCACAAAGTTCAAAGACTTTCAAGTGAAGCTACCCCCTTCCGTAGATCATGCAAACCCGGTTACCAATCAAGCCTTCTCTATGGTACATCCTCTAGCTCATTATCTTTCGTATGACAATTTTTCATCTAACCATAAAGCCTTCCTTTCGGCCATCACTTCACATGATGAGCCCAAAACTTTTTCTCAAGCCTCTAAAGATGCAAATTGGAGAGAAGCCATGCAAAAGGAGATTAAAGCCCTTGAACAGAACAACACATGGTCACTTGAAGATTTACCAGATGGAAAGAAGGCCATTGATTTCAAATGGGTTTACAAGATCAAGTACCAACTCGACGGTAAGATTGAAAGATACAAAGTACGCCTAGTGGCAAAGGGATTCACACAAATGGAGGGAGTCGATTACCACGAAAGTTTCGCACCGGTTGCCAAGTTAGTAACCATGCGCACGCTTCTGACCATAGCTGTTAAACAAGGATGGCACATTCACCAGCTAGATGTGAACAATGCCTTTCTACGTGGCGACTTGCATGAGGAGGTGTATATGAAAATACCGCAAGGTTTTAGTAAAGGAAGTGAGAACAAAGTATGTCATTTTCAAAAATATGGACTTAAACAGGCGTCAAGAAACTGGTACCACAAATTCACTAAAACATTGTTGGAACTCGGGTTTGTACAATCGAGAGCAGACTACTCGCTTTTTGTCTACAAGAGAGATGGAGCTTTCGTGACGGCACTTATTTACGTGGATGATGTGATTCTTATGGGCGACAACTTGAAGACCATCAAGTTTGTTAAAACTCAGCTACATGAGCGATTCAACATCAAGGACCTGGGAGTGTTGAAATACTTTCTGGGTATAGAAGTGGCTCGAACAAGAAAAAGGTTGGTACTAAGTAAACGCAAGTACATTCTTGACCTACTGGAGGAAAGTGGCTACCTTGGATGTAAACCAAGCGGCTTCCCAATGGAACAAAACCTTAAGCTTGATGCTGGCCTAGATGAAGAAAAGGTGAATGCTAATCTATAACGGAGGCTTGTGGGAAAGATGTTGTATTTACAAGATACCCTCCCAGATGTGACTTATGCAGTCAACATATTGAGTCAGTTTGTTGCGGATCCACGTGAAAATCATATGAGGGCGACAATCAGAGTATTGCGATGTCTAAAATCCACTCCTGGTCAAGGCATTTTATTACCAAAAGAAGGTGACGCAAACTTAATTGCTTATTCAGATGCAGATTGGTTAGGATGTCAAGTCACGCGAAGGTCTCATACGGGTTACTTATTGCTGCTGGGAGGAGCTCCCATTTCTAGGAAATCCAAGAAACAGTCTGTTGTTTCTCGTTCATCAGTAGAGGCTGAGTATCGAGCTTTAGCTGCCACTGTTTGTGAGGTGCTTTGGGTTCGATCACTGTTGACTGAAGTTGGAGTTACACAGCAAGAAGGTACAACCATTTATTGTGATAATCAGGCAACAAAACAAATGGCAAGCAACCCGGTGTTCCATGAAAGAACTAAACACGTTGAAATGGACTGTTATTTTGTTCGTGAGTGTGTGGAATCAAAAGAAGTTATACCAGTACACATTCCTACAAGCAACCAAGTTGCAGACTTGTTTACTAAGCCTCTGGGAACTCAGCATTTGATCGGCTTACTTGTCAAGTTAGGAATGCAAAACTTACACATTCCAACTTGAGGGGGAGTATTGGAGATATTTATGGTTTATCATTTATCATTTATTTATTTGTTTATTATTGTTCCTAGTTGATAGGCTTAATTAGTTGGTATGTTTTTTATGGTTTCCGATTTCCATGCATACGTACAGCCTATATGTATTTTGAGTTCTTTATTGAATGAAATAAGAAAACCTAGATCTGATTACCATATTCTTCAAAACCGGAAAAATCAGAACTAGTTCTACATGTACCCGGCTAAAAATTGAACCAGAGCCGGCCAAAACAGGAATCAGAACTGAAAAGACCGGTCGAAACCGATAAAAACCCGAAACCGGAACTGATTTTTTACTTTGTTGACGGAAATCAAAACTGGTTCAAAAAAACCCGATTTGCGCACCTCTAATTAATACATTGGGTGACTGAAAGATAAAGATTAGAGTCAGGTATTAGAGGTGAACAAAAAAACCGGTTTGGGTTTACATACCGGTTTCTAAACCGGTATTCCATAGTTCTCAAACCGGTTGGCATAGGTTTGACATTCTCATTTCCCAAACCGGTTTCAACCCCTCCAAACCAGTTTCAAACCTATCCAAACCGGTCCCTATAGGTTTGACATCCTCATCTCTCAAACTGGTTTTGACCATCCGTAGACCAAACCGAATCGGTTCCTAAACCGAACCGGTTTGGTAAAAAAAAAACTGATTTGAGAAACCCTATTAGGTATAAACGTGGTGGACCTAACCCAAGCCCAACGAAGCTAAAGCTTCGTTTTAGTATAGATCATTTATTACTTAACTTCTCTATTTATAATTTTACTAGGTTAAAATCCTGTGTATTACACGGGTTGAAAAAATAATATGTTATATATACATATCTTTTAACAAAAAGTTATGTAATTAAAAAGCATGTATATTACAAAGTTGAACTAAACTCATGTTTTACACATGTTGAATAAAATATAATTTGTTAATAAATAAAGTCATCAAAATATGTTTAAAATATTTGATGTAAAAATTATAAATTACGTTTTAATTTTAAATTTTTTTCAACAATGTGTTAATATTTATATGTAATGTAATTCATAAATAATTTAATTAAAGTGTATTTATTCTGATTTTAACACACTTAAATTAACTTTAACTAAACTTTATATTAATATATATAACTTGGATTTTTTAAAAATTACTTACTTTTATTATTTCAGTATAATATATTTTTATCATTCAAATCATCCAATTATATTAAATGTTTAAACAAATTTTAAAAGCAATTATAAACAACAATTAGTAACATTATTGTTTTATTTGTAAATGTTTTAAGAAATATAATTTGAATTCATTTATATTTAAAAAATTCAATCGAAGTTGTTAAATAAAAATATAAGTTTACTTAAAAACTTCATAATTAATTTCATTTTAAATATAATTAATTCATAATATATTAATTATTATAAATAAATATTATAAATCATTATCCTTAATTCTTAATCACTAACTAAATAATAAATATACAATTAAATATGAGAGAGAGGCGGGAAACCAAAATGTGAATTGTCTAGATTTGTGACAAGTGTCCACAATTGTTTTTATTTATTAGTATAGATAGATACATCATTGCGTGTGTATAATTATATAAATAACATTTAAATTTATCATATTTTTATTTATAAGTATACATTGAATGTATTATTTGATAATTATTAATTAGTGATTTAACTCTTAAACTTATTCTGGATCACATACTAAAATAAATAATATAGAATATAGTGTAAATTAAATGGGTAAAAAGGTAATTTGTTTTTTATTTTATTTTTTATTAAATCATAAAAATAAGAAATCAAATAAAAGGATAGAATTAAATTTAACGTTAACTCTCTAAAATGGGTTAACATAGAATACGTCTCCGAAGTATGTACTGTGTAATTGTGTATTAATAAACTAGATTAAAAACTTATGTATTATACGAGATTTGATCAATTAAATATTAAATAATAAGTATAAGTGAACAAAAATAATGTATTAGTTGAAAAATAAATATTATATAACTGAAATGTTCATAAATAATATATTAAAAAAGAAAATAATAAATTATAATTTAAATTCTAAAAATATATTTTTTAATATCAATATCATTTAATAGGAGATAATTGGCAAATTATATCTAATATGATTATATAATAGAAGAGAGACGTGTAAACAAAATAAAAGACATTATAAAAATAAGACATGTTTAGTGTTATTTTTATTTATTAGTATAAAGATAAAAATACTTTTTTAGGTTTATGAAATCTAATCAACTTCGATGTGAGAAATTGAGACCATGGCTCATTTGTTAAATGAAATCTAATTCAAATTTCAGAATAACATCAACTTGTTTGAGTCTGTCCCAATTCAAACTTTTAAAATAATTTTTAGACAACTCATTAATTTACAAATGTATCAAAAATAAATTACGCTATTTCTAGAGACGGTAAAAAATATCGGTACTGAAACTGGACTCAACTACCCTATCTGAAACCGGAACCAATCAGATACATGCGTTATCAGTTTCTTAGAGAAATGATAACCAAAACCACTATTGTAAAAATCGGTTTAGGCGGCCCTCTACTGTGTCGATTTTGGCCTAGTCGGGGCCTAGTCCGCCTATGCGGCCTAGTCAGATTTTTTATTTTTTTTAATTTTTTTTGGCTTTTTTGACTTTTTATGGTAAAAAGTGACCAACTTCGTAATTATTTTGACATTTATCAAACCAAAATCCTTAATATGTCTCTGAAACATCGAATCCAGCCACTTAACATCAAAATTCTTCTCTAAACTTTGAACTCGGTGTTTAAGTTTGAACTCTTGATTAATCCCGATTAATCCCTAGGCGGTACCTCACCACCCGACTAACGCTAACGACTTCTACAACCCTAACCAAAACGTAACCGTTCCTGCATTACCGAAACCGGTTACAATTTTAACTGGCTAAAACTGAAATAGAACGAACCAAAAATAGTTAAAACTCAAACCTGAACGGAACAGTTTCATATTATTTGATTCTTGGCTTTGTTGACCAACATCAAAGCGTCGATTCTTAAGAAAGCTTTGTTTACCCACCTCTAGCCTTTACTATTAATAGTTGGAGATTTGGAAATTTGACAACGACTTTACTATTTAAATCATTTTAGCATATAAAAATGTGATTCTATTTCCTACTTTTATATCGCACTTGTTTTTTGTTGCAAAAGTTGAATTATATACGAAAAAGATTACAACTGTTTCGCATGAATAGGGCACCAATACTAGATAATGGAAAAGAAGATTTTTAAGGAAACCAGACCACGCAACTCCTCATGTTCATTCAATGTGTCTTTGCAATTGCAAGTGCTATTAAAACATCTAAACACGCTATATATACATACATATATGCATGTGTTGATCTCAGTAATATATTAATTAATGGAAGATATCCTATGATTCAAACAGCTAGCTATATATAAGTACGGTGTCGTATTGTTCTTTTATAATAATCATTTTGTTTATTATATATCTATACTAATAAATAAAAGTTTTTAGTGTCACATAGCATGATTTTATAGCATCTTAACATTTATTTCCCGTTTGTCTCTCCTATTAAATACATCTAACATTAAATAATAATATTAAATATTAAATATACTTTTTATGCATTTTTAAAATTATTTTTTTATAATACATTAAAATATATTAATATTAAAAACACACTTTTTTAAAAAAAATATATTATAAATTATAAATTTTTTAAAAACACTTATTTGAACACAATGTTTAAGGAAAAACCAACTATAAAAAAAGTTGTTTAAAGACATAATAATATTATTATAATACTTAAAATATTAAATATATAATACGAAATTGTAATCGTATTTTATATAATAAAAATCATCTTACATTTTTTCTAAATTTTCATTAATAATTATTCGTTATATTTTTTTATTTAATCCGTGTAGTACACGAGAACTAACCTAGTAACCGTATGTATGAACTATCCTCTACATATGGTCACAACCGGCTTCACTTTCTATAATTATACACAGTAGATAGGGTCCTCAAATTTATAGGGCCCTAACCGTCTAGATTATCTTTTATATCATTTGTTTTGTCGTCTTAGATTATGAAAAATAAAGAATTCTTTCATATTCTCAAAAGAAAAAAATATGTTTAGGATACTTTCTTTCCAAGTAATTACACATTTTTATTGTTTTTATTTCACATTTGTTTGACGTTGGAATAGTTTTTTTATTAATGGTATGAAATGAAAGATTTAGACAAGTTTAATAGTACCAAATAAAGTAATCAAACGGATTAAAAAATGAGACATAGTTGTGAATTAGTGGCTAGTAAATTTGTACTTTATGGTATTATTTATTCATATAATTTATTACTTATATGTATTTTCTTCAAGTAAATCTGACATTCATAATCCAAACGATAACATATTAGACAATAATAGTTTATACAAATAATTTGAAAAAAATAATAATAAATTTTATTTTTATACATAAGACAATTTCACTATCATAAGTCATAACCATTAAAATTTTACTACCAAGTACAATTCTATTGAGATTACATTTGGCAACGAAAGTGAAAATTATTACGTAAATAGAGGCAAATTAACTTATCTTTATAATTTTTAAAATCTACGATCCACAATTTTTTATCGTAAATGAAAAGTTATTAACGATAAAGACCTCAAATTTTGTATTTGCCTTAAGCTTCTGAAAAACTTGAAACGACCATACATATGGTGGTCTGGTTCACTTAGATATGCATCCATCCTAACTCATTAGTTTCTTCAGGTTATAACCTTTTATTTTACCAACACTCAAAGAAGCCAAACTTTAAGTTTAGGCAAACCATGATCGAATTGAAGAAGAAAGACAAAATGGGAATTCAAATGGCAACGAGAAGTGACAAAAATATTGATAACTCAATTTTTAACTCTTATGTGGATTTATACCAAGGTTTTTGTATGCAAGACGTAAAAAGTTTGCGTTTTTTTTTTCACACAAGAATAATTAATTAATACTTGCTTAATAAAATTAAACAAACTTATTTTATATACCTAAACACATTTGTATTTTAAACATGTGAAAGAAAGAATAATCAATCGAGCCTCCTCAAAAAATTATCACCAAAGGGCTTTTGATAATTTCTTTTATATTTTTGGTTTTTATTATTTGTATCAAGTTTTTCAACAGCTAAATTAAACCAAATTCTTTGAACTTTAAGAGGAACATTACCCCATTAAAACTTGATTCCAATTGCTTTGTTAATCGGACCAACCCACCCGTTCTTTGCATAAGTATTTTAACGGCTTGAAATGAAAAACAATATTCAAATTGTCCCATCGGATTTGACACTCTGGAGCATACATCCGGTTACATCTTATAACTAGGTAAACTTTGTGATCTTGCCCAAACAAATAAGTGTTGACACGAATTTAAATTTAAGTGCTCTCATAGGAAAGTCAAGAAAGTAATCATTTGGTTCGAAGTCATTAGTTCTTTGTATCAATTAAGTCTAGAATAATTGCTTTTTTATAGAATTGTGTAAGTTGTTGAGATGAACCATATGATTTGCTAGTATTTCACTCTTTATGTTATGTTTCATAAATTATTCATATGATTCCAAACAATTAAACATTGTAACATATAAAGTCTTTAGGTAACAAGACAAAATCCAAGAAAATAATCACTTTCCACATACGTACTATACTAATTAATTAACAACCTCGCAACAACTTAATTTGATGCTAAAAAAGGGCTATTGTCTTAGAATTCAACTGGTCCTTTATTAATTTGTGCTAATGACAGATCGTTGAAAATCTCATCGTAAAAGATTTTTCTAATAAAATAAACAAAAAACAAATTAATTAATTACTTTTCCCCATGCTATTTGAAGGCAAAATTTTCATAATTAGCCTCCTCTATCCATACATCACCCTCTCTATCCATACATTAAGGTCCACGTATACTGCTGTATAGGCCCTAATGTGTATGTATAGAATATGTTATATGGGCGTATAGACCCTATACGAGTGCATATAATATTTTTTATTTTACGAAAATCAATTTTAATGTTAACTTTTTGTACGCTTTTATCACGGATAAGTACGTTTTTATATAAGTCTGTATGCATATTTTTTTATAATTTTGCTTAAAATTGTTTATAAGTTGGTATGACATATGTTATTTATTTAAAAAATGTTATGACTAAACTTGCGTAAAAATAAATTGTATTACTATTTTTTTAAAAACCAGTGATTTCATAATCGTTTGATTATATAAACTATTAAAGAACCACGTAAATAAATATATAACCACATAACAACCAAATAAACTATAACATAGCAGGATAAAAACACATAATATATAGAAATATATATATATATATATATATATATATATATACAGATTATATACAAATTACAAAAGTTATATGCCCGCCTGTATAGGGCCTATACTGTAGCATAGAAATGAACTATACGTCTGATACGTCAACGGTAGCAGCTTTTGTCGGGTTGACTAACTTTATACGGGTTGCATAGGTCATATACGTCCGTATAGAAGACAACCGAATTGTGCCTCGTAATTGGGGGTGGTGTATGTTTGGCAGTACCCTTAATTTTATTGTTTATTTTTTTTTTCCCTAGTCTTCCTTGTTTTAAAACTAACAAGCTCTCTTCCGTATATTTCCTTTTGATGTTCGAAGAGCCGAATTGCAAAGCAGATTGTGTAAGCTTGCATTCGCATGTACAACGTACGCTAGATTGAACACGTACGTTGGTTCTAGGTCAGGGGTTCCTTTCAACAATATTTAACCAATTAAACAGTGACTATGAATTGCACTTATATCTACACCTACTTTACGAACAAAATCCGGTATACGAAAGTGCAAGATTGCAATCTAGCTATATATATATATACTAGACTAGAATCACGTGTATTACACGGGTTGGGTAGTAAGAAAACATAAAATTTTTAAATGTATATATAATTAAAAATGAGATAATCTTTTAGAAAGAAAAAACATACAAGTAAAAATCACTTAATACAAAAATTAGGGTTTGTGTTTAATTTATTGAAAACCTAAAATAAGGGGTTTCTAATTGGGTATAAAATGATTCATGTAAAAATTAGTTTTGGGTTAAGCAATAGGCGGGAAGATGAAAATTTTTGGATGCTAAAAAATTGACAAGTGTCCTCTAAATATATTTCTTTATTAGTTTAGGGAGATATATATACAGGGGAATGTTTTATTGTTAACCCACTCTTATTACCGAGAACCCATATAACTCCGTCAAGATAAATCTATATCTTTGTTTTGTTTTTTTAAATATCATTATTACACATAAACATCATTTTCTTCTTTTTTGTTTATATGTAAATTTATCACATTTTAAGATTTAAAAGTAATTTAGGTTTAAATTATATTGTGCGGAAAGTTATAAATTTTGTTAGTGTAACCAAAACTTACACTATATACATAGGGTGTGGAAATGTTGTTAACTCACCTTAATTGCGGATGACCAATTAACTCTGACAAAATCAATCCAAATTTTTGATTTTTTCATAACATTTATTATACATGTACAAGACTATGTTATTTTATGTATTTGTTCAAATTAATCACCGTTTGAGATTTAAAACAAATATAAGTTGCGTTACATGGTAAATATTTATTTCTAGTTTCGATCACTTACACTGACATAATAACTCAAACGATGATGAATTTACACAAACCTATAAAATAACACATAGTCTTGTACATGTATAATATGTAAGAATATTTATAAAAAAATTCCTCATTTTAGAGAAAATCAATTATACTCATACTAACCAATAAATTTAAAAAAAAATCATTTTTTTTATTATAATGTTATAAATGTTATAAGAAAAAATATTTTAATATACTAAAGGGCATTTAGTCCAATGATATCTTGGGTGTATAAACAACCTCACCCAATATATTCTCATTTTTCAGTAGAGTCTTAAGTGTATAATAGGTAATATCTTATTGGAAGGTCAAGGTTTCAAATCATATAGTTGACAGATTATGTGCCGGTAAAAAAAATGTTATATATGTCTGTTCAATAAAAACTGCAACCAAACAATTTCCAAAAATTATTTTAGCAAGATTTGAAGCAAATTAAAAGGTAGGAAGCCCATCTTCAGTGAATATTAAGTAAAAACATTTTATCAAAATTATGGGTTGTTTTCTAGCTAAGAGGTCACCTTTTTTTCTTAATTTAAAAAAGGGCCAATCTTACCAGTCAGATGGCACCATTATCTGTCACATTCGATCTATATGTTTTCACAATGTAGGCTAAATACATGACCATTTTTCTAAACAATAATTGGTGGATGTCTTCTAGAATTAGGTCATTGTTTTTACAAGTACTTTGCACTGAACTACATTTGTCGCCTATGGATTGAGTGCGTATGGATCTACCAAGAAACTGCTCGCTTATCAGTGTCGTTGATATGTTGCAAATGAATGAAAAGTTGACAAACACCACAAATTAATAAACAACTTCTCATATATAGTGCTACCTTTTCCTTTAATGGTTATAATAATTAACGCAACGCACACACGTGTGTATACATATACATATATACATAGTTGATGTTTTCGATCATCTTGTATTATCTTTAATTTTGTAATGTTAATTACTATTTTCATGCGGATTTTATCCGTGTATTGGGTTGTTTCTAACTTCATTAAGTATGTTATGTGATGTATGCTAGGAGAGCCAACTCAATAGGCCAAAGTGCCAAACAATCAAAGTAAGGGCTTAGAACCCTAAAAAATATAAGGTCTCTAATAATTTTCAAAAAAAAAAATTATATGTAGTGAGTTTTTTTGGACTAGTGGGTTTTTTTTTCAAACTTGTAAGGGCTCTAAAAGGCTCACATAAATTCGTTCTAATATTGAATTGAAAAAGACTTTAAGAAAAAATTATTATGAGCATTTTATTAAAAAATTTGTATCTAAAAAACAAGAAAAATAAACTTAATCTAAATATTTTGTGCATGAAAATATTAAAAAAAATATTACTCTATCAAATATACATTTTTAATTTATTATTATCGATCTCAAACCTAGATAAAAGAAAAAAATGATTAATGTAACTGTTAGTGAAGGGCCTCTACTTTTAATTTCGCTTAAAGTCTTAAAATGGTTGAGTCGTGCCAGTATCACAAGTCTTGATTCGTATATATAATTCTTGTGTTTACAAAGTGTAAAATATATTTTTTGAAGCGTTTTAAAGACAACCTAATATCTACGTGCATTTTTTGAAGGAGGTGAACTAAGTCGCCTTATGAACAAAAAAAACGCCTCAAAACAGTCTCAATGAGCATTTTTTTGGACGGTTATATGGCTTATTAACTGCCCCAAAAGCTAGAAAACCGTCCCAAAAAGAAAAAAGAAAACCGCCCCTAAAAATTCAATATAAACACCTAGAAACCTGCTCCAAAATATTTAATATAAACCACCCCATAAAGCTTAAAAATGCCCCAAAATTACCATTAATTAACCAACCGATATAACCAAATTATATCAATTAGGCAATGCCTCAATGGTACCCCAAGATTCTTCCAAATGAGAGGTCTTGGGTTCAAATCCCTCTCACAACGAAAAAGGGGTCTGTGGGGGATCAGTGGGGTTTCCTCCTGGGGTGGTTGTGGTGGCTCATGGGAGGTCCAGGTAACTAGACCTTGGTGACATGGCCTGAAAACAGTGGGTTCACACGATTGAAACATTCGCCGTTCAAAAAAAAAAAGATAGACGATACAATATACACGCAATACATAAAAAATTTAATGTTTGCGAATAATCACAATACATACACATAAATTTTTGAAATATGTAGATACATATCAACACACATTTTTTTTTCAAGAAAACACAAATATACAGATGCATTATATTCCTTCAAAACCATGTTTTTTTTCTTTCAACTACAAATATTTATAGCCTGCATGAAATAACATTTACAGCTATATTTTGAGGTTCAAAGTAACATTCATACCGATATGAATAGACATTCGATTATTGCAGTTGTTTTTGCAATTCATTACATGAGCCCTTTATTTATATATTGTGTTATAATAATAATAATAATAATAATAATAATAATAATATATAAATTATATACAAAATATATTAATAAAACAATTACATAATATGCACTATACATAAGCATAAGATGCACTATATAAAACTATTGAAATGATCAATGAAAGCATATGAATTGAAGTAAATCGTTGCTCTAAGCCAGTGCATCTTAACCCATTTTTTGAATATCTTATATCATATGTATGTATCATAACCGGTTGACTATTAAAAAAAAATACAACATTTCTTTTTAACTCTCAAGTAAACATGGCCGGTAGTTAAGAGGCAAAATGTGCATATTTTTCTTAAATATTCAATCTATTAGTTAAAATTTATATGATATCTTAAATGAGATATAATACTTACAAAACAATCCAAAAAAAATCTAAATTTTATCTCTATTAGATAAATTTTAGACAAGTGTATTTAAAGGGTTATTCCTAATTAAAGATACGTGTATATACAAGCATAAACATGGCATACATAAACATACATTCACATAGAGGGCACATACATATTCACAATTATCGATTCTAATTAAAGAATAAACAAACCATCATATATATACTTTAATTTCATAAATTTCGTATAAATCATATACATATATATCATACACACATACACAATCATCATTGCATATACAGACAAATAAGTTTGAAAATTAAGATATGTATCTTATCATTAAATTAGAATGTAATCTCATATTATTATTAAATTAGAAAGTAATCTCACTTACTCAATTGTAACAAGTTTCTAATATATTACAACATAAAATAAAGACAAATGAACATACACATATACATACACATCAATTAAACATGTGTGTATAAACTAAGAACACATACAAATCAAATCACATTAACATACTCTAGTTCAAACATCACGTAGTTGAAACACTCTATGAGTTGAAATACTCTAGTTTTGAAGTATTCAATATGTGTTTCAAATAACTATCATTTTCACTGAAGCACCATAGTTTGGAGTCTCATTTAGCATTTTGACAAAAGCGAGCATTGAAATCTTTTATCTTGGTTTGCTTTAGATATTGTTATGTTCTTACATGAATAACTAATGTAAGTATCAACAACAATTAATTATATATATTTCAGTTTAAAGTTAAGAAAAAATCTTTTTTCTTTATTTTATTAAAAGCTTTGTTAATTGTTAGTGAATTTTTCAACGTTGATTATAGGATATAAAGTAAAAATAAACAAATAAAGGAAAAAAGAAAGATTTTCGTTACTTTCATAATCAGATTATGGGATTTTGGAAGTGTGGGGTGGTGTCATCCACCATGAACCTAGGTCTAAATATATGTTTTATCTAAATGTATTGGGATTTAATATTTCTACACCATCTACGTCATTTACAAACTATGTTTTTATTAAATCAATCACATCACATACAGAATATGTATCTTATACATTTTTTAATATAAAAATACAAATAAAAAACAATTTTATTAGTATACCAGTGTATTAATAACATAGCCCAAACGTGTTATCTATATGTTAATATACCTATAGTGTGAGTAAGTGGACTTCTCAACATCAGGATCAGGAAGTGACATCAAAAATACTTTTAGAGAAGTATATTATCTAACTCAACTACTCAAGATCATTTCCTTAATTTTGATAGTTGTATTAAAATATCAGAAAACTTTATCTTTTTTTTTTAAATATTCATTCAGGATGATAACTGAAATAGATTACATAGGTAATATATTGAAAGTTAAGTCTAGTAATCTATCGAAACAAGTTAATTAGTTATTTCCACAAACATCAAAGGGCTTCTAGCCAAGTGATAGTCTTTTGACTTCTCTTATGTGTTGAAGGTTGGAGTTTATCTGGAGCAAATATTGTTCTGGGTTGAACCAGTGGGTTTTTCTAGTTGTAGGTGGGTCAAGTCATCACACTATGTTCTTTAGGTAGAAGGGTATCTATTTGCTAAGATGATCAGGGGTGATCGGTTTTTCGGGCGAAAGGGTATATGCCAGGGTGATCCGGGTTGACCGGGGTTTATTGTTTAGAAAAAAGTTATTTCCACAAACATCATATCCTTTTCAAGCATGCAACCTTTAATTTGAAGATTGAACCATACATACAAGCAAGTGTATTTAATTAATTACTAGCTAGGAATTGAAGTTGTAGAATTTAATAGATTAGTTTAAGGATGTTTGATCCTCAAATTATTGTTGTCTAGGCATAATTAATTGTAGTAAATCTTTTATATGGTTGTGTTACGTAACCACAGTGTACATACCCGTAATGGATTAACGAGTTTGATTTATCGTCGTCTCTTTATAAGTTACATTTTATATTTTTTACGATGAGTATCTTACATACCACGTATGTTGTCTTAAAAAAGACGTGGCCACACTAGATGCGCGGGAACTCCCTGAAATGGGTAAACCCTCGCCCCCCATTGGTCCACATAAGTTAGGTTATATATATATAGTGAAATGTTCAATTGTTAACTCACTCTTATTGCGGTAACCCGTATAACTCCGTCAAGGTCAATCAAAATCTTTGTTTTTTTTTAAATATCATTATTACATACAAACACTTTCTTCTTTTATATGTATGTGTAAATTTATTACCGTTTAATATTTAAAAGCAGTGTAAGTTTTGGTTGCATTAATAGGATTTATATAACTTATACAAACCAGTAAATTTTAAAAAAAAATTCACAATTTTATATTATAAGGTTAGAAATGTTATAATAAAAAAAAAAATTTGAAAAAAATATGTAGATCGCGAAGTTACGTATATGTAACTCAAAAAGTTTCATATGTAACTTATAAAGTTACATATGTGTAATCAGTATATGTAGCATGCAATTTATACATATGTAATAACATAAAATACATATTTTTTATAATTTTTTTCTTTTTTTATATTTCTTATCTTATAATAAAAGGAAATAAAAAAGAAAATTTGAAAAAAAATTAATTGGTAATGATTGTGATTAGTTTTCTTATTTTTCTCCAAAATGACGGTTTTCTTAGTAACATATATACTTCTACATGAAATGTGTCCAAAAAATGTTGTAAAGTTGGATATGGATAGAAATAGAATATAATATGATAAGTTGGATGTCATTGGATATTGAAAGAGGAGATGCACATATATATGTGTGTGTGTATATAAGGTAGATTGAGACGCGATGCATGAAACAAGTTGTGCCACTTCTTTAAGACGTTAGTGACTAATCATCCGAGTGTTGGTAAATTGAAAGATCAAAATCAATAAAGCAGCTAAGATTTTAATTGTGGTCAGAATTTTACATGATTAAGAAATTTGATATGATGGCCATTAGCTAGCTAGGTCTCATCGATCATAATGAAGAGAGATATATATGATTATAAGTTTTGTGTCGGCCACCTATATATATAATGACCTAAATAATACTTATATACTAGCTAGCTTGCAGTATATATAATTAAATCATTATATATACCATAATTAAATTATTATATATACGTATTAGTTCTAATTGCATCCATCCAAAGTTAGCTAGGTAGATTTCCATACGATTACTCATGCATCTAGTAAATGTGCTAATCCATTATATACATGTTGGTCCCCGTGCTCACATAACAGAGGCGTGGACTTACCCTTTATGTGCGGGAATCTTTTGGAATAGGTAAACCATCATCCTGTCGAAATCAAGCCTGGATAAAATCCAAGCATAACCTTTCACCTGGTATCAGAGTCGGCTCCTCTTTGGGAACTTAGAGGCTATTCGTGTTATGTTCGGTTTATTGTTCAGGTTATATATATATATATATATATATATATATATAGAGAGAGAGAGAGAGAGAGAATATTGAGATCAAATAATAACTTATTTAAACGTGAAAACCCGCCAACAACGACCAAGATCAAGTCAAATATCTGGTTTTTTATGATTATTATTATACATGTACAAGAATATGTTATTTTATGTGTTTGGGCAAATACATCACCATTTAAGATCTTAAATCAGTTTAAGCTGCGTTACAGTAAATAAGTATTTACAGTATAGCACAAACTTACACCTACTTTAAATCATAAACGGTGATAAATTTGCGTAAACTTTTAAAAATATTTTATATTTATTAGGACCTCCGAGAAAGAAGTAAGAAATCACTAAAAATGGTTATCAATATGTTTATTTTAATTATTCATTTAATGAGTTCAGGTGGCATCAACTCAATTCACTCATTTCCAGCATATGTACGTGACTTTCTTTTTATATCTTAATATTACAATTTATAAATGACCTGACATTATATAAAGATTTCTTTTTCTTTTTGTCTTTGATATAATTTAACGGCTTTAGATGGGTTCAAACTTGATGAACCAAAAAAAGTTGACGATGGATCTATGAATTTACAGTAAAGCTTGCATAACAAAAGAAATTGAACTTCAGCTGCTTTATTACTTTTTTTTTAATATTATTATTCAAGTGGGTAGTTTAAAATCACCAAGCAATTTTAGAATGCTAAGTGATTTTTAACAAGGCAAATATCATAAAAAAATAACAGAGATTCTGTTTTTTCCAAATTACATGCTTAAAATCTAATATACTTTATGTTTTTAATAACAAAAATTCTTTAAAAGATTATCATATATTAAAGGCCCTTCACGTGATAAGCTTGAATAGAATTGTAAGAAAAAAAATTGAAAAACAACTTGGAGTTGTACATCTAGTTAATTTGTTTTGTTTACATGTACCTCTTACCCATTTAACTAAGAGAACTCAAGCTCAGATCGTTTCGAGCTTTATTTGTAAAGCTAGAGCGGGATTTATTAGTAATTTTCAAATCCGAGCTTACTTGTTTTATTATTTCTCATATAGTTTATTTATATATATATTTATTATATAATGTTTCTATATAACGTAATATATACTAATTATATTATATATTTGTTACTTTTATTATAATTTTACATTTATCATTGACGATTTCTTCCTCGATCGGTAGGATAGGTAACACTGTTGCGAGGCACAATTCTTCCTGCATTGCAAATCGGCCATATGAAGAATTCTGTCTCCTTGCCAATTAATTAATTACCTCATATTAATTAATATTCCCATTCTATGTTTTTATCTACTCATCATCTCTGAAACTATTATTGTGATAAACAAAAAGACAGTTACCGATTCTAATTTTAACAAAAGTAACCTCAAAGTTAGGAGGAAAAAAAAAAATTTGGTCGTAAGCACACATTCCTTGATAAATTAAGCTTGGCTTATTTGTGTCTCTAGATGTAGCAATTTTAATTTGTTTAAATTTTGTTCCATAGTTTCTTTCAAATTTAATATGTTATGGGATTTTAATGTGTAAAAATTTTGGAATTAGATGGTGAAGAGGAGCTCATCAAGTTCTCTAGCTTAGAGGGAGCAAGCTCACCAAAATATTTGTCAAATTAAAAGACTTTTATATAATATATAAATAATACTTTCTTTTATAACCCATGCCGCTCATGTGGCATAGCCTTAATGAACAAGAGTGAGGGCATAAAATTAAGATGAGCGAGGAAATCTTTCGTAGCAGCCTCTCTGTCTCAACTGGGATATGAGTAAAGTTTATCTCTATCCTTTCCCCAGACCCTACTGTAGAATGAGAATATACTATGTAAATTTGTTTGTTTGTTTGTCTAACGGATAAAATTAAGATGAATCCTCAGGATAACACCAGGTGACCAAAGTCACCAAACATACGGTTTAAAACATGAGGTATGAAAGGAAAGGAAATGAAAGAAAAGAAAATAGAACATTTCCCAAGATTTATGAATTGTTGAATCAAAATCAAACCTTTGAATAATATGATGGATCAGTTGTTTAAAACAACAAAGATTCAGATATGCATGAGACATCATATGTATGTTCAAGTCTGTCTAGTGAGCAGCATCTTCTTCTTCACAGAACTTGGTGTACTCTTTTGCACCCATTAAAGATTCCAACTCTGATGGGTTGCTAGGCTTCACCTTAATCATCCATCCATCCTCGTACGGGCTCGAATTGATCTTTAACATTCATCAAGTTTAGTTGTTAGTTGTTACTGATCATAATAAGCATATAATATCTATACATTTTAATCTCAAAAGGTTGTTATATTCGAAATTCGGTAACTTGATTTTTTTTCTCTGTTTTAATCTTATTTCATCGATCCCTTTATCTTATACGTATTCACTGTGTAATATTTAATATTTTCTTTATTCAATTTTCTATTGCATATTTCACCCTTTTGTTAATTCATATATTTTTGTTATTTAACATGTGTAATACATGAGTTTATAATATAGTACGCGCAAAAGAAAAAGAAACAAGAGGATTGTGTGAGAATTACCAAACCAGGAGTCTTGTTCAAATTCGTGTTCACCTCAACAATCTCTCCGGAGATTGGTGAGTTAACGTCACTAGTGGCTTTAACGCTCTCTACTGCCCCGAAACCAGTGGCTTTGGTTACTGAGCCACCGGTATCAGGCAGTTCCACAAACACCACCTCTCCAAGATGGTCCTGCATTTATTTTTCAAACAAGTACGTGAAATTAAGCCACATTATAAACCCATAACTACATAAACCTTCATCACACATATCAGCAACTTCATATTATTCACTTTTCACCCACTTAATATTATCATTTTTTTCTACCAATGATGTTTATTGGCTCGACTTGACTCGACTCGTACAAATATAATAAGAAAAGAAAAATAACCTGAGCATGGTCAGTAATACCAATAGTAGCAACAGAGCCTTCATGCTTCACCCATTCATGTGAATTTGCATACTTCAACCCATCCAATACTGCATATATCATATTCCTATTTAGTACTTTAAATTTTGCACAAATTCAAGAAAGAAGCAGTGAGAGTCGGAAGGGTAGGAACGTAAATTACCTGAAGAAAAGCACCTTGAAAGAGGGGAGAAATGAGGTCTGGTAGCAGAGGCTAGTCTTAGAGCATTGGCTGTGGAAGAAGCCCAGGTTCTAAGAGCCATTTTAGTGTTAGAGAAATGTGTGTTTTAGTTGGTGTTGTATTCAAGCACATATGATGGAGATAGAGTTGTGTTTTTTAGAAGGTTTTTGTTATCTTCAGATGAATGGTGGCCATTCAAGGCCTCATCCATCCTTTGAACTCTTTTCATGGGCTTTCCAATTTTATTGGATACCCCTATCCATTATTATTATATAATCTTAAGTTATTAATAGGTTAATTTTATTTTAGAGTAAATTGCACTTTTGGTCCTTTATGTTTACACAAAATTTCAGAGATAGTCCTTTATGTTTCAAAATTTCAAAATCAGTCCTTTAAGTTTTCATATGTTGCAAACTCAGTCATTTCTCCGTTAACTCCGTTAAGTACTAACTGAATAAAGGACCATATCTGAAAATTTATATAAACATAAAGGACTAAAAGTGAAATTTACTCAATTACTTATATGGTTTTTTTTACATTTATGCCCCTATTCTTTTAGTACTTAACGGAATTAACGGAGAAAGGACTGAGTTTGCAACATTTGAAAACTTAAAGCGATTTTGAAATTTTGAAACATAAAAGACTATCTTTAAAATTTTGTGTAAACATAAAGTTACAAAAGTGCAATTTACTCTTTGTTTTATTTTTTGTTTTATTTTTATATGATTAGTGCATACTATTTTTGTTACAACTTTGAGTGATTTTTCAGTCACGACCTCTGTTGGTTTACTAGTAAATTAATTAATTATTATTATATATTTACGTATATATTTATCTTGTTCTTATTTCTATTATAATGAATAATGATAATGATATTTATTATGTATTTATATTTTAAATTATTAAGTAAAAAAATGATATAAACAATGAGTAATTTTATGCTAGCAAGCATATTGAAGCTCATGTTACAGTTTGAGTTTGTTTAAGCTTGACACTAACTTTAAGCAAACCAACCTCAAGTAACTTAGAAATGGTTTAGAGTCTTACTATACATATAATAATTCGTATCAATTGAAAATTTAAACTTAATAAGAAAATCTCTAGATTTAACCCTGGTCATTCATTTTACTTTTATATGTCATTGTTAATTTAACACACATTTTTCTTTCATTCAAATAAAAAAAAATAGATTTAATCACAACCACATGTCTTTCTTCAGTTATTTTAATTTTTAACATATCATCCAGAATAAATTTTAGGATTTTCTCACTAGTTTGAGCTTTCATAGACTTTTTATGACACTAAAACCATTAAATTTATATTTAATGATTGAAATCAAAATTAAAAGAATGTGTAATGATATTTTATGCTTGACTATTATTGTATACCTTTTATCAAGTTAACTCACTTTTATTAAATATTTATAATTTTTATATAAACTATTATTTTTTGTAAAAAAATACAGCATAAAAATGAGATTTTTTGTCTTTATAATGAGTTTAACATTGCTATATAATTTTTTTTTTAAATTTCAATTTTCATTTCCTTATATTTTGTAAAGTGTTACTATATCTTTATGCTCGCATTGTGCCAGATTATTTTTTAAATTATAAGTTCTAAAAACATAATGTTAAAATAACAAAATTATATACTTATAATATATAAATACAATAATAAAATAACAATAAATTTATCTAAGATATTAAAATAACAAAATAATACAAAACGATCTAAAATGTAAAACACAATAATATATATACATATAGTATAACACAAACACCCGAAGTGTGTTTTCTAAGATGATGAAATCTAAAAAAAAACATTACAATATTAAAATAACACAATTATGTATTTCTAATAATATGTAAAACATAAAAACTGGATAATAAGTTTATTTAACATGTAAAAAGCAATGACAAAATAAAATAAAATGATTTAAACCATAAAATAAAATGATCAAAGCACTCTCTTTAAAAAAATTAAAAACATATCACATGTTATCCTATAATTTTACAATAGTTTGCTTGCAAAGTGAATTGAATGTGCGCACATTTTC
Source organism: Mikania micrantha (assembly GCA_009363875.1). NCBI lineage: Eukaryota > Viridiplantae > Streptophyta > Magnoliopsida > Asterales > Asteraceae > Mikania > Mikania micrantha. The sequence goes on along the minus strand of CM018688.1, from coordinate 2,640,490 downwards.
CGTTTCAGAACACACTTATATTGCAATGTTAAGTACATACGTGTCAATTGCAGTATTAAAATTTACAAGTTTGTCAACAGTTAAAAAAGGTGAAAAATATTGTAATAAAATGACTGTTCAAAGAAAATCTGTCTTGATATATCGTTGATCAATTTAAAATACAAGTCACTCTTTGCGATTCTACTTGAATCTTTCTACACGCTACAAATGACAACTCAAAAACATACGCAACAAAATGATTGATTAAAAAAACAGAGAGAAAGAGAGATTGGTGCATACATCTGTGGCAAGTGATGATATTAAAGCATCAACCATGAGGCCAGTTGATATATCTTGGTTTCTAACCTTCTGCACATGCATGCACTTGGAGTCGAAAGCAAATTATCCAACCGGTAACATCCATCAACAAGCACAGCCACCAGATTCAGGCTGGGACGAACTCACACTCGAAGACTTCAAATTCACATCAACCATTTCTTCGTGTTTTGTGGAGGAAAGTGTTTCCATTCCTGGTAATGCTGCTGCTATTTTTCGAAATAAAGCCTGTAATAATAGAATTAGTATTATTATAAACAGTAAAAGTAATAATAATTATTATAATGATTATTATTTACTCTAAAATTTTTTTTATTGTAAGTGTTAGATACCTTTATGTTGAACCCAGCTTTAGCACTTGTTTCTATAAACATGACATTTAGCTCAGTGGCTTTTGCTTCTCCTTCCTCCACAGAGACTTGCCTGGGGAGTCATCAACAAGAACTCATTCATGAGACGCCTCATTTTGGAGACAGTTGATCAAGAAATAACAAAACAATCAAAATAATGGTATAAGCCTTAAAACTAGTACACAATTAAGGTTTGTGACTGATGTTTAAGGACGATAATCATTTCAAACGGAAAAATATAAGTTAGAACCCGACTCGTAATTGGGACCAATGCCTGCCATTGGGTTTTACCGGTTTGTAATCGAATTTGGTTTTTGGATTAATCTCCAGGCTGCAAATATGCGTACAAGATCTATGAAAAAATATTTATGTGATCTATGAAAAAATATTTATGTGTATTCTGAAAGGCCCTTTTACTCAAGGCCGGCCCTTAGGAGGGGCGAGGCGGGCGACCGCCCCGGGCCCGACATTTGAAGGGGCCCAAAATTTTAAATTTTTTATATATTATATAAAAAAAATTTGTATAAACAATATATAAATAACCATTTAAAAACATATGATTTAAAGGATACAAAAAGTAATTTTTTAAAAGTATAAGAAGTTACTTTCATTCTTTTTAAACTAGAGGTGTTTATCAGTTCAGTTAATTGTTTTTGTTTATTCGGTATAGTTTAATTGGTTTTCACTTTCTTTCCCTATCCAATAACCGAACCGAATTTAAGAAGTGGTTCAGTTTTGTTTCAGTTGAAAATGAGCAAACCGAATAAACCGATTAAAAACCAAATACGCCGGTTAAAAATTGAATAAACATCTGAATAAACTGATTTAAGTCGAATAAACTGGTTAAAAACAAATAAACCGAATTCAACCTTATATATTATTAATAAGATAATAAATTTAAATCCGAATTTGGTTTAATCGGTTAATCAAACAAACCGAATTCAAAATTTTTTTTTGTAACAACTGAACCAAAAAACAAAAATTCATATACGGTTAGGAACCGAATCGAAAGCCGAATTCAGAATTCGGATACAGTTAGGAACCAAACTGAATTTGGTTCGGGTTTTCAGTTACAAATACGATTCGGTTCTAGGCACCTCAATTATCAGGACCGCACCTAAAAGGGCCCATTTTTTTTTCTCTCCCCAGGCCCTGGAATTTTTTTTGATTCTCGGGGCCGGCTCTGCTTTTACTCTTCTTAGCTACAACTATAACATACAGCTGACAGCTAAAGCTCACAGGATCTTCACTCTTTGTCAAAACTCAAACTGTCAAACATAACCCTTTTATTGATGCACGTTTTATTTTCTCATGATCATATTTCTCTATTAGAAAAGTTTATATAAATCAACAAGCATTTTAACCATTACATGGTAGAGAGGATCACCTTTTTTCCACAAGATCAGTCTTGTTCCCAACCAGAACAATGATAACATCACTGCCTCTCTCAGCACGAACTTCCTCAATCCATTTTATAGTGTTTAGAAAAGTCTGCCGACCTAAAACCAGAGCCAGAAACAAATATGGAAGTCACAACTCAGGTCATGATGATAGGAGAAAGATAACTAACTAAAAGGAGAGCTAAATGAGACTTCTTGGAGATTATTAGATACATTATGAAAATGAAGCTAATTCTGAAGAGTGAACAAAGAGTGACTAAAATATATGTCAGTAAATGTTTATTTCATTATTTCATACTTGCAACATCATAGATAATCACTGCAACTGAAGAATCCCTTATATAGCTTGGTATGAGACTCCTAAATCTCTCTTGCCCAGCGGTATCCCTGAAAAATAATATGGAACAATTGGGTCAAAAAAATATCATCAAACAGAAAGTGCACGAGAATGCCAAGACAAGTAAATGTAATAACAATCATGTTCAAACAAATAATTGAACTATATGATAGCATATTAAACTAGGCAAGTGTAACAACCGGTTTTAACGGTCACGTGTGTTTATAAATAAATGTTATTATGTTTATTAAAATTATGTTGTGATAATAATATAATAACATCTGGGGCATTAAGGTTAACTAGTAACTAACTTGGTTAGGTTGGTTAAGTGGTTAACAAATTAAAAAGTTTAAGGGGCTGAAGTTGCCAAATAGGCAAAGTTGTTAAAAAGGGGAAATAAAGGTTTTGACTTAAGTCAAAATCCAGAATTTTCATATATGTGTATGTGTTTTACGTGAAGAGCAAGAGGAGAAGAAAGAAGTTCAGCCCTAGTTCTCAAATCCATGATTCTCATTGATTACATGGTTAAATTTCAAGATTGAAGCCTTTAATCTCAACCCTAATTGCTATCTAACATCTTGTAAGTGTTTTTAGATTCTATCTTGATGTTAATCGTGAGTTCTTGTGATGAGCAAGATAAGGGTTTAGCTTAAATCTTGAAATCGGTTGTTTAAATGGGTTAGAAACCATGAATAGATGCTTATTAAGTGTTTGAGACAATCAAAATACTAATTATTGTGTGTGATTGCATAAAGTTATGAACTTTGATGCTAATGAACCATGAATGGGGTTGATTAGTAAGTAAACATGCTGAATGAACATGTCTATAAGTTATGCACATAAGATGTTTGGTGAAATGCTTGAACCAAAAGAGATTAGATGCAGAATTGAAAGAAAATAGTTGTTGCACTGTTATTAAAAAAATTCGTATAAAATCATAGAAAAATCATGAGAAAATGAGCCTTATATGGTTGAAAAGCTATTTGAAAGGGCTACAATCCATCTTTTGACATGAAAAGCTGAAAACAAACTTAAGATGGGTTAAAATGGCAATTACAGCAGCAACATAGAAAATTCAGCAAGCTGAATTGGGAAAATGAAGGTGCAGGTCTGATTTTGTAAATTGTGTATAAAATCAACCGTGTATCCGTTTGAGGCGTATTTTATATGCCTGGAAAGGTCTAAGAGTCTACTACAACCCATCTTTGAACATGGAGAGCTAAAACATATTGTAAATGTGTCAAAAATGTTGATTACAGCAGCAACTCAGAAAGTTGCTGCACAAAAATGAGATTTGAAAGTCAATGTTTTAACGTAAACATGTGATTATAAGTAGTAACTTGACTTCTAAACACTATATAGTGATAATTGAGATTCAAATTAGTTTGAATCAATATATATATATATATATATGTGTGTGTGTGTGTGTGTGTGTTGTGTGTATTAAAACTAGTTGTATATATATGTGAATTGTTAGGTTACGTAGGCCTTTGGGAGGTTTAGGGCAGCCGGCCCTAATCCTGGCCCATTAGGGTTTAGCCTAACTGTTTTTTCTATTTAAGCATTGTCATGTAATTGTAATCTTTGAACACCTAATCAATAAAGAATCCCTAGTTGCAACCCGTGGACGTAGGTCACATCGACCGAACCACGTTATATCTTGTGTCGTTTATTTTTCTTTGCTTTCATGTGCGTGTATGAGTTAATCGGTTTCCGCTGCGCCTCTTTGATCCCTAACAAGTGGCATCAGAGCAGGTTCGTTGATGATTAACATACGAACGTACTGAAGACGATTGCTGGAAAGAAAATAGAAAAGGAAATCAGGGAGAGGTGGGGTCGTTGTCTGGGAATCACGAATTAGGGTTTTGGTTAACCCTTGGAGTTCGTAGCCTGTGTTCAGCCGTGGTTAGGGTTTTGCACCCTTGAGCCGCCGTCATCACCTCCTTGGTCGCCGTCCGCCGCAGAAGCCGCCGCCGCTGCCGGAATCGACGCCGACCGCCGCCTACGCCGCCGGAACCGCCGCCGGAGAAGGGTTTTCCGGCCGATTTGGGGTTCCAGGTCGCGATTAGGGTTTTAAACCCTTGGAATCGTTGATTGAGACTGTTTTCTGGCCGATTTTTTGGTTCTGATTCGCGATTAGGGTTTTAAACCCTTGGATTCGTCGATTGAGACTGGTCTGACACAAGATTGATTCGAATTTCTTGATTAGAGGCTGATTAGGGTTCAATTGAACCTTGGATCGTTGCTGCTGAGTTTAGGATCGCGATTGCTGGTATTATTGACTGTAATTGGATGATTAGGGTTACAAAATTGAACTCTTGAGTCGTCTTTGTCGATTTTCAGCGGGTTTCGGGTCTGTTGCAGCTGATATTGATTGTGGGTTTCTACTCGGTTGAGATTTGATTGGGATTGGTTGGAGTATTCGCCGGATTTATTGATTAGGAAGGTGTTTGGGCATTTTCTGTTGGTTTTATCTTGTTACCGGGTTCAAATGGCTGACGAGGGTAAGATTCAGATTGAGAAGTTCAATGGAACTGATTTCGTCTGGTGGAAAATGCAAATGGAAGCATTGCTCAGTCAGAAGGATTTGGATATGGTGCTGGAGGATAAACCTGAGAAGATGGATGCAGCTGCTGAGTCTGCATGGAACTCAAAGGACAAGAAAGCCAGAGGGGCTATTACATTGGCTTTGACGAGGAGCGTTGCATTTAACATCATGCACGAGACTACTGCTCGGGGAATGATGTTGGCTCTGTCAAATATGTATGAGAAGCCTTCTGCTGCTAATAAGGTGTTCTTGATGAGGGAGTTGTTCATGACAAGGATGAACGAAGGAAGCTCGGTTACAGTTCACATCAATAATCTGAATTCGATTCTGTCCAGATTGTCATCTGTGGGAATCAAGTTTGATGATGAGACTAAAGTTGTGTTGCTGTTGTCTTCACTACCTGATAGTTGGTCTGGGACAGTGACTGCTGTTACTAGTTCTGTTGGGACCACTGATATGACATTTGAGGGTATCCGTGATATTGTGCTAGGTGAAGACGTTCGCCGGAAGAGTACTGGTGCAGGATTATCTTCTGAGATGTTACATGTTGGTAGGGGAAGAGGGAATAACAGAAGCAGTGGGAGTCGGGGAAGAAGTCTGTCTAAGACTCGGAAGAATGTGAAATGTTGGAGCTGTAATGAAGTAGGGCATGTTAAGAGTCAATGCCCGGGTACTTCGAAGCAAATGAACGCTGCTGAGGGCGTTTATGATGATGATGCTTTGGTATGCAGCACTGAAAGCTGCATGGACTCTTGGGTCATGGATTCAGGGGCTTCGTTTCATGCCATGGACAGCGGGGAAACGATGCTGAATCTGAAGAAAGGAGATTTTGGGAAGGTTCGACTTGCTAATGACGAGTTGCTTGAAGTCACGGGCATGGGGGATGTTGATCTGGTTACTTCATTGGGAACTACATGGAACCTGAAGAATGTTAGGGCTATTCCGGGGCTGAATAGGAAATTGATTTCTGTGGGTCAGCTGGATAAACAGGGCATGGAAGTAAGGTTTGGTAGCAATGAATGGAAGGTGGTCAAGGGGAATCTCGTGATTGCTCGTGGTATGAAGCATGGGTCGTTATATTTGGTTGATGAACCTGCTGAGGGATGTATGACCGTCCCGGTTAAGCGAAACAAAATCTGGTTCGCTAAATCTCGTGCTAAGAGAGTTCATTTTGCAAACGTGAAGTCTGGAGCCAAGGAGATGTTAGCTGAACATGTTCAGAAGTCTAAACCATTCAGGGGATTCAGTGACAGTGGGAGCAAGGTTTGTGTTCCGGGTACAGTTACGAAGAGCCGTTGGGTTTTGAAGACTAGAACTGATGAAATCTCTCCTGTTGGTAGTTTGCTGTGTTTGGAGAGTGTTGGTGGTCCTCGGTGTATCTCTGGATCTGGTGGAGTGTCCATACCAGTTGAGATTGAGGATGAGTCGTTGACGGGATTTGTCACGACTGAGTTGGAGCTCGGGGGAGCTTCAACTGGCCCTTCATGTACTTGATGATTGAGGGGTGGTTTGCAACTAGGGGGATATGTCTAGATATGATGAAGTCTTAGCTTATTCTTGGGAATTGAGGCTTGGAAGACTTGTTATTGAAGATTACTGGATTTACTGGATGACTGGATTGCTTATGCTGGATGCCGGGCTTGATTATATCGCAAGGCCTCCGAGTGGGAGATTGTTAGGTTACGTAGGCCTTTGGGAGGTTTAGGGCAGCCGGCCCTAATCCTGGCCCATTAGGGTTTAGCCTAACTGTTTTTTCTATTTAAGCATTGTCATGTAATTGTAATCTTTGAACACCTAATCAATAAAGAATCCCTAGTTGCAACCCGTGGACGTAGGTCACATCGACCGAACCACGTTATATCTTGTGTCGTTTATTTTTCTTTGCTTTCGTGTGCGTGTATGAGTTAATCGGTTTCCGCTGCGCCTCTTTGATCCCTAACATGAATTGCAACTAGGTGTTGGTGGTGGAAGTCAAGGAATAATCCATAGAAGTGAAAAAGAGATTGTAGGAGGTGACCAACCATTTGAACAAGGTAAGTTATCCAACTTACTATAACATTACATATAAGTAGTAGAAAGAGTCGACTTGAATGTTGGTGTATATATATTGATTGTGCATAACTTGACTAATGAAACTAATTGAGTTAAAAGACCTATGAGAAGGCATTTTTAGTTTCAATATGAATGTTATGCTTGAGTTGTATGTGTAATATAAATGTCATAAAATTAGCCGAATGAGCCGGTAGATGAGTTCATGATACCACATGAGTGTGGATAGCCGGATGAGCCGGTAAAATTGATCAATTGAACCACTAGAGAGTGGATAACCGAATGAGTCGGTAGATAGTGTAATAAACCACTAGAGTGTGGATAACCGGATGAGCCGGGAGTTAAATTGATAAAAACCCACTAGAGTGTGGGTAATTGAACGAGTCAAAATAATGAATATAATTTGATGATTAACTAGAGGTGCTAGTAATGGAGTTGGGAAATAGATCATATAATCTTATTCGTGAAAATGAACCGTTAAGGGAAATTAAAGCACAATGGTGAGTTATGTGCAATTAGATGTTTGAATATGATATATTATGATCTAAACATGATAAACATCCGTATGGTATGTATGTGGATGTGTAAAAAATGAGTTTTGGGAACTTTGGGGGTTGCTTACTTAGTTCATATGAACTAATTGTGAATTTATATATGATGTTTACAGGTCAAAAATAGATATGCATCGGACGATCAGATCGGGCACGTTTTGGAGTGGAATCACTCGTTATGTTGGTTTTTTTTGTGGTTGTAACTTAAATTTACTATGTTTTGTTGATGTGTGAATGTTGTAAATAAGTTTGTGTCGGTTTTTGAATGTGACAGGTTATAAAGGGTTATTTATTGAGTTTTCAAACAAACCCTTACAAAAAAAAATTTTTATGGGACCAAATTCCGCAATGTGTTTTATGTCTAAACAAGTGTTTTATGATCCGTGTGGGATTTGGGTGTCACAGCAAGCACACGACAGAACATCTTTTATAATGTTACAGACTAAATTCTCACAACTACATGTCTGTTATTTAGTTTAGTCCTAAGGATACGGCTAATTAATTAGGATTGGCTCGCGATGATACAACACCAAAGTACAAATTGAATTATTATTGCATATCAAAGTTACATGTGGTATGATGACCTGGATTGCCTAAACCAATGATACCTGGGATTGACTAATTTTAGGTAAAACAAACATGATTTACTCAAACTAACGAAAATTTAGGAAATATAATTTAGCGAAAAACCTGGTTAAGTTCAGGAAAAATATAATGAACATTCCTTGGGAAGATATGTAACATTATGGCAGAGCATCTTACCACAACTGCAGGCGAACTGTTCTATCTTCAAGATACATTGTCTTTGACAAGAAATCAATTCCAATGGTTGCCTGATCAATATAGAACACAATTTAGTCTAAGGCGTTAGAGAACAAATCCGCTTTAACATTTAAATACAACGGAGCATTGTTTTAACTTTGTTATGATCTTGTAAGAAGTTTCTTAAACTGCTGAAGACATAGTTCAGTCATTTAGATAACATTATACAGTAACTCAATGGTCACCCATGAACAAAGTCACAACCAAGAGTGACGGAACTAAAAAATGACACAACTAAAAAATGACAGAACTACATTACATTCTAGATAGAAGATGCTATATTGGTATATGATCATCATAATGCCATTATCATCAATTACACCCTAGACTCATGTTTTCTGAATAACTTTTTGTTGTGATGAAGTTGTTGGGGATATCAACTCATGTAATCAAATACCCTCTGCATCATAACACAAATATGTCATGCAACCAATAAGTTACCTAGCATCAACAATATCTTAAGACATAAGAACCCAATTCTACTAAATATATCAATTTTAACTCTAAGTTAGGTATAAAAACTTAATAGTAGGAAACTAAAGATTTTACAAGATTTATAAAAGTAACAACCAGTGGAGATGTTTTTGATCATCCGAAGTAAGCGAGTAAAGCTAGTAAGTAAAGGATAGCATGTTAGACTGTAAATCACAAAATATATAAATTTAGATACAAAACGGAGGAGTATAACTATATTGTGAGTTGTGACTAACAGTATCTAAGATTGTGACATCATACAAAACATGAACATGTACCATAAAAGCTTTGCATCAAAAGTATAATTAACAAAAACCTAGTCTCCTATGATAGTGATCATATAGTTAAGGAGTTCATTTCTTATACCCAAACAAGTAACACAAGAGCACACTTTCAGATCAATTGCACCAATTTGTGGCATCCATATTCTTCTAAGGAAAATGTACAGTCCTTTGCTTGTTAAAACATGATTGATCAGCTAAAGTCTAAAACACAAAATCCTTGCACAGCTTATAAAACATGCTTCAAATCGGAACTGCAAACTCACACTAACAGAAACTAAAGCAATAAAAACAACAGATCTGCATACAACAGACTAGATGCTATCAGATCGCCGATTTGATCTGTAAATTACGCAAAAAAAATCTATGATTATCTAATTTAACGAGTGTAAGGATAACATTTTGGCACCTGATACGAGGTATCGAACTTATCATACATAAAGCGAGTGATAATGCTGGTTTTGCCAACGGATTGATCCCCCAAGAACACCAGCTTGTATTTAGCCAGTGCAGATACTGGTGCCATGTTATTGATCTTGATTTGATCAAATCACAAGAACGAATTAACAGTGGAATATGCCGATCTAATGAAAAACTTCGCAGAATTTGAATCGTGAATTCTCTGTTTTGCGCAGTCGATTTTGAATTGATTTGAGATGGGTCGCGATCACACTATTGATCAACAAAATCTCAAATCTTAAACTTCGAATTTGTTAAAACTTTGTTTACTGCATGATAAAACCATTCAATAAAATAACCTAATTCTTTTATGAACTTCATCAGTGAAAAAAAATATATTTCAAATTATATTTATTAATACAGGTTATTTTCTTTCTTTACACGGGTTGAGTAGTAAGAAAACATAAAATTTTTAAATGTACATATAATCAAAAATGAGATAATCTTTTAGAAAGAAAAATCGTATAGGTAAAAATCACTTGATACATATATTAGGGTTTGTGTTTAATTTATTGAAAACCTAAAATAAGAGGTTTCTAATTGGGTATAATATGATTCATGTAAAAATTAGTTTTGGGTTAAGTAATAGGCGGGAAAATGAAAATTTTGGGATGCTAAAAAATTGATAAGTGTCCCCTAAATATACTCATTTATTAGTTTAGGAAGATTATTCTTTTTTAATTTTAATTATTACCATATATGGGCACTTAAAAAACTAAAATCGTTTAAAACTAAAAATCAAATTGTATTCGTAAATAGAAACCAAACCGAATTATGAATTCAGTCTGCGGTTTTCACATTTTTTAAATAGATTTATTCAAGGTTAAAATGATTAAAGAAAGCGATGGGATGATTTAATTGTTGAAAAATCAAGATTACCAACATGAATAACAAAATGAGAACAAGATACCCTAGTCTTTTCAAGTGTAGGGACCAAAACAACTAGTAGGCCTAACTTTAAAAAACAACTTGTCAAAAGTGATCAAGGCCTTCATGGATGATAACGATACAAAACTGCGATTAATATTTCAACCTGATTCGTTATAGTTTCTATTTATTTCTTCTAATAAACAGTTTTATATTAGTTGTGACATTTATCAATCTTGATCTATTCCTTTGTATTAATTTTGACGGATAGTAAGGGTTACAACAATAAAAGTTGGTTAAGAAAATATCCTCCCCACACACATATATTTTATACATGACTTGTATTCTTATCAGAATTAAGTTGAACTTTATCACTCCACCTGATTTACATATGAATATGTTAATCTCCCCTGATCACGTTTGGCTTTCACTTTAAGGCCTCATTGCTTTTGGTATTTGCTGCTTCTTTGTTACATTGGGTGGCCCATGTTAGGAATGGGCAGGCCCAATGGGCCAATTAGCCCAATCTAAGGCTTAAGGCCTCAAAAATAACAAGGACCTCTATTTTTTTATGTTAGTGGGCTTATATATATTAAATATTAAATTGGGTTTATCTAATGCTTCACCATAGCCATAGGCCCACAACAAAAGGCCCATATTCTATCAAAATGGAAGTGTTACCAAGTGGGGGGAATTTGGGGAGTCGGCCATCGAGAATAGTTGAGATGTTGGGGAAGAAATTAGGGCATACCGGTATGTGAAGAGCCAGAGTCTTGAGGGAAAAGATCATAGATGGGAAACGACTAACAAATAGGTGTATGACGATCATTCGAAAGAGATGTCGAATGGCTGAACGAGACTACGAGAGCCAAAGAGTATGTTGAGTAGTCGACCTACGGCTAGGCTCCACTCTCGAGCCATCAAAACCCTCACGGTCACCCAATTCAAACCTGTCGACATGTACCCATGAGTCTTTACTCTTCTTCTACTCTTGAACTCTTCCTCATTTCATCTGATTTAATCAACGACCCAAGCTACCAAGGTATATTCGTGCTATCATGTAGAGTTGTTATTTGATTACATATTTGTCTGATTTGGATAGTTCTTTGGCTATCATATTATTTTGGTGTAGTGTAATTTGGTTTCGTTGCGCTAAGCTGTGTTAATTGGGTAGTTGTAGTTCTTTTCTTATCATATTATTTGGGTATTTTCTATCTTCTACTCTTTGGCTGATTTGTTATTTGATGAATTACTAGCTTGAAACTTATGTTGATATGATTTAAGGAAGATATATGCATGTTATATGCTTAATTAGGGCTAAAGGCAGTTTTGTATTTGTGTTAACTTTTAACTTGATTATCTAGGTTGATTTGAAACATAGTTTTTCAATGCCAAATAGATACCATAAACTTATGTTGTGTTTAGGGCTGAATTATTGAGTTAAGTCTTATGTTGATTCTTCTTGTTTTTTTTTTTTTAAAAAAAAAAGGGTCTCATTTTTGTTTTCGTTTAGACTTTAACGCTTGAACTGGCCCTGGGAATGGGTTGCAGAGATTTATGGATTGTAATACCTCAGGCTCTCGGCAGCCCGAGCGCTGCGACTCGAAATGGTTTCATGTATATGTCTTATTCAGAGTTTATTAATCATTTTAATATGTTTCAGCGGAAGCGTTATTTCATTAATTTTATAATTTTACAAATAATTCACATGCATGGATGTGAAAACCATTTTTCATACTTTATAAATACTACATACGCATGAGTATGAAAAAACACCTTTTTGTCATTTGTTAATCACTTTTCTAAATAATTTGTCAGGATTTCATAAAGTTTCATACGCATAGGTATGAACATCATCATTTCAATTTATAGTAAATCGGATTTTCACAAAACACATAATTACAAATCATTTTATAATATCTGATTTATACATGACTTGGAGGCATAGTTTCAATAGCTCCATGGTCTCACCACAAGATCTTATTCAAGGCATCATAGGCCAAGAATCTTTAATATTGGTTCTCGTTTACATTTCATTATTACCTGAAAAGTTTTTAAAAATAAAACGTCAACATAATGTTGGTGAATACAAATAACAGACTCGATATGTAAGCATAGCATGTTCGGTCCGTTAACCATAATTATTATTGGCAATACTACACATTTAGCAGATTATTTCACTGGTCGATACAACTACTGCATACCCTGGTTTATAACTGTCACTAGTTAGGAACTACAACGCAACACATCTTACGTTTTGTTCCCTTCAGCCCACAGCTGGTCACTGGTTAGCTTGTCTGCGGAGTGCGTCTTACGTTTAACCTTCTAGCCCACTTGTACCAGCCAAGTTTGGGAATTTCACCCATATGCAGATAAAATTTTCAAATCGTACGTATACTAATAGCCTAAATGCTGGTCACGTAGTATTCCTTTATGTGTCAAAGTTTAAACATACAATGCTTAAAAAAATGAATTTATATTTAAAAACAAGTTAAATGTATTCACATGTTTTTTTGGTTGCCTGGGTGACAGCTTAGAACTTCTTAATGTAATTCGGCAGCATTTCTGCTTAATTTATCCTTGTAACTATTTGCAAAAGTGGTTCCTGATGCGTTTATTTTTCTGATCATAAAACGAACCATAAATTCAACATATTACTTATATATATACGGTTGAACATTAGCCTTAACCCTATAACATATGAAGTCTTATATTTGTGATTTAAACTTTTGAAATTGAAATACATACCTAAACATGCCCAACTTCTTTGTCTAAAGAATTCAAGAAGGATTTGTATGTTTTCTTTCTTTTGAACTTCACTGTGATTTTCCTTGCGAACAATATAAAGCAAAAGGAACTAGTGAGTTCTACCTAAAGCTGCTCAATTCTTATATCTTGTTTTAACCGACTTGAATTGTGATAAATATTATAATCTTTTGTATCAAAGATTTGTTCTCATCATCATCATTTTGCACACACATAAGTCACACGTGTGGCTTTAAATATATATATATATATATATAGGATTTGAATCAAATGAAAACTCGATCTTAAAGAGAAAACCGTTAAACTCTATCTCAACCCTTGGATCAACTTTTTTTTTCTTTCTAATTGACTAATAAGAAAAGGGTATAATAGTCTTTAACCATTCACCTATAAATATAATAATTTATCTCTTTCTCTCTCATTTAAAATCACCCATATATATAATAATTTATTAATATTAAATTTCTCTCTCATGTATCTCTTCTCTCTCTATCCATTTAAATATATATTTTTTAAAATTTCAAAACAACAACAAAAATGTATATTTTTTATACAAAATAAAAAAATATTTTTAAAAGAAGATATAAAAAATTACACATGCGTATAAATAAAAATGTATAAGTTTTAATACACAAGGTACACTTTACTCGAAATATACACATGTGTATACTTTATATATTTAATATTTATAAAATATTACACCTACACATGTGTAGTTTTTGGTGTTTTGGTTAATTTGATTTTTTTTATAAATTACACATGTGTAATTTTTTTTCATATGTAAAATACACATGTGTAATATTTATTATGGTTGATAATATGTAATATTGTGTTTGTGTAGTAAAATTTTTGTTTGATACACATGTGTATATTTTTTGTTGTTCTTTAAAAAAATTATTTTTTTTATTTTGTTAGTCAAACATAAATAAAAAAAGAAAGAAGAGAGGAGAGAGAATCTGAATAATTAATGAAAAAAGAGGAGAGAAGAGAGGAGAGAAATTAGAAAAGAGAGGAGTGAAAGAAAAGAGATGAAAGTGAATCTGAATTAATTAATGAAGAGAGAATAGAGAGAGTGAAAAAAGTCAATAATACCCCTCAAAGGCTAAAACATGTATTTTCTTCCTAAAAAACCCTATTAAAATATTTAACTTTAATTGTGAACCACAAGTTTTTTCAATTTAATTAATTAAAATCTAAAATAAGTTTGATCTAACGGTCCCCGTAGGGTTTAAGGGTTTTCTCTTTAAGATCGGGTTTTTAAAGGATTCAAACTATATATATATATATATATATATATATATATATATATAGGGAAGTGATCAATTCATAACTCTAGTATAGAGCAATAACCCAATAACCACACCATATTTTAGGATCAAATTCTAAGATTCCAATTTAATGGTTCATATTAAATTATAATAAAATAATATATTTGATTTGAAAGGAAAAGGAATAAGGGTATTCATGTAATTTGCTATATTATTAAAGTTACCCCCTCTTTTTTTATACATCCATAACTTTTTTATACTATAATATTTTTTTATAAAAATTACACTATTTTACTCGTCTTGTTTTTCTCTTTAATTCCGTTATATTTTTGACTAGTTTTTTTAATTTTTTTTCAGATGTTCGTATTTACACCAATGTAACAAGTATAAAAATAACAAATTATTTGTAACGAGTTTTGACGAATTTGGGTTTACATTGTTGTATAATAAATAGGGGTTACGTTTAAGAGTGTAAACGAGCCAAGCCGATCCTGAGCTCGTTAATTACGTTATATACTTGACTAGGTTTTTTTATTTTTTCCGGATGCTCGTTAATTACGTTATATTCTTGATTTTGTAACGAATTTTGGTTTTTAAAGTATTAAAATGTGTTTACAATCTTGTCTATATAATTTTTAAAGTATTAAAATGTATTTACAATCTTGTAGATGTAACGAATTTTGGTTTCTATCAACAAAATGTTATAGTATTTTTTTTAAAGTATTAAAATGTATTTACAATCTTGTAGATAAATTTTTTTTAAAGTACTAAGATGTATTTACAAGGATGAATTTTGGTTTTTATCAACAAAATATTATAATATTTTTTTTAAGTATTAAAATGTATTAACAATCTTGTAGATATAATTTTTTTAAAGTATTAAAATGTATTTACAATCTTGTAAATATAACGAATTTTGGAGCATCCAGAAAAAATTAAAAAACCTAGTCAATAATATAACGTAATTAATGAGCTTGGGATCAGCTTGGCTCGTTTACACTCTTAAACGTAACCCCTATTTATTCTACAACAATGTAAACCCAAATTCGTTACAACTCGTTACAAATAATTTGTTATTTTTATACTTGTTACATTGGTGTAAATACGAACATACGAAAAAAAATAAAAAAAAAACACAGTCAAGACTATAACGGAATTAAAAAGAAAAACAAGACGAGTAAAATTGTGCAATTTTTATAAAAAAAATATTATACTATAAAAAAGTTATGGATGTATAAAAAAAGAGGGGGTAACTTTAATAATATAGCAAATTACATTAATATCCTTATTCCCTTTTTTTTTCAAATCAAATATATTATTTTATTATAATTTAATATGAACCATTAGATTAGAATCTTAAAATTTAATCCTCAAATATGGTGAGGTTATTGGGTTATTGCTTAATCCTAAGGTTATGAATAGATCACTTCCCTTGTATATATATATATATATATATATATATATATATAGGGAAAGGTATAAAAAATAACCCTCACCTTTTGCTACAACTACATAACCCATTTTAACCAATCATAAACTTACACATAAGCTTTTCATTAAAATATTAAAAAGGGGATCATAGTCATTTTACCTTTATAAGTTTTTTCCACCCTCTTTTTTAAACATTAATAAATTTTTTATAATATATTATTTTTTTTAAAAAATTGCACCATTATATTCGTCTCATTTTTCTCTTTAATTCCGTTATAGTCTCGACTAATTTTTTTACTTTTTTTAGATGCCCTATATTTACATCATTGTAACAAGCTTAAATATAATAAATTTATTTGAAATTTTTTTAAAAATGATAAATTATAGTGATGTAATTTACATTGACGTAATTTATCGTGATGTAATTTACATTGACGTAAAATTTGGTTTCGGTTTTTTTCGGTTAATTTGATTCCGGTTCGGTTTTTTCGGTTAATTCGGTTCGGTTTTTTTGGCTTTTTGCTCATCCCTAATTTGTAACGAGCCTGAATACAACAAATTAGTTTGAATTATTTTCGAACAATGATAAATTACATCACTGTAATTATCATTGTTTGAGAAAAAAAATCAAAATAATGTGTTATATTACATCACTGTAATTTATCATTGTAATTATCATTGTCAGAGAAAAAATAAAATAATGTGTTATATTAATTACATAACTGTAATTTATCATTGTTAGAAAAAAATTCAAAATAATGTGTTATATTTATGCTCGTTATATCGATGTTAATAATGGGCAATGAGAAAAAAATTAAAAAAACTAGTCAACATTATAACGGGAATTAAAGAGAAAATTACATCACTGTAAATAATGTGTTACGTCACCGTTAATTATGTCATTGTAAATTACTTTATTTTGTGTTACATTACTCTAATTACCATTGTTAGAAAAAATTTCTAATTAATTTGCTATCGTTAAGCTCGTTACAATGATGTAAATAATGACATCAAAAAAATAAAAAAAAAACTAGTCGAGAGTATAACGAAATTAAAGAGAAAAATAAGGCGAGTATAATGGTGCAATTTTTTTAAAAAATAATATAGTATAAAAAAGTTATGAATGTTTAAAAAAAAGGGGTAAACTTTACATAAATGACAAATATCCTAAATGCATTCATACTAAAGACAAAAGGATTGACACGTGGCACGATCCTACACACTTACATTTTTCAAGTAACCATTGTATGATGGTTAATGGGTTGTAGCAAAAGATGAGGTTATAAAAAATTCCATCCCCTATATATATATATATATAGGGCAAGGTGTAAAAAATAACACTCGTCTTTTGCTACAACTACATAACCCATTTCAACCAATCATAAACTTACACATAAGCATTTCATTAAAATATTAAAAAGGGCATCATAGTCATTTTACCCCTTATAAGTTCTCCCCCTCTTTTTTAAACATTAATAACTTTTTTATAATATATTATTATTTAAAAAAAATTGCACCATTATATTCGTCTCATTTTTCTCTTTAATTCCGTTATAGTCTCGACTAATTTTTTTACTTTTTTTAAATGCCCTATATTTACATCATTGTAACGAGCTTAAATATAACAAATTAATTTGAAATTTTTTTAAAAATGATAAATTACAGTGATGTAATTTACATTGACGTAATTTATCGTGATGTAATTTAAATTGACGTAAAATTCGGTTTCGGTTTTTTCGGTGAATTTGGTTTAAATTACAGTGATGTAATTTACATTGACAACAAATTAGTTTAAATTTTTTTCGAACAATGATAAATTATATCACTATAATTATCATTGTGAGAGAAAAAAATCAAATTAATGTGTTCTATTACATCACTGTAATTTATCACTGTAATTATCATTGTTAGAGAAAAAAATAAAATAATGTGTTACGTCACCGTTAATTATGTCATTGTAAATTACTTCATTTTGTGTTACATTACTTCATTTTGTGTTACATTACTGTAATTTACCATTGTTAGAAAAAATTTCTAATTAATTTGCTATCTTTAAGCTCGTTACAATGATGTAAATACATGACATCAAAAAAATAAAAAAAAAAATAAAAACTAGTCGAGACTATAACGAAATTAAAGAGAAAAATGAGACGAGTATAATGGTGCAATATTTTTTAAAAAATAATATAGTATAAAAAAGTTATGAATGTTTAAAAAAAAGGGGTAAACTTTACTTAAAAAACAAATGTCTAAAATGCCCTTTATATTAAAAAAAAAGAAAAAAAAGGAATCTGACACGTGTCACGATCCTATACACTTACCTTTTTAAAGTAACCATTGGATGATGGTTATGTAGTTGTAGTAAAAGATAAGGGTTATCAAAAATTCCATCCCCTATATATATATATATATTTATTATTATTATGTTAGTATAATTAATTTAGCTCAAATTTTCTTTTTCTCGTATAACTTTTAAAGTATCGCGCTTTATAAAATTATAAATAAACAGTTATCACCTACTCATTTTTCTCTATGTTTCAGCCCAATTTTTGTTAAAAGTGGATCAAGATCAAATATAATATATTTTATTATTATTATTATTACTAGTACTACTATTGTTAATTGAACGATTAAACTTAGATCGTTTTGGACCCCAATTATTTCGAATAATTGTTTAATCATATCTATTCATTTAAGCAAGCTTTACAATTTCTAAACGATCATTTCTAACATCAAATTCTCGAATAATCATATTTTATAAATTAAACTATAAATATTTTACTTATAGAAGATATATTATAATTCAACTGATCGTTTATGGTATTATATTTCAAAGTAATAGTATTTTAACTATAAACAAAAGTATTTTATATATATCGACAGATTGGAATTTTACATGGATTCATCGTTCTTTTCAGGTTTGCTTGGTATCGTTTTCATGCTGTTATTATATATATTTTTTAAAATTGTTAAAAGGATAATATCAACTATCTCAATCAATCTTTTCGATCTGGTTGTATATATTTTCTAGACATTAGTTTATTTTATTCTAATATCCCAATGTTCACACTTGGGCCATGTATGTTGGGCTAAAATTGGAGTAGGCGTTAAGAGTTGGACTAAATGAATTCTGGAACAAATCCAACTGATTGGTTATGGGCCTATTAAATCTAAGTGATCTAGCCCAATTTTTCCCAAATCGATTTGTTGTTTCTAAGATATTAGGTTTGTAACAAAAAGATGTAATGAATTAGCATATATTGTTATCATATAATGTAACAGATTTAGTAGGGCTGTAAACGAACCTAACGTTCAGCGAACCGTTCATGAACCGTTCGGCTGGAAGTTCGTTTATGTTCGTTTAGTTAAAGGAACGAACATGAACAGAGGTCGTGTTCGTTCATTTGTGTTCGTGAATGTTTGGTAATACGTTCGTTTATGTTTAGTTAAGTTCATTTATTATATTTATTCAATAAATTTTTGTATATTTTTAATTTTTAGTTTAATCTATTATAATAAATCAAAGTTTCAAGGGACACATGACGTGATTACAGAGCCCCTCAACTTCAATTTTCCCGCCTCTCTCTCCTATTAAACATACCGCATATTAAATAATAATAATATTAAATATAAAATACTTTGTTTTACATTTTTAAACTAAGAAACATATTTTATAATACATTAAAATATATTAATATTAAAAAAACACATTTTAAATATCCAACTTATTATAAAATATACAATTTTTAAAAATAGTATTTTAAAAAAATAAAGAAACAAAAAAATTATTATTTAAAAAAATAATATAATTATTTTATTACTAAAATTATTAAATTATACAAAATTTTAGCCATATTTTATATTAAAAAATATTATAATATCTATATTTTAATTAATGATTGTTTATTATATTTTTATCATTCAGCCCGTGTAATACACGGGCTGCTAACCTAGTACCATAATACTTCAGTTGTTTTTAATTTAATACTATAATATTTTAATTTATATATTTATAAGTGATTATCTCCAATGTTTGAGATTAAAAATGTTGATTTTTATTGTTTAAATAATATGTGTTCGTTAATGTTCATGAACCGCTCGCGAACAAGCTAAATTTCTTAATGAACGAACACGAACAAGAATTTTTGTTCGGTTAGCGTTCGTGAACCGTTCGTGAACAAGTTAAAAGTTAAACGAACGAACATGAACAAGTCGTTCGTGTTCGTTCGGTTCGTTTACAGCCCTAAGATTTAATACACAAAGATGTAGCAAATTATCATTTTTTTCATTTGATGTAGCTTTTTTTAACAGCCATACTATCATAGTCCTACACTACACCCAATATTCAATCCTTGTTTGGATTTGAACCCAATACCACTTTTTTAAGAGGCAATGCTTCTACCAAATGTGTTCATTTGATGGAGCTTATGTGCTATAATTCTTTGTGCTGCTTTTAGGATGTCAAATATGATTGGAGTGTTAGAGGTCATTTTAAAATTCTCACATGTGCATTGGAGGTTATTTTAAAATACAAGAATAGACATTTTATTATTATTAAAAAGCATTTGAATTTTGTGTAAACTAGGATTATTCTTTCCGCGCGTTGCGGCGGGTTATCACAGTACACTTCTGAGAACGGATATTATATATCATTTGCAAAAACATTAATTACATAGCAAAATCAATCCTCTTATTTCAAACTATATACAAATTGTTCATAAAAACATAAATTATACAAAATGTTCACAAATATGTTACAAAAATAATCGAAAATTAACTTACAAAATTCTTATCACCAACAACCAATTGTTTGAATTGAAACAAAAACACAAATCTCTCAGATTTAATAAAAACCCAAATCTCGAATCAAATCTCTCCAATTTCATACTTTCATCTCTATTTACAACTTTCCAAAGTTAAAAAACCTTCTTGTGATCCACGTTTAAGTTATCAAAACGTCACTAACATAGATAAACACCTACGTATTACTATTCAATTTACTATACATCACTATTATATATATTTACTATTAATATATTGTGTGTGTGTATATATATTTACTATTCAATAAAATATCTATTTAATTACTATTCCTTTTCATGATCTTTAATATATATAATAATATGTAACATTTTATATGGATCTATCAATTTGTAATTATTTTCTGATTAGTACAAAATAATATCCGTGTGTACCAATCTGAAATATGTCTTTCTATTAAACTTAGAAAAATGCTTCTAATAAATTACATCCAATTTGATAAAAAGTTAATTATTGTACAAATATAAACAATAGTCAAAATTTTCGAGTTATAATGTTCAAAAGATACAAATGTAAGTCATGTCAAATCTGACAACTTTTTTATATAGTTAGCTTTTAGTATAAAAACCTAAATTTAATATGTGTGTAAAGAAAAGATAATTTGATGAAAACTGAAAACCATGAGAACTATGGCATTTTGAAATTTTTTATAGATTTATAACATTATTTAACACATTTTTCTAAAAAAATATAAAAAGCGCCAAGAGTATTTTTTTAAATAATTTTTTTTTTGTAAACTATGTTATTAGACCTGTAAAAAAATTTTCAAAAAAAAAATCTTTTTTTATATGGTTTTTACCATGGTTCTTATGATTTTCACACTAAGAAAGGGCTTTCAAAAATCTTAGACAAAATTACACATTTGAACCTTTGTGTTTGTAAGAAATAACAAATATGAACCTTTAACTATCTTAATTACGCTAAACAACCTTTAAGTATTTAAGTTGTTTCAACTTTCAACCTTTACATTAACCCCGGTTAGATTTACCAGTTAAATCTAGTCATGTGCAAAAAATGTGATGGGTATTCTAGGTATTTTGATCTTTTGTTATTTTTAAATATAAACTCACTATTCACGTATTATCGTATCTTATTCAATAATTTACTCTAAATTGGGGTGTTCGAAAATTAGGGCTAAAACCCACCCAGAAGTTCACGTGGTTCCTCCCTCTTCGGTTAGTGTTCACACATAAGTTCACGTGGTTCCTCCATCTTCAATTAGTGTTTGAAACCTAGTGTTGTAGTTGGATAGGATTAATCATTGTTACTACTGCCATTGTTACATAATGATAAAAAGAAAAATGATAAATCCTATCCAACTACAACCTTAGGTTTCGAACACTAACTGAAGATGGATGAACCACGTGAACTTCTGGGTGAACACTAACCGAAGAGGGAGGAACCACGTGAACTTCTGGGTGGGTTTTAGCCCTAATATTCAAACACCCCAATTTGGAGTAAATTATTGAATAAGATACGATAATACGTGAATAGTGAGTTTTATATTTAAAAATAACAAAAGATCAAAATACCTAGAATACACATCACATGATTTGCACATGACTAGATTTAACAGGTAAATCTAACCGAGGTTAATGTAAAGGTTAAAAGTTGAAACAAATTAAATACTTAAAGGTTGTTTAGCGTAATTAAGATAGTTAAAGGTTCATATTTGTTATTTCTTACAAACATAAAGGTTTAAATGTGTAATTTTGTCAAAATCTTATGATAATAATACATATTTTCTTTAACATATACAAGTTAACCCAAAGATTAAAAAACAGGTGACCACAATGAATCAAAAAATAAATAAATAAAAGAGGACCCATGTACCACCATGCCCTGCCCTTGCTTTATCCAATGACATAAATGGCTCACTGACCTGACTTGATGAGTGTGATGCATGTCCTTAGATGGTTTCCTCCTCCCAAGTCCCTTGTGACCACCATTATTATTATTATTATTATTCTTATATGTAAATGGACTCATGTGATGCCAACTACTTTTAAATTTCTTTCTCCTTTTTTTAATATTATTCACTCTCCCTTTTTCTTCCATTCTACTCTCAATTCCATAAATATAATGTTCTTTTTTCTTAGTGGTACTAGAATATAAATACACCCAAAACTATCTTTCTACAACTAAATATATATATATATATATATATATATATATGTATATATAAGATGAGGACATGTTAAAACATATGCATATGCTATCACTTTAGAACAGTTATTAGTTGATGTTAATGCGTCATGGATACGATCTGCCCATCAACCATTGTCTGTCTAGATACCTAACACTTAATTGATCTTAATTGCAATCATGGTAATCCTTAATTATTTTATAATTTATTACATAGTTTAGCTTAACTAGGGTAGGTGCATTGCTTCACATTTTTTAACCTTAGAATTAGTTAAAAATATAATTCAAGTTGCAAGGTTATGATAAAATATTAGTTGTTTTGTGAGGGTCTTTTTTGTTGTGTTGTTAAGTTAGTGGGGTGTGTGTTATAAGGAGAGGAGGTGGCGTCTGGTGGTGTCGTGTCATCATCTCTACGTTTGTAGACATTTGTAGTGAGTGTGACGACATCATTTAGACATACATGTTATGCCTTTGGTTAAGAAACTCAAGCATTGAAGTTTACATGTCATGAATCGGTGACAATTCACGATTTACTTATTAATAATTACACACGCGCGTATCTAAAATTAAGTTCTCTTGGGGTTATTCTTTTTCCCACAGTGATTATTCATCTTGAATCTATTCAATTTCTATGGTTAGTTCAATATAACAATCCTAAGATCCTATAGTTGTTCTTCTACGACTATTTACACAAGAGTTAAGACAACATTTACGGTCTCTTAACCCTAATCTTCTTGGGTTTGTGGTGTTATTCATGTTGCTTGAGGCATTATTTTGTCAATCATATACCCTAAGTGAAGGTATCATGATGTGATCTAATCATCTACTATTATAGATACGCTATTGTAGATGGGGTGAATAGTTTCTTTTAATGATTTCTTATTTTTAATTATTAAGTTAATGTTTAGAGATTATATATGGAATAACAGTTATTGTGTGTGTTAATAATAAATAAACAAGCATGTAAAGAGTTTAAAGAAAGATATAAACAACCTATTTATAGAAATCAAGCAGACATTAACAAACCCACTCTATGGCATCTTCTTATCTCCTTAATCAACTGGACATTAGCAAACCCACTCTAGTGAGGATGGTCGCTACAATGTTTCATAACAAAGTTAGTGACTACCTTCTTCAAAACTATGTTAAGACTATTGTCTTTTCAATATTTCACTATGTCATGATAGTGAATTATCAAAGATCTAGGTGTCTTAAAAAATTTTTAGGAATAAAAGTGGTTCAATATAACAATAGCTTATGTTGATTTTAAAGGAAATTGTTTAGATTTGTTGTTTGATTTTGGTTTATTGGGTGCCAAACCTACGTTTATTCCAATTCAAAAGAACATTATCGTTTATAAGAAAGATAATGCTCTCCCTGAAGATGATATGCTAGATAATATAACTAAATATCAAAGGCTAGTGGGAGAATTAATAATAAATATATTACATTAACCAAACCTAATAGATATTGTGAAGCATATTGTTTAAGTCAATTCATTCATTATTCTTTAAAGTCACACTTGCAACTTGCATTTCGTGTCTAAGGAAATCTTTAAAAGCCCTGGGGGCAATGTTTATCCTTTCCAAAGGGAAATCTTTCTGAATTGGAGGGCTATGTTGAATTTGGTTAGGACCAAATGCAAGATAACATAGAGATTAGTATTGACTCGTTGTTATGATGCACTATATATTGTGGTTAAGTTTACATTTTAT
Source organism: Mikania micrantha (assembly GCA_009363875.1). Taxonomy (NCBI): domain Eukaryota; kingdom Viridiplantae; phylum Streptophyta; class Magnoliopsida; order Asterales; family Asteraceae; genus Mikania; species Mikania micrantha. The sequence goes on along the minus strand of CM018688.1, from coordinate 2,615,891 downwards.
TTATAAAGAAATTCATGTGTATTGTTAAACAAAAAAGATTGAAATTACCAAACAAAATGTACATATATTTGCAAAGGGTCTTGATAGTAAACAACATAGTTTCTTATGCAAATAATTGATACTTTTTAATGTTTTCGCAATCATCAACCTTAATCAAGTTGATTGTTAGTTGTCTATTGGTCAACAATTTGTCTCAGAGTTGGTTTATGCTTGACTTTACATTTATATCTTGTTACATTCAAGACTGGCATCTGCAATTCTTGTTTGTATGTTTAAGCTCTTCAAGTATTCGGTAACAATTTATCGTTGGCATCATAATTTTTATCAGAATTACATTCCAATGGTTTGTAGAGATCTCTCTTGTTACTCTTCCACTTGATGAATTATATTTGATCCCTACTTTTATTGCATGACCAATGGATTAATAGTACTTGCTTAAGTTATTTTATAATGAGTAATTGTTATTTAAATTTGTCTCAATATACATATACACCTTCATTTAATAACAACGATGAATGCTCATCATTATAACTAACCTATAAAAGTATAACGTATATGCCAAATATGTCTCTTTTATTCCTTTATAAAGAATTATCTTCTTTGTAGAAGATGATTATGTGGTAGTCTCGGTTTCTATGAACTTATATAAGTTATACGTATATGTGTACAAAATGTATTTTGTATGCAAGCAATGTGATATTTAGCATCTAGAGAGCCTCCTGTGAAAGGAACAAGCAATGTGACATTGTGTAATTTGTAAGTTTCCATGCATCTCCACCAATTTCAAAGTCACAAAAAATATAAGAGAAAAGAGACAAATTAAGGGGATTCTCTTTAGGAGCATCAATGTATATATTAACCTTCAAGAAGGATAAAACAACAATTACTTTCATGAGTTGTTTTTGTGTGCATGCTAGAGAGAAATTAGGTTTCATATATAAAAATGTTTGATAATATATATTTAAGTGATTAAATTGTATTTTAATATTTAAAAGACATTGGAAGATGTTGTCATATGAGGTTGTGTATCAAAGAAAGGAGACCCACCATCACCATGGGACCAAAGTAAAGAAAAATTGCATGATACCACTCTCTTTCACATTCTTGTGTTTTTTAATCTTCAAGTCTCTCACCTTTTGTTTGGTGGTTTCTCTCTTTAATTCTTACCACCCTCATTGATTAAAGCAAATAATACTCTTTTTTGGTTGAGGATTAATTACCACCACTACCACCAAACCTATTCACTTTCTTGGCATATATTCCACCTTTATATGCAAACATAGTTGACAAATTAGGTATATTAATAGGAGAGATGGTTTTTTCTTCTTCCTAATCATCATTCAAGATCTAGTATATATTCATGTGGTGAGTATTGTTTACATAATTTATTCTTCTGTACAATTTTCACTAGCCATGTTTGAACAAAGATACAAATTGATCAAATTTTCAACAAATTTTGTCTAAATCATGAGTGGTATCATTTAATGATTTGAAAAGAATTATATTTATATATGTTACTAGCGATATATATTGGACTTTTGTTGTTGAAATTAATATGTGATTCAATTTAAAGTTAAAAAGCAATTGAACACAAAGATGTGTTGAAAGTCTTCCATGTTTCAAGGCATAAGGTTTCGTGAGTAAGTAAAGACTATGTTGAATTAAACAAAATTGTTAGATCAACTAAAATGGAATCAAATCATGCAGTTTCATTAGATTTTACAAAAATGTGTATTAAAAAATAAGCCAACAAGTGTGTGGTGGTTTCTTTAAAAAAAGGTTTTTATTCATCCATACATGCATACATACGTATATACATACGCTAGCTTATTAATTTGTGTATTACATAGAGTTGTATCAAAAATAAGAATTACAAAGCAATTGCTAATAAAAAAAATAGATATACAAATAACGTAAAATTTATAATTTAAAAAAAAAAAGTATATTTTAGAGACCTCTAAACTCTTTAACAATACAAATAAGATATAAAATTTTGAATTTTCAAATTTATTGATTAAAAATAAAAAGTTTGAAATAATTAGATTTTCATTAGCATTTACAAAAAATAAATATTAATTTTTATTTTAAATTTAAAAGTTTGACTTAATTGCATTAAATGAAATTTATCTTTAAATTTGTTAAGTATGTCATATATATATATATATATATATATATATATGATTAGGTTCAAGTAAAAAGGGTGAGATTGGTAAGAAGGGTGAGAAGGATTGTGGATTTGACAAGTGGCATTACTTTAATTTTATTAAAAGAGTATTTTGGTCATTGTGTTTAATATTATGTTTAATGCTTCATATCATTGTGTTTAATATTTTTATTATTTTGTTTTTATTTTTTATATCATATTGTCTTTTTTTTATTGTTTTTATGCATTAAATAAATTGTTCTTATTTATTTTTTATGTTTTATGTATTAAAAGTACATAATTGTATAATTTTACCATTATGTTTATAAAACTTATAATTTTAAAAAACATAAATTGTTTTTATTTTTTGAAAAATATATTTCCGTCATTATATATATGTTTATGTCATTGTGTAATATATTCATCATTGTGTTTTATCGTCTGAACATTGTGTAATATAATCATCATTGTGTATTATGTTCAGGTCATTGTGTAATATATTCATCATTGTTTTTTATCTTCAGACGATTGTGTAATATAGCATCATTGTGTCTTACGTTCAGGTCATTGTGTAATAGTCATTATTTTGTTTTACGTTAAGGTCATTGTGTAATTTGCGTGTTATTGTGTTTTACGTTCAGGCTATTGTGTAATATACACATTGTGTGTTATGTTCAGGTCATTGTGTAATATATTATCATTGTTTTTTATCTTCAGATGATTATGTAATATAACATCATTGTGTCTTACGTTCAGATCATTGTGTAATAGTCATTATTTTGTTTTATGTTAAGGTCATTGTGTATAATCTATGCGTCATTGTGTAATATATGCGTCATTGTGTTTTACGACAAAAAGAAACACTCACAAATGAAAAGACACAATAATAAACAATTAGACACAATGACGCATTACAAATATAATAGGTAGAGGAAAATGTTTTTTTTTAATTTTTTTATATAACAATATTATACTCTTTTTAAAGATAAAAAAATGCTCGTTTTTTTGGTGTAATTTTTTTTAAAAAATAATATTGTATATAAAAGTTATGGCCGTTTAAAAAAATAGGGGAAAACATGATAAAAAATCAACAAAAGTGTCTATGACTAAAATACCCTTCCACTAACTTTTTTAATACAACTTTGATATCAACCATTAAATTATATATCTAATGGCCCATAATCCTTCTCACACTTCTCACCAATCTAAACCTTTTTACTATAACCTCACCCTATATATATATCCTAGAAAGACAACATGTGGCAAATACGATGTAGCTTGGCTAGAAAGACGACATGTGTCGTATTGTTATTCTTTTTTATGTAGTATAGATATAGATACGCGTATACATACAGAAATTTAGGTTTTTAAAGTGTAAATAATAATGAACTAAAAGGCAAGTTTTCTTAAGCATTGAGTTGAGGGTTTCTCTGTTTTGTTGTTGTCAAACAATCATAATCCACAAAGAAAATAATTCAAACAGAAAAAGATGGGATGTGTGTTACTTTCTGTATTCCTTTGCAATCACTTATGACCACCCAACCAAATGATGGTCCATATGGCTTGTCCTGTGCATTTCGTAATTTCATTCCAACATTTAGATACCAAAACAAGTTATCTACAAAAACTTTAATATCATGGTAAGTGGTATGTCACAGAAATGTAAATACATATCTTAAAGTTGAAAAAATTGTGCGATTTGTATTTGATTTAGCGGTCCTTCATTTGCTAAGGGAAATTGGCCTAATTTTAGTTACACTCTTTCTTTTATTTAGAAATGTCATGAGATTTTGACATGTAAGAGAGATTCTTTATGCCCTTCAAAAAGCTCGTTTAAACTTTTTCCTTTTCTTATAATAACATTCTATCTCTTAAAAAAATAAATATAAATATATAAATTAATTTTAACATTTTATTAGTTTATAAAAATGATACTTGATTCAAATTTATTATATATATTTTGCATAGCGGCAAGATGAGCAGTAGAGGTGTTCTTCGGGTTGGAATATATAGGTTTTTTGTCATAAGAATCCTACATGTTTACCAATCCAAATATAATTCGAGTTAATCGGTTATAGGCTTATTATGGTCGTGTTAATCGGTTTTTGGCATTCTAATTTCAATTTGTAATGTATGCTATACGATTTAAACTTAGCAAGATATTTATTAAATAACATAAACAACATTTCAAATAAATACATTTTTTAATATAATCTTTCATTTAAATCCATATACTATACACACATGTTAACTAAAAGATTCTCAAATAAAATTATAAAAATTAAACCATATTAAACAATCATTAAAAAAATGTCAAATCATATTAACCAAACTATATAAAAAATGATCATGATCATAAAATTTAAAAAAAAACAAAACAAAACATATGGGATTTGTTTCATTTTGTTTTAAGCATGTTATCCTTTAGTTATGTATATTTGTAACTAACACTTTTCATATGTAAATTCAGGTTAAGGGGTTGTTTGGTAGGATCTGAATGGATCTGAATCTGAATGGTTCAGATTCAGACCGTTTGTTTCAAAGAAAAAAAACACATCTGAATGCAATGAAAAGTCTGAATGAACCTCTGAATGGTTCAGATGTTGAGACATGTCTGAATGGGGAAGAAAGAGGCCGACGTTTTTACCATCCCACCTTCTCCTCTTAACCCTAATCTCTTCTCCAGACAACCACACGTTTGAAGCTCCCAACGGCTCCTCTGGTCACCGACCTGCAACTTCCTGTCTCCTCCTTCCGGCCGCCGCCGCCGCCTCCTCCTCCTGATCACCTGCTCATCCGCCCGTTTTGATCTGAATATAAACGCCATCTGCAACTTATGGTCTCCTCCTCCTGGTCACCGCCTCCTCCTCCTCCCAGTCGCCGCCTCGATCTGAATATAAACGACGTTTGTGAACTATTCTAGAACATGGAAGTATTAAACTATTAACGAATTCGATGGATGTGGCCTGTGGGGGTTTTCAATAGAAAAAATATACTTAAATATTAATTTGGTTTAAACCTAAACCGAATTCAAAAATTACTAGAACCGTAAACCGACCTGAAAACCAAATTTGTGTTATTGTTAATGTGTAATTAGGATGTTTGGATTTTAGCATATTCGGATTTTACCATGTTTTTCTTATTTATATTATTACTGAAAGAAAACATTAGAAGCGTAAAATAGTTATTTTGCATATTCGTTCAGATGTTCAACCAAACAGTCTTAACTGGTTCAGACCCTATTAACCATTCAGACATCTTAACCATTCAGCAATTAATGATGAAGATGTTACCAAATAATACATTTGAGTTCGGTATCTATCTTAATTAGATTCAGTTTGTCCTAGTTCTATCTTAATGCATTGCATTGGATCGAGTTCGGGTAAAAACGACACCCTAAGATATGTCAACTAGGTAGTGGTAGGAACACTGCCTCACCTTACTGATACCGAGGCTTTGAATGTGAGGAAGAGTGTGGTGATGCCGATGTTCATGGAGATATGTTTAGATTTGTACCGTACAAATTCCTAAAGCAAAACACGATTAGGGATGAAAGTGATGAGAAAGATGGTATTTTCATGATCTATGGGATATGTTAAAAAAAAAAAAAAGGAAAATGAATATGTATTGAAAAAGCAATATTTTGTATATATAAATTTAATTTAATTTAATTTAATTAAATAAAGTGCATTGAATAGTCCGCCCAGTATGTTTTGAATTAACAAGGCATCCGAATCAGGCACCTTCATCTTCTCTATCATGCGTGTTTTTGTTACCATTTATTAACTCCTGCAATGCATCTCTATTTGATTTCGTCTTCATCTTCTGATCTCCCCACACACTTTCAGGTGTAACAATGGCGGTTCATGCCCAATGTTCATCCAATATCCTCCTTCTTAACAGGTTTGATCACCCCTCTTAATCCAATGCAATCGGATTCAATCAATCATGAAACAGACCACCCCCTTTTCCCTGCAGAACCATGGAAGAACAGAAAACCCAAATCGGATTTAACTATGGAGGTGCTGCTGGTGGAGTGTCCACTGCTGTTCGTGATCATCAATCTCTAAATCACATCTTGTTCAACAATTACCCAGGTATGTATATTATATATTTATATGCGTCAATATTCAATTCATTTGTTTATTCAATGTTCAACAGAACTCGGTTTTATCAATTTTGTTTTATTGTAGTTGGTAAGAATCAAGGAAAACGAAGAAGAGACGATAATATGAATCATTACATGTCTAATGTCCATCAACAATCTCACAGTAATCAACTCATGGATGTTTCCCAGATTCAATCGAGAAACATTGATGTTTCTACAGGTCTCCAATTGGCTTTCAATGACCATCAACAACAACACGCCATCGATCCTCAATCCTCTGTTTTCTCATCTCTGTCATCTGAATATCTATCCAACCTAATCAACCAACAAGGAGATGAAATCGAGCATTATCTTCAAGCACAGGTAAGAACATACATACTCGTCGATTATCAATTATTATTATTATTTTCAGGAAAAATAAAGAAAAAAAATATAACAGCTAGTATTGTCTCTTCAGGCACAGGAGCTTAGGCGCAATTTAGCAGACAAGAGGCAACGACACTATCATGAGCTGATCGGGATTGCGAAGGAATCGGCGTCCAGGATAATAAAGGAAAAAGAAGCTGCGGCGGCTAAAGCCGTTCACCGCCACGCCGAGCTGGAGGCTCGAGCTTCGCAGCTAAGCGCAGAGGCGCAGGTTTGGCAGGCAAAGGCGAGGGCGCAGGAGGCGATTGCGGCGGCGTTGCAGGTGCAGCTGCAGCAAGCGATCGTCACCGGAGTGGGAGGGTGTGTGTCACCGGGAGAGAAGGTGGCGGCAGGTGATGCGGAGTCGTCGTACATTGACCCAGAACGAGTCGTGGTGGTGAGTGGACCCGGGTGTAAGGCGTGTGGAAAACGAGTCGCCTCGATGGTACTGTTGCCATGTCGGCATCTGTGCGTCTGTAGTGAGTGTGACGACGTCGTTCAAGTGTGCCCGTTATGCCTTTCATTGAGAAGCTCTAGCATTGAAGTTTATATGTCATGAAGGGCCCCGACGAATAGATCCCCTACCCCTAACGTAACGTAAGGGTAAAACTGGAAAATGATAAAAACGTAAAATTTGAACACAAAAAATTAATTTCCAGAATGGAAGGAGAATATTAATTAAATACTTTGACAATTATTAAATTGCCCCTATATCAAAATTTAATATCTTCTTTTTCTGCGATTCTCTCTTTTAACCCTCCCAATAGATTTCTTGGGGAGTTTGGGCCTTAATAGGCTATGTACATGGACATGATAAATGTTGAGTTGTATTTTCTTTTTTTCCTTTTTTTTTTTCATTTACATTTTTCTATTTAATTAATAATTACTTTCGGTTTTCTATCATTTGTTTATTTCATAATTTAATATAAAAGATTATTTATGGTGTGTAGGGGTGCTCAAGGTTTCGTTTCAAACCATAAAACCGTTCAAATTGGTCATTGGTTTGGTTTTGCAGGCCTGAACCGTGTTTAATGGTTTGATTTACGTTTTCATCAAAACCTAGTAGTAAAAACAGGCACCGCACCTTGTGCATATGTGTATTGGGATGATGGTTTGGGCACCATTCAACGAAAAAATACCTTTGGGCTTGCCTTGTAATTATCTTGTTTCAAACCATAAAATAGTTTGTTTTTCATTTTTAGTGAGCTCAAAAAGCCCAAAGTGTTCAATTTACTTTTTTCCGAATACGTGCCGGGTGATTTCTATGTTTCGACGTAGATTTTGTTAGGAAAGGAGTTGGTTAAAATATCAAACATATTTTATAAATTCGAATTGTTGTAGGTTTCAAAGGCGCCACATCGAGGGTAAAATTACGGGTTGTATACATAAGGCTATGTGTTGCTTGGTGAAATTATGTCTGAATTGATGGTCTTGATTCAACCTCTTTGTAGGCTCGAACATATATATTTAAGTTGTGTTGCTTGATAATTGTGACATTGTTTGTATCATACATTCAACAAAGGTTTTGTTGTGTTGTATAATTCAACGAATATAGTAACAGGCAGTCTAGTTTTTGTGTTTGATAATATATATACATTCATACTAATTTTTACAGAGTACTTTGGATAGTCTCCCAACTTCGATTTACTCTCCTAGTGATACCATCTATTTTTTTTGTTACTAGAAATATATGATGCATATGGGTATAGATGCTCTCAACGTTGTTCTATGCAATGCATAGTAGAACTGTCTATTAAGTAATACGGTTTTATAGCCTAATGGCTCACTCTTTGACATTCCAATGAGAGCTTTTGGGTTTGGATCATGATCAAATGTTGAGACATATTTGCTGAGACAATATCAGGTGGTTTACATAGTTGTTATTCATCTGTGGTGGCTGAGAAGATGCCCATAAACTCAAATACGACGGGTCGGTTGAAATCTTGTCTTGGGTGTATGCGTCACAAGCTGTTAAAAAGATGTTTATTAGATGTTGCGGCGTAAAACAATGGGGATGTTATGATTTAATAATCTTGGGGCAGAAATAAGATTTGGTAAAATGGACGAGTTGGGTAATAGGTTATAACGAGTATAGTTTAGGATTGATAAATCAGTTTGGGTCAAAATTGATTTTTTTTTAAAATATCAATTTTTGTTAAAAGTCAAAATTTTTTATAACTAAAGAAATAGTCTATTAGGATAATATTTAGTGATTTTCTTTTCAAATATGTTATTAATCATTCTTAAATATTGGAATGAATTAATACACATAGTTTTTAGGTTACCCGTATTATGTTAAAGCATTATCCATCTCAATTTATTTCAACTCATCTATCTTGTATAATAAATCAAGGTTTTTGTTTGGCACAAGTCATGCAATGAAGCATGTTTTTATTTTTATTTTCCTACTAAAACTTGGAACATTAAATCATTTATTAACACTCATTTATTAATAGTGATAATTAATAAATTTGACAAATTATTACTTTAACTTATTTTCTTATATTTAATAAATTATTTATTTGAATAAATAATTAAGTCATGAATATCTTGCACTTTCAATGTAGAAATTTAATAATATTTTTAGAGTATTTTGAAAAAAGCAAATAACTAAACAAAATAAAATAAAATAGATAAATTATAAAACAAAATGTAAACTATACAAATAAGGATTTTATTAAAAATGAGAATATTAAAAACCTGAATTATTTCATGTATATTCATATATTTTTATAACAAAATAAAATTAAAATAGATATATTATAAAACAAATCGTAAAGTATACAAATAATGATTTTATTAATAATAAAACCTAAATTATTTCACGTATATTCACATATTTTTATATTTTAACTTACTATTTTTATTAAATAATATAAAAATTTTAAATCTTTTTATTTTTAGGTAAGTTACAAAAACTAGGCTTATTTATATATTTTACAAATTATGGTATATTTATAATTCATAAAAGTTCATTCTTTTTTATGTATAGTAATATTATTAAATGTTAGTGTATAAATATTTTTACTTATTCAACTAATTATATAATAAAATATGAAAATTAACTTTCATATATTTTATTTCTTTTTTTATAACTCTTAATTTAAAAAATATAAATAATTGGTAACATTTATTATCATTGTAGTCATTTATGTTTTATTTTTCAATGTGTATCTATTATTTAATTATTGATATCCATTATTTAATCATGCATTGTAATTTATAAATATGAAAAATAATAATATATTATTAAGCAAATGAAGTTAATAGATATAAGGATTTTAGTTAAACTTCTTTTCTTATCTAAACTTATATTTAGGTCTCTTAATATCATTAACTTCAAATTATGTTCATTAAAATATTCAATAATAATAATTATTATTATTTCCATGAATTATTTTTAAATATTTTAAAATAATTAGCTTGATAGGATGATTTGAATTTCAAAATACAATATGTATAATTATTAAAAAAAATTCAAGTGTAATTCTTATTTTATTTTTTTATAGACACAACTTTTTTGTTAAAAGGTATATAATATTTTGTATATGAAACCCGTGTAACACACGTGATTTAACATACTTATACAATAAATGTTCGCCCAAACCAACCCATTTGTTTTGATTTGGGTGAAGATTGCCACCTCTAGGCACATATGGCTTTCTTTACAAGCTGCAGCGCGCGCTGAATTGATTTTCAAGCTGAAATATCAAGGAAGTTGCAGTGCATGAGATTCCCTAAATGATTTTGAAGTTGTGGCATCATTTCCCCATAACAAAGACCTTTTTTATAACCCCCTTCACAACCCAAAACAAGTCTATGTATGGTCTTATTTGCAGTCCTGGTGATCTTTGCTTCAAGGATAAGTCTTGTTTGAGCTTCAAATCCCTACTACAAGAACACAATACGATTCTTGATGTTTATAATTTCAAAACAAATACAATAGTAACTATAAGAAGAAATGTTGATTCCATCATTCATATTATGTCACTAAGATTACACAAGACCCAAGAGACTTTTGGTTAAGCTCTAATACAAATTAGGAGGTTTGGAGTGCATATTTGTATAAGGTAACTAATCGTAAAGAATGATGGCTGTCAAGGAATTATTGACAAGGTTTTTGTGATTTACACTTTAAAAGTTATTTATTTCACTAACTGGGAGTGTGGCAATGAACACTTGAATAAATGTCAGCTGTTGTAAAAGTTGATCATGTTTGGCTTCAATCATTTAGCCTCTTTATAAAACTTAGCGGTTAAGATATTAGCTCACTCATTTAGATGTATTTTTTTCAGCTTTTGTATTCATCCTAGATAATGCTGGATTAGGACCTCATGTTGGTTTTTTTTGACATGTACAAATCCTAAAATTCACCTAATTTGTCATCTATAGGATTTGAATCCCTGACCTGACCTTCAAAGAAAGTATCACTTATTACACACCTAATATACCACTTTTTGGTGGTCCTCCTATTGCTAACTGAAGACTTGGATGGATCTCTCAATGAATGGTAACAAACCCATAAATTAAATTCCTCTTTTTTTTCTTTTTTTTTTTTGGTATAGAACCTAATTCGATTGCAAAGTAACAGTCTGCAAAAAAGGTGATCTGACTCGTATACCTGGCCATTATATGGTGTGGTGACCTACCACTATTTGTTTTGCTTTGGCAGAAGTGTGTTTGAGGAAGTTAATGCCTTTCAGATCAATGATGACTATATTCACACTTGTTCATTTTATGTAAGACATTGTACATGTGTTGTGTACCATTGCTCTTTTGAGTGCACAAGTGATAAACAAATTACTACCTTAATTTGTGTTTGGATGTATGTTATCTTAGGATGAATAGGCATATTATGTATAAGTCAGTCCAAATCTTGTGACTCGTTTTTTCCTGTCTATGAATGTCTTTTATATTTTTTATGTGCGGAACGTAATACATATTTATTGCATTTGAAGTGTTTTAGACAAAGGGGTAATGAGGTGTGTTCAAACGAGAACTACTAAACGATTATAAACTTATTTTTAGCTTTTAAGTATGGACTAACATCTCTGATTTGTAGAATAAAAAGGACATAAGAGAGGTAATGCTTTATAATAGAGATATACCCAATTCTTGGGGGTTTATTATACAAAATTTATTTGAATGCAAAGTGTACAATGCATGTGTGAGACTATCGTGCCAAAAAGTTTAACACTTGTGTGATAATTCTATTTGTGCAAGAAATTATTACGCAAATGTTAATCGTTTTTGCCTTGATGATTTCACACAGATTTCATTCACTTTGCTCGCAAAAACCACTTTATATTATAAACTTTTATCCTGATTCCCCTCCACTTTTAACCCATCTTTTTAATTTGCTCAACTTTTAAGTTTCCATAATACAACTTATAAGCTTTTTATGCGACTCATTAAAAGCTAGTATAACTTGTTAGAGATCAAGTTTTAATATCACTTGTTACAAAGCAACATAACTTGCTAAGATCCCACAAACATCATCACTTAAGAGCCAGTAAGGCCTATCAAGATACATTTATTTCAACAAAACTAATTAGAACATAACATGACTTAATATTATCTAATATAAAATTATAAATTATTAACATCTAATATGGTTTGTGACAAACCAAATTATAAATTATTAACATCTAATATGGTTTATGACAAACCAATATAACTCAATAAAGCCAAATATAACTTATTGCAAACCCACATGACTCATTAAGACATAATAGGGTCCATTAAGGCTTACAATGAACTAGATATGGACGGGGGAAATGGTTTGAGAACTACCCGTCGACCCGATTTCTAACTGGTTGGGGAAAGCAAGTTCCATTAGGTTAGACTAGAACTAAACCACGTTAAATCTGGTTTCAATTGGGTCAACCTGATTATCAAACCCCATCAAACCCTTTTCAAGGGGAACTAGTAAAAGAAAATAGTTTTGTTAACCCAAACTGAATTAGTTTAATGTGCCAAAACATGTTTTGTACGCATCTATAATGATCAATTAAGCATTTGATTAGATAGATCTTGGGTCATATTTTGAATAAAAAACCTACATCCATTCATAACCACTTGTGGTATGATATAATGTGTCTTCACATTGATAATTTTTTAGACGTGACAAACGGTCATGGTTTTGGGTTGTTTTATTTGGTCATATATATGGGCTTTCATTTTATTTATGATATATAAGTTTCCTAACGACTAATATTTAATTGTATTGAATCATATATATCGTTTTATCCCAAAATTCCTCACCAATTCCGTTGCTATTTGTTCAAAAAGTCATAGCATTGTCGCTAATTGTCCCAAAGAACTATAATGAAATTCTTTGCTATGTAGCGACGTTTTCCTCTCCCATAACACGAGCCACCACAAAAATTGTAGTCGTTAGGGAGACAATTTTGAGATGGTAATTCAATCGATCTTTATAAATGATTAGTAAACAATGCATTACCTTTGGGTAGTCATGACTATTTCGAAAACCTTATTATAGCTTTTGATTTTACTTATAATAAAAAATCTTTATAATAAGGCTTTCGAAGTAGTCATGACTACCCAAAGGTAATACATTGTTCACTAATCATTTATAAAGATTGATTAAAGTATCTAATATAATTCAATATTCAATTTTATTTTTGTTTTTTTTCATGGTTTTTCAACTTTTCTAATTTAGTTTAAAACTTTTTAGTGTTAGAATTTAATAATCCCATAATGAAAAACTGAAGTACAAGTTACATATTATAGAGGAAAAAATACAGGTTTAATTTACTCCGCATTCTATCTAATAGGTATGTTCATGTAGCTTGAACTGAATATGTTTTTTTTAAACAACAAACATCCTGTCACCTAGGATTACCCTGACAAAGTGACAAATAAATCACCCTTTCATCCGAAAAACAGATTGTGATGACCTGACCTACTTCCTCATAAGGAAACCAAAAACTCGGAAAACCCAAACATTTTGCATGTGTTTTGATAAGTAAGATGCTACCGATGGAAGCCACACCCACCAAAACCGGAGGAGCATTGATTGTGTTCGCCTATTGCAAAAACTCAGATGATACCATCACCCACCACAACCACAACCACAACATTTTGTGGTTAAAATATTCTTAGAATAATTTATTTCAAGGTATATCGTCTCCAAACAGTGACTTTACGTATGAATTTCCAACAATTAACTTGGTAAGGGCGATTGTATAAATGTTTGGATCAGATTATAGAGATACTTTACGTTAGAACCACACACATGTAAATAATTTTACAGGAAACAAAAACTACTTCACCAACATTTATATACAACACGTTTGCAAGTGTCGGTTGGTTTTATATATTTTTTTCTTGCAACAAAAATACATTATGTATGTATGTTTTCATCGTAGGTAACATAAGTTTAGTTTGATATACATGTGGGGTCGTATTCATCGATCTTTGAGAAAAGATTATGACGTCAACATCCTTTAAAACAGAATTGAGCTAGGAATATTATATTATATTTATTCTAACGATAAATAAGTTCATCTTTATTGAAAAGAAATACCAAGCGTTGCTACCAAGATAGATTAGAGGAGGTTTTTGTTTCAAGTCTACCTAGCTTTTCCCTTAATTTTTGAATTCGAAAAAGATTAGTTTATACTAATTTTTTGTGTCTTTTATTTTTAAAAAAATGCAACAAACGTTTTTATTAATTAAAAACCATGATTATAAAAATCGTTAGAGATTAATCAACACTATGCAAATTGGTATTTTTATATGTAATTTTACAAATATATATAATATACATACATACATAATATCAATGATTTAGTATAATAGTTCAAATAATTTAAAAAATAAACCTAAACATACTAAGTCAAATACTTCAAAATTCAAAATTAAACACTTAGTTTCAAATATCAATAATTCAATATAATAATTCAAATAGTTTATATAAATTTCGAGGTTTAGTGGCTGGATGTTTTAGAGGGATATTAAAGATTTTAAGTTTGAGAAATATTTTAATGATCATGAATCTGATACTTTTTACTTGAATAGGTAAAAAAAAAGGCCTAAGCGCCGCCTAGGGCAAATCCACATAGTTGAAGGACGTCTGGCAAGGCTTAGAGCCTTGGACTGATTTTTATAAAACTGATTAAAACCCATGTAAAATCACAATAAAAATGATTATAACTCAAATACATAGTAAACATAAAATTCATCAATATTTATAACTTGTACAATGTGGATCAAATACACTCTCACACGTACAATATACCAAAGTGCAAAGGCACACGCTTCAAATAGTTGTACCGTACACCATATCACAGACTCATGGTCAGCAATTACAAACAATTACCCCCATGCCCTTCCTCACCGAGAGGGAAAATAAACTATAAATCTAAAAAACCAAAACCCTGCTCATGCACGAGTCAGGGCTCCTCGGACCAAACTAATTGACACAATATAACAAAAGTCATGTATATAGATATATATATATATATATATATATATATATATATATATTTCAAAGATTAATTTTAATTTTTTTATAAAAAGAAAGTGATTTATTTTTCCTAATTTTTTTAGTATTAAAAATACGATAAATTTTTATTTATGCAGCAGCAACAGCATCAGAACAGAAAGGGTAATTTGGGGAAGAAGTGGAAGATTTCTCTTGCTCCTCTTTCTTCCTCAACGCTTTGATCGATGCAGAGAGACTCCGATTCTTCTCTTTCGTTTCATCAATCTCAATCTGTTCAGATCTGCATTCCACACTGCAGAATGGAACATCACCCCTGCAAATTTTCCAAATTATTCGACGTGAATTAACAAACCCTAGATCCGACGTTTCTGACGGGAAAAAAAAAATACCTGTACATGAAGATGTCTCTGTTACAACCAAGAGGTTTTTTGCAGAAAGAACATGAATCCAAGAAATAGGGTTGATGTTCCTGAAATCTTCCGTTGAGAAACGTTCCAGATCTCAGAGAAGGAAGCGATATGTGGCTTGTTGTTCGCGGGGGATAGAGAGGCCGTGAGATCAGACGGTGGTTTTCCGATGATGATGATGGTGAGAATTTGTGATCTTTGATAGCGATAGATGCGAGGCCATTGTTGTGTCTAATGAGATATTGGTTTCTTGCGGTTGCAGAGTCCATTTTCTTGAGAGACGGTGGTAGGGAGAAATGGGAACGAAAGTGTGAGGGAGGTTATAAAGAGGAGTCGTTGATTCGAGGATGCAGAAAGTGGGGTGTAAACCACGTCAAAAATCACGGAAATATTAATCAAATATTAAATGACGTATAATATAATTAGTTACAAAGTGATCACCAATGAAACATTGTCTCAATGGTACCTCAAAATTCTTTCAAATAAGAGGTCTTGGGTTCAAATCTCTTCCGCAGCAAAAAAGGGGTCTAAGACTCGCCACAATGGGCATCCCGTTGGGCCAGCGGTGGCCTTCCCCGCCGCGGTGTCCAGCGGGAACACCGCCCCCTATGCCCGCGGCCCCCGCTAAAATGCCAAGAACGGCTCCCGCTCCCCGTTGGTTTTGAAGCTTTGTGATTGGTCGGTATTTTTGACCGTTATTCAACGGGAAAAAAGAAAAAAAAAAAACAAATTTTTAAAACTAAATAAATACCCAACCTTTTTTACCCAAAAAACCACCCAAATCTCTTCATCTTTCATCTTTCTCTCTATATTTTTTAAAAAAAAATCACAAACATGAATCCAAGGCCTAACAATCCCAATCCCGAATTCAACCCGTTCTCATACGATCCCGAATCGCTTAGAAATTTATTGGTTCAACTATAACAAAACCCAAACATCCAACACTTTCAACAACATCCACCAAACTTCCAATCTCCTTCAAACTTTCAACCCGGTTTTGCTCCCTTCTCTCAACCTAGGTTCGAATCTGATTTTGTGTCACCGAGTCAACATGATAACGAGGTCGTGCCGGAGACACAAGACACTCAAAAACGCAAAAAAGTTAAGAAAAACAAACAGCCGGCTGGAACATGGCCGAGTAGTGGTCCAATGACACCGAAGCAATGGACTCACGATGAAGAAATCGCTCTCGGAAGATGTTACATGGACGAATCCGAGAACAAAACCAAAGGTAAAAAGTTGATTACTTAGTTTTGTTATATATTATTTTAAAGGGTTTAATTTTTTAACTTACTTTTGAAAAAAAAATTTGTATGTAACTCGCAAAAACGGGAAAATTTTTGGAAAAAAGTAACCGTTAGTTGGCACAATGTGATGGGATTCGATGCCGAATACCGCACATATCATCAACTAAATTCAAAGTGGAAGGATATGTGCACCAAGTTAACAAAGTTTAGTGGGATCTATAGCAACTGCGCAAACAACCGAAAAAGCGGGATGAGCGACGAGAACGTGTTGAAATGGGCCGAAAAGGAATACCAACTAAAGAGTAACGGCCAAACGTTTAACCACTACCACGTTTGGGTGGCGATAAAAGACTCGCCAAAATTCCGTGTTCTTTGGCAAGAAGGTAACGAGGTCCAAGGTTCTTCAAAAAGAACCAAAAATTCCGAATCGAACGACTATTCGCCGGGGGGTTCGACCGCACATACAAATTACGCGGTTAACCTAGAGGATGACGAAGAAGAAGCCGAGTTCGACACCCCACCGGAACCGGTTAGACCGACGGGTCGAGATACAACAAAACGGGCGTCCTCTTCGAGTCGTCAAACCGTCTCCTCTAACACGTCAACAACCGAACTCGCTGATCAACTCCAAGCTTTCACAACTTTTCAAAAACAAAAACACGAAGAAAGGAAAAAAATGCACGAAGAGAAAACTCTCCGATCCGACCTCAGAGCACTTGAGTCTTTGCCTCCCGACATGCTCGACGACGAAGATCGTGAAATAATGAAAAAAATGAAAAAGAAACTCTTCGATAAATATCGTTAAATTTTATTTAAATTGTTAGTTTTTTTGTATGGTTTTTTTTATTTAAATTTGCAATGTAATTTTTATTTTATTTGTATCTTTATTTGAATGGTTTAAATAAATTCTAAGTTTATTATTTTTTGTTTGCAAAAAAAAAAATTAAATAAATCAATTAAATTTAAAAAATGTTGATGACGTGGAATAGTGGGGAAGGGTTTTCAGTGGGGTGATGACGTGGCATGAAATTTCAGTGGGGAAGGGTTTTCAGTGGGGTGACCGCTGTGGATAGTCTAAGGGGGTCAGGGGTTTCCTAGTGGGGTTTCCTCCTTAGGTGGTTGCGGTGACTCATGTGAGGTCCAGATAACTAGACTTTAGTGACATGGCCTGAAAACAGTGGATTCACACGATTGATACCTTCGCCATTTAAAAAAAAAAAAGTTAAAAAGTGAACCATATGACGATTCATATTTTCATTTTTGCCAGGGTTTTTTCTTTTTTAAAACCGGTTAATCACGTCAAATACTACTTATTATTAAATACAAATATTGACATTTGATGCAATTTTTTTTCCTATATGTCATCCTTTTTTGAATTTTTGGTATCATTTCGATATTGTTTAAGCTTGTCAAAAAAATTATTAATAATTTTATATTTATAAATTTATGGCTATGATTATACATACATTAATATGCATGTTCTTCAAGGCATATAGTTGTATGATATGAGGGAAGTGATAGGAGACCCAGTTCATGGGTTCGATTCTTGATCCCACCCGGTTTTACCGTCATTTCACCGTCGTGCCTTTATGCGGGTGCTTGGGTCGGGTTTTTCCCGGGAAATGGTGGCTGGTGGGCTAGGGGCTCCGTCCGTCTAGACTAGTGGCCAGCTTGGGCAACCTTTAGCCATTTGAGGCCACGTACGAAGTACCCAGCAGTTAATTAGTTAGCCGTTCAAAAAAATATAGTTGTATGATATGATATCATAATACATTATGTATTTTATAATCATATAATATAATATAATAGTATCCTGCAAGGACGGATCTTTTATAGGGCCCCGGCCCCGGTGTTTTTCAGGTCAGAATGGTCGATTTAGTAGTATTTCGTCGAAAAACTCTTCGGTTCCCTTCGTTTTCTTCCTAAAAATCTTTCGGCTCCCTCCGTTTTTTTCCTAAAAATCCTTCGGCCATCTCCGTTTTCTTCCTAAAAATCCCTCGGCCCCTTCAGTTTTTTTCTTAAAAATCCCCCGGCTAAAAATCCTTCGGCTCTCTCCGTTTTCTTCCTAAAAATCCTTCGGCCCCTTCCGTTTTCTTCTTAAAAATCCCCCGGCCCCCTGCGAGCTTTTTTTAAGTTCCGTCACTGATATCCTGTAATTTTTTTTATCATCCAGGCCAAGTCTCAAAATATATGGGTTGCATGATATGATATTACCCACGTTTTAGTGGCGTATATGTAATACTAACACGAATGATTAATTGACAAGATAGTGTGAAGTTTTTTCATTCGATTAAAAAATCTTATATGAGTCTTATTAAATCATATTGGTTTGTATTCTATGATTGTATGATTCAATTATACATTTCTACACTTATTCTAAGCATCATTGGTGAAGGACTATAGGAGCGGGGGACACTGTTCCGCTATTTTTAGTTCATATTGTTACCAAGTAGTGCGGTAGCTTTTCTTAACTTTTTATATTGAAAATTTTAACAAACAATTAAACTAAACAAATAAAATTTTCAATTCGATGATATAATTCTTAAATAAAAGACATAATAGTCTTTGTCTTTTCAAACAGAAATTACTTTCATTAAAATATTTGACAAAGAAATATATTTGGTGGGTACGATCTATTAATCATTCATAATGTATTTTTAGTTTAATTTTTACGATAATTTCTAGCTGTTCAAATGCGTCATTAAAAACCTGACTAACAATCTTCATGAATTTGTCTCAGTGGTGGGTGAGAACCTTGTTTCAATTGAGACGCGGGTTCGAGCGCCCTCGGGGCATTTTCAAAGAGACAACAGGTGAAGGTTTATGCTTAAGATTTTAACGGGGCTTGATTATGATAGGGGACAAAGTTATCATATGCCAGGTTCAAATTCGTCCTCTGTCCTCCACCAGTACGATGGCGTTTTCTGCCATTTCATGCTTTCTAACTTTTTTTTTGTATTTTTAAGTTTTCTTCTTAAAATGAGTACGCCGTTTAAGTTTTTAGTGAATAATGATTTATAACAATTCATCTTTTATTTGTATGGTTTATATAAAACTCTTACAACAACATAGCACTAGTGGCTAACACTTGTTAAACGTTAATAACATTTTTATCTTTTTTAGTAAGCATTCCTCGGTATATTTATTTAATAACTAATCATATGACATTATTTTCTTTTCTTTTTGGTCATTATTTTCTTTTCTTTCTATGTGAATCACCGACCATAGAAATAATTCTTTGATTTGTAGCAGTATACAAATGAGTGGCTGTAACTTAAAAGGTTCAACTAAAGAAATAAAATCATTTATAATATTAGAAACTGTGATTTGGGAGCATGATTTGATGACGTAATTAGCGACTGAGATGAGATGCGAAAGAATCTGAGTAACGTGTACGTTAAAGTGTAGAACAAGTTGAGGGGGGTTCAAAGAGGAGATACGTTTTCTGGGACCCACATCAACGTCACAATCTTACTTTCCCTCTTCCTATGCTTCAAATTTTAAATAATAATCCGTGCAATTAATTACATATCTTTTTTTTTTATTTATTGAACGGCAATTACATATCCAATAACCCAAAGATTTTAATTAAATACCACAATAGATCAATAACTTATGTTCAATTTTCATAAATGTATCGGACGTTAAATCAAATGTTTTATTGGCTTAGACTAAGGATTCAGATATATTTTTTTTAAACAGCGACTTTTGTTATAACCACCAAAAAACGAGTCAGCAAGATGCTAAGAGTTAGGTAGGGGTATTCAAAAAATCCGTATCCGAAATATCCGAAAATCCGAACATGAAATATCCGAAAAATCGGATATCCGAAAGTTCGGATTCTGGTACCTATTTTGAAAATTTTCGAATAGTTCGTATATTCGATATCTGAAATAGTTTTTTCAACAAAAAATTAAATTATCTCTTTCACCCACTTAACCAACCAAATTAAAAGTTTCACTCTTATTTACAACAAACCTAACATAATAAACCAAACTAATAACATAAATACATGTGTCAAAAACTAAATATATTAATAAAAAGATACTCACCCATCGGTTAGTGGTGAGACTTGATTGTCTACATATCCCTATTATTTGTTTATTTTAATATAACTAATCGACCAACCAAAATTTTTGTTTGAAATGGGATTGGTCTTAGATCGCACTATTTATCGAACGATCATCAAAAGTTAAACATTCCTCCATAACTAGCAAAAGATATCATTGTGCCAAGTGGGTTTTGACATGGGTCTAGAGATCTTTGAAGAGTGGTTGTGGAAACATTTTGATCAGTGTGGATTACAGGTGAAATCATTTTTTTAACTAGAATTGGTTTCAAACTAGTTACGGTTTCAAATCAGTTCTGGTTTTTGTTACAAAGCTAAGAACCAGTTTGTGTTAGGTTCGAGTTTTTTGACTAGTCTTATCAGTTTTGGGTTCTAGTCATGATTTCTTTAAGAAACTAAAACCGTCTAAACCTGCCGGTTCGAGTTGGATTGGTTACAAGCCCCATCATTTGCTCCAGCCTCATTACTTGCTTTGTAGTTTGTAGGTTTTAGCAACTGGATCAACAGGTTCATGATTTTGGTTGTGTTTGGGCCGAAATTTAGTACTGGCTCCCCATTGACCCCTATGTATCATGAACTCGAAACTCTCTTGTCCGGGTCTAATTTTCATTTGTGACGAACGTGTATAAATCCCAACCGAACATTAGGTTTTCTTGGAACATTAGAGACGGCTCGGTCGTTTTGGACTTTTGGGTGCTAAAAAGAATCTAAAAACCAAAGCTCAGATTCGAAGAGCATTTTTGTTCTTCTATTCGGCTTCTAGCTTCTTCTTTTATTTATTACTAGGTTAGTATATCGTGTATTACACGAGTTGAATAAAAAAAATATGATAAGTTGGTTATCAATTGAAATTTAAAACCTATAAGATGATATTTAAATAAAACATGTGATTAAAATTTTATATATTAAATGTTTGTTTCTTTAAACATTTCATTTTAAAAAATTATTTTTGAAATTTTATATTTTATATTAATTTTTTTTAATATTAAAAATATTGTATTTAATATTTAATATTATTATTTAATATAAGATTTATTTAACTGAGGAAAGAGACAAAAAAATTAAAGTTAAGTTATCCTAAAAATTTGACATTTGTCCATAGAATACATTTATTTATTAAAATAAAATAGATAGATTCTTTTATAATCTACGGTTTGACATTATTAGAACAAAAATTTATTACAAACTAAGACCAGGTCACAAACTAATACAAAATTACATATTTAGTATTTAGCAAGCTAGTCACATATTCAATTAGTTTAACATAAATAATTAAAGATTCAATTATTTTAACAATATATTATATTGTTTTAAGACATATAAGTTATACAGTTAATTAAACAAATGGTGATCAATATTCAATAGCTCTAAATATTAACTAAAGCATGTGTTAGATTATTTTAAAGTTTCATAAACTAGACATAAAAAAACAAACATCTAACACCGATATCCTACATTTTTATGTGTTCGTAAGAAATACAGATCCAACTCCAGTTGCAAATGCCACTCGTGTTTAACATATTGTACAAACTTGAATACAATAAAATGCAAATTTATATTATAAATAGAGTGCTATCTAACTAGAGGCATACAGTCTTAGCTTCATTTCCATCAACTTTAAGTTATTCCACTTATGTGAAAATCTAGATTTTAGAATGATTTGACCGTATGAGACTTTTTTTGGATAATTATTACGAAAATAGTCGACAAAGATGCAATTTAGCCAATAAAATTTAAGATTTATAAAATAACTGGACAACAAGAAGAAGACACGTCCCTGAAAATTTAAGTGAACATGATAAGCCGAGAAAAAAAGATATCTAGCTAATTCAAATATGTAAATAAAAATTCATGTAAATGTCAACTAACATTATAATGATAAATTATAAACATAACAAAATCATAATATTAAAAAAAAAATATATATATATATATATATATATATCAAAATAGTTAACCAATTTTTCGTGAAGCTCTCTTAGCATTTTTCATATCAAAATTGATTGATCATTTATTCTCATTTTATACTTTCTAAGATTTCGATATCAGTATATAACTCTCATGACCAATCCACCAAGTTTTTCTTATGATATTGTTTAATGTAGATGCAACCGTGACTAGAATAATCAACAATATCTTATATACAATGGTTGCATTTGAGAAATTACCAAACTATTTCAAACACTTTAAAATATATAAAGGGTTGTTAATCCATAGGTTTGTGATGTGTTAAGTAACTTTTACTTCATAAAAAATTCATCCACATCAATATCCAATTTTTTTTCAAACTCTAGTAATCTTATTGTGTTTTGAGTTGATTGTATTAAACTTTATCAATTGTTTCATTCAACTTCAATCTTTTCATATTATGATATCATCAAACTATATCAGTTGAAACACACAGAAGTTGAAAATACTATATTTATTTTTTAAGTTGCAAGAAAATAATGTAAAACTAATTGTAATTATAAAAATAAAAAAAAATCAAAAAACAAAACTCTGGCAATTGAGCGGAGCTAAAAGGGCGACGTGTCAAGGAGGTGAATAGGTGATGGAACCCCACGGTAGGATTACCATTTAGCTGAATGTAAATTTTTTATTTTATTCTGAAACAAAAGTATTATATAAAACCTTATATGGTATGGATTTGTTTCGAGTAAAAGTTAAATCTTCGTTATTTTTTATGACACACGAGCAAGCATGTCTATGTAATATACTAGGTTAAATCCCGTGTGTTACACGGGTTGAATAAATAAAATGTTATATAATTTACAATAAAAAAGTTACGTCTTGAAAAAACACATGTATTGCAATAGTTAAATGAACATATGTATTACATAAGTTCAATAAAATACAATTTAAATTGTTAATACTTAGAGTCACTAAATTAAATCATTAAAAAAGTAAACTTTAAAGTGACAATAGTAATTTTTGTTAAGTTAATTCTTAAATATATTGTATTTAACTATGTATTAACGTTTATATGTTAGCAATATTAATTCTATTAAAATATATGTTATCCTATAAATATTTTTGTTATCGTAGTTCAATGAACTTGAATTGCGATTAAATTTAATACATATAAAAAACTAAGAATGAATATTTGGATTTTTTTAAGAAAATAAATTACTATATTAATTGGTCAAATTTGTTAATTAATACTAATAATAAAGAATTATTAACAAATTAATTAATTCTCCAAATTTAAGGCGGGAAAATGAATCAAAACATGCCTCATAGCATGACATGTGGCAAAAAAAAACATTTATTTATTATATAAAATAGATATATATATATATATACACACACACACTACTTTATTTAATCAGTATCCTAAATATATATTCTATTCTATTCAGTATATAACTAAAATACTATGATACATTTTATTTAGTAGTATATATCATACCAGTTTCATTCTAAACTGCAACGAAGCATTATTTTTATCGGTACTAGTATTCATTCTTTTTATGTTAATAGTATCATAGCTTTTTTGGTATTTTCAACAATATCATAATCAATTGCTATCAAAGCAACAAATCAATACCAATATTATTATTAGTATCTATATTATATATTTTTTTAGATTTTTAAGTTTGGTCACAAATAAATTAATCAAATAGGTATGTATATAAAACATATGTCATCATGGCATTATATGCAACAAGGATCACATGTTAATTAATAAATATGTATGGTATGAAACCTATGTCATCATGACATTGTACTTAAAAGAAAAATATAATAATCAATTCCTTTTTTAGTTGCTTCTTCTAGTTTTAGAGAGAATGAAAGAAAAACCTTAATTGTGTTATCTGATATTGGGAAGACGATTTAATTTAATTACGTAATTTACTTGTAAACTCTTGAAACATGTTTGATGACCACTTGATTATTTCAACTTCTTTAAAATACAGACGACCAAGAATGCGACAATAAAAGGAAAGAACTTTACAAAAGCCAAGAACGTTTTGCAACAAGAATTGCTAAAATGATCTCAAACATTTATTAATTTGTCAATCAATTGGTCAAAATTCCCTTCTCATTAAGCTTTTTGACTATATAATTACTGTTTAAATTCAGTATGAAAATATCATTTGTTGTTTAGCAGTCTAGCATGCCGCAACTTGTGCGGGATTAACACTAGTTAGTATTATTTTTCATGTTTTCAGGATGTGTTCTAATATTCATACACCACCCCATCATCTACACACCACACTTAAGTAAATCAACCAAACCATATTCACATAACTATTAATTATACATATTTTTTAAATATTTTTTAGCATTAAAAAGTACAAAAAATTATGTTATTGATACAGCGGTATACAATCAATAGCCTTTAGGGTATGTGTTATGAGACGTGAGTAGGGCTTTATGACCCTCCATCATGCCCTCGTCACCCATGTTCACCCATAACACAGGGCATGACCACCATGTGGTGGCAATCCCGTGAGAGCTTTCACGGCGTGAAGGAGAAGAAAGGGGAGAAAAAAGGGAAAAGGGAGGGGTGATGGAGACTTGATGAGGAGTGATGATAACACATGTGATGATGACGTTGAGTGATAATGAGGTGATAATATTGATTGATTATGTGACGCCTACGTGGAATGATTGAGGCTTGATGATAACAGATAACCTTAGGATTCAGCATCAATACAATAACAGGTACAGCACTACGGTAGCAATCTGATCTGTAACCCACACCACCTACTATTTATTTGAAACCTTCCTACCAAAGAGGCATTGTTTCAATGGTACCCCATGATTCTTCCAAATGGGAGGTCGTGGGTTCAAATCCCTCTCGCAGCGAAAAAAGGGTCTGAGGGGGGTCAGAGGGTTTTCCCAGTGGGGTTTCCTCCTGAGGTGGTTGTGGTGGCTTATGGGAGGTCTAGGTAACTAGACCTTGGTGACATGGCCTGGAAACAGAGGTTCATACGATTGAGACCTTCGCCGTTCAAAAATAAATAAAAAACTAAAAAAAAAAATTTCAAACCTTCCTAATTTAATGATGTTCAAATTAATAGGTTGTTGAAACAATTCATAGATTCATTCAGCATTGTTAAGGGACTAGATGCCATGCAGGACCCCACAAAATAGATGCTCTACCCAATTTCACATCAAACTTGATTCTGCATATCTTTTAATTTTCATTTTTTACCTCATAGTTTAATAAAATCTAATTTTTCGCATTGTTTACTTTCTAAATAAAATTTAAACTTATAATAAGTAATCAGTCGAAATTGTGTTCGTTTCTATCGATGTTTCATATCGAATTTTTTAACAAATGCTTTTAGTCTAATAACATCATCTCAACAGGATGGAGACATAAATCACACATGAGAGTGAATGTAACCATCATTATACGGGTGATAAAGGAGATTCTTCGAATAGAGGTAGAAAAAGAGGGAAAAAGGAGGAAATAATTAAAGAGTCTTGGTGGTGGTGGAATAGAGACGTGGATAACAAATAAGGGATAAACTATATAGTTTTATGGAGGCTTTAAGGTGCACAATTTAACAAGATCATGTGTGACGGAGAGAAAAATGCAAATATGCCAAGAAAGAGGTGAATAAGACGGTGACAGAGGTTAAAATACATGTTGTGTAACACATATATACGATCGACTATAAACAAGGAAAGCGTATCACAATATGTTTAAGATTGCCAAAGTTACGGAGCATAGAAGACATGATTTTAGAGGCGTAAAGTTTTTGAAAGAATAGTGGGGTCATGTTTTAGTCAAAGAAAAAGACATTAAGTTGTTGACATGTTAAACCTGTTTCTAAGACATTTTTAATGCAGGGAGGAAAATAGAGACAACATCACTTACCGTCTTACCTAATGTGACTATGTAATAATTGCTACTACCAAGGAATCACAAAAAGGGAAGTAAAAATAACATTTAGAAAGATACGAAGAACCAGTGTTATGGTGCATACTGTATTCTGATTGAGGTGTGGATGTGTTTAGAGTGGAAGGAATTAAATAGCTAACAAAATTGTTTAATCTCGTTTTTAGATCTGGTATAATGTCAAATTTGTCGATGACTAGTGTTGTAGTTTTTATTTTTAAGAACAAAAGAAAGGCACAATGTTATAGAACTACATATGAATAAAGCTACTAAGCCATATTTTGAAACCATGAGAGAGAATGACTGAGACTGCGATTAAAATGTAACATCCTAGGCAATCCCACATCGGCCGTGAACAGGAGAGAATCCTGGCTCATAAGTAACAATCCACCTCTTACATCACCAACGCGTTTTCAGCTTAGCTGGCTGTGGAGCACATGAAAACGCCACAGTTAAGCGTGCTCGGGCTGGAGCAATCCAGGGATGGGTGACCTCCTATGATTACGCTAAACAAATTTGGATTAATGCTATGTTGGTTAAGTACATAAGTGATAAAATATAGATGAGGAAACAGGTGTGCGTATAACATAATTAACTTGAAAAACACATGTTACAATACACAACGTAGATTGATCTGGGGTAGTCTGGAGGTTAGAGGGGTCCTTTTAAAGCTTATAGACGTGATTTAGAATATGTATCATATGATTGGAATCCGGGTTTGCGTGCATGTGGGGGATACCTTTTTTTTTTTGGAGATAGGCATTCAATAGGGATTTGCATTGCGTTTGTTTCATTTTGTCATGGTTCGGGTGAGTTGTTAAAATTAATCAACTAAACGATTTCAAGGTGTATGTTTTTCACAGATGATATTATATTACATGTGAAGAGCAAACAGGGTATGAGCGTATGATTAGGAAAGTAGCGAGAAACTCTATAAAGTAAATAACAATAATAACAACAACAATGATAATGATAATAATAATGTCAATAACAATAACAATAACAATAACATACGGTGGTGGTTTAATTTGGTGGCTACAATTAAAAATTTTAAAATTTGATATCCATTTTTTAAAAACATTGAAATAATACTATTTTTTAGTCTCTCTTTAATAAATATAACAATTAAGTTAGAAAACACGTTTATTACACTAGTTGAATTGTTGGATAGTTAGTGTTAAAGTTTTCTTTGTTCAAGGGTAGTTTCTGTCAACTTTCTTAGTTGAGGGTTAATAATGTTAGTCTCTTAATCTGTTTGTTAAGAGGTTGTTAAATAGTTGTTAAGTACTGAGAGTTAGGTAATCGTTTTTGTAATCATAGTTCATTTCAATTTCATTCTTCATGTAATTTTCTTCTCAGTAATATCGATCAAGCTTTGATACTTGTTCTTCTACATTTCTTGTTAATTTCTTAAGATTGTTAAGGTTAAATTCCGCTATACCTTCAACAATTGGTATCAGAGCCTAGGCTCTTCGATTGATTTAGGAAATTAACAAAGAAGGAACGATGGTGACGACGAAGTTCGATCTGGAAAAATTCGACGGTAAAAATGACTTTAGCCTTTGGCGATTGAAGATGAGAGCTCTTCTGGTCCACAACGGAGAAGTGGATGCGCTGAAAGGGGAAGACAAGTTTCCAGAAGGAATGTCAGATAAAGATAAGAAGGAGGTCATGGAAAAGGCTCGTAGCGCAATAATCTTGAGTTTGGGTGATAGAGTTAAGGAAACTACGGCGGCCGGAGTTTGGTCCAAACTCGAGGGGTTGTATATGACGAAGTCCTTGGCGAATAGATTGTATCTGAAGAAGAGGTTGTACATTTTTCAAATGACTTCAGGTAAGTCTCTGGAAGATCATACTGATGAATTTAATAAACTCATTTTAGATCTTGAGAATATTGAAGTTAATATTGAAGATGAGGATAGAGCTATAATATTCTTGGCCTCGTTACCGCAAATGTATGAACACTTTGTTGATACGTTGATGTTCGGTAGAGATACGTTGTCTATGGATGAGGTCTTATCTGCGATGAATTCCAAAGAACTAAAAAGGAGGGCTGAAGTCAAAGAAGAAACCTCTTCTGAAGGGTTGATTGTAAGGGGTCGAACTGAGTCAAGAAATAACAAGGTAAAATACACCAGTAGATCTAAGTCAAGATCTAAGAGAAGATGCTATGTTTGTAATAGTGAAAAGCATTTAAAGAAGGACTGTCCTGAAAGAAATAAGAAGGGGAAGGGTGACTTTAAGTTTGGTAAAAATTATACTCAAGTTCAACAAAGTTCAGATGATACTTCTGAAGGTTATGATAGTGCAGATGTACTAGTAATCACTAATTCAGAAGCCAGTGAAAGCTGGATAATGGATTCGGGGTGTTCATTTCATATGACACCCAGAAAGGAATATTTCAAAGAATGGAAGGAGGAATCATCTGGAACTGTTCAATTAGGAGATAATAGACCATGTAAAGTTCAAGGAATTGGAACGGTAAGTTTCAAATTGAATAATGGGTCTGAAATTAGTTTAAAAGGAGTTAGGTATATTCCTAATCTGAAAAGAAATTTGATCTCCCTTGGGACACTTGAATATGATGGTTATCAAGTAATTTTGAAGAATGGTAAATCAAAGATTGTCAAGGGTTCCATGATAGTAATGACTGAAACTAGGGGCAAATAATCTTTATGTTTTGGATGGTAATGTAACCATTGGATCTGTGTGTGCTATAGAGAAGGACCAGAATAATGAAGCTGTTCTGTGGCTTCGGAGGATGGGTCGTGTAAGTACACATGGATTGGTTGAACTACAGAAACAAGGATCACTAGAAAGGCTGAAAAGTTGTGAGGTTGGTTTCTGTGAGAACTGTGTATTGGGAAAGGCGCACATGGTCAGGTTTA
This sequence comes from Mikania micrantha, assembly GCA_009363875.1. Lineage (NCBI taxonomy): Eukaryota > Viridiplantae > Streptophyta > Magnoliopsida > Asterales > Asteraceae > Mikania > Mikania micrantha. The sequence continues at coordinate 2,586,300 of CM018688.1, read as the reverse complement.
AAAGGGGAATGCATGGTTCAAAAGGGGTTTTGGATTATATACATTCTGACTTGTGGGGGCCGTCCAGAACCTTGTCAGTTGGAGGTGCACAGTATTTTTTGTCAATAGTAGATGACTATTCAAGGAAGGTATGGATATTTGTGCTAAAAGGTAAAGATGAAACCTTTGGGAAGTTTAGAGAATGGAAGGTTTTAGTAGAAAATCAAACTGGTAGAAAGGTTAAAAAGTTAAGGACTGATAATGGTTTAGAATTCTGTGATGAATTGTTTAAACAGTATTGCAAGGTTCATGGAATAGCAAGGCACTTAACAGTGGCTGGAACTCCACAGCAAAATGGTTTGGCCGAAAGAATGAATAGAACATTGCTTAATAAGGTGAGATGTTTGTTGTTTGATTATGGTATGCCAAAGAAGTTTTGGGCTGAAGCTTTATCAACAGCTGCAACTTTAGTGAATTTGTCACCTTCTTCAGCTATTGGGATGAAAACTCCAATGGAGAAATGGAGTGGAAAAGTTGGAGATTATGAAATATTGAGAGTTTTTGGCAGTCTTGCTTATGCTCATGTAAGTCAAGGAAAGCTAGAGCCTAGGGCTGTAAAATGTGTTTTGCTGGGATATCCTGAAGGTGTTAAAGGATATAGGCTTTGGAGAATGGATGAAGGAAGACCAAAGGTGATAATCAGCAGGGATGTTGTTTTCAAAGAAGATACTCTTTATAAGGATTTGATTGGTTTAAAGGGAGATGTATTTAATGAAGCTGCTACTGAAGTTGATGGTGGGGTTCAGCTTGAGGTGGAGATGTCAACTAGTGGTTCGAGTGGTGTGAATAATTATGGTAGTATAGAAGGATGTTCAAGTGGAGCTGCTGATTCGTACAATCTTGCAAGAGATAGAACCAGAAGAAAGATTGTTCCTCCTGTTAGGTTCAGGTCAACTGAAGATTTATCAGCTTTTGTGTTTATTGCTGCTGAACATGAAAGTATTTGTGAGCCGCTTACTTACAATGAAGCTGTAAATTCTATTGAAAAAGAACATTGGATCAAAGCCATAGGAGAAGAGATGGAGTCTTTGTATCAGAATAAAACTTGGATTCTTGTAGACAAGCCAAAGGATCAGAAGGTTGTAAGTTGTAAATGGGTGTTCAAGTTGAAATAAGGTGTTCAAGATTCTGATAAGCCTCGGTTTAAGGCAAGGTTAGTTGCTAAAGGTTTTACACAACGAGCTGGTGTAGATTACAATGAGGTATTTTCTCCTGTGGTTAAACATTCTTCTAACAGAGTCATGTTAGCTATAGTTGCTAGATATGATTTAGAACTTGATCAGTTAGATGTAAAAACGGCTTTTCTTCATGGTAATTTGGAAGAGAAGATCTATATGAGTCAGCCTGTTGGTTTTGAAAAGGCTGGTCATGAGGATAAGGTTTGTTTGTTAAGGAAATCGCTTTATGGCTTGAAGCAATCTCCTAGACAATGGTACTTAAGGTTTGATGAATACATGTTATCACATAATTTTCAAAGGAGTTCTTATGATACTTGTGTTTATTTTAAAAGATGTGATAGTGGGGAGTTTGTGTACTTGTTGTTATATGTTGATGATATGCTAGTAGCAAGTAAGCATAGGTGTGATATCGAAGCTACTAAGTTGGTTTTGATGCAAGAATTCGATATGAAGGATCTTGGAATTGCTAAGAAGATTTTGGGTATTGAAATCTTGAGAGACAGAAGTTGTGGGGTGTTAAAGTTGACACAATCTTCTTATATTAAGAAGGTTTTGCATAATTTTTCTATGGAACACAGCAAGTCTGTTTTGACTCCGCTTGCTATGCATTTTAAACTATCTGGTAAGGATTGTCCTACTTCTGAGACAGATCAATTCAAGATGAGTAATATTCCATATGCTAATGCAGTAGGCAGCTTGATGTATATAATGGTTTGCACTAGACCATATATAGCTTATGCAGTAAGTGTTGTTAGCTGATATCTGAGTAATCCGGGAAGATTGCATTGGGAGGCTGTCAAGTGGATTTTGAGGTATTTGCAGGGTACTCAAAATGTGGGAATTGTTCTGGGTCAGAATACTGAGATGGAGCATACAGTGACTGGTTTTGTTGATGCTGATTTTGCTAAAGATGCTGATAAAGGAAGATCTGTGACTGGCTATAGTTTTCTGGTGTGTGGAAGCTTAGTTAGTTGGAAGTCATCTTTACAACATGTGGTTGCTTTGTCATCAACTGAGGCTGAATACATAGCGCTCACTGAAGCTGTTAAAGAAGCCTTGTGGCTTAAAGGTTTTGTGAGTGAGTTAAGCATTGATTTTAATGGTGCTGTTATTTTTTTGTGATAATCAGGGTGCAATTCATTTGTCAAAGAATCCTATGTTTCATGAGAGGACAAAGCATATTAATGTGAGGTTGCATTTTATACGAGATGTGATAAATTCAAAGGATGTTGAAGTTCTTCCAATTAGCACTAATGATAATGCAGCTGATGTGCTTACAAAGGTGTTGGGTGGCACAAAGTTTCAATTTTGTTTGAAGTTGCTTAGTGTTATGTAACTTTACACTAAGGTGGAGTTTGTTGGATAGTTAGTGTTAAAGTTTTCTTTGTTCAAGGGTAGTTTCTGTCAACTTTCTTAGTTGAGGGTTAATAATGTTAGTCTCTTAATCTGTTTGTTAAGAGGTTGTTAAATAGTTGTTAAATACCGAGAGTTAGGTAATCGTTTTTGTAATCATAGTTCATTTCAATTTCATTCTTCATGTAATTTTCTTCTCAGTAATATCGATCAAGCTTTGATACTTGTTCTTCTACATTTCTTAAGATTGTTAAGGTTAAATTCCGCTATACCTTCAACATGAATAAACTAAAGTTGCAAATAAATAAAATGTAGTCCATGACATGGATTAGGTCACGTTGGGTCATGGTTAGGAGGTGGTTTAAGTCATGGGTTGGGTGGTGGTTCATGTCATGGATCTGGTCATGAATCGTGTCATGGGTCATGTCATGGCTTAGGCATGGTTCACAACATGGGGCGAGTGATGGTTCGAGGTTATGTATTGAATCGTGGGTTGGGACATGTTTGGGTTCTTGATCAGGTATTGTAATGAGTCATGTCACGAGTCAAGTTTTGGTTTGGTCTGGTTGTAGGTCAGTGCATGAGTCAGGTTGTGATTCGGGTTATAAGTCGAATCACTGTTAAATTCATGAGTCATGCATGGTTCACGATATATTTGGGGTTATGGGTCATGATATGATTTGGGTCATACATCAAGCAATGAGTTGGATAATTCTATTCCTTGAATGAAAAAAGAAACACTAATTTCTTAATAAAATGAAAATCATTAGAATATTCATATAGTTTAGTACATTATATTATATTACTATTTACTATGCAATTATTAAACTTTTTTTTTTCTTTTGTTGCAATAATTTATTCCATTTCTTTTTCATTCTTGTATACTAAAGACACTTAAATGTGTAAGATACTTAATAACGAGAGATATTATTATTATTATATATATTAAAAAACAACTTGATAAGAATAGTAAAGTTTCATTTTTTCAAATTTGGCTACTAAAACTTTATATAATACTAAAGTAAAAAAACGGTTATATATAAATATTAAATAATATTAATATTAATTAAATAGAATAAAAAGTTTTGTTTTTCTAATTTTGGCCACAATTACTGAAGACGTTATATATATTATTACAATTACTGAAGACGAGAATATATAATACACGTGTTGCTTGCGACCGGTTTTAGGGTTTCGGTGGTGTGCGGAGAAGGTAACGGTGAATTTTTTTATTATGGAAAATCGATGTTTGTTTAGAAACTTGGGTTTTTGTTTTGATTCAACCGATCAGTTGCCGATGATAAGAATTTCATGAGTTTTTTCGTCTTATTTTCATAACAAAGCTGAATGAAATTTGTCTAATTTTATGCTTTTATGAAAAATTAATATGGAGTTTGTGATTAGAAATTTGGCTTTAATATGTAACTTATACTTATACAAATAATATATAATCTTATGCTAACAGTTCTCGACAATATACGATAAACGCGCGGCGAGAAAAACCTAGTAAAAATAAAATAACATGTTGTAATTATTGATTTTGACGTTTGGATTTCCGTTTTTACAATAATCTTCTTTCAACCAAACTCGAAACTTTAATTTCAAAAATTTAAACATACACTCTTCCTTTTTTTAATGTTCATACAACACAGGTTATGATGTATTTAAATACATACAAATTATTATGAGATGCATATAAATAATTAAGGATATATCTATATCAAATCAATCACATAATAATCACTTAATTTTTACCTATACATAAATTTTAAATATATTTTTAACATTAAAAAGTATAAAAAACTAATGTTATTGATACAATAGGTAGTATTATCAATAGTCATAATTAGATACAATAGATACATCAACTTTTTTATGATAAACGGAGTGTATAAATAACACATCAAGAGCACACACTACATCAACCTAAGGATGACTTCTGTTTTAATGATATCTTTTATAAAAGGTATTGGATTAAAGCCTCATCTATCGAAAATATTGTTCTGGGTCGAGTCAAAGGATATTACTAGTTGTAGACTTTTTCTTAAGCGGATCTACGGACGAGATAGGTTATCACACTCTATTATTCAAGGAAAAGAGTGATATATTTGTCAGGATAATCTATTCTCTATAATAAAAGAATAACAAATTTGTCACTTGTCACAATCTTAAACCACTAATGCCACATGTCATCTTCTTACACTATAATTAACACTTGTCAACACTTTATCCTTCCATCTAATTCTCTCTACTATTAAATAATTATATTCTCTCTCTTATTAAATAAATAATTATAATAGTAATAACTAACATATTATTTATCTTATTATTATAAAGCACACTTTAAATTTTTTTTATAAAATATGAAATCTTCTAAAATCAAAACTTTTAAAGTAAGAAATATTTTATTTTCAAAAAACAAAATTTATGTAAAACACACGTAACGTTGCGTCAGATTTAAAACAATTTTTGTGTCTTTTGTTACGTATGTTTTACATTGTTTTATAAAGTATTTTTTTAAATATCTACTCGACGTTTTTTTAATTTATGTATAAAAATGTGTCAATAGTATTACAAACCTGTAAAAAATTAAAAAAAAAACACATTTATTTTACATGAGTTTTGCATTGTTTTCACGATTTTCTCATGAATAAACGGTTTTCAAGTTATCCTTACCCTATACACACACATATAGCAAGCTTTTTGAGGGCAATATCTACACTTAGCCCATTCTTTTTATCAACTAATATTTGGATCACTAATGTATTACTGGATTATCATTGTGTAACCGGTAATATCACTCGATCACATCCATAACCAAGTCACAAGTTTTGAAAGAAATCAATATTTTGAGAAAACACGTATGTGAGACTCGAATCTTAACCATTTGGTTCATGAGTTTTATAACACCGTCTATTATGATATTAATAATGGGTAGAATCTCAAAACAAAAGCAAGCAGAGAACAGCACGAGATAAAGCAACTGCAGCAAATTACAATTTTCCAATGCCAATGATGCATTTTCTACTTGGCGCCCATTGCGATTTTTGGTGACAAATTTATCCCAGATCTTGCCGTATCTATCTCTACTTTACTCATCTTCAAACCAGAAACCGTTTTGACTCCCCACGAATCGTTTCAATTTCAAACCCCCCTCGGTTTCGGGATTCCGGTTAATCGCCGTCGTGGTTGGCATGCAATTCGTTTTCCGATTTACGTTATCGATTACTTGTATGCGGTAATTTGGCCTAAAACTGTGGTGGTTGCTGGTTAGGTATTCAGTCGAAAATTTGTCACTGTTTGTGTTTATGTGTGTCAATGCCATTGTACGGTGTGTGAATTGTGATCATTTTTTAACTAGTTTTTTTAATTGTTTGATGTGTTTTTTCGAGTGTGATGTAGCCGAATGATTTGATTGATAATCGCTGATGGATTTCTCGAAGACTAAGTTGTATCAGCGGACGCGTTCTGGCTACGAGAGGCTTTACTTAGAGTTTAACGAGAAGAAGAATAATGGGAGGCGTCTCCGTGGCGGCGACGGTGGTGGTTTGAGTAGCGAGAGTGGCGGAGTTTGTGTCACCGCTAGGGTTGGTGGAGATGCTTCTAAGGGTAAGAGTTCTAGAAAATCCAGCGAGGTTTGCGATGGGGGTAGGATTGAAGTTGATGCTGTGTCACGCAGAACGAGGCAGGCGCTTAGAGGGAAGAAGAAATCAGGGATGCTTTTGAAGAAGGGCAAGAGTTCGAAGCAAGTTCATGTAATTGATGAATCTGAGAATGATGCCGATGGTGGTGGTGGTGGTCATATAAATTCTGGAATTGAAGAGGCTTCTGAAAGTGAAAAGATTGAGAAGACACTGCGAAGGGGTCGTTCACAAAACAGAGGTAAAACGAATCAAAATATTCACCAATTAGGTGGTGATGGTGTGGAGTTGAGTAAGAGCAATGGGAAGAATCAAAGTAAATTCAATGCCAAAGGGACTTCTGGAATTGGAAAAAATACAAAGGACAATAAGAGCTCAAGAACAAAAGATTTACTGCAAAATGAAGCTGATGATGTTGATTATGCTCTTTCATATCTGGGTGATGCTTACGCCCTTAAATCTGCATATTGTTGTAGTTCTGGTAATGCTGAAAATGATTTGGAAACAGGGGTTCTGAATAACACTACTGTTTCAAATGATGATTCTTTGAAAGAGAAGGGGGGATCTGGTGATGAGTTTGAGAAAGAACCCAAAGCTAGCAGTTTTAGTTCAGGTGGTTTTTTACTTGGTGAAAGTGATGAAGATGATAATGATGGTGTGATGTACTTGGGTGATGATGTTGCATGTTTAGAGGATTACGATCCATCACATAGCTCTCGTGTGGAAAGCAATGAGATAAAGATGAGTCCAGTGGAGCTGGAGTCTGTTCAAGCAGATGCCGATGCTAAGTTACAAGGGCAAAAGTCATCTGAAGAGGAAGACGACGATCCGCAGAAGCTGGTGTCACCTGAAGAGGATGGTAGTGACTTGCAGGACATACAGCCGGTTGAGAATAATGCTGCTGCAGAAGGTAAGGAAGTTATTAGTTTGAGTTCTTCTAGTGACTCTGAGGATGATGTAAAAGATGGAAATGCCATAGATGTTGATGCAAGTAATGCTTCGGAGATAGAAAACAATGATGATCTTTGTGACAAGTTTTGGTATGAATTGCTTCAAATGCATATGTCAGAGGAAGGCAAGAAGAATAAGAAATCTAATATTCTCAAGCCTCCTGTTAGTAAAAAGCATTGTGGTAACAGCAATGAAATGCAGAAACCTATTGAGGCGAAGTCAAAAAAGAGGAGGATTGATGCAGATTCTTCTCTTGGTTTTGGAGGAAACAAATCAAATATTAACAAAGTTGAAGAGAACTTTTGGCAAGTAATTGATGAGAAGGTGACCGAAGAGTCTTGGAAAAGCACAAGTAAAAAATATGATCAGTTTCGAAATAAAATTAATGTGATGGAGGTTCTCACAGATGCAATAAGGGAGGAAGGGGATGGAGATATGCTGCTTAAAAAGTATGTTGACGTTCCTCAAGAAGAGAATCCTACAGAAAAAAGGCATGTTGATGAAATACAGTCGTATAAGTTTAAGTTTGAAGATGAGGAGGATATGAAGCCACAGAAAATCGAAAGTGAGATGGAAGTGGATGAGCTTTTTGATGAGATGAACATGTGCTTACAGTTATCAGAAATCGGTTACTCTGGCACCTCTGGGGTAAGTTTTATTTACGTTAACAAAGATAGTGAATATTACTTGCTTTTGGCATGCATCTTTGGTTTTCCACACAAAAGAACTCAAGAACAATATTTTTGGTTTTTCTCAGTTTATTTACAAACCCTTGCTTTTTTTCTCAACTGATAATACATTGTTAGTGATTCATTGAGGAGGTCATGATACGAACTTTGTACAACTGCAATCTAGCCATGTTTTCAATCATAGCAATAATGAACTTGAACAAAAATCCTGTTCTTTGGATTTGAGAAGTGTCTACGTCTTTGACTCTAACTAAATCAGTTGGTATGTATTTATTATTTAATCATAGCAATCATGGATGTGAACAAAAATCCTTATCTTTGGATTTGAGAAGTGTCTACATCTTTGACTCCAACTAAATCCGTTGGTATGACAAAATTGCTAAACTCATGTAGGGTTAAGCATCATTTGCTTTTCATTAATTTACATAAATGTTATATTTTGGTCGTTATTTGTATTTTGTTATGCATCTCTTAATTGCGTTGTTAACCTGCACAGGCTAAAAGAGTTGACGCTGGCTTCCTGGTGGAAGGAACACATCAAGCTACATGTTGCCGTCAAGGAAAACATCAACTTACTATTAATGAAGAGTTTGGGATAATTTGTAGATATTGTTCTTATGTTGAGATGGAAATTAGAGAAATTTTACCCCCTCTGGTTAGTTTATCTTTATATATATATATTTTGCAACTTATTACCAAAAGAAATATTTACATTTATCTTTTGAGTTTTTGGTAGTGTAACTTGTAGTTTGCCTGTTTGAGTCATCTTTCCAATAAACATCTCATAAACCTTCTATCATACTTACTCCCTTGCAAATTGCAATGCTAAGCTTTGGCATCCATATGAAGTGATTGCCATCTAATAGCTTAAACATGTGATCTCTAAAATTAAAAATTTATTTTCATGGTATATACTATCATATCACCTTTTGGTGACCAATAAATGTTATTATTGGATTTGGTCACATGTTTCGGTCTGATGTGGTGTTTTATGCAGAGTAAGAATGGAAGGGGAGGGCAAAGCAGACAAGAACATGACAAAGCAGACAACACGAAGTTTTCTGACCTTAAATTGGCTGACTGCCACAAAGAGCGCCATCTTGATTCTAAAGGGAGTGAATGTGAGAAAGGGACAGTTTGGGACTTGGTTCCTGGTGTTAAAGAATCCATGTATCCACATCAGCGTGACGGTTTTGAGTTCATTTGGAATAAAATAGCTGGCGGGACATACATTGATAAGTTAGAGAAGCGCCTTCCTACTGGTGGAAGTGGATGCATAATCTCTCACGCTCCTGGAACTGGCAAAAGCCGGTTGACAATCGTTTTTCTTCAGGCATTTCTGAAAATGTATCCAAGTTCTAGACCATTGATCATTGCCCCTCGGTCTATGCTTCTTACATGGGAAGAGGAGTTTAAGAAATGGAACGTTGATTTTCCATTTTTTAACTTAAACAATGCTGAGTTTTCCGGTCAAGAGCATAAAATAGCTGTTACTCTTATAAAACAATTTGGAAGCCCAAAAAGCCCTCGCCAGCTTCGTTTCCTAAAATTATTTTCATGGAAGAAAACACCAAGTGTGTTGGGAATCACTTATAGACTGTTTGAAAACCTTGCTGGCGAAGAAGGAAAAAGGAAACGAGCTGTAAACAATGTTGAAGATGAACAAATGAAAAAATTCCTCCTTCAAGTCCCTACTCTTCTAGTACTTGATGAAGGCCATACACCACGCAATGACCAAAGCAATATGTGGAAGACATTACTTAATGTCAAAACAAAACGAAGCATCATTTTATCAGGAACCCCGTTTCAGAACAATTTTGATGAGCTATATAACACCCTCTGTCTGGTGAACCCTTTATTATCTTTCGGAATATCATCCTTAAACAGTGTAGAATTCAGTAAAAAACGTGGATGGAAACACAATTCAACAAAAGGTCAATGGGATTCTCTCACAAGTTCTATCAAGAAAAACCAACATAAGTTAGAGGAACTTAGAGCTATGATTGACCCTTTTGTTCATGTGCATAAAGGAACAATTCTCCAAGACAGGCTCCCTGGGTTAAGAGATGCTTTGGTTGTTTTAAAGCCCACGAAAACGCAACAAACACTTCTTGGAAAGATGTCTGGTTTAAAACCCACTTTGGAAAACGACCATGTAATGTCCTTGGTTTCTGTTCACCCTTCACTACTTCCCAAAAGCGCTGGTAATGAACTGTTTCATAAGATGCTTAAAGTGTTTAAAAATGATCCTCGTGCTGGGGTTAAGACCCATTTTTTAATGGAACTTATCAAGCTAAGTTTAGCGCATAACGAAAAGGTTTTAGTTTTCAGTCAGTATATCAAGCCTTTAGAATTTATAATGCAACTTCTTAAAACTTATTTTAGATGGGTTGAAGGTAGAGAGTGTCTGTACATGGATGGACAACAAGAAGAGAAACATCGGCAAACTTCAATTAACACACTTAATGACCCTAAAAGTGCTGTTAGGGTACTTCTTGCATCCCTTAGGGCTTGTTCTGAGGGGATTAATTTGGTGGGTGCTTCAAGAGTTGTGCTGCTTGATGTTCATTGGAATCCATCTGTTGAAAGACAAGCCATAAGCAGGGCTTATAGGCTTGGTCAAAAGAAACTTGTTCATGTTTACCATCTTGTCACCGGATCTATGGAGGGTGAGAAATATATAAGACAAGTTGAAAAGAGCCATTTGTCGGAATTGGTTTTCTCTTCCAAAAACAAAGACAGTTTCAATCCTAAAATATCATCTACAGTCTTGAAAGATAATATTTTAGAAGAAATGGTGCAACATGAAATGCTTCAAGGCATGTTTGAGAAGGTGATTTATCAACCAAAAGAAGCAGATCTAATCGACACGTTTGGTTGATTGCGTGCAAATTTTGTGGACTACTCAGGTACATTGACTTTCTGCATCTTTTTTTGGGTTCTTTATGGGTCATGTTCCATGTCGAATAACCTCTCTTTTTTAAACCTTTTTTGTGTATTCAGGTTGTAAAAGGAGACATGATGTGAGTATGATTGTTATCCCACACCAGAGGAGATCCCCATGGTTAACTGGTACATGCATGTTTTTTTTATCTTGTTAAATGGGTAGTTTGTTTGGAATCTTTAAGCTTTTTAACGTCATGCATTCTACACAACTGTAAATTTAACCTTTGATGTAGACCACGATGAGTTATATGTTAACTGTTTGCGGGGAAAAGCATACGAAGAATTTCGTGTGTTTTGTGGAAATCCTGTCGAATATCATATATCATGATCTCCTTTTTTGAACCACATCATTTTAATGTAGGTTACGGTGTACAAAGTAACAACATAATATGGTTAACACACACTCTTCGGTCTAAAAAACACGAAAGTGCTGATAAGTTTTCATTGATCTCTAATCTAATATCATAGCAGGTCTGATATCACTTGTCTTAGGATTGAAGCTTCACCTGAATCGTCTGAGGCAGGCTTTATACAATGATAATCTCTACAACAAGGATTTAATGCCTTAAACGTAATAAAAAAAAACCTTATTAATTATAATGAAAGCTTCTAGAACTATTTTAAAATGTCTATGGAAATCAACATTAAATTATAAAACGAACATCGTCTCAAAACCTCCATTTAAGGCCAACGCAAAAAGATGGTTTCAGAATGTTGGAGTGAAATAACAATTTTTAAAAAAAATTAGGTAACTGTATATATTATTTTCTAAACCTATAAAATTGTATATTTTCCAAAATCATGCTTGAATAACATTAGGGAAAGATAGTATACTTTTTTAAAAAAAAAGTTTCTTAATTGCACATGAATAAAAAAATAATTCGAGTCTAACAATAATGGGCTAAAGCAAAACCTGTTATTAGGTGAAAAGGAGTAAAAAAAATTGGTTGATTGAACCGGTATCAGTTTGGAACCCCACTTTTTTGTATCGATTTTTGTTTTTTAGAAAAACTGAAAGTTAAAACCAGTTTTGTGTTCCAATGGTGAACTATTTATAAACTAATTAAAGTTAAAACTCAGTATTAACTTAACAACTGATGTTTGGTTGATTTTACATAATTTACTTGGTTCGCACCTTTGCGTAAGTACACATTAGGTTGTTATTTGCATGTGGCAAATAATAGATCATACAATTGCATTTGAAATGTATGGATATCCACACATTGGTGAAAGTTTGTTTTGCATGTTAAATGGTAATTATTCAAACATATAAAATGCAAGACATAATTTTTTCAATATTTTTGTAGTGTCTATAATAATACTAACTTCATTAGAAAATTAAAAAATATATATATCAACATATATGTAATGATGTTTTTTTAATATTAGATGCATTACTTGTGTAAGATGAGCTCATGGTTCCTTGGATGAATCAATTGGAAAAAAAAACAAATATAAAAGATGTTTTACTAGTTGAAGAAGACATCAAAAATTGTTTACGGATATAAATATCACGTTTCTATGTCAGAATTGAGAGTACCTAATACTCTAATAGGTGGAATTTAATCTAAAGGATGTTTAATTATGTGACACAACAAACATAAACTTTAGACGTTTTTCATTTGTTAAGCCTTTTTTCTTTTGTGTGGAAACACTATTAAAAGTTTATCTCAATTAATTGAAGTTTTTAAAAGCGTAACAATTTATTTTTTCAGGATTATATTATCCCACAAGTAGTATAACATTTTACCAATTATTTATTGTATATAAAAAAATAAATGAGTAGATGTTGAAAATTAATGAAATATTTGTTTCTTTGTATATAAATGGTCTATATTTTGATAAAAATAAAAAAAATAATTTAATATTATTTCTTATTTGATCATTATTTTACAAACATATAGTTTATTTATCAAATCTTATCTTACTACTATAATAAACAAAAATCATTTTTGCAACTTGTCATGTATTTATAATACTATTGTCACATATCATTTTATTATTATTTTATTTAATTCTCTTTCTTAATAAATAATTATATTATCTCTCCTATTAAATAATTATAATAGTAATCATATTATTTATCTTTTTCATATTAAGAATTAAAAATAGTTTTAAATAAAATAAAATTTAATTTTTATTAGAAAAAGCACATTAATAAAATTTATAAAATATGTATTTTTTCTAAGAATTAGAATTTTCTTATAAATAAGAAATATTTAAAATCGTTATTTTTAGGAAATTAAAATTTTCTAAAAAACAAGTTATCTTATATAATAAATGAAGGTTTTTGTTTGCAATGTGTCAAGCAATAAAACATGTTTTAATTTCCCACCTTAAATTTAGAGCTACTTATCAACATTCTTTTATTAATAGTAATTAATAAATTTGATAAACTATTATATTAATTTATTCTTTAAAAAACCCAAGTATTAATTGAAAATTAAGTTCATACATGATAAATTTAAAGGGTAATTTATATTTTAATAGAGTTTATATTTATCAATTACATAAAAACGTTAATACACAATTAAAACTAATATATTTTAAAAATAAACTTAACAAAATTTTAAATTATCACATTAAAGTTTATTTCTGTAATGATATTTTTTAACGAGTCTAAGTGTTAACAAATTATATTGTATTTTATTTCACTCGTGTAATATAGATGTTTATTCAACTAAAACAACACATGTTTTTTATAAACCTAAATTTTTTATCAAGTATAAAATATTTCATTTATTCAACCCATGCAACACACGAGATTTAACCTGGTAATAATAAACAAAAATAAACAATGTATTTAAATTCTTGTAGTTTGAGTAGGAGGAAGGTATTAACATTGATTAATTTACCACTTAGGTTGCTAAAAAAACCGGTTTATAGTTAAAAACCGGTTCAATTTGTGCACCTCTAGTCGGGCCGTCTGGTGCGTGCGTATAAAATAATGAAAATGGTTTAGGGTTTCAGCCTTTCAGGTCCTCCTCCTCGTCGCCGTCTAACCTATTTTCCCTGCAGTTTCACTATACCCATCTCGCAAAATGGTTATCTCCATCTCTATGGGAATCTTTTTTTTTATCCTTAATATGTCACACTCACATCTTGTTTGAATGTTTTTGTTTTTCTTTTCTCCCAAATTTGATTTCAGACAAAAAGGACAAAGAAGGCTGGAATCGTTGGAAAGTACGGTAAGCATCTTGCCTATCTTCTTCACAATCAATCAATGCATCTTGCTGTTTGGTGGTACATTTGGGTTTATGAAATCATATATATAATGAAATAGTTCAGTGGGTACATATCCTGATGACTTGTATTATCAAGTTGCACAACTGTATTGAAAGATACAATTTTTCCTTTTGCAGTTTGATGGTACATTTGGATTTATTAAGATTCAAAGAAAATAATCAATGGCTATTGTGATGACTTGTGTTATCAAATGCTGTACCTAGCTTATTTCCCATCTGTTGTATTGTATCTCATTATCTTTTTTGGGATTATGCATTGTAATGGTTAAACTTTTTGGTTTAGTTTGTTGCATAGTTGTCAAAAGCCCTCGGGCTCTCGCCTAGGCCCCAAAAAAAAGCCAGGCGCGTGAAAGGCGCCTCGTGGTGCTAGGCGCACTCCGGTGGCTTTCTGGCTAGATTCCGGCAAAATTTTGGAATATCCGGCAAAGTTCAAAAAAATCCCACCATAAACCAGTCTAGAACAACCATAAAAAGGTTCTGTATTTTAAAAACTCTATATAACTAGAATACTAGATTATTAATTGTTTTATAGTTAGACTTTATATATTTTTTAAAAAAATTTAAGCTTAAAACATGTCAATCCTCTAAAAATGGTAACTTAATACTATGTGGCTAGTTTCAAAAAACCCTCGTTTTTTTTGCGCCTTACGGCCTATGCGTCTTGAGTACGCCTTGTGCCTTTGACAACTATGGTTTGTTGCTAACTATTCGATATTACATGCTTTATTGTGCTATATAGCTGAATAGGACATCATGCTTATATATAAACTTGATTTAGATTACAATGTAAATATCATATGTCAAAACATTATGCTAAAATGCTTCCTTAGATTGTTGGACACTTTTTACCTTCTACAGGTACCCGTTATGGTGCTAGTCTGAGAAAGCAGATCAAGAAAATGGAAGTGAGCCAACACAGTAAATTTTTCTGTGAGTTCTGTGGCAAGGTAAAGTTGCTTCTTTTACAAACTGTTTGTTTCTAAAGTGACCCACTTTCTTATTTTGTTTCCTTTATGTGCTTCATTTCTGACCATATGTCACTAAATACATTTTATTTAATGACATAGTATGCAGTGAAGCGAAAGGCTGTTGGGATTTGGGGCTGCAAGGATTGTGGCAAAGTCAAAGCAGGCGGTGCATACACCTTGAAGTAATAATCAGCTTTCCTCTGCAGTTTTTCTTTTATCATCATAATCTTTCTTGCTTGCATTACTATTTTACAACTAGATGTGTCAAAATGGGTGGACACGCTTCGGGTGTAGGGTAACGCTTTGGGTGGATACGTTAGGGTGCTGCGTATCATTGTGCTTATCTCACATGTTAATGATAAAAGATAACATATATCATCAATTAAGGAAATGGGTGAAGATTGTCACCTATAACTACTTCTAATGTTGTTTTTGTTTTCTTTTTGTTATAGCACCGCAAGTGCTGTGACGGTAAGGAGTACGATTCGTAGACTGAGGGAGCAGACCGAGAGTTAAGTGTGCCATCTGTCTCTTCATTCTGAAAATATTTAGAATGATTATCCAATTTTTGTTTTAAAGTTTCCAATTTACTCCTTTAAATCATGTTAGACTGTTGATTTTGTTAATGAGCTGTAATTTGGTTGGGAATTTATGTTAAATGTTGTCATAAAAGAGGATTGTTGCATCTTCTGAAATGTGATTCGTGTATCCAACTTGCTTTGATTGTCCTTAAGGAAAGGTTTGAACAGATAAATTATTCCTTGACTAGAGTTCACCTTATATAGTGATGTATGCCAGATGATGAAAAGACAAAACACTTGCATTTAACAGTGCTTTTTTGATGCTGTCTTTTAAATAGTTTATTATAATTTATAACAAAAAAAAATGAAATAAAAAAAATGCATACCTCAATGATACCAATGTGTTATGTTTCTCTCAACTCTCAGGCAATTGAAAGGACTGAAATGATTATCTTTACACACAAATGACCAATGTGTTATGATACGATGACATATTAACGCTGAAGGTTTTGGTTTTTCTTAATACAAAAAGAAAAGAAAAGAAAAGAAAAAAAAAATCAATCAATGCAAATATTATTAAGCTAATATTTAATGCCAATAAATCTTTTTTGTCAAAATCATAAGAACCAATTTTTGTCATTTTCTGACAAAAAAAAGATCCAAAAAACTAGTTAATGCTTTACGTCCAAGAGACCAAGACAGTTTAATGCTTTACTAATAATCTTGTTGGGTCTCTTAGTCCCTTTGTCTACTGGTTAAACATTTAAACATATTGAACACATGCAAGTCCCACTGTGGGTCACTCAGTCACACACAGCTACATGTGGAACCCTCCAAGAAAGATCAGATGATGTAAATACACATGTTATATATTTCAAGTAAAGACACAGACATGTTACATTGGACAACAGAGGCAAAGGACAAGAAAAAAAGCCTCTCCTAACTCTCATGAACCCTGGTGGCTAGCAGTATTATGCTGCAATGAGCCCCCTTCGATTTCGTGTTACAGCAAGGTGAAAAACAAATAAAAATAAAGAAAAAGAGAAGGCACTTTAGTGCCTTTTGAATCATAAACCTACCAACAACACAATATCATATATAAACATGTACTTATTTGGTAGCCAGAAGAAAGAGGGATATCATTTATTCCTCAATCAGTACCTTCATTATTGTCAGCTGATTGCGGTTCCAGGTGATACCATCTCCTTGCACCACCAGCCACCAATTACTTCTAGACCAAATTGAACACTAATTTTCCCGAAAAGTGGTTAAATCAGACGATGTCTAGTGGTAGATCATCTTTGTCACCATGATGGTGCATTCGGTTTTGGACTGCCTTAACAGCTGCCACTCTTGCTGCATTGGCAGCCCGATTAGCTGCAGTCACGGCTCTGCTGATCCTCTCATCCATATCTGCTACAGATAATGCTTTCTCAGATACACGTCTTGCTTCCTGAAAAAGGACACAATATGTTGAAGAACCATAAGATTACAATGGTAGATAACCTTAAAAAAAAAAAAAAACTAGTTTGTCCACAAAAACAATGATCTAAAAGTGGCAAGACAACCATGTTGAGTAACTAGTTAAAACAAGTTCAGGTCAAAACCAACAAATTTAGCGAATTTCAGAACATGTCAAGTTGATTTGATTCACATCTACTTTTTGTATCTTTTAGTTTTTTTATGTATACTTAATGCACTAAATACGGTTACAAAAGCAATTTGGGAATTTAAATGCATTAAAATATATGTAGGATGATCTTGACCCATCCCTTAGATAATAAGCAAATCAGTGACTGTATTTACCTGGACTGCTTTAAGGACTTGTACATGAGAAACAGAAGAAGATGATGCGGAGAGAGATGAACTTTGAGAGGTTGAAACAGTGAGAACCCCGTTATGCCAATGGCCTGATTGCGTGTCACCGTTTCTGAAAGTATACATACCAAACCCTTGTCTTCTTCCTTCGTGCCAAGCACCCTCATAGCGATGCCCATTTGCAAAACGGTAAACACCAAAACCATGCATTTTGTCTGCAAAATACTCTCCAGCATATGTGTCTCCGTTCCTGCATCATCACGTATCACATAAGCTAAATGTCATCAAATATATCAACTCCTTGCAGTGCATGTTGTTTAACACAAGTGTCTTGTTATATATCTAAATTAATTTGAACAGCAATAGCTCAATAACTTTTATGCATGGCAATGAACAAATAGAGAATTTCACATTTATCAATAATCAACCTCATAAACCAAGACATCCAAAGGCAACAATTCTTAAATCTAATTTGAAAATAAATTGATTCTACATTGCGCACCTAATCATTACCAAGTAAGAACTTGCAATGTTGATGATGATGAAGCACATTTTACAAAACACAAAGTCATCAACCATCATCATTAGCTTCCACTAACGTTAAAGAATCGCAATTCATGACAAAAACACACTTGACTAATCTTTAGAACTTAAAATAATTGCTTGGGGATACTTTTGAAGCTCAATATCATCAACAAAACTGGTGATTTTAAATTAAACAAGCTAAACATTAAATTAAAACCCAAGTATAGCACCATATCACAAACATTTAAGATTCCACACAATAGCTGGATTTTTAAAAATCAAAACTGTAAAATGCTATGAACATTCACCTCTTAAGGTTCAAATCTCACCTGAAATGATAGTGACCAAATCCATGTTTGATACCTCCTTTGAATTCTCCAGAATATTTGCTACCATCTTCACATGTATGAACACCACATCCATGACACTGCCCCTTGAGCCATTCTCCAGCATACATGTCCCCTGTGTAAAACTTATAAACACCATAACCATGCCTCAATCCCTGTCTATACTGTCCCCTATATCGACTCCCTTTTGCCCAAGTTTCAACACCATAACCATCATACTTCTGGTCAACCCAATCACCTTCATATCTCCCATTCAAGTTGTAGTAATAAACACCACTACCAGAACACTTCCCTTTGTAGAACTCACCCTCATAAACATCTCCATTGCTGTATACCTTCACCAAGAATCCCGAATTTGTGTTTTCCTCAAATCGGGTCTTTGACCCAATTGACCAAACAACTAGTGGGTGTGTTTTTGATGCATTATCTGATCTGTAAAGCTTCAGATTTGGAAAATTTCGGGTGACAAACAACCGGACTGAAGAAAGATTAGTGGAATGAAAACTATTGATATTAAATGAAGATAGAAGAACGCTAAAGAAAGTAACAACAAAGAGTATACAGAGATAAGAGGATTGATAGCTCAAAGAAAAGTAATAAACTGAAGGCAAAAATAGAAGGATTAACACCCTGAAAGGAACTTTAATCCAAAAAAGCTTAACATGTGCAAATTTCAACAGTTTTAGAGCAATTGTTTTAGTGGCTAAAAGGGCTTCCGAAGATGAACAGCAAATTAGGGACTTCTGATTATGATTTCTTTGCGGGTTGTTGTATGGATGATGATTGTGATGATGGGATGAGGCTTTTGATTGAGGACTCATAACCACGGGTCTTTTTTGAGGATTTGAAAAAAGGGTTTTCTGGGTTGTTGTTGTGTTATCCTTGAAGTAAGGTCGTTGTTCATCGTCTTTTGTTGCAGGTATTTGGATTTGAAGATGAGGGGTTCTTGAAATGGAATCAGCGTTGAAATTACAGTTTTCTCGAAATTGAAATCGTGGGGATTTCGAATCGGAAGAGCTTCGTTCTTCTCCGATCTGAATGCCGGTTTTCTTCTGACGCATTGACTGGAAAACAAAATCAAGAAACCCAAACTCACTCAATCATCGAAAAAACGATAAATTCTCGGTTGATAATTCGATTGATCCATGTATGGATTTGGGGTTTCAGGTGCGTTGCGGATCGTTAAGATTTGTTGTCGTCTGGTTTTTGGAAAAAGCGAGAGGGAAACACAAAAGGCTCAAGTGGGGGAGTGCTTTGTATGCCATTTTCGAAAATTACTGGGTTATATTTTAACTTGGTTTGTTTATTTGCACACAAAACATCTCTTTTTTAACTATCATCGATATTATGCGTCTTATATTTGATGTTATCTTATTTTTATTTTTTCTAACGGTCAACTAATCAATTGTCGGATATTTCGTACGTGACCTTAATGACTAAAGAATGCCCAAGTTGGTCACTAGTTCAGACAGATGGAGTCCCTAGCCCACCAGCCACCAATTCCCCGGGACCCCGACCCAAGCACCCGCTCAAAGGCACGACTGTGGAAGGCCGGTAAAACCAGGTGGGATCAAGAATCAAACACATGACCTGGTTTCTATCACTTCCCTCATACATACATCTTACCATTAGGAGAAGACATTATTGGTCGTCTTATACAGTAGTATATAGCCTCTTTTAACACTTAGTGATTTCACAATAATTAACATAGTATGTGTCTCGTATATGACCTATATGATATGTATAGAAATATACGATTAATGTTAATACGCGACGTATAAAATAGGTATACATTATGAGTGGAATGTTAAGATAACGTCACCCGTCTATTATTATTATTATTATTATTATTATTATTATTATTATTATTATTATATTTTTGGTTGCTAAATTAATATCCTTGTGTTTGTGATAATATCACCGCCTCTTATCCTACAAAAGTGTTTTTTGTTTGTTTTAACGAGAAACTAATAATTTAAGATGAGGCATTGACGTGTGAAAAACAAAAACCCAAATCCAACACGAAAACTATAACATGGCATTATATAAACACTTTACGAGCATTATTTATGATATTAGATGTTACACGTCTAATTTCTGAAAACCAATGCCTCAAGATCAGGTACATCAATATATTATATAAAATACTAGGTTATTTCCCAGTGTAATACACGGATTAAATATAAAATATAAAATATTTATTATAAAACTTTAGAAATTATAAAATAATATTTTAAAACGATAATTAAAATTTTCAATAACTAAAAAAATGTTACTTTACATTCTAAATTGCAACAATAAAGATATTTAAACGAACTGATTTTAAAATTTCAATTGCTTTTGTATCAAATCCTAATTGTTAAGCAAAACAAGAAAATAATGTATAATTTCTATCATTATTAAAGTGAAATAACTCAATTTGAAAATATCATTAAACATAAAGAAATAAAAATATAATTTTTTCTATCATTTTTATAAATCTTGGTTTTTGAAAGAATGATATTTTAAACATTTCGTTTTAAGAAACATCATTTGTTATAAAAGTCCAATTATTTAAAAACTTTGATTTATCGTAAATCTTATATAATTTTTTTTATGAAACCTTGTTTTTATAAAACTTTTATTTTCTAAAATACCATTTTATAATACTTCATATTTTTTTAAAAAATTGATTTTTAGAAAAATTATATTTTATAAACTGTTTTTAAAGTTTGTTTTTTAATAAAAATAATTGATTTTTAAACTATCAAAAACTATTTTCTAGTATAAAAGGAAAATCATATTAGTAGTCATTAATATTATTTTTATTTAATAAAGAGATAATATAATTATTTAATAGGAGAGATAATATAATTATTTAATTAAAAAGATAATTAATTAGAATTATAAGAAAGTGCCAAGTGGTAATAAGAACATGAGAAAGTGACAAGTGGCAAAAGTTATTTTTGTTTATTATAATAGAGATTATAAAATTCAATTATGTTGTTAGACGGTAAAACACTTAAATTAAAAAATAAAAAAACTTTTAAAATGGTATTTGAGATTTAACAAGAAAAGTTATTGTGTACTTACGATTGAAGGATTCTAATAAACTATGAGTGTTGTGACATTACAAGGATAAAATATTGTTATATAAATTACAAATGAATGGATTAAATATCTAAAACATATTTTACACCTAAAATTTATTTTATCATTAGAAAAAGTATTATTGAAAAAGTATTTTTCACGTCTAAAATGCCATACGAATAAGGACGACAACACCTATTGCAACCCAATTTAAATGAGTTTAAGTTTTATTAAAAAAAAAAACTTTACAAACTAATATTGTTAAAAAAAATAACATTAATAGTATAAAATGTATACTATAAAGAGTAGAGGGATCATGTTAAAACATAAACAAACAGAACAAGTTAAAGCTAAAAGAATGTGGTAGAAAAATATTATTAAGGGTCGCAACAATCAAACTTGTAACCTATCATATAAAAAACCGTGCATAAACCACTTTAGCTAAGTTTTTGTTGTTACTAAGTGGAATGGTTAGCGTAGCCGAAAAAATAGAGCTCAACATGAATTGAACATGTGTCCTCCAATATAGTACAATCACACGCTAAATGGTTCACGAGCTTGAGTTTTGTTGTTTTATACTTAAGAGCTTGAACTTGATGTAAAAGTTGTCGACGACGTAACTTATCGACACTTGTAAATGCGTGTATATATAATTTGTCAATTTAGTTTTGATTGTATTCAGATTCCAAATACGTATCCCAAATGTTGGTGAGTTTGTACTCAACTTGAACGAAGTCTATTCCATGTCAAATTATCAGATTGTATCTCAAACTCATCTATCACCGGTTACCCATCTGTTTAATGGGTGTTACCTTTGTGGCATATGTCAATAATTTAAACTTAGTCAATAGGATTTCTATTATCTAAAATATTATTTTAAACTCATAGCATAACCGGTTTAAAATATAAAATATCAAATCAATAATTCAATCATGTTCAGAATTTTAATACTATACTTTTAAAAATTAAAAAAATCATTATTTTTTAAGATTATATAATATATAAATATGATTTCGATACGAGTAAACGAGTTTGGATAATCAAGTGAGTATCATTAAAAACAATGCCTTTCACAAGCTTATAAAAATTTTATAACTATACAAACTCATCCAAATGTTTAAAATTTCTCAATCCGGTTCTTTTGTCATCCACGTCCATAACCACTAGAGCAAATCATAAAATTTGAGTTTTTTTCACAAAAGAATGTTGTTTACCAAAATTAATGATTTTAAAAATATTTACTAAAATATGTGTTTTTTCATTTATTTCTATATTTTTAGCTAATTTATAATATTTTTTTAATTCAATCAATATATTTCTATTTTTATAACTTATTACAATACTTTTTATTTTATTTTTTCAAACCATGTTAAATACAACAAAAAGAATTGCCTAATATATTTCAAAAATGAAACTAGAAGTAAAAAAACAACCTAAACAAACAAAAAAAAACTTGACTGTCGCAATATCAAATGCAAACTAAAATAAAAACATTTAATAAAATCGACTTGAAAAGCTATGAAAGTATTAATATCAATTATAAAATTAAAGAAATATGAAAACAACTCTATAAATTTAGGCATTTGTTTTCTCTTTTGATAAATAATTTTTCTACCAATATTATTTTAGAAGAAAAAAAAAACTCCATCAAATTGGTTGGTCTATTAAAACGTTAGATCGTCCGTAATGCATCCCCAGCTGGCCGGGCGGGGTTGCTTTATTCAGCAGCACCTAACGGGCACACCACCCCTCCCCTGCCCCCCTCTGGCGGGGTCAAAAAATGGAACCTGGCGGCCCCTGCTCTCTCTGTTCTCCCCTCTCTCATACACTGCTTTCTTCTCTCTCACAACAGAGAATGTTTTTTCGGTAAAGTGACCACTGTGAGTTTTAAGGTTTTCAGTAACGTGGTAATGTGACAGAAAATTTCGATAGAGTGAGATTTGAGCAGGGTGAGTACTAAGGATTCTATTATAAGTTACAAGTGATCCTCATCACCTCTCAATTATTTTATTTTAAGATAACATATTCGATCATTTGATGTGTTCTGACAGTTTGGTCCTACGGGAATGTTATAATCAGCTTTTACCCAACTAAGGGCCACTTCCATGTGCCGCCTCTGTAAATTCAAAACTTTAATAAGTTGAAGGCTACCTTCTCGTACCACAGATTTTCTTTATTTTTGCTTACAATATAATAAACTTATAAGTTTTAACAAACACATGTTACATTCTGATTAATTTTAAAAATGTTTTTTTATCTCTCTTTTAATACATACTATTAATTTTTATTAATTAAATTATATAATTAAATATTTAAAAAATATAATATTTTTATTCAAATAATTTACTAATTTATTAAAATTTAATAAACAGTAAGAATAATTCAATTATATATTATCCTAAATATAGTTTTATATTTATTAAATATTTATTAGTATTTAATGTTAATAATGAACTATATTTTCTATTATTTAACACGTGTAATACATGGGTAGTTAAGCTACTACATATGTGTGTGTGTTTGTTATGTTTGCCAAAAATATAACTTATTGACTTGTTATTTTGGTACGTACCAATTTCTTTATCCAACTTCCATAACGAACGATATGATGATTCGGTTATTTAAATACTTATTTTTACGAATTAGCCAGATTTAAGTAAATAACTACAGTAACCAAACCTACTACGTATGACAAGCATCGTGTAAAGGCTTTTTAAAAATCGAATGTTATATTCATTAAAACTATTATTATATCAAGAAATTGTGTTTTGCTTTTATAAGCGTTGAAAGTCAAACGCAAAGTCCAATTTGTTATACTCTGATGATCCATGGTTTGCATTAATATAAAATAACCAGTGGTTGATAGGCATCAGCATCATGTAAAGCCATTTTTAATCTATTATATTATATTATACATATGATAATTCATCGACTCCTTTAATATAATTATATAACTTTATACAATAAATCATTTCTTTATTTTTAAATACTAGGTCAGAAACATATTTACTATATAGTTTAATGAAATGTTTTATAAGATATTTTTTTAAAGGGAGAATTTCATATATATCCTTGCAAACTTATTAAATATCATATATATCCAAATCAAAATTTTAATATCAAATATATCCTTCTTTAATATCTAAAATATCATATTTATCCTTATTAATATATTTCACTAAAAATTATTTCTGTATATTACCATTTTACCCTTAAATTCCATTATATCAAATGTATCCTTCTCAAAAAGCTAAAATTATTATAAATACTCATTTTAATATATTATATTTACTTGTTTCTCATACTATCTTTGTATTTTTTTATTTCTTTTATTTTTTTTATTTTAAAGAAAATGTATATTTTTGCTCTAATTTACGTTTTTACTTTGACTCAAAACACAACATCAACTTCAAATTGTCAACAATAACAAATTAAAATAGTTGCACTAAATGCAAAAAAAAAAAATCGTTCAGATACGAAGCAACAATTATTAAAAATGAAAAAAAATCCCAACAATTTGACATGAACAAGTTATTTTCGGGAGTATTTTTTTCCCATTCCTCGTCCTCTTTTACTAGTTGATGTTTCAGATTGAGTAAATTCTTGAGATGATGGGTTCTTGCATGTTCTTGCATGGTGTCCGTACTCACAACAGCGTGGACATTTGTGTCTTTTTTTTGGCTCATCATGTGATAAAATTCTATTTTTTCTTGGTCTTCCAGGCGGACGTTTAATGGTAGGTGGGTATATCTTCTCTCCTGTATCTATGTGCACCCACTGATCCTTTGTAGGCATAGGAGCAACTTCCAAAGCATAAGCTGCTTTAAGTTTCTCAATGGTGAAATATGAATCAACATATTTGTCCCAATTTATATCTCTAATGAAAGCAATAAAAGCTACCGCGTGCACACATGGAAGACCTTTGACTTGCCAAACCCGACAAGAGCATTTCCGCACATCAAGTAACACCTCCCAACGTTTTCCATGCATTTCACCTCAGCTCGATTTTCACCACTTCTACAAATTTCATATTCACCCAAGTTCTACAAACAACAAGAAATGATATTAGTAAATTTAAAGTTGTTATCTTTAATACAAATTTCGAACATTACACTTGTCTTAAAGATTTTGTTGAGATAATTCTTAGCATTAGGTACTAAATTGCCCTTCAACTTTTGTAGATTCCTCCTTTTCTTATCAAATCGTATCATAATCTTTTCTCTAATAGAATCCAGGAGATCAAGTACGGGTTGATAACGCAATTCACCTATCCAAGAATTAAAAGCTTCAGAAATATTGTTAGTAATGTAATCGCACTTTGCTGTTGTCCCAAACTTGCATCGACTCCATATCCTTTTATGATTCTCACAAATGTATGTAAACGCTTCTTTACGTGCTCCAGCAATCTCATTTAACAGTCTTTCATGCTCAGTAATACTATAGGTCCTTGCAGCTCGCCATAAACTTTTACTAAAGAACTCACCACGAAAATGTTTCTTGAAATTGCTATACAAGTGTCTAATGCATTCTCTGTGTTCAGCTGTAGGATAAACTTGTGTTATAGCTACTTCTAAACCTTTTTGCATGTCTGATGAGATAACAAGACCATTCGGCATGCCGATTGCTTTTTTAAGCAACTCAAGAAACCAAATCCATGAATTTTTGTTTTCTGATTCAAGTATACCGTATGCTACTGGAAAAATGGAATTATTACCATCTACACTTGTTGCAGCTACTAGTACCCCATTAAACTTTCCTTTCAGATGACAAGCATCAAGAGCAATGTAAGGGTGGGTATATCTTCTCTCCTGTATCTATGTGCACCCACTGATCCTTTGTAGGCATAGGAGCAACTTCCAAAGCATAAGCTGCTTTAAGTTTCTCAATGGTGAAATATGAATCAACATATTTGTCCCAATTTATATCTCTAATGAAAGCAATAAAAGCTACCGCGTGCACACATGGAAGACCTTTGACTTGCCAAACCCGACAAGAGCATTTCCGCACATCAAGTAACACCTCCCAACGTTTTCCATGCATTTCACCTCAGCTCGATTTTCACCACTTCTACAAATTTCATATTCACCCAAGTTCTACAAACAACAAGAAATGATATTAGTAAATTTAAAGTTGTTATCTTTAATACAAATTTCGAACATTACACTTGTCTTAAAGATTTTGTTGAGATAATTCTTAGCATTAGGTACTAAATTGCCCTTCAACTTTTGTAGATTCCTCCTTTTCTTATCAAATCGTATCATAATCTTTTCTCTAATAGAATCCAGGAGATCAAGTACGGGTTGATAACGCAATTCACCTATCCAAGAATTAAAAGCTTCAGAAATATTGTTAGTAATGTAATCGCACTTTGCTGTTGTCCCAAACTTGCATCGACTCCATATCCTTTTATGATTCTCACAAATGTATGTAAACGCTTCTTTACGTGCTCCAGCAATCTCATTTAACAGTCTTTCATGCTCAGTAATACTATAGGTCCTTGCAGCTCGCCATAAACTTTTACTAAAGAACTCACCACGAAAATGTTTCTTGAAATTGCTATACAAGTGTCTAATGCATTCTCTGTGTTCAGCTGTAGGATAAACTTGTGTTATAGCTACTTCTAAACCTTTTTGCATGTCTGATGAGATAACAAGACCATTCGGCATGCCGATTGCTTTTTTAAGCAACTCAAGAAACCAAATCCATGAATTTTTGTTTTCTGATTCAAGTATACCGTATGCTACTGGAAAAATGGAATTATTACCATCTACACTTGTTGCAGCTACTAGTACCCCATTAAACTTTCCTTTCAGATGACAAGCATCAAGAGCAATGTAAGGGCGACAACCATCCAGAAACCCTTTGGAGCAAGCTATTAGTGATATAAAAAAGCGTAAAAATTGTTTCTTGTTTCCATTTGTCTCATAGTTAATATCAACAACACTTCCTGGGTTTCTGTTTAGTAGTTCTTCTTTGAAATCATTCATCTTCATGAACGAGTCTTCCCATTTTCCATACATATCATTGTAAGCTTGTTCTTTCCCTCTATAAACTTTAAGGTATGATACGTCAACGTTGTAGTTCTTCATAACCCATTTTCTAAGGTCTGTAACAGAGACATCCCCATCAGATTTTAGCTTGTCAGTAACTACACTAGCAATCCACCCTTGAGTTGCAAGCTTATTACCACCCTTGTTGCTTCGAGTGCAAGAATGTGCTTCTACAAATTTTTTTACCTACACAAATATAATGTGAACCAAATTACTACAATTGATTTTCAAGAAAAAAAATAATCTTAATAAAAAACTATAAACTTACTTCAAAAGTAACACCATCTTGTGTGATAGAAGCATGAATTCTCCAGTTGCACTCTAAGTGTGCACACCTTGCTGTGAATCGTTTCAGGTCACTTTTCACAATGAAATACTCAAATTCATTCACAAGTGCATAATGGTTTATAGCTCTTCTAAATTGGATCACATTTTGAAATTTTTTGAGTTTACTTTCATGATTGGGCTTTTTTTGACATGTGAAG
Organism: Mikania micrantha; assembly: GCA_009363875.1. Lineage (NCBI taxonomy): Eukaryota > Viridiplantae > Streptophyta > Magnoliopsida > Asterales > Asteraceae > Mikania > Mikania micrantha. The sequence goes on along the minus strand of CM018688.1, from coordinate 2,558,475 downwards.
AAGCTTCCCCTTCGTCCTTCTCTGACTCAATTTCATTATCAATATCATAATAGCTATGATAACTTTCATCGCTAAGAGAATATTCTGATTCTTCCTCACCATTTAGTTCATCTATAACTTCATCTTGAATACTGAACAAGATATTAAATTCTCATGAAAATTACTTTAGGTGCACAAGATATTAAATCCTCAAAAAAATAAAAATGTTTATACCTTTGTTCTTTTGCCTGGGTGTCAATGTTATTTTTTGTCGACACATAAATAATTAACTCTTTCTCCATCTCGTACATACTAAGCATTGACTCAAAATTCTCATTAGAATCAAGGTTAATAAAAGTCTGCTCTCTTGCAAATTTGTCAACAAAACAAGTTGAGAAGATGAGATCCCTATTTGACGGATAATGATTCCTAACTTCTACAAGTAAATCTTCCAAGTTGTACGTGAATGCGTCTATGTAAATACATTTTTGAAAGCCAAAACAATATCGTTTCCTAGTTGAATTCTTAGCTAAGCGAAAGTAGCCACCGTATTTTAGTTTTAGCTTATATTTTGAAGATACCGACCTGCAAAAAGTTTATTCCAACTTTAGACTTTATGTATCACAACCCAATATTAGAACATAAAAAATAGAAAATTATTCACGTACTCAAGTCTAGGTGATTGAACCATAAACTCCCATGTTGGTGTAAAAGAGTTATTTTCAGTCTCGTTCATCTTAGATAATCAAAAACAACAACGAAGTAAACAATAAAAATTGAGAATCTAATCAAATAATGGATAATATATATATATATATATATATATATGTATGTATGTATATAAAGCGTACAACAATTAGAAATTACGTAAGTAATCATTACAATGAATATTGGATGGAGAGTCACGTGAATAAATGTAGACAAACAGGAAACTTTAAAATCCAACAACGAAGTAAACAATAAAAATTGAGCATCTAATCAAATAATGGATAATATATATATATATATATATATATGTGTGTGTGTGTGTGTGTATGTATGTATATAAAGCGTACAACAATTAGAAATTACGTAAGTAATCATTACAATGAATATTGGATGGAGACTCACGTGAATAAATGTAGACAAACAGGAAACTTTAAAATCCTTATTCTTGCGCCGACTGAAACGAGAGAGAATGTGCAGGCTGGATTGAAGATGACCTACAACAATTAAGTGAATTAAAATAATAGCCTAATTCTAAAAAGGGTAAAGTTGTCATTAAGTTAAAATTTATTTGAGAAGGATATATCTGATATTAAAATTTTGATTTGGGTATATGTGATATTTAACAAGATTAGAGGGATATATATGAAATTCTCCCTTTTTTAAATGATGTATCATATATTTTTAAAGACATTTTATAAAAAAATAAGAAGAAATCATATTATTTGCCAAAGTTAAAGAAAATTATTATTGTTTAAAAAAAGAGAAATTATTTAATAGAATAAAGATAAACAAAAAAAGTCAACATTTAAATGACATATTAAACTCACATGTGTGTATACTATGGTTTCTAAAAGAAATCCCCCCTTTTCGCCACTAGACTTCCCAATCGAAATAAAAACCGAGCGTTATTTTTTTCTTTATAAGACAAGTTGAATTTTATATTTATTTTATATTCATTCAAGGATTTTTAAATAACTTCTCTTTTTCGTTAACTGAAGTCAGTGATTACTTCTTTTATTTGTTGTATATCAAATTAAACAGAATATTTATAAAATGTTGATTTGAGACCAACTGAGCATCACTGGTTTAAAGGATCTTGAGAAAATATTTTGTTAAGACTGTCAGTATTTAAATATTTGTTATGTTTTTTTTAAATAAATTTTGTCGGCGTTTTTTATAAATGATGTAACACAACTGTTCAGGTCTGAAAGAATGAATTACGTCTGTGTTATATTGTTTACAAATTATTTTTTTAAACATTTAATCGGCGCTTTTTTATATTTTTTTATAAAAATGTCCCTAATAATTTTACAAATCTATATAAAAAAGCTTTCTCACATAAGGTTTTAAAGTTTTTTCAACTCATAGAGGTTTTCAACTTAAACTTCCCCTTTATATATAATTACTATTCATTTTTCATGAACTTTAATGTTTGTACAATAAAGATGAGTTTTAAACCATGTAGGCATGAACATGGCTAGCTTAACCTTTTATTTTTAAGACCTAAAGTAAACGTTGACATTTTCGTTTTTTCCTAGATATTATTATTGGTCTTTCACCTTTATTCTACCTAACTATAAAAAATATTAACTAAACAAATCAGATAATTTAACCCTATTAATCATAAATTTTTACATTTCAAGATAGTAAACAAATTATAATTTCTTAACATGTCTTACTAGCTCAGATAATCTTATTTTATTTTACCAAACAAACTTACAAAGGCAAACATAAAAAAAAAAAATTACAAAAAGATAAAGTTCTTATATTTTTTATTCATAAATCCCAATACCCTCTTGAATCATCATGGGTATAAAAAAAGAGCACATCATGGCATTTGGTCTAATCCATCCAAATAGGACCTACAAGAGGCTTCCATTTCAAGCATACGCGACACAAAAAATTGGACTAGATTCAAATGTTAAATCACTTTTTTTCTTTATTATACAAAGAAAAAAAAACATATGGTGGTATCTTTACTTGTTTAAAATGAAAGAATACAAATATCTTATTTAGATTCTTATAATATGAGATATTTTATATAGAGTGATGTTTAAATAAAAAATCACTTTTACCTAAAAGAATACAAAAAAATAAATTATTTGCAAATAACATCTTATATTAATTTTTTTCAAGATATCTTTATCTTTGAATGTTTATAACTTTTTAATATGACATTTTTAAAAAAAGTTTATACAAAAAACCGAGTAATTTTTATTTTCATAATGATTATATTATTTATATATAAAAAATATAACAGATAAAAACATAACATATAAATATATAACACATAAAATACTATATATCAAATTACTGAACAAAAAATACAACAAAAAATATATAATTCAGAAAAATATAATACAGAAAAATATGGTATGACATATTAATGGAATTATTTTTTCTAAAAGGAATATCAATTTCTATACTTAATTTTTTTAAAAAAAAACACTTTCGAATTTAAAGTATGATCTTTTTAAATAATGTCATATAAAAAAAATACTAACATTTAAAAAGATAAGCTAATTTGATAAAATTAAAAGAATATCTTTCATCTATAATACACTTTCACTCTTTTCTTTATTTATTTTTCCTTCTCATCTGCTAATACTGTTTTTTTTTTTAAAAAAAATAAATAATATTCAGTTTTCTAGATCCACCAGTGTTTCCTGATGTCTTTGAGCCCATCCCAATTGAAGCAAGATGTGGATGAGTGGATCCATGCCTCCTTCTCCTTCATGTATATTATCTTCTAATCCATATTACAAAGGAGCCTTGCTTGCAAGCAATAACCTTCATTTCATTTTACTCACTATAAATATAAATATAAGAGACATTTACATATGTGACCTTCCTAAATATAATATTACACATGCTCCTCCTCATTTTAATCTTGATTCTATGCTTAATAAATATGTATGTAATTAATATAATCACCTACCATAATTATTAGGATAAAATCAAATAAGAAGAAATTTTTGCATAAGAAAAGCAAGAACTAATAAGTGTTTGACATGCGACATGTTAAAAAATATATAAACAAAAATCCAGGATTAAAAAAATCCACTACAAAAAAAGGTAAAATCCAGTAAAAAAATCAAAAATTTAGTATAAAAAATCTAGTAAAAAACAAAAATCCATACAAGAAAATATAAAACAAAAAAAATAGTATAAAAAATAAAAATATAGGACAAAAAAAAAAGATTATGTACTCCTTTTTGTATCATATCACATGTCAAAGCCTATTCAAAAAGCTATTCTTATTTTATCATTCCTCTATAATTATAACTAGTGATGTTGTCCGCCGCACGTTGCGGCAGCACCTTACGTATTATATTTTACTTAACTTCTGAATAAATTTCACGTTGAAACTTAGACCAACTGAAAACGTACATAAAATAAGCACGAAAATGTTTTTATTTGACCCGAGTCGTTTCCAAAAAAAAGTTTACATATCGAAATGAGAATTAACTCCTTTTATACCGACACGTAATGGGTATGATCAAAACTTTAGAAACATTGATGGTCAAAATGATATTTAATTTTTTTTTTGAAATTTGATGAGTGAAAGTGTCAACCCTGACTTCAGAGATGGAACAATTAAGAAACAAAAATAGTAAATCAAAAACTTTAGAAAGTCGAGGGGTTGCGAAGTTGAGTGTTGAGTTGATGGAACTTTTAACCCACAAGAAAACATTTTACCGAGGAGATTTACACGAATAAGCAATTAAATTAGATAAATTTGCATTGAAACACTAAGTCGTTATATAGGATTTTAGCAAGATTAATGGTAGATTAATTAATCGTTTGGGTTTGCTGTCGAATGATCTACAAACCGGTTCAGCGTAGCGAGACGTCGCAACTCAGTTCGATGTCATGTTGGATCAACTCAAGCGAGCACTGGAATCGGTGACCGGCGACGGAAGACGGTGTGTTAGTGAGTGATTGAAGAGTAGAGAAGGTACAATAGTCGGAGGACGGTGGGTCTTTGGTGTCGATCTTGACAAAAAACAGATGGGGGCTATAGGATTGAAAGTAAGGATGCTCAAAGGTGTTGTACTCTTATGTACATAAAGGAATAGTAAATACGTGAGGGGGTAAATTACTCTTTTTAATATATACTCTAATTAGATAATTGTAATGAGGCAAATATTACTTTTTCACATTTCTCATGTACGAGTCATCTTCTACTCTTTTTTTCCCTTCATTCTTTTTATTTTATATAATTAATATTTCTTTTATTTAATTCTCTATTTCCTTATTTTAATTTTGACCATTTACTATTTCTTTATTTAGTTTTTAACTTTTTGTATTGCACAAGTTTCTAGCATATAATAAGGTCATGTGTAACCATCACTTCTCTTCACTTTATGTACACGACATATAAACAACTATTCTTATTACTCACAAGTCACATACACATGTGTAATCATCACCCATTTTTCACCCACCATCACCATCACCATCACCATCACATACACACTTCACACTGTGACCTTGGTCACATGTGGTGGTCATACGCGGTTCATGTCTGGTGTGTAGGAGGGAACGACGCGACAAAGGGTGTCATATAAAATGATATTTGTTAGAATAAAACTATCCATAATAAGGTTTTTGAAACTTTTTATTTCAAATTGAAAAAAAATGATAAAACTTGTTTTAGCAACTCTAAAGTTATGAATTTAGAAGAGCCATGAACTTAAATTGAGAAGTTCAATAACGGTCAAAAACATCTTATTAAAGTTTTAAAAATCACAAACTACAATTATGTAACCAAATGGTTACCCATTTTACTTATTCATAAGAGGTCTTGGATTTAAATCTATGACAAGGTATATTTACTGAGACTAAATCAGGAAGTTTACCTAATTATGAATTCGTCCTAAGATAGGCTTAAGCATACAACTTAGAGCATCAAATCTGAAGGGATGGTTCAAATCCCGTTTTGGATGTTGTACCAAAAAGTAAAAAAAAAAAAACAAGTATGTTTATCTAAACACCCGAATTCTATTATTGATTGTCAAAAGTGTCAAGTGTGCAATTATATATTTCTTTTCATTTTAAATGGAGTGGAATTCTCTAAATTAATGATATATATAAGATATATTCTTTTATGATAAGTTTGTTTATCCAGAAAATGGCAAATTAATTCTTGATTAAATATTTTGCTATTGAATTCTACAAAACCTGTATTCAAGTTGAAATGTAAAAACCAATCTATCCAACACGAAGCTACGATTTACGAAATCAGGTAACTTAACAATGTGCCGTTCAAAAAAAAAACACAACTTAACAAGGTTTAAGTGAGGCTCCATGATTTAACCGCAAAGAGGTTATAATGATTACCAGAAGAATATATATGCACATCTCGAATGTCGCTTTTTTGATTCTAATGTTTTCCCTAAACTTGGGTGGTTATTAGACCATGTGTAGTGGTAAATCTCCCATCACTCCACATAAGCGCACTTAAGCACTACGTATACAACTAACACCATCATCCCATTATCACTTCACATCATCATCACATGTGTTATCATTACCTCCTCATCAACCCCTTATTATCCCTCCTTTTTTCCCCTTTCTTCTCCATGATCAGGCTCAAGTATGTGCCACTCACGCCCCTGTGTAATGGGGGAGCGTCAAGGGGGCGTGACCGGCCCCTCTCACGCCACCATCACACTTCATTACACATAGTCTTAGTGTGCGCAAGTCACGGTCTGACTTGGTACACAAATCTCAGGCTAGTCGGTTAACAGTCAGTACCGTTCAAACCCCTTGGTTCCAACTAAAACCCGCTTAGCCGTTTATGATTTAAAAGTAAAAACCTAGTTTTTTAAGGATGCATTGCAAAAGCCCAAGTAAGACGTCATTCTTCTTTAATTCAATTCTTCTGTTAATATACAGCTTCGGTTTCTTCGGTTCATAAAGTTTAAGATCAAGTCTCACTATCTATCTTCTCCGCTTCATCATCTTCTCATTGGCGAATACAGAACACTGATTCTTGGATTCATCTTCTGTACGTGTATGCTTTAGTATGTATATCTATGTATGCTTCCGTGTTTTAGTGTAATGTAGGTTAGGTTTTAGTTTCCTATCAACTTGTTCCGACCTGAGATAATCAGTTTTTTTTGCGACAGAATACTGACCCACCAAACCCATAACCACCCAAACTGACCCTATAGTTAGCTGCATGGTTCCCGTCAATCAGTTTCTGGGCAGTTCCTGCCCAGGTCAGAACATTTCTAACTAGTTACTCCAGTCCTAGTCATCAATCTCAAGTAAAAAACAAAAAGAACTACATGTTAAAGCCAAGCCAGATTAACCTGAATTGGTTTGATCTTGAACTAAATATTAGTTTGGTTGCAGAACATATATTTAAAATGATGTTCTGGTTTGAAAAAAAAAATGTTTCCAAACCAGCCTGGATCTTACAAAAAATGAAAATTTGATCAAAAACAAAAGAAAATACAAAAACTGGAAAAGAGTTGCATAACTAATAAGTATTAACTACTGTGTGACTCTATCATAAAATGATTTAACATGAACAACAGATACATACCTCTGGTTCTTCACCAAGGAGTCAAAGTTCAATGTATTTTAGGGAAGAAGAAAAAAAAAGGTTCCTGACTTACAAGATCAGTACTCAGAGACAAAGAAGATGATGTAATCAAGCAGCAAAACACACTTGCACAACTATTTTTCCCCTTCTCCTCCTAATTAGGTGTTTTAATATAATCATATATTAATGATCCTACAGTTGTGATGTGATTTCTTATCAACTTGAGTTATTTTTCATGATTGATTTCATATCTTGAGAAAGAACAAGAATATTACTAGCAAAATGAGCTGAAGATGGAACCCGCCAGCAGGCAGCATGGAGACATCAGCCCAAAAGCACATCATGGTTTGTGGACCTTGAAGCCAAAGATCTTAGGAATGTAGTCTTGTGATGCCTTCTGTGGTTTGATCTGCCCGTATGTCATCAGGAACAAGTGAGGAAATGTTGACCCAAAATAGGCTCCGTCAAGATCTAGATGCTGTTAAAGAAATGTTGTGGGGCCCACATACAGAAAACTATAACAAGTGCCTTTCTGTTCCAAGAAATACGCCCACTTCAGATTTTCAAAGTTATTTTTGAATTCAATATAACCCACAAAAAATATCTTGGTTCCAAAGCTCCAAATCTATTTTTTTAATCTCCTCTTTCCAAAAAAAAAAAGCATTTCGACTTCACATAGTTTAATAAAAAGAGCAAATAGCAAAAAAAAATGCAATTTTACATTAGTTATGCATGCAGCATGCGTTTAAATGATCACCAAATATAACTTCAATAAGACAAAATTAGCAAACCATTGAATAGCACAATCTGATCAATATTTTGTAATAATTGTCAAAGAATAAAAAAGTGAATTTAAAATAAAATTTCCCAAAACAAAAACTCTGTAATTTTTGCCAAACCTGACATGGTAAGATGTTTGCACTTTTTGTAGATAGATTGTGACATTCATTTTAGTCTCATGTTTTCTTTGTTTAAGCTAATTTTCTTTTTACGCTCCATTTTGCGGTGCACGCATATAATGTATATATGTGTGGGCCCTTAAAGAGCAAAAGTAAAAGTGCACTAATTTTAACGTTATTTTAGTTATTTGTGAAAATAACGTTAAAATCATCGGGATGATCAACTTCAAATGATAACTTTGAGCCGGGGACTCTTTCGGAGCAGCCTCTCTATCCCAATTGGGATATGTGTAAGGTTTGTATCTATCCTTTCCCCCCTGACCCTACTGAAAAGTGGGAATATACTGGGTAAGGTTGTTGTTAAGTTAATTTTCTTTTTACCAGTTCAAACATTAGAAAGTAAACAGCTTACCATAACAAAAGTCACATGTGGATAAACTGTAACAAAAAAAGGATACTATCTTGAAACCTGGATTGAGGGGTATAGATATCTTCGCATTTTGGACAGAATATTTTTACATTGCTTTGACGTGAAACATCTGATTGACCAACAGGAAGACAGGGTTGACCACAGCAGTAAACTCTTGGGCATCTTCCAAATTCTGCATTCTTGTACTTTTCAAGCTGTTGAAAGGATTATTTGCTCCAATTTTAATCTTCAAAGGAAGTATTACTTTACTAATGTGAGAGTGAAGAAAAAATTCTTACCATGGCAAGCAATCCTTTGGTTGTTAAGATATAACGTACATGAATTAGACCATAAAGCATCTCCGCTGCTGATTCAATTATTTCATTTTGTTCTTCTGAGAACATATCACCTGCATATAATAAACCAAGTCAAGTTGCATATTCAATATAGATGCAAAGATGTGCCGAGCATCATCTTAAATTGCATGAAAACATGATAGGATACAAACAATTTAGGATCATTGATAATATGACATGAAGGACATAAAGTGCTAAAGATGGGAACATCAGATAAGAAAAGAGAAGCAAATTTTGTAGGCAGCATTAAAACACCTTATTAGTATCTTTAATATCATTCAGAAAATAATACCCCCTTTCCACCCACTTACTAACCTAACTTACAGAAATCCATTTATACCCTTCACCAATAAATTTCATAATCAAGCGTTTCAACATGCAAGGATTACCCTCCTCAAAGCATAATTACTTACCTACTTTGTAATATCATTCTTGTCTCAGCATATATATTGCTAATTGAAAAGTGCTGTTTTTATTGTTTGTACAAAAAATCATAGTTATTAAAAGGGAGCGCCTTGAGCGCCTAGGCGCCACAGTTTTGATAATTAGGAAAGTCAGGCGCCACTTGGAAACTTGTTTTTTTTTTAATTTATGAAAAATATATAAATTAATTATAAGTTAACATAATTAAGAAAGTCATGCGCCACTTTGGTTATGAAGAAATATAATCTATTATTTTATTAACTTTCAAGTTTAAACTTTTTTGGTTTTGAGGGATTTTTTCATTTGGGATGATTTTGCTATTTGAAATTTTGAACATTGTGTTTGGTTAGTGAGAACTTTTTGGATTTCTAGTCTTATTTTTTATTTTATAAATTATTTTAGAATATTTTTGGAAAGGGCGCTTTTTTTTTTCTCAGGCCCCCGCTTTTTTGGCGCTTAACGCCTAGGCCCTAGGCTGGGACCAATCGCCTTGAGGGCGCCTTACGCATTTGATAACTATGCAAAAAATGCAATGGTTAACTTGGTATGTAGTTTAATTGGAGCTTTTGACTAATGATGAAATCCATAAAATCACCTTAATAAAACAAACATTGAGAAATGCTGCAAATTTCTTTTGGAAATTATCTTCAAAATTGAAACTCGATCTCGTTAATATTTTGTAATGGTTGCAACAAAATTGGTCCAGAATATTAGTAATAGAGATGCTGCAATTTCTTTTGTATATACGTAAAACAAAATATATCAAAATACAACAGTTTGCATATCAGCTTAGCTTTACCTTACTCAATTCAATCAATTCACCTTACTCAATTCAATCAATTAGATAGGTTAACTATTTTGGTACAATCATAGTGCATTGTCTGTTTCTGTCTTCTCATAAATTGATTACATTACTTGCTCTTTCCAAAGCTGTTCAGTGTCAATATTTTCTTAGGTTTAGTATTTAATAATTTTCCCCTAGGCTTAATTAGTCATTTCAAAGAAACAACTGTCCTTGATGGCTTTATTCATACTTCCCTTGGTCTCTCAAATACAAGTCAGGGTGTGTTTAGAGAGCTATTAAAGTTTTTTTCTTGGTTTGTTGGTTCCAGATATCTAGAATAATCCTTTTTTACAGATAAACAATACTTGATTGAGAGAATTTCCACGATAGGATCAAAACAAGAATCACAAATCAATGCTACATAAAGAAATATATTATAAGACCTTGTGTCACAATCATTGTTTTAGAAATCGCTTGTAGCTAGTCAAGCGGTAGGGTAAGGACTAAAGATTAACCATATTGGAATTTGTATATGTAACTTTACAAAAATATATATATAATTTTTATAAAAATGTTTAGTTTTATATAATATACAGGGATTCGCCAAAATTCCGGCAACCTTTGATTAGTGGAATTTCATCTCACCTCCCATACCCCACTAATTAATGAGACTTTACTGGGTATGTTTGTTTATTAGTTCGCTGCAATTTCAAACATTGCTGGAATTTGGCCATAACTTGACACATTTTTAGGCAGACCGATTAGCCAAAATTGAAGTGATGGTCAACCACCTAGTGCCTAGTCTACTTTTTACAACACATGTTACAATAGTACATAAAGATTTCCCTACTCAACAAACAATCTATAAAACCAGTAAAAATGACCTTAAAACACGCAAGCGGTGACTGGGAGAAAACCATTTTCCAAAAGAATTAAAGTAGGTGGACACAAAATTATTTTATTTTATCGTGTCTTTAGCTAGCACTCCACAACAAAAGCCACAAAAAAAAAAGTTGTTCTCTTACTTGTTAATAATTTCGAAAGAAAACTTGTGTGATTAAACATGACAGAACAACTAGTAGAAGCAGAATTGCATGTAATATGAAAAAAACATGATAGGCATTTGTATCATGAATTTCAAGACATTAGTAGTAAAGGTTACACACCAGAACTAAGAGTCTAAGAGAGAAAAATTTTACCATGAGAGGACTCAACATCCAGAATCAAATCAAGAGCATAATCATAATAAGGAACTTGACTGCTCAAACCACAAAGATTAAAGTCATCTTGGATGTAATTCTCATCAACTTCACAGAAAAATTCATTTCCACGCAGACTGCAAAACCATGATATCCAAGATGTGTCCTCTCCATCAGAACCACTAACATCTGATTCTTCACTGTCTGTTTCAGATTCCTCTACTATGTTTCCCTCCCCTGCACGTGAAATAAAAAATATTTAACAAACTAATCAAAGTATTCAACATTAAAATAAATCAGCAGAATGAACATATCCAATCCCATGCTAATAAGAAAAACGAGCAATTCTGAGTCAGTTTTCATTTTATTCAAAAAAAAAGTTGTGAGAACCAAAATTGATGATTATAATTCACATATGGATTTAAGCACATGGTAAGTGTACCCAAGGACTAAGGAGAACATAGAATAAAATATTTTGATTAGAGATTCCCACCAACCATCTTTTTTAGTCTATTCTCAACTTGAGTGGCCACAAAAAAGCAGGAATATATATACAACAGAAGAAAACAGACCCAAATCATGTCTCAAACAAGATTAAAGATTATAAAAACAAACTAACAAGTTACAACAACTATACCCTTTAAATCTCACTCGTAGCATGGCATTTGTAGAGTCTAGGGATGATGAGATGAAGGCAAACCTTAACTCTGTCCCTAAGGAAAGAGAGACTCCTACCAGAAAGACCCCCGAAACAAAACAAAAAAACAGACAAATCATAAGCATACAACATCAAGAAAAATTAGGCAAAATACATGTATATGAAGCTAAAGAGCTATTGTTACAAGTGAAATGGTGGCATGATATATGGCAACCATTTCATGCAACTTTCTCTTGTAAAAAATAAGGTAGGAATCTACAGCCCTAAGATATTGTTACTCTAAGTCTACGTCTACCTTATGTCCTAAAGATCATTAACCTTTACCTTAAATATCCACAAACTTCTATCCTGAATCATGTCCTTTATGAGGTGCAATATCAAACAGATCCTATCTAATCTGCTCTTCTGAAGTCAGTTTGGTTCTACCTATACCCCTCCACAATAAGGGTTTTCCTATAGCAAGAGTCGTTACTTGTCTCTTACTCGCCTGCCAAAATCATCTCAATCTACCTTCCCTTATCTTATCTAATGTAAGACTATCCGCAATGCTAGAAACTGCATTTACTACATGCTTCCTAGTTATCACTGTCACATCAACTTTTTACTCATCCTTTCCACATGCATTCTCTCTCCTCTTTTTAACTCAACAAATCCTTCTCACATGCATTCTCTCTCCTCTTTTTAAAAAAATGTTGTTACATGTTCTATTTTTTAAAAAATTGATTTTCAATTAAGATGGGCCCACCTTTTCTTGCACTAGACCGCACCTAAGGACGTGCAGAGGAGGAGAAATGCGGCAATGCGTAGCCTTCCACTGCAACCGTCTGAGAAGAAAGTGTCCACATGTGACGTGCACATGGGCTCACGTGCGCAGTGCGGAGAGTCTAATAACCATTTCATATATATTTCCATAAACCTCATTCTTATCCTATACAACTTTGTGTGTCCACATATCCATCTTAATATTCTCATCACTATTACCTCCATTTTACGTGCAGGTATCTTATTGATGGCCCAGTGATCTGCTCCATATAACATAACTGGCCAAACTGTAGCCCTACTAAATTTACCCTTTTACAAGATAAACATAGTAAAATGCAAGATGCAAGCATACGATTAAGAAGGGAGAACAAAGATGGAATGAGTTAACTTCTTACTTATATTCTTTTCTCCTCAGTCTACCCAAGGGTAAGAGGGTGCTCATTTGCTCTAAAATTTTGATTAATTTAAGCTTCTGCTTCATCATGATAAATATCAGTTTCTTATGTTTTACTTCTCTATTTGCAACTGTGCAATCAAAGGCGCCAATGGTGCTCACCTTGGTGCCCAGCACAGCAAAACCACCTTGCATCCATCAAAACATAAAGATGCAAAAAACTAGAAAAAGCATGCTTGAATATGTAAACCAAAAAAAAAAAAAAACTTTTTGAACCAAAACTAGTCTACAGCAGCCAAAACAGCCTGAACCACCTTTTACCAGTCTAAACGGCTAAAAATGGCCTGGAATACACGTGCAAGTGCTTATTAAGCGCGTTGCACCTCTTGAGCCTTTGATTACCTAGATTTACAAAGTGTCATTTCCTGTGCATTTAACTACACAACCATGACAAGAAGTAACCAGAACACCTAACAAGCTTTAGTTCAGATTGAATTAGAACCATAACAAGAAGTACCTAGTAGCCCATAACCAAGGATAAGGAGAGCTCAAAACTCACTCAAAATAATCATGCATGATGATATGTCACGCAATTATACTTTAGGGATCGAGTTAGTTGCCCATAACCAAGGAAAAGGAGAGCTCAAAAAATCATGTATGATGATTTGTCGCAGAAACATACTTTTAGTGATCGATTTACATCTCCCCTAATCTTCTCTACCCTAAAAACCTCATGAGTAAAACACACCAAAAAGCATAGAATCAGTCAAAAGCAAACACATCTAAAAGAACACTTAAAGCCAGAATTTACAACAACTTGGTCACTTGAAAACTCATGCAACATAAATTCCGAGAGAGGTAGAAGTAAAATACCTTTGGAGGGTTTCTTATTGGGGTAAGAAGACCTAGAAGAAGATGCAATTTTTGAGCTCCCCGGGGAAGAACGATCTTTATTAGTATCTTTCCCGTTCAAATTGAATCCTGCTCTGGAACTTGTTGCCGTTAAAGATCGGTCCATTTTAGCCTTGGATCCCCCTCCAACTCTCTCCCTGTACATCCTGTTTGTGTCTCTGAAACCCTAACAATTTAGGGTTTTCTGCGAGAGAGTATAAATAAAATGAAATGAAATTGTGAAATTGGTGGTTTTGGGGTTTGAGTGGGTGTGTTGTTGTGACCTGTGAGAAAGAGATAGACCGATGCTGCCGGTGAAGTTTGGGGGAATAATATATATTGATTGCAATCGGCGGGAACAACGATTTTCGGTATGGGCGAATCGTACCACGATAATGCATACATATACATTAAACTCATTAAATATATATATATATATATATATATATATATATATAAATACCATTAATTTTTATGTATAAAATAAAATTGTAATTTATTAAATGAACCAACTAAAAGAAAAAATTAAACAAATTAAAATAAGTTTTTAAATGGTAAAAAAATACTTTAGGAATTATAATGAATTGCTTTGTGATGATGCAATTTTCAATTTTTTTTTTGTATTCGTATTGAGACAAAAGGTGGAATTCAACTTAAAAAAATTAACTCAGTTACTTAAAATAATTAATTTTTATTATAGTTTTGCCAAACGCACTTATGTTGAACACTATTAAAAAGTTTATCTCGTTTACTTAAACTTTAAAAAGATATGGCTAGTATTTTATTTGGGAGTTAATTATCACACAAATAATTTGATAATTCGCTAATTATTTATTATGAATAAAAAATAAATGAATATGAATTAGAAAATAATATTTACATACTAATTTTGTTTTCGCTGAAACTAAAATTTTAAAATATTTATAAGCGATGCACTTTATTTTATTTGTGATGTGATATTGAACATGTGCTTCAATGCTTTTAGTGTATGCTTTACTCAATGAAATAATTGATTTTTTTTTTCAAGGACACATTTTGCAAAAATATATAAAAGCAATTTTGTACACATTTTATTTTCAAACTTGTGTTATCATTATTTACAAAATATGATTGCTCATCAAACACATAACAATCATTGTATATGGTGTCACATGCTCAAACAGAAACCAAGCCGTTGTCTCTGATTTATTTAAAATTTAAAAAGAATAATATTAAACTGGCTCGGGATAATTAGCAATGCCAATGGTGAACTTGGGAGGAACATGAGAATAAAGAGGAATGTTGCTATACGACAAGAGAAGTTTATAAACTTTAATATTTTGTCTTGATAGAAAGAAAAAGAAACTCACTTTATAATTTATAATTATAGACACCATAACTTGTAATTTACTAATAATTTAAACTTTAAAGGTAGAGTTTTTACTATTTGAAGTATAAGGCTAACTATAACAATAGTTTGAAATACCACTTGAATGCAATGTAATGTGTACATGACAAGAGCAACATGGAAGTCAAACTAAAAGTGCAAAGGTTTTTAAATCAGAGAAACGGTTGAAATTAATGGATGTATAATAATAGTTCTGAAGCCAAATATTAAATAGCCAATAATATGGGATAATGATGACCACCTCGATGATTTCTTATTCATTTTTCTCAATAAAATTTGTTTTTTCGTGTTTCTTGAACTTAAAATAAATAAAATAAGAATTTTATTGAGTATATATATTTTATTGAGTTATATAAAATTTAATAAATAAAAAAGGTTTTTAAATCGATTAATAGGGTTGATCGGTTTGATTAATAACTTAACTTGTTTGACTAGTTTGAAGTTTTAAAAATTAATAACATATTAATTTCTTAATCAGTTAATTGTCTTCAATGTAATTATGTAAATCGGTTAGTTATTAGACTAGATATATCATGAATGGACCTAGATTAAACGCATTTATCATGAGCTCTCTATATATGTTTTGGAAAAACGTTTTGTGAGAATTGGACTAGATATATCATGAAAGGACCTAGATTAAATGCATGTATATGGGCATTATCAAAATATATATGTTATAGTTGGCCTAACATGCATAAACATAGATATAAGCGTATAAAAACAAAAAAGTATGTGGGTGGGGTGTGTATTGTATTATTATGGACCACACGTGAAGGTAGCTACCTTGGTCTCATGTGTCATAAAGACACCAAAGGGCTTGTAGTCTAATGGTAGAGGTCATCGGTTCGAATCAGGGTCGAAATATATTTGTTGAAACAAGGTCAGAAGATTTACTTAGTTATGGGTTCCTTCTGGGATGAGCTCAGGCGTACAACCTAAAGCATCAAATCTAAGGGACGGTTGAAATCTCATACTGGATGACATCGTAACAAACCATTCAAAAATTTTTTTTGACATAAAGATAGGACACGTGGAAGGTTCAATGACTGTATCACAATACATTAGTGATTTAATGTTCGTTAGATTTTGTCATAAGAAGTGGAATGATATCGTAGAAAGATATATTTAGATATTATAATTATCATAAATAATCAAACAAATTTATCGTATCATTTCATGTGCAACTAATTGATAATATAATTATCATAAACTCACGTGTCCCTCTTTATAAAAGTAGTTTGAAGGAGATTGCATCGCAATAATCAAGGCTTCTAAATTCGTATATACGTATGTATGAGGGACATAAAATCTAATCTCATTTATGCGCTTGCGCACACATATTACATATATGTATGTATACGTACGTACGTACGTACGTATGTATGTATGTATGTATGTATCAATGTGCCTGAATCACATGTAAACTTAGAATTGCCAATGACCTTATGTTTCAATGACATGAAGAATGAGAGCATCTTAAGGTCTTAGGTTCAAATATTGACTCGAAGTGTTTTATAATAGTGGTGGGTTTCCTCTTAAATTAGTGAAATATTGATGGTGTGGTTGATGTACGAGTTTTCTTTCAAGAAAGTATCAATCGATCAATTGTTTTCGATTCAAAAACATATAAACTTGAAATCAAGTTGTTACTAGATCACAATAGATAACCAATTATGTGTATCTTATGGGCCCACTCCTAATATTCATTATTTCATTCTATTAGAGCTTCAATATGGACTTAACTAGGTGTTACTAAACACGACGTATCAACCTTAAGAAACATGACATAAATGCCATTTATTAGAAGATATGTCTTGTTTAACAAGGCATTGTCACGCTTTATTTTCTCTCTAAACGCTTCATGTAGGACGTCATGTATCAAATTCAATCTCCACTTAAAACAATTTTCTTTGGAGGCTATCGACCCGGTTATTTGCGGTCATGCTTTACATGGATCTCTCGGTTAATCGGGTATTGAAGGAACCCAAGGTTTACGTAAGTGGTTTCCACGATCATAAAAAGATAAAAAAAAGATGTATCATAGGCAAAAGTACGTGGTATTGTCTGTTTGTGTGTGGTGGTTTTATTATATTTATATATAATATAAACACATAAATATAATATTAAAAAGGAAAAAAAAAAGGAGCATGCATAGGAAATATATCGAAATGATTGTTGGAGCTAACACTACCACTAAATGACCAAAATTCTTGGGTTACCTATTTTCTTAATCCATCCACGTAACCCACCCATTTTCTGTTGCACATGAAATCCTCTAAACCACCAAATTAAATCTGTCTCTGTCGCACCAGACACCACCACCATGCACCATTGTTGGAGCTTCAATCTCCGATCATAACCGAAATGCGTCTTAATGGCAATAGGCGGAATAAGAGCAAAGCTGCTAAGAAGCAGCCTCTACACATTAGCCAACATCCGGTCAAAACCAGCTTACAAGAAAGAAGAAGCAGCCGGAGAATTGTCCGGTTACCCGCGTGTCATCTTCATCAACCAACCCACGGTCCCAGAGCCACCACTTTTCTGCACAAACTACGTCTCAACCACCAAGTACACGTTATTCAACTTCCTCCCAATCGCCCTGTTCGAACAATTCAACCGTGTTGCAAACTTCTACTTTCTTGTGGCAGCGTGTCTCACTTTCACCGATTACGCACCCTTTGACTGGCCTAGCCAAGTCGTCCCGCTAGCATTGGTGGTTGGATTCAGTCTTGCAAAGGAGCTGTATGAAGATCTTCAAAGACATTGGCAGGACATGACCGCCAATTCCCAGAAAGCCGCGGTTCATTCGGGAAGCAATGGTGCTTTTGAGCTGAAACAATGGCGAGATGTTTGTGTTGGTGATATTGTCAAGGTTAAAAAAGATGACTTTTTCCCTGCTGATTTGTTGCTGTTGCAATCAAGCTATGAAGATGGCATGTCTTACGTCGAGACGATGAATTTGGATGGCGAGACCAACTTGAAGGTGAAACGGGCTCTGCAAAATCTGTCATTTCCGGTCGTTGGTGGTGATGGTGATGGTGACGGTGATGATGATAAAGCTTCACATTTTCGTGATTTTCAAGCCACGATTCGTTGTGAAAGTCCTAACTCGAATCTTTATACGTTTACGGGTAATTTGGAGTATAACGGTCATATCTATCCTCTAGATCCGGCTCAGCTTCTTCTTAGAGATTCAAAGCTTAGAAACACCGAGTTTGTCTATGGTGTTGTGGTTTTCACTGGTAGTGATACTAAAGTCATGCAAAACACCACACAATCGCCGTCGAAAAGAAGCAAAATCGAGCTCCAGATGGATAAGATCATATACTTGTTATTTGGGTTGTTGATCTTCATCTCCATTGTTAGTGCTTCAGGGTTCGGTTTGGTGGTTAGGAACTCGGTGCCCTTATGGTGGTACTTGACTCCGGAGGTGCCTGCAGAAGACCTTAATGTAAACAATTTCTTCACTTCGAGCCTAAGACATTTGGTGACTGCACTTATGTTGTATGGTTATCTTGTCCCGATTTCACTTTATGTTTCAATTGAGGCGGTAAAGATTCTTCAAGCAAGATTTATAAACAATGATCTGCATTTGTATGATGAAGTTACTGGGGTACCCGCAAATGCAAGAACCTCGAATCTAAACGAGCAATTGGGGCAAGTTGATACCATACTTTCTGATAAAACGGGGACGTTGACATGCAATCAAATGGATTTCCTCAAATGTTCGATTGCAGGATGTCCGTATGGGAAACGGCTCAGTGAAGTTGAACTCGCAGCTGCTAAACAGATTGCTGCACAATTTGAATCAAATGATGCAGATGGGAACTTGAGTGATACTGCATCTTTAGAAGCCATTACCATCACTGATGATAGCAGTATTAACAAGAAAGGGGCAATCAAAGGTTTTAGCTTTCAAGACGATCGTTTACAAAACAGGAATTGGTTAAAAGAGCCAAATGCCGATGTCATATTATTGTTTTTCCGGATTCTTGCTGTTTGTCACACAGCAATACCCGAAGTAAGTGAGAAAACCGGGGAGTTGACATATGAAGCCGAGTCCCCAGATGAAGGTGCATTTCTTGTTGCAGCTCGAGAATTCGGTTTCCAGTTTATTAAAAGGACACAAAACAGTGTCGTTGTTCATGAACACCTTTCGAAAGATCAAGAACCTGTTGAAAAAGAATACAACATCCTAACTCTGTTAGATTTCACCAGCAAGAGAAAACGAATGTCAGTGATTATACGCGATGAAAGTGGCCAAATTCTTATGTTTTGCAAAGGTGCAGATACAATCATATTTGACAGATTAGCAAGTAACGGGAAAATGTACCTAGAAGCAACAACAAAGAACTTAAACGATTATGGCGAAGCAGGTTTACGTACATTAGCCCTTGCTTATAAAAAACTTGAAGAAAAAGAGTACTCGGATTGGCATGAAAAGTTCCATAAGGCTCAGATTGCTAGTGGACCAAATAGAGAAGAACTTATGGAAGAACTGTCTGATGTCATGGAAAGAGGACTAACCCTGGTGGGTGCAACTGCTGTAGAGGATAAACTACAGAATGGAGTTCCTGAATGTATAGATAGATTAGCTTTAGCAGGTCTCAAAATTTGGGTTTTAACCGGTGACAAAATGGAAACCGCGATCAACATAGGGTTTTCATGCAGTTTGCTTCGACAGGGAATGAAGCAAATTTGTATTGTTGTAAGTGCAGAAATGTTGGCTGAGGCTGCTAAAGATGTTGTGAAGGATAACATTTTGTCCCAAATCACAACAGCCACAGAAACAATCAAAAACAAGAAAGAAGCTCATGCAGCATTTGCTTTGATTATCGATGGTAAAACACTAACGTACGCTTTAGAAGATGACATGAAGTTTCGATTCTTAAACCTAGCTGTGAATTGTGCATCTGTCATATGTTGTCGGGTGTCACCAAAGCAGAAAGCTTTGGTGGTTAGGTTAGTAAAACAAGGGACAGGCAGAACAACTTTAGGGATTGGCGACGGTGCAAACGATGTTGGTATGATCAAAGAGGCCGATATTGGAATCGGGATAAGTGGAGTTGAAGGTATGCAAGCGGTTATGGCTAGTGATTTCTCAATTGCACAGTTCCGGTTCTTGGAAAGACTCTTGATTGTTCATGGACATTGGTGCTACAAGAGAATCTCAAAGATGATTTGCTATTTTTTCTACAAAAACATAACTTTGGCCCTTACATTATTCTACTTCGAGGCTGAAACAGGCTTTTC
Source organism: Mikania micrantha (assembly GCA_009363875.1). Lineage (NCBI taxonomy): Eukaryota > Viridiplantae > Streptophyta > Magnoliopsida > Asterales > Asteraceae > Mikania > Mikania micrantha. Next base: position 2,537,817 of record CM018688.1, on the reverse strand, counting down.
GGGCCAAATGCATTATGATGACTGGTACATGTTGCTATATAATGTATTCCTCACTTCATGTCCAGTTCTAGCACTTGGAGTATTAGAGAAAGATATAAGTGCAGAATTTTGCTTACAGTTTCCTGCATTGTATCAGCAAGGCCCAAAAAACCTGTTCTTTGACTGGTACAGAATAATCGGGTGGTTAGCAAACGGGGTGTATGCCTCTTTCGTGATCTATCTCGTGAATATTAGTATATTTAGCCCAGAATCATTTCGTAAAGGAGGACAAACAGCCGACATGTATGTCATAGGTACAGCTATGTTCACAAGTATTATATGGGTAGTCAATGTTCAGATATTTCTAGTGTCACACTATTTGACACGAGTTCAGTTACACGCGATATGGGGTAGCATTGTGTTGTGGTATCTGATCGTTTACATATATGGAATGATGCCAGTGAAATGGTCATCTGGTAACATATATCACCAGCTACCTGAAGTTCTTGGACCAGCACATAAATTCTATTTATCAACGATGTTTGTTACGATATTGTGTAATATGCCATACCTGATTCACATATCGTATCAAAGATGTTATAATCCAGAGGATCATCATGTTCTCCAGGAGATGAAGGACTTGAAGAAAGATGTGACAGACAGAAAGATGTGGAAGAGAGAACAAGTTAAAGCAACCCAAGAAACAGAGATAGGTTTGTCAGCAAGAGTAGACGCGAAGATAAGACTAATGAAAGGAAGAACGACTAGAAAATATTCATCGCTTGCTCATTCTTCTTCGTAATCGAGTGATTCACATGGATTGCTTCAACATGTTTTGTATGCTAATAACCAGTCCCACTTGTGGAATCTGAACCCTTAACAAGCAGTGTTTGTAGATTCACATTGATATATCTGGAACAATGTATAGCTGTATTTTACCACATTAAATATGAGATTATGGATCTGGAAGAAGGAATTACATAAATTTGTTCCAATTTTGACATCAATTATAGCATATGATAAACACTGAACAAAAATCATCTACATGTGATATATTATAACTTTTCAATCACTAATTGCCAAACGATAACTCATTATTTTTAAACTTTTATGGAAACAACGATGAGATTAACAACTTCAAAGTAGAATTACCATGAGAGGAACCAATCCACATACGAGTCTAAGAAAAAAAGGAAACTTCACCTCGAACTTTTGGCTAAGGCATGACAACGCACAAATCAGTTATTCAATTAATTGACCACAAAAAAAGTTTAGCTTAAATTAATCATAAATTGCCAATCATCTCACAGTGATAGTAGTACGAACAAACAAGGTATGTAGGTTGGGTCTGGGACTGGTTCTAGCCTATGAGCTTATAGCTTCCTTAACCCCCGGGACTTCTTCGTAAAAGGTTTTCTTTTCTCCAAACTAAGATAGAGTTGTAACATGAAAATAAGATCATTCGTTACAGTTGTCATGCAGGTGTGCCAAGAGGGTGCATGGGTCACAAGGGAGTGACAAAGTGAAGGAAAGTGCGGGAAAAACAATGATAGGGAGAGCAAAATAACAAATGCCAATCAGAAACTTCATAAATCAAGGTACTGTTGACAGTCTGTACTTCATAAAACTGTTGTTTTTCCATTTTTTTAAATAATTTTTGTTGGGGTTTAAACAGGCCATAAACCTCCTCTATTAACACATTTACTAGTTATAATTGACAAATAGAATTCGCTAGAATTTTGTTCATGAATTATGATCAGGATCCCTCCTTTGTCATGGCAAAATCTCTTCAACTTGGGTATTAAACACAAAGCTTGGAAAGGTGGTTGTGATATCCCTACATTGTACAAAATTTGTTAATGAGATGTTATGCAAATAAAGATATGCATAAATATGTATGTATTAAGTGGGAGAATGTTTTCCTAGCATAGCTGGAAGACACACTAGGTTAAATTTGTAATGGACCCTATGCAGAGTAGGGGCGTGTTTTTTACCCGAACCCGAAGAACCAACCCGAAAAACACCTACCCGAACCCGAAAATACCCAACCCGAAAAAGCATATTACCCGAACCCGAAAACTTAGAATGGTTCGGTCCTTTGGTACCCACGAGGTTTGTTCGGGTAAACCCGAAAAATCCGAACTAGGGTTCTAAGGAGCGGTAACATTCTTTGATTTTCAAAGCCCCTGTATGTTTTGAGATTATTAAAGAATTGTATGTTTTGGTTAAACACGTTTTGATTATGTTATGATTAAATATTTGAAATTTTTAAGGAAATGTAGGTTTTGGTTAAATATATTTAAATATTATTTGTTTGAAAAATAGAATATTAGAACAAAAGGCCTTGTACACGTAATGGATCTTGAAGTACTATTTCTGCATCTCCCTGACCAAATCCGCCCACATTAGTATTACTTGTCAACGGTTGATCCAATTTGATAGATTCGCCAGTTTTTCAAATATTACCCAAGAACCGTTTAACCCGACCCGATTAAACCCGAGAACTGAAACCCGAGAACCAATTAAACCGAAGTTAAATGGTTCGGTTCTCGGTTCCAATTTCATATTACAAAAAACCCGAATAACCGGACCCGAGCAAACCGAAACCCAAGGAACCAACCCGAATGACACCCCTAATGCAGGGTATGCACTATCAAAGGAAGGCACTTTTCACAGGTAATATGTATTATATTGATGTATTATATCATGATCTTCTGTCATAACGACAAGTTGAAGTAATTTCTTGATCTCAAGTGTTCCCGACGAATGTTTTCAGAACCACAATGGTCATCAAGCTCTTATCAAATTGAATTTAAAAATCAAATGATTTCACAAACTTCAAATTTTTAACACACAAATACGCAACTAATTTTAATGTTATTTCAACATGGGGTATGTAAACAAAAAATAATATAACTATCAAAATTAACTAAACATTTTTTTAACTAATTATGATTTACCCCTGTAGTTTCATCAATTACATTATAGCCAATATAATTTCACACGTACTGACATACCTTAAATAAGGAAGCGTCATTATCTTCAACAAGGAAGGATTTTTGGTAACAAAAGCCTGCCATTCTGATTTGTCTATCTTTCCATCCTGGTCTCCGTCCGCCTCTAAAAATGTCTGCACAAGGAAAACAAAAGGATACACATCATGCCATAGACTTGAAAGAAGACGTAAAACCTCAACTGAATAATAACTGCATTAGCATCATTTGTTTTGCTACTATACAGTGTACGAATATTGGCTTAAAAATTACCACTAACAGAAAAACAAACTCACATTATCCAATATCGTCTCAATGGTTTCCTCATCCAGTTTCAGTTCAGACTCTTGTAAAAGTGCTATTAGCATTTGTTTAACCTGAAAAAAGTTAGACAATGAAAGAAAGCCACAATTAGAATGAAAAATAATGAGATATTATCAGACAAGCTCTACAGCCTCCGTTAAAAACAAGCATGACATCAAGATGCACTATTTCCTTTGTTTTTTTTGTCATGGGACTAGACGACTAGTTAAAATTTTCAACTACCCAATCCTGCAGGAATTGTTTGGGATTCTTTATGGACTTTTTTGTAAACTTGGTAACTAGCAAAGGTATCTTTGTAGTGGTCACTAATAAATTCAAAGTTAGAACCTTGGAAACTATTGTATTAGGGCGGATGAAATAATTTGTTATAAAAAGATAACCATGTCATTGCTGTAAAAAGTATGAAAATGAAAATAAAAAGCCAAAATCAACATACCCCTCTGCGCTCGATGAATCCTGTTCCCCTCAAATCATAAAGATTGAACGAAACTAAACCAGCAGCAAAGTAATCAGATCATTAGGTTGCTTGAATCTAGAATAAAAATAGTTTAACTTACAATTAATTTTTTCTTCTATAGGAGCTTTAGGGTGGAACACGTTGAGTGATCTAACAAAGTCACCAAAGTCAATTAACCCCTTTCGTTTAACGTCAAATAGAGCAAAGATCTGCACATAAAGCTTTTGAATGTTATATATCACATAACAATATATAGTTTCCCTTTTAATTGGAAAGAATACTTCTAGTACCATGAAAATTTGATAGGAAAAAACAGAAAATACAATAACTGCAGCACAGAACTGAAAATAATTTGGTGGAACATCATACCCTCTTTGCTAAAAAATTTTGTTTCCTTTTACTCTTGAACAAAGCTAGTAGGAATTCTTCCTGCATACGTAGAGAACTTGCAAAATTTTAGTATGTACTTGAACTAAAAGAAATTTATTCTATAATTGTTAAAATATACACAAACATAGATGTGCATATGAAAAATTACCTCACCAATCTTGACCAGTAGCAAGATAAATGGGCAGATTTGGGTAAACAATTATTGTATTTTGGGCTTAAATGGGTAGCACTATGACATAGAATGAGTTGAAATGGGTAATACCTTAACATAATGTGAGTCAAGATGAGTAACTTATAAACTATGTGAATATAAATGATTCAAACGGGTAAGAAATATCAATAATATATTTGATGAGAAAATCATTAAAAATTATTCAAATAAATTATTTGTTTACTTACAACTCATTTTAACTTGAACGAAATTGATGATTTTAAAACAGTCCAATTAAAACCAAACTAATTTTGCTTAAAACTCATCCTAACTCGCACCAATCTGACTCGTTACCCAACCCAGCCCAACCTGCCCAATTTGCCAGGCATATGAGAAATGAGCTAATGATGTAAAAGCAATTGTGACAAGAAAATGTGAAAGAACTATCACTAGATTTATGTTAGACATGAATGGAAAGCATCATCAAATGGATAATAATTAACAAATTATAAGAAAACTTTGGGAATGAATTTTAGCTAGAAATGCTGACATAAAATACCTTGCTAATTAGCCCATCATCGATTATGGAACTACTTATGCTCTTGAATAGCTCAAATAGTGCTTCAACTTCACTGACACTAACTGCAGAACAAAAGTTAACCATGAAAATAAACAAACAAATTATTTCTATAGAATTAACCCAACTTAATAATTATATTTTTCTTGAACAGCCAACATATTTCATGATTAGGGATCCAACTGACAAGCTGTTTGAGAAGCAAGTTTCCTTGGGTCTTCGTAATCAGAAAACAGATTCCCCATGGAAGAATGATAACATCCCATTGAGACAAGAAAGGCAGTGCAGGATTACAAGCATTGCAAGACTTCACTGCTTATAAACTATCAAAATCATCTCAACCTTCACAAATTAACAATATGAAAACAAAAAATGTTAACGCCCCAATTTTATTTATAACAAATAAATGCATCTTGTAAAATCTCACTTCTAACAAAACCTATCCTCTATCCAGGCTGCTCCCACTTAGATTTAAACCTATCCTCTACAAGTTTTTAAGTATATAAACTTGTCATAATTGAATCTTATAAAATTTCCATCGATTGAGAATAGACACATATCCAAAAACGTTCAATCATTTCACAACGTATAACATTCGAGCGAAAAATTGACATAAACAATCAAGCAAAACATCAAAGGCAAATTTAACGCAAAGAATAATTTTATAAATCCACGGCATCGTGAAGATTAACGCATGTTGCAATTCAACGTATCATTTAATAAATCCCTATGTAACCTTGATTGAATCAATCATATAATACAACATTCTTATTGACGAAAACTAGTAAAGATTTAGAGATTGCATACCGGCGGGGAGGAAACGAGCCGCCCTGTCGGAGAGATGATGTTTTCTTCGACGCCGGAAACCGGAAAGAGAGATTAATCCGGGGACTCGTATAATGTGTATCGATCGGAATGCAGATGAAGCCCGTGAAAATTTGGCCCGTTATTTCTCTGAAAAATACAAAAACATATAGCTTGTAGAGCCACGTGATATTTCAATCGCGTGTTCACTCGCCTGTTTTTTTGGGCCTGGGAAGGTGAAGAGATGGTTAGTTTTTTCCTTTTTGAAACGGATTGGACCGTACATATTCAAGACATGATTGTTGAAAAAAAATCAAATAAGAAGAGTTTTTTGTCTAAAAAGTGTGAGAACTAATAAGAATTTAACACGTGTCACATAATTTTGGTATAAAATCTTATTTTTTATACTAGATTTTTATTTTTTTTGTACTAGATTTGTTCTATATTTTTTTATACTGGATTTTTGTGGTTTTTTGTATTAGATTTTTGTTTTTTGTACTATATTTTATTTTTTTTACTGGATTTTTTATACTAGATTTTTGATTTTTTTTGCTGGATTTTGTTTCTTTTTGTGTTGTATTTCGTTTTTGTACTGTATTACTGTTTTATGACGACATGTGTCAAATTTCTATTGGTTCTTACTCTTCTTAGGCAAAAATCTCTTCTTAGTGAATCCAACCCCCATGATTTTAACAGTTTCTTTGTATTTGACTTATTTTTTAAAACAACAAAGTCACTCGGGACCATCCGGGCAAATAGATCACTCTTTCGTCTGAATAACAGAACGTGGTGACCTGACCCGCCTGTCCAGGAGGAAACCTACAACTAGAAAAACCCTCTGGCTCAACCAGAGCAGTATTTATTCTTGGTGAGACTACAGCTCAAGACATCTTATAAGAGAAGTCAATGGCTACTTGTAGGCTAGAAGTCCATTGGTTTCTTCATATTTGACGATATGGGATTATGGGTCCGTGAAATTGGCTCGGCAGTAGGTGAGAGCCGAAGTCTAAATTGAGTCATCATGTTCTGTCACACCCTCACCCCTCGTCACCTCGTGTATGGTCTGACGTCACTGAACCAGTTGCGGAAGCATAGTGGTGATGTCTCCGAGGTGAGGGGTGACTTACTTGAACCGATATCATAAGCACACAGATTAACTTAAAATAAATACAATACAGGGTTTCGTCATTACAATCAGTATCATAATTTACAACTAAGTTTATTACACAACAAACTTATTTAATTACTAGTGTTTGAAGTGCTGCCTCACCGAGTGTCACTGTCTCCCTGCAAAAAGATTTAAGTTTGAAACGTCAGCACAAAGCTGGTGAGTTCGACAGTTCAATTTAAAACAATATGATATGATAAGCACGTTCTCAAAAGTTCAGTTCCGGATAACCATGGGACCCGTATCTAGTTCCTTTCGGACGTCTAGTCTGTCTCAAGATATTACCCGTTGGTACATATCTTAGTGCCTCCTTATCTTAATGTCTATCATACCATTAAGAAGTTCAGGAAACAGATAACAAACATTCACACAAGGGGAGATGCAATCCTCCCAGCGAATGGGGTGTCAACCAATAGTACTATCAATGTTTTTTGTTCGGCCACACATGGGTTCACTAGATACAGTTCAGAAATGAGGACTTTCAGTTCCATGATAGAGTTCAGTCTACAGGCAAAATCCCATGAAATCCCACAAAATCACATGAAATCACACAGATATCATTGATGCATATCATATGTTCAGACAACAGTTTACAGAGTTTCCCCGATGTTTATAAAAGATTAAAAATAAAAGGGGTTGTACGAAACTCACCTGATGATATAGATGTAGCAGAATATCTCCAAATGATAATAGAGAAGTGATTCTGCATCTAGTTTTATTTAATGAGTTATTTATGTTCTATTTTACTGATTAGATCTTTCTGAACGTTTAATGTCAAAGACATTGCGTAGTAAGTCATCAAACCATTATTACATGTTTAATTGGTTAATTTAGTATTGTATCATACAATGTATGATAATGTAGGAACCTACATTGCATTAGATTCCTAATACAAGGTTGATGACATTCTTGATTAATCAGAATAATCCCAGATTAACCAAATACTTAATGTTGTTGATTATGATACTGTAACCGTTTCTAGACAATTTAATGGCTTAGGAATGATCAATCCTTGTTATTGATTACCCAATTATCGTGAAATATCACAATGTAGCATCACAATAGGTGTAATAACCAAGTTTAACATACTAATCTGACTGTTATCATTAACATCAGATAATCGTTCCAATGAGTATGTTAATGATTGTGATTAGTTTGAAACACTTGGATTTAACCTTGCATTTCAAGGATTAATCCAACTAATCACCTACATTGTTATAATCAAATGGATTAAACCATTATAATCATGGGTATGGTTTCATGCAAACCGGGCATTACAACGGATCAAAACAAGGATTTAACCGTTAAAACATCGTGTTCTTTGTTTATAATCAATCCTAGCCATCATCTAGGCAATAATCAACAATCCTAACTATGTCATTACGTTCAAAATTAAGATCTAATCAATCAGAATCAAACTAGAAGGTTTAAACGGATCATTACCTAATCTGACGGATATCTGCGGCTAAAATGACGATCAGAACTTGTAAACACGTCCCCAGGTGCGATCCACACGATCCGATAGCTTCAAAAGGTGATTTGATGGTGGTTTGTGTGTGTCTTTCGGCTGGAAATGAAACAGAAGCGAGTAGGAGAAATAAAATTTTATTTTGCATGAAATCTGATGAAGTAGATCAGATTTCTCCACCGCCACATTCGTCGCGTACCGCGACCAAAAGCCAAAAGGGGCTTCGCGTACCGCGAAGCTTTTCGGGAATTTCAGATATTTTGCAACCATCGCGTACCGCGGAGGATTCTCAATCCCTCCATCGCGTACCGCGATGGGTCCAGTCGACCAACACTTAGTAATTTTTCTTCATTTTTCGATTCCGGGCAATCCAGGACTCCGTTTTGTGCACGGTTTTCATCCACGTTCATCATTTCTCACCTACTATCATTCTGTAACAATTACAAGTATTAAAACAACGTGGATTTCTAGAACGATCAAATGTGCTCACGTCATTGATCACGTCTTAGTGAAGACTTGCTTGATGGTAATCTTTTATGAGAATAGATGTGGGTACTTTACTTTCATTTGATCTTCACGTTCCCATGTATATTCGGGGCCACGTTGAGAGTCCCATCGCACTTTAATGATTGGTATGCGACTACGTTTCAGCACTTTCATTTCTCGATCCATTACCTCTACTGGTTCTTCACTGAACTGAAGTTTTTCATCAACATGAATCTCTTCGAGAGGTACGATCAATGATTCGTCAGTTAAGCACTTCTTCAGATTAGATATATGAAAGACATCGTGAATGTTACTAAGTTCAAGAGGTAATTCAAGTCTGTAGGCTACTGATCCAATTCGTTCAAGAATTTTAAACGGTCCTACAAATCTTGGTGAAAGTTTACCTCTCTTTCTGAATCTGAAAATGCCTTTCCAAGGTGACACTTTTAACATTACCCGATCACCTGCTTGAAATTCGAGTGGTCTACGGCGATTATCAGCATAACTCTTTTGACGATCGCGAGCAGCTTTGATTCGTTCCTGAATAAGGGCGATTTTATCAGTTGTTTCCTGAATGAATTCTGGGCCTATGATTTGATTCTCACCTACTTCTGACCAACAGATAGGTGATCTACATTTGCGTCCATAAAGTGCTTCATATGGAGCGCATTGAATACTGGTATGGTAGCTGTTATTGTACGAGAATTCAACAAGTGGAAGATGAATATCCCAGCTACCTCCAAAATCAATCACACAGCTTCTGAGCATGTCTTCAAGAGTCTGATTTGTTCGTTCAGTCTGCCCGTCAGTTTGTGGATGATAAGCTGTGCTCATATTGATTTGCGTGCCCAGAGCATTCTGGAGAGTTTGCCAAAATCGAGACATAAATCGACTATCCCTGTCAGAAATGATAGAGATCGGTACTCCATGTCGAGACACAATCTCATTAACATAGAGTTTAGCGAGTCGATCTATAGAATAATCTTCTCGGATGGGTAAGAAATGCGCAGATTTCGTAAGGCGATCAACGATAACGCATATAGAGTCATGATTACGTGATGTTCTGGGTAATTTAGTAATGAAATCCATAGAGATCTGATCCCATTTCCACATGGGAATCTCAGGTTGTTGCAATAACCCAGAAGGTCGTTGATGTTCAGCCTTAACTTTGAGACATGTTAGACATCGATCCACGTATTCCACTATGTGTTTCTTCATTCCAGGCCACCAGTAAAAGTCTTTAAGATCTTTATACATTTTATTAGCACCTGGATGAATAGAATACCTGGATTTATGAGCCTCATCCAAGATAATAGTTCGAGAGTTACCGAATAGGGGAACCCACATTCGGTCTTTGAAATACAACAGTCCATCGTCCTTGGTATCGAGTTTCTTATCTAATCCTCTTAGTCCCTCAGCAGAATAGTTCGTTGCTTGTAAAGCTTGTTGCTGAGCTTCTTTGATCTGAGGAATCAGACTGGTTTGAATAGTCATACCTAATGCTTTCACACGTAAAGGCTTGACTCGTTCCTTGCGACTTAAAGCATCAGCTACAACATTTGCTTTGCCTGGGTGATAACGAATCTTACAGTCGTAATCGTTCAACAGTTCAACCCATCACCTTTGTCGCATATTCAGCATTTTCTGATCTAGAATATGTTGGAGACTTTTATGATCAGTGTATATCATACACTTGCTTTCGGGAATAAATGAGAATATCATCAATAAACACAATCACAAATTTATCCATATAAGGTCTACATACTCGATTCATCAGATCCATGAAAACTGCTGGTGCATTGGTTAAACCAAATGGCATCACTAAAAATTCGTAATGTCCGTATCGAGTTCTGAAAGCAGTTTTAGGAATGTCATCATCATGAATACGTAACTGATGATATCCAGATCTTAAATCGATTTTTGAAAAATAAGTAGCACCTTGTAGTTGATCAAACTGTTCATCGATACGGGGTAGTGGATAACGGTTCTTGATTGTCAGTTTATTGAGTTCCCTATAGTCAATACACATCCTGAATGAACCATCTTTCTTTTTCACAAAAAGAATAGGTGCTCCCCAGGGTGAGAAACTAGGTCTGATAAAACCTTTGTCTAACAGTTCTTGCAATTGACCTGAAAGTTCTTGCATTTCGGATGGTGCAAGCCGATAAGGGGCTTTAGCAACAGGTGCTGCACCTAGAATTAAGTCGATTCGAAATTCAACTTGTCTTACTGGGGGTAATCCTGAGATATCCTCAGGGAATACTTTAGGAAAATCCTTGACTACTGGAATATCTGTAATTCGTTTGAGTGAAGAATTGTGCTCAGTCACATGTGCCAGGAAAGCATAACAGCCATTCCTTAAGAATTTCTGAGCTCGCATACAAGATATGAGACCAAGTTTTCTACCTGCTCGTTCTCCTTAAACTATCAGTGTATTACCGTTAGGTAATGGAATACGGATCACCTTGTTTTGACACACAACTTCCGCTTGGTTATCAGAAAGCCAGTCCATACCAACAACAACATCAAAGCTCCCAAGCTCAATTGGAAGTAAATCAATTTTGAAAATATGATCATTCAAATTCAAGGAACATCCTTGAATAACACTGTTAGTTTTTATTAACTTGCCGTTAGCAAGTTCAATAACATAAGGAGTTTCTAGATCTACCGTAGGTAATGAAATTAATGATGCAAATTCAGGAGAGATAAAGCTCTTATCTGCTCCTGTATCAAACAGAACTGATGCGTATAGATTATTAAGAGGAAACGTACCAGTAACAATATTTGCATCATGTCTCGCCTCAGTCGCACCAATCTGAAAAGCTCTCCCCCTAGCTTCATTTCCCGGATTGGTGTTATTGTTTGGACAATTTCGTATGAGATGATCAGGGCTTCCACATTTGTAACATGACCGGTTGGTTTGAGTGGTTTGTCGTGGTGCTTGATTTTGTGGTTGAGCAGGAAAGTTGCAATATTTAGCATAATGTCCAACTCGGTTACAGTTTAGACAAACAGGACATGGTCCCGTGTGATGGAGTGGACACTTATTGCATTTGGGCGCCTGCCCAGTATAAACTTTCCTCTCAGAAATAGTAGCACCATAGTTTTTCACAGTTGGCTTGCTCTGGGTGATCTCAGCCGGAGCCTTCGCCTTGGTTTTGCCAAACCACTTTCGTTTGATACCTTTCGACACATTCGAGGTACCGACATCACTACGACTATAAGCCGTCTGAGGTTTCAAAGATAGAGTACCACTCCTTACCGCCTCATTGGTAAGCTTAGTGGTCAAAAGAATCGTGTGTTTTAGGGTTGTAGGTTCAGCAGCAGTCACCATTCCTCGTATCTGAGGAATCAGACCCTTAATGTACTTCTCAATTAAAGCAGCTTCCGTAGGAAACATATCGGGAAGTAGACAAGTGAGTTCATGAAAACGATCGGTGTAAGCCAGACAATCAGCACCGATCATTGAGTGATTCCAGAATTCCTCCTGGAGTTTTTGAATTTCAGTGATGGGACAGTACTCTGATCTAATCAGAGTTTTGAAATCATTCCAGCCCATTGAGTCGACTGTGGCTGAACCCAAAGTCTTGGCCTGGGTATTCCACCAGGTCAAAGCTGAGTCTTTCAAAGAACAGGCAGCATAAGACACCTTATGCTCCTCCAAACACTGACTGATTTTGAGCTTGGTTTCCATTTCCTCGATCCACCTTAAAAGACCAGCCGCTCCTTCTTTGCCAGTAAAAGTAGGAGGGTTACAGGAAGCAAAATACTTGTAAGTACATCCCTGTCGAGGTGGATCAGGAATAATGGTAGTTGTACCGGTGGTCTGATGGGTTTCTGGATGTCCACCAGTAACGTTTTGTTCCACATGGTTCCCACCAGAACCCGAAGTATTGTGTTGCTGTGTCAGAACACCACAAGCAGATAATTGTTCACGCACAATTCGAGCTATCATAGCTTCGTTTGTTTCAGATCCGCTTGTACCAGCAGGTGGAGTAGTATTCGTTTCCAAGTTCTCAGGTGGAACCACGTTCGCTTCCGGATTAACGTGCGGATCCGGATTTGATTCAACATTCACAGGTGGAACTTGATTCGGTTCAGGGTTTGTAATGTTCTGAGCAGCTTTCTTAGATGGTCGACCTCTTTTAGGAGCCATTAATCTGCTCACAAGCAGACAAATTCAGGTCAGTTTAAGAACATTAAAGATATAACCCGTTCTATCACATAATTTCAATCATATTCAGTTACACTGAAAATTTATATTGAAATGTGATTATAAAGAATATAGTATAACTACATGAATTTAGTCCAGACATGTTTGCACTACACACAGATCACACAATTGTTCGTAGTTATACTTAGTCCTGTTATTTCAAAAACATGTTAGAGTCTTACCCAGCTCCTTGCATTGCAACACATGTTTTTAGAGATATGTTCATACAGGACTAGGACATGTTCTCACACAAGTTCTCTGATATGTTCTCAGTTCATGCACTAAGTTCTCATAACAACAATAGATATGTTCTTGTACAGTATGGCTCTCGTACTGTACTTTAGTAACAGACATGTTCACAATTAGATACATTCACGTTTAGACATGTTCTCGTACAGTATGGCTCTCGTACTGTACTTTAGTTATAGACACATTCACAATTAGACACGTTCACAATTCAGACATGTTCTCGTACAGTATGGCTCTCGTACTGTACTTTAGTTACAGCCACATTCACAATTAGACACGTTCACAATTCAGACATGTTCTCGTACAGTATGGCTCTCGTACTGTACTTACGTAACATATATATTTGCATACAGTATTGCTCCCGTACTGTATTTCAGCAAAATATATATATTTTAGTTCGATATATTCGCATACAGTATTGCTCCCGTACTGTATTTCAGCGAAATATATATTTTAGTTCAACATGTTCTCATTTTAGTACATTCGCATACCGTTATGTTCTCACACAGAAGAATTAATTATAGTTCGTACACATAATTCATTATAAACAACATAGTTCACACAACACTCAAATAGTACATTACACAGATCGATACACCAAAAACACCCATTTTATTACATTACTATCGTTTTAATATGTACAGACTACCGAAACAACACAAGGCACTACAAGCACAAAAGAAAAGAACAGAAAAGAGAACTCCTCCATCTACACACTGCTGATCTGAAGATCCCAGAATGATCTTCTGTACATACTCATCGCATAAAGTATGATAAGAAAGAAAGTATCATGGCCACCACTGACATGACTACCGCCAGGATCATCATCCTGGTCTCGGTACTCGCCACTCCAAACCATGCCAAAAACTCTGTCGCTCTCTCTCTCACCCAAATCCATCGCTCAGTCACTAACGCCACTTGCCGCCAAAATGCAGCAAGCATAATCTGTACCCAGGTCATCCTCAATCTATCATCCATCGCGATCCTCCACGCTCGAGTATCGGTGTCCAAAGCCTTCACTTGATCCATCAGGGTCAAGTGAGAAGTGAGGATCTCTAATATGGTCGTACGTGTATCCTCAACGGCAGTCTGACACTGCTGCAAGCTCTGCTGTGTCCCCTGCAAGTTCTGAGTAACTTGCTGCAACTGGGCTCTCAACTCTGCCTGATGGGAGGATTCTCCCACCTCATGTATAGTCGGTGGCTCATCTCGGGTAGCCATCTGACGTCTCGGGGGAAGGCCTGTCGTCTTGCGAGCTTGGCCTCGCATCCGCCTCAACCCGTCCCACTCAGGGACTCTCCGTGGAGAGGAGTCCTGTCTCCTCTCGGCAGAAATATGAACTAAAGGTGAATGAGGTGGACTAGGTAGAATGGGGACTGCTGGTGGTAGTACTGGTGATGGTGGTGGTGGAGTAACAGGTCTGGGGTCTGACGGTGTATGAGGTCCGGCAGGGGTCGCCTGTGAGGCTGCCGATGATGCCTCACTAGGACCTGAATCTGATCCTGCACTAGAGCTAGGTGTGTCATCCAAACTCAAATAAGGGAACCTCTGATAAATATACTGCTCAGCTGGATCGGCCATCGATGTACAATCAAAATTTCTAATCAGTATCATGACATAAATATTAAATAACAACATTTAATATGAACACGATATGATGCTTTCTCCTATCTCATAGCAACTATTTGATCCTTTAGTTATTAATGTTTCGCTTGAATCAAATCAAACTAGAATGCACACGTGTTGCAAATTTCAGTTATGCTGGCCACTCATAACTGGAATTTGTACCACCTGATTATCCTAGCTTAATTCAAAACAAGTTTTGTTCATTTTAATGTTCGGTGCTCTCTGTGTCACTATACGAGCCTATGGTTATAGTCTAGGTTTCTAAGTCAACCTAATTCTCTATAACCTGTGGCTCTGATACCACCCTGTCACACCCCCACCCCTCGTCACCTCGTGTATGGTCTGACGTCACTGAACCAGTTGCGGAAGCATAGTGGTGATGTCTCCGAGGTGAGGGGTGACTTACTTGAACCGATATCATAAGCACACAGATTAACTTAAAATAAATACAGTACAGGGTTTCGTCATTACAATCAGTATCATAATTTACAACTAAGTTTATTACACAACTAACTTATTTAATTACTAGTGTTTGAAGTGCTGCCTCACCGAGTGTCACTATCTCCCTGCAAAAAGATTTAAGTTTAAAACGTCAGCACAAAGCTGGTGAGTTTGACAGTTCAATTTAAAACAATATGATATGATAAGCACGTTCTCAAAAGTTCAGTTCCGGATAACCATGGGACCCGTATCTAGTTCCTTTCGGACGTCTAGTCTGTCTCAAGATATTACCCGTCGGTACATATCTTAGTGCCTCATTATCTTAATGTCTATCATACCATTAAGAAGTTCAGGAAACAGATAACAAACATTCACACAAGGGGAGATGCAATCCTCCCAGCGAATGGGGTGTCAACCAATAGTACTATCAATGTTTTCTGTTCGGCCACACATGGGTTCACTAGATACAGTTCAGAAATGAGGACTTTCAGTTCCATGATAGAGTTCAGTCTACAGGCAAAATCCCATGAAATCCCACAAAATCACATGAAATCACACAGATATCATTGATGCATATCATATGTTCAGACAACAGTTTACAGAGTTTCCCCGATGTTTATAAAAGATTAAAAATAAAAGGGGTTGTACGAAACTCACCTGATGATATAGATGTAGCAGAATATCTCCAAATGATAATAGAGAAGTGATTCTGCATCTAGTTTTATTTAATGAGTTATTTATGTTCTATTTTACTGATTAGATCTTTCTGAACGTTTAATGTCAAAGACATTGCGTAGTAAGTCATCAAACCATTATTACATGTTTAATTGGTTAATTTAGTATTGTATCATACAATGTATGATAATGTAGGAACATACATTGCATTAGATTCCTAATACAAGGTTGATGACATTCTTGATTAATCAGAATAATCCCAGATTAACCAAATAGTTAATGTTGTTGATTATGATACTGTAACCGTTTCTAGACAATTTAATGGCTTAGGAATGATCAATCCTTGTTATTGATTACCCAATTATCATGAAATATCACAATGTAGCATCACAATAGGTGTAATAACCAAGTTTAACATACTAATCTGACTGTTATCATTAACATCAGATAATCGTTCAAATGAGTATGTTAATAATTGTGATTAGTTTGAAACACTTGGATTTAACCTTGCATTTCAAGGATTAATCCAACTAATCACCTACATTGTTATAATCAAATGGATTAAACCATTATAATCATGGGTATGGTTTCATGCAAACCGGGCATTACAACGGATCAAAACAAGGATTTAACCGTTAAAACATCGTGTTCTTTGTTTATAATCAATCCTAGCCATCATCTAGGCAATAATCAACAATCCTAACTATGTCATTTCGTTCAAAATTAAGATCTAATCAATCAGAATCAAACTAGAAGGTTTAAACGGATCATTACCTAATCTGACGGATATCTGCGGCTAAAATGACGATCAGAACTTGTAAACACGTCCCCAGGTGCGATCCACACGATCCGATAGCTTCAAAAGGTGATTTGATGGTGGTTTGTGTGTGTCTTTCGGCTGGAAATGAAACAGAAGCGAGTAGGAGAAATAAAATTTTATTTTGCATGAAATCTGATGAAGTAGATCAGATTTCTCCACCGCCACATTCGTCGCGTACCGCGACCAAAAGCCAAAAGGGGCTTCGCGTACCGCGAAGCTTTTCGGGAATTTCAGATATTTTGCAACCATCGCGTACCGCGGAGGATTCTCAATCCCTCCATCGCGTACCGCGATGGGTCCAGTCGACCAACACTTAGTAATTTTTCTTCATTTTTCGATTCCGGGCAATCCAGGACTCCGTTTTGTGCACGGTTTTCGTCCACGTGAATTTCTAGAACGATCAAATGTGCTCACGTCATTGATGACGTAATTCTCGTATGCAACTGTCACATGTTCGAGCTCTCCTTGGGGCATTTTCATCACATAGGGTGAGGCTTTACCTATTCTACTGCATTCTCACGCATCAAGGGTAAGTCTCCATCTTTGTTAGGTTGCCCCGGTTAAGACAATATACTAGTACGTAAAAACCTGTGTCGTTCAAAAAATAATAAAATAAAATTTTGACGATATGGGACGTTTGTTCAGGACCACCCCTAGAGGTTTCTTATAACACTGTCTTACTAATATGTCTTTAACTTAAATTCAAACTTAATACAACTTGTAAACAAGTTAAGAAGAATAACCGCTCTTATAAAGTATTTGGTTTGAAGTTTTACATTAGATCATATAAAGCAATATTATATGTTACATTTTTTTTTTCAAACAAATTTTCTTACCAACAATACTACAACAACTAACATAAGTACATAACGTTATTTACATTTATATAAATCAAATGGTTTCATGTTTGATGTTTAAAAAAACGTGATTAACATTCTTTATATTCTCATTTTGTTTTAGATTACATTTTTTATAGTATCTGTTTGTTAAAAACTTTTTGTTTACTTTAGGATTACATTTCATTATTTTTCTTTTTCTTTTTTATACTCTTCATTTATTTATTTTTTTTTGTTTTATTGGTTTCATCATTTTTATTTTATACATTATCAAAAATAATCAATTAGTTAATCATTTTTTAGTACAAATATAATTTTCAATACAAATTCTTATATTGTCTAATATACTTAATTTTGTTTTAGTTTAGTTATTTATTTTTCTTTTAAACAAATTAAATACCTTTATAGGGGTGTAAACGGATTCTTTTGAGTCCTAGCTCGTCTAAGCAGCTAAGCTTGATGGTCACTTAATACTTAATGATATTATATATCAACACTACACATGAATCAAATCTTATTCTAATATGATCTTTTACCACATAATACAGTATACATCGATTAATTAATGTATACATACTACCATTGATAAACAATTGTAAATTATAAAATGGATTTAAGTAATTAATAAAACAATAATATAAAAAATAAATAGAAACAAAAAAACGTAAATATTTAGTTGTTAGAACGTGAAGATATGAGTTAGTTATTTATTATAAAAGTAGGCTATAAACTTTTGTGCACACGAGCTAAATAAATTAATAAAATTTTTGTATCTAGACAAAATAATTAAACTAATTCTTAAAAACCTATTTTTTAAAAAATAAAATAAACTTCATGTGATATAGCCTATATGAAAAAAAAGCTCTTAGTGTATAAAGATCATATGCATTATAGAATTAAATATTTATAAAAAAATAATAATAATTGAATATTACCTTTTTTTAACAGCAATAGTAATCTACCCCTATTCTACTTCTAAATAAAATATCTTTGCTTTTATTTGCGTAATGTATGACAAATTGTTCATGAATATTACCTCTAGAGTAAACTTCTCTTTTACTCCTTGTAGTTTGACAAAAGTAACTATTTTCATCTAAATTTTGAAAATTTTGCAATTTTCCTCCATTAGTTTCAGAAAATTAACCATTTTCATCCAAAGTCCATTTAAACTTTGGATGAAAATGGTTACTTTTGTCAAACCACAGGAACTAAAATGGTTAATTTTCTGAAACTAATGAAGGAAAATTGCAAAATTTCAAAATTTGGATGAAAATTGTTACTTTTGTCAAACCACAGGGAGTAAAAGAGAAGTTTACTCTTACCTCTAACTTAAAATTGAAATCGATATTATCTATTTACAAAATCAATATTGAATTCAAAATTTAATTTAAATCAATGATATCATAATCATCTATAATTAAATTTTATATTAAATTTAATTTAGTACATGGTATAATAAAGATCATTGATTAAAATCATATTAAAATTTTTTAAAGTATATTATTTTAATGTCATTTTTTTCTTTATAGAATGCGACATGTATTTGATATAAAAATGAAAATCATCCTATTTTTTTAGCAAACAATTAATTCAAAATAAAAAAACATACATGTTTGCTTGGCAAAAGAATAACCCAGTATTATTATAAAAAATATTAAAAGGAATAATATTATAAAAAAGCTTTTTGCTTGTTAAGCAGCTACTATGAGGTCATTGTGGGACTCTGAGGACCGTGTGAAATGACGGGCCAACAATGATGATGCTGTTGCAATCACTACGTTATACAAAAAATAAATAAACTTTTATTACCTGATTATTTAAGGGTGTTGTTATTCTCACACCCACTTTTTTAAAAAATACACCCCTGAGACGGCCCGTAATGGCCATTACGGCCCGTCTCAGGCCTCGGTCAAACATTCGATCCTGACAACCTGTGCCAATGATTGGGAGCAAGACGGGCCGTAATGGCCAGGACGGCCCGTCTCATTCATCGTACAGACATTCCCTACAACCTAGTACAATGATTTGATAGCAAGACGGCCCGTACTGGCCAGTACGGCCCGTCTTGCTTTTTCAATTCTGACAAAAGGACACTGATTTGACCCAGTACGGGTCGTAAAGGCTATTACGGGCCGTCTTGAACATTTTCAAATTGGTATATAAGCATGAATCGTTTCAAACGAACGCGGAACTTTCGAATTCAAATATATTTCACGATAATTCATATCTGTAACGATGTCGTTTTGGGACGGGAGTTTTTTCAACTATTCCGTGCCAGATTTGAACGAAGAGCCTCCTGTCGAGTATTCATACGACACGATAGATCTGAATGCTGAACCTAACGCTGATGTCGGTTTTGACAGTCAAGCATCGTATGGGTTCGTGTATGATGACTGTAAACAAAGTTATACGGAGGAGGGTTATGAAGAAAAGCCGGGGGCTTCAAAAGTTAACTGAGAAACCAAAGAGGTAACTTAAATGAAACATAAATGTTAATAATTGTATATTATCGTTATCCATTTAAGGTATTTATTATTGTTTTTATATGTCAGGAGTTTATGACTGAGGAAGCGCTGGTAGGGTGGGTGAAAAGTAGAGCAGTAGATAATGGTTACATTGTAGTCAAAAGAAGAACGAAGAAATCAAAGACAACAGGCAGTGTAATCAAAGTTTGGCTCATGTGTGACCGTGGTGGCGAGCACAATAGCATCGCAATCCTTAGACGGTCAGGCAGCAAGAAAATCGGTTGTCCGTTTCAACTGGTAGGGTTATACAACGAAGTTCGTGAATCCTGGAAATTACAGGTTATTAACGACAATCACAATCACGAACCTGCTCAGAATCTAGAGGGTCATCCATATGTTAGAAGATTCACGCATGAGGAAGAAGATCTGGTTGAGAATCTGACCGAGCGACACATGGATCCTCGTAACATACTTTCGAGCATAAAGAAACATAACCCTACAAATGTATCCATCCCTAGGGATGTATACAATTTACAGCAGAAGCTAAAAAACAATAAGAAATTCGGTGATACTCCGATAAAGGTCCTGGAAAACGTGCTTCACAGTCAGCGGTACGTTTACTATACCTGGGAGGATCCTGAAACAAACGTCGTGGAAGACATTTTCTTCTGTCATCCAAAATCGTATTGCTAGTGGCGTGCATTTCCGCACGTACTGATGATGGACGCGACTACAAAACGAACCAGTACAGGCTTCCATTTATTCAAATTGTTGGCGTGACTTCCACACACCAGACGTTTAGTATTGCTCACGCTTTCGTAAGCAAAGAGCGTGAGGAGAACTACGTCTGGGTCTTGGAAATGGCTAAGAGTATGTTGAATAAGTGTATGGAGCCACGTGTGATCATAACAGATCGAGACCTTGCTGTTATGAATGCGTGCCGTAAAGTGTTTCCAGAAGCTGCAAAATATCTCTGCAGATGGCACATAGACGAAAATATTGCCAAACACTGCAAGGAAAGCTTTTCTGACGCACACTGGAAGAAATTCAAAGGTCGATGGGCGAATTTGTGTAACTCTCCGACAACAGAGTTATACGACTACAACTACAACCGTCTGTACGAAAGACTTATCAAAGACGACAAAAAAAGTAAGCATCATATACCATAATTATTATCATCATATCATCGTTGGTTTTTTGTTTCATTTCAGGGGTTCTGGAATATCTGACGCACACCTGGTTAAACATTTACAGAGATATGTTTGTAACAGCATGGACCAATAAAACGCGCAACTTTGGTCAACGTACAACAAACCAGGTGGAAAGTCAGCACTCGAACCTAAAACGATTCCTCATATCACCAAACAGCACGCTTGACTCGCTTGTAGGTTTCGTAAATGAAATCGTGCAAGCACATGAGGTAAAAATGAAACACGATTTTGAAACGAGCTTGATTAAAACTATGGGTCATCATAAACTACCAATATTTGATAACCTTCGAGGAAAGGTGTCCCATAAAGCTCTTGATTTGTTGGTCGAGGAAAAAGACAAAATAAGAGTCATGCGTGACAAAAATATGACGTGTGGCCACCAGCTTTGGACGAGTTGTGGGTTGACGTGCGCTTGTAATATATCAAAATATTACAACACAGGTTCATAATATTAAATGTAAATCTTAGATGTTTCGCACGTAGTATGTAGTTAGTTTTATATTAATTCTAATTATAAATTATGCAGATAACAAAATACCGCTCTCAGATATAGATATTTTTTTGGACAAAACTTAACGCAGCTAACCCAACACTGTTAGAAGAAGAAGAAATAGATGTTATAGGACAAATGGGTTTGGTAACAGAAGAATTAAATTCCAAACCTCCTGAAATAAAAAAGAGTCTAATAAAGAAGGTCTTGGCGCAGGTATTTCCAAACAAAAGTGACAAAAAGGCGCCTTCAGTTCAAAAAGATACACGTGGTCGTCCAACTTTAAAGGCACAGAAACAAAAAGAGCAAGAGCAAGACGTTGTTAAAGATAATTTAGCGTCCCAAGAAAGTACATGTCACACCCCCAATTTTCAACTAACGGAATCATACCGTTTGGGACGTGACAAACCAGGATCTCAGATCATTAGACATAACGAAGACCTCTATATGAATTTCAAAACATACTTTGGTCTAAAACAGTAATATCAAAGTTCAAACGTTGCGGAAGCGTTTTTAAAACTAAACAAATATAACTGTTTGAAAACTGTAAATTACAAAAACAAAATCCCAAATGTTTAAATTCAAATAACAGAAAGGTGAAATATGCATGCGACTCGATCTCCTAGTCCATGCTTGCTTGAATCTTGTGCCTTAACGTCCTGAGAAAACATGTAAATCAAGTCAACACAAAGGTTGGTGCATTACACAGGTTTAAGCATTCACAATTGTTTGAAACAACAGTTTGAATAAAATGTTTGCAGATAACATAATCACACATGCATAGTCATGATAGCTAGTCATTTGTACTATTTACATAAGTGGTCGACACCGAAGCTGACTGTTGCATGCTAACGCATGTTTTGCCTTGCCACTATTGTCTAGCATAAACAATAGTAATGTGTGTTTGGTCAGTTAAACACTTGCGTAGATCCCATCTACCAAGTGAGGTTTGTCAAACCTAATAGATCTATTTCCAACTACAACGCTTTGCACTACGGCAAACTAAACGGTTCGAAATGTAAGGACTTGTAATGCTATGTTTGCACTCAATGTAAACAGCTAACTCATGCAAGTGATATGTATCTAAAAGTGTTTGTTGCACATGTTTTCTCCCCCAAAACAGTTAAAATAAGAAAGGGGCCGTGTACGCACCTTTGATTGTAGCAGAATGATCAAATACTCGTGACTCGCGTAGAAAATCCTCTACGAAGAATCTGTGTTTAAACAATAACTTAGTGTTATTCGGAATGTCGTTTTGTGTTTGAATTCACATACGTGTCAACACACGTATGTTAGAGTGTTAGAAATGTGCATACGTGTGACAATTCGACTTTTCACACTAACCTTGTTAACGGGAGTTGGTGCTATCACAGGCCCAATAAGGCCAATCAAGGCCCAATAAGGCCAATGAAGGCCCAACAAGGCCAATAAAGGCCCAACAAAGTCAAGGAAGGCCCGGTAAGGCCCAATGGAGTCTATGAAGGCCCAACAAAGTCTAGTAGGCCCAATAAGATTAATTTAGGCTCAAGGAAAACAAGGAAGGCCCAATTAGATCAAACAAGGTTAAAGTAGGCCCATTAAGGCCCAATGTAAACAAAGTAGGCCTAGGGAAGGCCAAGGTAGGCTCAGGAAGGCCCAGTGAGGCCCAATTGTATTTGAAAAGCCCAATTGGATTAATTTGGCCAGTAGTAGTCCAATTTGGCCCAATTAGTGATAAATTGGAATTTTTAAAGTGACTTTATTGATCGAAATGATATGTTGTCGAGCCGGAATAAATTATAGGAGTTAGGAATTAAGAAAAATAAAGTCCTAAGTGTTAAATTATTCAAGATTAAACTTGTAATTGATTTTTAGTGGCAATTTTGACTTCTACAAGTCAAAATTCGGTTAATTTGTTAAGGAAATTCGGAATTCCTCTCAATCTGTTACAATTAACCAATTTAATCATGCAATCAATACACATTGATGATGTATAACAGTTACCAACCGTTGATGATCACATAATGATCGAAATTAAGTGAAATAATGACTTGGGGTTAGTAACCGAAATCGGTTGAGATCAATTGGGTATAATACGATGGCAATCAGTTGAATTGAGGATGTCTAAAGATCATTCGGCATTGTTAGAACATCCTTCAAACCACAATTCGATCTCAACAACTCAGGATAGAGGATTTCGATCAAGGGACGGCCGAACTCAAGCTTAGATTCGATCTTCATCAATTCTACATCCATACTGGTAAACATTCATTCCTAGACAACCTAAAAACTCCGACTAAAGGAATCCCTAACTCAATTTCATCCTACAAACTCGAATTGCACGAAATTGAGTTCTAGGGTTTATCATCTTTAATGCTTTGGGGGTCTCTGTTTAGATGAATTTGAAACATAAATTAAACTTTACAGAGAGTTTCGTGACTCTCTGTATATGGATAAACCTCATTCAATTTCTGAAAACCATAACAGATTCTATGAAAACGGTTTTTAGGGTTCTTAACATAAACCATTTTGGGGATTTCGATTGAGATTTGCTCGAAAATCAAATTAAACAGTACTATGAGCTTCAGAAAACCCCGATTGAAAGTAACCCTATGTTAGTTTTAAGAAATATTAACGAATTTAATGAGTTCGAATTCTTATGTTCTTTGATTAAAACGAATTGGAGATTTTGATCTAATCAGATGTGATAATCAAATTGTCATATACAGAGAGAGTCGAAATCATTTGTGGAATGAAAACCCTATGAATTAAAGATCAAGTGGACATCAATTCGATTGATTTTGATTAGAAATTTACGGATTGGAATTCGACCATGTATATAACCAATTAATCGGGTTATAGTGGTTTGTTTTCGAATTAAAATCACATGTAGAGTCGGTTGAATGTCAGAAACAAAAGCCCTATGGTTTGAATGTTAATCGAGTTCGAAATCGGAACCAATTTGGATTAATATGCTTCGGTTATATGAAGTAAAAGGGAACCGGCCCATGTAGGATGTAAAAGAATTAATTTCCAGATACTTAACGCGATACCCTAGCGGGCTGAGTTGGTAGATGCGTGTGTGTTTGAGGAGGGGGGTCGCGGGTTCGAATCCGGGCAACACCAATTTTTGGGTTTTAAATCAATTTATTGTATTTTTGCCATAACTTTCACATACGGACTCCGTTTTCATCCGTTCAAGTTGCGTTGGAACCGTAACGAGAATACGAACGTGTTGAAATGATAAAATTCATATTTTAGTCCGAACACGAAATCGCGTATAATTACGTTTAATTAAATAAAATCAAATGTGATTTTATTTAAACGATTTCAAAAGCACGCGTACTTCCGTATGCCTAATTCTCACACTTTAACATACGTATGTTGATACGTATGTGATTTCAAGCACAAAACGACATTCCGAATAACTGTAGGTTATTGTTTAAATCACAGATTCTTCGTAGAGGATTTCTACGCAAGTTCACACGTATTTGATCATTCTACTATTATCAAAGGTGCGTACATGGCCCCTTTCTTATTTTAAACTGTTTTGGGGGAGAAAACATGTGCAACAAACTATTTTAGATACATATCACTTGCATGAGTTATCTGTTTACATTATGTGACAACATATCAACTTGAAAGTCCTTACACACCTCGAACCGTTTAGTTTGCCGTAGTGCAAAGCGTGGTAGTTGGAAATAGATCTATTAGGTTTGACAAACCTCACCTGGTAGATGGGATCTACGCAGGTGTTTGACTGACCAAACACAATTTTTACTATTGTTGTGATAGACAATAGTGGCAAGGCGAAAACATGCTATAGCATGGCAACTAGTCAGCTTCGGTGTCGAACACGTATGTAAATAGTTTATATGACTAGCTATCATGACTGTGCATTTGTGATTATGTTATCTACAACTTATTATTCAAACTGATGTTTTGAACACTATGATTATTTAAAACCTGTGTTATGCACCAACCTTTGTGTTGACTTGAATTGCATGTTTTCTCAGGACGCTAAGGCGCGCGTTACAGCTGGCATGGACTAGGAAGATAGAGTCTCATGCATTTTAAACACTTTGAACATTTGAATTTGATTATTTCAGTATTTTGATTTGTAATGTTTTACTTATCAACAGTTTATTGGTTTGATTTGAAACGCTTCCGCAACTTTTTGTAAACTCTGAATATTATGTTTTAAAGACCAACGTATGTTTTGAAATTCATATAGAGGTCTTCGCTATGTCTAATGATCTGAGATCCTGGTTTGTCATGTTCCCAAACGGTATGATTCCGTTAGTTGAAATTGGGGGTGTGACAGATTGGTATCAGAGACATTGGTTATAGCGAACTAGGTTTGCATTTGTAGGCCTAGACTATGACTGTTAGACATTAGACACACATGTTTACACATACTGCTTAGAAATTACATATGACATTATGTAATTGACTTGCTTACGTATTCCATGGCACTGCACTTACATATGATATTATGTAACAGGCATGGCTTCATCATCAGTTCCTTATGTTATCATTGATGATTCCGAGGACGAGGAGCCGATAGTTCCGGCACCACCATCATCATCACCACCACCTATTCCATCACCTCCACCGTATGAGATGGATGACTCAGACCCAGACGAGGATCCAGAGGAGGATCCAGAGGAGGATCCAGACGAGGATCCAGAGGAGGATCCAGATGAGGATCCAGTTGAGGACCCGGATGAGGATCCGGAAGAGGCACCATGGGTGAATACTCAGGGACTCTATGCTGCAGGACCATCTACACATTCACCACCCGCACTAGATGCTCCTGAGCCTAAGAGGCGAAGGACGGACGCGGAGGAGATCGCCAAGTTGCGCGAGGACTTGGATGAGACAGAAGACAAGCTTATACAGAGATCTCAGGAGTTATGGAATGCCATTGAGAGGCAGGATGAACTTACCTATCTAGTTCATGACATGCGGGATGAGATGGTGAACATGATTGGTCGTCTAGAGGAGTCAGAGAACCGAGCCGAGATCTTGGAGGGCAGGATTGAAGCTTTGGAGGACTTAGTGGTAGTTGAGAATGAGGAACAGGATGAGGATGAGGATGAGGAGGAGGAACCAGCACCAGTTGCTGAGTCCGATCCTGAATCCACCATTGAGGACGATTGATTGTTTTCTTTTATTTCTGTTTTGTTTAAACTTATTAGGAACGGGTTGTGTTCCTACATTAGTAGTTTGAAATTTTGTATTTCATTTCAAAAGTATTGTACTCAAAGAAAGTTTCTATTTATGAAAGAATTATCATTTATTTTCAACAACTGTGTTGATTTATATTACATGTTGTGTTTGTTGTTTCTATTTACACATGTCAAAATTGGATTTTGATTATGCGCTAACATTTCTTATAAATAGGAAACTAATGGCTGAGGGAAACGTACATATGACTGTTGCTGAGCTCAATGAGCTAATCAACAACAGAGTTGCAGAGGCAATCGCACAGTATGCTCAGACTCACAACACAGGGCCACAGGGTCCAGCTGGGGGATTGGTCAATCCACAAGTTTGCACATTCAAGATGTTCTTGGACTGCAAACCTCACAACTTCAAAGGGTCGGAGGGGGCCATAGGACTTCTCCGATGGATTGAAAAGGCGGAGTCTGTGTTCGAAATGTGCAACTGCCCGGATGACAGCAAAGTGAAATTTGCTACTGGAACATTAGAGGGTCCAGCACTGACTTGGTGGAACTCCAATGTTCAGACTTTGGGGTTGGGAGAAGCAAATGCATTGACCTGGAACAACTTCAAAACTTTACTACAAGAGGAGTATTGTCCTCGTAGTGAAATGCAGAAGTTAGAGGAGGAGTATTGGCACCTCAAGATGGAGGGGTCAAACATTGAGGAATAGACGACCAGATCGCATGAACTGGCCAGACTGCTACCACACATGGCTACTCCAGCCAGTAAGTGGATTGAAAGGTACATTGGAGGACTAGTGCCTCAGATTCAAGGGTTGGTGACTTCAGCAAATCCCACCACTATTCAACAAGCTGTTCGTCTAGCGCATCAGCTTACTGATCAGGCAGTGTTACAGGGAACCCTGCCTAAGCGAACATCTGCTACCAAGGTAGGAGATCACAAGAGAAAGTGGGAAAGTAACAACTTCAAGGGTAACAACCAACAGCAGAACAGGAAGCAGGACTCAAACAAGTCCTATCATAATTCCAACAGTGGCCAGCAAGCATCATCATCGGGGGGCTATATTGGTAAACACCCCAAGTGCAATAAGTGTGGTTATCATCATGCGGGTAATCAATGTGACAGAGCTAAGTGCCAGAGGTGTGGCAAGATTGGGCATGCGGCTAAAGACTGTCGCGGAGAGCTGCAGAACAACCAAAACAACCAGAATAACAATCAAAACAACGCGCAGAAAGGTTGTTTTGAGTGTGGCAAGATGGGGCATTTCAAGAAAGATTGCCCACAACTTAAGAAAGGCGGGGACAATAATGGCAATGGTAATGGAAATGGCAACGGTAATGGCAATGGCACCAACAACAATAACAACAATAACAACAACAACAACGGTGCTAGAGGCAGGGCGTTTGTGATCGGAGGACGGCAAGCGCGGGAGGATCCCAACATTGTCACGGGTACGTTCCTCTTAAATAATCACTATGCCTCTATGTTATTTGACACTGGTGCCGACCGGAGTTTTGTATCTAGTTCACTTGCTAAGTCACTAGATGTTAGTCCCACTGCCTTAGATAGTCCCTACACTGTGGAGTTAGCTGATGGTAAGTTGATTATAGTAGAAAACATTTATTAGGGATGTATCCTTGATTTGATGGGTCAGACATTAGAGATTGATTTGATGCCTATTGCCTTAGGCAGTTTTGATGTAGTCATTGGCATGGACTGGTTGTCCAAAAACCAGGCTGAAATCATATGCCATGAAAAGATTGTTCGCATACCTCTTCCGCAGGGAGAGACATTGTATGTACAAGGTGAGAAGAGCAGTACGCCACTGCGTCTCATATCTTGTATGAAAGCACACAAATGTCTGCGGAAAGGTCATACGGCAGTTATAGCACTTATAACTGAAAAGCCGGTAGCTGAGAGGAAGCTTGAAAATATACCTGTAGTTTGTGAGTTTCCGGAGGTATTTCCAGAAGACTTGCCGGGATTACCGCCTGTCAGACAGGTGGAATTCCGAATCGATCTTACACCAGATGCAGCACCGATAGCTAGGGCGCCTTATCGACTTGCACCGTCTGAGATGCAAGAGTTATCTACACAATTGCAAGAATTGTTGGATAAGGGTTTCATACGACCTAGTTTTTCACCGTGGGGAGCTCCAGTATTGTTTGTAAAGAAGAAGGACGGAACTTTCCGTATGTGTATCGATTACCGGGAATTGAATAAAGTTACTATCAAGAACCGGTATCCGTTACCTAGGATTGACGATCTGTTCGATCAGTTGCAGGGTTCGAGTTACTACTCGAAGATTGATCTCAGGTCGGGTTATCATCAACTAAGAGTTCAGGAGGAGGATATTCCGAAGACAGCATTCAGAACACGATATGGCCATTATGAGTTCTTGGTCATGCCATTTGGGTTGACAAACGCTCCAGCTGTATTCATGGATCTCATGAATCGTGTTTGTAAACCATATCTTGATAAGTTTGTCATTGTTTTCATCGATGACATTCTCATCTATTCAAAATCTGAGGAGGAACACGCTGAACATCTTCGATTACTGTTAGAGCTATTGAAGCAAGAACAACTGTACGCTAAGTTCTCAAAATGTGATTTCTGGATGCGAGAAGTACAGTTCTTGGGTCATATAGTTAATGAAAAGGGTATACATGTTGATCCAGCGAAGATTGAAGCGATTAAGAATTGGGAAGCGCCAAAGACCCCTACCGAGGTACGACAATTCCTTGGTTTGGCGGGTTATTATCGACGATTCATTGAGGGTTTCTCAAAGATCGCTCAACCACTTACAGCTCTGACGCACAAGGGAACAAAGTATAGCTGGACGGATAAACAGGAAGCTGCATTCCAGTTATTGAAACAGAAACTTTGCAGTGCACCGATTCTGTCCTTACCGGAAGGAACGGAAGACTTTGCGGTGTATTGTGACGCATCTGGACAGGGTTTGGGATGTGTGTTGATGCAACGGGATAAAGTGATCGCTTATGCTTCCAGACAACTACGAACACACGAAAAGAATTACACTACTCATGACTTGGAGTTAGGAGCAGTGGTTTTTGCTTTAAAGATTTGGAGGCATTACTTGTATGGAACTAAGTGTACTATTTATACTGATCATAAGAGTTTGCAACATATCTTTGATCAGAAGGAGCTTAACATGAGGCAACGACGATGGGTTGAATTGTTGAACGATTATGAGTGTGCGATTAAGTATCACCCGGGAAAGGCTAATGTGGTAGCCGATGCTTTAAGCAGAAAGGATACTTCAACAAGACGGGTTCGTGCACTTATGATGACGATACATACCGACTTACCAGACAAGGTACACAGTGCTCAGATTGAGGCTTTGAAAAAGGAAAACTTAGTACCGGAATCTTTACGAGGAATGGAAGAACAATTGAATGTTAAACCTGATGGAATTCGTTATTTCATCGATCGAATGTGGATACCTTTGTATGGAGGTTTAAGGGAACTCGTGATGGACGAAGCACACAAGTCTAGATATTCAGTCCATCCGGGATCAGACAAGATGTATCATGACTTGAAGGCACTGTATTGGTGGCCTCACATGAAAGCTGATATTGCTAAGTACGTTAGCAAATGTTTGACTTGTTCGAAAGTCAAAGTTGAATATCAGAAACCATCTGGTTTATTGCAACAACCAGAGATACCGATGTGGAAATGGGAACACATTTCGATGGATTTTATTACTAAGTTACCCCGTACACCAAGTGGTTGTGATACGATATGGGTAATTGTCGATCGATTAACGAAATCTGCACACTTCTTAGCAATAAAGGAAACTGATAAGATGGAGAAACTGACTCGCATTTACATCAAGGAAGTAGTAGCACGGCATGGTGTGCCAATATCTATCATATCAGATCGGGATGCCCGGTTTACTTCCAATTTTTGGAAATCTCTTCATAAGTCATTGGGGACTCGCTTGGATATGAGTACCGCCTATCATCCACAGACCGACGGTCAAAGTGAACGTACGATTCAAACGCTCGAGGATATGTTACGAGCTTGTGTAATTGACTTTGGTGACAGCTGGGAGAATCATTTACCGTTGGTGGAATTCTCTTACAATAATAGTTATCATACAAGTATTCAAGCAGCACCGTTTGAAGCTTTGTATGGTCGCAAATGTCGTTCACCAGTTTGCTGGGCTGAGATTGGAGACAGTCAGATAACAGGTCCTGAACTGGTGCACGAGACGACAGAGAAAATAGTTCAAATCCGGAACCGTATGGCAGCGGCTCGGGATCGACAGAAGAGTTATGCAGACAAACGTCGCAAGCCGTTGGAATTTCAAGTAGGAGACCGAGTTCTTCTAAAGGTATCACCTTGGAAAGGTGTGATACGATTTGGCAAGCGTGGGAAGCTTAGTCCACGTTACGTAGGACCGTTTGAGATTCTGAAAAGGATTGGTCCGGTTGCGTATCAACTCAAACTACCGGATGAACTCAGTGGAGTTCATGATGTTTTTCATGTGTCGAACTTAAAGAAATGTCTTTCTGATGAGACATTGATTGTACCATTGGAAGAAATACAAGTAGATGAACAGTTACGATTCATTGAAGAACCGGCGGAAATCATGGATCGAGAGGTCAAACAACTGAAGCAAAGCAAGATTCCAATAGTTAAAGTCCGATGGAATTCAAGACGGGGTCCTGAATTCACATGGGAACGGGAAGATCAAATGATGAAGAAATATCCTCATCTATTCAAGACAGCTACTGCTAACACTGAGAGCGCACGTTAAATTTCGGGACGAAATTTCCTTCAACAAGGGGATGACGTGATGCTTTCACACATCAACACTGCAAATTTCAAACTGTAAGCACAAACATTTTATTATTCAGTTGATTTTGTTACAAACATTTGTGCTACATTGCATGCTATATGTTTTATGTGCTATATTTCATATACATACATGATTGGTTACATACATTTTGCTATGTGCGGGGTTTGCATAGTACATACATTTTGCTATGTGCAGGGTTACATAGTACAAATAGTTTCAGACACTCACTATGTGTGAGGTTACACAACGCAGTATGATCAAACACAAATAGTCACAGTTAGGTGAACTAACTAGTGTACACGCAAACAGTTACATTGAACGATCACAATTGAGTTGTGATGTTGCAAGCATTAGACTTTGTGTGTGAGTACACACAAGCACACAGAATGATCAAATCACACTAACACGTACGATTTAAATTCGTAAGTAGTTTCCTAACTACTCTTAACACTTGCTAATTTTCGGGACGAAAATTCCTTCAACAAGGGGATGATGTGACAATTCGACTTTTCACACTAACCTTGTTAACGGGAGTTGGTGCTATCACAGGCCCAATAAGGCCAATCAAGGCCCAATAAGGCCAATGAAGGCCCAACAAGGCCAATAAAGGCCCAACAAAGTCAAGGAAGGCCCGGTAAGGCCCAATGGAGTCTATGAAGGCCCAACAAAGTCTAGTAGGCCCAATAAGATTAATTTAGGCTCAAGGAAAACAAGGAAGGCCCAATTAGATCAAACAAGGTTAAAGTAGGCCCATTAAGGCCCAATGTAAACAAAGTAGGCCTAGGGAAGGCCAAGGTAGGCTCAGGAAGGCCCAGTGAGGCCCAATTGTATTTGAAAAGCCCAATTGGATTAATTTGGCCAGTAGTAGTCCAATTTGGCCCAATTAGTGATAAATTGGAATTTTTAAAGTGACTTTATTGATCGAAATGATATGTTGTCGAGCCGGAATAAATTATAGGAGTTAGGAATTAAGAAAAATAAAGTCCTAAGTGTTAAATTATTCAAGATTAAACTTGTAATTGATTTTTAGTGGCAATTTTGACTTCTACAAGTCAAAATTCGGTTAATTTGTTAAGGAAATTCGGAATTCCTCTCAATCTGTTACAATTAACCAATTTAATCATGCAATCAATACACATTGATGATGTATAACAGTTACCAACCGTTGATGATCACATAATGATCGAAATTAAGTGAAATAATGACTTGGGGTTAGTAACCGAAATCGGTTGAGATCAATTGGGTATAATACGATGGCAATCAGTTGAATTGAGGATGTCTAAAGATCATTCGGCATTGTTAGAACATCCTTCAAACCACAATTCGATCTCAACAACTCAGGATAGAGGATTTCGATCAAGGGACGGCCGAACTCAAGCTTAGATTCGATCTTCATCAATTCTACATCCATACTGGTAAACATTCATTCCTAGACAACCTAAAAACTCCGACTAAAGGAATCCCTAACTCAATTTCATCCTACAAACTCGAATTGCACGAAATTGAGTTCTAGGGTTTATCATCTTTAATGCTTTGGGGGTCTCTGTTTAGATGAATTTGAAACATAAATTAAACTTTACAGAGAGTTTCGTGACTCTCTGTATATGGATAAACCTCATTCAATTTCTGAAAACCATAACAGATTCTATGAAAACGGTTTTTAGGGTTCTTAACATAAACCATTTTGGGGATTTCGATTGAGATTTGCTCGAAAATCAAATTAAACAGTACTATGAGCTTCAGAAAACCCCGATTGAAAGTA
Organism: Mikania micrantha; assembly: GCA_009363875.1. NCBI lineage: Eukaryota > Viridiplantae > Streptophyta > Magnoliopsida > Asterales > Asteraceae > Mikania > Mikania micrantha. The sequence goes on along the minus strand of CM018688.1, from coordinate 2,504,238 downwards.
ACCCTATGTTAGTTTTAAGAAATATTAACGAATTTAATGAGTTCGAATTCTTATGTTCTTTGATTAAAACGAATTGGAGATTTTGATCTAATCAGATGTGATAATCAAATTGTCATATACAGAGAGAGTCGAAATCATTTGTGGAATGAAAACCCTATGAATTAAAGATCAAGTGGACATCAATTCGATTGATTTTGATTAGAAATTTACGGATTGGAATTCGACCATGTATATAACCAATTAATCGGGTTATAGTGGTTTGTTTTCGAATTAAAATCACATGTAGAGTCGGTTGAATGTCAGAAACAAAAGCCCTATGGTTTGAATGTTAATCGAGTTCGAAATCGGAACCAATTTGGATTAATATGCTTCGGTTATATGAAGTAAAAGGGAACCGGCCCATGTAGGATGTAAAAGAATTAATTTCCAGATACTTAACGCGATACCCTAGCGGGCTGAGTTGGTAGATGCGTGTGTGTTTGAGGAGGGGGGTCGCGGGTTCGAATCCGGGCAACACCAATTTTTGGGTTTTAAATCAATTTATTGTATTTTTGCCATAACTTTCACATACGGACTCCGTTTTCATCCGTTCAAGTTGCGTTGGAACCGTAACGAGAATACGAACGTGTTGAAATGATAAAATTCATATTTTAGTCCGAACACGAAATCGCGTATAATTACGTTTAATTAAATAAAATCAAATGTGATTTTATTTAAACGATTTCAAAAGCACGCGTACTTCCGTATGCCTAATTCTCACACTTTAACATACGTATGTTGATACGTATGTGATTTCAAGCACAAAACGACATTCCGAATAACTGTAGGTTATTGTTTAAATCACAGATTCTTCGTAGAGGATTTCTACGCAAGTTCACACGTATTTGATCATTCTACTATTATCAAAGGTGCGTACACGGCCCCTTTCTTATTTTAAACTGTTTTGGGGGAGAAAACATGTGCAACAAACTATTTTAGATACATATCACTTGCATGAGTTATCTGTTTACATTATGTGACAACATATCAACTTGAAAGTCCTTACACACCTCGAACCGTTTAGTTTGCCGTAGTGCAAAGCGTGGTAGTTGGAAATAGATCTATTAGGTTTGACAAACCTCACCTGGTAGATGGGATCTACGCAGGTGTTTGACTGACCAAACACAATTTTTACTATTGTTGTGATAGACAATAGTGGCAAGGCGAAAACATGCTATAGCATGGCAACTAGTCAGCTTCGGTGTCGAACACGTATGTAAATAGTTTATATGACTAGCTATCATGACTGTGCATTTGTGATTATGTTATCTACAACTTATTATTCAAACTGATGTTTTGAACACTATGATTATTTAAAACCTGTGTTATGCACCAACCTTTGTGTTGACTTGAATTGCATGTTTTCTCAGGACGCTAAGGCGCGCGTTACAGCTGGCATGGACTAGGAAGATAGAGTCTCATGCATTTTAAACACTTTGAACATTTGAATTTGATTATTTCAGTATTTTGATTTGTAATGTTTTACTTATCAACAGTTTATTGGTTTGATTTGAAACGCTTCCGCAACTTTTTGTAAACTCTGAATATTATGTTTTAAAGACCAACGTATGTTTTGAAATTCATATAGAGGTCTTCGCTATGTCTAATGATCTGAGATCCTGGTTTGTCATGTTCCCAAACGGTATGATTCCGTTAGTTGAAATTGGGGGTGTGACAATACGTATGTACGCGTGCCTTTGAAATCGTTTAAATAAAACCATGTATGATTTTATTTAAATAAACGTAATTATACGCGATTTCGTTTTCGATCTAAAATGTGAATTTTGTTATTTTATTTAGTTCGGGATTTCGTTACGGTTTCAACGCAACTTGAACGGATCAAATCGGAGTTAAAACGAAGAAGTTATGCTTAAAATACTAAAAATGGTTTAAATTTTAAAAACCAGTAAAGGTCGGGTTCGAACCTGCGACCTTTACCTCCTAACACACCCAATCAACCAGTCCGGCCCACTCGACATTGGTACTAGAATAGCCCAATTAATTGTTTTAACCTTTTAGAAATCCGGTTCCCTTTGATAATTTTAACCGGATCCATCTAGGTCCCAATTGACCATGTTTTAGAATCCGATCGACCTCAAATCCATAGGGGTTTTATTCCTATCATCAAAACGAGTTCTACCATAGTTTTAATTCGATCAAACCATCAGCTTAGAACCCTGAAATGTGATATCATCTGTTTCGAACGTGTGTATCTAAACCTATGATTCAAACTTATTAAATTCGTTAATTTTAAACTGAAAAACCATAGAGTTTTCATTAACATTGATATTTCGAACCTGCCTACATGTTTAATTCGAGTATTAAACTCGTTTGAAGCAAAAACCCCTAATTCGTTCATATAATGAACCCTAGAAACAAAATCCTTTAATTCGGTGTTGTAACATCCAATTAACATAGGTTTTTCGGTTAATGACTGATTTCGAACTTGTCTGTATATGTTAATTGGGTTATTAAACTCATTTAAATCAAAACCCCCAATCTCGATTTTGAAACAAGCCCTAGAAATCGAACTTTAACAATTCGTTAATGTTATATGAAATTTATATTGGGATTACATTTAGAACTGAATTTCGAAACTTTCTGTGCAAAAACATTCGATTATTAAACTTATTTGGACCGAAACCCCCAAAATCTCCTCGCATCATGAACCCTAGAATCGAATTCCAACAATTCATTATAATTTGATGAAATTGATTCATGAGTTTTGTTAGTCGGCACCTTATGAAACTGATCATACCATTTAATTTGATTTCTAAACATGTTTCAGTCGAAATCCCCAAATTCATTCATATGACGAACCCTAGAATCCAAACTCTTGCAATTCGCGATTCTCAAGTTCGATCCGGTTGGGAATTTGCTTAGACATGTTAAGACGAATATGTAGGTGTTGTTAATTACCTGGATTGACTTCGAATAGATACAAATCGACTTGAGACTTGAATTCGGTTAAGCCTTTGATCGAATCTTCTTTCCACTGCACTTGGAATCGAATTGCTGCTTTCAGAAACTTCAGAGGATGTCGACTAAGGCTTTAGAAGTTTCAATTGTGAAAAACAAAAATCGATTTGTGTGGATTTGAGAACTCATTGCGACGGTTTCGACTCTTGGCTAGGATTGGAATTAATTTCGATCATTAGTAATGCCAATAACGCATGGTAACTGCTAATGATTAATAGTATGAGTTATTACAAGATTTAATTCGATCAATTACACTGAATTGAGGTGAATTTCGGTTTCCCTCAATATTATACACGAAATTTGACTTTTAAAAGTCAAATTCTCTAATTTGATGATATTAAATATATAATCCTTGTGATTTAGGCGCTTATAACCTGATGTAATCATCAATGGAATACTTAAAGATAATATAATTCGATTGTAGTAGCCTATTGATGCGAATTTCGAATTCCCTTGATAATCTAGTACGAATTTTGAATTCTAAAGTCAAAATTATGCATATTGTGAAATTAAAATCAAATCCTTGCAATTCTAATGTATCTAGACCCATTTTGTTAAAATCAAGCCCCTCTAGTTTGCCATTTTACATAACGGTGTTAAATCCGGAAAAACCGAAAAAACCGAATTGTCACAGTACATTTGAACCTTCGAGGCATAGTTCGTTTACAGGTGTGACCGAGAAAAGTCAGAAACCCGTGTTTCGGCGCAGCCGTTCCACATCGGTATCAAAAGCAAAGCCATCATCGGACTCGCTAAGTCAAAACGAGTTCCGTTTTCCACGTAACATGAAGCCAAAAGGATTAAACAATGTTTATCGCTTCGGTCATCACATCCTTCCTCTCCTTCAACCTTACGTGATAAACATACAAGATGTCCAGCCAGATGGTAACTGTGGTTTTCGTTTTGTAGCCGCAGGCTTAGGATTCGATGAAAGTCATTGGGCATTTATTCGACAACAACTCTTGCATGAATTGGATTTCAACGCAGATCTGTACAAATATGTGTTTAACTCCTACGACCCAGATTCTTATGATGTACTACGCAACACAATAAATTGGCAACAGATTGCACCTGCTCCCGCCGAACATTGGATGTTTATGCCTCACACAGGTTTAGTAATTGCTCAAAGATTTGGCGTAATCGTTCACGTTTTCAGCAGAGGAGGTCCTCAAACCATTTTTCCTTTGTGGACATCTGCTAATAGTTTGCCGCGACATAACGTTGTATCAGTAATTCATCTTGGCCAACATTTCGTTAATGTTACCTTACAAGGATGTTATCCAATGCCAACGGTAAATCCTATCTGGAAACGTTACCGAAATGATGCCGCATCCGACTGGGAGTTCGTATATCATGACAGGCTGCAAGAATACCAAAGATTTTTAGATGAAAATAAGTTGGTCGACTACATAGACGTTTAAATGTAATAAACAAATTCTTTAATAAAATATAATAAAAGTGAATATGTGTTTAAATTTTTTTTTAAAAAAATTTAGATTAGTACGGCCCGTAATGGCCAGTACGGGCCGTACTGTTCTAGATTAAATTCAATTTTTACTTTTCATTTTTTACTTTTCCACACACATACACCCACATTTCCTCTCGTCTTGGCCTATACACCCCGTCTTGGTGCTTCAAGCTTTCGATACCAGGTATGTATTTTCGCCCGTAGATCATGAATATATGTTTAGATTAGGTTTTTGATCGAAATAGGACCTGTTTAGGGCGTTTTTAAGTTTTCGAAAAATGAACAAGACGGGCCGTCTTGGCCATTACGGCCCGTCTTGCTCATTCAAAATTTGAATCAGTTAACAACAAGACGGGCCGTCATGCCCATTACGGGCCGTCTTGTTCAACAAATGAAGAAAGATGACCTTTGGCCTGGTATGGCCAAGACGGGCCGTCATGCCCATTACGGGCCGTCTTGGCAATACCAGGCCAAAACTAGGCTGGTATGGCCAAGACAGGCCGTCATGGCCGTTACGGGCCGTCTTGGCCATACCAGCCTACTTTTGGAGTTTCTATCCACATTTAGATACCGAGCTCACCAGGCCGTGGACTCGCTTGTTCGATCTCGGGGACCTGCCCACCTACCGGTTGATCACTGTGGAGTTTCTATCCACATTTAGATACCGAGCTCACCAGGCCGCAGTTTGGGAGGCGGATGACGAGGACCTTCCTCCGGATATCGAGTTCTCCTTATGCGGCCAGCACTTCGAGATGTCGATCGAGCGGTTCGCCGTGCACTTAGGCATCTTTACGAGCCGGAGACCGTTCGTGACGACTTCGCACAGGCCCCCACGCAGGGGGAGGAGGGAGTTATGAGGGCCTGGTGGTCCCAGGTATCAGATACGCCCTTCACCGGCCCCCGGGTATGGGCCTCGGCGATCAGAGATCCACTAATCCGTTACATCCACCGCTGCATCTTGACGACCATCTCAGGTCGCGGTCAGAGCCAGGAGTGGGTGACGACGACAGATCTGTTTTATCTGCACTCACTCATTGTTGGCAGGCCGTGCAACCTGGCACGGTGTTTTGCGTTGTACTACGCCTCCTTCTACCACCGACAGGAGCGCGGTACATTGCGGGGTGGCGCCTTTGTCACCCACATCACCCGCAGCAGAGGCATGGTTGACATGCTTGAGGATCTGCCGGCGATCGAGCCTCGTAAGCTCGATCGGCGGACGGTCCTCAGCATGAAACTTGCCGCCGACATCCCGGGTCTGGGATTGCGGTTTATTGGGCTGGACGGCCGCCCGTTTCAGCTGGCCCAGGTCATTGTATTGCCAGACCAGCAGCAGCAGCAGCAGGACGGTGGCCCGATGCCGGAGCCCGAGCCGATTCGGGAGGAGCCGGTTCTGTCACCGCCGCGCGAGGAGGAGCCTCCGCAGCATCCACCGCACGTTTACAGTGCGGTGCGCCTGACCGAGCCACTCGAGGCGTTGTTGCACCAGATTGCCGCCCGGTGCGACGAGACGGCCCAGCGGATGGCACACATCGAGCGACGGCTCGATCGGTACTAGGATTTGGTCCAGTGGACAGTCGCGTCAGAGCATGCGCGGCGGGACGGGACACAGCTTCCACCGTTCCCGGAGCCACGTGTCTACGCAGACGACGGATCACACGCTGTACCATCCGGATCGTAGTTCATTTTGTATTTTTGTATTTTGTTTCCTTGTATATAAAACCGTACAGTGTATATACGTATGTTTCTTTCTGCATTTGTATTGTTTCTGTTTGTGTTGTTTAATATTTGCGCGAAAAACTTTGTATTGTTTAAATTATTTTAATTAACGTAAACAAACTAGAAAATGAAATATTTAGTTAAAACGACATTATGACGTTTAATTAACGTAATAGCCGTGTATCGTTAAAAATTAAATTTAAATACGTAAATTAAGTTTAAATAAAATAAATAACACATATCGTTCAAATAATTCACGTATTAAACGTATATCGTTAAATAATATTTAAATACGTAAATTATGATCAAAATAAAATAAATAACACATATCGTTCAAATAATTCACGTATTAAACGTATATTGTTAAAAAATATTTAAATACGTTAATTATGTTTAAATAAAATAAATTAACTCAAGACGGCCCGTAATGGCCAGTACGGGCCGTACCAACATACAAAACTGGTTGACACCCAAAATGGCTTGGAAAAATAAGCTTGGGGCCAAGACGGGCCGTACTGGCCAGTACGACCCGTCCCACAGAATGTTTCACTGATTCCAAGGAATTTTCTGGAATGTTTGTCTGTACTCAATACCGGGTCGTAATGGCCAGTACGGCCCGTATTGACCCGCAGGGATGTAAAAATATAAAAGTGGGGTGTCCAAATAAAACAGACCTTATTTAAACTGAAAAATAAATTAGTTAAAAATTAAAAATAATAAACTAATAAAACTGCAGGAGAGAGGTAATATTGAAGACTAAATAACAACAACCGACTAAGAATAAAAATAATTACTTTAAAACGGTGATACCTTTTATATTAGAACATCCTTACTGCTTATCTTACTAAAATCCCATCCCACTCACACTAAAAATCTTAAAACCTCTTATTCCCTTAATGGTCACCCTATTGTAAAACTTTCTTCACGGTACTACATCATCATCCTACTAAAACTTAAAACACCTACAGTGACCAATCAAAAACGAGAGGGAAAAGCGAGGAGCGGTAGCCACTGGGCTCATGGTTTTGACCGCACTGGGGGAGGAAGTCGGTGTTTCCGCCGAACCCTGCCAGGCCGTTGATTCTCGCTAGGTGGGCGGTGTATGTGTTACGGATGGTCTTAAAACTATGTTATAAACATGAGTACACATGTTAATAAATAAATTTTAATTTTTATTTATTTTAATTAATATCATATATTTTAAAATAATATTTTATAAAAATATAAATAATATGACTTATGATGTAATTATATTATTTACCAAATTAACTAAATAATTACTTTTTAATAAAGGAGAGAAGATATAAATTTAAATTTAAGAGATGCCCTACATATTTTAGATAGCTTACAAAACTGACATGTATCCATTGGAACATTTGTTTATTATATAAGACTACCCGCAATGCATAAACACGCATTTATTACATGTGTCTTAGTCATCACTGTCACATCAGCTTTTTACTTATTATTCTCATATGTATCATCTCTCATCTTTTTAACTCCAACAAATCCTTCTCATATACATTATCTCTCATCTTTTTAAAAAAAAAAAGACTTTTAAAGAGGATGATCACATTCTCTCACTGCACTTGAGTGCACTTCCGCAAGTGCAAGAAAATGAAGTTGCGTGGTGCTCCAATGCATCAGCCAGAGAAGAAGATGTCCACGTAGAACGTGCAAAGGGCCTAACGTGCGCATTGCCTTCGGTCTAACATATATTACAGACTTTTTTAGGTACAAATATGAGCTCTAGGATTTAACTGAAAAGTGATTAGAAAGTCAAGTAAATGTCATGAGTTTTAGAATTATTTTATGATCATGAAAAAACTTTATTTTTGTTTTAATAGAAAAAATTTTCTAATAATCTTTATTTTAATAAAAGAGTAGGAAGCAATAACACTTGTTGTTATCTCCTTGCTAACCCTAAAATTTTTTTTTCCTGGTTATCTTTCCTATTTAATATTAATTATCTTTTATATTAAATATTAATAATAAATCATTTTAAATAATTAAATTATCCAATTAAATATAAATATACACATGTTTTTATTATAAAAATTAGTTAAAACTTAATAAATCATAAGAAAATTTCAATTCTATAATATCTTAAAATATAATTTTATAATTCTTAAACTATATTTGTAGTATCTTATTTTAGACATTCAACAATTATTATTATATAAACAATTAATAATATTAAACATATAAATATTTGCAAAAAAATATTGTTTTTAACATGTTATTTATTAAACCCATGTAGTATATGTGTTTCTACTTTCTAACCTAGTCTTGGTATATAACTGAATTAAAAAATTGAATTTGATTAAACTTCTAAGTACTAAACCTAAAAATCCATGCAATATCAGTTATATATTAAAAACTTAACATGCTATTCAATTTGATTCGACTCAATTACAAGTTTGATTTAAATTTAACGGTTTTCAACTACTAAACCCACGGATCCATGCAATGTCTATGGCCGGATAAATTTTTATTATTTCATATTTTACTTTTTTTTATGTCATGTTTGTATTCCAGCTGAGACTCATTTAATAGTTTATTCGAGATATTTTTAGTTTGAAGGTAGAGCATGAAGTTTTTATTTTGGTTTTCTTATGTGACAAATTACGGTTCAAGTCTAACATAAAATTGGTACAGACTAAATTAATTATTCACCCTTAGCATTATGAAATAAGTAAATACAAAATTTAAATTAACAATGTCATAATCAACTCTTCAACTTGAAATATATTGTTTTAAAAATATTCGATGCTTAACGAAATCTTATAAAAATTTATTTTTAATTCATAAAGACAATACTCATTAGGTCCTTTGAATTTGAACTCAATTAGTTAATTTCAAACTTCTAAGCTACTCATTAAAATATTTCCACCAATTGGCCCTTTTTTCTATTTACATACACAACCAAAACCAAGTCTGCGTCTTGAATTAGCAATTCTCATCGTCTTTTTAGATGTTAAAATCGTTTCATCTGGAATCTGATTTGTTCTAGTGTACCTGTTTTAAAAATAAAGATTTGTTTTTTTGCTCATTTTGAGGTTTTCTTGAATTTTTTCTTCTGCAACAATGGAAGAGAAATACGAGCCATTGAAGGAGCTTGGTGCTGGGAACTTTGGAGTTGCAAGGTTGGTTAAAGATAAGAAGACTAAAGAACTGTTTGCTGTGAAATACATTGAAAGAGGAAAAAAGGTATAAAAATTAGTTTTTGAAGCTAATTTGATGGATAGATTGAAGTTTTTATGGGTTTTTTTGCTGTTTTTTGATGGAATTGGTTGATGGGTTTTGTTTAAATCTGTGTTTAAGGTTGTGATCATATCGTAGATCAAACAAAACCCATATTTTGATTCAAAATACCTTTTTTCTGTGCTGAAATTTAAACGATTATCAAGAACAGTTTTTCTTGATTTTGCTCTGTAGTTTTTACGCGATTCGCATTGTTGAGTTGACCGGCCCTCTTTGTAATTCGGTTTTAGGAGCTCTGATTTTGGTATTAGTTAACAGAAATATCAGTGAAGTTTGATAAAAATAGAAACATTTTTATATACTAGGGTTTGACTGTCAAGTCAACCAAATTTCAAGATGAGCTTTCTCTTTTGAGCAAAAACATTATATTAGACCTATTACATTAATCTTAATTAACTTGGAGATGATCAAGAAACATAGGGAATAGTGATCTATGTCTAATGACCAATATTATAAATCACAACTAGATTGTTAAGTGTAAACAAATCTGTTACTGTGGTTGAACCTGATTTTGTACATCTTAAACTTTTGACTGTTAATTTCATCTTCTTGTTTCAGATTGATGAAAATGTTCAAAGGGAAATCATTAATCACCGATCTTTAAGGCATCCGAATATTGTGAGGTTCAAGGAGGTGAGCTTGACTTTTTTTAAGTTTTTAAGGCATTTTAAACCAAGACTGATGACATGAAGATCTTGTTTCTAAATTTCCACATTTTAGATAAAGAATTCTTGTTGTATGTCAGTAATTTTTTCTTATCATTTTGAGATGTGAATTTACCAATTTATTTTTCAAATTTCAATTTTGCAGGTCTCCTTAACTGAGACACATTTGGCCATAGTCATGGAATATGCAGCTGGTGGTGAACTCTTTAGTAAAATTACCAGTGCTGGAAGATTCAGTGAAGATGAAGTACCCAAAAATATTTTTAAATTCATTATTTTTGGTTTATTTTGAATTTCTGAAACTTAACTGTTGGAAATCATGGTTTTTAATGCAGGCTCGGTTTTTCTTCCAACAACTTATATCAGGAGTCAGCTACTGCCATTCCATGGTGAAAAACATAATTTCTTCAACTTACAACAATTTACAATCTGAGTTATAAAAACAGTCACCGATAATGTACATTCTGCTTCAGTGCTTCTTACGTTATTTTTTCTTGATTTCAGGAAATTTGTCATAGAGATCTGAAATTAGAGAACACTCTTCTAGATGGGAGTCCAACCCCACGTCTCAAAATATGTGATTTTGGTTATTCAAAGGTTTAGTAACACTCAAAATGCCATCTTTTAAAGAAAGTTCACATCTTTTTATATTCCCATATTTTAGTCAATTCATTGTTATGATTTGTGCAGTCTGGTTTATTGCACTCCCAGCCAAAATCTACTGTTGGCACACCCGCTTATATTGCCCCTGAGGTTCTATCCCGAAAGGAATATGATGGAAAGGTAATTTGTTTTGAGTAGTTATATATGATCATAGTTTAATAAAAGTAAATTTTTGTGTGTGTGATAAACTTTTAAATCTTGTTTGTGTTAGATTGCAGATGTTTGGTCATGTGGGGTAACTCTGTATGTTATGTTGGTTGGAGCCTACCCTTTTGAGGATCCTGAAGATCCTCGAAATTTCCGTAAAACAATTGGGGTGAGATCTCTTTGATTTCTGGTCAATTCCAGTACATTTAGATTTTGAAATAAAAAAAATTATTGTATGTTTGACGAATAACTCGTGTTTGTTTGCTGTTTTGGGCTTGAACAGTTCATTACACTTCTCCTGAAAATCCAAATGTTTTAACTAGAATTTTGAAGTTCGAAAATTTTACCTATTACGTCCTTAGTCAAACAATGAAACTGTGATCTCAATATGATAAAATTGTTGTTAATGGCAGAGAATCGTGAGCGTTCAGTACTCAATTCCAGATTATGTGCGGGTTTCTGCTGATTGTAGGCACCTTCTCTCGCATATCTTTGTTGCAAATCCCTCCAAGGTGCTTCTTTTAATCACATCATGATTCTCTTAATGTGTCATTAGAATGTCATTTTTATTTTCCAGTACTAATTTCTCAAATAATCAAAATAAACACCTCTTGCTACCCATTTTATTACAGCTGATTATCTGGTTTTGAATTGTCTTTTAAAGAGGATCACAATAGAGGAAATCAAGAAACATCCATGGCTTTTGAAGAACATGCCAAAAGAGTTGGTTGAAGGTGAGAAAACAAACTATGAGAATGCAAACCTTGACCAATCACTGCAAAGCATTGATGAAATTAACAGAATCATACAAGAGGCAAAAGCTCCTGGGGAAGGCGGTTCCATCGCCGCTACTGATGGGCTGCTGGCAGGTATTGATGGGTCAATAGATCCTGATGACGAGGAATTCGATTTGGAGAATGAAATTGATGAGAGTGGGGACTATTCAGGTCAAATCTGAGATCACGATGTTGACCAAAATGTGTTTTGAAATTTACCAAGTTTGTGTAGTTTTATATTTGTCTGCAAGGCATTCATATGATTATATAGCTATATGTAACATGGGCAAATAAGTTAGACTTTAAAGTCTTGAGTTATGAGGCTGTTTGGCATGGTCTTTTGAAAATAATTATGTGAATTCTATTTTTCAAGTTGTATATAATCATTTTTTTTGGTGTTTAGTGTATTAAATTTAATGTGATTACTTAGGGAAATCATAGGATTAAGTGTTCTATCAGAGCAACAGGTAAGTTCGCTGTTTTATGACATTAAGGTCATTGGTTCAAGTCGTGTGAAACATCTTGCACGAATGTGTAAGGTAAGGCTCAAGACTGCACACATCAGGTTGCTAAGTAATCCGGCCTCTGTGTAAAGTGGGTATGAAGCACTGCATCCGCTTTTTATAAATCAAGTGTTCCACCCATGTGACACAAGTACTTGCTCACTTGATGAATCTTTGTGTTCATTCAATAGTCAGTGGTGGTAGGTTATGCTCTCGTACGTTGAATGTTAGTCATGGCACGTGGTATAACCATGTGAGACTATTAATTAGCAGATCATGATTAAGCTAATAAGGTAAAAACTTTGTATTCCTTTACATGATTTGATTAAATCTAAGAGACGTGAATTCATAAGAAAACATTATTTTAAAGAATTAACGAACTATAAATAGGGTTGTTCAAAAAGCTCACAACCCGATACTCTTTCGAAAAAAGAGACGTGAATTCATATGAAAACATTATTTTAAAGAATGAATGAACTGTAAATAGGAACATTCAAAAAGCTCACAACTCGATTTTCTTTCGAAAAAAGTTCGGCTCGAAATATGCTCATTTAAAATAAGTCAAGGCTGAGCCATGGCTGACTCGGCTTGATTTTATTATATGTGTATGTGTATGTGTATGTATACCAGGCCTGGATTGATTGTAGCCCTAATTGAAAATAACTTTATGTGTTTTCATTGATATATTGTAAGCTTGTTTAATTATTTTTAACAATTTACATCTATTATTCTCTATCTAGTTATAACATAGCATGTCAAAATAAAAAAAATACTTTACAAATGTGTACAATAACGCCAAATGTATTAACATATTATGTTAAAATGTTCTTAATTAGTAAAAATGGTTTAGATGTTTGATATAAATTATGAATTACTAATGTTGTTTAAACAATCTTTTATAACTCAATAAATTTGAAACTTAATAAAACAGAATTTTAAAACAAACTTAATTTTGATTTTATGGTTCAATGTCATTGAAAATGAATGATAAAACATAATTTTAAAACAAACTAACTTTGGAGATTTTTACTCTAATGATAGATTTTTCCTAAATTTGTAAAATACATGTGATATAACTAACATATGAGCTTCTCTGTAAAGAAGTGATAGACAATCGGCTGTTGCCATGTTCAATGTGAGAAGGGAAAAAATAAGGTTCGACAAAGATGATGTCACCGACAACTTGTGAATACTTTTATATTTGAACAAATTTTTCCATCATTGTCCACTATGAGACTAGAACTCTCAGCCTATTTTAGAGAGAAACACCTCAACACATCTTGATACTATTGGGACAAATGCCCTTTAGTATTGTGAATACTTAAAAGTTAAAAGAGGAAAATAAAATAAAAATAAAAAAAGAAATATATAAGGAATACTTTTGGGCATGTGCAAGATGGAAAGCACATGGGCAATTTAGCCATTTGAAGGATCAAGTTGCTACTATCTTGAAACAAAAATGTCACGACGGACTGATTTGATGAACCTCTTTGCCATTAGCCCATCACCCCATATCAAAACTGACCAGAAACACCCAAAACCGTTCATCGATTTCCATTTTTTATTTCTTTCCGAGTATGTTAATTTTTATTTTTGTATCAAAATCATCCATGCCTCTACATATGCTCACCAACTTTGGTAAACTTAATTGTATTTGTAGATGCATATATTATATATGAATTGGTTGTTATCGTCCTCCAAATTTGTCGATAAAAACCCCAAAATCTACTGCAATCGTTACAGGGTTATGGAAATTAGTTAAATTTTTTTCTTGGTACTGCTCATCACGGATCAAAACCAAATGGGTAGGAGGCAGATTGGCTCTCAACCAACGCGTCGGGTCTCATTGATCATTCTCTTGACGGGTCTTGTCATTTGCTCGCTTGCGTACATGTTCTTTTCTGTGACTTTGAGACCCAATGAAGACATCAAATTTTCAGAAACTGACGGCGAGTGTTGTAGAGGGATTGAAAGCTTTGAGCTGTGGGGTAGTGTTGTGAAGTGGGGTTCTGATTTCAAGTTTAATACGTCAGTTGAGTGTTGTAATGCTTGTAAGGCGATGTGTAATGGTAAAGATGGGCCTTGTTTGTGTGATTCTTGGGTGTTCTGTGGCAATTCCGAGCGATGTGGGGAGAAATTCGGTGAGGTGAGATGCAGTTTTGACCTTTTAATCTTTGATGTTTTGAGAATTGGGATTACTGTTTAGTTAAACTGTTATTCTCACATATAGTTAGTGTGTTAGAAACTGGAAATTGAATTGAACTCAATTCTGTTAGAAGCTTCTTAGGTTGTTGAACTTAGTGTTGTTTAGCCATAACACTTGTGTTGATTTATATTTTGTATAAAGTTATGATTAACTAACATGATGTTGATTTTATGACATCAAAATCACCAAGAGAAAGTGCATTTGTTTTTATAACATAAGAGAAGGTCACAGTATGAGGGTGGTATGAGGGGTCAATGGGTCATTTATCATTACGAAATGGTGTAAACAGACAGTAAAAGAATGTTTTCACAGAATCTTTGAAAGTGGTTGTAATGTTTTCTTGGCACAGTGTTGGCTGAAGAAACAAAAGGATCCTTTGGCTCCAGATTGGCAAGAAGCAGGAGACAACACTATTTGGACTTCTGGCCTTTGTTTTGGAAAAGGAGAGGTAATCTAACATAATGATGATCCTTATTGTAGAATGACGCAGGTTGATGTATGTAGGGGATTCTTGAAAGGGTAAACATGTCAATTGTAAGCTCACGAAATAACTATCATTCTTGCGCCTTTTGCTTGTGTTTGGGGCTCATACTTGATTACCTGTACGCAATCTTTCTTTTTTAGATGCCATCTGCTTTCCTTGTGGTTTCAGCTTGTACAGTTACTTTGCATTTAAGTACTGATTTGCGATGAATCTTTTTGGTACAACTACAAAACTGAAGAATTTCAGGTTCTTCGACTGTTGTCGTCTGAATTCTGAGTTCAAGAATCCAAAATTAATAAATATTTTTCACTGTCTCAGTGGCAAAAATGTTACCATAGTTAGCATTATGTTTATGTTCAATGTGGCTATCGAATATTTTTTTTTGTTAAAACTAGAAGAATTTGAGTCAACATTGGCGTTAAGAGGTGGTCTTTTTGACCTTTAAGTCAAATGTGTTCTGATGTTTTGTTACCGATCATATACCATATACAAGTGGAAGAAACTTGAATTAATTTACTTGATGACATAAAGAATTTGATCTTTACCTTTCAATTTAGGCACACATGCATCTTAATATAAATTTGATATTTTGTGAATCTTAATAGGATCTCAACATGCTGACTATGTTCTCCATCATTTTTCTTGTTGCAGGGCATAGTGAAGATGGAGACAAAATACGGTACACTTCACATAAAAGTAAGTGGACATTCTAACTCCTATGCAATCTTTGCATTTCATGTGCTATTATTGACAATTTTGACTTTTGAGGTAAAAGTTGGAGTTCTTAAATTCACATTTTTATGAATCGAACACGATAAACACACCACAAACACTATAAGTATGTTACATTGTTTGTAGTGTGTATTTGAATAATTGAATATATATATATATATATATATATATATATATAATAACTAAAAACAAGAAGTGAAATTATGAGCCAGGAGTCTTCTCAAAAGCAACCTCTCTATCCCATTTTAGGGTGGGGGTAAGATTTGCCTTTATCTATCCTCCATACCCCACTCAAAAGTGGGATTTTACCGTATATGTTTTTGTTTTGTTTGTTTTGATTGATTTGATGATGCTTAAGTTATGTGCTAAGTTAATTCTATTTATCTTTATTTGTTTTTTGCAAATTTTTTTTTGAATAGCAAATATCCGGTCACCCGGGATCACCCTGGCAAATAGACCCGTCCAGGAGGAAACCTGCAACTAGGAAACCCCCTGGCGAGATGAGATTCCAACCCAAGACCTCTCATAAGAGAAGTCAAAGGGCTACCACTAGGCTAGAAGCCCTTTGGTTGTTTATTGCAAATCACACATTGATTTTATATGTTGAAATATTGGAACTTGTGACTTCCAACTTCAAAATATATCCTGTTAGTCAAAGGGTTGATACTCTGAAAAAAAAAACCAATGGATGGAATATGTGTTCTACAATCTATGGTTACATTTTGTCATTTTTTTTTCTTTCCCTTTTATTCTTATGCTAAAATTCCTCTATTTCATGCAGCTTCTCCCTGAATGTACCCCACGTTCATTCATGTATATTCTTGAGTTGTTGACCACACGCCATTGTGTCGGTTGCCAGTTTTATCGGGCCGAAGGTCGTGGTCAATCTTGGGATACAAAAGGAAATCACTTGAACTTGGTAAGTAATGATGAAATGAGTAAATCAAGAAAGTAGCAACTTTTTAGTGTTTATACCGCTATAATCATGTCAGAACAATATTATACATATATCATAAGATATACAAATCTTTGGTTGCGAATCTACTTTTGCTCATCTCAACTCTGAATATTTTCGTTCTATCATGAATCTATTTATTATAATAAACTAAAATGTTTTTGCTTATGAGTCATTACCATAATTAATCTTCCTTTAAATTTGCCATGTGTCAACCCCACATTTAATTTTAAAAAATTATAATTAAAAACAATAAAACAAATAGATCCTATTTTTATGCTAAAATTTAAATTACACCAATCCAATTTTTATGGTGACAAATTTAAGTTGTATTTTTCTTTTAACATTTATTTGATTATTATTAAAATCATATATTAATACTATTTTGTTCAAAATCAAGGAATATTGCATATATAAATACAAACCTAACTTATGTATAAAAGTTATATTTTAATTAAAATATAACTGACTTTTTCAAATAAGACAATTTACTCACAAATATCATTTGCAATGTCAATAAATAGGCCAACCGTTGTCAAAAGATGATTTTTTACTGAAACAACCAATTTTTTCACGGATAACTATACGTTGTATATAAAGAAGTTTTAGAGATTTATAAATTGTATTTGTAATTGTAAAATGTATTTATATACAATTGATAATGTAATTCATCATAAATATATTTTAACTGCGTCATTTGTAACTCAAACCCGTGTAATACTCGGGTTTATAACTTAGTAATTATACATACAAAAGTTTATACATGAACAATAATAATGACAATCATGATAATGATAATGATAACGATAATGATAATGTGGTAGTGTATGCCATTATTGATGAGAAGTTTGCTACGCTAGTTAAAGCAACCATGCGACTCATAGTCGCTTATCTCATGGCTAAATGAGTTGTATGTTTCTCTCAAATACACCCATAAAAATGTTTTTTTTTTGTGATTTATTTTGATGAAATTATGTCTTACTTTTGAATAACATAAGTTTGACACCAAGAGAAACGTTTTTCATTTTCATCTTGTGATCTATACCTCTTTTTTAGGCTTCATTCGGACCTCCATTCGCATTGATTCAAGGAACCCTCGAAGCTGAAGGTGTAGCATTTAAGAAAATACCATTGGAAGAATGTCGAGTCATCCAAAGGGGTTCGGTTGCATGGATTGGTTCAGGCCCGGAGTTCTTTATCAGCCTTGCAAATCACCAAGAATGGAAAACAACATACACTGTTTTTGGTTACGTTCTTTCTGAAGACATGGAAATTGCGGAGAAAATCGGTAACCTTCCGACACTACCAGATGTTTGGAACAACATTAACGTGTCTGTTTTAGTAAAACCAGTGTCGTTTTCGTTTCGAAGAATTAACAAGCCTAATAAGGTTGTTTGAAAGAGAATATTTGTGTAGTTATCCGTCCTTTTGATGGACTCATAGGCATTGACTCATATTTATATGATATATAATTTTCTTGTAACTTATGATGTTTAAATACATTGTTTTATTTGCTCTTTTTTTATATATAAATCTAATCACCATCACAGTTGTATATATCATAATTGTTTAAGATCCATCTAAGCATTTATTCATTTGCAAAATAAATAAATAAATAAAAATTATTGAATCATTAATATTGTTTAGAGAAACGTAAATTTTTAACTATATGAAGCAAAATCCGGAGAATTGCCTCAAATGGTTAAGGTCCACCCTCCCAAAGTGGAGGTCTTGGATTCGAACCTTGTTGGTGCAATTTAATGGATATCCAGATGAAGGAACGAATCAGGGCTTTAATCCCGAGTTCGAACATAATGGGGACGAGGGTTTACGGATTCTATCCGGTTTCTACGCATATGGGGGCACACGTGTCTCAAGGTCGGAGATCGAGGAATCAATCTTAACTATCAATCGTTAGGATAATTGAAGGTAAAACGACGGGACAGTTTAACGGTAGTTCCAAAAAAAAGACTATATGAAGCAAAGATGAAATTCGTAAAATAAAATGTATTTCCGGTTGTTTGTACTTTGTATGTAGTCTAACAGTATAAATCAAATTCCATTTCAAGTTACCGCGAAATCAAAAGACCAAAATGGTCCAATTT
The DNA here is from genome assembly GCA_009363875.1 of Mikania micrantha. NCBI lineage: Eukaryota > Viridiplantae > Streptophyta > Magnoliopsida > Asterales > Asteraceae > Mikania > Mikania micrantha. The sequence goes on along the minus strand of CM018688.1, from coordinate 2,485,536 downwards.
CACGATCACATAATCGCCGATCTCATCGAAGAACCCAGCGACGGCGGTCTCGTCGTTCTCTCCTCCGGCCTCGGTCTCCACAAACTCATCGCCGGTCTCCTCCATCTGCACCACCCATCCCAAGGTTCTCTTCTCATCCTCTCCGCATCCCCTACCCAAAAACACTCCATCCTCACATCGCTAAACAATAACCCTAACCCTAACGACGAAATAACCGATTTTCCGTCCGAGATCACTTCCGACCTACCTGTTCACCACCGACTTTCACTTTACACATCCGGGAAAGCCTCCTTCATCACTTCTCGTATCCTCATCGTCGATCTTCTCACTCGCCGCCTTCCAACCTCTTCCGTCGCCGGAATTATTCTTTTGAATGCTCATTCTTTATCGGAAACGTGTACTGAGGCTTTCATTGTGAGGATTCTTAGGTCTTCGAATAAGAATCTTTATATTCGTGCGTTTTCAGACAGGCCTCATGCTATGGTCTCTGGATTTGCCAAGGCTGAGAGAACACTTAAAAGCTTGTTTCTCAGGAAACTTCATCTCTGGCCCAGGTTTCAGGTATGGAAGCATCTGAAATTTGGGATTTCTAGTTAGCCAATAGGTTTTCAATCACCATTATTATTGGTCAATATAATGCTTTTTATAATAAAAATCAGGCAGAATTTGTAATAATCCAATTTATAGGCCATGAATGCTGGTAATTTGATCGCTAACTATTTGATCTGTACACTTCTAACTTTCATTTTTGTTACCAATGGCAATTCCACTTGTATAATCATTATAAATTTACACTCAATTTAGACTTGATTTCGTTTACAAGGAAGTTAGGTTCCTCTATTTTGCTTAAAATCATGGAGTGAAATCGATTGGAAATCAAAACATAAATCTATGATGATTATGCAAGTGGGATAGTCAAGTGAAAATTAGTAGTGTCATTGATCAAATTACAAGTATGGATTATTATCGGCCAATAGGTCATAGTTTGGACTGATATAATCCAATTTGGTTAAAAATTCTAGCAACAACCTGTTGATATATTTATTATCTAGATTAGATAATATTGACATGCAATTGTCTTAATATCATGTTTTTGAAAATTTTAATGTACTATATCAGGTATATGTTTCAGAAGACCTTGAAAGGGATCCACCTGAAGTGGTGGATATCAGGGTCCCCATGTCTGTTTACATGGTGGGGATTCAGAAAGCCGTGATTGAGGTCATGGATGCTTGTTTGAAGGAGATGAGGAAGACTAATAAGGTTGATGTGGAAGATTTGACTGTGGAGAATGGCTTGTTCAAATCATTTGATGAGATTGTGAGACGGCAATTGGATCCAATTTGGCATACGTTGGGGAAGAAAACTAAGCAGCTCGTCTCAGATTTGAAAACCTTGCGGAAGTTGCTGGATTATCTTGTTAGGTAATACTAAAAACATATGCACATGATGTGCTGTTGTTTATATCGACATATTAAGGAGCATTTGTGTTGAAGATATTAGATACCAATAATCAAATTTATTCATCTAGGGGGTGTTTGTGTAAGCTTATTTTTCAGGCTAAGCTTATTGAAATATGGAAAAAGCTGATTAACTTATTTATAGCAACTTATGTGCTTATTTGCCAAAGCTTATGGGCTTGAAAAAAGCTCATGAGTTGGCCTTTTAAATTTTCAGTAAGCCCTAAAAGTAAGGTTTACAGACACATTCTAACTGTTACTATTTTAGTGTACATGATGTTAATCTATAAACCAAATATTGAAATATATGTCATTTCTCAGTTGATGTAATTGCAAGATAAGTTACGGAATGTTGCATTTTTTATTAGGTATGATGCAGTGACTTATCTTAAGTATTTAGATTCATTGAGAGCATCAGAAAGTTTTCGCTCAGTATGGATATTTGCAGAGTCCAGTTATAAGATCTTTGAGTATGCAAAAAAGCGTGTTTATCACTTTAAGAGGTTAAATGGTGAAGCTTTGACCACCTCATCTAAGGGTGTGAAGTCTAAAAAGAGGAAGTTGGATGATAGCAACAATGATAAAGATGGTGAGGATCTTGTACTTAGTATATTTTATTATTTTATATTAGTGTTGTAATTATCCATATGCACATGATCTTTTTTAACAACTGTTTTGTTTGTTACCTTAAAATGAAGGTTGTGGTGTGTTATATTTTTACTCTAGCTTTAGGCCTTACTACTTCAATGTCAACCAAAGGTGTTTATAATCTATGAAAAGCAGGTCATGCTACTTATTATTTTCATTAAGTATAACTGTATTCTCTTTGGTGTGATTAGATTCCCTGATGATGAATGGCAATACTGGTGTAGTATTGGAAGAAATCTTGGAGGAAGCACCAAAATGGAAAGTGTTGCGTGTGAGTGAGTGAGTTCTACTTTTTTCTGATATTTGAGATCACATTGTCTTTGAATTCTGGATTTTGCAGATGTTTTCATATATTTTTGTCTAGAAATATAATTCTTTTTTTAGATGTCTAGCGTCTGTCTAGAGTATAGTGTCTAGTGGTCATTGTTTAATCTCTCGTCCACCCTTGTACTTATCTAATGCAGGAGATTCTTGAAGAAATAGAAGTAGAAAGGAAGAAGCAAGCTACAAGTGATAAATGTGATGCTGAAAGTGATCAAGAGAATAAAGGCATTGTTCTGGTTGCATGTAAAGATGAACACTCTGTTGTGCAGCTTGAGGAGTGCATCACAAGCAACCCATACAAGGTTTTCTTTAACAAGAACATGTATATATTTGTTTTACCACATATTATTCATCGAGTTGGGGTTTTTCCCCATTCTAATTGGTTCTGCATGCATATGCTTGTTTCTTACTAAGGTCATGCGGGGAGAATGGGAGAAATATTTGTTGAGTAAAGTACAATTGCAAGCACTACCGAAGCGTAATAAGAAGAAAACCCAAAACCCTAAAGGCTTTGGAATACTAGATGGAGCAGTTCCTTTGACACCTAGCAAGGGAGTAGAAGGTAGTGCTAGCAGCATTGTAACACAAGAAAATGATGCACTCTTAGCAGCAGCAACTGAAATAAGCAAACAAGCCCAAAAAGGCATTGAAATAGTAGACACTCCTCAAGCTTGTGTGGACAGTAAAGGAAAAGGGTACTCAAAAGGCAGGAATAAGAAATCAACAAAAAATGTTTCCCTAAAAAAAGATGATAAAAATAAAACTCAGTCAGCATTGACTAATGATTCTGAGCTGTCTCTTGAAAATGAACCTGCTAAAGTCGATAATACAACATTTAACAGAAGCGTTCTTAGGAAGCATGTGGAAGGGAAACCAATTCCTCCTGTGCATTTTTATGCATATGAAAATGGTCAGCAAATACTTGACGTCTTGAAGCCCTCTGCAATTGTTGCTTACCATCCTGACATTGCTTTTGTACGGGAAATAGAAATATATAAAGCTGAAAATCCCTCAAAAAAGGTGAAAGTGTATTTTCTGTTTTATGACGATTCTACAGAAGTACAAAAATTTGAGGCCAGTATACGCCGTGAAAATGGAGCGTTTGAATCCCTGATCAGGCAGAAATCCATGATGATGCTGCCAGTTGATCAGGTTCAGTTGTTCTCTCTTTATTATAGCAACATAGTTATACTTTTCTTTTCTTTTTTCTCTTCTCAGTAAGTTAATTGCAGTATGCCAAAATATCATCAGGTGGCTCATGGCCTTGGTTTAAGTTCTGCCAGTGAGACAGAATCTCCATCAAAACAAAATATGGTAACCAGGAAAGCGGGTGGACAGAAGGAAGCTAGAAAAGAGATGCAAGTAAGCAATCTTATTACAGTTGTCTTATTTTTTTTTTTTGGACGAATTACAATTATTGTCGATTACAGGTCATAGTGGACATGAGGGAGTTCATGAGCAGCCTTCCAAATGTACTGCATCTAAAAGGCATGAACATAATCCCAGTCACACTAGAAGTTGGAGATTACATTTTATCACCAGCAATATGTGTGGAAAGAAAAAGCATACAAGATCTGTATAGTAGTTTTGCATCCGGCCGACTTTACCACCAAGTTGAAATGATGGTGCGCTATTACCATATGCCCGTTCTTTTGATAGAGTTTTCACAAGACAAAAGCTTCTCGTTTCTGGTGATCTTCTTTACTGAGTTAAACTTGTTGATCATATAGTTTTCTTAAATATTAATGCAGTGTTAGTTAAACCTTGCAGTCGACTAGTGAGATCAGTGATGACGTGACACCCCATAATATTATATCAAAGCTATCTTTGCTTGCTCTACATTTTCCTCGTTTGCGAATTGTTTGGTCCCGTAGCTTGCATGCAACTGCGGAAATTTTTGCTTCTCTCAAAACGAATCAAGATGAACCTGATGAAGCTAAGGCAACCAGAGTTGGAGTACCTTCAGAAGAAGGTGTTGTGGAAGATGATGTTAGGTATACAAATATCAAGTACCATCCTACTTTTACTTGTATTAAAATTAACAAAAGATTTTGAAACATGACAGAGCTGAGAACTACAACACATCTGCTGTTGAGTTTCTAAGGCGGCTGCCAGGGGTGACAGATTCTAATTACAGGGCCATAATGGACGGGTGTGGCAGCCTGGCGGAACTGGCCCTTCTTCCGGTGGAGAGGCTGGCGGAACTAATGGGCAGTCAGAAATCTGCCAATATTTTGAGGGACTTCCTTGATGCCAAGTATCCCACATTGTTATAGCTTTACTCTTTCTCAATTGTTGCATTTGTTGTAGATTACGGGAATAAAATCAAGTATCACATCTTTGCAGCAGCAAAAGTTGTATTGTCAGCCTAGACATTCACTTCACTTCAGGATGTATTTTTCATTGCAACTTTTTTATTACATTTGACACGGCAATTTTATTTTTTGTCATATTTCTTGGAGGTAACGTCCTTTGTCTATATAACTATTTCTTGATTTCTATCTTAAATTTTAAAAATTAAACTATACACTTTTTTCTCTCTATGTTTTGTAAGTATCAGAATCTTTCTGCTAACGTCTACTTTTATATTAAAGTAATTTACTCTTTTTAATTCCTTTTCTTTTATCCTTTTCTTTACTTTTTTCATTATTTTTCTTTTATAAATTTTTTGAAAATTTGTTAATTAGTTAATGAATTTATTTCATAAGTAAATTTTATTTATATATTTTTTTGTTTTGTTATATATTTATTTCCAATTGTTTAGTTTATTAATTTATTTTCTCATTTCTATATATATATAATTAAATTACACGATAATGAATAGTGTATGTATTATTATTATATAGTTATGGGCCCTATTAATTATATATATTCAAAATCATATATATATTATATTATTTAGGTGTTTGATCCGTGTAGTGACCTTTTGAAAATTTAGGTTTGGATCATCAGAAGTTTTATTAAATTTGAAAAGTAGTAAAGAGATATAAGGGTATTAAATTTGAGAGATTTCCTTATAGATTTTAGTTTTTCTTTTAATTCAAACGATTGGTGAGATGAATTTTATGAGTAATTTTTCTATTATTTTTGTAACATATTTGTGAGGATTTTGTATTATTTTATGTTTTTATAATAAATTTGTATAAAATTCGTGATTTGAGATTTGATTTTGCTATACAACTTATGCTTCTGCAAATGATATATAATACTCGTTTTTGTGAGTGTACTGTGATAACCTGTCGCAACACGTGGAGTGAATAAACCTAGTTTATAATTATAATTCAAGTTGACTTATATTGTTAGGGTTTATTTATTTTGATAAAATGTTTGTTGTGCTTTTGGGTTTGGTATTATTGCTTAATACTCTTTGTAAAAAAAACTTTGAAACTTTTCAGACTCTGAGTCGGGGGACTCTTACGAAGAAGGCTCTCTATTCTACTTGTAGATATGGGTAATGTGTGTTTTTATCTTTTTCACAGACCCTACTATAAGTGAGATTTTTTTATTGAATATGATTGTTGTTATTTTTTATAATTATAATTCAAACAAACTAATTTATTAATTTGTTAAATTTTTTTAATTATGATAGATATGTTTATTTGTAAGTAATAAATAATATGCAATTGGTCACTATTGTTCTAGTTAGTTATTAATTAAGTTGATTAACGATATTGTTTTGGGGAATTTAAAGCCAAGTATAATGTAGGGAACGAACCATAACTTGCGTTAACCACAACCCTCGTCACTTTTGAAACTGATTTGTGACGTTATATAATCTCTTATTTTTGCATGCCAAACACTATGTTAGTGTTTAAGAGACTGACTAACCACCAATGAGGCTTTGTCCTATCGGTACCTCTTGGCTTTCCAAATGGAATGTCATGGGTTCAAATCCCTCTCAAGACGAAATAGAGATCCTTGAGATGTCAGGGGTTTCCCGGTGCGGTTCTTCCTGGGGTGGTGGTTGGGTCTCAACGGAGGTAATGGTGACTAAACCTTGGTGACGTGACCTGAAACACGTTGAGATCAAATGTCGTTAGAAAAAAAAGAGACTGACTAACCTTTTGAGATGTATTTATTTAACAAATAAAATACTTTTAACCTCCGACCAATTTAAAGATGACCTATCAATGAAAATCAATCCCTAAATATTAAATAACCAATGACTTGGATGTATTTTTTTTTACAGCACCAGATACACCAGATACTTCAAACGTCATTTCAATTATTTTGTGAAAATAACGTTAAAATCATTGGGATGATCAACTTCAAACGCTAAGTTTGAGCCGAGGACTCTCTCGGAGCAGCCTTTATATCCCAATTGGGACATGGGTAAGGTTTGTATCTATCCTTTCTCCCAGACCCGACTGAAAAGTAGGAATATACTGGGTAAGACTTGGCTGTTGTTGTTTGTTGGTTTAGTATTATAAAATTTAGACAAGAACTTAATTTATGGCTAATCCAGGTACTCCGTACGCGGCCTCCAATGGCTAAAGGATGCCCAAGCTGGCCACTAGTCCATACGGACGGAGCCTCTAGCCCACTAGCCACCAATTCCAGGGCAAAACCCGACCCAAGCACCCTTTAATTTATGGTATACTTTAAAGTTTAAACTAAATAATAAAAAAATTATGGTATACTTTGTCGAGTCCAGATATACAATTAATTGCATTAATTGCTGATATGTAATATTAAATTCGTCCTTGGCTTGGTATATTTGCTCACATTCAACAATTACAATAAACAATGAAGAACATCTCCTTTCTTGTCATCTTTGTGCTTATAAGCTTCCTTGCTTCTGGTGAATTTCTTATTACATTAAAAATCTTTTATTGTTATTTCAAAACTTCAACTAAGTGATAACTAATATTTATATATATTGCTAATTCTTAAGCAAATTATATGTAGTGATTATTTATATGTTATTGTTTATCTTATAGAAATTAAAGTTAATATTTTTTGTGGTTTTAAAATAATAAATTTAAACTTTTAATGTTGTGATTGTATAATTACAGGGACTGAGGTATCAAATGCTGATATATGTCAAAAGGACTTTACATCATTAGTTTGCTTCAAACGTGTATGCAAAAACACATGCAAATCTATATTTGGTGATGGAGCTATTGGAAAGTGCATTAAATTCCAGGATTGTAGATGCACATATCCTTGTTAATAATTAAATTAACTTGGTTTATAAATTTAATTGTCTATCTTAAAGGTTGCAAAGTTAAAATTTCACTGAAAACATGCCTGAAATAAGACTTATATAAATTATATGAGCGTGTTTATTGTCTAAAAAGACTTGATTATATGTCAAATTACTTATAAATAAAATAAATGAAATCTTATAGCTTTCCAATAAGTTTCTAATCCCAACTCGATTTATAAAATGATTAAAGGCAGAAATTTATATTTGTGCTTTTTCCCTTATAATGTTGCCTTTTTAAATGAACGTATCGACACCTTTAAATTATAACTAAATAGTTAATTAAAATGACTTTAAAAAAATAATAATTAATTACTTAAAATGGGGATTCAAACATATAAAAACATATTTAGTGACTAGCCAAGCAAGCTAGAAATAAATAAATAACCACTCACTCTCGATGTTAGCGGCATGACATAGAATGAACTGTTTCGGCTTAGCTATTTTGGAGGTTAATAGGTGAATACAAAATTAGGGGTCTGTTTTTAAACTTAGGTAGGCTATCAACTAGTGTTAAATAGTTTGGTTTTCAATTTGTTCGGTTTATCTGTTTTTAAATTATTTTAGCCATATCTGCTAATCAAACCGATTCGCTTTCAGATATTTTTTAAACAAATCAAATTCAACCAAATAAACTAAATTTGAAATAATATATAAATTGAACAAACCTAAAAAACTAAATTCAACATATGTAATTGTCACTTATTTTATTAATAGAATAAATCAAATTTAGAAAATAGAAAAACAAAACAAATTAATATTAATGAACCGTAAGTTAAGAACTTTGAACTCAAAAGTCAAAACATTGAATCTACAACGATAATATTAAACAAAAATAATCTCCATGAATTATGAACTAAATACATACAATTATAATCATGCTTTTTTGGAGAATTGGGGTCCCAAAATTTTGAGACCTAAGCCAACGCCTAAAGCTAACAAGCCAGCTTTGAGAATGGACACGACATATATTAGTGTTCATTTATTTAGCTAAATGAACAAAATTTATTATTTATCTTTTTTCATTTATTAAAAGAACGGACATAAACAAACGATTCGCGAACTCTAATACCCAACATGCATTTCTTTTCATGTATATTTACTATATCTATTTATGTATATTTATGTATACAATTTAGTAGGTATATATTGTATTTGTTTTAATTATGATTTTTTTACCCGAAACATTCATGATCAGTTTTGAGTTGGATATACCTAACATGTACTTTTAGTAAACTAATTAGTACTCAAAACCTGCGGGTATATATATACCCAATAGGTTATTGTCCGACGGATAATCAAAAGTGATTTGAACCGGGTTTAATTAAGGACAAAGTTTTATAATCAAATAAAACTCAACCTTGACTTATTAGCATCCCTATTTAAACATGATACATGCATGAGCCAAGAAGCTAAAGCTAAATAAACTAAGTTAAAGGTCACGAATTAGTTGTCCAATGACGCTTTTGCAATTTTTTTAGCCTCATCTTTCAATTATAATATAAATGAACAATGAGATAGAGAGAAAAAAAAAGAAGGAAAATAAAATACACTAAATATCAAATAAACAATAATGAGTTGGGTGTATTTTTTTTATAACACCATCATATTTTTTTAATAATAATACTAACCTGCTTCTACTTTCAAATAATCTCTTCTTGCTTGGATTTAAGCACATACTTTCTTTCTAAGAGACAATATCTCTACCAAGTATGCTATTCCCGACCACGTTAACGTAGACACAACATATGATCTCACTATTCATATAATCTTATTATTAAATTTGCATAATTACTTACTCTAGCAAAGTTTGAATCATTCCTCTCAAGAATATAAAAGAAGTATTTAAACCATCAGAATGTTCACTTAAGAACACGTGGTGTGTACACAATTTATCGTTGAAAACACAAACCTTAAATTAAAAAATATAAAAATTTTTGGTATACTTTATAGAGTCCAGATCTACAATAAATAGCATTAATGGCTGATGTGTAGTATTAAATTCAACCTTGGCTTGGTAAAATGTGTTCACGTTCAACAATTACAATAAACAATGAAGAACATCTCCTTCCTTGTCATCTTTGTGCTAATAAGCTTCCTTGCTTCTGGTGAATTTCTTATCACATTAAAAACTATTATTGTTTAATTCAAAACTTTAGCTAAATATTATTAATTAATATTTATACATAATGCTTATTTGTTAACCAAATTATATGTAATGATTCTTTATATAAAATAATAAATTTGAACGTTTAATGTTATGATTGTAAAATTGCAGGGCCTGAGGTATCAAATGCATCAACATGTCATAAGGATTTTACAGCAATAGTTTGCTTAAAAGGTGTATGCAAAAACACATGCAAATCTAAATTTGGTGATGGAGCTATCGGAAAGTGCACGAAATTCTTTGATTGCAGATGCACATACCCTTGTTAATAATTTATAATTAATTAAACTTGGGTTATTAAACTTAATTATATTTATCTTAAAGGTTGCAAAGTTTAAATTTTACTGAAAACAAGCGTGAAATAAGACTTATATAGGTTATATGAGTATGTGTTTGTTGTTTAAAAAAAAACTTCAATCAATGTCAAAATACTTATAAATAAAATGGAATCTTATTGTTTCCAATAAGTTTTTAATCCCACACTTTATAAAAAAATAGAGGATGTATTTTGACCATTAATATATCGCACTTGGGCTTATAGTTTAGTGGTACCCTTGACTACCAGCAATGGGAGGTCTTGGGTTCGAGTCTTGTCTGGAGCAAAAAATGTTCTGGGTGAGCTAGGGGTTTTCTCAGTGTAAGTTTCCTCCTGGATGGTGTGGTGGTTCCTCGATTCGGCACTCGCCAACGCCCAGCTTTAAATGTTTCTGGGGGTTAGTAGCGGTCTGTGGTCACAGCGCGTGGGTTGTTGGGTCCGAGGACTCGTTTAGCTGTTAAAAAAAAATATATCGCACTTATCAATATTTAGTAGGATTTGAATCATTCGCTACAAAGAGAGAATGCATCTTAATCATTATGATATTTTATTGAGAACACTTATCTATACATACTTGAAAAACACAATACTTAAACAAGAATAATAAGATAAAGCACTAATTTTTTATTATAATTTGTTCTATCCAAATCTAAAATAACTAACACTAATGGTATGTAACATATCATTTCTCTTTTAAAAACGCAAATCTTTAAGAATGAACGCACTCCGCACGTCAAAGGCCTACGTGGCTGGCCATTTTTCAGGCGGATGCAATGGAGGGGAGGATGAGGCAGCGTTTTGGATGGATTTGCACGTCTCCACGTGCGTAGAAAAAGAAAAAAAGAGGTGGGCCACCTCTTTAAAATCATGTGGGAAATAAAAAATGCATGTGCGAAGGATGTGTTGAAGTTAAAAAGAGGAGATATAATGCATGTGAAAAGAAAGAATAAAATGTTGATGTGACAGTGATGACTAAGACGCATGTAGTAAATGCGGTATTAGCATTGCGGGTAGTCTAAGAAGAAAACATAAAATAAAAGTAAACCAAGAAACAAAATGTCCTAACCAATGCACTAAAGGTGCACGATGCAAGGATCGTTTTGATTTGACATGCCTTTGAGTTGTATGAGGCTACGAGTTAGACCATCCTCATTCATAATCCAATCCAACCCAATTTTTTAATAAAAAAATAATTTCTCTCTCTTTCACCTACACAACCCAATCAAATCCCAACTTTTCACTCTCATTAACAATCCAACATTTACTACTTTTTATCAAATAAATATAATTTATGATTTTTAGTTTTTATTAAAAGTTATTTTATAGGAGAAATAATGAATTTTCGAAATAAATATGTATTTTAAATAGATAATTTTTTAGACGATGAGTTTGAACAAGAAAATTTTTTGAACCAATAAAAAACCTCCAAGTTTTTGATATGATAAATTAATGATTGTTTATATTTATTTTATATTAAAAAATACATTTTTAAACTAACTCTGTTTTTAACAAAATCTATACCGACATGTTCATAAAAAAATTGATCATAACTGTGTTTTTCGATTTTTAGGAAATGTTAATTATTAGTAGTTATTAAAAAAATTAAGATTATAAATAAAACTAAATAGGATAAAGTAAAAAAGAAAAAGAAAAAAAAACATCATTTGGGTTGCAATCTAAATCGGAGGGGTGACCAGATTGAGGAAATGTTTGCATTTTTTATTTTGTTTTTTTGTAAACAGTGGTACAATCCCTCTAAAGTTTGCCAATGAGAATGGTCTTAGCAATAAAGAATTAAAATACGCACATTTCTTTTTGAATGACTTGGAACAACGTCACCCAAAATAGGATCTCAACCGTCATATCAGATATGATGCTCTGGCGTGTATACTCAAGCCTACTCATAAGAAACCTTACAACTGGTAAACATTCTGACCTTAACTCAGCAAATAAGTCTTGACGTGCTTTCAGACCCAAGATCTCCTTTAAAAACGTGAAAGGATAACTATTAGGCTAGAGCCTAGAAGCCATTGTTTAATAACCACAATCAATGTACCGATTGAACACGGAGGTCGGAGGATATATGAAGCGAAATGGTGCGGAATCATTAAACGTCAAATAACTTCTACAATAATTAATACTTATTAAATGAAGTTTTATCAATTTAGATGGATATTGTTGATGCAAATATGTTTACAAGGCAAATTTAGGTGTTTACGTATTCGTACAAAAATAAAATGCTTGCAAAACTTTTTTAAAATAAATAAAGTATGTCAAAACATATTAGTTTTTAAATATTTAAATGCTAAGACTACTCCTGTTGACAACCCAAACTATGATTTTGGGTTGCAATATTAAAAATAAGTAAACAAAAAAAATGTTTTTTTGAGCAATTTTATGCACAATCTAGTTGGTCAAGCAACCAAGGTTCCAACATAAATCTAAGCCAAAAATTATTTTTTTTAAACAATTCGGTGTATTTTTTTTGAAAACCGAGCTATTTAAAAACATATTCGAGACTTATCTGGTTTTATTTTTCTAGTTTTTTTATTTCAAATAAACAATTTATTTTTTCAAAACAATAAATATATATTAATAATATAAAAATAATTTTAAATCATATTTATATAGTAAAAGTTGAGTTCAATTGAGTAACTAATGAATATAAAAGATTGAATTAGATTGAGTTGTATAAATAAAGAGAGAGTCATTAGTATCAAACTACGTGTTAAAAAAACATTTTGGGTTTTAAATCTATAATGCACAAATGATAGAAATATGTGTGCAGTATCGTAATTCTAAAACAAGGAAAGAAAATAAAAAAAAAATTACGTTAACTTTCTTTTAAGAGAACACTTAATCAAATTATATAATTGATATCAATATGTTTAGTATGTTATTTGAGTGTCTCAATCCATGATGTTGAGTAAATGTAGTAAACACTGGTTGAGCCTTAGATCCAACTCATTTAAAGTTCTAATTTCAAAGTTTAAATTTGATTTTTAAGAAATTATTTCGGCTTGAACTGAACAAATTTGACTTGTTCAACATTACATTAAGTTTTATAAAAAAAATATTTTTTATATTTAATAGATCAACTAAAAATTATACAAATAAAAAACCAAGAAACTACTTAAATATAAATAAGCTAAATAGAAATAGAAAGAAAGTGAAAAACACAATGAGGTATTGGTGTTGGTGGACAACAGCAACTGGTGGAGTAGTTTGTAGTAGTCATCGTCGTACTAATGCGGAATGCTCACCACTTCACCCACCAGCGCATTCTAGCATCACCCACCCCCTATCCTTATCCCCAATCACCACCGTCAAATTATAGATCTCGATGTCCGCCACCGCCGGCGACAAGCCTGTCCGCCGATTCCCACTGCCGTGCTGGACACAAGAAGAAGCATTAGCACTGATCCAAATCTACCGGGACAGATGGTACGCCCTCCGCCGTGGCTACCTACGCACCGCCGACTGGGATGCGGTGGCAGAGGAAGTCGGCCGTCTATGCCCCGGCGCAACGCCACCGAAAACATCCGCCCAGTGCCGACACAAGATTGAGAAACTCCGGCAGCGGTACCGCTCTGAGAAGAAATACTGGCAATCGTTCCCCGGCCGCCGATTTGTTTCCACTTGGTTCTACTTCGAGGCCATGGATTCCTTGGAGAATAACGGTACCGGTAACGGATCGAATCCAGATGAAGAAACAAATACCGAAGGTATGCAAGCTGTTAATTCGAAAATTAATCATCAATCGAACACCAATATTGATTCGGTTTATGGTGGAAATCGATTTAAATCCGTTGCAGCTGATAGCAATTTGGTAACTATCGCATCTAGGGCTAATAATTTTAGGGCTTCACAAGGTGAAGATTATGATGATGAAACTGTAGACGTGTACTATTCAGGTAAAAATATCAGATTATCTTCACAAAATTACGCAACAAGATTCCAATCTGATCATAACATAGAACATTCAGGTGTCAGACCTAGAAAATTAAGCAAGATTGGTCCGAATTCTAATCATAATCATGGTTACTGGAATGAAATTAATCAAGATGAAGATAATGATCTTGGAGAAGATGATGTTTGGGTGAAGATGGTGAAAGATAGAAATTTGGGGTCCATGGATTACAACAGGAACTCAAAGCATCATTGTTCAGATGGGGGGAGTGAGTTTTCAAGGATTAGGAGAGATAACGATGCGATAGGGGAAATTGTGACATCAATTAAGCTTTTGACTGATGGGTTTGTGAAGATGGAGAAGATGAAGATGGATATGGTTCATGAGATTGAGAAAACGCGAATGGAAGCTGAAATGAAACGCAACAAGCTGCTACTGGACTCACAAAGGCAGATAGTTGAGGCTTTTGTGACATGTTTATCAGAGAATAAAAAGCAACATAAATGAATACATACAGCAATAACAATATTGGGATTTTGTAAGGTTTGTTTTCAACAAATGCTATAAATTTTCCTTCTATATAGAGAAATTGCTGTTGTGATTTTAAATGTACTCTTGTCCTTGACCATAATTCATTAGGGAACTTATGCTTCATTTCATGCTATATTGATATTCATCAATGTTCTCTTGAGTCATTATGAAGTTGAAGACCATGGGAAGTTGATTGTATTCTTGATTCTCAAGGCAAGAGTAAACGACCTACTTGATATGGTATTAAAAACTATAATAAATCACAAAAGTATCTATTTTTTTAGTGTCTAATGTTTTTCTATGATAATTTTAAAATAATTCCACTAATAGAGTGCCATTAAATATTCAAGTCTTTGATCGTTTGTGTTTCCATTTTACTGTTTGTAGTCACCACTCACATCTATAAAAATGTGTTTCTGTATGCTATTATGATATGCCAATTAGTTTGAGTATACATCTTTTGTACTTGGGGATCGTTAAAAATGCTTTAGTAAATGATAGGTGAAGCAGAAGTATGTATAGCTTTTATACTCGTGTAATTCCTCTAAATGCCTTTCTTTTCATCTGGTTTATATATATATTATGATGATAAGCGAGTGAGTTTTATGTATCTGTTTTTATATTTATCTATACAATAAAAAAACACCAACCAAGTAATTTTTACCACAAAACTCTTGGAATCAAAAATCCATGTAGACAACCGCCAAAGATGAAGACAAAGACAGAGGGTAGAGGTAGTAAACACCGATCAAGAATGTATGAATGGTAAAAGGACACCAACAAATGTCCAATTAATCACCAAACAAAGGGAATCAAATGAAGGAAACAACTAAAATGTTCAACCTGATTGGGGTGGTGATCTTCCTTTTCGATGATATGCTTCGTATATATCTGTCTTGCACTGAAAAAGTAATACAAGATACTATGCCCGGTAAAATGGGTGGGTCGGGTCGGGTCACGGGTGCAGTTGAGATTACCTTCCTAGTCAACCGGTGCTCGCACTCCTACTAAGGTGACGGCTACATTCTTGTTTTTTCCTCCCATTTTTGAATTTTGAAGGAATGAATTTGACGGCTACAAATCATATGTAACAAGTTTTGAGTTCAAATTATACGTATTTATATATATTTTTTCTTTTAAGTATTGTTATCTTTTGCAGATATGATGAATTAAATCCACAAAATTTATTTTTTTTCAGCTCCTATACTTTTATCCTCATGGTGCTTTATGTTCTAATTGTGTTATTATCTCAGAGAATCATAACATTTATAGGCCTATTGAGATGTATACACATGAATAGTAGCTAGATTCTCACTTTCGACCTAACATATTCGGAAGCAGATGTAGAAATTTTATTTCAGAATTCTCATTTGACTATTTTTTATTTTATTTTATTTTATTTTTTAGTGTTTGAATGGGTCATAATCGGTTGCAGGGATGGATCTTCCTTAGGGATGGGGGCCTGCCCCCTGTTTTTCCGGTCAGAAGGGTCGATCTAGTAGTATTTTTTTGCAAGGTTGTAAAAATTCGCCTAACGCCGATTAATCCCTAGGCGGTACCTCGCCGCCCGACTAGCGTCTAGCGACTTCTACAACCATGTTTTTTTGTAAATCCTTCGGTTTCCTTCATTTTCTTCCTAAAAATCATTTGGGTCCCTCCGTTTTCTTCTTAAAAATCCTTCGGCCCACTCCGAACTTTTTTCAAGCTCTGTTGATCGATTGAGTACTTGTTAGTGGGCAAGTTATGTAACTAGTCAACTGGTGCTATTGTGGAGTGCATTTTGGTGTGTTTAGTGGCAAGTTATGCAACTAGAGTCCACATGTGGTTGTAATATTTCGGGGTTGGATCCAATAAGAAAGATTTTTGCCTAGGTAAGAACCAACAAAATTTTGACATGTAGCATGTTAAAAACATTAAAAATAAAAATTCAGTATAAAAAACAAAATCCTGCACAAAAAAAAAAAAATCCGGTACAAAAATCAAAAAATTCAGCATAAAATAATAAAAATGTAGTACACAAAAATAAAAATATAGTATAAAAACAAAAATACAGCACAAAAAACAAAAAAAAATTCCAGCACAAAAACAATCTAATACAAAAAAAATAAAAAATCTAGTAAAAAAATAAGATTTATATCTAAATTATCATGTCAAATATCAAAATTCTATTAGTTCTTACTCTTTATTTGGCAAAAACATATTTTTATTTAATATTTCCTCTATATATCTCCCCTCTCACACGCGCGCACACACACACACTCTCTCTCTCTCTCTCTCTCTATATATATATATATATGGGCCGGTTATTGTATAAAGGAAATTAACGTGAGAAGCGTAGGAAGCCACCAGAATACGCCACGTGTAATCTGGGTAAGGGGTATAATGGTCCATGTAAAATCACGGACCGCGTTATATAAAATCACGTACAATCTTTTAACAGGCATAATCAAGGACCAACTGAATAATCACGGATTACTAATCACGGACCATATGTAACAAATCACGGACCACGTATAAAAATTTAAAATAATTAAGGGCAAACTGAATAATCACGGACCAATTATCACGTAACTAATGTAAAAATCACGGACCAACTGATAATCACGAACCACGTAAAAAAAACGAAAGAAAACCGTAACAATATTATACTCAAATTAAAGATAATAAAATTCTCTATTTTATAGTATAATTTAAAAAAAAAACGATTAACCATTTAAAACTTATTCGATTTATAAAAAAAATGATGGAACTTGATTTACCCACAAAATAAGTCAACAAATGTAGGCTAATACTTTTTTGCCCTTCAAACTTTAATTCACGCAAGTTTTAAATGAAAAGTGGGGATCATTAGATCTTAACCGTTTGATTAATTTGATCAAGGGCTAGAAATATTTCCTATCATTCTCACGTTAAACCCCCTTTGTATTAGATCCGTCTCCTATATATATATATATATATATATATATATATATATATATAGGAAGATGATCAAATGTTAACCTATGTTTACTATGTTAACCGAATAACTACATGCTTGCGTGCGTGCCTAAGAAAACCATCATTTTGAAAAACTAAGAAAACTAATTACAATTATTAACAAATTTTTTTTCATTTTTTCCTTTTTTATTTCCTTTTATTATAAGATAAGAAATATAAAATAGAAAAAATTTAGAAAAATATATATTTTACGTTATTACATATATGTAACTTGTATGCTCTACATATTGATTACATTATGTAACTTTATAAGTTACATACGAAACTTTTTGAGTTACATATACGTAACTTCGTGAATAACATTTTTTTTTCAAAAATTTCTTTTTTATTATAACAATACAAATCTTATAATATAAAATTGTGAATTTTTTAAAAAAAAATTGTATTGGTTAGTATGAGTTTTTTGGTTTTATGTAAAATAAGTAGTTTTCTCATGAACCTTATAGGGGATGATTTATAAGAAAACTAATGGCAATCATTACCAATTAATTTGTTTTCCCCGTTTTTTATTTTTTATTTCTTTTTATTATAAGGTAAGAAATGTAAAAAATAGGAAAAAAATGCAGTTTATGCTATTAAATTGTTTACAAATTATTTTTTTTTTCAAAAAATTTAGTTGGCGTTTTTTTTCATTTTTAAAATCTAGTTGGCGTTTTTTTCATTTTTTTTAAAATGATCCTAATAATGTTACAAAAATGTAAAAAATAACAAAAAAAAAAACGTTTTTACATTTTTTTTCTCAAAGTTTTCTTAACTCAAAAGGGTTTTCAAAATATTCTATCCTCCATTAAAACATACCCAACATCGATCATATTATATCAATCTTATTGCATTTAATCTTGATCGTTACCTGTATTTAATTTATATGTTCTAAAATATGTATAAAAAGGCAGGTCAATTTAATTATGTTTTATTTGTTTTCCTGGGGAAATAGTCGATGGCTCTGAGAATGAGAAAGTTAATGACAACACATGCGTTGCTTATATGCCTCACTTTCGTCACATTACTCGTTGGTCATCATTGTAATAAAAGCAAACTATTAATTTATATATATATATATTGTCATTGCAATTCAAAAGGGTTGAAACGCAACTAGTTATTCGCTTACGTGTAAATTTATTGTAATGTTTAACTTTCGTTAATGAAAATTTGTTGCTTAAAAAAAATTATAGTTTCAACACCATTTTTCTGGCCAAATATTATAAGAATTAATTTTTTTTCTTGTGTTTTATTGTTGGTACAGGTGATTTGTGTGCAATCAACAGTTTAAATGGAAAGCGAATTGCCAGAAATTCAACGCTCCTAACAACATTGTTAAATATTGTTGTTGTCCGGATCTTACATTTTGTTTCGACAACAAAGACTTGTGTGAAAGAAAGTGTCCCAAGCTTCAAATATGTAATTGATTGACGTGAATTTAATAAAATAAATACTTATATTTATGTACAACTAGTAAAGTAAACCATGCTTCATGACAGATTATCATATGTAAAAAGAATTATACGAAATTATAACGACTCAGTTTTAAATATCAAAATGTACAAGTAATGATTATAATTTAAAATAACTCAGTAACCAAAATACAAAAGCTAAATTAAGCATTTCAAAATGTACGGAAAAAATTTAAATTAAGGATAACAAAACGCAAAACCTTAGTGTTTTAAACTTCAATTTATCAATATTTTAAATAAATAAGTTTTTTTTATGACCGGAGATCTTAACGTGTGAACAACCGGTTGTCGGGTCATGTCACCAAGGTCTGGTTACCCTGACCGTCGTTAGATCATCACCACTAGATAAGCGGGAACCGGATATCAACAAGAATATCAAGGACAATAATTAAAAAAAAAATCAATAAAAAATAATAATTAATAGTAATATCATTAAATATACTAAGTTTATTAAATTTAATGTGAATTTACAAGATATATATGTCTTTAATTAATTGTACTTAGTTAAAATATTGATATTTAAGTTTAAAATAAAGTATATTATGTAATATGATATTAAGATTATGTGTTATTTTATGATATTATGATATTATATTACTATATATGTTTTAATTCACCGTGTTACAATACTTTTATATGACTGTGATGTGCATGATTATATATATATTATATATCTATATTTGTGTCTTGTTTGCATTTTAATATCATAACATTTAAATTAAAGATCTAGTCATTTCACTTTAAGATCATTACGTCTAATATTTGTAATTGAAAATGCTAAGTTTTATTTTTAAATTAATATGTTTTCGTTATATTCATGAACTGTTCGTGAAAAAGTACAATTCCTTAATAAACAAATACAAACAAGATTTTTCGTTCAGCAGGTATTAATGAACCGTTTGTAAACAAGTTAAATGTTAAACAAACGAACACAAACAATGTCACGTTCGTTCGATTCATTTACGGCCCTGGTAACCAGTTAACCACCAATATTGGCCCAAACAAGCTTAATTTGGCTTTTGTTATCTGTGAATAAAATAAATAATTTAATATAAAACCAATCTTATTCCAAGCTGTTTATTCAAAAATATAAAAATCAGCTTAAAAAGCACCCCAGACAACCAAAGTAGACAAAAGAAAAGGGAAAAGGAAGCCAAATGAATCACCTAAAGACAGGTAACATAGAGAGGCATGTGAATTTAAAGTAGTTTCCTTGTTATATGCTAATTAATTAAATAATGGGTTTGTTTAATTACTTGTTTTGGAAGTTTACAAATGGTGCTAATGACTTTAATTATAGTTTTTGTTTTGAAGTCATGGATGGAATGATTAATAAGTTAAAAGGAGTGATTTCACATGACCATTGGAGCCTAGATGGGGATTCTATTCATATGATTCGCATATATAGATTGGTTTTGAAGCTACACAACGTAACATGCATCAGATCCAATGCAAACTACTAGTATGTATCCAAAACCCACAACTTCTAACTTCAAACGTTCGTTTTAAGTTGAAACTAGTAAAGTCGCTCGCGCGTTGCGGCGGGGTGATTATGGTTTGAAGATACAACCAAAAAAACATATAAAGTCGGCTATATAGATGTAGGGTTATGCGATTAAAATCAACACATTATGGTTTGTCAATACAATTAAAAAACATATGAAGTCATAACGGGTCAGTTTTAGAGCTTGGAAACATAGCTTGAAACACTGAGTTTTTAACATACGTACAACTGGAAAAAATTTGTGCAAAATTTGTATATAGAAGACGTATCATGCTTTGCAAAAGAGAATTCCTAAAATATAAAAAAACAATTTATGTCAGCAAGTATATGTTTGAGGAAAACAACCTACAGTGGGTGTAAGGCAGTGGCAGGTAAGGAAAGAAATCCTGATATGATCTAGCAATTTACAAAATTAGTCAACATTAAATAACAAAGGTAACTCTACAAATAATAACAACAAAATTGTTTATGCAAATCCAAGTTACATAGTTGTAAACACAAACCAAAATTATATTTTCACGTAATTGAAAGATAGCAAACTGAATCTTTAATGTGTATGTAAGTAGGCAGGTTAACCTACAACTTTGTAAGTGACAAAGGAGGGACAAAAACCGACCTCAATCAGGTCTAATGTCAAAAACAAAGGCAATATTGTATTTATCTCAATTATTATGAATGTCATAGCAAAGCAATCTCGGAAAATACAGGAGTAAAAATCCAACAATCTAAGTGCTTGTTCTTATTACAATCAATGCAAATACCATGGTTCCAACTATCCTCTCTTTGGTTTCACCTTGTTTTTTAGTGGCTAAACCTTTAGAAGAAAGAATACGTTTTCGATCATTGCCCAAAACAATGTATACATACACACTACTTCTCCTCCCTATATTTTTTTCCCTCCTTTTAACTAATTTATTCGAGGCACATCTCATTTTTTTTTTGCAACAATTACACATAGAAGACACTAAGTTTGGCCTAAAAACACAATCTTGCATTGTTAATAGAATCACAGGAGGAAGGAGCAAACCTTCGATGGTATCTCAAGAACCCCTTAATCTTATGAGTATTTGCACACTAACTTGACAGTTGACCCATCCTTCTTAAAGTTCACAATATATATATGTATATTAATACTTTGGTCTGAGGTAATAGGTCCAAACCTACATGTATTTTGAATTCTTTGAACCATATAGACCTACCAGTAAGTAAGACACCAATTACACAAAAATAAACAACATAACAAATGAAAATTGATTTCTACCAAAACTGTTACTAATATGACCCACACCTAAAAATGAAAACTCGCCTCATTAGGTCATTAGACCATAATACGTCTTATTCACACTCAACTTGATCTAAGAACCGAAAACCTATTTTAGCAAGAAAGTAAACCAAAGGATTATGTATACACATGCTTAAGTAAATGCCTTAATGAATAATTAGACCAAAAAAGTACATCTTCTTTTTGTATCAAATCGAAAAAAAATTAATGGGTCGTCAAATTAAACACGTATGATGACCAGACTTTAGTCACTGAACCAAAAGCACAACTTAACACCTATTTTCAGAGAGTTTATCATTGTAGATAAAAATCAATTCATTTGTAATCTACGTGTGTTTATAGTAAATAGAGTTTTTCATGCCTTGAAGGTTAACAAATAATAGTATTTCCTTTATTTCCCTTGCAAATTAAAGCCTTTTCCTAAGTAATATACTAATACTGACACTATCACATAAGGATGAAATTGCCTGCACAAAGTCTTGGAGAAAGAAACCAAAGCAAAGAAATTATAGGCAACCAGCAATGTTTAAAGAAAATGCAATCCAATGAAGCAATCAAATGGGGAAGCCTAAAACCAAAACCCTAGCTACCAACAAACACATCAAAACTGGTAGTTGCAACCAAATAACAAATCAAATGAAGTAAACCTAAAACCACAAATGTTGATCATAAGAAAGCAAATACCATAACCAAAAACATATACAAAGACAGTTTGAACCTGAAGTTAAGTCATCTCAGAGAATCGTAGCACCTATAAGAGCAGGTTACAACAAAATGTATGCGACAATCAAGCAACTCCAAGGTCCTACAATGCTTTGAACAATCATAACCTTATAGTAATCAAAGAACTGAATAACAGAAAGAGGCAAACAAAGTCAAAGCAAAAGCAAATAGCGAGGGATATCGAAAGAACCTCTGAAATCCTAAATCGAAACGCCAAAAATCGCTTACCATGACACAGGAAGGGATCGCATGAAAGACGAAGGAACCATTTTGAGAAACCCAAACTGAAGAAAAGATGGGAAGGACACAAAGGAGACAACCTGAGCTAAGGTAGAGGAGAAGCATCCAAAGACTGTGAGAATTGAGAGAGGAACCAAAAAAATGATGCTGCAAAGAATCAATTCCGCGTCCAATAATATTAGTTTAAACCGAGCAAACCGCTGCACCAAGTCATTCATTTGTTTAGATTTTCGTAAGTAAAATAGATATTTATAACCAATGTCAGTTGAAAGATTGGTTTTTAAGATATATATATAATGGTAGCGGAATTGAAGTTAAGTTGTTACTCTCTTTAAAGTCAAAGATTCAAGCCCCATCGAAGAAGAATCGGTGAAAAAATTCATGTTAAAAAACAAAACTTTACATGTGTTATGACTATGCTCGGAAAAATGGACGGGTTGAGTGGCGGGTTAGGATGCAGTGGCGGACCTAGGAATTTTTTTTATGGGGGTCGGAAATTTTGTCAAGATAATTATTTGTCGTTAAATTTTTTTTATTGGACCAATTCGAACGAGGTCGGGTCGGATCACCCAAAAAATGGTGAAACTAAATTAAATCACAAATACATAATAAAAGTACGCCAAATCATCCGGTTAATTATGATGACTGATGATATGATAAAATTGGTTTTCCTTCGATAGAATTCGAATGAATATTATTCAAATCAACAAATACCAAGCTTTATTTTGAAAAATTGTTCCATATTGCATTATTTGAGTACCATTTTATAAGTTTTGTTTTTAAAATGGTTTTAGAATGAGCTTTATTGGGGCTGTCAAATTTTTATGGGGGTCGGGAGAATTTTCTTGGGGGTCGGTCGAGATCGGATCCTATATATAACGTTAAAAATAGAAAGTTCATGGGGATCGGTCGACCCCCATCCCTACAAGGTAGGTTCGCCCCTGTTAGGATGAGTTTTAAGCAAAATTAGTTTGGATTTAAATGAGTTGTTTTTAAAAATACCAACTTATTTCAAGTTAAAATGAGTTGTAATGAAACAAATAGTTTATTTTAGTAATTTTTCATGATTTTCCACAACAAATATATTACTAATCATTCTTACTCACATATATTTAAAGTTACACATCTTGACCTGCATTGTGTTAAGGTGTTACCCATCTCAACTCATTCAATGTCATATTGCTACCTATTTCAACTCAAGCTACACTAATTGTTTACTCATATCTACCCATTTATCTTGATATGGGTCAAGATTGCCAGGTCTAGTTATGACAATTCGAGTTCTGAGTACTTCTGTGAGATTTTCATATATGGGTTCATATATGAGTATGCTAAGTCTTATTAGTTTGGTTCGTGTCCAGTGGCAAAAGTTTGAACGTCTTGAAGGGGAGCAGAAATTTACAAGGACCACAATGCATGTTAATTTTCTTGAAGCGAAGAGGGGTAAAATCATTACTTAAAACAAAAAATAACCTTTCGAACGAAAAATTAACACTATGGCAGAAAAAAGAGAGGCACCCAGCCCCTATTGATACTTCTGTCAAAGAACGACTCATAAAGAATTAAAAATTTAAACAAAGTTATTATCAACTAGGCATAACATATTGTTTTTGTTATATTAATGTTTCTTTGGTTTTTTTAAATTAATTTTCAATGTTAAAAGTTTCAAGTCAATGATTAAAGAACCACATGTACCATATATACACTCTTGGGAGGAGGTGTTATGCAATAATGTACGTGGAGCCAATCTTTATATATGACACAACCACCACAAGTTCATAATATGCTCTTGTAAAATTAAGCCAAAAGAATCCAACAAAGTGACATAACCTACGACCATGTTATGATAATCTTTTAGGTTGATTTATATTAAATACGGAATATATATTTATTAATTAATAAACCGTACGAATTCTAAGATGTGGGTGGTAATTGTTTAGAGGAGGATGATGCTATCAGAATACTAATGAAAACGATTGGCTATATACAATTATAAATTAAGTCGGTTGGGGCATGGTACGTGATGTTATCAAAAGAATATACATGTATAAATAGCGGTGAGTTATTATACAAAGATTTTTAATGTGCAAATGCATGTAATACTTGCGTGATTATTACACTTTTTATAACATTTGTGTGATTATCGTATAAATTTACATGATATTCTCTTTTACAAATGACTAAAATGATTTGGATTAAATTTAAGATCACGTTTGGTTTTTTTTTTTTGCAAAACAGATAATTCAATTGTTTTTTATTTCAAAGGAATAGTCAAGCAAAATGTAATTTTTAATTCAAACCATAATTAACGCAAATGTTACATGTACGACGCAAAATTAGATACGCATGTAAGTTATAATGTTACAATAAGATAATAGATGGCTTGTGTGATATGACATATATGGTGTCCTTCACTCCTTCGTACCCTTCATCTTTTAAGACTTCTCTCTCTACATATATAGACATTTATGTAGAGAGAGGTCACGGGTTCAAACCAAGGGCTTCTAGCCTAATGGTTACCCCTTTGGCTTTCCTGTGGGAGGTCACGGGTTCAAATCCCTCCCAAGGCGAAATAGGGGTCATTTGGAGGTCAGGGGGTTTTCCAGTACGGTTTCGTCCTGGAGTGGTGGGGGGTCTCAACGGAGGTCATGGTAGCTAGACCTTGGTGACGTGGCCTGGAAATCAGTGGTTCACACGTTGAGATCAAATGCCGTTAAAAAAAAAAATATAGACATTTATGTATGTATACGCCTGACAAGACATAAAAGGATGAGAAAGCAACAAATAATTCTAAGGCCATTATTGAAGACCGGTGAATGAATATACTCGTTGTTCGGGTCGGAACATGGATGCACATCCTAACAATAATACATTAATAGTTTAATTATGGGTGGTGTTATTCACACACCCCACTGACACACCTCACACCCCTATACGTCCCGTATTGGTCAATACGAGACGTATAGAGAGGTAATCATTAGGTGACAGTGCCAATGATTGGACCCTCAGTTTCAATGATTGGACCCTTATACGCCCCGTAGTGACCACTACGAGTCGGCTATACGCCCCGTAGTGACCACTACGAGGCGTATACTTGACATGGAGTGTTAAAATATGTTTTTGGGGTGTGTAGATAACCCCTCCCTTAATGATAATCTAGGGTAATAAACAATTAAACATATCCGGTATATATTCCAACTCTTCAGTAGGGTATGAAGGAATGACGAATACAAACATTACCCTTATCCCAATTGTGATAGAGATGCTACTCCGAAAGAATCACCGGCTCAAATTTATCGTTTGAAGTTAATCATCTCAACACTTGTAACGTTATTTTCACAAAATAAGTAAAATAACGTTAAAATTAATGCAATTTTACTTTTAGACCTTGAGGGCCCAATGGCCCATAGATATATACATTATACTCGTGCGTCACAAATAGGGCGGTAGTAATCGATCATCATTTAATTTGTGAGGTAATGTTATAAATTGCATGTAATTTATTATATTTACTCGGTACTTTGATTTGTTGTTTAGGTGGTTAGGTTAGCATGTTTACCTCTAGTTAAAAAAATGGTGAACGCCACTATTAGGCGCCCCTCACCGACCAGTTCCACGGCCAACATGAAGGAGGTAAATCGCGTGACCCAGGGAAAATTGGGTGGTGCCGGGCTTTGAACCCTAGACCTCCATTATGGATTCTCACCCCCTTACCACTACACCACCACGCAATGAGCACAAAGCGAACTATTCTTTCGCCGTTTACCTCTAGTTTAAGGTGAGCTTTATTTTGGATATTCTTTTTACCTCTTTTTTTTTTTTTTTTTTTTTGATTTTTTATAGCATTTCTCGAACGCTACCTTTTATAAATCATAATTATAAATGAGAAAGAAAACGCATTTGAGAATGAAAGAGGAAAAGAAAGGTAATTAAGGAGACATGTGTAGGAAGCTTTGTTTTTATTTAAGGTGGAAATGCGACAATTAATCATGCTTGGAATTTCTTAATTGAAAGAGAATTAATGATGAATCGTGGAGAAGGAAAGTAGTAAGAAAGTGCAAAAAGAAATAGTTTATGAAATGTGTTTGGAACATGATTAAAGGCATATATATACACTCC
The DNA here is from genome assembly GCA_009363875.1 of Mikania micrantha. Lineage (NCBI taxonomy): Eukaryota > Viridiplantae > Streptophyta > Magnoliopsida > Asterales > Asteraceae > Mikania > Mikania micrantha. The sequence goes on along the minus strand of CM018688.1, from coordinate 2,458,658 downwards.
AACTATGACAAATTAATAATTATATTTTGAATTACATTGTTTAAAGGGTATAGCTAAAAGGAAAAAAAAAAAAAAAACTTTTGAAATCACACGCTTGTATTATTTCCAAACCCAACACAAAACGAAAATTAAGTCAAACACCATATACGTATTATTTCACATCTTAAGACAGAGAAAATTTATCCATTTTCCATTTTTTTTAGTAAATTATATATATATATATATATTTGAACGACATTTGATCTCAACGTGTGAACCACTGATTTCAGGCCACGTCACCAAGGTCTAGTTACCATGACCTCCGTTGAGACCCCGCCACCACCCCAGGAGGAAATCGCACTGGAAAACCCCTGACCTCCTAAGGACCCATATTACGCCTTAAGAGAGGGATTTGAACCCGTGACTTCCCACAGGGAAGACAAAGGGGTAACCATTAGGCTAGAAGCCCAAGGTTGAGTAAATTATACATAACATCTTTACATTTATTTTACATTTCATTTTTCATCTTTTATATATTATAATCCTTTGTGTTCGCATTTACATAACGTTCTTTTACTTAAACTTAGGTTATTTTTTTAAATGGTAATGCTACTCTTATTCTTAAAAGACTAAATATGAAATTTTAATTATTTTTGTTTTGAATTATTTTCAATCTTTTACATTTTTTTCTTTTTTTCTTTTCATTATTTTTATTTTGTAAATTATTCTAAAATTAGTTAATTAATTAAATAATTAATTTAAAAAAGTACAAGCTTCGATAAAGAATTTTATTTTATTATGTTTTTTAATTTTTATTTACTTAGTTTAGTTGTTTTAAACATAAAAATAAGAAATATAAATATCTAAACTAAACAAATAAAAATTAAAAAATGTAACAAATAAAATTCTTTATTGAAGCTTATACTTTTTGTAAAAAAAAATTGATTATCTTATTAACTAATTGAATAATTTATAAAATAAAAATGATGAAAAGAAAAAAGAAAGTAATTCAAAAGAAAAACAAAAAAAATACAAAACAATGAAAATTTCAGACTTGATCATGTAAAATTAAAGGCAGAATTGTTGTTTAAAAAAATAACTGAAGTTTTACTATATTTTGAATATAAAAATGAAACAAGTAATACCAAGAAATTATAAAGTATGTTTTTTATAATTTACTCTATTTTTTTTCCTTCATAAACTCTGCCAATAGTTTTACTATTTATTTAATTTGTTTAGTCGTTAGTATTAGAGAATTGTTTATTAAAATAACCTATTCGCCTATTATTTTTTTATATAGCATTATAAATTATTACGAATGTAATTAGAATTGTTTATTAGACTGATTAATATATTTTCTAAAGCATACCAATTCTCTTATATTCATTAGGGGTGAGCAAATAACCGAATTAACCGAATCGTAACCGAATTAACCGACTTAACCGAACCGATTTAACCGAACCGAACAATTAACCGACGGTTTGGTTAAGCATAATCGATTAACCGCACATTGCGGTTCGGTTTCGGTTTTGATGTATAAATTAACCGCATTAACCGAACCGAACCGATTGTTATATATTATTATTACTATTACTATTATTATTAGTATTACTATTATTATTATTATTATTAATTATTATATAATTCTTCAAAACATATGATGTTCTTCATGATATTAATCATATTAACACAGTAGATGCTATCAGTTTCACTTTATATATAGTAAAATACACCTTAATCATAACAATTTATTAATCTTACTGATCACCGTTCCCTAAATTCATTATCACCACAAACAACCGAAGTAGCACATCGATGAAAAAATAAACATGTAATGAAAACTCACTATAAAAGGACAAGTTCGGCTATGAGATGACTTGATATATTAAAATTGGACTACACTCGACAAAAATACACATTATTTTAAATTTATTATTTTAGGTTATAATAGAATGGTTAATTAACCGATTTAACCGAAATTAACCGAAACCGGCGGTTAACCGAAGTGCGGTTAACCGCATATTGCGGTTCGGTTATGGTTTTAGAAATGTCATTAACCGCACATGCGGTTATGGTTTTGAAATTGGCCATAACCGCACCGAACCGCACCACGCACACCCCTAATATTCATTAATAAAAACCCCCTCCTTTTTTTTTAAAAAAAATTTTTCTTTTAACTTTACTAACTTAAGCAAACCTTTCTCCTTTTGAATTCTCAATCGCGTCTAGACAAAAGCGTTTGATAGCGTCAAGATGTCATTCTCATTCCCTTATGTACGTAGTGAGGCGTGACCCCACCGCGTGATAGGCTTCAAGCCCCTGTCATACCCCCACCCCCACTACATCACCGGCTTGAAGACGGCATGAGGGCACCGACGTGAGCCGGGTCACCACGTGAAAGCAGAAGGGGGGAAAGGAGGGGTGATGTGAGCTTGATGAAGAGGATGATGATAACACATGTGATGATGATGTGAAGTGATGAGGGGCAATGGTGTTGGTTGTTTATGTTACGCTTATATGGAGTGATCGTGGTGTGACAAGTACACATAGTCTTAGTGTTCTTGTAATTTTGTTTGATTCTTAAACCATGTGTAATGAGGCGTGAGGAGGGGCGTGACCAATCACATATTCAAATACGTGACCCTAGTCACAGCGTGAAGGAAGAAGAAAGGGGAAAAAAAGGAGGGGTGACGGGGGCTTGATTAGGTGGTGATGATAACACATGTGATGATGACGTAAAGTGATGATGTTAGTTGTTTATGTAATGTCTGCGTAGAGTGATGGGGTGTTACCTGTACAAGTAGCCTTAGTGTTTATCTTTTACCTTTCAAATTGACATTTTTTTTTTTAATTTTCTAATCGGAAAGATTATCTTTCAATAAGATGTGACATTTCATTCTTGTCACACGGATTGCCATTAAACTTCTTTGATCGATTTCATGGCTACCTTTCAAATACGTTGGGAGGCTTAGTTTGTGTTCCATCTTTGTCGACTTATTTGGTTGATGTTTGGTTCATGAGTTTTATCTCTCGTTAGTTGGTCATGATTATAGCTTATGATGTAGTCCCTAATTGTTCATTAGAGGTCACTAGCTCCTTCATGTGGCTCTCGTTGTCACTATGTTTTTGTTACTCTATCTTCAATTATTGTCCTATTTTTCTTTGACATTGAAGATGGATTGTAATTTAGTTGACTTTTTTTCCTTCTTTAATCAAATGATTAATAATAATCCAATTTAATTTATATATATATATATATATATATATATATATTTATATTGATGTTGGTTTCCGTAATCGATGATGGAATTGATGTCTAGCGTTGAATCATCGATGATATATAAATCATTAAAAACACAGTTGGAGATGTTACATAAAGTTTCCGATTATTACTATGGTTTGCAAGTTGTTGCAGTTTCTGACGGTTACAGAAGTTGCATGTTAGTTTCTGATAGTTACGATGGCTACGTGACGGTTTCGGAGTTACGCCGGTTTTCAACAGTTTCGTTGGTTTTTGGCGGTTTTTGATGTTATTTGCATGTTAATAATTTTATTTGTTTTGTGGATTTTTTAATAAAGATGAATATATATTTTTCTAGTTTGCGAGTTATACTTTAATTACTTAAAGTAATATTATATTTGTTTAAAATGTAACTTACTTTAATGATAAGAAACATGAAATACCCAACCACCAGACAAATTTAAAACTAGTTCAAAACTAACCAAATTAATCAAGTTAGCTTTCGTATAATGAACCAAAACTAACCACCAGAAACCACTGTAACCATTGCAAAGTGAAATAACCATCCGAAATCATCAAGTAACCACTGTAACTGTTGAAAATCGTCATGTAACCTCCGACTTTCCAATGGTTACAGAGTTATGGTAGCTTCTGATGGATTATTGCAGTTACATAACCGTCAGAATTCGTCATGTAAGGTAGGAAAGAATCCATTTTTATTAAAAACAAAGAAAATAAAATCAGCAACATCCAAATAACGTTGAAAACCACGAAGTAACCGCCGGAAACCATTGTAACCCTGTAACGGGTGGAAAATGTCGTAACTGTCAAAAACCACCATGTAATCGCCATAACCCGAAAACTGTCATGCAACGCCGTAACTGTCCGAAAGCGCCACGCCTTTAGTCCTACTTGCTTATTTAATTGTCTAGATATCGTTTAAAGACGATTTAACAATAGAAATCAATCCTGAATTCAGTTACAAAGACTATTGTGCATAATTAGTTATGAAGATAGAAAACAGAAACAATATTTATGAATCAGATTTCAAAGACATTAACCTTTAACAAATAAATCAACGACAACGTATTACAAGTTGCAAATAATTAAATTCCAATAAGTCGTTTTTCAAATTATTTATTATAATGATATGAGAAGGTACATAAGCATGTTTTGTTTTGACATGTGAATTTTAATTTATAAAGGGGTTGTTAATAATTGTAGTAGTCAAACAAATAAAGGTTCATGATTCTTATATAATCTTTTATTTATTTTAACACCTCGTCGTACCATATTTATCATATAGGTCAATATAAGACATATAAGAACATAAACGTCTCATATTAACGTATATGTTTACTCTTGTGTAAGTCTCGTATGAAACCTATAAGTTTCCTATAAATTTATACGAAACTAATTATTAACACTGATAATTCTAACAATTAATGATTAGTTTTATACAGATCATATATATATATATATATATATATATATATATATATATATATAAATTTATAGGATTGAATATCAGTGTACCAAGACGAATAAAAAAAGGTTTTGTTTCTTAAATAATTGGCTACCATGATCAGAAGACACCGCTGTTAAACAGTCGGAATCTGACTACTTGTGATATATGCATCGTTACTTTAAAACTTTAATTTATGAAGTTGATTGCAAAAGAGTTGACTTTATAACTCTTTCATCTTCAGTTTCATTTCATCTTTCTTTTATGCTTATTTAAATTCTCTCTTTTTCAGACCATTTTTTGTTATTTATGCACCCTTCGTCTTCAACCTGAATTCCTCTTCTTCATTGATCATCCTCTGTAAGCATGTAATTTTGTGTTCTTGCCGCTTTTCATCAAGATTTCATTATATGATTCTGGTTTTGAAAGTGTTGCATCTTTCTTTCGTTTAGTTCAGTTGTTTAGCCTGGCAATCTTCAAGATCGATCTTCCTTAATTCGACATTTATAAAAATCTACCCAGTATGTAATTTCAGGCAATCCATCGTTATCTTCTGCTAAAAAAATTTCAAAAAAAAACTGAAAAAAAGGTTCTAGTTTCGATCTGGGTCGAATTCAGACGATTGTGTAGCAATACCTTTATAAAAATCTACAAATTATGTAAGGTTTTTGCCACTGATCTTTAGATCCTATCTAAAAAAATCCAAAAAAAAAAAAAGATTGTGTTTAGTTTGTAGCATAGATATATAGGAAGGAAAAAAGATTCGAATTTGTTGAAGATGGAAAGTGGGGACGGGCCAACGCCGCCGGTATCAGCTCCGGCGACGCCCGGGACACCGGGAGCTCCGTTGTTCACTTCTTTGCGAGTGGACTCTCTGTCTTATGACCGTAAGTCAATGCCTCGCTGCAAGTGTCTGCCGGTCAACGCGCCGTCATGGGGTGCACCGCACACCTGCTTCACCGATCTCCCGACGCCTGACGTCTCTCTCACCCGAAAGGTACTATTGCTATTACATGTACTTTATGTTACTTGAATTATATACTATAAAATTAAAAAAAAACACCTTTAGTTGGTAATATTTTCCATGCTTTCGGTTCGGTATTTACGGTATCACTGAATATCGATATCAACTTGTGCCAAACCAACAAAATCCATGGTTCTAGGCTAGACACATCTATAGCTTACCAGACACATTTGTTTGTTTGTTTGTTTGTTTAGCTTGTATATAAATCGAGTTCTTCCACATTTCTAATAAAGTTTTATAATTTGATCCAATGTGTGTAGTTGGGAGCAGAATTTGTAGGAACATTTATACTCATATTTGCAGCAACAGCAGGACCAATAGTGAACGAAAAATACTCAGGATCAGAGACGTTGATCGGGAATGCAGCATGTGCAGGGCTGGCTGTAATGATCATTATATTGTCAACGGGTCATATCTCTGGAGCCCATTTGAACCCGTCTCTTACGATTGCATTTGCAGCACTGCGCCATTTTCCATGGGCTCAAGTCCCAGCCTACATCTTAGCTCAAGTTTCTGCATCCATATGTGCTTCATTTGCTCTCAAAGGTGTTTTTCACCCCTTTATGTCCGGTGGTGTTACAGTTCCTTCGGTTAGCACCGGTCAAGCTTTCGCACTCGAGTTCCTTATTACTTTTAATCTCCTGTTTGTTGTCACAGCCGTTGCGACTGATACTCGTGCTGTAAGTATAATCAACGTTCTCTCTTTTTTTTATAAATATTTGGAAATTCAATCTCATTATTAGATGTGCGATTCAGGTGGGAGAATTGGCAGGTATTGCTGTTGGAGCAACTGTCATGCTCAACATTCTTGTTGCTGGGTAAGTAAACAAAGTTTACATATATGTAACGTGCAGTTGTGAACGTTCGATTAAATTATAACATTGTTTGTTAATCTTCTGGTAGGAAATCAAGCGGTGGTTCAATGAATCCAGTGCGTACACTAGGTCCTGCAGTTGCAGCAGGGAATTATACAGTGATATGGGTCTACCTGTTGGCACCTACACTTGGGGCAATTGCTGGAGCCGGCGTCTACACATTGGTCAAACTGCAAGCCGGTGAGGGAGAGGAGCCACGTCCAGCTCGAAGCTTCCGTCGTTAAAAGCTGCCAGCCAGTTGTATTGGTATGCAAGACATGTAAGTTACATTATTACTGTTATCTATCTTTAGTTCCTATGTGGTGTGATGCTAATAAAACGGGATGTGATCTCATCCCACTTTGAACTGGTGTGCCATTGCCTGAGAGGATGCCTTGCAGGCAAATGTGTGCGATGCTGAGACATCGCATTTATCGTTTATGGTTTGCTTTTTGTGTTGGTTGTTGTAATAAAAGAACACAGTCGTGTCTGATGTATGTTTGAAGTTGTGATATGTGTAATCTTTGTTTACTGTAAGTTTGTGGATCACTTGTCTTTTTTAAAACTCATGGACTCTTTTGGTCCTACATGGTTTGTTTGCTATAAGTTTGTGGATCACTTAAAGAACAAAGGTGGTAACAGGTATGCACGGCAAAATTTGTCCCAATGGTACCAAGGCGTGTTAAGGTGTTCCTTCCTAAAATAGGTTGAGAGTTCTAGTCTCATAGTGGACAATGGTGGAAAAATTTGTTGTTAAAAAAAAAAGGTATGCACGGCAAAATAGGTCAGGTCGGGTTGGTTAACGGGTTAAAACGGGTTCGGATCAAGACAGGTTCGGGTCATAATGAGTGCTTTTGAAAGTGGTTATTTTTTGTTCGGATCAGAACGGGCTTTAACCTAAATGGACATGGGTCAAAAAGGGCAGACATCAAATATATCGTGTGTTTATATGGGATCGGAGGGATTTATACAGTAGTGTATTTTCAATCTAACAATTCCAAATCTAGCTCACGAGATCTAGTTCAAGATCCACATGTATTAGTCTTTGCGTTGTGCTATGTGCCTCGTAGATTGTACATATTGTGTATGTGCAAAACCCTCTTTCTAGAATACACCTATAAAACTGTCTCTATCCCTTGGACACACAACCGACGTTGAATCACCAGACATCAACCGGAAAGTAACATTGGATCATCGGAGACGAAACCGACGTTGGATTATCAGAGACGCAACCAACGATGGATCACCGAAGATGCAACCAACGTTGGATCAATCAAAGATTGCAACCGTCATGATGCTAATCATCGGAGACGACAATCGGCCAACCGATGTTGAATATTCGAGACTCTCGTGATAGTGGTGGCAGCGACCATCGGTAGGCGGTGGTGTTAAAAGTTGTTCTTTAATCGGGAGATAACATGTCATCATTTAGGAAGAAAAAGAAAAACTGCAGTAAGATTGAACCACCATTACAACCCGTGCAACGTTTAGATCTAGTCCATTCTAACCCGCTTGACACCATTTTCCTTCTTTTCTTTTACCCACTCCAACACGTTAAAAGATTCCTTATTAGCCAATATAACCCACGTCATCATGATAAGTACCCATTATGACCCAAAATTGAATGAATGGATTCATTTTGCCAGGGTAGTATCAGGCATGATTGCATGATTCAAATAAGATAAGTGGTATTTGTGTGTTTTGTAAGAACCATAAAAAGGGATAAAATGGTTACCTCAGAAGATTTACTGTTTCAAATTGGTGATTTACTACAATTTTTTTTATATAAACAGAATACCTCTAAATGATTTCAAAATTTATTAATTAAAATGTACAACACTAGTTTTTTACAACAGAAACATAACTATTCTACAATATTTCATTCATTTGTAAGCTTATCAAACCTTCGAGCCATGGCTAGATTATTTTTGGCTTCATATACCTTAACAAGTGACTTTATCGCTCTATTTATTACCTCTTTCTTTTGATTGAAAGTGAAATCATGTTCAGCTTCAAACTGATTCACAATAGATGAACACAATGCCTTCAGCCAGTCCTCAAGAAATGAGGCTTTCTACAAAAAGAAAAAGAAAAAAAAATATCAAGAACCCCGCAACCTGATAATACGAACATAAAATTTGGAGACTAATGATAGATCATAAATTACCTTGATAAGAAAATCATGTGCAGGGTGATCATGAGATCCTGATGCAAGCCCAAGGACATGCAACATGGTTGATGTTAACTTCATATTTAAATGAAAAAAAATTAGTAATAATATATGTGTAGAACATGCCCAGAAAAAAGAAAAAAAAAAAAGGAAACCTGCTTCTCAAGTGCAACTCTATATTTGAAACTTGAAGGAGCAAACATTTGGTCTGAACCAAGATTTTCTAGCGTGTGTTGTACCCCTTGGACAACATCTGAGTACGACTTCCCATAATCTGCAGAAACACGAAGAACAAGAAGGTATTATTATTATAGGAATGGATCACAGTTTGGTTTGGTTCATCTCAGCTGTACTGAAAAATTCGGGCCAAACCACTAACTATAGTTTTGGAAAACGACAACCAAACTAGCTGTGTTGGTTGAATAGGCCAGACTGGCTAAAACGGTTCTGTAAATGCCAAAATGGCCGGTTAGATTCCAAATTCCAAACCGTTAGCCAAACAGTTAAATTTGATTTTTCCAACCCTGGACCGAAGAGTGTAAATGTCAAGCCGGCTGAACAGGCTTGTTTGGTTTGGAAAGTTTGGTTCGTTGCAACAGTTTATGAACCCCAGTAGGATTATATTCATCTTTTTATATTGATGCATTTCAATAAATTAAAACAATATCAGGCATACCGACTCACCCAAAACTGTTGGAGGGGCAGCCAATGCAGCTGCAGCTTGTATTCTTATCTTGAAATTAGAAGAATCACGTAGCAGAAGTAAAAGAATACTGAAAACTGAAGAAGCCCTAAGCAAAACAGAATAGGTAACAATAACATCAATGGTAATTTAAAAGATCAAAACTAAAAAGAAATTGGTCAAGTACAACAGTTTTAGGAATTTAAAAGTAGAACAATTATCCTAAAATACTTATTAATTTCTTACCAATCAGTATCTTGCAATTTCAGTGTCTTGTTGAGAAATAAGCTGCTCAATGCGTGACAAACATTCCACCGTACCTATTAGTTCATCCATGGCCGTATTTAATAATAAAAATTAAAAAAAAAGGTAAGTAAAATAGGTTCAAGATATACCTTCACATTTCCGGTTGTAACACAAGAAAGAAAAGCCTGCACCATTTTTTCCAACCAAGATGAATCTTCCCATGTTAGTTGCAGAAAAGAAGTTGCAGTGTTACCATTCACATCTTGGCTTGAACATGGAACAAATCTCGATAAATTACCAAGTGCTCTTACAGCATTTGCTTTTATCTAAGCAGTCATAACACAAAAATAAAAATGAAAAGAAATTCTGTATTAAAAGAATATAAGTTATAGAAGACAATATCCTGATTTTATTTACCTTATCACCATCCCTTGTAAGCCGCAAAGAACAATCAATTAACAGAGAAACCAACTTAGAGCATTGGATCAGATCTATCACATTAAAAATGAATCAAGTTAATAAAAGAACAAAGCATAGAGAACAGTACACTGAAATTTGATACTCACCTACAGAAGACCTTGCTATGGTGAATCTATCAATATAGTGGCGAAGAGTATCACATAAATTGGCTAAAGCCCAAGAAGCTGCAATGCGAACCTAAAGACAAGCATGTAAGAGAAACTAAAAATATTTCTACTGAAAAGATAGAAATGCACTAATATGAAATGAAATAAATATTACCGGGACTAAAGCATGACGGCTATTGACTTCAGCAGCATTTATAAACTTGCCAAGGATCTCCACACTAGACATTTAGATGATATCTTAAAATCAATACAAGATAATTTCTTTGAAAAAACAAATAGCAGAAACTGACTAATATTAGAAACTGAATTCACCTCTTTAAAGCTTGTGGAAAACATGCAATGACGCCAATTGCACGACAAGTAGCAGATCTTACCGATGGGACCTCATCATCAAAAGCAGCATTGATCTACATATGTTTTCAACAAAATAAAATAATAATAGCAATAAGATATCTTTATTCAAATGAATCAAATCCCTTACAGAATAAGTGATAATCAGATCTTGTTTGTCTTCTGGAAGTGAAAAGAAAACATTGGATGTTATTCCCGCAAAACATGTCACTGATGCAGCCCTCACCTTCCAAAAGAAATGTTATTAGAACATAAATGTAAGATTACATCAAAAAAACATAACACGAACTAAAATAACAAACCATGGCTGAACTATGAAACAGAGTTGATGACAAGTGTCTTTCAATAGCTTCACACCATTCCTTGCTGCCACATGGACATACAGTATTATCATCACTAGCCACTACTTGGCCCTCTAGTACATAAGATGGAGCTGATGATATTGTTTTTATTTTGATGTAATCATATGTAAAAGGACTGTTAAGTAATTTATCATCAGAAAGATCTTCAGTTCCTTTAAATCCAGACATAGCACGAAGACATTCATCTAGCAGCTGTGACACATAGGATATCAAATTGCTCACATCAAAAGCTTTTGTAGAGCACAGGTTCATTCATGGATTGCAATAGTAACACAAAGATTTACTGAAAATTTATTATAACTACAAAATAAGCTTTCACCTTGATCGCACTGGTTAAAACCTTTTCCCCAATTGTCCCAACTATGAGTCCAGAATTTACCGTTCCTGCCCTTGAAGAGTTTGGAGGATCTAAGAAACCACAAATGATAGAAGAAAACTGTTTCCAGCATAGGACCATTATATTCGGGTAGTTATGAGCCACAGCTTTAAGAACCTGCAGGAAGATGGTGAGAATTTTTTCGATATGTACAATTTTTACATTAATAATACACACGCTTTATATGATTCAGCTTAACAACAACTGTTTTGAGAATGATAACTTAAATCCAATATCACCTGCAGAGCCTCGAGACTAACTGTTGGGCTTGTAAATGACTGAGAATAATAAAGCAATGTAGAAAGAAGACCAGAACATGCTTTATCATTGTTAAGACCTGAAGAACAATCCTTATTAGGGGAATTGACACTAAAATTGTATGTTATAATATCTGTCAAGACATGATGCATGTAATAGGAAAACAAACCTGTAGATATTTCTTCCACTAACATTTCATTCACTTTGAGAGAAGAAGGTGACACAGATAAAGCATCTGTCAAGCAACTTAAAGCAACAGCCTGCAACAATTTTGCTTATAAACCTAATTCATTTTTCGCTATGAAGAAAATTAAGTACCATTTAAAAAACCAAATGCCAATTATGTGATGACAGAGCACTAACCAATAACCCAGATTGATCATTATGAGTAGGAAATCCCTCAAAAATCCTCTGGTGAAGATTTAAGATAACTGTAGGCAACAACTCATCAGGCATTCTTGAGTATCTGGTAATAATAATGTAATACAGTATTATTAGCGTACAGAAAAAGTGACTGGCATAATAGGGCCTTACTGCCTTAGCATAATCATACTCCAATTTGCAGAACCCATAGATGGAGATGAGGAGAATTCTTACGGTGTACATGAGATCAAAAGTGTTAGAATCTTGAACAATGAGGTCAGGAATCCGTTATTTTTTTCATGTTTAATTAAATACAGGATACCTACAAGAAAACAACACTATTAAACACCAGATGTTTAGAAAAAACTAATTTAAAAAAATATGAGCAAAAGAGTCAATACCAGTGTGAAGCTGCATTAAAATTTGACCAAGAGAACTGGAAAGTGCAGTATAAGATCCCAACTTAGTAGATTCTTTGTATTCTGCCACCTGGAGAAAAACAGATGTGGGCCCCTCCAACATGGTTGCTAGAGTAGATGCAGATGCAATGCGTGCCTGGAAAAAAAAATCAAAAAAAAGGCAGTGTGTCAACATCATTATGAATTACAGCAAAAACATAGTTGGGAAGAGCTAAAAGACCAACAATAGTACCTTAAGATACGGATCAAATAGCAAGCAAGTCATAAGATTTGCTTCATACCTCCTGTCATGCAGCAAATCAGTATGCCATTCAAGATGAAAAAAATAAATACCAAATTAGATCAGATAAATCATCATCTTTTACCTTGCTTGCAGCACATCACTAGAGGGCAAAATTATCGTCCATTGAGCAGTAAACGATTTGGGATCAGATCGGCTAAGATCCTTTTTATAAAGATTGTAAATATATGTCATTGTCATTTAAAATACAGAATGGCGCTTACATCTTCTTCATACTAAGAAAAGCGCTAGAGTACCTGTATGCAAACTATGGCAGCAACTCTAACCTTAGAGCTCCTGAAATTGATACCTTTAGTTGATCCATCACTATCACTTAAATCAGAATCAGATGACATGTAATCCATAGTTCCACGTGGACCATTAAATTTGCTCAATGAATTGGAATCTTTCAATTGGTTCTTTTTACGCACATGTGGAGGCACATATGGACCACTATTTGATTCAGCTGACGGTGAATTAAGGCTAGTCATCCTAAAATCTTTCTTGTAAACAATCTGTGACTTACTAGTAAGCCCATAACCAAAGAACATTCTCAGTGCAGCAACAAAACTAGCAACCTGTAAGCAGCCATAAACTTGTAAATTAAAATAGTAGGCACAAATAATATTTAGATCAAAATTGAGCACAGACAACAAATTACATGGTCTTGAAGGGATCCCTTTGCATTTATTAGAACCAAATGCAGGCAATGCAGAAGTGAGGTATAATACCTGCAGATTACATCCAAGCATATATTCATTTACAGACCAAATTAGAGTATATATGTTAAAACAATAAATTACTTTTAAAGAAAAAAAGAAGACTACCTATCCATTACATTGTTTTCCACTAGTGGACCCTTGCTTGTCAATACATCCATAATGTTTCTAAAAGCCTAAGACAGAAGAGATATATGCATTACAATTAAACAAAAGATATAAAATAACATTAATTTGTCGACTGTGAAATAGGAAATACACACATCAACAGTTGATTGCCAAAGGTGGGCTGGCAAGGAAGTCCCAGCTCTTGAGAAAACTTCACTAATCATGGAAAAAGCAGTTGTCTGAATTTCCCATAAATTGCTTTTTTGAAGAATCATCTTTTGAGATTCAAGAGGGTAACCCTGAATATTACCCAAAAAACATGGAGCTACAACATTTTGAGCGAATGAGATTATGTTAAGAAGAAATTCTAACAGTTGCACATTGTCGGACAACATCATTGTTCTTTGATTAACATCAACAAGAGACCTGATGAAGAAAGTTGCTAGTTTAAGCACAATGAGAAGGAAGCAGAGATAAACAAAAACATAAGATTAAGATTAGATAAGAACAGACCTAACTGTGTCTAAGCATTGTTTGGTGGCCTCAGATTCAGCAACATTATCTCTCTTGACTCCAGCTGTACCAAGGAACAATTCCACCATTCTTCCAAAGGTGTGAAGTACAAGAACCCATGTCGACGATGTCATCTTGAAAGAAATAAGATGGCTGAAGTTCTGGATCTGGACAGAAAAAACCAGTCACAAGCATAACATGCAAGTCAAAAAATAGAAATTTAGAATTATCATCGATTATTAAAAACAGATCAAAGTGGAATTCAAATAGGGTAAAGTGGTAAAACACAACTGCTATTTGTCACCTAAATAGAAAACTTTATTGGTTGTTAACAAATAGATGTTCACGTGTTTCCTTTTTTCTCCTAAAAGCGATGAGATATGAACAGCCAACATGAGGAATGTTACAAAAAAAGTAACAAATCAATAACTGGTATGCAACATCTATGAATGCATCAAAGCAGCCACTATATTTAAGTACAGTCACCGTCGAAATTTATAATTGTCTGTCTGTGAGATAACTAATTATATATTTATATAACACCATTAAAATAACCAACTTTTAAGTAAATCTTGGCCTTTTAAAGTCCTCAAGATTTAATCTTAACCATCCAAAATACCTAAAAAGCTTCTAGAAGCAGCAGTTGAGAGCAGTTTCATGTTCTCTCTCATCCTCCACTGCAGTTTTCCCCACGTTCCTAGGGTCATGGAGAAGAGCGTCTTCCCCTCCATGCTATATATGACAAAATATTCTCGGTTTCAAAATTTCCATTGCTCCTGATGAAGAAATCGTCAACGACGTCCGTCCTCCCTTACTACCACGTTGTCTGAAAGAAAAACCTAACTTGAACTAAGTTATGTCAATGGTTCATCTCTTGATTTTTGAGTTCATCTTCGAAATCTAATCTGCACTTCATTGTTGAAGGTATTCATATGCCCTTATCCTAATCAATTTCCATAATCGAGTGAATCCGTCCCTATAAAACCATTGTTCTTTGTTTGATTCTTAACGTATGCACTTTAATTTTGCAAATTGTTATCATTTGATGTCAAGACGATAAATTCAGCTTACTATTTAGATTCATTCTCAGATGGTTTGTGAACACCGTGTGCGCCTCTACAAAATTTCCGCCATTTGCACTTTCCATGAAAGCTTGAGCCTCCTTGCTTTGACTCTTAAATTTTAACCATTTGCTTGCATAATCGGAGATCAACGTTGAGGAGCTGGCCGGAGCAGGAAACGACTCCGTATGACCACTGAATTAGGGTTTGAAACGTTGATTTTAAATAAGGTACTCAGTTGATTTTTATTACATGTCGTTTGCATTTGTTTCTAGCTTCACATCAATTTGAAATTTGTGGAAGAATTTTGTTGAAATGTATCTTTCTAGGGTTTTATTTGATTACTTATGAAGTTGATTACTGATAAGCTGGTGGATATGCGTTACATAATGATTTCAATATATATTGGGGTCATTTAGATGTATACAACAAGGTTTTGGATAGGTTTGTAATTATAAATGCATTTCAGCAAGAACATTGTTTTGTTCTTGGAGGAATCGGAAGTTGGCCTTGAATGATTATAATTCAATCGTAGAAGCAGTATTAGCTGCTATCTTCTTGATTCCCTTTGTAGAGCTCTGTTGTGATTCTTTGAAAGATTTTAAACCTATGGATGATGTTTGTGTATAGATATGCATGCCTTTAAGAGTGGATGTCATGACTTCATATAACATCTCATGATGTATGCAATTAGCATCTCAGTATTACTATAATCTCTAATTCTATTAAGACATAATTACCCATAACAAACATACCCAGTAAGTCCTACTAAATTGTAGGTATTAAGACATAACTATATACAGGTAAGTTTTCAAGCTTTATTATGAATTTATGTAAAAAGTTTGACGTGATGATCATCTGTTTGCACTTTGCAGCCTAAAACTGTAACTTTTAAGTGAAAGTTGATATAATATGTTTATTTCAATCCTTGGGAACGTTTTTTGGGAGATAATATCCTCCCCCCCCCCTCCCACCACCACCCCACACACACGCACTGCAGAAATCAGTGAATGAGAAATGCTGCAAGTTGTCAAAGCGAGTTGCATTTTACACTGGATTGTAGGGGTAATATTTGTTGATTTGCAGAAGTATTCGTATACCTAGGTGCAGTGTTGTAAAAATCGCTAGTCGCTAGTCGGTCGGCGAGGTAGGGACTAGGGATTAATCGGGATTAATCGGATTGGGATTTTATATGTAATTTTCAAAATTATATGCATATATACATTTTTTTTATATATAATTTTTCAAATACCTAAAAATTTTAACCAATTAATTCATGATTTATAGGATAATAAACACCTCTTTCAATTTTTTTCCTTTTAAAAAATCATAAAGAATAAAAAAGCCCATAAAAAATAAACCCAATACCCTTTCTTTTAAAAAATTAAGCCCATAAATGATTAAAAACCCAACATTTTTTCTTCCCACGTCCTCCATTCTCGGCAAATAGGGCAAATGATGCTGTCGCCGCTGCTTCTTCTTCTTCTACTCCGTATCCAAGGTCGTTGCTGCTTCTTCTTCTCCATCTCAACAGATTCCGACATCCACGACATCCTGTCTCGCCTAATTTCAGTCGGATTTCAGCCGGAATCCCAGGTGAGTCATTATATTTACGTTCTTGTTGGTTAGATCGAAGGGTTCTTGCTGGAATCGCCGGAATTTGGCCGATATGTGGTCGATTAGGACCAGCTAAGTCGCCGGAATTGTCTGAATCGTCGGAATCTTTTGATTTTAAGCTCCACCAATTAGTCCGATTTGACCGACTAGAGGCCGACTTTGACCAATTAGGTCCGATTTTGACCGACTAGCGATTTTTCTTCCGACTAGCCTAAATTTAATCGGTTAAGGGCCGATTACCGATTAATCCCGATTAATCGGCCGCCTAATCGCGGTTTTTACAACACTGCCTAGGTGATGATATTTCTTGATTGATGCTTTTCATGCATTATGAATTTCTTTTATGTTCAATTGTTATCTTTTTTCTCTTTTGCAGTAAGGGTTAACAAGACATAACTTACCCGGCCACCGGACGGGTATAAAACTAGCTTAATATCTGTTACCATAATGAATGATCTAATGCATGCCATTAAAAAAACCCTAAATATTTTTCAGGGTTTAGAAAACTGAAATTTTATAACTCTATTTGAGAAGCAATAAAGATAGGCTATCACCAGAAACTAATTAAAGTTTTTGTAATATTTATCCCACATCCAGTATGATTAACAAATTTTTAGCATTATGAGTCCTAAATAACTGATCACAATTCAAAGTTTAATGGAATTTGCAATTGATATCCAATTCTGACACATATATTTCGATCAATAAGAGTTACCAAGTTGGATAGTTGCACCAAGGCAAGAAGTGCATCATCACTCCCTCTTGAACTCGAGATCTTCTGAGCCAATTCCACAAGAAACATCACATCGGAAAGGACCTGAAAAACCATAATACAATTAACGTATTAAGATTGAAAACTTGACATTTTGGACAAACATAGAAGTGAAAGTACCTCGTGGACCGGGAGATTGGCGATGGCGGGGATCAGGGTTTCAGATTTGGATAAAATAAGAGTGTTAAGGAGAAGAATGAGTGTAGAGTCGGTCGGAGAATTCTGCACTTCGTCCCTCAAGGTCAAAAAGGCCGTCCGCCATGGCCTGATCGCCGACGACGAAGTGGACGTCAGAGCATCCATTAACCAGACCGCTCAGGTAAACCAAGAAGTTTGAAAGGGGGTTTTTGAAGTAGGGCGAGCAGACGAGTCATTGATCACTTTCACGTTTTGTAAATTTAAACAAAAATTATTTTTAGGTAATGTATAAATTACACAAAACACATCTCGGGTCAAAAAAATAAATAAAAATAAAAATAATTTGACTTGTTATAATTATAAATCATCTATTTTTTGGTTTTCTTATCTCTTTTCCATTTAATACTTATTGTTGGTTATGGAGTTATATATGTAGGTTATATATTTTGAAATTAGGAAAATAATTAATATAGTATTAACGAAATGAATTAAATGTAAAATTATATTTTACATGTGTAATATACGAGATTATAATCTAGTATATAATAAAACAAAATTATAAAAATAATGTTTTATTTATAAAATAAATGAATTGATTAGTTAAGTAATAAATTTTTAATAAAATTCCAAGAAAAGAAAAAAATGAATAGAAAGAGGAAATTACTTTAACTATTTGCATAGTTGCATTTTTTATCCTTTCATAATAATGGTCGTTTTTCAAAAAATAAAAAATAAAAACATGTAAAGTTAAGTTTGTTAAGTGGAAAGTACCTTATTATTACAAAACATGAAAATTAAAATGGACCGACATAATCATTGAGGTTCAAGGATAAAACATGTTATTTTTGATATAAATAAAGGAAGATTTTTGTAGCTTACTCTTACATTTACAAAGTGTATGTTAATTTACTTTACAAAGACTGGTCTCTTCACCATGTATTTTGATGATTTTGTTATGTTTATAAAGAATTGATATATTTATTAAAAATAAATCATGAAGACGTGACAAAACCATAATAGATAGCCAAGGTTACATATATATTAGTAAATGCGTATAATTATTTAGATAGATAGTTATTTTCATTTGAAATAAATTATTTGGTGTAGACTTTGTATTTTAGAATTAGAGGTTATGGGTTCAATCACAATCAATATATTTAAAGTAATTTGAGAGTAATAGATTTACTGTTAAAAAATAAAAAAGAAGATAGATAGTTATTTGCATAATACTTCTCGAAGCATGTGTGAAACTGTGAATCTTTCTATTATAATAAACAAAAATATTTTTGCCACTTGTCAAATTTTCATGTTCATATTGCCACTTGTCACTTTTATATCATCCTACTAAATCCTCTCTCTTATTAATCATATATTATCTTTTCTAATAAATAATTATACTATTAATGAGTAATAATATTATATGCATTTTTCATGCTAGAAAATAGTTTTTGATAAATTAAAAATTAAATATTTTTATTAAAAAACACACTTTAATAAAAGTTTATATAAAAAAAGATCAGCTAAAATTTTTTTTTAAAAATAATAAAATAAACAATAAATCATAATTTTTAAACAATGGGTTTTTATAAACAAATGATGTTTCTTTTAGCGAAATATTTAAAAAGCAATTATTATAAAATCAAAAGTTATAAAAATGATAAGAAAAATTACATTTTTAGTTAAATCTATTTAATATTATTTTCAAATTGACTCAATTAACTTTAATAATTATACAAATTGTACATTATTTTTTTGATTTGTAACAATTAGTTTTAGATAAAAAAAAAGTAAGTGAAGTTTTTAGTATCAGTTAGTTTAAAAATCATTACTGATACAAATTAAAAAAAAAATCAAGTATCATTTCATTAGTTATTAAAAATTTTAATTATGTTTTTTCACTTAAAATACTTATTAATACGTATTTTAATCAATTTATATCAAAATATTGTTTTATAATATTTAAATTTTATTACTATTTATTTAATATTTTATATTTAATCCGTGTAATACACGGGGTAATAATCTAGTGTATTATATATGTATATAGTATATACGTTGTTTTCTTTTAGCAT
Organism: Mikania micrantha; assembly: GCA_009363875.1. NCBI lineage: Eukaryota > Viridiplantae > Streptophyta > Magnoliopsida > Asterales > Asteraceae > Mikania > Mikania micrantha. Next base: position 2,439,001 of record CM018688.1, on the reverse strand, counting down.
CAATTCAAAAGATTTTCTCTATGTTTTTTAATCTTTTTATGGTCTTTCTTCTTACATAAATTTCAAATCACGTGTGTTATATTTTTATTTACGAACAAAATTCATAAAGTATATTATGCTTTTGAATTAAAGACTGATTGTTATTATTTTATATTTTTGTTTTTCTTGTTCCTGAATAAAAGATGATAGTAGGATCATTAGAAGAACATAAGCTAAATTCATATTCATGTTTTTTGTTCTGATATACATACATTTGTGTAGCATGTATAAAGATTTGTCAACCTGTATAATTTTCTTTTTAAGAGTATCCTTACAATTGTTGTAGATGACTTTAATATACTCAACAATTTATATTAAAAGGGGTATAAATAGATGTATATTAGTAGCATAAAAAAGATTAGGATACTCACTACATAGAAAAATGTTATATCAATCAAATGGTCGTTAAACAAGCAAGTTTAATTCATTTTAAACGTGTTGTTCATCAATTAGTTGGAATCTTATTAAACAATAGTCTAAAAAATAAAATACTGATATTTATTGTTGATATGATTAACTTGTCACACCCCCAATTTCCCACTCGTGGTGTATGTCCACGTGGATGTGACGTGTCCAGAATCACAGCTCAAGGTCATATAGAACACTTCTATATGCGTTTACGAATCCAAGTTTGACACATACACTTGATAAAACAGTTTGCAGCGGAAATAAAGTAGTATTGCAGCGGAATAAATAAGTCATAACATGCAGCGGAAAATGATTGTTTACACAGCGGAAATTGTAAGTAGTTTAATACAACAACGTTTTAAAAAAAAATAAAGTCAAATTGTTTTCAAAAGACACGAAAACAAATGCATGTGGGACCCTATGCTCATGTCCCCTATGTGCTTTCCTGCTCCACGAGCCTGTCATGCTAGTTACCTGAGAATACAAGTTTAAAAAGTGTCAACACAATGGTTGGTGAGTTCACAGGTTTTGATATACATATAGTAAGAAAGTGTGTCATGCTGTTTATCATATGTTAGTACCGAGCCCTTGGCCCAAAGTGTCAGTGCATCACTACCGAACTAGACTTGTTAGTCTTTGCCTCTGCCATGTCTCGTAATAACATGGCAAGATAGGTCAAGTTTTCACGTGTTATGACATCCAGTCAATATTTCGCCACGCGGGGTTAGTCACACCCCAAACGGATCCATTCAAACTCGCCTCGTTGTTTGTACATTAACGGTAAGACTTTGTGAGGACTTCTTACGATTACAACACTTAATGTTTGTCTAATAAACCAGCATACACCAAAATGTTTGTACAGTAATAGATGTTTGACTCGATGCAACAAGTATTCTCCCCCTATTTAAAAGCGTTTGAAAAAGAGTAAAGAGGGGCCGTAAACTCACCTTAGTGATATGATTGTACGTAAGCGTAAGCTCCTGAGTTGTCGTGTAGCACGTCGGTCACCGGCAACCTATATCGTATACCGTACGTGAGTTCGTGTAAGGGACCGTGCTCGTGTTGGTCCATATTGACCGTGTTTGACCATGTTTGACCGTGTTTGACCGTGTTTGACCAAAGTTGACCGTGTCACGTCAACGACCCGTTGGTGAACCGTGTGACGGTTGTGAATCGTGTAGCAATCGTGTAAGTGTTTGTCGTGTGCAAAACGCGCATGTCGCGTCTATGGACAACTTACTATTTATAGTAAGTTTCCATTTATGGAAAGTTCACAAAGCATATCGGTGTTAGAGTTCTAGCATGCTCAATGGTCCTACGGGGTCATGTTAACACGTAACACATTATCATACAAGGTCATATACGTCGTTTATAGCAAGTTAGCACATAAAAGTTTCCTAAAATGGAAAGTTTCCATTTCTAGCATGTGCGATATCGGAAACCATCTAACTTAACATCTAATCAACATGTTACAACATAACAAGTCACTTAGCATGCTCAAATCACACAATATGATTACAATTCGGTTTTTGTAAAAATAAAGTTACTATAAATAGTAACTTTGTTGTTTTGTATAGAAATAACCATTTTAATATTTCTAATCCTATTTTCATGTTACTAATCATCATAATAAACCACTTAACATCATTTTAAACATACCAATATATTCCAAATCATTACTTAGCATGATTTCAACAAATAAAGTTACTAAAAATAGTAACTATGTCAAAGATGACCAAAACATTATCAAAATCACATTTTGAGCATTATTATCATCCAAATAATATTGAAATAACAATCCATAAGCATGCATGTTACCAAACATTATTCATATCACCATTTCTTAAATAAAAAGTTACTATTAATGGCAAGTTTCATCAAAGCTCATAATCTTAACCATTTCAACATCATCCAACCATGTATTAATCATTCAATATCAACAAGATGCATCTCTATTTACTGAAAATAATCTCTATCATCATGGATCATACATGCATGGCAATATAACATCATAAAACATCATTTTGAGCAACAAGACCCATACTCATCACCTTAGATCATCATAAATCATCATCTAATCATCTTAGATCATCAAGGAACATAGTAAAATCGTCAAACCCAGAAGCTAATCTCGTGCATGTGGAATATAAGTGCTTGCATGTGGGTTTTACCCATGCATGTGTGTGTATTGATGTGTAAAGGAGTATTCTAGCCATAGAAACTACCTTAGGAAGCTCTAGGAGTTCGAGATAGACTCTTGACAGATCTTGAGTGCTCCTGGAAGGTTAGAAAGTGGCTCTACAACAGATGCAAGTGAGTGGTGGTGCTTGGTGGTCCTCCTTGGTCTTCTTGAGTCTTCACGAGTTCAAGTCTTGAGCTCCAAAGGCTCAACAATGGTGGAAATTTGCAGGGAATCAGTGGGGAAGACGTAGTTGGACGAGCTATAGCGTGTGGAGTCGGAGAAATTAAGTGAAGGGAGTAGTATAGGCATCATTAGTCTTGGATTTATAAGATTCTGTCGACTGGGCGGCTTCGCGTACCGCGATGGTGGGTTTAAATATTCTCCGCGTACCGCGGCGGATTTCGGGAGTCAACTCTCCGCGATGTTGGTCGCGTATCGCGATACCGATTCTTGTTGGGCCATCGCGTACCGCGATGGGCCCCTGAAGAGCCCAATAAGCCCTTTTTAATGGGTTTGATCCGTTCGTCGTCGTTTCCACGCTTCCGAACTATCGTTTGGCCTTGTTTGAACTTCCTAGTTCAATGTGTGAGTGTCTTGTGTAGTTTCGAGTGTTGTGCTAAACAATGTGCTTGACGTTCACCAACGTTCGTGTGTTTTGACACGTGTGTGCTGTTTGTCGATAATCCCACGGATTATCCTGTTGTGTGTCGGTGTTCGTACTGTCGTGCCACGTGTCACACTAAATTAATCTAATTATAGTGCCACGTGTACATAAAGCATTTAAATAAACATTTAAATAAATAAGATGCTGACCTGGAAATTACGGGGTGTCACATCCTCCCCATGTTAGAAAGAATTTCGTCCCGAAATTCAACTTGTGTTGTTAGTGTTTGTCTGTTCCGCGAACAGGTGTGGGTACTTTTGTTTCATCTGGTCTTCACGTTCCCACGTGAATTCCGGTCCGCGTCGCGAATTCCATCGCACTTTCACAATCGGTATCTTGCTGAGTTTGAGCTTCTTGGTTTCCCGGTCCATAATCTCCACCGGTTCCTCAACGAAGTTCAATTGTTCGTCGATTTGTATCTCCTCGAGAGGAATAACAAGTGTTTCATCAGATAGACACTTTTTGAGGTTCGAGATGTGGAATACGTTGTGCACGCTGCTCAGTTCAACTGGCAGGTTTAGTTCGTAGGCTACAGGGCCTATTCGCTTTGTAATCTCGAAAGGTCCGATGTAACGAGGGTTCAACTTTCCTCGTTTGCCAAATCGAATGACACCTTTCCAGGGCGAGACCTTGAGCAACACTCTGTCCCCCACCTGGAACTCCAATGGTTTGCGTCGCTTGTCGGCATAGCTTTTCTGTCTGTCCCGAGCTGCTGCCATTCGTTTGCGTATTTGCACGATTTTCTCAGTTGTCTCGTGCACCAGTTCTGGACCAGTCAGTTGGCTGTCTCCAACTTCCGCCCAGCAGATGGGTGATCGGCACTTACGTCCGTAAAGTGCCTCGAATGGTGCAGCTTGGATGCTTGTGTGGTAGCTGTTATTGTACGAAAACTCAACTAACGGTAGATGAGATTCCCAGCTACTCCCAAAGTCAATAACGCATGCCCGTAGCATGTCCTCCAGTGTCTGTATGGTTCGCTCACTCTGCCCGTCCGTCTGCGGATGGTAAGCGGTACTCATGTCCAATCTCGTGCCCAAAGCCTTATGCAAGGACTTCCAGAAATGCGACGTGAATCGCCTGTCGCGATCAGATATGATGGAGATTGGTACTCCGTGCCGAGTGACCACTTCCTTTAAGTAAATCCGGGTGAGTTTGTCTAGCTTGTCAGTCTCCTTAATGGGTAGGAAATGTGCAGACTTTGTCAGTCGGTCTACGATAACCCAGATGGTATCGCAACCACTTGCCGTCTTTGGCAGTTTAGTGATGAAATCCATGGAAATCTGCTCCCATTTCCACATTGGTAGTTCCGGTTGTTGAAGTAACCCTGATGGCTTCTGGTACTCAACTTTGACTTTTGAGCACGTTAGGCATTTACTCACGTATGTTGCTATCTCGGCTTTCATGTTTGGCCACCAATAGGTTGTCTTCAAATCGTGATACATCTTATCAGAGCCTGGGTGTACGGAATACCGGCTCTTGTGAGCTTCATCCATCACTACTTCTCTCAATCCTCCGTAGCGTGGAATCCAGATTCGATCCATTAAATAGTAAGCTCCGTCGTCCTTTGCCTTTATTTGCTTATCCATGCCACGCATGGCTTCAAGAGTGAGGTTTTCAGTTTTCAGAGCTTCCTGTTGTGCTATCCGTATTTGATTCGGCAGTTCGGAATGGATCGTAAGTTGTAGTGCGCGCACGCGTTTTGTTGTTTCTTTTCGGCTCAACGCGTCGGCCACTACGTTGGCTTTACCGGGATGATACTTGATGGCGCAATCATAATCACTTATTAGTTCAACCCATCTTCGTTGTCTCATGTTCAACTCTTTCTGGTCGAAGATGTGTTGTAGGCTCTTATGATCGGTAAAGATTGTACATTTCGTGCCGTACAAGTAGTGTCGCCAGATCTTCAAGGCAAACACCACAGCTCCCAACTCAAGGTCATGAGTCGTGTAGTTCTTCTCATGCACCTTCAGTTGACGTGAAGCGTATGCGATCACTTTCTCGCGTTGCATCAGCACGCAACCGAGTCCTTGTTTCGAAGCGTCGCAATACACCACGAAGTCATCACATCCTTCCGGTAGGGATAGGATGGGTGCAGTGCATAGTTTCTGTTTCAACAAGTTGAAAGCAGCTTCCTGTTTGTCTCCCCAATCAAATTTCTTATCCTTATGAGTCAAGGAGGTCAGTGATTGAGCAATCTTCGAGAATCCTTCGATGAATCTTCGGTAGTACCCGGCCAGACCTAGGAATTGTCGCACTTCAGTCGGAGTCTTGGGTGCTTCCCAGTTCTTAATTGCTTCGATTTTGGCTGGGTCTACGTGTATCCCCCGTTCATTAACCACGTGTCCAAGGAATTGGACTTCGCGAATCCAAAAGTCGCATTTTGAAAGCTTTGCGTACAACTGCTCTTTCTTTAATAGTTCTAAGACTAGCCTCAAATGCTCAGCATGTTCTTCCCGATTCTTCGAGTAAATCAGAATGTCGTCAATGAACACTATTACAAATTTGTCAAGGTAAGGTTTGCACACTCTATTCATGAGATCCATGAACACGGCTGGTGCGTTGGTCAGTCCAAAGGGCATAACCAAGAATTCGTAGTGTCCGTATCGAGTTCGGAAGGCAGTCTTAGGAATATCGTTTTCCTGTATCCTTAGTTGGTGGTAACCCGATCTTAAATCGATTTTCGAATAGTAGCTTGACCCTTGCAACTGGTCAAACAGATCGTCTATTCGCGGTAAGGGATATCGATTCTTGATCGTCACCTTGTTCAGCTCTCTGTAGTCGATACACATACGGAATGACCCGTCTTTCTTCTTTACGAACAAGACCGGTGCTCCCCAAGGTGAGAAGCTAGGTCTGATAAATCCCTTGTCTAACAGCTCCTGCAACTGGTTAGACAGTTCTTGCATCTCAGTCGGTGCTAGTCGGTATGGAGCTTTGGCAATCGGTGCTGCTCCAGGTGTAAGATCTATCTGGAACTCGACTTGTCGTTTCGGAGGTAATCCAGGTAGATCCTCGGGAAACACTTCGGGAAAATCACGGACTACGGAGATGTCCTCAATCTTCCTCCCCTTCTTTGGTTGCTCTGCGATGAGGGCTAGTATGGCAGTGTATCCCTTTTGTAGGTACTTGTTCGCCTTCATGCACGACATGATGTTCAGAGGTACTCCCCGTCTTTCCCCCTGAATCGAGATCTGTTCTCCGTTCTGCAACGTCACTCGTACGATCTTCTCGTTGCATACGATCTCAGCCTGGTTAGTGGATAACCAATCCATTCCAACGACCACATCAAAGCTTCCGAGAGTCACAGGCATTAAATCGATTTCGAGTTCATGATCCGCCAAAACCATGACGCATCCTCGGAAGATGTGTTGTGTTTCAATCAGTTTGCCGTCAGCTAACTCTACGGTATACTTATAATCTAGTGGTGTTGGGGTAATGTCTAACAATTCACTAAACTCACTAGATATAAAACTCCTATCGGCACCGGTATCAAATAATATGCTAGCGTAGACATTATTTAAAAGAAACGTACCGGTTACGATGTTTGGATCACCCTTGGCTTCCCCCGAGCCAATCACGAATGCTCGGCCTTTGGCCGCTCCCCCTCCGGCCTTCTTTAGTTGAGGGCAATCCCTCCTCATGTGGCCCGGCTTGCCACATTCATAACACCCCTTAAGAGTGTTTTGATTGTTGTTGTGCTGATTTTGTTGGTTGTTGGGATTGTTGTTGTTGATAGGAAATCTTGATCTGCAATCTTTGGCCATGTGACCATGCCTCCCGCACTTCAGGCATCGGTATCGTTCGCATTGCCCGGTGTGATGGTATGAGCATCGGTTGCACAGTGGGTATTTCCCTTGGTATACACCCTTCCCCTTGTCATCGGGTTGGGTGGCAGTGAAAGCTCTGGCTGGTGCAGATCTTTGTTGTTGTTGAGGTTGATGAGTTTGAGGGTGGCTGGGTTCCCACTTCCTCTTCTGGCTTTCTTGAGGCTTCACGTGTTCGCCTCGTTTCGGTAGCTTGCCCTGTGCTACGGCTTGATCAGTCAGCTTATGAGCCAGTCTGATCAGTGGTTGGATGGTGGTGATGTCAGATGCCATTGCTATGCTTTGAAATTGCTCGGGCAGTCCACTGATGAACTGCTCGATCTTCTTGTATTCCGGCGTCACCATAGCCGGGCATAGCTTGCATAGCTCGTGAAATCGAGTGCAGTACTGCTCGATCTCAGATCCCACCATCTTATGCACCCAGAATTCAGCTTCCAACTTCCTGATCTCATCACGAGGACAATATTCGTCTTGCAGTAGCCGGGTGAAGTCAGCCCATGACATGGAGTTGGCACCGTCCAACCCCAGGGTTTGAACATGGGTATTCCACCATGTGAGGGCCGGTCCCTCCAGTGTACCGGTTGCGTATTTAACCTTATTCTCTTCAGCACAGTCGCACATGGCGAACACAGATTCAACTTTCTCCACCCAGCGAAGCATCCCAACAGCTCCCTCAGTCCCCTTGAACTTGTGGGGGTGGCAGTTCAGAAAGGATTTGAAAGAACATCCTTTGTTGTTGTTCCCTTGCGATCCTGCTGGTCAGAAACCAATGTCGTGTGTTAGTGCGTGACATCTATACTGTGTTAGTCATGTTAGGCAAGTGTTTAGTACCGTTGTTAGTGCCACTAGTCTCGCTGGCGTGCTTGTTCGCCTCGTACTCCGCAAGCATCCTGTTGAATCTGCGTTCAACCATCATGTTGATCCTTGCCTTTTCGGCCTTACGTTTGAGTCTCAGGGCATTAGCTCCTCTTCCCGACATATTCTATACGGAAGGTTAGAATGTTAGTTAGCATGAGTTAGAGTGTTAGCCAATGTTATGAGAGAAGGCAAGTCAGATGTCATGTCAGAAGTCAGGTCATATGTCATGATAGTAGTCAAGTCAGATGTTATGTCATCAAGTAGTCATGGTCATAAATGCGATAAGTAAAGCAAAACATAATTCTCATTAATAATAAGTTGAAGTACAATAATTTCAAAAGGAAATACATAATAAGTTCTTCGAGCACATCCCGCTCGTCTAGGCCAAAATAAAGAAAGTACAAAATACAACAGTCCACTAGTCAGAATCCATGGAGACATGTGAAATATCGCTAGCCGCGTCTCCGTCATCATCATCCTCCTCCGGATCCTCATTAGGATCCTCATCAAGGTCCTCATCTTCGAGGTCCTCGGCCTCGAACTCGGGACCATCCTCCTGAGGTGGTTCCTCAATAAACTGTGCAGCCCATGCATTAAGCATGGCATCACTGGCCTGCACCATGGCCTGAGTCTCGGTGATGTCTGTCCGATTCTCGGTTATACGCACGTCGTGTTCCTGCACGACATCGACGACCTGTCCATGCTCGGTCAGTAGTTGGGACATTTGGAGTCGTAGAGCCTCCATCTGGGCTTCCAGTCTGTTGTTGCGCTCCTCCAGTCTCTCGTTCTGCCTCTCCAATCGATCGCTCTTCTCGCGAAGAACTCGGACCTCGTCTGTTAGCTCCCTACCCCTCCAGACTTCCCGTCATGTGCAAGCAACATGTGCCGCGAAGGCCTGCTCCATCGGCACTCCGAACGGTGGTAGTCGGTGTCCTGGAGTGGTGTCGCCGGGATATCGATATGGAGGTACTCCCTCCTCGACGATCCAACTCTGAAGTATGGTGGGAAGCCATCCCCAATATCTGGCCCGTGCTGCGTCCCTCGCTCGCCGGTCCATCTCGGCGTCAACCTGGGCTACGATATCATCAATCCGTCGCCGGCTCTCTGCAGCCACGTCGTCAGTGCTAGGGAGTCGGTCTGCGTTCCTACCGGTGCTGTCATTGTTGGCCATCCTGTAAGTTCTTCGTTAGTAAGCAACAGTTTAATAAGTAACAATGTCATCAGTGTGCAAGTTCTACGTGTAGTGTCTAGCGTTGAGCAATGGCTATAGTCTAAGTTCACTACATGCAAACCTAGTTCTCTATAACCTGGCTCTGATACCAGTCTGTCACACCCCCAATTTCCCACTCGTGGTGTATGTCCACGTGGATGTGACGTGTCCAGAATCACAGCTCAAGGTCATATAGAACACTTCTATATGCGTTTACGAATCCAAGTTTGACACATACACTTGATAAAACAGTTTGCAGCGGAAATAAAGTAGTATTGCAGCGGAATAAATAAGTCATAACATGCAGCGGAAAATGATTGTTTACACAGCGGAAATTGTAAGTAGTTTAATACAACAACGTTTTAAAAAAAAATAAAGTCAAATTGTTTTCAAAAGACACGAAAACAAATGCATGTGGGACCCTATGCTCATGTCCCCTATGTGCTTTCCTGCTCCACGAGCCTGTCATGCTAGTTACCTGAGAATACAAGTTTAAAAAGTGTCAACACAATGGTTGGTGAGTTCACAGGTTTTGATATACATATAGTAAGAAAGTGTGTCATGCTGTTTATCATATGTTAGTACCGAGCCCTTGGCCCAAAGTGTCAGTGCATCACTACCGAACTAGACTTGTTAGTCTTTGCCTCTGCCATGTCTCGTAATAACATGGCAAGATAGGTCAAGTTTTCACGTGTTATGACATCCAGTCAATATTTCGCCACGCGGGGTTAGTCACACCCCAAACGAATCCATTCAAACTCGCCTCGTTGTTTGTACATTAACGGTAAGACTTTGTGAGGACTTCTTACGATTACAACACTTAATGTTTGTCTAATAAACCAGCATACACCAAAATGTTTGTACAGTAATAGATGTTTGACTCGATGCAACAAGTATTCTCCCCCTATTTAAAAGCGTTTGAAAAAGAGTAAAGAGGGGCCGTAAACTCACCTTAGTGATATGATTGTACGTAAGCGTAAGCTCCTGAGTTGTCGTGTAGCACGTCGGTCACCGGCAACCTATATCGTATACCGTACGTGAGTTCGTGTAAGGGACCGTGCTCGTGTTGGTCCATATTGACCGTGTTTGACCATGTTTGACCGTGTTTGACCGTGTTTGACCAAAGTTGACCGTGTCACGTCAACGACCCGTTGGTGAACCGTGTGACGGTTGTGAATCGTGTAGCAATCGTGTAAGTGTTTGTCGTGTGCAAAACGCGCATGTCGCGTCTATGGACAACTTACTATTTATAGTAAGTTTCCATTTATGGAAAGTTCACAAAGCATATCGGTGTTAGAGTTCTAGCATGCTCAATGGTCCTACGGGGTCATGTTAACACGTAACACATTATCATACAAGGTCATATACGTCGTTTATAGCAAGTTAGCACATAAAAGTTTCCTAAAATGGAAAGTTTCCATTTCTAGCATGTGCGATATCGGAAACCATCTAACTTAACATCTAATCAACATGTTACAACATAACAAGTCACTTAGCATGCTCAAATCACACAATATGATTACAATTCGGTTTTTGTAAAAATAAAGTTACTATAAATAGTAACTTTGTTGTTTTGTATAGAAATAACCATTTTAATATTTCTAATCCTATTTTCATGTTACTAATCATCATAATAAACCACTTAACATCATTTTAAACATACCAATATATTCCAAATCATTACTTAGCATGATTTCAACAAATAAAGTTACTAAAAATAGTAACTATGTCAAAGATGACCAAAACATTATCAAAATCACATTTTGAGCATTATTATCATCCAAATAATATTGAAATAACAATCCATAAGCATGCATGTTACCAAACATTATTCATATCACCATTTCTTAAATAAAAAGTTACTATTAATGGCAAGTTTCATCAAAGCTCATAATCTTAACCATTTCAACATCATCCAACCATGTATTAATCATTCAATATCAACAAGATGCATCTCTATTTACTGAAAATAATCTCTATCATCATGGATCATACATGCATGGCAATATAACATCATAAAACATCATTTTGAGCAACAAGACCCATACTCATCACCTTAGATCATCATAAATCATCATCTAATCATCTTAGATCATCAAGGAACATAGTAAAATCGTCAAACCCAGAAGCTAATCTCGTGCATGTGGAATATAAGTGCTTGCATGTGGGTTTTACCCATGCATGTGTGTGTATTGATGTGTAAAGGAGTATTCTAGCCATAGAAACTACCTTAGGAAGCTCTAGGAGTTCGAGATAGACTCTTGACAGATCTTGAGTGCTCCTGGAAGGTTAGAAAGTGGCTCTACAACAGATGCAAGTGAGTGGTGGTGCTTGGTGGTCCTCCTTGGTCTTCTTGAGTCTTCACGAGTTCAAGTCTTGAGCTCCAAAGGCTCAACAATGGTGGAAATTTGCAGGGAATCAGTGGGGAAGACGTAGTTGGACGAGCTATAGCGTGTGGAGTCGGAGAAATTAAGTGAAGGGAGTAGTATAGGCATCATTAGTCTTGGATTTATAAGATTCTGTCGACTGGGCGGCTTCGCGTACCGCGATGGTGGGTTTAAATATTCTCCGCGTACCGCGGCGGATTTCGGGAGTCAACTCTCCGCGATGTTGGTCGCGTATCGCGATACCGATTCTTGTTGGGCCATCGCGTACCGCGATGGGCCCCTGAAGAGCCCAATAAGCCCTTTTTAATGGGTTTGATCCGTTCGTCGTCGTTTCCACGCTTCCGAACTATCGTTTGGCCTTGTTTGAACTTCCTAGTTCAATGTGTGAGTGTCTTGTGTAGTTTCGAGTGTTGTGCTAAACAATGTGCTTGACGTTCACCAACGTTCGTGTGTTTTGACACGTGTGTGCTGTTTGTCGATAATCCCACGGATTATCCTGTTGTGTGTCGGTGTTCGTACTGTCGTGCCACGTGTCACACTAAATTAATCTAATTATAGTGCCACGTGTACATAAAGCATTTAAATAAACATTTAAATAAATAAGATGCTGACCTGGAAATTACGGGGTGTCACATAACTGATTTGAAATAAGATAAAGATGAAATTCTTATTTTCGTAGAATAAAATCAGTCAAATCAAAAAAAAATTAGAATCTACACATAATTTCCAAAACTAATGTGACACTTATATATAAGCAAAAAACGGGTAAGTTAAGAGAAACCGTGTGATACACTCAAATTAAAAAGATTATAATCTGCAAACAATCGAAAATTAATAGGAGATAATATTTACCAGTAAATTAATAAGAGATAAAATTTATTCTATGTTTTATAAATTACTTATATGTTCTCATAAATTACCTATATGACCATGTGTTAAACAATTCTCAGAATGTTTAAAACTATAAAAAACATAAGAGTTGTTCAAAAGTGTAAAAAGGTTAGTTTTATGAAAAGTGGCTGAAAATCCATATAAGGTTATGTTTGGGTTGTGTTACCAGATATATAAACTTCTAACCAAGCTTTTTAATTTTCCAATTATTTGCTTTTTTCTTTTCATTTTTAAATGGTTAAATAAAACTTAAAAAGCAAAATAAAAGAAAATAAACGTATAGAAATTTAGAAAAATTACATAAACTTTAATATAAATAAGCTAGAACATCAATTTGGGAATTTTCTTAACATATATTATATTTTTCATTGAATTTTAGCTATTTATACATAATAATATTACTATATATTACTAAAAGGCATGAAAACAAATAGTAAAAATATATATATTATATTGTGTGGGTCCCATGCTCATATATATATATATATAATATTGAATACTATATATATGATTTGTATAGTGTAAAACCCGATTTTAAAGAGAAAACATTTAAACTCTATCGAGTCCATTTATTTGGAATTTTGAAAATAAATATGTGATTCACGCTAAACCTGAATAAAAAATTAAGTTTGAATAAACAAATGTGCTTTAATGTGAACCACGTATTTATTTTTAAAATTTCAAATATACGGCCCAGATAGGGTTAATGATTTTCTCTCTAAAATCGGGTTTTCATAGTATATATAGTAATGCATAATGTTTATGTGTCTTATCCATGTAGCGACGTTTTGAAAATTTAGACTTGGCCTGCCAGAAGTTTTTTTTAGCTTTGAAAATTAGTAAATAGACATGAGTGTATTAAATTTGAATAAACAAATATGGTTTCATGTGAACCACATATTTATTTTTAAGATTACAAAAATATGGCCCAGATTGGTTAAGGGTTTTCTCTTTAAGATCTAGTTTTCATAGTATATATAGTAATGCATAGTGTATATGTGTCTTATCCATATGGCGACGTTTTGAAAATTTAGACTTGGCCTATTAGAAGTTTTTTTTAGCTTTGAAAATTAGTAAATAGACATGAGTATATTAAATTTGAGATACTTGCTTAGAGATTTGGTTTTTTGTCGGTTTAGGGTTTAAGATTTGGGGTTTGGGGTTTAGTTCGTGATAAGAGATTTGATTTTGTTATGCAACTTATGCTTCTGCAAATGATATATATAATAACCGTTCTCGAGAGTGTGCTGTGATAACCCGCCGCAACGCGCGGGGGAATAAACCTAGTTTAAATAAAAAAAATAGCTTCTGACCAAAAAAAACCCAAATTTGCAGAAATTGTAATACGACGAAGATTTATATACATTTCAAGAATTTTAAGTTATTATTAGAGTAACTTGTTAAGATGGTCTCTGTAGTTTGTTAGTATTTCACTTTTATTGATACACAAATATCATAAATTTTATATATGTACCTAAACTTTAAACATTTGTAATATAATCCTTAGGTCACCAAATTATCCTCACGTGCTTGATTAAAATACCATTATCTGAGGACTGTACGTTTTACGGATCTTTAAGTTTAAGACCATATGACTAATTTACGAAACCTAGGGATCAAGAATGAAAAATTAGCAAGTTATAGGAACCATCACAACATTGAATAAGAAAAAGAAAAATCAAATTATAGGGGTTCAAATTGCAAGCAATAAATTAATGTGTAACAAAGCAAATTAGAAAGACTTGTGTGACAAAACAAGAAAGAAAAACCCGTGTGTTTTAATCAAGCAAGTAGGAAATCATTTCAAGTCTTGTTGCATTTTTCATTCACAAAAAAAAAAAAAATCAATTCAAGTAAAAGAATCTAAAGATGTATTAACCAGAACTATAACTCTAGGTATCCCGATTACCAAATCTCTATGTTATCATCATGAATTGAGCTCAACAATGTCAATATACTTTCTCTTTTGCATTGAAGATGAGTTAAGGTTTTCAGGTTATGTGTGTGTGTATTATGGCTTGAACCTGAGTGAGGAATTCTTTTTCTTTGTTTTTACTTTTTATAGGCTTTAGTGGGTCCATATACCTGTTTGTTGAGGGAATGAGGGTTGCCCATTACCTTGGGTCTCACCATAACCGTTTCATTATTTATTTTGTCCTTTTCTTTAACTGTAAATTCATGTTTATATTTGTACATGTATACGGGTGTACCATTCCGGACATATGCCATGTTTTTAATACGCGTATAAGGTCACGTGGACGTATGTTACGTCTTCAGAATCAAACTTGGATGAACAACTAGGGACGATAGTTGGCCTATACAAGTTTGATCAAAACTTTAGTATCGATTATGTAATTAGTGTAATGTGTATTAATTTTATGTCTAGTACAAGGGTCTTTGTTTGCATATTAAGTGTAAACTTTGTAATTAGGGTAAAGTGTATTTTTTTTGTTTAGTCCAAGGGTCTTTGTTTACATAATGTAAATTAAAAACTGGTCAAATACAACATGGGCTTATATCGATCTTTGTGGTTGGATATATATAACTGATGACAACCATGTAAATACTCAAGTCATGTTCCATTTCATTTAGGGTTAATATTCCCATTCTTTGTTCTTGTTATTAAATGATTGATTCAACGATCACTGAGATCCTTTCTATAACAAATAAAACATCATTCGAGTTTGTTTGTGAGAAAAATCAATAATCACCTCTGATCCTTGCATTTGACTTGTTCAAAGCCTTCGTTCTTAGAAGATTTCTCATTTCCATTCATTTCATTCTTGGTAAGTAATCTAAGCCTTCAATTTGTTAATGTGTACATTTTGTAATTTTCTACTAATGTGTTCAAACACAAATTTCATCATTTTGAACATACTCACGTATGAAGTGGTATTTAATTTCGATGTGTTTGGATCTCCCATGAAAATCCGTCAAGGGAATGACTATGTTCCTTGATTCCTATTAGGGCTCAGCCTTAACCCCTCCCCCTTGGTGTGGCGATGCCATGGATCCCTTGGGTCTAGGGGCTTCACCTCTAACAACCTTAGAGTTTCTATCGAAATTAGGATTATGGTAATTGAGTGTGCACAACGTGTGACCTCTAAACTCAATCAATGTTTATTCAACCTTCTTGTTAATTTCTTGGCAAATCAAATTAATTACATTAAAAAGACTATAATGTCATTAAAATCAACAACATGTTTATTGGTTTTCTATTTAGGGGACATAATCAAGTAAAGTGCGCACTAATTAGTAATATAAGAAGGTTAAGGTCCCCATCCTAGAGACATGAATTGAATTGCATGTAGGATGAGGTTTATTACTTTAACTATAGTTTGTGAGAAATGGGTCAGCTAGTTAGGTTGTCTAGGTATTTTCAGCCTTTTTTTTCTTAATTGGGGGACTGGATGTGTTTTGAAACCTCATTTTTGTTTTTGTTTTTGTTTTCGTTTTCCTTTTTTTTAACGGCAATTTGGATCACTGATGGGTCATAAGCCCATCCGATCATATCCACACACAATAGAAGAAAACCCATCATTTTTGTTACTACTGAAAGAAACTTTGATGAATATAAACTTCAATGGAAACCATATATATTCATACGCATCCTGATTTGTTACGGATCGAAACCATTGCAAGGTATGGGACTTGTCCCACATCGGTTGTATGGGCAATTGATGTGGGGTTTATAAGTCAAATGGGCTCTCTCACCCATCAGACTAGTCTTTTGGGTTGAGCTCTCCTGTTTGGCTTGTAACAATGGTATCAGAGCCAACTCGGAGTGGTGGCCTGGAGGGAGCCAGCCGTGACCAACGAGGACGTTGGCCCTTAAGGAGGGTCGATTGTTACGGATCGAAACCATTGCAAGGTATGGGACTTGTCCCACATCGGTTGTATGGGCAATTGATGTGGGGTTTATAAGTCAAATGGGCTCTCTCACCCATCAGACTAGTCTTTTGGGTTGAGCTCTCCTGTTTGGCTTGTAACATGATTATTGTGTAGTTAACAATGCAATCGTGCCTATATGTGTGTATGTATGTAGGGAAAATTTACAAAATGTTCAAATTGACCATATTTTTTCTCAAATTGTCCTTTTGACCATACATTCCCCTAAAATGGCAACTCGTTTATGGGTGCCACCACCTATATAAATTAAGCATAGGTGCCGTCCATAAACTAACCCAATAAAATAATGACACATGGCCTCCGCAGGCGCCGGCGCCCATGGATGAAGATAGGCGCCAATATATTTGAATTTTCTGTCACGGGCATCGGGCTCATACCGACAATCCGTTACAGGCGTCACGCCCGTAAACATTTTATATTATTTTTTTACGAGCGATAAGTACCAGGCGACCGAACCTACTTTACGGGCGCCAGAACCAAGTTTACGAGCGTAGCTCCCATATCTGATATTTTTACGAGCGTGACGCCTGTATACATGTAGGGGTGTTCAAATTCGGATATCCGGAGGTTCGGATATCCGAATTTCGGATATCCGAAAATTTCGGATAGTGGTTTTCACTATCCGAATCCGAATCCGAAATTTCGGATATCCGAAGTTCGGATATCCGAAATTTCGGATTCGGATATCCGTTCGGATATCCGAACTCTAAAAAAAGGGGGAAAAAATTTTAAAAAAATACATCCGGATATCCGAAAATCTGAAAAATATCCGAAATATCCGAAAAATATCCGAATATCCGAAAAAATATCCGAAATATCCGAAAAAATATCCGAATATCCGAAAAACTATCCGAAATATCCGAAAAAATATCCGAATATCCGAAAAAATATCCGAATATCCGAAAAATATCCGAAAAAATAACTATTTCGGATAGTTCGGATATCCGAACTATCCGAAATTTTTCAAAATTACTATCCGAATCCGAATCCGAATTTCCGGATATCCGGACCTTCGGATATCCGAACTTCCGGATATCCGAACTTCCGGATATCCGAACTTCCGGATATCCGAACTTCCGGATATCCGAACTTCCGGATATCCGAATTTTCGGATATTTCGGATACGGATTTTCGGATATTTCGATTTCGGATTCGGATACGGATTTTTTTGAACACCCCTATATACATGTTGTGTTTATGGGCGGGGCGCCCATATCCGATATTTTTACGGGTGTGGCGCCTCTATACATGTTGTGTTATGTGCGGGGTGCCCTATCTTTATTTTGCCATCATGTGGTACAACCTATATTCTGGTCCCCTACACTTACCAAATGCCCATTGCAATACATATGGTATGAGACCTCCTTAACTTTCTTTACATCAATGTTGTCTGCTCATCTATATATCCCCGGTCCATTTCACTTGACACGTAACACCTGGTAACCAGTTACAAAATCCTTTATAAAATCCTTTTGTTTTCTTCTAAATTTTAAGATTGATTAAATTGGATAATCAATCTAACTTCTCAAAAGAACGCCATACATGACCAAACTCGTAAAACAAGCATATTCACTAGAGGTGGCAATTTTTACCTATGTTAAAGGAAATGGGTTGGTTTGGGTAAACAATTGTAGTATAATGGGTTGAAATAGGTAACATTATAATATGGAATGGGTAGCACTTAAACACAATGCGGGTCAAGACGGGTAACAAAAAAAGTATGTAAATGCATTGGATTCAAACATTTAAGAATGATTAATAACATATTTGATGAGAAAATCACTAAAAATTATCCAAATGGACTATTTGTTTACTTATAACACATCTTAAGTTCAACTAAAATTGATGTTATTTAAGAACAGTCCATTTAGACCCGAAATGATTTTGCTTAAAACCCGTTCTAACCCGCACCCATCCTGACCCGAACCCGTTCTGACCCGTTACCCAACCCGACCCAAACCGCCCATTTTGCCGTCCACAATTCTTGAACTAACAGTTACATGATGCATTTGTTGTCTGCAACACTTGTAACTTGGTTTCCCATAAACAAACTATTCAAAAGCTTTGTAAGAAACCTTAGATCATAGATAATCAAACAACAACACCCTACATTGACGAAGCTTTTATAGGGGTGGGGGCTCTTTTTTTCGTCCGCAGTGTTAATTTTGCCGAAAGGTTGTTAATTGTTTAAAATATTGGTTTTATGCTTTCTCCAACCTCCATTCAAAAAAATTAACATGTATTATAGGTACCGTAAATTTTCCCCCCTCCCCTCAAATGTTAGAACTCCGCCAGTGGCACCCTGTGATGATATATAATGCTTAATCTTGTTTTTTTAACTTACATTTATGTTTATCTCCCACAATGAATTTTACTGCACATTAAATAATTCAAATTAGTGTATTATTGGAATGTTCTTTGAAATCCTAAGGATGTTGTAAAGGCCATAAGGCCCATAACACAGTGTATACACGAAATCCATATAATATATATAACATTATACGAGGTGTACACGAGCCACATATATGACCATGTACAAAACTATAGGAGACGTATAAGTTTGATGTAATAACAAGAAATTTGTGCGATATTTTGTATATATGTGATACACATATAATTTTGTACATAATGTATATGTATTAATCAAATAATATAAAGAGACTGCTGGTTGTCATGTCTAAAAGTAACTTGTATAAATTTATACAAGAGGTATAAAGGATGATAAAATAATTAAAGTGGGGGTCCTAGTATTATCACCCTAGTCCCTATATAAAAGCAAGAACACACCCAGCCTAACCAACTAAAGAGGCTAGCCTACAATTGTTCTAGCTCTAACCTTATATAACCAAAATAGGCATGCTGTTGGGAAATTGGCAGCAATAGGCTCCCAACATTTTTAAGCTCACCGTTACTCATATTGCTTAAATATTATCCACGTGTGATATGTTAATTACTACTTTCTCTTTATATAAAGCACTTTAAAAATTAAAATAATAATAATAATAATAATAAGAAACAAACAAACAAACAAATAAACAACATGGTACAAATATAAAGATTTCTTAAGGACGGAGGTATCATGCTGAGTATCTCTTGTACCCAAGGCAAATCACTTGCTTATTATTATTTTTTTTATTAGTATTACTATTAATATTACTATTAATATTTTCTCATCCAACTATGTAAATGGTCATTAAAATGGACGAAGCTTTAATTTTATAGGGCTCGAGGGGACGACCGCCCCCTTCTTTTTCCGTCCGTAATGTTAATTTTTCGGTTAAAAGATATTTTTTTGTTAAAAATATTAGTTTCGTCCCCTATCCTTTAAAAAATTAACATGTATTATGGGTTTCAAAAATTTCCGCCCCTTTCACAACGTTTAAGTTATGTGACTTGTAAATTGTAATTGATTTCACACAACATTAATCTTACGATACCACGTGAGTGATGGGGGTGGTGTTCCGGCCGTGTGGTGTAGCTACCTCAATCCTGCCGCCTGTTTAGACTCCCCCCTCAGCCTTAACGCCATTAAAATTCAAGAAAACTTACACACATATGATAAATTAATCAAAAATCTTTGTTTAAAATATAAGTGGATATATTTATTTTTCGTTTTTTTTTTAACAGCTAAACGAGTCCTCGGACCCAACAACCCACGCGCTGCGACCACAGACCGCTACCAACCCCCGGAAGCATTTAAAGCCGGGCGTTGGAGAGTGCCGAATCGAGGAACCACCACACCATCTAGGAGGAAACTCACACTGAGAAAACCCCCTAGCTCACCCAGAACATTTTTTAGCTCTAGGCGAGACTCGAACTCAAGACCTCCCATTGCTGGTGGTCAAGAAGTACCACTAGACTATAAACACAATGATTTTCGTGTTTTTTATTAATCACTCTTTTTAAAGTTAATAGAGTACTGAGTCATGGGATTAAAGAGTATATATAGGGATAATGTAGGTAACAGCAGCTATGCTATAAATTATGGGAAATAAATTAAATGATCCGGTATGGCAACTCAGATCTGCAGCACGCACACAATATGAGAATAGATGACAGACACCAAAGCAAACACTTTTCAAAACTTACATGTATACATGTCGATCTGCATATATTATTTATAAAAAGAATAAATAATAATAATAATAGTAATAATAATAATAATAATAATAATAATAATAATAATAATAATAATAATAATAATAATAATTATTATTATTATTATTACTATTATTATTATTATTATTATTATAATTATAAAAAAGGTTGTCTGGAAATGGAATGTGAAGAGGGTATGACAGAAGAAACATGAATGCTGCAGTGAATGATCTAATTGAACAGCAGCAATGATCAGGTTACATGAAGAAAAGTCCAAATGTCGTTATTGTTGTCTGATCATCAGCCTGCATGGATCGCTGCCACTAACAACCCTTCAATTCCTCTTGTTCAATACCCACAGTTGCTATATATATATATATATATATATATATATATATATTGTACTCTTATCATCACTTTTTCTCATACATATTTTTTAAATATTATTTAATAATAAAAAATTCAAAAATATAGTGTTATTAATACACCTTTATACTAATAACGTAACCCATATATGTATTATGTGTTTGATCTCTACTCGGTGCTTGCTCATTAATGTTCCATTTTCCTCTCCGGCCACAATCTAACCTCACGTTTTCATCACATGTAGATATGATATACATTTACAAGTGTTATAGCCTCTACGTTATATATATATATATATATATATATATATATCACATATATTTATACTATATAAGTTTATTTTATTTATATATACACATATATATGTTTTATGTGTATATGAGTATATGTGTATATGAGTATTATATGCAAAATGGCTGTTTAATACCACCAGCGGCTTTTTGCTTCAACAGTAAGTAGTGGCACCACCTAGAGGCTAGGCCTACTAAGCCTATGCTAGATGCTTTCTCTCTTTAAACTAGGATGGACCCCATTCTCATGTCTTACATACTCATCATCATACTCCCCACCCCATTCACCTTTCCCTGGTTACCTAACTAATAAAAATTTGGTCCCTATAAATATATATATTAATTATAGTACAACCTATTTTCTTTATTTTTTCCTTCCTTCCATTTTTTTAATAATCATTCAATATTGTTTTATGTTATTAATTATTGTTTATATTAAAATGTTTAGTTATTAATTTATTGGAATATATATGAAAACCAAAGTGAAAAAAAAAAACAAAATTGTAAAATCCTTAGGGCGTACCCTTTTGTTTTTTCGGAAAATGATGCATAGATGATCATGCTAAGAAATTAAAAGATTGTCGAATAGCAGTAAGATAATGACAAGCCTACATTGATCTTTGTACTTTATTAGTTACTTTAAATCATGTCATTCCTTGTGGTACATTGCTGTGTCTGTGGCCTTGAGTGTAACATATATATCAACCAAAGTATTTTCCTAATAAACCTTCAACATCAAGTGACAATCTTAAATGACACACAATTCAAATCATACAATTATCACGTTCTTCTATCGTGTCATATAAGGCTATGTGTACCAATAAAATCCTCATCACTTCACTTACGCGTCACATAAACAACTACCATCATCGGCCCTCATCACTCCACATTATTACCATATGTGTTATCATCACTCACTTATCAAGCTTGCATCACCTCACATTTTTCCCCTTTCTTCTTCTTCTTCTTCTTCTTCTTCTTCTTCACGTCGTGACCCCTCTCACGCCACTTCCCTCACACCCTTGCGTAATAGGGGAGGGTGTCAAGGCGGTGTGACCAGCCCTCACACCCACTTCGCGTGTATCACACATGGTCTAAGAGTTTCTTTATTTAGTAAAAAAGAAAAGTAAATGATTGTTTGCTTGATCACAAATCACCACTAATCATTGCTTTTTCTTCTTTTTTTTTTAAAAAAAATTATAAAATAACAAACATTAACATGTATCTTTTCATCCATTACGTCCATACACATTTTATACTCATACCTTTTAATCATCGCTTCGCGTGTATGACGTTGACATAACATGTAACTGGTCTGACATTTCAAAAGTAACCATTACACATAACCTACATTTTTCTTACTATGTCTCTCTTCAAATATAAGTGATGAGTAGATGTTAATAGCTAGAGAGTTGGATGGTATACTCATATATGATAGTATTGTCTACTAAATAAATAAACAATTTTCAGACCCGTTGACCGACCTTTGGCACCCCCGTCCCATAAACCCATAAGTAGGAAATGCAACTCAAAAGGCTACCTACAAATGTGAGGTTCAAACTTCAAACTACTTCTTTGACAATATTGTAGCCACCCATATAGTGATTAGCTGGTGGGGGTTTGAGCTAGCTAGCTAGGCCGGGTCTCCACTGGAGAACCCAAGCCACCTACCAATTGGACCATCTCTCCATTTTGGATCCCTATATAATTAAACGCACACAAAATACACTTGATCTTTTCACATAGACACATAATCATCATCATATCTGTGACATGCATGGTTTTAATTACGCATGATATATGTAACTTATACATGTAACTTATATAATAAAGTGTGTTTAATTGGTCCATGTGTATTAGCATGTAACACAACACCGGACATATATACGTACGTGTTATATGTACGTTGATATAACACTTATTGTTGAACTCTGACCATGCTATATGTTGATATAATATATAGGACTAAATGCACACATATTGTTACTTTGTTATACCTCATGTATTTGCTCCTTGAAACCGTCCTTTAACTCTTGTTTATTCTTCAAATTATTTAGTGATCCGCAAAAATGTAGAAGGAAAATAAATATATAAACTAAAATTAAGCTACGTGACAATTAATCAAGCTATTAATTATGTTATTGCTCAATTAAGCACCAACAGAAACGCAAGTTAATTAATTATTTAGATAGAAGAATAATTAAGCTCAAGCAACAAAAACAACGGAGGGGAGCCGAATTTCAACAAGATTCAGAGATAAATAAAAGGAAAGAACCTAAAAAAAAATCTAATTAATATAATTTTTAATAATTGAGAAATACGATACATACAACTTGCAAAAGTGTTGATAAATTAATAAAGAATATAACTTTCAAAAGTTT
This sequence comes from Mikania micrantha, assembly GCA_009363875.1. Lineage (NCBI taxonomy): Eukaryota > Viridiplantae > Streptophyta > Magnoliopsida > Asterales > Asteraceae > Mikania > Mikania micrantha. The sequence goes on along the minus strand of CM018688.1, from coordinate 2,415,494 downwards.
TTTGTTCGAAGAATCTATCCGGCCCGTTTACGCTATTAAAATGAAAACGGATCATGTTAATTGGCTTGTATAGAGTTTGGACCATGTTGACTTTAATTTCAAGGAGGTGATGGGGTGCTCGATCAGGGATGATATATTCCTCTAATTTAAATAGAAAAATAAATAAATTGTATTGTTTTTTTTTAATCCGATATTCACTCTTTAAGTATATGAATATAATTCTGATATGATGGTTAAGATATGTCTATTCTATTCTTAACGTGAAAGAATAAAATCTTGCTAGGCATATTAATTAATTATAGTACATATTTAAGACTAAATTTAGATGGTTTTCTGTAATTCGACGTTCTATATATAAAACAAAAGTAAATGGTTATATATTCAAGTTGAAACAAAGAGCATAGATGCTTTAAACTTGGTGGTACAAGAATGTTGGTAATTAAAGTCGTCCCTCAAATTATATTCAGGTTGACAAATATTATTGAAATGCAAGGGATTAAAAGATGGAAAAATTACAAAAAAAATATATTTTGGCGTATATCATACTATAATTAATAGATATAAATTTTAAGCTAGTGAAGCTATAGACTCGACCAAATTAAAAGGGACCAATCAAAAGATCACATGTGCGTCTTCGTCTACTAAGCTAGCTTAGCAAGCAAACAAACAAACATATCCAGTGAAATCTCACTTTAGAAAAGTGTGTGACGGAAAAAGAAAAATGTGAGACGGAGTGTCGATCGACTACTAGAAAAGTGACACTGTTGACAGCTAATTGGTAGTCGATTTACCAAGTCATCCCTCATATCTTGCCGGCAAGGGTTATATGAGTTTTCATACCTTCTTTTAATGTGGATGATCAAGAGCACTTTTAACCTTTTAGTTTTGTGTGAAACCTCCTCAATCGTGGCCTCCATGAATTCTTGTTCACGACTTGAAGAAATCAACTTGAGGGAAACTAACTGAAGCAAACCAGTGTCATTGAGATGCCACAATTCTTCTTGATTATAGGATTCAAGCTCAAGGAATTAGTTAACAAAGAACATTGATCACTCACCATTTGATCGTTACAAAAGGGATTGATTTAGAGCCGGTTACAAACCCTTGTTGGCTAAGAGAGAAACCGGCTATGACTAGCTAGAAGGCATGAGGCTTTGCTAAGTGGATCGACTACGTACCTATCCGTCACATTGAACATGTGTTGCTTTTATAATGGTGCGTCCCACTTGTTTTTTATGAGTTTCATTGCCGGTTTAGACAAATTGGCTTAGCCGACGGATGGTTAATTAGCTTTGATCTTCTGACTGATTTGTGTTGTTCAATTAATGATGTTCACTACTAGCTAAAAAACATGTATATATGGGTAAAGTCAACAGTGAAGATATCTGTTTTAATAAATGCTTTTAAAAATCTATTTACATATCTTTGATTCTTCCAATATCCAACAAATTTAAATCTTACTTTTCTTGCAAAAATATATTTAGCTAATTAGCAAATTAATGATTTTACATGGAGGGATTTTAATTTGAGTTATATATATACAACCATTAGGGTTTAAGATATCATTAGTATTTATCATCTAAAGACAGTTATTTTCTTATATCAAAAAACAGACATTCAACTAAACTTGTAACTTACTATCTACACTATATATAACCTGTAGGTCTACAGCAAAATTTGAACCTGTCACCTTAAGGATATAGAGGAGCTAGGCACTTAATGACATCTGATAACTAATTACTGTATATGGTTTCTGATGTAATCCAAAGCTCTTTCGGCTTACTCAAAAAAGAAAGAATACATCTTAATATATATATATATATATATATATACACACACACACACACACCTATATAGACATCATATATATATATATATATATATATATATACCGTCCTAAATACTATACTACACGTATTAACAAATTCTAATCGCACACTAGAGTCTAATAACATTCAAACAGTCGAATTTGATCGGATATATAGAGCTTAAGTAATATCAGAGATTATACCAACAAATCACACTATGTGATCTGATGTACTCATGACTTACTCTACGCATTTGCGAAAGAGTCTTTTTCTCATAACTTAAAACCATAACCTTAGGTTCACAAAGCTAACAATCTTATGAGTTAATCTAATTAAGATCCACTTAATTAGTTAGCCTCCAATCCTCCATCTTTGAACACGCTTAACCAAATTTATCTTCTTATTGAGTAATCATGTGAAAACCATAATGGCAAAATCGTAACAATCTTTTGACAATCAATATAAAATCTACATACAGCCTTTAGTAAGCAACTTCCATCTTCTCAGTTTGTTTTTTATGGGGAAATTCCTACGTACAGCCAAAGGTTCCACATTAATTTTATACCTATATCCTGTGATTCAATAATGTCCCAGAACCAATATATCTCTAAGAGTGTAAAAAACATAAGTTATACTCTTTTATATTGTTTCATATTCTTCACGGATATTTGCTAATTCTAAGTGCCTGTACTGTCTTGTTAAGTTGCTTATCAACTGTCAAACAAGTTCAAAGATTGCTCATATTTGGAGGAAGTTTCCGTGCACTATAGTTTGTGTTAAATTTGACCCTTATAAACCCTACACATTAGTTATCATAAGTGGAAGGCCATTGTTTTTTATTTCCTTCCCTATCATTAAGAGTCCACATCCTCGATCAATTTGTAATTTGTTCTACTACACGTTAATCTTTACAAAAAATGATTTCTGTACATGTACATGCTTATATAGTTATATAGTACATATGCATGCAAGCAAGTTTAATATTTCTCTTAATCCTATTATCTAATATTTTACATAATCCTAGTATTTTTTTTGAAAAGACATATCTATTTTACTCCTACACTACATTACTACCCCCAATTTAATATACTCCTTGTATGGGTTTAAACCCAGGATCTCTCATCAAAGAGGGATGCACTCGATCATTCAAGCATAATCCTAACTCTACATCGCAACATGCCATGCCATGGGCACGTACGCGTAAGTAGGATTTGAACTCTCCACCTCAAGTATAAAAGGGAGTCACCTTAACCACCAAGATATTCTTAAGTAACTGTAGCTTAATTTGAGTATATAATAACGGCATGTGTATATGTGTAAGCCTAAATATAGACCACTCTATATTGTTGGAAAAGAAGAGACCACTAAAGTTGAGGAAAGGCTGTATCAGTAAGTACCATGATTAGTTCCATGCAAGTTCTATAACTTTTGTTTATTCGTCTAATCACACCATTACCTAGCTAACTAATGCCAATTATAAAAAGAGCCTGGATCTGAGTCACATTGGTGAGTTCTAGCTTTCATTCAGTAATTGGAAATAATCAATTTATCCTAAATTTTGTTTTGTGTATTTATGTTCACGAACTTAAGTACGGTAACTTTCAAGGACAATGTAAGCTTCGATCATTCCTGTTTTTCGCTATCCTACATGACAATGACTTTGATTTTGGATAGCAACTATGAATATCATACGTTATAGTTAATAAATGTACTATCAAGTTTGTGTTTTACTCTATGTAATGTAAATTGATCATAACCTATACTAATTTGCATGATTCAATAGAATTTATTATGTGTTACAGTACATATTTCCCATAATGATACATGTGTCTTGCGTACGTGACATTTAATATCATTAATTTAGTGTGCATGTGATAATCACTAGCTCTACTAGTTCGGTGAGAATATGAAGATTAGAGGGAGCTAGAGTTTCCATATTGGTGAATTTATGATATAAACAAATAAATAAATGCACAGAAGTATGGGTGTTAATATATTTATATATGTATAATCCATTACCCTAATAATTTAATGCACATTATAAGTTAATTAATTATCGGACGCTAGAGCTTTCAAAATTGTAATGTTATGATGTAATAACATGCTGCATACAATTAACTAATATATTAATTAAGGCTTCATCACGTCTCCAACAACTCTATCCCATATATACATATAATATATTTATATTACTCGAATTAAAGTATTTAAAATATATAAAATACCAAATAAAAAGAGAGCAATATGTATATATATTTGTTTAATTTAAGACATATATGTGTAACATGAAATGTGGAGTCTGATAAAGAGATGGGAGAGTACTGTAAAAAAGAAAAAGAAAACACAAAGAAGGGGACCTGGCTAGCTAGAGACTTATAGATTAAAACTGGTCTTAAACAGAAAGGAAAGGACATGCATGTATTTGTGAAAAATGTAGTATGTGAAGATATGGAGGTAAAGAAGCATAGCAAGAATTAATGATAACATGATTTCTTGAGAGATGGCTAGCTAGTAACAAGCAACATGCATACATTACATACAAAAACCAACCCTTTTTTTTTTCTTTTTTTTTTCTTTTTGTGTGTGTAGCTGTGTGTATTTAGAGAGAGAGAGAGAATAAGAAGAGGAAGAAGAAAGTTAGTACCTTTGGCTTTGGAGAGAGAGAGAGAGAGAGAGAATACCCAAAGGAAATTGCAGCAATATGCAGCAGCAGCAGCCACAAGAGCAACAAACCTACAAAAGATAATAAAAACAAAAAAGAAGAAGAAAGAAAGAAATGCAGACCCTTCCACTTTGATTCTATCTTCTTCTTCTTATTCATATTCATGTTTACTTATCATTAGAATATATACATATTAACACACACACACATATATATATATTTACATATAACATGCATATGATATATATGTATAAAAGAAAAGAGGTATATATAAATATAACTCAACTTCAATTCTTCTGTTAGAAAAACAGCATGTTTACATGATGATCAAGAATTAAACCATGGATGATTAATATAAACTTATAAAGTGATGGAAAAATTAATGAAAATCATTAACTAGTCAATTGGGTACGTAGTAATATGGATATTAACTAAAGATGAAAATGAATTTTATAACCGGAAAATTGTACATTAGACTAATTAATTAAATAATCACGGAGTAGCTGAAAACAAAACCAGTTTGAACCTTTTATAATCACTTCCAGTAGTATGTAGCAAACATCTATCTATCTATATATATATATATATATATCACTCTCCAAACAGCTTCTATATATATATATATATATATATATATATATATATTTCGATCATATATCCATCATCAACAATCGCAGAAAACTATTTGGAATTAATTAAATGGATTTTGTAATTGATCCAGTTCCAAATTGATTATTTTGCCGAAGATTTATTTGACCTTCAATGTTTTAAATGATCATATCAAATCAAAACTCGGTAAATAATTAAACGGCTCCTCAAATATTAATGTATCGTCTAATAACCCACACGAGTACACGCTAGCTATAAGATTGGATAATTATATATTGTGTGTTCAGATATCCAAATCCAAGTTCATAGGGGAGGATGATGACTTTGTAATTTTGTTGAAAGCATCAGTAGTACTGGATGAAGAAGACATGATTGTGGTTTGGTTGAACTCGGTTTCTTCTTCTTCATAAGGCCTCAACTGAAAGTATGGTATGGTAGATGAAGATGTTGGTGGATGATGATGATGATGGTGATGGTGGTGATATTGGGGGAATTGCTGATCATGATGATGGTAATAATTTTCCATGGAAATGGGATTAGTGACAGCACTTGGAGAAACCATTTGATCAGTTGTGGGGTCATAATCTTGATCATCTTCATCTGAGATGGGGCAATCCATGTTAACCCCAAACAACCGGAGCCGCTTAGCCGCTGCTTTCCCATGGACCACTGGCACCGATTCAAACACTAGAGCTGATGGAGGTGGTAGTGGTGGATCCATTCCAACTCCAACCACATTTCTTTGGTGCGTTTGTATCATATCCACATGTTGTTGCTGTGGGATACCACCTCCTCCGCCTGATCTGAAATAAAGTACAGAACCTTGATTCACATTAACCACGCTTCCAGTACCTATGTTGCGGTAATTATTGCCGCCGGTACTGTTTCCAAATCGGTAGGAAGAAGAAGGCGGCAGCATCAAACTGGCATGGTTTCTTGCAGGCTGTGATTGCAAGAAAAGTGGATTCCAAGGGTGGATATTGCTCCTGTTCATTGTAAACTGATTATGTGATAGTGGGTATGAAAGATTTGATGGAAAGTGATAGGGTGGAGGGGGTGCATCGGGTCGGTGCCTCCAGTCGATAAACAGGCGGTCTTTGGCAGTACCACCAACGCCTCGCTGGAAAGATACAATATCTCCAGCATCCAGCTTTTTATCTTTAACAAAACGACTCCAACCTTTGGTCATAACATAGCTTTGGCTACTGTTCCAGTAAGAATACCTAAACCTCCATGGCTTTCCATTTCTATCTTCAAAATTCAGAAGCAAACCTTTGTCGTTGGTGGATGAATCCAAGGGGAAATACCTCTCGGCGTGCTGTTTCGGAATCACGAGCCGATTAAGCTTCCCTACATCACTTGGGGTCACCACTTTATCAAACATGTGCTCTCTCTCCACCACCATCATCATCCCTCCTCCCCCTCCTCCTAATTGTTGGTCATCAGTATTGATGTTACTGTTATTGTTACTGTTACTGTTATCGTTGGAGTAATCCACCATCATGTGGTCGGCTATCCGAGATGAAGTTTCCGCTCCGTGCATCCAACCACCAGGGAGCTTGTGGTGGTGATAGGGAGGCTGAGGTTGAAAGGGCGGTGGTTGATGAGAAGATGAAGAAGTAGAAGAAGGGAATAACTGACCTGCTGGACCTGTGTTTTGTCTTTCTTCTTCATCTTCTTCTTCAAAAGAATTCCCTCCTTCACCGCCGTGCTGAGGCTGCTGCTGTTTTCTGCTACCAGTATCACCACCAGTACCCTTACCACTAAAATTCATGATGGTTTTTTGTTAAAATCTATCTGGATCTAGCTTCAATTCCAAGAACAAAAAGTATAAATCTTTCTGGATCTATATTAGTTAATTGGTAGCTGGCCCTCACTGTGATGTATGTTCTTCAATTCCCGGCCCTCTATCAGCTAGATCATGTAAAGATTACGTACTTGTATCCATGGATTTGAAGAAATGAAATTGAGGGCTTCTGGGGTGTTAAAACATTGATGATGATGATGATCTTTGCTAGGGTGTGGGGATGTTGGTACTGTTGGCTTTTTCCCAAGGGTTTATTCACTTATGGTAATCAAACATCTAGCTATAGCTAGGGTTGACATATAAGAATTATTGGAAAAAGATTGGCAACTAACTTACCACAATAATTCCAAATTACCTCTTAACTAAAATTATTCCCTTTTCAATTCAATTCCTCTTTTTTAAGATTTTAATTTGCATATGAACATATCTTCTGATCTTCAAAAATCATAACACTTCAACTCTGCAGTTTCTTGTTTGACTTTAAGATGTTTGACCTTAACATCTCAGAAGAACACATGCATATTTTGCTAGTCTAAATTAAAGCATGAGAAACAAGTAGATATTTTTATGCACAGTGGTGGGTAGGGATTCGATTGCTTACCTGGAACCTTCTTTCTTGCTTGGCTGATATTTTTTACAACTTATTTTTATCAATTAAATACTTGAATCACACTTAAATTACATTTATGATAACAAATTTATTAGAGTAAACTTCTCTTTTGCTCCATGTGGTTTGACAAAAGTAACCATTTTCATCCAAATTTTGAAATTTTGCAATTTTCCTCTATTAGTTTCAGAAAATTAACCATTTTAGTCCCTGTGGTTTGACAAAAGTAACCATTTTCATCCAAAGTTTAAATGGACTTTGGATGAAAATGGTTAATTTTCTGAAACTAATAGAGGAAAATTGCAACATTTCAAAATTTGGATGAAAATGGTTACTTTTGTCAAACCACAGGTAGCAAAAGAGAAGTTTACTCAATTTATTAATGCTCTAGTTATTACTATAATTAATTATGTATCATCAAAGGGTTTTAGTTTAGTGGTAGTCTTTTTTGACTTTTCTTATAAGAGATTTTGGTTCATGTATATTTATGAGTAATTGTTCTTGAAAAGCAACCCATGTAGGTTTTCGCTTAAATTTGTGAGACATGAGTGATGTGTGTTGTTGTTCGAAAAAAAAGTATGTATCTATTAATTAATGCTAGCTAGAGCATATGTGTTTCTTTATATACCGGACGTAAATGTGTGCTTCTAATTAATATAAAAAGATAAAAATTATATTTTTATTATTTAACTTCCAACTTCTGGATGTTATTTCTTTTTTTCAAGCCAATTGAAGTCAAAGAACAAGTTACATGAAAGCCAGATGCATAGTGACACATATTTCCGCTTTTAAATATCATTTATTACATATATATTAGGTAAAAAGTTAATTACATATTTCTTCTTTTTAAAATATTTTTTATTTCGAATAAACTAGTCAATTATATATTTTAATCTCACAAGATGAAATATGTAATTGATTTTAAGGGTTGTGTAAATATATAATAAATTTCTCACTATGATGATGGATGTAAATAATCCTAAAAAATAAAACTACAAATTAACAGTGAATGCTTGATCGAAGGTTACATCTAAATGTAACAATCCAATTAATAACAAACAAATGTATTTTTCAAAGATTTGAAAAAGATACATGTATGTGTTTAAATTGTTTAGATCTAGAACGTACGGTCCTATACCTTCGTTTTCATGGTAGATAATGTACGTACTCTTACCATACAATAAATCTTTCTTACAAGCTAATTTTACTAGCTAGGTATTAAAGTCAACTGTATGAATACTTAATTTGTACCATAATTAAACTCATATATAGATTGTATCATGTAATAACCGGATTTTAATGAGAATGCAGCTTTAAATCCTTTTATAATCATTCATTTTTAATTAAACTCGTATATAGTTAATTTTTTCATTTTAAACTATTTTTTTAATATGATTTAACGTGTATCACATCACATGTGGACCATTTTTAAGGATTATTTATCTTTAGAAGGATTATCACTTGATACAATCCATATATGTAACGTGGACTACATTTTTTTTTTTATTATTTCGAATGTATTCAAAAAGGGTTTAAGAGTTTCTTTTTAAGATTGAGTTTTCACATAACACAATATATATATATATATATATATATATATATATATATATATATATATAGTTCAAGGATCAATTAATAAAAAGTCTATTTTGTCTAATTAAGAAGGCTAAAAAGGATTTTTAAAATCTCTAAAACCGACCTAAACGAACACCGATTGAACTCATTTTGATAGCACTGGAACCATCTCATCGAACCGTACAGTATTTGCTTTTTAGTTTTAGCTTTAACAACTAGTTTTAGAGTTTAGATTTTAGGTCATGTTTTATTAGCTTTTAGGTTTTATCTTTAGGTTTAGTGTTTGCTTTTATAATTTTGGTTTTATTATTAGGGTTTATTGTTTATGATTTAAGGTTTTGGTTTTAGGAATTACAAGCCGGTTCCAATGATGTAAAACTGAATTCAATTGGAGTTTGTTTGGGTCAGTTTTGGAGTTTTTAAAAATCATTCTTAGCCTTTTAGGCAAAAATGACTTTTTAGCTGAACTTTCCCCTATATAAAAATAGCTTTCCCAAGAAATTATTTTTATATCATTTAAATCTTGTTGCTATAAATGTGATTCTTCTAGTCATTTATATATATGATATATCATATCAAGTTAAAGTATACATCTACATTCATCTTAATCAGACCTAATAAAGTTAACCAACCATATCTTACTTAATTACGTACGTCCAAAATATGTTTTTAATTTGATAATAAACAGAAATATATGTATATATATTAATTTAAATAGAAAAGAAACAATTAAATGGTGAAAATGTGAATTATGAAGATGATGAGAATAGGGAAGGAGGGGTCCATAAGTTATCTGGTTGGGTTCATGTGAGCTTCCCTCTGTCATATGGTCCTGGACCTGGGGCTGCGTGTATTCCTTCAACTACTTACCCTTACCCTCCCCATACCCTCCAACCCCTTCTACTTAATTACTTTATATCTATATCAACATATATTAATTTCTTTAATTATTCTCTCATCTACTGTTTAATTATATACACATATATCTTAATAATATATATATGTGTGTCTAGGTGCCAATTATTTGGGGTCATAACATGAATAATCTAATCCAACAGCTTTGTAAAATAATTTGGCCACATGTTGCCAGACATGATTAACTGTGTGTCACCCTCCTCTTCCTTTGTCTTGTATGTGTCAGTTTTATCGTTTTGGATGGTTTTGCGGGTCAGGTTTATATGTGTGTGTATATATATGTATATTGTTTTCTTGGGGAAGATTTAGTCACACCCTCCTAACTTGATGGTTACAAAGTCCAAAGACTTAGAGCCCAACCACCCAAATTATAATACTGTGGTCCTCCTACCATTTATAATTATTCTCCATCACCTTTTTCTTTAACCAGAAAATTATTTCCTATTATGATACATATATATCACATCCATCTCCATTCTCAAATTAATCTATCATACGTAAAGATTTTGTTTTAGCCATGTTATAAGTGAGATTTTCTGAATCTGAATTGATCAAGAGATATATATATATATATCGATAGATCGGATGTGTGTTCATATATGTATAATTAAAACGTGGATTTAATTATATATAAATTAAATAGGGCCGTCATGATCATATATGCACTCGATCGATCGGTCGATGAGGCTGGTGATCGATGTGTTTGCATGTATCCGGCCTAATTGTGTATGTTAATTGATGGATCATGGTGGACAGAGTTTAACTTATTAGGTAGCCGAGGAAGAGGACCACCTAGTTTTCAGGCCATGCTGCTGCTTCATTGCTTATTTGATTGACAACCATCACACTTTCAATTCAATTGGAAGGAGGAAGGCGACTTGTCGTCTAATATTGATTTCACTTCCATCTTTATATATTTTTGCAATTTTCATTTATATATATATATATATATATATATATAGGGGGAAAATTAAATAAAAAGTTTATTTTGCATAAAATTAAAAGGCTAAAAATGATTTTTAAAATCTCCAAAACAAACCCAAATGAACTACAATTGAACTCCTTTGATGACATTGGAACCGTGTTATCGAACCATACAATAGTAGCTTTTTGATTTTAGTTTTAACAACTAGTTTTAGATTTTATATTTTAAGGCTTGGTTTTTAGGTTTTATGTTTAGTTTTAGAGTTTGTTTTTGAAGTTTTGGTTTTAGTATTTTGGTTTATTTATTATGATTTAAGGTTTATCAAGTCGGTTCCAATGATGCAAAAATAAATTCAATCGGAGTTTGTTTGAATCGGTTTTTAAGTTTTTAAAAATCCTTCATAACAAGCAAATTGGATTTTTATGGGAACATTTCCTATATATATATATATATAGGGGATGGAATTTTTGATAACCCTTATCTTTTGCTACAACTACATAACTATCATCCAATTGTTACTTTAAAAAGGTAAGTGTATAGGATCGTGACACGTGTCAGATTCCTTTTTTTTTCTTTTTTTTTAATATAAAGGGCATTTAAAACATTTGTTATTTAAGTAAAGTTTACCCCTTTTTTTTAAACATTCATAACTTTTTTATATTATATTATTTTTTTAAAAAAATTGCACCATTATACTCGTCTCATTTTTCTCTTTAATTTTGTTATAGTCTCGACTAGTTTTTTTGATGTCATGTATTTACATCATTGTAACGAGCTTAAAGATAGCAAATTAATTAGAAATTTTTTCTAACAATGGTAAATTACAGTAATGTAACAAAAAATGAAGTAATGTAACACAAAATGAAGTAATTTACAATGACTTTTTTTGCTACAACTACATATAGGGCAAAGTATAAAAAATAACCCTCTTTTTTTGCTACAACTACATAACCCATTTAAATCAATCATAAACTTACACATAAGCATTATATTAAAATATTAAAAAGGGCATCATAGTCATTTTACCCCTTATAAGTTTCCCCCCCTCTTTTTTAAACATTAATAACTTTTTTATAATATATTATTTTTTTAAAAAATTGCACCATTATATTCGTCTCATTTTTGGCTTTAATTCCGTTATAGTCTCGACTAATTTTTTTTACTTTTTTTAAATGCCCTGTATTTACATCATTGTAACGAGGTTAAATATAACAAATTTATTTGAATTTTTTTTAAAAATGATAAATTACAGTGATGTAATTTACATTGACGTAAAATTCGGTTTCGGTTTTTTCGGTGAATTTGGTTTAAATTACAGTGATGTAATTTACATTGACAACAAATTAGTTTAAATTTTTTTCGAACAATGATAAATTACATCACTATAATTATCATTGTGAGAGAAAAAAATCAAAATAATGTGTTTTATTACATCACTGTAATTTATCATTGTAATTATCATTGACGTAAAATTCGGTTACGGTTTTTTTCGGTGAATTTGGTTTAAATTACAGTGATGTAATTTACATTGACAACAAATTAGTTTAAATTTTTTTCGAACAATGATAAATTACATCATTATAATTATCATTGTGAGAGGAAAAAAACAAAATAATGTGTTCTATTACATCACTGTAATTTATCATTGTAATTATCATTGATAGAGAAAAAAATAAAATAATGTGTTACGTCACCGTTAATTATGTCATTGTAAATTACTGCATTTTGTGTTACATTACTTCATTTTGTGTTACATACTTACATTACTTCATTTTTTGTTACATTACTGTAATTTACCATTGTTAGAAAAAATTTCTAACTAATTTGCTATCTTTAAGCTCGTTACAATGATGTAAATACATGACATCAAAAAAAAAAACTAGTCGAGACTATAACGAAATTAAAGAGAAAAATGAAACGAGTATAATGGTGCAATTTTTTTAAAAAAATAATATAGTATAAAAAAGTTATGAATGTTTAAAAAAAATGGGTAAACTTTATTTAAATAACAAATGTCTTAAATGCCCTTTACATCAAAAAAAAGAAAAAAAAAAGGAATCTGACACGTGTCACCATCCTATACACTTACATTTTTAAAGTAACCATTGGATGATGGTTAATAGGTTGTAACACAAGATGAGGGTTATCAAAAATTTCATCCCCTATATATATATATCTGTGCTTAATTAATTGTACAATTATTTTCTTTAAGTTACTTGCATATATTCTGTCATAGACCATTAAAATGAAAACCAATAAATTAAAGAGTATAAAAGTAATCTTACCTCTCTAATAAATAAATGTTTTCTAGGGACACATGGTGCATCCCTAGAGCACCTTGCTCTTTTTTCCCGCCTAACACATCTTATCTTATTTTACTTAATTATCTTACTTAATTAATAAATAAAAATTTTCAAAGAACACTTGGCACATTTCTAGACCACCTTGATGTTCTTTTCCGGCCTCTCTCCTATGAATATATCATATATCAAATATTAAATATACTTTTAACACATTTTAAAATTAAAAATAAGACCTTTTCAAAAGATTAAAAATATTTTAATATTAAAAACACACTTTTTTAATAAAAAAAATTCTTATGAAATATAGAATATTTAAAAATTGTTTTGCAAAATGAAATATTTTAAAAAACAAACATTGAAAAAATTAATGTTTAAAAAATAATATAATTATTTTATTATTTAATCTATAAAATTATATTTAATCATATTTTATATTAAAAATCATTTTATATAGTTTAAATTTTTATTAATAACTATTAATTAATAATATTTTTTATTCATCTTGTGTAATACACGGGATACTAACCTAGTTTTTATTAATATATAAAAAGTCACGTTTATAATTAAACTCTTGCATGAAATTAAACATATGACCTTCTATTCAAAAAGGCAAGCCTCTACCAAAATTAAGTAGTCCCATATTGACAAATTTTAATTATTTGAAGGAGATAATAATACTTATAGCATCATTATTTTGTTTCCAAAAGCGTAAGCCGTGTTATTGAATAGAGAACTAACCGAATATTTAATTAATTAGTCTCGATCATCCGGTCTCTAGGTGTTGATGCATGCCTCTATATTCACCACGTAAGTATTTGTATGCAGAGAAATTAATTAGCTAGATGTTATTGACAGTGTTGTAAAAATCGGCCTAGGCGCTAGGCGCTCATCTACTGTCTAATTTTTGGCCTAGGCGGTGCTAGGCGGCCGGATCAGATTTTTATTTTTTTTTCATTTTTTTGACTTTTTTGATTTTTTTGACTTTTTTTTGACTTTTTTATGGTAAAAATGGACCAATTTCATGATTATTTAGACATTTCTCTACCGAAAATCTTTAATATGTCTCTAAAACATCGAATCCAGGCAGTTAACATTGAAATTTATCTCTAAACTTTGAACTCAGTGTTTAAGTTTGCACTTTAAAGTGATTTTTTTAGTATATTTAAGTATATTTTTTAAAATTATTTGAAATATTATATTAACTTATTGATATTGATGTGTGTATATAATATATATTTGTAAAATTACATATAAAAATTCCAATCCGCCTAGCGCCGATTAATCCCTAGGCGGTACCTCACCGCCCGACTAGCGCTTAGCGATTTTTACAACCATGGTTATTGAATAGAGAACTAAGCGAAGATTTAATTAATGGGAAAATTATGAAAATAGTCATTTTGACTAAAAATTTACACAATATGACCATTTGACGTTTTGATCACAGAAATGACCATGGCTTTATAGGTGCCGGCGGCCATTAATTAGCGGGCGGCTGCCTTATTGAGGTCCAATAAAATTTCGCCACGTGGCGTATACGGGCGCACACGCCATTTAAATCTGACGAACGCCGCTCATAAAATTAAGTTGTCACGGGCGTCCGCCCCTAAAAAAATAAAAAATAAATAACCGGTCATCTCACAGGCGCCCGTCTGTTTGATACAGGCGGACGCTTGTTTGATACAGGCGGACACCTCTTTTTAAAAGTTTTTTTTTAAACGACTTTTGAAAAGAGGCGTCCGACCATAAAAGGTGTCAGGGTGGGCCCGACCATAATGGGCGTGGGCGTCCGTATACGCCACTTGGCTAAATTTTATTGGCTCTCAATCAGGCGGCCGCACGCAAATTAATGGGCGCTGACGCCTATAAAACCATGGTCATTTCTATAATAGAAAAGTCAAATGGTTATATTGTGCAAATTTTTGGTCAAAATGACTATTTTTGTAATTTTCTAGTCTCGTTCATCCGGTCTCTAGGTGTTGAGCTTTCAAATTTATCAAGAAAATATATTTTGAATATTTAAAAGAGTAAATTACATAAAAGATTAATTTATTTATATATTAAATTGCTGATTTCATCATTAAACTTTCATTATTACATTAGACATCATTTTTTTTCTGTATCATACTTTGTAACTAGGTCATTTTTCACTAACTGTAGTTAATTTTTCTATTATATTTTTTAGAGTAAATTACAGTTTTTACCCATATGATTTAAGTGTTTTAACTATTTCGGTCAAAAATAGAATTTTTTTGTATATCAATTCATGCCCCGTAGTTTAGACAACTATCGGTTTTGGCTCCTCAAACTTTACTATTATAACGGTTTTAGTCCAAATCCTAACTATGGTAGGGGTCAAAAAACGTTATTTGTCTAAACCACACGGACTAAATGTCACATCCCGACCAGTGGCAGAATATGCCGAGGCATGATATGTGAATGATTGTTCAAAAGCTCATGATATAAAATCTAAGGTTCCATAATTCAAATTACCAAGATTTCAAAGTCAACACAACATTACAATACATCTTCAAATGTTAAATACAAAATTAAAACCTAAGTCATTCGATAAACTATCTAGGTCCATTCTTTATAGATTTGTCATATAATTCTTCACTTAACATGTCACACATGTAAAGTAAAAGTCAACTAAATGAATAGCTGGTGAGTAGTCATATTTTTGATAGCATAAGTATAAAAGTATGCAAACTCAAATGACTACAAGTATGAGTATTATCATTGTGTATGAATCAAGCATGTATAAGTGGGGTACTGACCCTTTTTAACACGGACAACGTCACGCGAAGAGAGCGCGGCTCTCTTAGGAACCAAGTACAAGAATATGTTTACGATTACGATTTCAAGTAGCAAGTAGTTTCACATAAGCATATAAGCAATCAATTATACGATACAAGTTCAACACGTAATAACACTTCAACCAATAGACATTACGAAGTTTGCATAGTTTCAATAAGTATACGAGTATATGTTTTTGAATACGGACATGTGTGAAAGCCCCAAAGCAATGTAAAACAAAAGGGGGATATGAAAACTCACATGTTTGCTAATAATTCCAAAAATACAACTTAAGCTAGTTGTGTAGTAGCAGAGTCTTGTCAACCGGTTTTGAATAAGCATATAAGAATATTTCTATAAGTCTCTAATCTAGGTATTCTATTAAGTTTGGTCTTTTATAAAGTTATTCAATAATTATGATATTTATAAATTCAACTAACTAATTTTAGAACTAAGTATTTTAAATTTAAATATAAAAGATTTTAAGTTAAAATAAATTTTATAAAATTTCTTTACAATATAAATAAAGTTATGCAAGGCTTACATAAATAATATTAGCAATCATTTTTATTAAAATGAACCTTAGTTTTTATAAAAATAAAGTGATAAAATGATTTTAAAATAAACAGAAAGTTTATACATATTATTTTATTTTTATTATTATTTTTTAAACTTTTTACACATTAATATGTTTTTTTTATAAATTAAAAATAATAGTTTTAAACCTTTAATGATAATTAAATAATTAATATAATTAGAATATTATTATGAATATCAAAAACAGTTTGAAAAAGAGTTATTTAGAATTTTCAAGATATTTTTCATAGTTTATTATGATTTTTATATATATGAAAAAATATTATAACTTTTATAATAGATTAAATAAGAAGGAAATAGTAATGTAATATTCTGAAATAAAAAAATATTACAGAATCCTTTTAAAAATATTTTGTAGAATTTTATAACAAATTCCTGAATTTTTAAACCTTAAAATAAAAAAAAAAGAATGGGATCTTTTAACAAAAACAGGTTCTGGATGCTCAGACCGGTTTTGAACCCGGGCGCTCCTCCCTATCACGAGGGTATTAACCATTCAGCTGGGTTATGCATTTGTTGATTAAAACAGGATTCGATTATACTTAACACAATCCATATGTTCATCTTCTTCAATTTCAAACCCTAGTTTCTTATCCCATCAATCTGATCGACCAAGCAATAGTGAGCCCTTAGAATCATAGGGCTTTCGTTCTTCACTTAAACACGAGTCGATTCATATAATACTCACCTGTAATCGTTTTCGTTCGAAGGAGTTCGAGTTCGGTTAACGTTCGGATGTTCTTGAGCTTGATCTGAAGTTGTGAAGGTTGTGAGATGCAATCGGGGGTTTAGATAGTTCCAGAAGGTTGTCGCGAGTGTGGGTGAGAGTTTAATTTGAATATGGTGCACGAATTTGACAGATTCGAGTTAACGTTCGGATGTTCTTGAGCTTGATCTGAAGTTGTGAAGGTTGTGAGATGCAATCGGGGGTTTAGATAGTTCCAGAAGGTTGTCGCGAGTGTGGGTGAGAGTTTAATTTGAATATGGTGCACGAATTTGACAGATTCGAGTTATGGATCGCGATTAATGGTTCGGTTGAGATAATGATGGTGATTATCCGCGTGATACCTCAATTAAATGCATCAATTTCGTTCGTTGGGGGTAGGATTAGGGTCGACCAAGCGTGGAGGTGACATTAAATGGCCAAATTCGTGATTGGGTTAAGGATTCGGTGGCCGTTGGTGTGTGGTTCGATCGAGGAAGACAAAGGGGACGCTTGTTTGATACAGGCGGATAATCACCATCATTATCTCAACCAAACCATTAATCGTGATCCATAACTCGAATCTGTCAAATTCGTGACATTAAGCGTGGAGGTGACATTAAATGGCCAAATTCGTGACATTAATCCGCAGCCATAAACAACCATGTCATTGTCTCTGAAAGAAAATCATCGCTAGTGAGAATTAAATTTTAGACATGTAGATTGTTTTTCTTCAGTTTAACCACAACACTTTTTTAAAAGTTAAATATGCAACTTTGTATGATATTTTTGGTAATTACTCGGTGTTTTTTAGTTCTTATGTTTTATTTTTGTTTTTCTTACATTTTTTCGTTTTCTTTTATTCTTTTCCTTAATTTCGTTTTATAAATTTTCAAAACCTTATTAATTAGTTAATCAATTTGTTTATTTTATAATTAAAATTAAATTTATCTATTTTTGCTTATTATTTATTTAATTTCGTTTGCTTAGTTTTTTTATTTACTTTTCTATATTTATTAAAACAAACAAATAATTTAATTATTTAATTACAATTTTTTTCTAGCTATAATAAATTGTAAATTTTTTATAAATTATAAAAAATAAAATAAGCTACTGCCGTTTGTCAATTAAAAAAGCCAAATTATTAGATTTATTTTAATTCAATTTAATCCAACAAAAGGTGGATTTTTCATTGACAAAACTTATAGAATTTTTTCTGTTAATTAAAAAAAATTATAAATTACTTAAAGAAAAAAATTGAAATTTTTTGAGTTAACGAAATTTTTTTTTGAATTTTATGAATTATAGTTTAACTAAAACTTTAGATTGAATTTTTTTTAAAACATTTTTAGTCAACTTAATTGATAATCTGAACAATACTGGTCCCTTTTATGTTTTTTTATCACTCATTAATACTGGTCTTTTTGGGTTTTTTAAACATGGCCGAATAAAGAGTATGTACGGTAGAGGTGGGCAAACCGTTTTTTTAAGACGGTTCCGGTCAACAAAGTCAATAACCAGTTCCGGTTTTTTGCTGGTTCAATTCCAACCGAGTTTTGGCCGGTTCCGGTTCGGGTTTTGGCCCGTTCTGGTTCGGTTTTGTCCGGGTAAAGGTGGAACTGGTTATGCTTTTTCCGGTTCCAGTTTCAATTTATCTAAGAATCAGGAACCGCCCATACCCACCGGTTCAGGTTGCCGGTTCCGGTTGCGGGTTTTTTGCCACCTCTAATGTATAGACCGAGATCAAAGAAAATTTAGTAGGCTACTATTCCCACACCAATAAATCTAACCTAATACATACTAACTCTATTAGTAATCAATTTTAATAATATCAAAAGTTATAGCAATAATCTTCTCTGTTTCTATCTTCTACATCTTTTTTGAACAACTTGGTATGACAACACTTAGGACGAGATTTCAAATGTTCCCTTGTATTTGTCACCTGGGGCATACACACGAGTCCTCCCTAGGAGAACCCCACAACTGGATAAACCTCTAACATTGCCTAACAAATATGATTTGACCCGGATTCGAACCCAAGACCTCTCAGTTAAGGGGTACTATATATTAGGCTAGAAGCCTTTTGGTGTGTCTTCTATTGATCGATTGTAATTGTTCTTAATTATATGGTCGATCGTTCAATCCCAGACATGGCCAATCGCACAACATTTACACCATCCACTCACGTATCAATTAAATCAAATGAGATGAAACACCGTATGATATTTTTGGGTATGTGGATCCATGGGATTTAATGGGTCTAATTTAAGAAAATTATAAAGCATTTTTCAGAATCTACATTTGTCTAGGTGTGTTTGACATGATCTTGTGGAACCATATACAAGATTTTTGATTTGACACTTGACGATCGTATAACACGTGTCACTAGATTATGACAATTATATACATATATATATTCAGGCCACCATCATGAGTGTTTTCAAACAACCAGTGTGTGATTAAATTGTAAGTAACACCCCAAAATTTAACTATGGTTGTTCAAGTTTGTTGGAACCTATTCAAAACAATATTCTAAAAGAATCGAAGTTTAAATCCTATGTTTGGGTATAGCACGATGATTTATTTATTGACAAAAAGTATACGTCTTTTAACGTGTTTAATTACATGTGAAATTAGATATATTTTCTTTTTAACTTGTAAAGTCATATTTTTTAAAGCATAAGTTTTTAATACAAATTTTATTATGCATTTTAATTATGTATGTAGAGACATCTCTTCGTGTAAAAAGTGTTTATTTCATTCAAAAAATGTATTTGAAGTGACGGATATGTGTATTTCTACAATTACACATCGTTACATGAGCGTATGTATGCAATTATGTAACGGTATAATCAAACTTGTATATAATTAATATGCCTGGCAAAATGGGCGGTTGGGTCGGGTTGGGTAACCGGTCAGAACGGGTTCGGGTCAGGATGGGTGCGGGTCAGAACGGGTTTTAAGCAAAATAAGTTCAGGTCTAAATGGATTGTTGTTAGAAAACATCAATTTAATTTAACTTTAGATGTGTTATAAGTAAACAAATAGTCCATTTGGATAATTTTTAGTGATTTTCTCATCAAATATGTATTTAATCATTCTTAAATGTTTAAATCCATTACATTTACATACTTTATTGGTTACCCGTCTTGACCCGCATTGTGTTCAAGTGCTACCCATCTCAACCCATCCAATATTATGATGTTATCCATTTCAACTCATTATACTACAATTGTTTACCCAAACCAACCGATTTTCTTTAACATGGGTAACAATTGCCACCTCTAATTAATTAAGAAGCATATGAATATAGTTATGCAATGTGATAATCAATTTAATGTTATAATTATGCACCAACAAGCAGAGGTGGTGTTATGAGAATGGGTCAAGTGACCGCTAACGATTTTTGATAATTCTTTGAAGAGCATACTATGAAAATTTCGGTTGACCCCAATATTTTTCGAACATTGACCCATTAAATTCATGAAAGAAATGATGACCTCAACCTAAAAAAAATACATTAACCTTTTTGTTCTGTAAATACATTTATTCAGTAGTTTATTTATTTTTTAATTAAAAGTGTTCATATTAAATTAAATTCTTAGTAGGCTAAAATTAAGTTATGCACGCAGCCGGGCCCAGGCCACAACATATAAGCCCCAAGTTTAATTTACTCATAACTAAAATAAGCCCACACCTATTAACTTAATTTTCTCTAATTCTCAAACATGGTTATGTAATTTGAAATTCCGCTGTCGAAAATGTAATTGACCCTTTACATCAAATAAAACGACGTAGGAAACAAAGAAATTAGATCGTTTTTTTTTTTTTTTTTTTTTTTTTTTTTTTTTTCTGATGGCTATGCACTTTTACTATACGTTTTCTGATAACAAACTAACAAAGTATTTTTTATTGTTGTATCATATTTTTATTGTGTGACAAGCTCGACTTAAACTAACCAATAATTAAGATGACAACCAGGGGGTCTTAGAGCATGTGCAGGAGGTGCGATCGCACATGATTCATTTTTTTAGGTGACACTAAATTTTTTAAAAAATTTGTATATATTATATATATCTCAATTTATTTTACAACAAACACATAATTTACAATCCAATTCTTAAATATATTTAACCTAATTAAAAACTAATTACCAAAAACCAAAGTGAGTTTTTTATATATTGTTGATCAGCAAGTGTCATGGGCGGAGGTAGTTTATTGGTATCGATGTCACCGGACATCATTGATTTTTTTTGCGTATATGGATATTTATGAACGGTGTTTTTAAGTGACAGCATCGGTTTTTGGGCTAGTGACAGCACCGATTACAACGACTGGTGTTGAATTTTTTTTTAATGAAGCATGTGAAAAAGAAACTATGTAAGAAGATAGGAGATGAGTATATGAATGATTCTTGCATTTGTTATACTGAAAAATGGTTATTCCAACTAGTTTTGGGTCGAATATGTAATGCAACATTTAAAAAAAATGAAAACTCATAAGAAAAAACTCTAAATATATTTTTTTAATTTGTAAAAACTATCGAATTTATATTATGTATTTTTTAATTTCTATTCACGATTTTTATTTGATCGTTTTTTAACATGTGATGTGTGTTACCCGACCCGAACGGTAAAACCAACCCGAAAAATTTAAGTCTGGTACTATAAAACTAGAACATACAAATATAATGACGTCATTGAATAAAAATCTTGGATCCGCCACTGGCAAGTGCTTCACGTCAAACAAGATTTGAACAATACAAAAAGTATGAAAAATTATCCGGATTTTTATTTCCTAAAAAGAGAAAGAAATTGGATGACAATGACATTAGTTCATATTGTATTCTTCTTGATGATGCTTTGAAATATGATGGAAGATCATATATTGATGGTTATGAGCTTAATATGGAGTTAAAGTTGTTGGATACTTTATTACCTAGTGAGATTTTAAACCCGGTTGATGTTTTAAAATATTATGAAGTGAGTCGATTGTTTTCCAAAGGCATTAATTGCATATAGAATCTTGTTGACTATTCCGGTAACTGTAGCATCCGCCGAAAGAAGCTTTTCAAAGTTGAAGCTGTTGAAGTCATACTTACGATCGATAATGTCTCAAGAAAGACTTAATGGATTGACAATGATAACTATTGAGAATGAAATACTAAATAATGTGGATTATGAAAATTTAATCAACAACTTTGCATCAAAAAATGCTAGAAGAACGTCATGTTTTATGTAGTTATTTGAAACATTGAAATGTATCATTTTGCTAAAGCAATATTGTTTATATTGATTTTACTGTTGTTTTAATTATCGTCAATTTGTGTGTGTTTTCATGCACACACATAGAGATCTATTTTTAGCATTCGCACATAGCACCTAATCTATTAGAAATGCCCTGATGACAGCTTGTGAAAAATCTATGCATAAGAGAAAAGTAACTCAATAGAATTTTTTTTATACATATATTGATTTTGTGCTTATGTTCATGAATTCAAATTGATTTTGTTTTTATATATTAAACTTTTTATGTTTGTGTTTACATGCAATTTGATTTTTATAAAAAGGAAAGAAAAAAAGAAGTTAGATCACGACTCACAAGTATCTTCAAATGTACCTGTTGTTTGCAAGCAACTACTCAATGAATTCTTGAAAAAAGGACTATAAAATGAAAAAGTTATGCAAACTCTATATCAAATAGATAGTTTAGCAACATGGTTATTTGATCATAACCGTTACATTTTTAAAATTTGGCAAAATTTCCAAAAAGAGTTGGACCTCAAACAAATCTAAGCACTGCATATCACCTCCGACTAACAGACAAAGTTAACAAACATCCAAAATATTATAGAATATTTTTCGTGCATGTGTTATCAACTTTCTTGGTAGTTAAGATGGCCATCTACAATTGATCGAATCCTAATGCAATAATAGTCATTATGTTTGTATCTAGATCTAATGTCATCCAGAAAGTAACTAACAAGATAAAACAGATAAAAAGTGTAAGCCCTTAGACTATCCACAGTGGTCACCCCACTGAAAACCCTTCCCCACTGAAATTTCCTGCCACGTCATCACCCCACTGAAATCCTTTAACACCCACAATGGTCACCCTACTGAAAACTCTTCCCCACTATTCCACGTCATCAACAATTAAAATTAAATAAAAAACATTACTCTAATTTAAAAATAATTCAATATTTTACAAAAAAAACACACATTACATTAAAAAAACAATAACATATTAAAAATATACTAGTCGGCTTAGATGCTACGAACGACAATATCGGTTCGAACCCTTTCGATATGTTCGACCAAATCGGCTTTTAACGACTCGTGAATGCTTTTGTTTCGCAACGCCAAAATTTGGTTATCTCTACGCGGGTCATCAATGTCAAAAGGAGATGGCGGTTCGTCTTCATCGGGAACAAACGGGCTAATCGACTTGCCCTCACATTCAAGTATCATATTGTGTATTATGATACATGCATACATAACGGATCTAATTTTTTTAGGATGCCATGCTCTAGCCGGATTTTTTATAATTTGAAATCTTTTTTTAAGAACACCAAACGCCCGTTCAATATCCTTCCTTGCACCCTCTTGTGCTACTTGAAACCTTTTCCGTTTAAAGGTTGTTGGACATGTTATTGTTTGCATAAAAACCGGCCATTCTGGGTAAATCCCGTCAGCAAGATAATAACCGTGAGCGTACTCGTTATCGTTACAAAAAAACGATGATTGTGGAAACACACCGTTTTCCATATCATTGAGTAACGGCGACGAGTTTAGAACGTTTAGGTCGTTATTCGCACCAGGCATGCCAAAATATGCATGCCAGATCCATAAATCCTGTGAACAAACTGCTTCAAGAATAATCGAGGGGCATCCGTGATCGCCTCTCATAAATTGTCCTCTCCATGCAACCGGACAATTTTCCCAATCCCAGTGCATACAATCAATACTACCAAGCATACCGGGAAACCCATGATAATTTTCATGGTGTTCATACAAATTCATAACATCATTATAATTTGGTTTGCGCAAATATTTAGGACCATAGAGTCGACGGATATTCTTACAGAAATTATAAAGGCACTCTCTGGAAGTGCTGTCTGACATCTGTAAATAGTCGTCCATTAAGTCTGCCGTACTCCCGTATGCCAATTGTCGAATAGCCGACGTACACTTTTGTAACGGTGTAAATCCTCGCTTGCCGCGAGCATCCCATCTCAGTTGAAAATAAGTATCTGCAACCTCCAGATCGTTCACGATACGTTCAAATAGAGGTCGTTGCATCCGGAAACGCCTCTTGAACAACTTCTCATTATACAACGGTTCGGGCCCAAAATAATGACGCATCAACAGATCATGCCCCGCTTCCCTGTCTCGATTAATCTGAATTCTCCTAATTATAGGCCGAGGAATCTGAGAAGCGTTTTCTTGAGCCATGGTAGACAAAGCCGCGATAAAAAGATCAGTACCCTCGCTATCAGAAGATGAGAACACCGTAGAGGATGATGACATTTTTATAAAAAAATGTATAAAAATTAAGAGAGTTTTGAATGAAATTGAGTGTGTAAAATGGTTGAAATGAGTGATTTATATAAAGATTGATTTTATTATATATTTTTTTTTTAATTGTCCAACGGTTAAAAAAAAGGGGGCCCACCCATTTTCAAACCAACCAATCAAAAATCAGAAAACATAACGGGGAGCGGGGGCCGTGGGGCTGGTTTCGGCGGGGGCCGCTGGCTAGGGGGGCGGTGTTCCCGCTGGACCCCGCGGCGGGGGAGGGCACCGCTGGCCGGGCGGGGAACCCATTGTGGGTGGTCTTACAATTCCAAACAGGGGATAAGGTAATGCTAAGTGTATTGCCTTTGAAAAAAAATAGTGCTATTCGGAATAGGACGAACACTCAAACCTTGATGTATTAATTGGATCATTTCAAATAATGGCAAAAGTAAGACTTGTGGCATATCAGCTAAACTTCTTCTGAAGTTGATTGGATTAGTTGAATACATTGATTATTTTGATAAAAAGGTGGTCAACAATGATGTTTTTGGTAATTTTCCCTTGTTTATAAAACTTGTGCATATGATCATGACCGCCCTATTTAATTTATATATAATTAAATCCACGCATTAATTATACATACATGAACACATAATACCAAATTGTGAGTTGGTATAATATAAATGCATTGTTATTAGAAAACATGCAAATATTTACTTCAAAACATTATATTCATCCCTTTATATTTTATCCCTGCTGATTTCATTGGTTAATTATCAAAATATCAAATTGCAGATACATTCATCATCATTATCATCGTACTCAGTATATCCTACCATTAGCAAAGCTAAGGTCGGGTCTAAGGAGGGTAAGATGTAGACAACCTTACCTTTACCCCATAGGAATAGAGAGGTTACTTCCAATGAGACCCCTGACTCATGATGCCTGATTAACCAGCTAACCCAACGCTTTTAACGTTATTTTTACAAAAATTAAGTAAAATAACGTTAAAATTAGTACAATTTTACTTTTGCCCCTCGAGGGTCGACGCATATATTACATTATATGAGCGTACCGCACGCATATATTACATTATCATCCCTTTTACCTACTCTCTTCATGAACATTATGTAGCTTTATAAAGAATTTAAACTCCCGCATCGTGTCCAAATCAGTAATTGTTCAAGGACTCATCTGCATTGATAGCAAGAATAAAACAAAAGCCAAGAAAAGTAATCACAGGTATACTATCTTTAAAAAATCACATCCTTTAACTCAAAACATCAAAAATTAAAATAAAACGAAATAAAATCTCCAAAAAATGGGATCTTTAGTGTACTAAAAGAAAGAAGAGCATCATAGAATCAGTTATTGACTTGTGCAAATTAGTGTGGAATTGTGTTTTGACAGCAGGTTTAAACAATATTTTTCTAGAGAAATTTTTTTATTGAATTATTAAGAAAACATTACTAATAAACATGGATCATCACATTAAACATCTCTTCAGCCACAATACCTACACATTGCAGGCCATAAACACCAAAATATCATGTCCCCAACATATTTCAGCCAGAACAAGATGAAAATTAGAGCTCAAATTTAAAGAAAAAGTGGTTGACTTATTCTCGCTCGATCTGAATTGTAACATGACTGATATTATACTCCCTCTTAATATATCCGACCACCTTATCGAGCACCATATCAGCATCAGCTTCAGGCCAGATTCTTACATGGCAAGCTAACAGAACCTTCCCTACAGTGATAGCCCATATATGTAATTCATGAATGGCAACCACCTCATCTATCTCACAAAGACCCCTTTCTAGACTTGTTGCATCTATCTCTCGTGGCGTGCTTTCCATCAAAACCTCCAAAATGTCACGCAACATGTTGATGGTTGTATACAAAACTATGATGGAGAACAACAATGTGCATATGGGATCAATGATTTTCAAATTTGGGTTATACCATATGACTGCAGCACCTATCATCACACCGATACTCTGAATTGAATCACCCAATACATGAAGATAGGCGCCTTGAACGTTTATATTGCTCCTCTTCTTCTCTTTTGTTCCATCTTTAGAGTAGGTTTTTAGCAGAGGTTGGTTGTGTTCTTCATGACCATGATGATGATCATCACCATGACCATGACCATGATGATGGTGTTGGTGTGCTGTGACATGAACTCCATGAATGTTTACATCCTCTTCACTATGCCCATGATCATGCTGTTGGTGACCATGACCATGACCATGACCATGATGACCATGATCATGACCGTGACCAAGTATGAACATCATGAGTATGTTAACAACTAAGCCAAAAGAAGCTATTCCAAACATAAGGCCGCCTTCGATTTCAACTGCACCGTGAAGGAGTCTATCTATTGCTTCATAAACAAGGATACCAGTAATTAACCATATTATCTGTATAGACACAAGTGTTCCAAGTATTTCAATCCTGAAAAACCCGTAAGACTGTCGAGGTGTAGCTTCCCAACCAGAAGCCCAAACAGAAAACAATGAAATTGCAAAAGCAGCAACATCAGATAACAAATGAGCCGCATCAGTCAGAATTGCAAGACTGTGGGCCTTGATTCCACCAAATACTTCAACACCCATAAAAATGAAACACAACAAGACTCCACCCCAAAGCTTCCACATTGAAGTGGACCGCTCTTTCGCTTCCTGTGAGCTGGTTCTGGCATCTGAGAAGCCACAGGGTGCACCCCTGCAAACTTTGGTTGCAGCATTTCTGTTGTGGTTAGATGGCACATCAGAAGATATATCAACAGTATGCCCATCTTTAGGCACCAGAGCATCCATGTGTGTATCACTATGTCACCTGTAAAAACTAAAACGTGATGAAAGATCAGTCAGAATGAGAGTGCCACTATCATTCAGAAGCTTTAACGGGTCTGTGATCAAGACAATGAATTCACAAGAAACACAAACTGACGAGTATTATTATACATGGGATTAGTCTTTAATCTTTTAAATACGCATAACATCCAGAACAAGAATAAAGATTGGGGATAAAATAGTCCTGAAATTGGGGATATAAGATTCTAAAAGTATTGCGTTTCCCAACAATATAATTCGAGTATAAAGATAGGGTTTTTGAAATCCAGAAGACAGTGATGCAAAGATTCAAACGTCGTTAGAATTTTAACAAACGGCACAAAAGTTTCAAACTTGAAACCGGTCATGGTAGGGTTTACCTGAGATAACAGAACGAATGGATTTTAAATAACCTCCGGAAACCTTGATCTTAAACTAGGGTTTGACGATCACGAGAAGGAAGCTGTGGCATATATGATTACAGAGCAATGATTATGATCCATGGATTTATAAGTAGATCTTGTTTTTTTTTTCTTTTCTTATTTTATTATTAATATTTTTTTGGGAGGTTGGTTTTTTTTTTTTTTTTTTTTGAACGACCAACTAAGTAAACGCCGGGTACTCCATACGTGGCCCCTATTGGCTAAAGGTAGCCCGAGCCGGCCACTAGTCCGGACGGACGGAGCCCCTAGCGATCCACCAATTGAGGGATTCCCCGGATAAAACCCGACCCCCACGCCCGCCAAACGACACGACAGCGAGGAGCCGGTAAAACCGGGTGAGATCAGGACTCGAACCCTGGCAAGCCAGGGTCATCACTCATATCTCCCATATAAATTGGTAGTAGTGAGATTTGAACCCCCTACCTCTCACTAGTAAAGTGAGTGCTCTACCATTGAGCCACATCCAATTTATATTTTTGGGAGGTTGGTAGTCGCCTCAGATGACGAGATACTAGATCTGACATAAGTAATCATGTCATTTTTTAAAACACGAATACAAAGTTGTTTAAAACAGGTTATACCGTTATACAATAAAACTATTGATTTAGAATACGTTAACCTTATATAACTCATTAAAGATATGAGTTTTTATCCTAGTTTTGAAATGTTTTTTTTAAACGACAAAAGTATCATACTTTTATTTTTAAATTAATTATTTATACAGGTTTGAACCTATTATCACCGTTGTCTTTTTATTTAAGATATAACGTTTCTACGAAGTCACCTGGTCTCATTGGCTAGTCTAAGAATATACTACATAAAATATGTGTTGCATTTGTTTGACACGGCAAAATAAATACTATTATTGTCAAAACAACGAATGTACTTTCCCACGAGTTATAACTTATAAGCTGATTATTCAATTCTCTATTGTCACATGTTTAAAAATTCAGTTTCAATGACTTAAAAGGTGCTTCCCGTGATACGAATCCAAACGATAACGACGTTTTAGATAGGAGGTTAAGGGTTTAATTTCTTACAATAAAACATCTGATGTAAAATTGTTTAGGTGTTAAAAAAATGAGTAAAAAAAACATCCCGTTGCAAGAAAAATACATTAAAATATTAAATTATAACAAAGTTAGTTCCCCCTTGTCGGACAACTTAGGTGTTTTTTAATATTCTTTCTGTTATTCTATTAAAAGAATATGTCAGAGGTGTTGTTTGATAATGTCTTAACAATTTTTTAAAATCAATTATCAAACATCTTAATGATTAAAATGAAAACACATGTTATATCATTCAGAGCTTTTTATCTTCAATTATCAAACATCTAGTGAGACGTTCTTAAGAACTTTTTATCTTCCAAATAAATACAATTATTGCTTAAATTCTTACCATCAATATGATTACGTAAATTTGACCTCAAGTATTATGATAACAGGTTTTTAAAATTGGCTACTGGTGGCTTAGCTTTTTAAAATAAATAATTTTAAAGTGGATCAAATATATTAGTTGAGTCTTTTTTCAATTTAATTTTATTAACTAACTCATATAAATTAAAAATGAAAGGAGATGATTGCAAAATTTATAGATATACAATCAATATTTTAACATATATAAACAACTAAATTTTTTTTTAACATGAACAGCGTCTCCCTACCCTTCAAGGTGGGTACCTAGCGAATGTACCCTAACTTTGTTAACTATTATTTTAGAATAATGTTGGTTTTGTAACTTATGATTTTTGAATTTAATTTATTATAGTAGATGTTAATTTGTAATTTATTTTTGCATACATCGTTATAAACTTTCTTAATTGCATGTTTTATCTAATTCAAAACTAAAATTACATGTATACCTTTCTATAAATTTATTATTATTATTTTTATTAAAAGTTTAAAATTTCCTAAGTTTTCAAACTTACTCATTTCAAGTAGAACAAAGGTTCTGGTTCTACCACGTGGTCACTGGCAAGGATCTCAGATGTATAAATCAAGATAAATAGGGGTAATAAAGTTGTTAATCTCAATTAGTGTAGGGTTTGAATTTAATAATCATTATTACATTATAATTTAGTTTGTTCTTAGATATGGTCCATATGGACTCGTGAATGTTATACACGGCTCAATTCAACACAAGACTCAACCCATCTGATTCAAATGTTCTAACGAACACATTGGCGAAGCTCTTCAAGGGCCGGGAGGGGGACCGTCCCCCTCTTTTTCTGTCCATACTTTATAATGTTAATTTTTCGGCCGAAATGTTATTTTACTTAAGACAGTGGTTTCGCCTCTCTCGTTATAAAAAATTAACATGTATAATGGGTCCCGTAAATCTTCGCACCCCCTCTCAATATGCTCAAGCTCGGCTACTAAACTGACATATATACTTAAAACACGTTATAACTTACATGTATTGATTATCTAATTAACATCTCTCAAAATCTCTGCACATGCTCATAAGTAATAAGTAGTAACGTATATTACTTTCATGAGAAACGAATCAAATCTATAAAATTTACTAAACATGAACAGAATCAGTGAATCACAATGAGACATCTGAAAAGATAGTTTGATATTATTTTATGTGACAACTAGATTATTACCCCGTGTATTATACGGATTTTGATATAAAATATTAAATAATTAGTAATAAAAATTTAAAAATTGTAAAAGAATATTTTAAGATAAAATGATTAATTTATGTATTAATGAATACTTTAACTAATAAAACAATACTTAAAAACTTTAATAACAATACAAACGATATGTAATCTTTTGATTTTTAACAGTTATATATTTCAACTAACTGATAATAAACTTCATCATGTGTTCTATCAAATGCTAACTTTTATAAATAAAGAAGGTATAATATAATTTATGTAATTATTAAAATTTAAACGACTGAATTCAAAAATAGAGTTAAACATAAGGATAAAAAGCGTAACTTTGTCTATCACTTTTTTACTTTGTTTTTTAAATAAATTAAACAATGACATTGGATTATAAATATCTTATTTTTTAAAACTCTGGGTTATAGTTTATTTTATTTTTTATACAAAAAAAATCATTTTTATAGAAAAATTGTTTCTTATATAACTTTGATACTGTAAAAATAATTTTTTTCTTATTTCAAAAAAAATTAATATTAAAAAATTTCATATCTTATAACGTTTTTTAAATGTTTTTGAAATAAAAAGATAAATAATATTATTAGTTAGTAGTGTTATAATTATTTAATTAGAAAGTGAATATAATTATTTAATAGGATAAGATTAAATGAATTTAATAGGAAATTGACACTTGTCATTAGTGTTTTAATATCATGACAAGTGGCAAAATTTTTTTTTTTTTTTTAGTATAGTAAGATAAGATAAGATAAGATAAGATTTGTTTATGTATGGCAATGATTTATCTAAAACTAAAAAAATAAATATATAACATTTAAACAGAGAGCACAAGCACAGGCTTTGATTTACCTTTTTCATTTCTAATCTTCCTGATGGAATTACGGATGCCAGGTTCAAAGATGCTTTCATTAAGTTTGGAAGGCTTTCGGATGCTTATCTCGCTCGAAAAAGGGATCGTAGGGGGAACATTTTTGGGTTTATACGATTTAGAGATGTGGAGGATGTAAACAAAATGCTTCTGGATCTGAGCACGGTGCTGTTGGATGGTGCAAAGGTGGGTGTCAATATTGCTAAGTATAATAAAGGCAGTAACGTCAGTTCATCAGTAACGGCCCCACCTCCTCGGAGTTTTTCTTCAAGGAATGCCAATGTTGGGACTAACTTGGGCAGGACCTCAAATCTTGTGGGATCGGCTTCTTTCAAGGATGTCCTAACGGGCAGGAACCATGGAGTCCCGCTCATCCTTGATTCGGTCTCACCTGTTTACCCGAAATACTGGATGGGTTATTCGATTGTTGGGGAATTGAAAGATTTACAAACTTTGGAGAACATGGTGGAGCTTGTTGATTCATTGGGTTTTGCTGGTAGTATGATCAGATATTTGGGCGGTCTAAAAGTGTTAGTTTCCTATCCATCAACTGCTATGGTGAAGAGAATCTTGGTCGAATGCAAAGCACAACTAGGATCATGGTTTGTGCATTATGATGTTTGGAATGGGCAGATATATGACTTTGATAGAGTTGCATGCATTAAAATCTACGGGGTTCCGGCCACATTATGGGATAAGGAAACATTCAGGTTAATCGGTGAAAAGTACGGGAGAATTTTATATGGTTCTTCAGCATCTTACACGGATTGTAACTTGTTTCACGAGAGACTTCTCATTCTTACATCTGATATGATTAAAATCAATGATCGGAGAACTATCGTTTGGGGTGGTAGGACGTTCGAGGTCCATGTATGTGAAGATCATGAGGACTGGCTTCCTTCATTCTTGGTATCGGCAAACCAGACTGAACAGGACCGAAACTCAAAGGGCAGGACACAGGAACCGGCGGAGACTGGTAGGGAGGTCGAAAGTCACATTGATGAGGAAAGAAAAGAGGGGGAGATTCCTATGGCTCATAATGAAGGTGGGGGTCTCGAGGGTAATAGGAAACAACAAATGTCGGTTAATGTTGGCAAGGAAAAGATGGCGGGGGATAAGTCAAATGCGTTGAATGCTGGGCCTCAAACCGATGGGCTGTCTAATAATATTGGGCTTAATGATCATCCTGGGCTTCCCAATTCGGTACTATTATCTGATTCTCTTAATAATCGGCCTAGGAAAAGATCTCGAGTGGAGGCGGTTGAGATTTCTGAATCCCACCACTTCTCGCTGCCGAATTTGGAGATTACTTCCCTGACTCCTGATCTTAACCTTCCTCTTTCTGGGAGCACCATTCATCGGCGTCGGAGATATAGCCCTAAACATCAGGCTCAGATTTCTACTTCGGTAGATGCAAATCCAGTTCCAGATGGAGGCATTTTCTATTTTGGGGACACCTCCGATAGGGCCCAGGGGGATCCGGATGTCTGCCAAAATTCGGAGGAGGTGGGTGCAACTCTGGAGCATTCGGTATGTGAGGTTGAAGAAACTATTTCGGTGGGGAAATTGGTTGGGATTGATATGGAAGAGTATCGGGACCAATTGGCAGCAATAATTGGGGGGGAAGGCGTATGTTAATGTGTTTTTATGGAGTTTCTTTCGATTAATATAAGGGGGCTTGGAAATGGTTCTAAGAGGGACTGGATTAAATCAATTAAATCCAAGAATAGGATCCAATTCCTATGTATTCAGGAAACTCATATGGCTGATAATTCTAAAATTATTCTCAGTCAGATTTGGGGTAATTTTAACATGGATTCGGATTTCGTGAATGCTAGAGGGAGATCTGGTGGGTTAATTTCCATATGGGATCCTTCAGTCTTCACAAAGCTAGGTTCTACCAAAGGTGACAATTTTCTTCATGTTTCTGGATCTTTGAATGGTTTGGGCATAATCCTGAACGTTGTCAATGTTTATGCTCCTCAAGAGGCGGGGTCAAAACGTTTTTTATGGGATTCTTTAATCGAGCTAATGTTAAATCACTCTGGTTTATGGATCATGATGGGGGATTTTAACGAAGTTCGGGACTGTACTGAAAGATGGAATTCGGTTTTTGATCCTCGTGGGGCTCGGGATTTTAATGACTTCATATTCAGGGCTGGATTGCAGGAATACAGGATGGGGGGTATGAAGTTTACATATATGTCACCGGATGGGAGGAAATGTAGTAAAATTGATAGATACCTGGTTTGTAATGGATTCCTTCAGGCATGGCCCTGCGCAACCTTAACGGCTCATCCTCGTATGGTCTGATCATTCTCCGGTCACTCTGTCAACTTCATTCTTAGATTATGGGCCTCCTCCTTTTAAATTTTATAACTCCTGGTTGAAGTTGGAAGGGATTGGGGATATTGTGAAAAATGCTCTGGTGGAGGGGGTTTTTTCTGGGAGCCCAGATGTGATATTCATGAGAAAGTTAAGGCTTGTCAAGGAAAGATTAAGAGCTTGGAGGAGACTTTCGTTGGAAACTGACTCGGCTGTCTATGTTGCTCTGAAAGATGATTGCCATAAGTTTGATCTTCTTGCTGAATCAGGTGTACTTTCGGATATGGATTTTGAGATATGGCACAAATGCAAAGGTGATCTTATGAAGATTGAGCAGTTAAGATTGATGGATTTAAAGCAGAAATCTAGGGTAAAATGGGCCGTAGAAGGGGATGAGAACTCGGCTTTTTTCCATGGATTGATTAGATCTAATAAGGCATCTAATCGAATGAATGGGATGCATATAAATAGTGTGTGGTGTGTTAATCCGATGGTTATTAAAAAGGAGGCATGGCAATTTTTTAAAGAAAAATTCAAGGAACCGATGCATAGAAGGCCCAGAATTACCTGTTTTGGTATAAAGCGTCTGGAAGATTGGGAGGCACAAAGCATTTCTGGTGAATTCTCTATGGAGGAGATAAAGGCTGCGGTCTGGGATATTGGGGGGGGAAAAGGCACCAGGCCCAGACGGTTTTAACTTCACCTTCCTTAGACATTATTGGGACCTTTTTAAAGACGATTTTGTAAAGGTCTTTTCTCATTTTTTTGTGCATGGTTCTCTTGACCGTAGCTGCTGTTCGTCTTTCATTTATCTTATTCCCAAAATGAAAGATCCTATATCTTTTAATGAATTCCGACCCATCAGCTTGCTTGGATGCCTAAGTAAGGTGATATCAAAGGTATTGGCTAATCGTATGCGTTCAGTAATTGGCTCGGTGGTCTCAGATTGTCAATTAGCATTCATTTCGGGGAGATATATTCTGGATGGGCCTCTAATTATGAATGAGTTGTATTCTTGGTTAAAAAAATCTAAAAGGGAGGCTATATTTTTTAAGATTGATTTTAATAAAGCGTTTGATTCATTATCATGGGATTTTCTGGATTCTATTTTGGATCAAATGAATTTTTCAAGCAAATGGCGTATGTGGGTTAATGGCATATTACGCAGTGGAAGGTCTTCGGTGTTGATCAATGGATCCCCAACCTGGGAATTTAATTATTCTCGGGGTGTTAGACAGGGAGATCCACTTTCACCTTTCCTATTTATTATTGCTATGGAAACTTTAAATTGTATTGTCAATAAAGCGGTCTCAATGGGTGTTTTCAATGGTATTCGGCTTCCTAATGATGGTCCTAATCTATCCCATTTAATGTTTGCGGATGATGTTATTTTAATGGGAGAAGGTTCAATTTATAATGTTAGAAATGTGGTAAGAATATTGAGATGTTTTCATTTGGCCTCTGGTTTGAAGGTGAATCTGAACAAATGCAGCCTGCTAGGGGTGAACATTGAAGCTGAATCTTTGGCTGATATGGATGGGCTAATTCATTGTGAGGTCGGATCATTTCCCTTTTCCTATCTGGGTGTACCATATGAACCGTATTCAATTCTGGAAACCGGTTGTCGATGTTTTTGAAAAGAAACTATCATTATGGAAATCAAGATCCTTGTCAATTGGGGGTAGGATTACATTGGTTAAATCTGTGCTTAGTAGTATCCCCTTATACTATTTTTCCTTATTTAAAGCTCCTGTTGCAATAATTGAGCTATTGGAAAGGAAAAGAAGCACATTTCTATGAGGTGGAACTTCGGATAATAAGAAGATACATTGGGTGAAATGGGAAATCGTTACTTTGGACAAAAAGTATGGGGGGTTGGGGGTTGGAAATCTGAGGGATGCAAATCTGGGCCTGCTAGCAAAATGGTGGTGGAGATACAAAATGGAGCCTGGAGGATTGTGGAGGAGGGCGATTGACGCCATTCATACCTCATTAAGAGATCCGGATGCCATTCCTTGCAAAGCTCTTTATTCGGGTACGTGGAGGAACATTAGAAGAATTGACATGCCATTGGTCGATCTGAACATTCATCTTCATAAGCTCATAAGAGGTGAATTGGGTGATGGTGGATCTTTGGCTTTCTGGTTGGATAATTGGGTTGGAGAGATTTCGTTGAAAGAGAGGTTTCCAAGGTTATTTGCGCTGGAATGTGATAAAAGGTGTGTGGTAAATAGTAGGCTGGAGAGACGAGAGGACCGGGTTATTTTCAAATGGAACTGGCGATCGGAATTGGCATCCGATGATGTAAAGGAGGACCTTCACCAGTGTATGGAAGCCCTCAAGCATGTTACTTTCTCTGCTGGGCACGACCGTTGGTTATGGCTGGGTGATCAGAACCGTCCTTTCTGTGTCAAATCGGTTCGGAGTTTATGTTCAAAGAATCGTGTTCAGGATACTCCTTATATTATGCATTGGTGTAAATGGGTCCCTTTAAAGGTCAATATACACGCATGGAGATCGCATTTAGGGAGGATTTCAACCTTAGATGCGCTGGCAAAAAGGGGGTGTCACAGTGGTTTAAAGCTTTGTGTATTATGTGGTGATAGTGATGAGTCGGCTGAACACTTGTTTTCTTCTTGCTTTGTGGCCTCATTACTCTGGCAAGGCATTTCATCTTGGTGCAAAATTGAACCTCTTTTTGCTTTCTCCATAAAGGATCTGTTGGAGGTGCACAAGTTTGCTCATGGTAACAGGGACAAGAAGGAAGCAATCCATGCTGTCATGTTGACAGCCATCTGGGTTTTATGGAAAGACAGGAACGATATTATTTTTAATAGCAAAAGAAGACCATTCCATGTTTTATTTGGTGAGGTGCAAGATCTTAGTTTTTTTTGGGTAAAAAATAGGGCCAAGTGGGTGTCTCTTTCTTGGGAGGACCGGAAACTTTTTTCCTTTTGATTTTCTTTGTTTTCTTTGTGTATTGGTGGACTCATGTACATTTGGTGTTTTGTCGAGTTTTAGCTTCTTGCTTGCTCGTTTTTGGTGTTTTTTAATAAATTGCCGTTCAAAAAAAAATGTTTAAAATTTAATGTCATTTCTAGGGAAAACATCACAGGCACCGGAGGCCGATTGTGCAGGGCATATTCAAAAGTCTTTCTTTGACCGTAATATCACCTCCCAATGCCATTAACGTCTCCCCAAGACATACACGTATTTTGATATTTTCTTAAGATTCAATGAATTTTTTTGTTTGTCATCAGTTTTGAAGAAAAGTCAAAACTTTGAGAAAAACTTTCTTATGAGGTTTGAACAAAAGACCATTTGATTTCTGAGTCTTATTCACTACCAAAATACTGATAAAATGTAGTGCCTTTGGTAGATGAATTTTTTTGTTGAACGGCAAATTTTATTTATAAAACCTAAGGAAGGTGCTCCGCACAGGTCATATACCATTAGACATAGCAGTCTAAGATACATCCACCTAGGGCTGGTAAAATAGGTTACACATGACAACGATAAAACACGAACCTGTTTAGAAACAGGTTACCCGACTAGCCGACTCGTCTTCCTCTTCCAGGTTTAACTTAAAATTTGATTGTGTTTTTTATTATGTCTATAAACAAGTCTCATCGTTAAACTTGTTTTTAAACAGGTTGTTCACGTTTGAAAAAATAAAGCATTGATTTAACATTATATCCTTTAATGTTTGGTTGGTAGGTCATGTGTTGTACTCATCTTGCCTTTTATTATTTTGTCCTTTGTTAGATTATTTGATTTAGGGATTCAATTAATATCGCATGCAACTTAATTTTTTTTCTTCTTCCATACGAGACATAATCTTATTTCATGTATATATGTTTCTATTTTTAAAACCAGACTGCCCCAACTTATATATTTGTTCAATGTACTTGGTTACTTTCACATTATCAACGCAACATTGGTTACAAGGTTCATAACGTCACAACATGCGTACATTGTCACTTATATGTTCGTTTAATGTACTTAGTCGCTTTTTTATTAATAAATCATAGTTGAAAAATGTATAATAAGATGATAAATTAATTTGTTAGAAGTATAATGATGATCAAAAAAATATATATATAAACTAAACGAACAAAAATCAATATATAATAAAATATATATATAAATTCTTTTTTTATAAAATAAATAAACTATTTAATCAAGTACTAATGTTAAAATTTTATAAAATAAAATATTGAAAAATTAAAAAAAAAATTCAAAAAATAACAAGAACATTAAGAAATAATAACTTTAAAAAAACGTCCTTTAAATTTGCATATGCATGTAGTTACACATTTCATCATTTAATATTAAGAACAAAATAGTCATTTTTGATATATTAACATAAAAGTTGACCTCAATTAGTTGATTTACAAAATACGAAAATAAACGACGTTTGGTGTAATTATTAAAATTTAATAGTGAAATCTAAAAATTGATATATACATATGGTGTTTTATATATCATCAATATAGATTTCCTTTGTGCTTCTCCAAAATTAATCTAAAAACCATAGAACTACAAACACCTACACCTACGACTTCTTGAAAGCTTTCAACTCAAACATAGGAGTGAGGAAACATTTGAACCCGCAAACGCCATAGAACCTTGAAAACAAGCCTAAATCACAAAGATTGTGAAGCCAAAAATAACCATGACTAATATAAACAATCAAATAGACTGAATTGTTGTTTTGTTTCTTGCTTTTTACAAGGATTTACAAAAAATGTTAACAAATTAGTATCCCATGTTTCTTGACATCAGGTCACACTGCAAATTGCTAATTCATCTTTCAGTGAAGTATATCAAGTTTGCTGCAAATTTTGAAAGCTTGTAAATACAAACCCCCAACCAAGAATCAAATGGTAATTAAGAGCGGGCCGATTGAGACAATATAACTACATTATCTTGCTTCCAAATTACATATAAATCCTTTCCCCATCTTCATCAATATATGTGCCAAAAACTTGTGTTTTCCTTCCAGCAACACCCTTTTGTTAGTTTAATCAATTTCTAACTTGATCAGCAGAATCTGTGATACTGATGCGAATGCTAACAGCTGGTTAACAATGTAGTTTAACATTCCTATATGATGATATAACTAGTTTCTTAATCTTGTTATTTTTTCACTACTCAAATATCCTCATATACTTCAGAGGATTCTCCAATTGGTTCATTAAGTTTATTAGTTTTCACTCTTTGGTAAAATAACAAATATGCTGCTGATGTCACTATGTCACCTTCACTTACGGGCGTCACATAAGAATCATCAAAATGATACCATCTGTCTTCTTCAACCAACTGGGCATAAAAACATATTCGTTTATTTCTATTAAACAATTCCAAAAGGGATATACAAGTGGCAGATTGGGTTAGTATCTCTTACCTTTGCATATGCAGAGTAATGGCCGCCACCAAGACCACCATAATGGTTGCTAATAGCATACAGCTCATAAACACTAGATCCACCACATGAATCTTTATTTTTGACATACTTGCTTAAATCAAGATTATGAATTGGAAAATCTACAAAAGTGTCAAGTTTGTTCTTCAAAAACCGGCTATAAGAGAATCTTTTAAGATGGAAGACTATAATATTGGGCAACCTCCATAAGTCCAATTTCTTGGTTGCTTGTTGGTGTTCATTGCAACCAGGGCAATACCTGCATTAATAAACAAATAAATATAACTAACAGAATAATAAAAGCTAATTACCTAAAAGTCGGTGTCACAAATGCATCATACCACATATCATCAGGTCCTAGAGGTTCCTCCTTCAAGAATGCATCCAAACAAGAAAACAAAGAGAGAGATTCTTGTTTAGTTTTCTTAACAGTAAGCCCAGGTTTATGTATCATTGGAAGATCCTTGAGGTAGTTTGAATCATACAGCCCGTGATCCTTGTCAGTCCAATCCAAAATAACTTTCACAATTTTACTAGGATTTACAACTGAATTTTTTAAAATCGACTTGCCACTCATACCCCTATCATCCATTAAGCATAAACGCAATGATAGTTCATTGCTATATGTTTCCTCCAACTCTTTATCACCAAACAGGTCACCAACTTCAGTATCCAGCTGGCAGTCACTGGTAGATTCTTCAGTGGCTTCTGAAACAGAGCCATTTACTTTAACGCCCTCACTCCTGCTTGTTGACAAAAACATTTTCTTTTTCAGTGGCCCCAAAACTCTGTTAACAGCCAACTCAATATCAGTGCCATTTCTTGCATCTTCTAAAAAGGTAACCAAGGG
Organism: Mikania micrantha; assembly: GCA_009363875.1. NCBI lineage: Eukaryota > Viridiplantae > Streptophyta > Magnoliopsida > Asterales > Asteraceae > Mikania > Mikania micrantha. The sequence goes on along the minus strand of CM018688.1, from coordinate 2,375,287 downwards.
TGTCAAGAATCTTGTTCCTTCACCTGCCTTCACACTGTAATAAACAGTGAGGTTTATTACTTACTCCAAAAAACAATAACGAAGATTCAAACTGAAATAAATCTGAGTAATGATAACTAACTCTTCAAGATATCTGTGGCATATCTCTAACATGGGAAATTCAGCTTGTTTCTTTAAAAGTCTATAGGCCACAATGCATTCATCATCTTTGATTGTGTGCAATAATTCCCCGTTATCCAAGTAGCGAAATATCTTGTGGTTGTATACCTAAACTTCCCATGAAAACATCTGAGATGATAAATTAGAGCTTGGATAAAAATATTAATGTTGAAAAATGTTACCTCAGCAAGAATCAAGGTTTCATCACTTCCTAAGCAACATGCAACACCCAAAGCCTGAAAGAGATCCTTACAGTAACCTTGTTTTAGGACATTAACAGTAAATGGCATTGGCAAGCTACGTCCGTTTCCACAAAAAAAAGTTATAGTCATTGACCGGGTAGCAGTTGAAGGCAGTGGCAAAGACAAGTACATGAAAGGGTCAAATGTAATTGAGATTTTGTCACAAAGTGGACAAACCAGTGTTGATTTGTATTGACCCTGAAAATTTAAACAATCAGATTCGGCTTATAAGTGAAGAACAGCTATAAACTGCAGTAAAAACTACAACACATTAATCAAATATACAAATAGTTAAAGATATTAGTAGGGTCCACACCTGGCAAACATCAACTACAATTGAATCATTTCGAGCTTTGTGGTTACTCCAAAACTCATTTGCAACTTCCTCATCAGGGCGACCATTAGAGTCTTTTGTCTCGATATAGGGCTTCTGCTTTACACGATTGAGATCTTCATGCAACCCGTCCAGTAAAAAGGCTAAGAGTTCCTAGACAGAGAGCATATAATCTTATAAAAACTAAAGATATAAAGAGCCAAATAGAAATTTAAAGCTTATGCGGTACTTACTTGAGAATCATGCTGATTGTATCCACTAAACTGAGGAGCAAACCGAGCAAGTTTTCCTTTAAAAACACGAGGAGCAACAGTGGTACGACCAGAAGACCAAAGTTTCCTCAACAACTCACCAAATGCAACTGCAACTTCACCCTGAAAAAAAAAAGAAGAAATATCAAAAACTTTATTTCCGTAAAGCATTTTAAAAATTAGTATCTTGCCCTTAACATTCAAAATAACCACATACTTGCATTCCTAAAGGGTTCAGTTTGTTAATCTCATCAGTATAATCCTGCAGAAAGTAGTCCACAAGAGGTGATGTATGGACTAGACATTGAAGTGCACTATTCATGAAACATGTGTTTCCCAAATTCTGCAATCCAGCTAAACCTCTGTCCCTTTCGGGACCACTTCTCTCAGAATCCTGTGTGTGTTCCTCATCTGCAGACACTGAGTCTAATGTGGGTCCCTGGTACAAACTAGAACCATAATCAGGTCCATGACCGTTTGACAAACTTGGGCCACCAGCTATGGTGCGAGATAATCTTTGTGGTTCAATGGGAACCAAAGCTAACTGATTTCCTGTTGAATCCATGCCAGATCCAGAGGGTATAAATCCATCAGTTTGCACATCAAAAAGAATCTGCAGAAGCAATACCATCAGCAACGAAAACCGAATTATTAGCAAGAGTTTTCTAAAACTCACAGATTGATCCATCTGCAGGTTAGATTCCTCCATAGTTTGATCTGAATTAGCCAGAACTGTTTGCTTGCAATCATTAAAATAGTCCCAAATGCATGACTGTTCAAAATCAAGAGGCAAAAATGAATATTATGAGCAAGAGAAGTGAGAATTTATCATTATAGTTAAACCCAAAATCATAGTATTATATTTCACCTTCTCTGAGTCTACCCTTTTAAGCGCTGATACTTGCTCATAAAGTTTTCGTACTGAGGCCTATATGACATTAAAATGGTCAGCACATGGATGCTTAGATACAGTATAGACTAACTTCACCTATAATCTTGATGAAAATTTAAAAAATATGCAGCACCTTTTTACTTATGTGTATGATTATCTCACTCTTGTCTCTTGAATCAATCACTTTTAAAGCTAGAGGGTAAACCTCAACTGATAATGTCTTCTGAATACCAAGAGATATCATCTGCCTTGGTAAAGCTGGCCCTCCTTTGTACCTAGAGTATAAATATATCATGAAAAAAAAAAACCGAAATACTGTAAAGTGCCAACTATTAAAATAAATTATAGCTGACACCTCTTCTGAAATAATTGGTTACACAAAAAATCATTATAAACATGCAACTAATGATGTCTATAACTAACATTTTGAGGGTTACATCACCAAGTAAAAGACAGAATAGAACTTCTCTAAAATCGATTACCATCCATGAAGCTTCTCCCAAACTACTTGAGGAACCAATACATAATCACTTCTTTCGATCAGTGTTCTATGAAGCTGTAGGTCACTCCCATCACGACCATCTTTCTGTGTAATGATATCAGTGTTATCAATTGGTCCAGGTCTTTCAGCTGGTTTTGTCAATGGTGTAGCTTGTTTATCAGTAAGAAGCCCTTTGAACACATGTTTACCAGATTTCTCACCTACATATTTCTGCCATTTTACAAACCACCTGTTTAAAAAAAAAAGAAGATGAGGACACCCGCTTAGAGCATCTTTATGGTATATAAGTGGTTTCGTATATGTTCCTGCAGATAAACAGCCAAAAAGAAAATCCAAACCATAAAGAAGAAGTAGTGTTAAAATAACTATTGATTCCAACAAACGACTGAAAACTTAACGTTATAAATGCGGTTCAAAAACTTCTGCAGTTTAAGTTTTTCCCCATAATTTAATTATATTTAGGTGAAAAGCATGACAGCTCTTGAAGTCCTCAATAGCAGCTCTTCAAAAACGATAATTTATACAACATTAGTATGCCTGACAATCTTCACATACAGCAAGATAAATGGGTAGAATTGGATATATAATTATTGCATTTTGGGTTGAAATGTGTAGCATTATGACATTGATGTTAGGTTACGTAGGCCTTTGGGAGGTTTAGGGCAGCCGGCCCTAATCCTGGCCCATTAGGGTTTAGCCTAATTGTTTTTCTATTTAAGCATTGTCATGTAATTGTAATCTTTGAACACCTAATCAATAAAGAATCCCTAGTTGCAACCCGTGGACGTAGGTCACATCGACCGAACCACGTTATATCGTTGTGTCTGTTTATTTTCTTTGCTTTCGTGTGCGTGTATGAGTTAATCGGTTTCCGCTGCGCCTCGTTGATTCCTAACAAGTGGCATCAGAGCTTGGTTCGTTGAAGATTAATATACGGAACGCACTGGACGATTGTTGATAAAGAAAAAAGAAAAGAAAAAAGAAGAAAATCAGAAAGAGGAGAAGAGGAGAGTTCTGTTGTTCGAATTAGGGTTTGGAAAACCCTTGGAGTTCGTCACTGCAGATCTGAGCCGTCGTCGCGATTAGGGTTCCACCCTTGAGTCGCCGCGATTAGGGTTCCACCCTTGAGTTCGCCTTCGCCGCCGCCGTCTGTTTTGACCGCCGCCGCCTCCTGCTCCGGCCGTCGTCGCCTGTTTCAGGCCGATTTTGTGGTTTTGGCTTGCGATTAGGGTGTATAACCCTTGGATTCGTCGATTAAAGCCTGATTTGAAGCAAAATTGGTTCGAAATTGCTGATTTCATCTGTCTTTGTGGATCTGGTTCGCGATTGGGGTTCTAAACCCTTGGATTCGTCGATTGAACCTGTTTTTTGACACAAGTTGGGTTCGAATTTCTTGATTAGAGGCTGATTAGGGTTCAATTGAACCTTGGATCGTTGCTGCTGAGTTTGGGATCGCGTTTGCTGTTCTTATTGACTGTAATTGGACGATTAGGGTTACAAAATTGAACCCTTGAGTCGTCTTTGTCGATTTTCAGCAGGTTTCGGGTCTGTTGCAGCTGATATTGATCGTGGGTTTCTAATTGGTTGAGATTTGATTGGGATTGGATTGATTAGAAAGGTGTTCGTGTCTTTTGTTGGTTTTATCTTGTTACCGGGTTCAAATGGCTGACGAGGGGAAGATTCAGATTGAGAAGTTCAATGGAACTGATTTCGTCTGGTGGAAAATGCAAATGGAAGCATTGCTCAGTCAGAAGGATTTGGATATGGTGCTGGAGGATAAACCTGAGAAGATGGATGCAGCTGCTGAGTCTGCATGGAACTCAAAGGACAAGAAAGCGAGAGGAGCTATTACATTGGCTTTGACGAGGAGCGTTGCGTTTAACATCATGCACGAGACTACCGCTCGGGGAATGATGTCAGCTCTGTCAAATATGTATGAGAAGCCTTCTGCTGCTAACAAGGTGTTCTTGATGAGGGAGTTGTTCATGACAAGGATGAACGAAGGAAGCTCGGTTACAATTCACATAAATAATCTGAATTCGATTCTGTCCAGATTGTCATCTGTGGGAATCAAGTTTGATGATGAGACTAAAGCTGTGTTGTTGTTGTCTTCACTACCTGATAGTTGGTCTGGAACAGTGACTGCTGTTACTAGTTCGGTTGGGACTACTGATATGACATTTGAGGGGATCCGTGATATTGTGCTAGGTGAAGACGTTCGCCGGAAGAGTACTGGTGCAGGGTCATCTTCTGAGATGTTACACGTTGGTAGGGGAAGAGGGAATAACAGAAGCAGTGGGAGTCGGGGAAGAAGTCCGTCTAAGACTCGGAAGAATGTGAAATGTTGGAGCTGTAATGAAGTAGGGCATGTTAAGAGTCAATGCCCGGGTGCTTCGAAGCAAATGAACGCTGCTGAGGGCGTTTATGATGATGATGCTTTGGTTTGCAGCATTGAAAGCTGTGTAGACTCTTGGGTCATGGATTCAGGGGCTTCGTTTCATGCCATGGACAGCGGGGAAACGATGCTGAATCTGAAGAAAGGTGATTTTGGGAAGGTTCGACTTGCTAATGACGAGTTGCTTGAAGTCACGGGCATGGGGGATGTTGATCTGGTTACTTCATTGGGAACTACATGGAACCTGAAGAATGTCAGGGTTATTCCGGGGCTGAATAGGAAATTGATTTCTGTGGGTCAGCTGGATAAACAGGGCATGGAAGTAAGGTTTGGTAGCAATGAATGGAAGGTGGTCAAGGGAAATCTTGTGATTGCTCGTGGTATGAAGCATGGGTCGTTGTATTTGGTTGATGAACCTGCTGAGGGATGTATGACCGTCCCGGTTAAGCGAAACAAAATCTGGTTCGCTAAATCTCGTGCTAAGAGAGTTCATTTTGCAAACGTGAAGTCTGGAGCCAAGGGGATGTTAGCTGAACGTGTTCAGAAGTCTAAACCATTCAGGGGATTCGGTGACAGTGGGAGCAAGGGTTGTGTTCCGGGTACAGTTACGAAGAGCCGTTGGGTTTTGAAGACTAGAACTGAAGAATTCTCTCCTGTGAGTAGTTTGCTGTGCTTGGAGAGTGTTGGTGGTCCTCGGTGTATCTCTGGATCTGGTGGAGTGTCCATACCAGTTGAGATTGAGGATGAGTCGTTGACGGGATTTGTCACGACTGAGTTGGAGCTCGGGGGAGCTTCAATTGGCCCTTCATGTACTTGATGATTGAGGGGCGGTTTGCAACTAGGGGGATATGTCTGGATATGATGAAGTCTTAGCTTATTCTTGGGAATTGAGGCTTGGAAGACTTGTTATTGAAGATTACTGGATTTACTGGATGACTGGATTGCTTATGTTGGATGCCGGGCTTGATTATATCGCAAGGCCTCCGAGTGGGAGATTGTTAGGTTACGTAGGCCTTTGGGAGGTTTAGGGCAGCCGGCCCTAATCCTGGCCCATTAGGGTTTAGCCTAATTGTTTTTCTATTTAAGCATTGTCATGTAATTGTAATCTTTGAACACCTAATCAATAAAGAATCCCTAGTTGCAACCCGTGGACGTAGGTCACATCGACCGAACCACGTTATATCGTTGTGTCTGTTTATTTTCTTTGCTTTCGTGTGCGTGTATGAGTTAATCGGTTTCCGCTGCGCCTCTTTGATTCCTAACAATTGATGGGTTAAAATAGGTAACACCTTAACACGAAGCGGGTCAAAATGGGTAACTTAAAAACTATAAGAATATAATAGATTCCAACATGTAAGAATAATGAATAACATATTTGATGAGAAAATCATTAAAAATTATTCAAATAAATTATTTGTCAAGTTACAACTCATTTTAACTTGATGAGAAGTTGATTTTTTTAATTTGATCCGTTTAAACCCAAACTAGAGTTGTTTAACAAAAAATTTACTATTTGATTTTATACTTTTTAAAAAGAATAGATATTAAGAGGTTAAACTTCATCATTTTTCTTTTTTGCTACATAAAAGAGAGAACTGTCAAGTTTAAATCACCAAATCAAATGTTAAACTAGTCGTTTTCATATTTTATATTTGCATTAATCGTGTCGTCACCCGTTTTACCAGCCCTACTTAAAACCGACTTTGACCCGCACCCATCCTACCCGTTACCCAACTCAAATCCGCCCATTTTTCCGGGCATAAGCATTAGCAAATAGCAAAATATGTAGCCAAAATAAACAACGATTAAAAGACATGCAACTATATCTATTCCTTACAGTGTCACATGTCACCCTATCACGCCTTTTGCACAGCCCTCTCATTCTTTTTCTTGGTAGCGCTATCTATGTTTTAGTTATTGGAATAATGGGACGATGACTATAATGTTAAAAGTAATACACGCCGTCTGCTCTGTTAAAAGTAAACCTTACATTCTCACGTACACATGTTTACCCACAACCACTATACACATAGCCTAAGATAGTTCAAGAAATCATTCAATCAGATTGAAATCAAGCGTCATTAGCTTACCTATTGGAGATAACGTAGTATAAATTGCCTTCTTTCACGCAAGATTCATCCTTCTCTGTTAACTCTTTCACAATCGTTGCCTCTTCGTCTGGAGTGCAAGGCAAGCAAAGTGATTCGTTATCCATCAGTGAACCCGAATCAAGAATGGCCATGATTGCTACAAAAAGAGATTAAATCGGATACCAGTATATTGTCAAATCATGAGTTTGATTTAATGCGCAAATAGAAAAGGAAAAACAGAGTATATGTACACTTTACTGGTCTTAATAAACCCTAGATGCAAGCAGATCGTCAAGGAGACGATTAAGCACAAATGTGAGCAAGATTTCAGGAGTTTTCCGGAACCCTAAATTGCAGGGGTCGATTGAATCGATCAGACTGTTTGATTCGAAGGTGTCCGTCCTCTTGGCTTCCGAGCCACCATGCCTTTCCTTTTTATACCCGTTTCCACAACAATCTGAAGGCCGTTACGAAATGTTTAAAAATAAAATCATACAAATTAAAAGCAAAAGATTTGGATAGAACTTTTCTACCCTTTTTTTTTATGTTAGAAATGACCCGACTTGTTTGACACGATTTTACAATCGTGCTACAAGTCGATGACGAAATAAATTTTATACAAAAACATTAGTTACATAATGTAGTAACATAATGTAGGGATGTCAACACGATCTCGAATAAACAACGTTAAAGACGAGAGGTAACAATATATGTAAGACTATACTAGCCTCGTATTTTATATATCGTATTATTGTTGATTATGTGAACTAAACGTTTTCTTCGATTCACAATCCTTTTTGACCTTCAAATCACTTTTTATGGGTGGAAATATTTATATAGTATTCGTATAATTAATATAAATTAAATTGTATATTTATGTTGATTTTTTAAACAAAAATTCAAAATTCTAAGAACCAATTGTATAGTATGTAATAATATTTAAAATTTTACTTATATCTAGCCTTTGCAAATCTATAGAAATGTTGACGGAGAACCTTAGAAATGACCCGACTTGTTTGACACGATTTCACAATTGTTGCAAACTCGATTTTGCGACAAATTTACCACCAAAATTTTTCTAGGTACAAACTCTTGTTGCAAAAGCTTTATTATAAATTTGAGACACAAGTTGTAACAACTTTGTCACAAAGAAAGTGTGTCGCAAAGTTTCCACACATTTGCAACGCACACTCCTAATTATATTTACTTTTTTAACTATATGTTAAAAATTATTACAAATATTAACTTAATTGCATGTTTTATTTCGCAACAAATTTGTGACAAGGTTTGATTTTTTAACTTTTTTAACGATACATTTGCAACCTAACGAAATTTATTTTCTTATTGTTTGCTACACATTTGCAAGTCAAAATAATTTTCTTTTTATAAGTGTGTGTGAGTTATTGATATAAAAATTATTATTAACCCCAAAGCCGGCTCTTATTTGATTTTGGAAAAGCCCTAGCTTGAGGCCTCCAAATTTCAAGGGGCCCCTTTTTACTGGGACTAGGGTTGTAAACAAACTGAATATTCAGTGAACAGTTTGTGAATCGTTCGGCGGGAAGATCATTGATGTTCATTCGTTTAATAAATTAACAAACACGAACAAGAAATTCCGCTCGTTCATTTGTGTTCGTGAACATTCGGTTATGTGTTCGTTTATGTTCGGTTATGTTCATGTATTATATTTAGTCACTTAATGTGTTGTATATTCTTAATTTTTTTATTTTTTATTAATACCATAATTTTTATTAGTTTTATTACAATACTATAATATTTAACTTTATATTTATATAAATGATTATCTCTATTACTTGCGATTAAAAATGTTGGTTTTTATTATTTAAATAGTATGTGTACATTTGTGTTCGTGAACAAGTTAAAAGTTAAACGAACGAACACGTTCATTCGGTACGTTTACAACCCTATCTGAGACTAGGGTTTTAAAATCAAGATGCTTTGCGTAAAATGAAGGAATCAAATGAAGAAGTTCAACAAAAATGAATGATAAAGAAGAACAATAGATAAGGATTGATGGATAAGTTTGTTTAGGTCTTCTCAAGTTTGATGATACACACGATTTTCACAAATGTTTTATCTGTAACCTAAAATTTTTAGTTTGCTATTTACTGTGTCAAGCCCGAATATAGAAGGAAGAATTTCATCAATAACCGTTTTGAAAAGGGCCCCTAATTTCAATTTCTCCTAGGATCTCCAAAACAGTCGAGCCGGCCCTGATTAACCCCTTTGCCTCGTCATCAGTCAACTAGTTTTTTAGACATGGAGTAAGATTTTTTTTAATAAATCTGAAATTCAAGTTTGTTTCATATTTAAACTTTTTTATTGTTAAATCTTATATAAAGTGAAAAATGGTGATTTTTTATAACAAAATTTATTAAAAAATATTTTATTTTAATATTTCGTGGCGACGAAGACCAGGTCAACGCAATGCAAATTGCAAACAGGCCCTTGATCACGTGATGCAATTTGAATTTAACTAGTTAAACAGTTTCCTTCAAATTGCAAACAAGCCCTTGATCACGAAATGCAATTAGGAATGGGTTAAGTTGGTAATGAAAGAAATAGTAGACGTGAAACCCAATCCATGTTGACGTGCGGAACGAGTTCACCACCTCAAATACGTAACAAACAAGTCAAATAAATGAAGAGTGATTTCCGTCCAAAAAGTCTTTAATTTTGAAAATGTGAGTAAGATTGAGGAAATAAACATGAAAGATTTGATAAAAGTGATATTGTTATATAATACGATTAAAAATTGTAAAGACATGTGATGTGATTCGATTCTTAGCTAGTTAACATAGACGAGTCATGTTTGTTGATAGGTCAAACATTAAACAATGTGCGAATTTTTTTATCTTAAATGAATCACCTAAAAACCAAATATCCTAGCAAATGCATATGAGATGCCAGTAAGGCAAAAAAAAATGCTAACAAGTTGAATTAATCAATGGTTTGGATAAAAAAATCGTTAAATAGATGCATTAGGAATTAAAAGATGTCAATTTTTCGTATAACCGGTCACCATAAGAGGCAAAATGCACGGGTTGATAACACATGTTCAAGCATGTAATTGTAATACGGGTAGGATTAGGTGACTAGAAACACATATTATTTCAATAATAATAAAATGTTTTTAGTATAATTATGATGTTGTGAAAATACTAATCTCGGTGAAACTTGAAAGTAATTAAAAGTCTCAGAAGCAAATCTGGTTAAATTTCAGCTAAGACAACTTGGGCATAATTACATTTTTTTTGGCATTCATGTCGGCTCTTGTTGGCTAAAAGCGTTGGTTTTTCACTTCTTTGGGACAATATTGTTGAAAAATGAACTATTTTAATCATGTCATTGCATCGTTTTTGCTATTTATTGAATTCATTAGATGACAAGGTGTATTTGATTGCCAACCGTTTGATAGTGAGTATGTGGTTAATTAAATATGATCATATCATACATTATTAAATATTAAGTTTAAAATTATTAAAGCATTTGTTGTGTCTCAGTTATCATTCAAGTATGTTAAAAACATTATATCCATGTAGCATACTAGAATAGTATAGTTAGTTAAGCCATATTAAAAAATGATGCCAGGATTGCCAGGAAACCAAACCAAAACTAAAATGTGATGGCTTGCTTCCTATAATCCTATCTCACGTTATTTGTCATTCTTTTATAATTTAATTGGAATTCAGGTTAACATTTGTGCCACCTAACGGTTACAATCTCTAGAGGTGCACAAACCACTTTTTTTTATACGGAGCCGGTTACAAATCGGTTCCAATATTGTCCAACAAAATCAAAAACCGGTTAAGTTATGTTTGTTTTTTTTTTAATTGTTTTTATCGTTATTTGACCAGTTACTTTTTGATTTCTATGAGAAACTGAAACCATATACACCCGTTAATTCGAGTAGGACCGATTCTGATTCCAGTTTAGAAGCCGATTTTTTTTTTTTGCCTCTCTCTAAGTGATACCACCTCTAGTCCTCAACCAAGTCACCAAGAAGGCAAGAATTACATCAAAGAGAGAAGGGAAAGCCTTTTTTAGCCCAAATTAAACAGCCCATTCCCTTTTGGTACCACCCAAGGCCCATTTCCTCCTTAATAAGTTAGTATTGTCTTGTAATTTTGGTTTGGGTTTTGGTGGAAGGATTTTCTATTCAATTTGCTTTGCTCATATTAGTTTATTCGTTTTCTCATTTAGTAAAATCATAAACTAACTAAAAATTTTATAATTACTATGTTTTTTCTAACAACAAACCTACACTGCTCATAAACTACATCATCTAAATTATTCTTTATCATATATAAAACCCATTTATACTATATTAAGACTTTGTTTTGTATCACTAGACATATACTTCATCTTTTTTCTATTACTAATTACTAATGTTTATCGGAAGATATAAAAATTAAACTATTGCCTTCTTCTATTGCTCCTTTCCTTCAGTTCTCTCAAGTTTAGCTCACCAAAGCAAGGGCTCTTTAGACCCACAAATTTTGAGACACCTAAAAAGAAGTAAGTTTTTGTATAGTAAAGTTTTTTAAAGTTTTGGTTAGCTTTCTTTCACACCCCCCCCCCCCCCCCCCCGGGGGCAATTTATGGCTTCCCTCGAGTTTAAAAAAAGGACGATAATTAAGTGTAAAAAATATAAATAAATAAAGCCTTAAAATGAGTTTATGTTTCTGGCCTCGAAACGAATGCTTGATTGTTATTATTTTTCTAAATGTTTTTCTTTTATTGCCAATGATAAATGTGTAGATTTATATATCATTTTTGTAAAAAACAACTGATGAACGTCACCATTAAGCATCCCTCACCGAATATATCATTTTTGTATGTACGTGCATTAGGTGCTTGTAGTTTTTCATATGATAAAAATACATCAATTGTTATATCATTCAAGGCTATTTTTTAGACTTATAAAAGCTGAAAATTTAGCCCTAAGTATTATGAACAATGGATTTCAATTCTAAGATCATGAGTTCAATTCGTGAAAGTAATCTTCACTATAAATGAGGAATACAGAGTAAGAATTAATGTGTAGATATTAGGCTCAAAATGATCCGACATCGCTTGAATTAACCTCACACATGTGACAGCCACAAGTAATGTTATACTATAGACGCATGGGCGTAGGTTAATAGGGGCCGGGGGGGGGGGGACCGCCCCCCCTATTTTTTCGCCCGTAGTGTAAATTTTTCGGCCAAAATGTTGTTTTTACTTAAAAATCGTGGTTTCGCCCCCTGGCTTTAAAAAATTAACATGTATTCTGGGTTTCGAAAATTTCCGCCCCCCTCTTACTTTGCCCAAGCTGCGCCACTGTATAGACGTGTTGTCATATATCAAGGACACACATATTATTAAATATGTATCAACTAGTCACTTGTATGTGACTAACATATATATATAGATGCACCAAAAACTCTAGAAAATGTATAGTTTGAGCCTTGAGGCATCATTCTAATGCATTTTGATGCACAATTGTAGCTTTATGCATGTGCTAGTCGACGTACTTTTGTAAAACTTCATTTGTTGCCTTGTGTTAATGAGCATAGACATTTTTTGATGACCCAACTGCATGTGTTTGACACCTTCAGCTACATTAATGAGTTATTATTAGTGCAATTTTTAATTGTAATAATACAAACACACACCCACAATTGTTTAAATATCGATATTTTGTAACATATATTATTGGCGCGCCTTTGTAATAATATGAACGCAAAATTTTATTTAACTAATAAACATTTTGTTGTATATATATAATACAAATTAACACTCAAGCCGCCTTGTTATATGTTAATATATGACATACTACCAACGAGGCAGTGCCTCAGCGGTACCCCGCGGTTCTTTCAAATGGGAGGTCTCGGGTTTGAAACCCTCCCGCAGCAAAAAAAAGGGGTCTGAGGAAGGTTAGGGGGTTTTCCAGTGGCTTTCCTCCTGGGATGGCTGTGATGACTAATGGGAGGTCCAGGTAAGTAGACATTGGTGACATGGCTTGGAAACAGAGGACTTACACGATTGAGACCTTCGCTATTATAAAAAAAATATACGAATACTAGCCAAGAACCCGTGTATTACACGGGTTGAATAATAATAAATATTTAATTATTATAAAATTAAATCTAGGATAAGATAAAATTGAATAACACTTATTGTTTATTAAATACTAGTCTATTACCCGTGTGAACACACGGATTAAATATAAAATATTAAACAATTAATAATAAAAATTTAAAAATAGTAATTGATGATATTTTTATATAAATGATTAAATTATGTATTAATAATTACTTTAGATGATAAAACAATAATCAAAATTTTTAATAACAATAGTAATATCTTTAACATTCTTGATTTGTGAAATATTTGAACTACCTAAAGTTAAAAATCTAATTAGTTAATTTTCTATCAAAAATTAATTATTTTAAAGTAAGATGAGAAGGTAATATTTTTGTATGGAATCAAGGACTTAGAATATTTGAAAAGCATCAGTCTTTATGATCTTACAAATATTAATAAAATTGGGTGTTTTATGATGTTTTTTCTCTTTAAATGAAGTTGATAATTAACTACGTTATTATGTTAGTTGTGACATCGAAAAAAAATTGTCAACTATAAACATTTTTAAGTGCTTGTACATAATGTTTTAATATTTTAAGCATGATGATTTAAACTTGATTTGTGAGATATTTAAACTGCCTAAAGTTAAAAATCTAATTAGTTAATTTTCTATCAAAAATTAATTATTTTAAAGTAAGATGAGAATGTAATATTTTTGTAATTATTAAAGTTAAAGAACATAATTTGAAATTACCTTACAAGACAAAAAAACTGTAACTTTTATCATCATTTACATATTTTTCTGCTTATATTTTATTTTTTTGAAATAATTTTTTTAAGAATTTTTTTTTTGTAAAACTATTATTTTGTAAAAATAACAAATTGAAATATTTCTTATTTTTTAAAAATTTGATATTTATGAAAAAATATATTTTATAAACTTTTTAAAATATATTTTATAATAAAATGATCCGATTTAAATATATAAAAACTATTTTTAAATTTGCAAAATAAAAATAATATCATTAGTTGTTGTTATTATTATTATTATTATTATTATTATAATTATTTAATAAGATAGAAAATATAATTTATTTAATAGGAAAGATAATATAGTGTATTTAATAAGAGATAATTAAATAAGTGCAAAAAAATTTGACAAGTGGCATTATGGCTTTAGAATGTGACAAGTGGCAAATAAACATTTTTGTTTATTAGAATAGATAGATTTAATTATATAATCTAATTACTAAAAATTAATATTATTTAGTAGAAGAGATAGATGAGAAAAATATTTTCAGATTTAATCAGGACACGTCACGTGTCTTCTAGAAATACTCTTTTATTAAAATAGGTAGAATTTTTGTAAAAAATATTGGCGTATAATTCACGTTTCGAGGCGCCATCAGTCATATCACAACCCGAGCCGGCGAGCTGGATCGACTTTCCCGTCGGGCGGAAGGTTCTTGGGGCGCGATATCGTTTGATAATCAATTGATCAGATTGTTTACATAGCACATGATGTATAAATGAGAAATGCTAACATGACAATGATATAGAATTACAAAGTTAAATTACATTGTTTCCTCATAATTTAACTAAGTAAATCTATTCAAAAGAATCAATGAGTTTCTATCTTGTAACTGTACAAGATTTACAAAAGATGATTCATTGTTTTGTCATTTCCAAAATATGCTCGACACAAAATGTAGCTAGGTCTTCTAAAAGTCCACTAGCTATGTTCTTGAATACTGGTAACTAAGCCTGTTCGTCACCTGAGAAAACATGCATTTAAACAAAGTCAACACTAGTTTGGTGAGTTCATAAATTTGATAATTGAAAACCTTGAATTGTTCACATACACAATCACAATATCATACATGTTACTTGTAAATTGTTTGATTCACCTGTTCACCCAATGGCCTTTCCATAGTTATATTTACAATTAGTATCTCATCCTATCAGTTATGCTTATATATAGTGCATATGTAGGGGAACAAGCCACAGCCACCATCCCACCACATAACTAATAGAATTCCACACCACTTACAATACAACTATAGAGATCCATTTTCATTTCACCTGTTCATCGCGTTTGATATTCATCTGTTGTATCATATGTAGAATAATATGTTGAGAGGGGTTTAGTTATCAAACTGAAGTATTGATACACCCTCAATGTATTAAGGAAGTCAGATTAATTTAAATCTGATCCTTGTTATTATTCTATTTCTTGTGGGGTTAACTGTTAATCACTTTTAAATATTAAGAGTGTTAGTTAACCAATTGATATTTGTTCTCAACTTGAAGTGCATAGAGCCTAAAAGGAATCCATTGCAATCCTCACGTAATCAGATTACAATGCATCCGATTTACCTCTACCACTTTGTGCTTCCATAGGCCTCATCGAAACTATTACTAGTAATATGACATGAGAGAAAATTAATTCCTCAGTCTACTAGTCAATAGAAATCGATGGATTAATTACAATTATAACTGCAGATTAATATCACCATGTGTCGCTTTCCAGACCCTGACTGTTCGTCGCCCTGTCACCGGTCATACGTTACCGGCCAATAATGAGTACGATCAACATACCAGCCCTACAAGCTGGAGGTTTGTCAAACCTATGGTACCACTATGCTATCGTCGGTTTAGTCACGTCAAACTAACTGGTCAGCGATTTGTGAAGGGACTTACAATGATCAAACTTGAATACATCGCACATGATTGAAATGATATAATACAATCAGTTCAATAGTAATCAATTGTATCATGTTCACCAAATGTTGTTTGTTCTCAATGTTGTGTGTTCTCGTTGTTGTTAACAAAGTTGAATAAGAACTTGTCTTATCATGCATTGTTATTTGTTGTGTGAATGATATTGTTATCATGACTATCATTCCTTGTTGTTCCATATAGTCACCCTGTTGTCACTAAGGTGGTGGATGATACTTGTTTCGTGTTATCTTGTAATACGCACCGAGTTGTAAGCTGAGTGTTATAAGAACTTGTCTTATTACACTTAGCTAACTCTGATGTTTGAATGGTATTATGAAGATATATTATCTTCATATCATTCATGTTTGTTGTTGTTGTTGTTGTCATGTTCACCTGTGATAATCTCAAAATATGTTCTTGTAAGAATAATTAAGCGTTATAAGATGAAATCTTATAACTATGTTATTCTATTGTGTTGATGATTTATGAAGTTATATTATCATATTCATCTTAGTTGTCCATGTCATATCATGATCAATGTTGTAAAAATCGGTCTAGGCGGCGCCTAGGCGCTAGGTGCCCACCTACTGTCTAATTTTTGGCCTAGGCGGTGCCTAGGCGTTAGGCGGTGCTAGGTGGCCTAGGCGGCTTGGTCAGATTTTTATATTTTTTTTCACTTTTTTTGACTTTTTTTGAATTTTTATGGTAAAAAGGGACCAATTTCATGATTATTTAGACATTTCTCAACCAAAAATCTTTAATATGTCTCTGAAACATCGAATCCAGGCAGTTAACATCGAAATTTATCTCTAAACTTTGAACTCAGTGTTTAAGTTTGCACTTTAAAGTACTTTTTTTAGTATATTTAAGTATATTTTTTAAAATTATTTAAGCATTATATTAAATTATTGATATTGATGTGTGTATATGATATATATTTGTAAAATTACATATAAAAATTCCAATCCGCCTAGCGCCGATTAATCCCTAGGCGGTACCTCGCCGCCCGACTAGCGCCTAGCGACTTCTACAACCATGATCATGATCATACAAACATGCATACAATGATAAACGATAATAAGTCAAGCAATATTATCTAAATCAAAGCATAAGCAATATGTTAAACTAAAACTTTTAAATAAATAAAAGATTTAGCATGTTTCTTAGCCCTGAGAGTTTAAAATCAGTTAAGATTAGAGAAGGGGCGTATGAACTCACCTTGCTGTTGATGTGGTTGACTTAGCCTAAACAAGAATGCATGCGCTAGTTGTTGTACTTGTTGTTTTCACGATCCTGTATTGATTTCACGTTGTATGTAACTTATAAGTATAAGTTGTAGTGATTTGTGTGTTTGTATAAGTTAGCCCTAAAGATTCGGCCCTGTATATTTGTTATGGGTTTTGAATACACTTAACCCAATTTGGTTAATGTTAGTACACTTTGTTATTGATTTCATGCTCAACTTGACTCAATGTCTTAATAGTAGAGGTTCTAATTGTAAAACTTAGATCTTTGATTAAAAGTTATGAACCTTAGCATATTGTAGTGTAGTTTTGTATCACCGTTGCCCCGGTGGTCTTGATCCTTTCAAAACCACTTGTCACCATAGTCAAAATGCCATGTTTTAGACTTTATTAAACTCAATACCCAAAACTTGTCACCTTTGTAGTAATGTATAGTTAGTATGTGATTTCATGCATATTATCACTTGATATAATAATTCATAAGTTGGTTACTTATTTCATGTTAAGTCGAATTATTAACTCGGGCCGAATATGTCAATGTGGGCCGAATCAGTGGCCATGGGCCGAATGTATGGGCCTAGTGAGTGTTGTTTGGGCCAAATGATTTAGTCCTGGGCTGACATAGTTGTGTGGGCCGAATCACTGGGCCAAAACAGCTCCTGGGTTTGCCGACTGGTTGGTCCTTGGGCCGGTTGGTGTGGGTCCCAGGTTCGCTGGCCATGGCGGGATCACACAGCCCCTCAAGTTCGGTCCATGGTAAGGTTCGGCAGCCACTGTCCAGCAACATGAGGGTTCGGCTAGGTGAGGGTTCGTGGTTAGGAGCTTCGGGCAGGGTTTAGGTTCGGTTAGATGGTTCGTGAGCACAAGGTTCGTTGATGATGTTGGCTCGTGGCTCCCTCATAGGTTCGGTTGGTAGAAAGGTTCGGCCAGAATAAAGGTTAGCATGGATGGGGAGGTTCGCCGCAGAAGGTTCGGTGTTGGTGATTCGTAGCAGGGGTTCGGTGATGGTAGCAGGCTCGCCCACCCTTAGCCCCTCTCAACCGAGGTTCGACTGGTCGCAGGTTTGGCCGTCCCAGCTTCCTCACGAACCAGCAACTGGTCATCATCTCCATCGAACCTTTGATGTTGCAGGGCTGTCCCCATGTGAATGTTGTACAATAATGAATTCCCGAGAGTGTAGGGTTCGCAGGGGTTGGGCTAGAACCGGCTAAAGTTGATGGAACAACTAAGGGTGTAGAAAACCCTAGTTTCCATGAATTTCATAGCTCATTACCTCGATTTCGAGTGGATAAATCCTCAGATCAGTTGTACTTCTGGGTTGGGCTAGAACCGGCTAAAGTTGATGGATCAACTAAGGGTGTAGAAAACCCTAGTTTTCATGACTTTCATAGCTCATTACCTCGATTTCGAGTGGATAAATCTTCAGATCAGTTGTACTTCTAGGTAGAGGATATCAAGAGCTTCGTTTAGGCTCCAAGAACACTTGATTTCATCCACGAACAAGCAAGATATGAAGGTTTGAAGGTGGGTTTTCTAGAGAGAGAGGAAAACGGGTTTGAGAGTTTAGAAAGAGAGGGAGATGGAATAAATGAGGAAAAAGCCATCATTTATGGTTTTTATACTCCGCACGTGTTCGGGTTTGTTTCGTTCGTTCGTTTCGCGTTTTCATTGCGTTTCCGGATTGTAACGCACGTATTTTACGTAATCAAATAAAAAGAATTTGTTTCTAAGTTTTTTTTTAAAAGGTTGTGATTCCTAATAAATGTTTTGGTTATTATTTTCATTATTTTTATTATCGTTCAAATCGTTTATCGGTTTCGTTTCGTCAAATCGCGTCACCTTCACGCGTATTCGTTCGAATCGTCACCCGAACGAACACAACGATGGTTTTGCTTTTTGACTTTTGTTTTCTAATTTCCAGTCATCATTTCAGAACTTTAAACTCATAGATATATTTGTGTGAATCGTCACCCACGCAAACACACTGTCAGTTCGTTATTCTGAAATAACACTGCAATTGTGTTTGAATTGTGTTTCCTCGCTGACGGACTCAACTAAACTTCCTGTTTTCACATTGTTTTCATAATGAATTATCGGCCATCTGATTCCTGTCATATATGGATATCAGATCGCAACCGACATGTTCTTGTTGTTTACTTGTACACTGTTGTTTCTCTTGCTTCGTTGTATTAACTGTAATTAGGTTTTCACCTAAATACATACAACTATTGTTTATCATGAGTTGTTATACTTACTGTATTTAAGTTTTCACATAAATACGTACAACTGTTTCTTGTATTCTGAGTTCTGTTATCACAAACACTGTTCATGCATTGTATTTACACACAGTAAATAGTTTTAGTACACATACCGTACGGACTTTCCGGACGATCAGGTACTGGATGTCACAAGTCACCTATGCAAAGGGGCGCATCGACCCTACAATTTTCTAGCTTGATGCATGTATCTTCATTATAGGGGTGTTCATCGGTGCGGTTAACGGTTTGTTTGGTTCTGTTTATTCGGTTTATTCGGTTTTCAAAAATTTTTCCTCCTAACCGTTAACCGAACCGAACCGAATTCGGGATATGGTTATCCGAACCGAATTCAATTTGGTTCGGTTTCGGTTATAACCGAACAAACCAAATTCAACCGAACAAACCGATTAAAAACCAAATAAACCGGTTAAAAACCGAATAAACTGAATAAACCGAATTCAACCTTATATTATTAATAAAAATAATAAATTTAATTATGAATTCGGTTTAATCGGTTAACCGAATAAACCGAAGAAACCGAATTCAAAAAATATCCAAAACCGTTAACCGAACCGAAAACCGAATTCGGAATTTGGATACGGTTAGGAACCGAACCGAAAACCGAATTCAGAATTCGGTTCGGGTTTTTTCGGTTACGAATACGGTTCGGTTATCGGTTTTAAACGGTTTTCGGTTTTTCTGAACACCCCTAATCTTCAATTGGGTTATTTATGAATTTATAATCAAGAGTGTAGCAGAACTCATTAAAAAGGTAGCACGACCGTATGAAATTGAAGATTATACTTTTTTTAAAATTAACTAAAGTCATAAAAAAAATAGCTTAGGACAACTGTACAATGGTGTTATCATTATCATTATACTCATTATATACCACTATTAACAAAGTTAATATAGAGTCTAAGTAGGATTAGATGTACATAGCCTTATATCTAATTTTTAGAAATAAAGAGAAGGTTTCTAATGAGACTCATGCTCATGATGCCTGATAAGAAAAACACCTATAACGACGACCTGTCGTCCCTATAAAGTCATCCCAATAGTCTAGGCGCTATAGCCAAGACAAATCCTCGCTATATTAGTCACCGTAATAATATACACATAACATAAACATAGACATACACACATACACCAATTCAAATCTTATCTTAGCTTAACTTACAAACTCAAACCAAGCTCAAAGCTTAATTTCAACTTGATATAGATCACATATACACATAACATAAACATAAACATACACATACAACATAAACAAAGACATACACATACAAGAATCACACAATAATACACATACGTATACTAATATACATACATATACACAAAACCTCTCAAAACAATGGAGATACACATGTTCATATACCAATACACATACAACATAAACAAACATACATATACAAGAATCACACAACAATACATATACATATACTAATATACATACATATACACAAATCATCACAAAATAATGAAGATACACAAGTGAATATACCAATACAAATACATATACGAATAATCTAGCACACATGGAGATACACACACAGAAAACTTCCAAAACATTAAAAAAATTAAAAATCGGAAAAAATAGACATATCTATGTACAAAATAAGGTGTAGGACAAGCAATATAACCTCAAATGGTGGCTAAAACCTCCAAATCTCCGGAATCAGCCGGTTGAGAGCAGTAGGAGGGCTGGCCGGTCTATTTACTGCAAATAAGGGGTTTCTGCATTTTTTTGGGTTATATCAACTATAGCAAAAGTCGTCTCTATAGCCGTGACAGAAAACGACACCGTTCATTTTTTGGTATAAATATTTGTCTCTTTTTTGGCTGAAAGCCTATTGCGATGAATTTTTCCGCTACAGAGTGAATTAAAATTATTTTTGATTTTCTTTAATAAAGCATCTGAATGAAAAAATAATAAAAATTGTAAAAATTAATTGATTTAGGCAGTTGCGATGATAAGTCGCCGCTATAGCGTTTTCAATAGGCGGCAAAATGTGGATCAAAGCCCGCCATTTCCAATTAACCCTATTGCGACGAGACGTCGTCGTTATAGCTGAAAAAAATTAAAAAAAATATGTATAGCCTATAGAGCCTATTTCTCGTCGCTGGTGGCTTTGTATGAACGACAGTGTGTCGTCCCTATAGGGGTAGTTGCACTAGATCCACTTTCTTGTCATGACTAACTGGTCAACCTAACGTTTTTAATGTTATTTCACAAAAATTAAGTAAAAGGACAATAAAATTAGTGTAACTTTACTATTGTCACTCGAGT
This sequence comes from Mikania micrantha, assembly GCA_009363875.1. NCBI lineage: Eukaryota > Viridiplantae > Streptophyta > Magnoliopsida > Asterales > Asteraceae > Mikania > Mikania micrantha. Next base: position 2,353,819 of record CM018688.1, on the reverse strand, counting down.
GTCGACACGTATGTGCATTATAGTAAGAGGATAAGGGTGTGTGTCACTTATTTATTGCCTAATTTATGTATTTCTTTTTTTTCTTCCATACGTATCTAATCTAAAATTGCAGTACGGTAGGCAAGTCAATGTTGGTAAGGAATCTTTAGTTAAGTATCCCCCATTTTCTCGCTCGAGTCGTAACTCTCTTGGCTCTCTTGATCGAATTGTGTTATCCACTCAACAACTACATTGTCACTTTGTGATTTTTCCCAACTCAAGGATAAGTCTGTGCGTGTATAGTGTGTGATAGAGAGAGATCCACTTAAAACAAGATTTTGCTTAAAAACAATTTAAAAAACACTTAACAACTCTAACAAACTCCAATTCAACTCATTCTGTATGCGTTGGATCGTCTCGTCAAAACTTTAACTCTAACCCTAAATCTTAAAGATGAACGATAAATACTTAAGCTAAACTTTAAAGCTAAAAAATAAAGTTAAACTCTAAGGCAAAACCTAAACCCTAAAACTAACCCAAACTCAAAAAAAGTAATACTAAACCCGAAAGCTAAACCCGAAAAGTTCAATCTAAACCTAAACTATAAGCTAAATTATAATAACTAATTTCTAAACCCTAAAATCTAATATCTTAGAGTTCGAAGAGAAGGTTGCTATGTATCCGGAAGTAGTTCAATTGGAGTTTGCTATGATTGTGAAATATCGTTATTATTGTTTTTAGGTAAAATTGTTCATACATACATATATATATGGAATACATAATTTGAAAACCACTTCTTAGTGTGAAAACCATGAAAACCATGTAAAAATCATGTAAAAAAACGCATTTTTTTGAAATTTTTTTTACAGGTTTGTAACACTATTGGGCACATTTTTATAAAAAAATCAAAAAAGCGCCGACCATATATTTTTAAAAAAAATATTTTATAAAACCATGTAAAACATACGTAACTCTTCATCAGATCTGACGAATTTTTTTACGTTTTGTTACGTATGTTTTACATGGTTTTATAAAATATTTTTTTAAAAATATATGGTCGGCGCTTTTTTGTGTGTTCAATAGTGTTACAAACCTATAAAAAAAATTTCAAAAAAAATACGTTTTTTTGCATGATTTTACATGGTTTTCACGGTTTTCGCACTAAGAAGTGGTTTTTCAAATTATCTATTCCCTATATATATATATATATATATATATATATATATATATAGGGGGAGGTTCCACAAAAAACCACTTATTTCAAGAAAACTTAAAAAACCCTTTTATAACCATTGATTTGTTTGATCAATGGTTCAAATTAATCAGTGGCATTTTAGTAAATATTAGAATTAAAAAACTAAAAATTAAGGATGAAAGGGTATAATTGGCATATAACAAAAATCTGTGTATAGAAAGTATTTTAAAATTTGTTTATTGTTCTCCGTTTCCCCTAATTTTTAGGAACAAAAGACGCTTATTGTTTCCGGGATTGAAATTAGCGAAGATTGTGTATGATCAACGTTAACAAAAGTCTGTCGATTTTAGTTAAAGTAGAGAAGGATTGCTCGACTCCGGTGAGTTATATTGGATTGTTTGGTTTTCGGCGGTGGGTAATCGTCATTAGGGTAAGGACGAACATTTGTTTGATTTTGGTTTTGTAGTATAAACCCTAATTTGACATGCATTTGGGTTTTTTTTATTCTTACATCAATTCAATTTTTCAATGTTGGTTTGATTATGCTTGTTCAGTGTAAATTTTTCTTCGATTACACATGTAATCATGTTTTCTGTTAACATTAATATTATGATTTGGTTTTGAAAGTTGCTTGTATTCTTAACTTACAGGTTGATTTACATTTCTCTATTGCATGTAGTTGGGTTTTCGAACATGGGTAATCGTCAATGAGAAAGCGACAAACATTGGTTTATTTTTATTTTGGGTAATATTGTAAAAAACGCTAAATTGATTAACATTTAGGGTTTTTCTTTTCTTATTGCAATTTAATGGTTCATTATTTGTTCTATTATGGTTGTTTACTGAAAAAAAAATTTCTGATTACACATATGTAATCATATTTTCTTTTTAATTCACTACTACTTTGAGTTTGTTTTAGAAATTGGATGTAATTTTAAGTAATACTATGAGTTGGGCATCTACATTGCACGTAACTCATTTTTTATTTGATTGATGGTGTAGTTTGTACTTCTATAAATACAATCTGTACATACTTAGATGTATCAAAATTGTTATGCAATTCATATTTATTCTACCCTGTGTAGTTGCTATATACATGTACGTGTTTGATTACAAATATTTGAATAGTTGATTACATATATGTAACACCTTAAATAACGTATGCAATGATGTAATCGGGTAAGTATTTGGAATTTGATATATGATCGTGTATTTGATATTTCGTATGATAACTTAAGGTAACATACGTTGAAATATAAATAAACTGTTGATTACTCATAAGTAACAAAGTGATTACATACATTTAACTATTAGATTACATGTTTTTGATTGTATTGTAATAGGTGTAGTTGTCAGAGTGTTTTTGATTGTATTGTAATCGGTTGATGGTGTATTTTGTACTTCTGTAAATACAATGTATACATTGTTAGTTGTATCAAAATTGTTAGCAATTCGTCATTATTCTAACCATTTCTTTATTTTACCATGTGTAGTTGATATATACATGCACGTGTTTGATTACAAATATTTGACATGTTGATTACATATATATAACACATTAAATAACATATTCAATGGTGTAATTGGGTAGTTTTTTGGAATGTGATATGTGGTTGTGTATTTCATATGTTGTATGATAACGTAAGGTAGCAGGTGATGAAATAAAAATAGGCAGTGGATTACACACAAGTAACAAATCGATTACATATATTTAACTATTAGATTACATGTATGTAATCATTTGATTACATGTATGTAATCATTTGATTACAAATATATTTTATGTTGTTAAATTATACGGTTTATCATTTTAGTTTTATATGTTATTCATTAGTTATGTTATAATAACAGTGACAAAGATTTAAAAGTAATGAAGAAAAGGATACAACTTACAAAGTGGTTAGTAATTCTGTAATTATTTATAATTATGAAATTGCAATTATTTTGTACTTGTTTTAAAAATTGATTACACATATGTAACCTTGATTACACAGATGTAATCTATAATTATGCTGAAAAATATAGTTATCGTTTTTATTTCTCGCAGAAGTACAAATTTATGCTTTATCTACGTTTGATGGATCATCCAAGGTGGAAAGAAGTCGAAGACTTGAAGCTGCTCCAATTGAAAAACTCAAAATTAGTTGGGCAACTACTATGAATTTTGTTGATTGTGGTGTTTTCATTATGTGTAATCATTATAGGACATAGGATTGCGGATTTCCCAAGGATAAACTTGCAAAGAAGGCCAAATGTAGTTTGTTAAGGAAAAAGTATGTATTTAAAATGTTGACATCAGATGTAAACATTCACAAAGACGGAGTCATCAAGGAGGCCAGATAATTATTCAATGAAAAATAAGTATTAGTTATTTTATGGTTATGATAGTATTGAAAAATGTTAAACAAACTTATTTGGACCGTTTTTATATTTATATGGTTATTGTAAGCAGATAAATAGTTATTTTATTATATTAACAAACATTAGTCTAGAATGTTGGTTTATGATACATAAAGATTACCCATATGTAATCAACATTGATTACGTATGTATAATCTTTATCACTATACAGTTACGTCTACGGAGTAATATTAAAATTGATTACATATGCAAAGTTGTGTTTGGTTATGTGTTTGCAACGTAATATGTGGTTGTGTATTTGATATTGGTTAAGATATCGTATGTAAACAAACATTGATGTATAAGTGAGCAATCGAGTACACCTTAGTAACAAGTTGGTTAAATATATTTTTGAAGTTGATTACATCTAATTAACAAGTTGATAACAATTATGTTGATCACATATATGAAATAAATCATTTATTACATATGCAGGTTACATTTGAATACATTTGTCTAATCAAACATAATGTAAATATATATAGATAAATCTCACACATGTTTTTAACATAAATGATTTCAACATATTTACACAATTTAATGGTTATTATATATATGTATTCAAGTTATTTTTAATTCTATTCACAAGTAATTACTCATAATTTGTGCTGCATTACCATAGTTATTTGATTACATATACGTAATCAGAGTGATTACGTATATCAAATCAACAGAGATTTCAGCTCATTAACGCGTGAAAATTGTTGGAAGTCGTTAATTTTAAGAATAAGTTTATTGGATTATGATTATACACATAATATATGTTGATTACATCTATGTCATAAATGTTGGATGTATCCTAAAAAACATAAGTTGTATCAAAATAATATGTGTAACTGTACCAAACATTATAACATATATCTTTAAACATAATAACGTGTAATAAAACAAATATGTTTGTAACAACCTTCGTAAAGTAAAAAAAATCAATAATACGCAATTCAATCAAACAAATACGAAACTAAAATTTAAAAAAATTGTTTATTTAATCAAATGATGTATCATGGTCGTTAACCATTCTTTACAATAACAACACTTTCTTTTCGATTTCTAGATCTTTTTAACTGCCTTCTCACCAGGACCAATTAAAGGTCGGCCTGCTGGTGCCACATCCTTTCTTCCTTATGCCTGTTGGTATGGTAAATTGCATCTTTTCTGGTTTAGACAGATTTGCCAGCTCTTGAATTACAATATTCTTGTTCCCATGTGATGGTTTGTTGGAGATTTCATTAAACAACTGGTCCTTAATATGCAGAATTTGCTGGTCCATCTGCTTTAGTCTTTTATTAAATAGTTGTACCTTCTTGATCAAAACCAGAAATATATATCAGGTTAGAAATTTGCTTCATGTGATTGAGTAGACTATCGTCTTCAACTCGTTGCACTATAACAATATCAAATGAATATTTGCGTGTTAATGCGTTTTACATTTTGTCAAAAAATTCTGGTTATTTTGTTTACATGTATGTAATCATGTACCTTATATGCTAAACATGCAACTTCATACATTTGTACTACAAACAAAAATTGATGTTTGTATCAATTTTGATTTTGATTTCGATTACATATACGTAATCAATTTACAAGTACCACAAAAAACAAAACCAAACTATGTAAATTGTAATACCTTCATGATGAACACCAGAAATGTCTATCATGTTAGAAAATTGCTTCTTTCGATTGAGTAAATTAAAATAATCTTGATAGTGGGTAGTATCATCTGTGATTATTGGATGGGTTCCGGATTGTGCATATATTAAAATCGATTCTTGATCTTGTATGATATCTGAATTCAAATCACAATTCTTGCAATCCATTTCCAACAAATTATGTGTTGAATCGAACCCAAATAACAGAACGATCTCTGTTATCTTCACTAATTCAAATCCTTTTATTATATAAACATAATCGCAAGTGGGTAATCGTCAATCTTGTGTGACAAACATGGCTTTTATTTTGATTTTGGGTATTATTGTGAATACAAACCCTAAAAGACAGACAATATGGGGGGTTCTTTTACAAAGATTCTATGGGTGAATAGTGATGGATGATGTTTTGGTTAAGCGTTTGAAGAAGGTGGAAGGTGTTTTGTTGACGATGAGGCATGTGGCACCGGTGACTGTTTTGGTTGTGTTGACGGTGACGACAATGGTAGCAGCAACCATTGCCAGAGGAGAAGAACAATGAACTATGAAAGAGAATATTAATTGAAAAAAATTAAGATTATTACCATAATTATTTGGATTTATAATTACCTTAATGCCCTTCTAAAAAAATAAAAAAAGAAAACTTGAAATTTTTTGATTGGTTGAGGAGGGTTTTCTTAGTTTTCTCCAAAAGAGGGAGTTTTCTTTTGAACCCTCCTCTATATATATATATATGAGACGTATCATTGGTCTATTGATTCATAATTCTGATCGAGTATTTGTTTCAAGATGACAAATACTTTTACATAATTGTCCATGATTTCTAAACCATGTTGTAAGGTATTTTACAATAAATCAAGAAAATCGTCAAATGTACTGTCGAGTCTTGACTCTTGACCCAGGTCAGTACTTAAGGTATGTGACCAGGTTCATGTTTAAGATAGAGGCCCAAAGTATTATGTACTTTTTTTTTGTGTTAATTACTAAGTTAATCTTTGTGTTTTGCTACTATTTCACTTTTGGTTCGTAAGTTTTATAAATTACTTATATATATGGTCCTAAACTTTAAACATTTGTAACACATATAGTTCTTATGTAAGGATAATTTGATCAGTATGTCAGGGTAATTTACTAATTTGGTGATCTAATGACTATATGTAGGGGTGAGCAAATGCGGTTACCCGGTAAGCATTATGTATACCCGGCCCGACCCGAAGACCGAAAATGGGTATTTTATAGGACCGACACCGTACCTGGTTTTCATTTTCGGGTTTCGGTTATTGGAGATGTCGGGTTCATCGGTCTCAGGAGGAAGCCCGAAACCGAAGTTCAATTGCATCATCTCCTACGATTTGAAGATCTGATCCATTATCCATGTAAGTTCCTCTGCTCACAATTTCCATTTTGACAAGACACTTCTTTGTTTAGGGTTTTTGTTTCTTGAGCTACTTTGTTACTCCGATTACTTCATTTCAGACCATCCGGTTCCGATGACTACATCTTCGGCTGAATTTCAATCAGTTCATTGTGCTGCGTCTACATCTCCGACGAAATTTGAGTCGAAGAAGACGCCTCAATCGGATATCCAGCGATCTTTACTTTCTTCCCGTCATCCTTCAATTTGTTGAATTTTACAGATTCGTTTTCTTTGAGAAGCACCTCTTTCCCCCTTGTTCACTTAAACCGGTTGTAAGAACATGCAGGAGGTGATTAGCCTGTTCTTGAATTACAGGTTGACCTGTAAAGAGATTCTTTCCATGGGAAAGAAGCACCCGCAGGTGTTGCAATACAATCATAAATCCAAGAAACAGAAGTTGGATTACTTAACCCAGGAGATGGGGTATGAAGTTCGAGAGATTCTGGCCTTCCCTGCTTTTCTTGGTTATGGATTCCATGGAAGGATCAAGCATAGGTTTGAAGCTGTTGGGAAAATTTTAGGTGAAGCTGATTCATGTTTTGTATTGTGATTATTTCGGTCCGGTCATCTTTAATCGGGTTTTTTCGGGTTTTGTTAAATACCCAGACCGAACCCGAAAATAGTCAAATTGCAAGACCGAAGACCTGTAGGTAACAATTTTCCGGTTTCGGTTATCGGGTTTTCTCGGTTCGGTTTTTCGGGTTTTGTCCGGTACCCAAATTTCTGCTCACCCCTAACTATATGTGTTACAAATATTTAATGTTTGGGACCATATGGGTAATTTATAAAATATAGGAACAAAAAATGAAATATTAGCAAACCATAATAACTATAGTAGTAATTTACTTTATTTTCTTGTTTGGATACCTAGGTCGATTAACATACATATAACAATATAAATCTATTAGTAATTATATAAACATATTTCAGAGTGGGTTTACTTAATAAAAAAATAACATAAAAGGTTACAAATATAAAAAAATTTTAAACGTTACAAATATAAACCACTGAATTATATGTAAAAGTGAGGCGGATAGACAAATGGGTAGATTGAAGAGAAGCTCTGTAAATAAAATAGAATTTAAAAAAGCAACAATCCTCTCTTGAGATGAAAGAGTACATATAGATCCTAGCACAGGCACTGATACCAGCAGCTAGTTGTAGAGCACCATTCTTCGGTGGGTAATTAAAGACTTTGAGAGCCAACGGTTTATTTTAACCATTTAAAATAGATGACTTTCTTACAATAATTTTGTTTGCTTTTGTTTATTATTCTCACAATTATCGTTGATAATTTTTTATAAATATACACATATGTCGTTACGTAAACCAATTTAAAACATATATAAAATTAACTATGAAAAATATATTACATCTAACCCGATTTGTTTCTAAATAAATCATGTGTCCTAACATAGACCAACTTAAATTTAAATCGACATGTACATGAGAATCAACTCGTAGCAATTTATTATTTTTATAAATTAAAAACGAAGATTATTGAGAAAAAATTCTAGTTATATAAATACTATAAAGTGTTAACTTAAAACTTTAGTAATACAAAGTGTTGTGACAATTATGAAAGCTAAGGGTGAGTTGTGTCAATATTAAATGTCAACAACACTTGTAATTCAGATATATTAAATGTCCAACCTGAGTATCAACCAATAAATCATAATATTTAGCGTACATGAATGTAAGATAAAATAAAATGAGTTATTAGGGTGAAAAGGAATTGAATACACTGTTACATAAAACATGAAATTTTCTTCTTTATAATGATTTTTATTATTTAGGTAAGTAATGTCCTTTTTTCTTTATCAAATGAAACTATTTTTTAGCTGAATCTTATTTTTTATGATATTTTTGACGTGACTCATGACTTGACTTGTGACCTAAATCATGACTTGAATAATTATTTGACCAATAACTCATCTCATGACAACCCATTAGTTGAATTATGACCCGGCTCATGACTTGAATCATGACTGACTCATAACTCGACCCATCATCCAACCCATGACTTGACCTATAACCCAACCCATAACTTGAACAATAGACTGAATTTCTTTCAAGTTAAAATAAACTGTAATGAAACAAAATGCAGTAATTATTCTTCTAAATCAACTTATTTAGATCAAAACTGTGAGATCTACGTGTTATTGACTTATGAGGGGGATCAAATGTGATGGGTCGGATAAAGCCATAAAGGTATATGACAACTCAACTGCATATTGTTACCACGTAAATTTCATGAACCCTTTGGTCATTTGCTACCGAATGACATCTACCACCTCTTCAAAAAATGTCTTCCACGCTCTATCTTTTTAATTTAAAAACGGTATAAAACAACCTAAGTATATTTATTTATAGATATACAAATTAATCAGTAAAAAAGTCACACTAATATATATAATCCAGTGTGAAAAACAAATCATGACATTTATTTTCTGCACATGAGGGGATTTCCCTTATTTTAACGTTCAAATTTGATTATTTTAACATATAAAAAATACAAAATTACGCCAATTTAATTATAAAAGTTTCAGTTAATTACACTTCATCATCATTAATTAAAACACATTGAATACTTAACGGATGCATCAAGTTACGTAACTATTTAGTTTAAGCTCGTAACGAAGCTTGTTTATAATACTTTAGTGACCAAAGGTTGTGTGAAGTTTTTTTAGCGGTCTTTTTACAGTGGTTAAAAGTTCATATTTTTAATAGAGAAATACATAAATTTAAAAGTAGGATATATAAAAGGTTGTCTAGAAAGACGTTGAAAAAATAGTTTAGAGGAAATGTCATTAGCTTGTTCCTATCGTAAAAACTTGAAAAATAAGATGTAGGTGATGGCTTTACCAATTTTAAATATATATCACAAGAACAAAAAACAAAATCTGATTTAAATGTAGCATGAAATGCACATGTAAATATATCATTAATTTACATTTATTTGCATTTAATATAATATATATTAATATGATTGTAGGTTGTTTTCATAAAAAAGTAACGGTTGAAAGCAAATGCTTAATTTCTATATTAGTAATACATTATTAAATTTGTTGGGAGAAAAAAAAAAGGGGGGGATTGAAAACTTTTTTTTTAACGGCTTGAGTGGCAATAGAGTGGGCAATGTCATTCTCATCGTAGCTAACCCAGCCACACCAGATAAGCGGGAACCAACACACTGCCGTAAACACTCTCCCTGCTCAGGTTCGAACCCCTGACCTCTATGAGGCGCAGCTTCTCCTCTTCATTGCATGTGATTGAAAATGTCACCCGAAGGATTCGAACTCAGGACCTCCACATTAGGAGACCTGAGCTCTTACCACCTGAGCTCCCCTTCATTGCATGTGATTGAAAACTATTAAGAGACAGATAGCAATATTTTGAAAACGTTTTCAAAGTTTTTTTAAAAAATAAATATTGGATAAAATGATGACTTATGTTGAAAATTAGTTTTTCGATTTTGTGGCAAATAATTATATTCCGGTAGTAAAAAAGAATAGCGACTTTTGTATCACTTCTCACATCTGATTAACATTAATAGTATATATTTAGTTACAATTGCCTACTTATGAAATAATGATTATGGAATTGATTAGACAAAATTTAGTCTTTATTAATCGATGTAACTAACCACCACTGAATTAGTTGCATTGCATACCAATTTCAATTTCATTCGGTTGGTGTGTTGTTATAGCATTCAATCTTCTCTAACTAATCGATTTATTAGTTTCACCATATTTTGGATCCTTTAGCGTTTATTTCTTTATGTGACCAAAAAAATAACTAACACATACATGCTTAAATACACACATGAGTTCCTATAAAAAAGTTCATTTTGTATAAGAATGTTAAAAATGATTTTTAAAAACTTGAAAACGATCCAAACAAACTTCGAACGAACTTATTTTCGTGTTATTGTAAACGGCTTATCAAATCCTAAACCCCGAACGTTCAACCCCAAACCATTAACCATAATAATAAGACCTAATTAAACTACAAAACCATAACCTAAAAGTTAAAAACCAAGTTCTAAAACTTAAACTTTACAGCTAAACATAAAAGCTAATATTGTAGAGTCCAATGGTTCCAGCATTATCAGAATAAGTTCAATCAAAGATTATTTGAGCCACTTTCAGGGGTATTATAAACACGTACTTTTCAGGATTCTCAGACAAAATACACTTTTTATTTAATTATACTCCTACATATATGAATTATTCTTAAAGTTATGTTTATTATAAACAATTTCTTATTTCAGTAGCATAATCACTAATTAAAAAAAATGATATCTTATTTTTCATAATTTTAAGGGTTGAAATGTTCGTGTTAGATTAGTTGTAATTGTCAATACTAGGAGGTAATATTATTTAATATTCAGTAACACCACCACAATTGTCATTCACTGATGTCGACGGAGCTTAGCTAATAAATTAACTAAAAACCGACTCTAAAATAAACACAAAGTAATAAATCTAGACTCTCTAAAACCTAAGCTACCGACAGGCAAGTGTACCTATCGTATGTAGCAGAGCAAAGCAAGTCCGGATATCGAACTCACAGACTTCTACAGAATGTACTAACTAGACTCTATTACTTATCTATACAAAATTTGCACTTAAATAAAATAATATTAAGGAAGGGGGTTTTCTAACAAAACTAAGTATAACTTAAATGAAGACTAAAGAGAAGACACCAAAATGAACGAAGATAGAAACGAAGATCAGAAGAAGACAAAACACTACCTAGGCATGAATCCTACACATACTCAACAAAGAATCTATCGGTAAATGGAATCTATGTGACGCCGGGATCTTAGAATATTAAACTCTAAGGAAACCTAGAGCACCCTCGACCCTTCTCAAGGATTGTCAACTAAGATTCCTAAAAGCCGTGAAACCACCGGTTGAATGGATTTCCCTCACAGGTCATCCAATTATACTCAAAATGTATCCACTAGACAATCTACCTCACGGCACGATAATCTCAAAACACCTAAGAATTAACTGTTGAACAATCTACCTCACAGCGCAAAAGTCACAGTTTACTTAAATGCTAAGGATAACTTGGGTTATCCTATTGGATTCGGTAAACACAGATATATGACGAACTAGAAAGATCTTCTCACAAAGTCTCTAAACTAGTCAATCTAACACCATAGACAAACCGACAATCTCTCACCTCACGGCTATCAAGATTGGTTGCACATCTAATATATTTATATCAAGATAATAACTCCTATGGTAAACTCGTACGCAGGTGTCACACCCCGACCCGCAGCGGAAGTCTTAGCAAAGTCTTGGTGTCAACAGTAAATAACATAAGCATAAGCTAAGCGAACGATTTAAATAAAACATGGATATTTATTTATAAAAGTCATCGATAAATTTATTTAAACATTGCAAGTTCAACATCCAGTTTATAAAACATCAGTTTTAACATCTCGATAACCGGTCCCAGATAAATATCCCAAGTACGCTCGCTTTCGAGAACCGGTTTTTCCTTTCCCCAAACAACAATGCTACTTACTTGAGAAACATACCAATTTAAAAACAAGTGTCAACCAAACAGGTTGGTGAGTTCACAGGTTTTATAATAAAACATTTCAACAGTTATCATGGAAAAGAAGGTAATATTTCAATGCTGTGCTAGTGAACATCTCGTAGACTAGCTAGGTCCTACGAACCGATAGACACCATGAGCTCATAATCAAACCAAAACCAAGGTGCGAACACCCCTCAACATATATTGCTCCCGTTACTCACGGACCATGACACCTGGTCGGGGAGTGGGTTGTCAAACCCGATAGATCTACCAATATATCCTGCGGTCTCTCCCCCGAGACTAATGATTACGACTGCGGGCACAAAACCATGCGCAAAAACACTCGGGAACAATCCACGAGAACCAGGCCCAACTGCACTTACTCAAGAGCTATCAACCATCACATACCACACAAGCATAAATATTACAAATATCCTTTTCCAAAACATAGGCAGTTTCTCCCCCGATTTTAAAATCAAAACAGTTTAAAAGTGGCCGTGAAACTCACCTTAATGCGTTCCTGCTAGCAACAGAGATTTCCAAATAACCAGATTGTTCTCACTAGTGCCCTAAAACCCAAGGGACACATTAACAATCTAAATAAAAGTCCATTATGTAAGTTGTTCACCCAACCTAACTAGACTTAAACGCATTCCACTATGGAACCAGATTTCGCACAAACGACCCGTTGGTGACTCGAATTTAGTTATTATAAATCATAAATATCCAAATAATTAAGTCATCTTTGTTAAAATCTATTTTAACTCCAAACTTGATTATTTATAATAACTTGTCAAAAATGACAATTTTATCGTATTTTACCGATAAAACCAACAACGCAACATACAAGCACATCAACATGCACTATGACCTAAGTGACTTCTAATACTTAAAAATAAGTATTTATACTTATTTTTACTCAAAATTTTCTGTTTAAAATCAGTCACAAATTTGTGTCGAAATTTTGCGTTAAAACGACGTTTTTACACCATTTTTAGACATAGTTTTCAAGTATTTTATTTTATACTTTTCTTACAAAACTTATACATTAAAATTTACATATTTTTATCATAAAAACTTGTAAATTTTCTGATCAAAATCAGATTCACAAAATGATTGTTTTTATATGTTAAAAATAGCCAAAAACGTGTATTTTCGGTCCTCCATAACCGTTATGTCGTTACAATTCTAAAACCACTTGATTTTATACTTTAAATATGTTAAAAAATTTATTTTTATAGTTACATAACCTGTTTCAAATTATTTTTATAGAAAACTCTATTTTTATAGTTTTTATCTTATCAAAACATCCATTTTAAAGTAATAAAAATTATATCCAAGTTACATAACCATTCTTTATTCATTTACCACAAAAATATTTATATTTTTAAGTATATTATAACTTTTAGATCAGATATAATATATTTCATAAAATAGCAATTATTATTATTATTTTTCACAAACAATAATTATATAAAAAGTTACATACATACCCATGCATGCATGCATACATATACAACCATCATGCATGTCATGTTTTCTACCATATATATACTTATGTATATATACATTATCCTCATGCACATGTATACTTGAAATAATCATACATACATACACACATACACATACATTCGTATGTATACATACACATGTATGCATGTACAATCAAATCATGTATACTTCCATCCATGTATGTAAAATCATTATTCTTTCATATGCATACATATATACACACATGATCACATACATATATATATATATATATATACATGCATGTCAACAAAACCCACTTATACATACATATGAGTTCATGCATGTAACCATCTCATCCATACATACATATGTATATATATACAAACACATACATATACATATATGTTCATGCATGTATATGTACATGCATGTGATTAAAATCATCATCCAAGCAACTCATTCATGTATGCATGTATGTATATTTTGAAACAAACATATACACACATATTTACATACATTACGGCACACACACATACATATATTTACACACACTCACGACACACACATACACACACATTGCCAAAAACCCATTTGATCTAGACTCAATGTTTGGGTGAACAACTAGAATAAAAACCCACTTAATAATGAAGAGATTTTTACCTTTAAAATGGCTTCAATGGTTGGTTTATTTGATCAAAACTTCTATAAAGCTTCAAGAACATCAAAAACTTTAAAATATGATGGAGATGAGGCTTGAATGTATCAAAAATGGAGGAGTATAGAGAGAGAGAGGGTGGATACGTTGAGAGAGAGGTGAAAGAGAGAAAGAGATGGCTTGGGAGGTTGTACAAAATATTGTAGGTGATATGGGGGATTTTAAAAGTCCAAGACTAGATACTCTTTTGACATGTGGATTACACTTGTCCTCACAAGAATTTTCCATAGTACAAAATAGGTAAAAACAGGTATAATCTGAGTCCTACGGTGTATAAATCTTTTACCGGTAATTTAATAAAAATTCGATTTTTATACTAAAATTAATAGAATATTTAATCGTACTAAAACGATCACTTTCTAGTCAAAAATAACATCCTTAATTATTATTTGAATAATTAATTCCATTTTGCACGGCTAAAACGCAGATAAAGTCGGTTTTCAGTAAAATCAACAGTTAACACCAAAATTCACGGTTTTCATCGTTAACTTTATTTATACATTTAAGATTTATCATTTTATGCTTAACCAAGCATATCTACTAATTCGTTAATCGAGTCGTCACCAACGCTCGTTAAAACACCACTGAACGGTACAGAAAACTCAAAAATTCACCAAATGCAAATCCATGCATTTAAACATCACTCTGTGCTAGACTTTTTAATCAACATTAATTTAATAATAAATATTAAATTATTAACGCATTAAATAAATCAAGTTTAGTACACTAACCATTATAGATTATCGTTCGTAAAAATACCGGATGTCACAGCAGGAAACCATCCAATAATAAAAAACACACAGTAATTTATCTAGCATGCCCCTATTACATGAAAGACATTCACCAAGGCACACAAGGAGTAAATCATCAATCCATAAACAATCATAGACACACATAAACATCCAATAATCCAATCCAAGTTTGTTACATCATGAGTTCATCACATAAACATAATCCAAAACCAATAAAAACCAATGTTAAACATGTGCAATCATCAAAACCTAGGTAGTTCTAAAAGATTAGCCAAGAAACATCATACGAATATAATCCATAATCTGCTTAAAGTGAATGAGAAACATAGAAATCAAAGAAAACAAAGAAACAAAGAAAACCGAATGAAGAACACCCGAATTCCTTGATCCTAGGCCTTCAATCTTCAATCCAATGCTTTCCCAACCTTTGAATCACCTTATAATAGCTTTTCTTCATCCTCCTTGTCGCCTCCAGCCGTTCAAAAACGTATATCCCCCTAGGGTTTTCGACTTTTTTGCTTAAAATTGATTTTCTGCGATTTTAAGTCTGTGGCGTAGCGCGACAGATACCTCTAAATCTGCCGCGTAGCGCGAGAGATTTAAGAGGGTATTTTGGTCTTTTCCACCTCTAGCGTAGCGCGACAGGGTTTGCTGTGGTTGTCGCGTAGCACGAGAGAATCCAGAATCCAGTTTTCTTCTTTTCTTGTTTCCGGGTCCGTCCTTACCCAACCGTGAGCTTGTTTCTTTGTACTTTATCACCGAATATACGTGTTTATTACCTGCAAGCATCAAATTACAGAAATGTGAAGCACCAGCTTAAATCGGCTCTAAAACTGAATAAAACGATACTGAAACTTAACAAAAACAAATGGAAAAATAGATGTGTTTTACTCACGTATCAGACACCTTAAGTAGCATTAAAATGAGATACTTCAACGAGTGGTCTTTTGAGAGTCAACTAGACTCTCAGATGAGCAACTCGCAAACTTTATCCGTTCAAGATAACCCTCTATTCTTAAATTATCAACATCTTGTTTGTGTCATTCAGTATGTTACTCTTGCTAGACTGGCCGGATGTTACATTTACTATCAACAAAGTGTGTCAATAATCAATATATTCATGTTTCGACATATAATGACTAGTTAGCAACACAGGCTGCTCAACGCCTTGACTTTTAGCTTTGTCTTTTGTGAAGTGATTTAGTTATAGAGATGGTGGTGTGGTGGTGGTGGTGGGTGGGGTGGGGGTTCCACGTATCTACATAAAACACCTAAATTAACAAAAATAAATGCTACTTTGATTTGTTTGGGTATTTCATAGGCAAAATGATCTAAAACAAGTAGGTTGTGTGGAAGAGAAAGATGGTAAAAAGTAAGAAAGAATAAGGAAGGAGAAAAATAGTTGGTAAGAAAAAAAATGATATTATAAGCATGTAGGAAATAAGATGCTTACGGTTAGAGATTGATACATGCCATGTTATAACTAAAGTTGTTACAAATTGATATATGTTTTGTTATAATTGAATTTGTTACTAGATGATTTTTGCCATTGCAAATCAAAACTGAAATGTTAAAATTAAAATTAAAATCAAAGCATTACTAACGGGTTGCCTTTGTTATTAAAATTAAAGAAATTAAAGCATTACTAACGCCTAACGGGTTTTGTCTGGTTTTATGTTTCTATCTATTGGACAATTAAATTAAAACATAAAATATGAGCGAAATACAGAAGTAAAATGGTCCAACTGGTTACATATCCCAAAATCCTAAATTAAACAATAACAAATTATGCATAGTTGGAATTAAATTGCAACATTAACGGTGGACCAATAGTCGCAGTAAAAGAACTTTTAAATAATCAAGGTTAAAAGCACGATTTTGACACTCAAACGTAGGTTATAAGCATGTAGACAAGGGCGTTCAAAATATCCGAAACTCGAAAAAATTCGAAATCCGAATCGTATTCGAAACCCGTAAAAACCTCATCCGAAATCTATTTCGGGTTATTCGAGTTATTCGGGTCGGATAATATGATTTTCGATTCGGGTCGGGTTTCGTATATGCAAAAACTAGTTTTTTTCAGGTCGGATATCCGAATAACTTGCTTAAAACCGGTTTATTCGGGTTGTTGGGGTTAGTCGGATGTAAGAATTCGGTTTTTCGGGTCGGATAATATATTTTGAGATTCAGATCGGGTTTCAGATAGACCAAAATCTCTTTCAAATCCGAAAAACCCGATTCGAAAAACCTGAATAACTTGTTATCCGACCTGATGAACACACCTACGTGTAGAAAGTAAGGTGTTTACAGTTTGAATCTGATATATATTACGACGTCATAAGTCAAATTGTTATTAGTAGATTTTGGTTATTGTAAATCAATACTAAACTATTATAATTAAAATTAGATAAAATCAAGCAATTACTAAAGGTTTGCCTTTGTTTAGTTTCATGTTTGTATGTAATTGACGATTAAAATTAATTAAATTAGATTTTAATAATTCAAAGTTTTAGGAGTTGGTCCTGCCGGTCTGTGTGACACCCCGTAATTTCCAGGTCAGCTTTATGTTTATTTAAATGTTTATTTAAATACTTTATGTACACATGGTACTAGAATTAGATTAATTTAGTGTGACACGTGGCACGACAGTACAAACACTGTCACACAACAGGATAATTCGTAGAATTATCGGCAAACAGCACACACGTGTCAAAACACACGAACGTTGGTGAACGTCAAGCACATTGTGTAGCACAACACTCGAGACTTCACGAAACACTCACACATTGAACTAGGAAGTTCAAACAAGGCCAAACGATAGTCCGTAAGCGTGAAAGCGGCGACGAACGGATCGAACCAATGAAAATGGGCCTATTGGGCTCTTCAGTGGATATGTCGCGCTACGCGAAGGCCCACAAGGAACCTGTCGCGATACGCGACAGGTGGGCGGGGGAAATTCAAACCCCGAAATCCCTCGCGCTACGCGAGACCCACCTTGCACCGTGTCGCGCTACGCGACAATGCCCAGTTCGCAGAAAATCTTTATAAACCCAAGAAAATCATATCCTACTCTATTTCCATCATTTTCTTCGGCCTCCCACGCCACCCCTCGACCAAATCCTCTACAAATCACTCTAAAACCCCCATTGGCAGCCATTGGAAGCCATTGTTGAAGAGGTTGAAGCTCAAGAACCTTGAAGCAAGCCTTCTAGATCACCACCTCTCATCACCACCTTCTTGTTCTTGACCCAAGACCACGAATCAGAGTTCCAGGAGCATCTTGAAGCCTTCCAACTCGATTCCTTCATCCCTTTGGTGTTCAAGGAGCCTTAGAGGTAATCTATACATCCCTTGTAGCTAAAATCACCATTACACACACATGCATGTGTTAAATCACACATGCAAACACCATGGACACACATGCACGAGTTTAACTTCTGGGTTTGTTGGATTCAATGTGATTTATGATGATCTAGAGTGATTTAGTAGCATATTATGATGATCCAAGATATTGAGTATGAGTCTTTTTGCTTGAAATGATGATTTATGGCATTATGAGTACATGCATGTATGATCCATGATGATAGGAATAATCTTGAGCATGTTGATATACTTATTGATGATAGTAGAAGGATTACTCATGGTGGGATTTGGTTAAAATGGTTAAAAGGTTGATTTTTAGTAATCTTTCTATTAATGGAAACTTTATATTTGCAAAATGGTGAATGTGAATGATATTTGGTGTCATGCATGTTCATGGATGGTTGTTTAGATGTTATTAGGATGATGATAAGTTTAGAATGTGATTTTGATAATGTTTAATGGTCATATTTAGCGATATTACAATATATAGTAACTTTTGTGAATAAAATGTTTTTAAATGATGATTTGAGTTAAAATGGCATGATTAAATGGTGTTAAGTGGTTTATTATGATGATTGGTGACATAAAAATGGGATAGAAGTGGTTAGATTGTTCATTTGGGTGAAATAGCCAAAGTTACTAATTTTAGTAACTTTATTTTTACAAAAACGAATCTATGAATATGTTGTATGATTTAAACATGTTAGAAGACTTATTATGTTATAATATTATGATTAGATGCTAAGCTAGATGGTTTCCGATGTCAAGTATGCTAAAAATGGAAACTTTCAATTTTAGGAAACTTTTATGTGCTAACATGCTATAAACGACTTACGTGAAACCGTATGATGACGTTGCTATGTGTTAACATGATCACGTAGGACTAATGAGCATGCTAGAACTCTAAAACTGATATGCTTTGTGAACTTTTCATAAATGGAAACTTACTATAAATAGTAAGTTGTCCATAGACGCGACTTACGCGTTTTGCACACGACGAGCACTTACACGATTGCTACACGATTCACAACCGTCACACGGATCACCAACGGGTCGTTGACTTGACACGGTCAAACTTGGTCAACTCCGGTCAAACACGGTCAAACATGGTCAAACACGGTCATTGTGGACCAACACAGTCAAACACGGTCAATGTGGACCAACACGAGCAAACACGGTCATTGTGGACCGACACGGACAGACATGAACAACCAAGGGTTGTTGGACACGAACACGAGCACTAACACAAACACTAGCACGGTCACTTACGCAAACTCACGTACAATATACGATATAGGTTGCCGGTGACCGACACGTGCTACTACATCAGGAGCTTACGCTTATTTGCTACTCTTATCACTAAGGTGAGTTTACGGCCCCTCTTTACTCTTTTTCAAACGCTTTCAAATAGGGGGAGAATACTAGTTGCATCGAGTCAAACATCTATTACTGTACAAACACTATGTGTATGCTGGTTTATTGGACAAACATTAAGTGTTGAACTCGTAACAAGCCCTCACAAAGTCTTACCGTTAATGTACGAACAACGTGGTAGATTTGGATGGATCCATTAGGGAATGACTAACCCCACGGGGCACTATGTTGACTGGATGTCATAACCCGTGCAAACTCTGACATAACTTGCTATGCATACAAGGCATAGCGGAGGCAAGGACAAACAAGTCTAGTTCGGTAGTGACGCACTGACACTTTAGGCCTAGGGCTCGGTACTAACATTTGTTAAACAGCATGACACACTTTCATTACTATATGTATATCAAAACCTGTGAACTCACCAACCATTGTGTTGACACTTTTTCAAACTTGTATTCTCAGGTAACTAGCAAGCTACGGATAACATGAATGCGCACTCTAAGGGACGAGCAACTAGGGTCCTCATGCATTCTGTTGTATTATTTTGAAAACAATATTATTTCTGTTGTGTACTTTCAAACATCGTTGTGTCTGACATATTCCGCTGCAATTATTACATATATGTATTTCTGCTGCATTACTTATTCGATTCCGCTGCAAACTATTTTGTTATGTGTATGTGTCAAACATGGGATTTGTAAACGCATATAGAGGTGTTCTATATGACCTTGAGCTGTGATTCTGGACACGTCACGCCCACGTGGACTGACACCACGAGTGAGAATTTGGGGGTGTGACAGTCTGAGCTTTAAAAATCTTCAATAACAGTCTATACTTTCGACATCTTTACCTCTTGTAGATCTCAGTTAAAGAAACTAACACCATTAACTTTCTTTCGAATTTTAAACGAGTTGAATGATGTATAATTAACTCGAATTGCTCCAAATTTCCCGATTGATGATTTCCTTGATCGATTGAAAATTTAAACATCCGATTGAAGAACTGTTTCATCATTTGGAGCAACGTTTCGAGGTAAGTTGTTCATCATTTGACTCGTATTCTCATTCTGATCAAAAGCCTTAAAATATCCTTTTGAAATTTAAAAAAAGTTAACGACGTTAATTTTTTTTATGGAGGTCCACCAGAGGTAAATAGGTCGAAAGTAGGGATCGCTATTAAAGATTTTCAAAGTTAAAACCAACAGAGCCCAACTGCTAAAACTTTGGATTAATAAAATTCAATTTGCCTTGAAATTAAAAACATAAAATATTAGCCAAATAAAGAAGTAATAATGTTCCTCCGGTTACATAGCCCAAAATCCTAAATTAAACAATAACAAATTATCTATAGTAGGAATCAAATTGCTACACTAACGGTGGACCTGGAGTTACAGAAAAAGAACTTTAAATAATTAAGGCTAAAAGCATGATTTTGACATTGGAATTAATTTCTAGACGATGGCTCTTTTCTATAAAGAATAAACTACAAATTATGAAATTTATCTTTTACAAATTATAGAATGAGCATTTAGAAAAAGCAATTTTACTTTTTTTTTTGAATGACGGTTGATGCAACGGTCTAACCGTTGTCTCATAGTGCAATGACTGAGTATCGAAATCTCAACCTTACATTCATGATACAATTACAACGGTGTATTTTTCAGTGGCATTAGAAAGGCTCCCCATGCTGCGATTGCAACGGAGACTCCACCCAACCCTCCTGACGGGCCAAGTTGGTTGGAGTCGAAAACTCGCCAACGAACCGTTCCAGGGAAAATCCGGGCAGAAAGCTTTAACTTTGCCGCGTAAAACCATTTTTGGTTCGGACACAAAGCCGGATGATAGCCATAGTCGTGCGTCATTGCCATTTCTTACAAAATTTTGACAATAATAAGAATTGAATCGATGACTTTCAATAGAAAGTGTGGGATAATATTCATTTATTTGAAACGTTAATTAACTCTATATGCGTTGCATATAATAGACAAAAATATTTTTTTAACTAAACTGTACATAAATACAATCAATTTGTACATTTTTTTTGGGGAAAATTTTAAAGAAACATAACCAAATTTTGATTTTGTTCCAATTAAATTACTGGACTTTGTTTCGTTTCAATTAGGTAACTTAAGTTTGATTTAGGTTCTAATACTAGATAAAAAAACTGAATAACAGGTAATATTGATTCGTTTAGGCTTTATAAGTGCATTTTTAGATGATTTCATGACCAGTTTGAAAGTTTTAAACGTATTTTAGACTCATTTGTGCATTTTGTGTTTTTTTTTTTCAAAATGTTATAGAAACGGGTCATAAAATCATCAAACGGGTCATAAAATATCTAAAAATGCATTTATAAAGCCTAAACGAATCAAGATTAGCTGTTATTCAGGTTTTTTATCTAGTATTAGAACATAAATCAAACTTAAGTTACCTAATTGAAATAAAACAAAGTTCCAGTGATTTAATTGGAACAAAATCAAAACTTGGTTATGTTTATACAAAATTACCCCTTTTTTCGTCGATATATTGTTAGGCTAGATTCTAATAAATATACCGTTATGGTACACAAAAATACAAACACCTTTTTTATTGAGTAAAATGAAGTAAAATTCCAAGTAATAATTAGTTTCTACAAAACTGTTCGGTTTATCTTGGCATGATGGATCTATTCTTATGCTAGAAGAAGCACTTGGAACCATATGCTCTCGTGTTGCCCGATTCATGACAAATTTGTGAGCATAAGAAATGTCTTGTTAACGTGTAAAAATGACACATGTCATTCTACTATTTATTTGCATTAAATTTTCTTAAAAATTCACGAGCTATTTAGTTTTTTAGGCAAGTTTGGTAATTTATTTTCTCCTTGTTTGTCACTCATGTTGATGTTACTCGACCGACTTGACATATGCAACCGATATTAGAAAGTGAACCCATTTCACCCATTACCCAAACATTATTTGTCCTTATAACCTCCATATATGCTATACTGATAACACCAAATCGACAGTGAAATGCCAACTTGTTGACGATTTGTGAGCGACATTTGTGACAAAAAGTCGTAAAGTTATGTCATGATTTGCCGTCGTTCACATTGTTGTTACCGAAATGATGAAAGTGATCAGTTTCTTCAAACCTTCATCATCATTTTCACCTTCAAAGTAATCATATCTCAACTTTTTAACGTTAATTAATTACCGTCTCGATCGGTTGTTTGAGCTATGGTTTTCTAAAAGATTTTGAGGTCGAAAGTCGTTATCAAGATGGAAGCAAATTTCCTGCTCATATTCCCACATGCCCCACTTTAGTAAGATGAAGAACACCCCCCCCCCCCCCCCCCACACACACACTTATTATATACATGTGTGTGTTGCTGTTGTGATTAGGTGATATGTCGTTTTCGAAGTAGAGATATATAAACTCGTGTCTTTACAACCATGTTTACGCACATTTAATCGATCGATCGGTTAATTACATAATTTGATTATATATCAATTAAGCAATTATATAGATGTCACAAGAAGGAATTAATCTGTCTATGAACGTTAATGGTCAGTCCAAAGTGCCTCCCGGGTTCCGGTTCCACCCGACAGAAGAAGAGCTTCTTCAGTACTACTTGAGGAAAAAAGTTGCCTATGAAAAGATTGATCTTGATGTTATTCGTGAGGTTGATCTTAATAAGCTTGAACCCTGGGACATTCAAGGTGTGTTATTTCTTCATTCATGGTTATTCATTCAATCATCAAAAGTTTAATAAAAAAAGAAAAATAACACATTGATTGAGGCACGTTTTCATTTGTGTTGTAGATATATGCAACATAGGATCCACCCCACAAAATGATTGGTATTTTTTTAGTCACAAAGACAAGAAGTATCCGACTGGGACCCGCACGAATCGGGCCACTACCGAGGGTTTCTGGAAGGCCACCGGGCGGGATAAGATCATACATAGCAGCCTACAAAGAATCGGTATGAGAAAGACCCTGGTGTTTTACAAAGGTAGAGCACCTCATGGCCAGAAATCAGAGTGGATTATGCATGAATATAGGCTTGATGATAACATCATTCCCATCCAAGATTCAACTGTAAGTTTCTCAAAATACATTTTACTATAATCACAACCGTATTATGTACTAAATCTCACTCGTATCAAAACTATTGGTGGTATTTAGACGAACCTTACTTGCATCTATCTTTAATAAAAGACAAAAATGTTTTTTTTTTTAATTATGATATGTTTATGGTCAAGAAACACTAATTTGTGGTTGAACATATGGTTATGATTCAGGCTTCTAGCGATTATGCACATGAAGAAGGGTGGGTGGTGTGTCGTGTTTTCAAGAAGAAAAACTTCCAAAAATCCTTGGAGATTGAGAGATCATTATCTGGCTCAATGGACACACGATCACAATTGCAATCGTTGCACAAGGATGGTATTATGGAACAACTACTCATGTACATGGATAGTAAGTCTTGCAAGCAAGAAATCGAGAATTTTAGCACCACACGCGATGATCTGCAACAGTTTATGAACCCCATCAACGACGTCCTCGGTAACCTGCCTGGGCTTAACAGCCCTCCTGTGAGCTCAACCACTTTTGATCAAGGCCCGAGTCGCGTGAACTGTAATTCCATGTGTGATGATTATGATCAGTGTAGTAGTTGGGCTGATGTAGACAAGTTTGTGGCTTCCCAGCTCGATGGCCAAATGGAAGAAGCGAAACACTTGTATGAACAATCCAGTGAGAACTTGTGTTCCTCCATTGAGCATAATGGGCTAGATCTTTCCGAGGTAGATATGTGGAGCTTGGCTAGATCATCGGTTGATCCACTGTATCACTTGTCGGTATGATGTTTGTGTGTTTTAAGGATACCATATACGATGTAAGATATACTTGAATAAAAAAAAAACATAATTATATTCTTAGTTAGAGCAGTTTTAGTTAGTTACATAGTTGGTTGATGTGTTACAAAAGAGTCTATAACCTCTGCTTCACACAGAGGCATTCCATTTTTAGGATGTATGTATGTATGTATGTATGTATGTATGTATGTATGTATGTATAGAAGCACGTAATACAATATCATCTTCTTTCTTTTTTCTTGTGTAATTTCCTACGATTATTTTACTCTATTATATTGCATTGTATTGTATCTTTTTCATGGTATCAAAGTTTCAAATAAAATTTACATCATGTTGAAACGTGTACGTTATTTTAGATATTATGTTTTAAAAGTTATAAGATAAAAACAATAAATGTTGAAACATGGTCGTCTCAACCGATTATAAGCCCCAAGCAATAAGGCCAATGAATCACAAAAAAATATAATTCGAAATTTTCAAATTTTAATCCAAGTTTTGAAGTGTTGGAGTTTTATTGTCTTAGTATGATGACTAATAAGTGATGGCTTTTGCTTTGTAGTTAATTATCAGACTAAGGGGTGTTTGTTTAGGATTGAATACATCTGAATGAGTCTGAATCTGAATGGTTCAGTTTCAGACCGACAGACCGTTTGCAGTAGTCATGCGCCAAAAGATGCGTCAATCAATCATCTTCCCATTGAGCATCGATTAGCCATTGTTGTAGTCTAGAGTGTTGTTTAATCAACTCATGGAGCATCACGTATTCATAGCTTCTATGATTCCATCTAATTGAAAACTGTGTTAGTTCTTTGTATGTGAAAGTCAAAAAGGTTTCTACTACCATAAAGCTGTATTATATTAGATATGAATGACATATACATTACGAATGTAACAAACATTAGAAATATAAAATTATATATTTATATAGTATCATTAAATTTTCAAACGGTCTAATAGTGACTATTAGAACAATTTTTTTTAGAGCTTACCGTTTAAAGTCTAAAAATACCTTCTAGAAGCAAAAGTTACAACAACTTTCACTTTTTTCTCCTAAAAAGTGCGGTTAATGGTTATCATGTTTTAGTGAACATAACTCCCCACCAACACTTTATTCGTTGTTTTTTTGGGAGGTTTCTCACAGTTCCACTCCCTCTCTCTTTGTCTTTGGAGTTAACAACGGTTACCACATAATCCAAAAGATTGCCATCGGCATGCAATCCTTGAGTTGCTTGTAGCAAATCATCATCGATCGTGTATTCACATTTGTGAGTCTTAAAAATCAAATGATCCCCCTCAAGGTATGCAATCCATATTCAAATCTCCATCATCCACACCTTTTTTTTATTAACTAATCATCACCATTTTGTTTATGTGTTGCGGTATAAGCTTTTGCCTCAATTGCCTTATATGTTTTATGGAAGGATTTGATCTTCAAGATCGCTCGACATCTGGGCATCTTCATCATTCATCCTTTAGTAGCCAATATTGTAATTCCTGACTCTTAGTTTTAAACTATGAAAAAACCCACCCCGGCGCCTGATGTGGTGTGGATCGTGATTGAAGCCAGTGGATCAATGAATAGTATGCCTGGCAAAATGAGCGGGTTGGGTCGGGTTGGGCGTAACGGGTCAGAAACATTCAATATTATAACGTTGCCCATTTTAACCCATCATACTACAATTGTTTACCCAAACCAACCCATTTCCTTTAACATGGGTAAAAATTGTCACCTCTAATATTGAATAGTAATAAGTCCATAACTCCATTGAAATCTAATTTGAAAATATTAACTCTCGTAAGTTTTTTTGCTCCTAATTTTGATCTCTACTATAAATGCACGGCAAGAGTTAACGGGAATGTATTGTTTCTTGTAGATATTGTTCCACAAACAGGTTAGCCTGCACAAAGTCACAGAATTACGGGTATATCCTTTTCTACTTTTATGTCCTGATTGCTTTTACGGGTATATCCTTTTCTACTTTTATGTCATGATTGCTTTTACGGGATATCCTTTATGAGGCACACCAAACTTTCTAACAAAAGCGCCAAACACTTCTACGTCACCAAAGGGCTTCTAGCCTAGCGGTATTGCAATAAAGGGCAGAAGCTGCACCTCATTGAGGTCAGCGGTTCAAACCTGAGCAGGGAAAATGGTTTATGGATTTATCCGGTTTCCGCTTATCTGGTGGGTGAAGGGGTGATGAATGGGCCTGCCGTTGGATGTGTGCCCGTTTGGGCTTAAATCAGTCGTTTAGCCTGAAGCCGTTAAAAAAAGTACCAAAGGGGTTTTGTTCTAGTGGTACCCCTTAGCTTTTTAAATGGAAGGTCATGGGTTCAAATTCTCTCCCAAGATGAAATAGGGGTCCTTGAGAGGTAAAGAGGTTTTCCGGTACGGTTTCCTCCCGTCGTGGTGGTGGGGTGTCAACGGAGGTCATGGTGACGCGGCCTGAAAATAAGTGGTTCACACGTTGAGATCAAATGCCGTTCAATATATATATATATATATAATATATATATATAGAGGATGGTTCCATTGTTAACCCTCTCTTATATCGTTAACCCGTGTTAACCCGGCATTTTTTTCCCGAATCTTTGTTTTTTTTCATGGTTTTTGTTATACATAAATAGGGGGTTTTCTTTTTTGTGTTTTTGCTAATTCATCACCGTTTAGAAATTATTTACAAGTGTAAGTAAATGTAAGTTACTTACACTACACTTAATGTAAGTAACTTACACTTACTTACACTTGTAAATAATTTCTAAACGGTGATGAATTAGCAAAAACACAAAAAAGAAACCCCCTATTTATGTATAACAAAAACCATGAAAAAAAACAAAGATTCGGGCAAAAAATGTCGGGTTAACACGGGTTAACGATATAAGAGAGGGTTAACATTTGAACCTCTCTCTCTCTCTCTCTATATATATATATATATATATATATATATATATATATATATATAGGGGAGGGTTCAAAAGAAAACTCATTACTTTGGAGAACACTAAGATAACTCGTACTAAACAATCAATTTTTAAAAAAAAAATTCATGATTTTTTATATTTAGCTTAAATTTTAAAAAAATTCATGATTTTTTATATTTAGCTTAGAAATGATATAAACAATTTTTTTTTTTTGATAAAAATATGTACATTACAAAGTTACGTATATGTAACCAATAAAGTTACGTATATGTACCTCATATATGTAGTTTACAAGTTATATATATGTAATCAATTAGTTTTTTAAGTTTTCTCCAAAATAGAGGTTTTCTATAGAACCCTCCCCTACACACACACACACACATATATATATATATATATATTACTGTAAGTTAATAGAAAAATGTTCAAATAAGAACTATTGCAACTTGAGAATTAAAAGAATCATTTATAGCCACAACTTTAAATGGTAAAAAAGCAACTTTCCTACTTTAAAGAAAAATTTCTTTTATACCATTTAAATCATGTGGATATAAACATTGTTCATTTAGTTCTTTACAACATTTTGGTTTTTAATAGAATGAATCTCTATATTCTTAATAAGTACATCACGCTCATGTTTTAGAGGGTAAAGAGCTACGTCTTTGCAATATTACGAGGTTTTAGTGTAGTTGGTCGTTTTATACTCACAAGTTGGTTGGTTTCAATATCAGGTTAACTGATGTATATTTTTATCTTGAAAAAGTTATCGTGTTCTTTTAAATTAAAAGAAAATGGTGATGATACTTGGCCACCGAACCGATATAAAACTAGTACATTGATAGTTGCTGCATGACACTAGATAGGAAAGGTATGTTAAAAACTGGGGTGTGCTTACTTTGGTGCTCGTGGGGATAGTCATCCATTTTGAATTTTTTTAGTGGTTTATATATATATATGTTAAAATCTTCTAACTTCAAGAAATTGAAACCAATCGTTCCAAAGGTTATAAACTTTTCAGAAAATCTTTTTTGCCAGGTATGATTGTATGAAGTATGAATCATTCCGGATAGGAACGATTGTGGGAAAATTTTAAGAACTGAAACTAAATTAAACAACGAAACGGGTTAACTTCAACACAGATAATTGTTTGGCTCATATAACACATGAGACCGTAAGAAGTTGGCTACTTTTGTATGGGCCAGAGAGATATATGTTGTTTTGAGATGTTGATTCCTCATCCTTAATATCTAAATTTATTATAGAGTTCAACCAATGAATTCAGAACAGATTTAGAACAAACATCATAATGTTTACTAGTATACCGATCCAATTATATTTAAGAATTAGATAACATTTTAAATTTAATAAAAAATTAAACTATATGCACACATAATGTAAAACCTAGCATGAAAGTTGTTTCTCAAGGCTATGAAAAGCACATAGGAAATGAGCATTTTGATTTGAGTTGTTAACCAACCCATGGCTTAGATTTGGAGGGACCAAGAAAATAATATATATGATGAATGTCGTCAACAGTGACGTACCCACATATAGTCTAACAGAAGCAGCCGCTCACCTTGAAATTTTGTTTTACTAGTGTATATATTTTAAAATTTTGATCGCCCCAAGTAAAATTTTGCAATCGTCTCCATTAAACTTTTGATTTCCAAGTGTTACTTAATAAACTAAGTTGAAAAATGTCCAACTAATAATTTAAACCCGATGTAAAATCAAGTTTAGTATTATATATAATAAGTCAAACCACCACTAAACCAGTTAAAAACCGAATTCAATTGAATATACCAATTAAAAACGAATAAATCAACCAAATTCAACCTTATATATTATAAAGAAAACAAATTTAAATATGAATTCACTTTAATCGGTTAACCAAACAAACTGAATTAAAAAAAAATTGGAACCGATAACCATACCGAAACCGAAATTCGGATACAGCTAGGAACCGACTTCGGAATTCGAATACAATTATGAACCAAACCGAAAACCGAAATCAGAATTCGGTTCGTTTTTTCGGTTACGAGTCAAATACAGTTCAGTTTGATTGTCGTTTTTTAACATGACATGATCCGATCCACCCCAACCCAACTTGAACATCAACGAACCTAAAAACATTCTACCCCCAATGAAAAAAATTTATGTGTCCGTCACTGGGCGTCAAACCAAATAAATTTAGCATTTGACCAGGTCAACCTCCCATAAGCGGGAACCTTTTGAGTAAGATTCGCTGAGAGAGAGACCCAGACGGCCAGACCCACATAGCCATTGGGTATCGACTGTCGATGGTAAGGGTTGTACATAACCACGTGAAATCAGTCAGGTTTAAGCTTATGTTCTCATATTAGATTGTTATTAAATTATGGTGTGCCACATGCTTTTGTCATTTTTTTCCACCATCATGTGTGATAAACGGGGTTTATATTTTATTTATTTATTTATTTTTATTTCTATTATAATAATTCTAGGTTACAGACTTAGACTATATTATGGTATGCCACATGGCTTTTGTCTTTTTTTCCACAATAATGTATGACAAACGAGGTATATATGTGTTTTTTCTTCTATAATTCTCGGTTAGAGTATATATAATAGATTTTTTTTATTATTATATATGCGGTTTATTTAGATTTAATAGCTAAATAATACTTTTTATAAATATTAATATATTCGTTTTACTATTTCTTCTAAACATAAAATATAAGGCTTTTGAGATGAGAAATTGGAATATTATAATAATATTCTCAAAAAGTTTACTATTTCTTCCAAACCCAAAGCACCGCACCGTTGGTAGGCGGTGGAGCCATCTGGCCAAATATTCCCTCTAGCAACCAAAATACCATGGCCTTACCTCCGTGGCAAAATGCATACGGCAACCAGATGTTCACACACCACCTTGGTTCTAATCCATTGCTCACCCAACCAGGAAATGGTAACCCAATGGCAAGCCAATACTTCAACCCCACGCCTCCTGATGTCCTTTAACCACATACCAAATAGCCAGCCCTTTGTTATTCCTACTTATAATACCGAGCCTTTCGTGCAAAACCTTAGTCTGGAAAACATCCCCCATAACTCAGAAACAGTCGATGAGTTGTCTTGGCCATATGTCCCCACTACCCACACAAAATTCTCACAACGGATAGCAAACTTTCCGTTTCCTGCTAAAACCAAGATGCCAGCCAACGTAAAGACATACGACGGCCTTGGTGATCCTGATGATCACCTGGAACTGTTTACATGAGCAGCAATGGTAGAGTGATGGAGCTTGCCATTACGGTGTCACATGTTTGCTCAAACACTTGTCGGGCCAGCAAGGCTTTGGTTCAATAGCTTACCAAACGGAAGTATTGATACTTTCGAAGACCTTAGCGGAAAATTTTTAGCTAACTTCATGCAACAAAAAATGTATACTAGAGATCCGGTAGAGCTCCACAACATCAAACAGAAAGACGATGAAGACCTATGTGCCTTCATGGAAAGGTACAAAACGGAAAGTTTAAGTATAGGCGGAGCAACGGAGCAGATGCGTGTTTCTGGTTACATCCATGGAGTCCGGCCAAGACAACTAATCGAAGACCTTAACAGGAAAATACCAAAAACAATGGAGGAGGTGATGGAGAACAGAAGCGTTTGTCAGAGGCAAAGAAGCAGCGCAAGCCTTGGACGCTGGAAAAAGACCAAAAAGCCAGCCCTGGAAAAGATCCACACCGCAGTTGAATCAGCTGCTCGATGGTTCGACGACCACTAGTTCAGATGCTCGATGGTTCGACGGCCAATGGTTCAGATGCTCGATGGCTCGATGGTTCGATGCACCACCCGCTCGATGGTTCGCACCACAGGTTACCAACCGATAGAGAGTTCACACCACAGGTTACCGATGCTTGATTGTTCGCACCACAGGTTCACACCATGGTGACGAGGGTGGCGATGGAGGCGACCAACTGGGGCGAAGGGTTCGACTGGAGCCTCCATCGGGTCAGGGCTGGGGGTGGCAAGGGTTTTAAACAATTTTTTTCATATATTTTATTTTAATTTAGACGTGCGACCGATTAGAATTAAGTTGGTCTAAGCAACTATGCTCGTCTTCATCCATAAGTGACTGAAACTGCTTGTTAATACGAAATCAAAGAGCCCAATTAGCTACCAACATAATGTAAAAAAATTAACAAACTATACAACATGAATAAATTTAAATTTAAATTAATGCGGGCACTGAGATCTTACGATACATCAACAAACACATTTGCTAAATTGACCTCTTCGGTCGATGTCCACCTTCTAGTTGTAGGATCCATGATAGTTGATGTTCTTCCTTATTTGTTCTTTCCATGTCCTCTTATTAATGTCGGTTGTGTTTCCTCAATAGACTTTGACATTTGTTGTGTTTCTAGAATAAAATCAGGCTCATAGTAGGTTAGGGAAGTAATTGGTGCTAGTTGTGATGGTGGTCAAGACAAGTGAAAAACTTTTGGATCAAAATGCAGTTGAAAGCATTTGGGTCCATATACGGTTGAGCCATGATTGGTTTGTGAAAGCATTGGACCCTTGTTGAGCGTAAAAAACCCAATTGTGAGGGTTGTTAGGATCTCCTAGATTCATTAAGGTTTTTTGTAGATAGAAAGAGTGATTCTTGTCATATAGCACTTAAATTATTACAATACCAAAGATTTCATCTTTGTGTTATATATTCAGTCTTAGGGGGCCGTTTAGTAACGTCTGAAACATTAAGTGTTGAATGGTTAAGTGAGCATGAACCATTAAGTGCTGAATCGGTTAAGACTGTTTGGTTTCATGTTTGGATGAAAATAAAAAATACCCCACATTTGAGCCCTAATCGAACCACCACCACCGTTTGCAGCCGCCCTCTGTCGAATCCCTTCTCCACCATCACCGATTGAACCACCTAATCGAACCACCACCACCGATCGGAGTTGTCAACCTTCGGTCTACTTCGTAGACTTTGGTCGGTCGTCGAATCCCGTCGTTGACTTTTGAACACTAAAACTGTCGTCGATGTTCGAACCCTAAAACAGTCATCGATGTTCGGGATGGTGGCGACAGGCGCATTGGCTGACAGGAGGCGATCGGGACGGTGGTGACGGGAGGCAATTGGGATGATGGCGACAACTGCTCCAATCGAGATGGTTCTTACGGATTCGGTAGAAAAAAAGAAGGTAGTGTGAATTCTCCATTCAGACTTGTGAAATCTGAATGCTTGGTTAGACCTCCATTCAGACATTTGGTTCGATTCAGATGTGTTTTTTTCACGAAACAAATGTCTTGAATCTAAAACATTCAGATTTTGACTCATTCAGACACAAGCTAACTAACATTAAATAAAAAATTAAATAAAATAATAATAATAATTGTAATTGTAATGTGAGTATTGTGGTCTTTGGATTCTTGTATATGCATCCATCAATGCCTATGGCCGGAGTGTGTACCTGATGCAAACCTCATTGGAGTATTGGACAATTAAACCTGGCCTCCATCATATCCCTTTCATCTTAAATAAACATACATACATATACATACATACATACCTGCATCCATCTCCTAGCTATCACTATATATAGTTATATACATACCACCATCCTCAATATATATTCTATTTCTCTATCATCTACAACCAATTATTAATTTAATTAATGGGAAAAAAATCAAGTGGTTCATGGTTCACAGCATTCAAGAGAGCCTTCACTCCTCACAAATCTACCAAATTATCACAAAATGAAGATCATATTGATCACAAGATATTGTTGCACAAGCCAAGATGGCTGTTTGGAAAATCATCATCAACAAGAACTCATAATGTACTAAAACTTCAACAACAAACACATGAACTGAAACCCATTACATCAACTTGTAATGATACTCCTGATCAGCCTGTTAACCTGGCTGCAGCCACAACCGCCCATGCAGCAGCCAAGATTAATCGGCTTCGCGGTTCTGTCAAGCACCACTTTGCTGCTATTCTCATCCAGACATCTTTTCGTGGCTACCTGGTAATTTCTTGGCTGCTCTGTGTATTATATTGGTTGATCACCTTGAAGTTTTTTAATTTTTTTAACACCAAAACTTAAACAATCAACCATTCACAGTAAAATCATTCTATTCCTCTTATTAGTAGGGTCTGAGGGTGATTTGAAAACAAAATAGAGAACTTTACCTTACATATATAGATTGTATTATGTAAAAACTCGATTTTAAGGAGGAAACTCTTATAACCTATATGTGTCTTTCATTTAAAATCTTAAAACTAAACATGTGTTTCATATTAAAATTGATTTGTTTATTCAAATATTATTTTTTATTCAACTTTAATATGAAACACATATTTATTTTCAAGATTTAAAATAGAGGACCCAAATACAATTTAAGGATCTCCTCTTTAAAATCGTGTTTTTACATGATTCAATCACTATATTTATATATTCAGACGCACATGCCAAAGATTTTCTAAACTTAGATTTTCTAAAATAAAATCTATCATTCTTTACCCTAGATGTTCTCTTGTACTAGTTTATGTAATTTGTAGGTACTTGCTTTCTTTTTTCTTTTTCTTATTATTATTATTTTTTTGATTAAGGTTGATGCATATACACCTGAGTTTACACTTTCGTGTTTCATTTGCTTTATCCAATGTTTTCATTTAATGTTTTCACAACGCTGGTGTGACCAGTGGATGTAACTTTTGTGTATTTATGATGCCATTCGAGTATGATAAGATGTTCACTTTTAATTAATGTGCCCGGGTTCTTAAAAATATACATCTTGTAAATACAGAACCTTAATCTACGAGCACTTAATTGCTAACTAACTAGCTAGGAACTTATGTTTATTTTAGATTTAAAACATAAATAGTATATACACAATTAACAATGAAATCATTTTATAGATGATAAGAGTTTTCTTGGATGGGTTGTTAGCAGTGGCGGACCTAGAATTCTTTTTAATGGGGGTCGGAACTTTATTGGGTCTACTGCATGTCATTAAATATTTCATTTTTTTTGGACCGGTTAGAATTGGGTCGGGTTAGGTTATCAAAAAGAATAAAAAAAACTAAAGTAAATCAAAAAGCATTAGAGTTGTTGTTCCTATTTATGTCAAAAATTCGATCTTTTTAAGTCACGGATAATGCATACTGGGTTATTTGAGTATTAATTTTATTAATTTTGCTTTTCAAATGGTTTAAAATTGGGTTTCATCAGTGTCATCAAAATTTCAAGGGGTTCGGTGTCAAAATTTTTTGGGGGTCAGTTAAGATCAGATAGTATATATAACACTTTAAAATATAAATTCATGAAGGTCAGTCGACCCCCATAAAATAGGCTAGGTCCGCCCCTGGTTGTTAAGAGGGTTTATGATGCAGGAACTCACGTGACATTGCACAAGTAATCATAAAGGAAAGATTCCATTTTGAAACGATAAACAAACAATACTATTGCAGATAATACTGTTCATATCAGTAATATCAAAATTAACATGGAATTTAAGCCATGTTGCAGCCATGTGATCTATGCATGACAACAAAAGAAACGTACGTACTTCATGTGTTAATATATTTTAATTTTCGTTACGTGATATGATGACACTAACATTTGGATGGTAGCTAATGGAATGATGTTTGTTGTAAGACATGTCTTATATGATTATTAACCCCCTCTTTGATGTTATCTTCTGTGTTCATAGTTATCTAACTGTTTAAACAAGTCACGTGACACTCAAATTTGTAATGTTGTGAATGTGGTTTTCATGATTGCAGGCAAGAAGAGCAAGAAGAGCATTGAAGGGGATAGTGATGCTGCAAGCAGTGATTCGCGGGCAAAATGTACGAAAGCAAGCGGTCATCACTTTAAGATGTATGCAAGCACTTCTTCGGGTACAATCTCAGGTGCATGATCAACGATACAAGCTCTCAAATGATGAAAGTAGAAAGTCAATGATGTCTGAAAACGATTCTTTCTGGGAGTCAAAATACCTTCAAGACATTAAACGGAGGAAGTCTATGGTACTTGTAAGTTCAATAGCTGATCATCCGAATTTTTTGTTAGAACAGGTGGGTTTTTGGATGTTAAAGGATTTTTTTTTAATTCTTAAGTTTATAAGTAAGTTGCAATGACAGGGAGCAACTTTCACTTATTATGTACCAAAGTCGCTAGAGGGATGATCGACTTTGGTGTAAGAATGGTGTAAGTCACTGACCCTCTTGGGACTTTGGTACTGAAGAAGTGAAAGTTTTTGACCCCCCTTGTGACTTTGGTACGGAAAAAGTGAAAGTCGCCTCCTATTGCTACTTACCTAAAAACACCAAGAATGAAAAAACCACCTGAAGACGTGATATGTGATCACTCTTTTGACTTTACATATAATACAATGAGAAATCAACATTTAAATAAATATGTACACCCAAACGTACAAAATGGGTCTGGAAATATTTAATAAATGTGTTCTTATGGGCAAGCAGAAAAGACAAAAAAGGAATGATAAAAACAGTTAATGGTGAGCCCAAGAGAAGGGAATTACCCTCATGATCCTTACAAACAGATATGAGAGACCCACTATGATATATATATATATAGGGACAGAGGAAAGAGGCATGGCTCTCAGTCCCGAACGAAACCACTACACACACAAAAAAAATACCTTGAATCATCCTCCCTAATCAGAGAAAGTACATTGACATTGCTGAGCTTGACAAGGGATGATAGCATAGAGATCTGTTAATCGGAAGATAGAGAGGGTCCTAGAAAGGTTAAGAGTTCTCCGATTCGCTAGCCTCTCAAATCCCATTTTTTCATCGGGGTGAATTCTAAGTTCCTTATTCCGGTTGTAAAACGGAAGAAGAGGGAGAGAGGGGCACAGCCCCACCAGCAGCCCACGTTTCCGACCCGAAAGGAATTGCAAATGAAAGAAGAATCCGTGTGCACTATCCATGGAGTGGAGTGATTCCCTTCCCTGTAGATACGAGAGATGGACATGGAAGGAAGTAAGAAAGTTTTGAAAGATCTGATCATATAAGGG
The DNA here is from genome assembly GCA_009363875.1 of Mikania micrantha. Taxonomy (NCBI): domain Eukaryota; kingdom Viridiplantae; phylum Streptophyta; class Magnoliopsida; order Asterales; family Asteraceae; genus Mikania; species Mikania micrantha. The sequence goes on along the minus strand of CM018688.1, from coordinate 2,317,125 downwards.
ACTGCACCTCCACAGATGCTATCAAAAATGATTTTTTTTCACTGATCTGGATTGTTCCGATTAATACATCTTCACCACCTAAAACATTTAACATCCAAAAATCCACCTATTCCAACAAAAAATCTGTGATCATCCCACATCAATGATAGATATATACAAGTTTGAATACAATTTAAAACTATGGTTTAAAGTAGAAACTAATCTTTGTTTGTTTGTGTGTTTAACCTTATATTACAGACAAGAGATGAAAGGTGTATTGCAGATGATTGGAGTGACAGACCACATAATCTTGAGGAGCTTGATGCCATGTTGGAGAACCGAAAGGTATTCATTATCTTCAATGTCAAGTTCTAATCGTTAGACTTGTGTTACATTAAACTAATCAAAACCCACATTAAGTTACAGATATATAACAGAAACCTGTCTAATATGGATGACAAAGAGCTGGAAGAAACTGCCAGTTGGTTAGATCAACGGATAAGAGCAAAGCAATGGGAAAGCCGGAGAACCAGCAGAGTTTCCTTTGAGAAAAGGGATTCTATAAAACCCATTGAAATTGATACTTCAACACAAAGTTCCCATTCATGCTGTGGCGTTTACAATCAGCCATTTGAAGCTTCACATTACATACCCAACTCACCAAGACGAAGGTCGAGCTACAGTCCTTCAATTGGTCAACAACCCATCACACCATCTCCGGTTAAGACAATGAAAATTCAGATAAGATCAGCAAGCCCAAGGTGTTTGAAAGAGGAAAGAAGCTACTTGAAGGCAAACATACAAAGCCTACGGTTAACCCCACATGCCATGGGGTCCATGTGTCGTTACAGCACTTGTGCAAATGACATGACTATACCCAACTACATGGTTGCAACCGAGTCAGCTAAGGCAAAAATACGGTCACTAAGCACACCTAGATATAGACCCTCAACACCTGAAAGGGAAGGAGTTGGGTCTGTCAAGAAAAGGCTCGCCTTTCCGGTCTTGGATCCATGTGACAATGGGTGTGATAATTACAATGTGCAGTATTGCAACTATGGTCATACCCTTAGGAGCCCAAGCTTCAAGAGTGTTCAAGTAGGTGAAGGTCATGTTGGTATGGGACAACAATGGTATAATGAAGACAGCACCACTGGCGGTGAATTCTCACCATGTTCCACTACTGATTTAAGAAGTTGGTTGAGGTGAGTTAACCCAATCGCCATCAGAATAACATAATTGTCACATCTAGTTTAGTTCTTGAGTAATTAGAAGCAGCAATTCATATATCAAGTATTAAATGTATTATGTTCATTGCATCCAACAACTATTACTTGCTGACCAATATAATTAATGGAACATGGAGTCAAACTAATAATGCTGGATTATCAAGCTAAAAATATCAAAATCACAGTAGAATTATCTTCAGTTAACAATGGCAAACAATTTGTCAAGTAAAATGAAATCTAATTGAACTAGAAAACACAATCTAATAGTCTGAATCAAATTGTTGAGGTTCAGACTTCAGGTTCACCTAATGAAGCTAAACTCTTGGCCATGGTTTCCATCATGATTCAAAGAGGTGCTTGTAGTCGTACTACTGCTATGCCCATGAGTGGATGGCACATTCAGAGGCCCTTTCACGGTACTAGCCATCCCTAGGCCCAATGCTTCACCCAATGGCCCACCAGGTGGTGAACCCATCCAAGAACCCTGGTTCAACCACTGGCTATGTGATTTCAAAGCATCTCCACCTCCAATTTCAAAACTATGATCATCACCATCCATCCCACCGCTACATTGCATTGACAAAGTAAGCGAGCAATTGTCTACACCTCCGGTTTTCGACCAAGCATCAATGAAATGCTGTCTTCTAGCACCTGCAGAATCTAACTGAAGATTACAGTAGTTGACATGATTATTTTCTTCCAAATTTTGTGGAAAAATGTGGGTCCTTTTTGATCCGACTCTAGGTGAATGTGAACTCATTGATTGCTGAAATTGTTGGTTGGATGGAGACACAGGGTTAGTTCCAGTACTCTTCATAAACCATTCAGTGCACCTTCATCCATAACACGCACAAACATCAAGATCATAAACATTAAACAATAAACACCCACCAGCTGGCTACCACATTAAATTACACATTAAAAAAAATATTGAATATACCTGGGATGTTGATATGAAGAACCAGGAGTAACATTGAGGCCACTAGTGGTAATATTAGTGTTGTGAGATTGCATTTCCACAGGCTTTCTTGAACGAGGTCTGTTCTTGTGGGCATGGCGCTCACAGTACTTCTGGTCAGGTGCCACATCTCTGGAACACCTCCATTTCTTACCATCAGTTCTCCTGCACCGCCATGGCTCTGGATCCGACCCGCTTGAGAACCTCAAATCCATGACCCCCTCTAAAAAAACAAACAAACAAACGTGTAAAACCCTCTTCTGCAATACACAAGTCAGCCAAAAAAAAAAAGGATTTTTGTTAAATCCAAAGTCAAAGTCATAAGCTTTCTTGAAGAATGTTGCAAATAAACAACTAGTTTGATGACAGAAGGAATATTAATAATAATATTTATAATAATTATAAAGAACAGAAAGTAGTACTGTTGGATTGAGTGGATAAAGTAATCAGGAGCTGGTGAGGAACAGGGATAGAAGCCATGATGTACTTGTAGATCATCATCTGCCTCTCAAGTTCTTGCCACTGAGTCGCTGTGAAAAGCACTTTCCCAGTATTTGACCCTGTGTTCCAAATAAAAAACACAACCCATATCTTAAATCTGAACCAAATTTCTGACACAAACATCAAGATTTTGCAAAAACCTGTACTGGGTTCCAAACAAATCCCAGATGCAATACGGTTGATCATACTGGTTTCATCACCGAAAACCATGCCACCGGATATTTCCGCCGGAGTTTGTTGTTTACGCCGGAGATCGTGCTGGTAATACATAGCCGGAGATATGAAATTCGACATCTTGTTATAATCTGCTTCACCGGAATCATCATTCCTCATCTTTTTTCAAGAAATATAAAACCTAAATTTCTAATTATCTAAAGGGTTTTGGGTGTTTGATGGTTCCCATGCTTCCTACATTCGCCCCCATTAAAGAACAGAGACAAACAATCGAAACAAAAAAGTGAAAGACTACAAATCTTGGTCCCCTCTGTTCTGTCTCTCTCTCTCTCTAAAATTTTCTTCTCTCTCTCGCTAAAATGTTTTGTGTATGTGGAAGATGAAATCATAAAAGATGAGATTATTTGGAAGTGTTACTTTTATCAAGAGTGTGCTCAAAATTTGTGATCAAGAAAATATATGAAAAGAAAAAAGAGTTGACAGGGTTTCAGTCTTCCTGTTGGTCATCGAACTCCAATTGGTGATATAATTTACAACAGTCAACGCAAGAAACAGTAGAGAATAGAGATGTAGATCTGGCCACGTCTGCAGTTCCAAAAACAAAAAAATTAAAAAAAAAAAAAAAAAAGATATGGCCACACTATGATGATAGGGTCCTAGCTATGTGTTTGACTTTTGGTTTTCAACATGCATGTATTTGTGATTCATATTTTCATGAAAATGCTCTAAATTTTAGTAAAAGCGATATTTTAAATTTTAATTTTATTTTTTTAATTTAAAACGTAATCACTATAATATATATAGAGACTAAGGGGCTGTTTGTTTTTTGAAAAAAGGTCTGCGAAACCTCTTTTCCTACACCTCGCAGACCAAGGAAAGATGTAGGGTGTTTGTTTTTCTCGCAGACATTTCATTAAAAAAACGTCTGCGAGACCTCTTCTTGGATAAGACATGGACCAACATCTTCTAACCTCTTCCCAACCTCTTCTCACTTCTTCAACCCAAGCTCTCCACCGCCACCTCCACAGCCGGCCTCCCCATCGCCACCTCCACAGATGGCCTCCTCCACAGCCGCTTCCCCCACCGCCGAGCCTCCCCACCGCCATCACCCTTCAAAGTCGTGCCCCCCCACCGTCGCATCTAGGGTTCGCCCCTTTCACTATGTCGCGCCCCCTCCACCGTCGCATCTAGGGTTCGTCGTTGCCTCCCACCGCCTTCACGAACGACGCCCACCTCCACCGTCGCATCTAGGGTTCGCCCTCGCCCCTCAATCGACCGCAAATTCTCAACAGACTTCTCAATCGGCTGTTCAATCGACTCCTGGTTCGATCGGAGGAAAGGGGAGACGATCGAAACCCTAGTCGCGGTCTCCTCCTCCTCCTCTGCCTCTAGTTCCTTCGATCGACGGCAGTGGTGGACGGTGGTGGCTCAACGGTAGGTGGAGGAGGACGATCGAAGATGAAGACAGTGGTGGACAGTGGTGGCTGGTCGACGTTGAGGTTGGAGAAGACTGAAGAGATTTTTGTTTGAAGAGGTTTTTGAAAAACAAACACCCTCAAAACCTCTTCTTGCAGAGGTTTGGTCCACCTCTTCTGTAAAAGAGGTTTGTAGACGTGGTCCGCAGACCGCAGACGTTTTACCTCTTCAAAAACAAACACCACCTAAATCATATATAAACTCAATCTTTAAAAAAAACCTTTAAATCCTATGTGAGTATTGATTTGAATTTTGAAAATAATTATGTGGTCCAACTTAATATATATATAATTATTTTCAATCCCTATATATATATATATATATATATAAAACTTGTATCAGGCAACAACTTAATTTTAAAGATAAAACCTTAAATTTTATTTATGCTTTTCATTTGGATTATTGAAAATAATTATTTGATCTATATTAATGTTGAATAAAAAATAAGGTTTGAGTAAAAAAAATCAATTAAATGTTTATTTTAAATCTTTCAAATAAAAGATCAAGATATTGTTTCAACGTTTTAATTTTAAGATCGAATTTTTACATGATTCAGTACATACAAATACACACACATAATTCAAAGAAATATAAAGGAAACATTAAAATATTTTAATAATAATTATAATTAAATAATAACTTCTTTTATTTGTAACTAAATTCCTACAAATTATGCAGCTTTCTTTAGTCCGTAGCTAATTTTTTTTTATTTTAATTTTTTATTGAAATTTTATTCTTCATTTTTTCTTTTATAATTAGTATACATATTATTAACTTATGTTTAAATTCATATCGTATGAAACTGACGATTACTTTTGTAACGATTTAATTTATTGTTTTAGGAATGATTGACAGTCGTTGCGACCCGGTTTTAGGTGTATGTTTTGATATTTATTTTAATTTATTTATTGAAATTGTTTTCTTCATTTTTCTTTTTATAATTAGTATACATATTATTAACTTATGTTTGATTTCGTATTGTATGAAATTGACGATGACTTTTGTAACGGTTTAATTTATCATTTTAGGAATGATTGACAGTCGTTGCGATCGGTTTTATGTATGTATTTTGATATTCAAGATGCTATCATTGCAGTATGACGATATAGATCAACCTTTTTTGTAAAACATGAGTTTTAGACCGTTTTATTTTGGTATTCTTATTTTAAAAATTTTGCACTTTATGATGTATTGATTATAACAGAGTGTCAACTTTTATCTGACCTAAGTTTTGATATTGAAGATCATTTTTTATCATGTTTAAATCAGATAAAATATACAAAAAGCAGTCGCATTTTGAAGGCTATCCGAATTTCATCTCTATTAGATATCTTTCAAACAAGTATGATATTATATTAAAAATATCAATTTTGAGATATATTTTTATTTAAACATGTTGCATTGATATTCACGTAATATGTATAAATACTTATAAGCTTATAATATTTGATATACATACAGTTTATTTAAAATTATCATATCCGGAAATTTTCGTTTAGACAGAGTAGTCGCAACTCTCTACTCTCTAGTCAACTAACTTGACAGAGTGTAACGATTTCTCCAACCATGATTTAAGGGAATATCATTATTTGAATTTTCAGTGTATTATAGATGAACCAAATGGTACTGGATTTGAATATCATAAATGAGTTTTTTCAAAGTAATGAGTTTCTTTCAGAACTAGTAACTTAGTGATAAATTTGATTAGATGATATTGTTATCAACACGATAATAATATAGTAATCCGTTAGTAATTTAAAATTTAGGCGTGAGGTTATTTTGTGGTATGAATTTTAGGTTGAAATAATAGAGGGAAGGGGGGATATTATAGAGGAGGGGTGTAAGAAAAAGGAGGTGTGTGTTTAGAGGTGGTGTTGAGTCTGACAGGAGCGTGGCTGTTTCGTGAAGATACGTCGCTATCTGTGGTTTGCTATTTTTGGGCGTCGGGAAGGAGGCCCACTGCGTTTTCGTGTGCGTAGGGACCTCAAAGCCTATGGGCCTTCCCATCTACCGTTAATTTTCACTACTTTGTACACATACCCTTTTTATATTCTAATCTTGACCACATGTACCTTAAGGATATTTTTATTTTTATTTTAAACTACAACCACACGCCATATTATTTTCTTTTTAGTTTTTAGGCAACTTTAAAACTTAAAAGTATGATGTAGATTAGTCATCCCCATCGAAGTCTTAACTCAAGCTTTGTAATTTCTTTTAACCTACAAACAAAAAAACCACATGCATCTCTAAATTGACAAGTTTAAATCTTTAATTTTATAACTCAGAGTTTGACTCATGACTGATTTTAAAGCTAGATTTGATTCACCTACATGCTCGTGTGGCTAGTTGAGATTGATATGTGAAACTTGAGGCTAACCCTTAGCATCAATATAATCTCAAATTCGTGCTTGAGCTCGTTTAAACCTGAATCATCTTGAGTTTTTAGTGAATCGGTTTTGAGGAGTATACTAGTAACTCGTGTTTTATGGCATTTTTGGTTTAATAGTTGTTGCATGTAAGCATATCCAAAGTATCATTGCTATCATATTTTAGGAAAGATATAATGTTTGTCTTCATTTCTCTTTCTTATCTTTTCACACTTCACTAAGAATTTACTTGGGTAGTTTGTTTGTTTGCATGTAAGTATAATAATAGTTTAAACAAGTTAGCTTTTAATGTAACCCTAATGGGCTAATGGCTATTTTAACAAGCTCGTTTTAAAAGTTAAAAATTTATACCAGTAGAATTTTTTAACTATAAAAAAAATACTTCGTTTACATTGTTGGTTTTAGTAGTATGAGAAGTTTTTAAAAGAATAAACTGGCTAGGTGGCTTGAGTGGAGCGTTAATGAAACTTGGTTACCTGACTTTTTTTTTATTCATAATTAAATGTTAGCGTAGGTTATAAAATCAATGAAAACAAATTATCAAGTTTTGTAAATTTAGTGTTGACAAGGTTATCTAATAGAACACAATGAAATAAAATGGCTTTGTTTGGTTAATAAAAATATTCAAGAGTCTGTAACAAAATTTACAATGAGATAATTTATATTTAAAACATATTTTAATTTTAGTTGTCGTATATCAAAAAGTGACTTCAAATAAGAAAATAAAGAATGGGAAAACCTTAAAATGGATACATATAAATACTTTTTGAGTTTTTTCTCATTGGTAAAGTAATGTTTACTTGTTTTGCATTTCGCAAACACTACAAATAATTATGCTACAAATGACATTTATTGAGTATTGTTGTTGTTGAAGTATCCAAATGTAGTGCCTTGCTATCCTGAATCAGGTTACGCCTTGCTATTTCGAGTATGGATCCTATCTGCAACAACATTGAAGATCTACGTTAGAGGGCCCGAGGGGATTTCCCCCGAGGGCACTCCGACGCTCAAGTCAGTATCTTTATGAAGAATACCCAATCATACATACAAGTAATTATGAAAGATAAGAGATTAGAGAAGTGTGGGTACCAAGAAGGCTAGGAGAGCTACAAGAAAGGGTTGTCTTGGTCTTACTAGGAACCAAGACCTTACCTAAAGCTTGGTTAGCAATATATATAAGAAGTATGGCTGGGAGAAGAAAGGCCTTGTTACAGTTGGCAAGTTAGCAAGTTGGCAAGACCAACTCGTTTTTGTAGCTTACGTTGAGGTATTTACTTACTGAGTCTTGGTAGCAGACCTGAAACTACTGTTTCTTACTATCCTGCTAAGGCAGGAACGACACTCTTAGCTTTATTGCAGGAGGAGACCTCCTGCGATCATACTCTGACGTCGGGATCGGTCACCGGTAAGTCGGAGATGATATATAAGTGAGAGTAGAGGCAAGAGCTGAGGTTGAATGTGTGGAGTAGTAGTGAGAGTGTGAGAGTGAGAAAATGGGATCCCTCAAGGAGTTCACCAAGTGATCTATTTATACTACTCAAGCTTCTGGGGTTCTGAGTTATCTAGAGTGGATGGTTTCCCTTTCTGGAGGTCCAGCCTCCTGCTTTCTGGGCGTCTCTTGTGTATACCTCTTATTTCCATTTTTGTACAAGAGCTGACTTATGTCACTTCTTATACCCTGATGCCTTGACACCTTCTTCTTACCCTTTGGTTAAAAGACTTAGCTTTCATTAAATGTCCCCTCACCTTTATCTTTATTGATATCTGGTGAGTTGACTTTGGTTTCGTCAGTCTTGCTATCTAGCCGTCTTGTCATTTTGTTAAACCGATCGTGCGATCTTGCCTTCTGGCTATTTTCATGTCTTGCGATATTCACCTACGTCATCAGTTGTTATTATAATAAAAATATTGAATTTACTTTAATGCCATTAAATTTGTAATTTATAATTTTTTAAGAAAAAAGTTAGTACAATAGTGTCTTAGTCATGACTACTTTCTTTAATTTTCTAATCAAGGTTACTTATTTTTTAAACGTTTATAATTTGTAAGAAAATCTAATGCTGCTACTTACCAAAATACATAGTCTCTTGGTGAATCCTTATATAAATTGTTTTCCAATCGGTCCAAATGTTTTAGAAAGAAGTTATAGTCTTTCAGAAGTATACAATCTTTAAAAACAAGCTTTAAAGCTTTCGAAAAACTAAAATCTTTCAAGAAGTTTAAGGTCTTTAAAGAAACATAAAAGCTTATGAGAAACCCAAGAGTTTTTGAGAAACAATTCAAGCTTTTGAAAGATAGATCAAGTTTTCAAAGAATAATTGCTTCTGACCATGACATGCCAAAGCTTCAGAAAAAAATTATGCTTTCAAAAGACTGCCTTTTTAAGAGAATATCAAGTTTTCGAAGAAGTCTTCCTTCTAAGACTCTGTCATGCTTCCGAAGAACTTGAATCATCTGTTACTCTAACAAAAATTGTTGCGTGCTAATTGATGTGCAAACAAGAAGGTTCCAACAGATAGAAATAATGATATTTTCTTATCTAACCGTCAAACTATTAGAAGTTATTATAAAAGACATATTTTGTCATGATCAAGGATGTCCATGTGTAGAATAATTTCCAACGGTTAAATATAACGTGTCATGAAACCTAGAGACAAATAAAATCAATATGAGCAAAAATAAAATTTTGAAGAAAATAAAGTTTGGGATTGGAGTTTAGATACAATCAGACAAATTGAATAAGAAAATTAACATAAGGCAAGTATCCAGAAGATAACTTTGAAAGTGAAGACACCCAAGTTATGGAGACGAAGACACTTAATAGGAACATAAACAAGAACCGATGCTATGGGGCTCGATTCTAAAACCAGCCTCAAAGGAGCAAGGGTGTAACCTCTCCTATCTCGTTATATGTTATGTTTACAAACTTTCAAAATTAGTCCCCAGAAATTTATCGTTTTAAACATATACGAAACATATTTAAACCATTAAGAACATCCAAAAATTTGTGTTTATCTTTATAAACACAACATATGAAACCATAAAATTAGTCCCCTAATTGCTCGTCTAGTATCTTTCGATCCTTGGCAAGTAATCCCGATCACGTATGTCATTCGTCCCTACTTAGAACATGAAACATCAATTTATATTCATTATTAGTTTGCTAAAACTAAGTTAACATCCCTTTGATCGCGGTGTCGTAGGTCAATCAAAAATAATATAAAACTAGGGACTTAGCTACCTATGACTATAGCACGGGTAAGTAAGGTCGTCTCCACAGGGAATCAGTGGAAAGTGCTAAGCTTTAAGTTATTACTTGATTAAACAAAGAAAAATATAAACTTGAATTGAAATTGAATTAACGAAATGTTCAAAGCAACAATTATGATTAATGAATTTGAAAACAATTGAGAAAAAAGGTAATCACTTCCGGGTTTAGGTTAATGAAATCACAATGATTTTAGGTTAAACTTACTTAGAAATCTCATAGACATGATTTTGTTAATTGGTTTGATCAAAGTGACAACAATGGAACAAACGTTTAAGAGTTGCTTATTCACACAATTATCAATTTAGATATGCAAAGCAACACACCAATACCAATGAGTAAACGATGCAAGGAAACCGAATCACTGATGGCAAAACGTAAATGCTTAAACACAAATAAATCGTTTACATCAATCAAACCACAATTGAATTCAAGTTATCAAACCGAAAACAATCCAAAAACCTAAGTTTAAACATTCAATCAAAGTTCCTTCACTAACCTAATTGCCCGGAAGCAATTACAAAAGAAAACTAGCCACGCATCTTCATTAGCACGCTTCGATTCTTGATTCGGATGATGTTTCCTATGATCACGGATTGATTTGAAGGATTTTTGGTGCCCAAAAAGCTTGTTTTTTCGCCCCCAATTCGTCCAGAAAAAAAACTTCTTTTCGAAACCCTAGGATAATGCCTTAAATATGGGAAGAATCTGCTGAAAAATCAGTTTTTCCGGCGTCTGGCGTATCATACGCCGGGCCTGGGCGTATGGTACGCCCAAAATGTTACCCTATGCTTGCCAGATTCTGCCAACGCTCAAAACTGAGCGTATGGTACGCTGGCCATATGAAAGGCCGGGCTGGGCATATGATACGCCCAGAATGACTTCACCAACGGCTTCGTCTCGTCGAGAAACTCAGTTTTCATATATTACGGGCCCCGTAACTCTTCTCCTAGCTCCAGTTATGCGTCCCCGAAGTTTTGGTTTCCCGAAAACCATGTTCTTGCACTCTTTAGCACTCGACGCCTCTTCTAGCCCTCCAATTTGCTTCCGAACACGTCTTTAAACTCTTCACACCTGAAATTCATAAACATACTCAAAGTAAACGTGTTTCGGGCCAAAATTCACTAATATAACGTATTTACACATTGATTAAAACGATTATTTACCACGTGATCACCCCTCAAATCTTAGATAGCTAGGCTGTAACATACTGCCTTTAAAAATTAATTGGTTAGTATTAGTTTCTTATATTTTATTCAAATTAAGAAGTTTTCTCACGAGTTTTCCGCTATATATATAATCCTTAAATCATTATCCAATATACGTCGATTTTGAATCCCTTTTAGAATTTTATTGTGTAGATAAATATATATTTAATATTATAAACTTAAAAATTCTTTAAATTACTTTCATTACCGTTATCTGTCACATTTCCCTTTTTGTTTTCATGCGCACATCATCACTAATATAGATAGAATTTAAATCATATTTTAAGCAACTAAAATAAATTTTAAATTCAAGCTTTATTCAATTTTCAAAATTTGTTAATATATCAAATGTTATGTTAAAAACTTATGTATTACACATATTATACAAATAAAATTTATAATTGTTTATTTTAAATATTATACCATATATTTTATCAAAGATGTACTATAATAATTCAAAAAATATAACTTATAATGTAATCTTATTATTTTCAAATTAAATAAATTCATTTTCTTTTTAATAAAAGAGAGAAAAAAAATTAAAATCTAAAATAAGTGCTCTACAAATATTTAATAGGAAAAAAGCTAGAAAATCAACTTTTAGATGACATATAAAACCAGCACGTGTCTCATCAAACTTTAATTTGTTATATAATGTAGATATGAATAGATATATACATAAATTCCTTAATTTTGATATTTGTTTTATCTTTTATCGCTTCAAATCACCATTGGTTTTGCAAAATGTATCAATTAATTTTATTAAGTAGCTAATTAATAACATATATAATAACATAAATCCCGTATTATTCATCTCCCACGAACTCACTTTAGTAAAAATCGGCATAAGCGCTAGGCGACCCTAAACTGTCTCAATTTTGGCTTAGGCGGGGCCTAATCAGATTTTTATTTTTATTTTTTTGACTTTTTTAAAATTTTTTTGACTTTTTTCTAGTAAAAAGGGACCAATTTCATGATTATTTAAACATTTCTCAAACAAAAATACTTAATATATCTATGAAACATCGAATCCAACCACTTAACATCGAAATTCATCTTTAAACTTTGAACTCGGTGGTTAAGTTTGAACTTTAAAGTACTTTATTTAGTATATTTAAGTTTATTTTTTAAATTATTTGAAGTATTATATATTAAATTATTGATATTGGTATGTGCATAAAATATATATTTGTAAAATCACATACATAAATTCTAATCCGCCTAGCGTCGATTAATCCATAAGCGGTACCTCACCGTCCAACTAGTGGCTAGCGACTTCTACAACAATGCACAAACTTATTATCTTCCTTGTATATTCATGTGTCGCTTAAATCATATGGTTTGGTCCACTGAATTGTCATATATATTACTGTTGTTATTTTGGTTTTGTTTATGAGTTAGGTAAATAATTAACATCACAAGTTGTAGCTCAATTATCTTCTCATTTACTTGTATAATAGAAGGTGTAACTATTACATTACATAGAACAAATATAAAGGGGACATTTATTACAATTGTTTAAAGAATCAGTTTCTGAAATTTCAAGTTGTTGGTCTTTATATGTTTGATTCATCTTATTTGAATGTTGGTCTTTATTGAAATTCGATGTTGTTAGCCTTTATATTAATTGTAGGGATCATAATTCATAAATACAAGTCAAAGATAGTCACACTTAAAGTTGGTTTGATTTTAACAAATTTTTATACATGATTAGTTGTATGTCGTATTGTTAAGAGTTATAAGAATAAGCATGTTGAAACTTTAATATTAGATAATGGCAATAAAATTTCCATATAACATCTATAAATATTTAAGATTTAGGATTAATAAGGGTAAGTTATTATTATTTTTCATTATTATATATAATTACATTCACAAGAAATATATATGGATGAAAATCATTTATAATTCAGCTTTTTTTTCATTATTTTACCAATTTAATACACGAGCTTTTAGGCTGGTTACAAAATATAAAAGATTAGCTACCCAAGGACGTGGGATCATACAAGCCATAACTAACATCTCTCAATCCTCAAACATCCCATGGTTTTCATTAAACCTTAATTCAATGTCCAGAAAAGAAAGCCACAGCCCCAACAAACGGGGCGTTAATATACGTAGCTGGTTCAGACTGGCTGTAATTACTCCGATCATCACCATAATTATCATTACCATCTGGTCCACCCACAATCGCACCCACGAGCAAATTCGGGTTGGGTGATCGAGAATCAAAGTACTGATGTCCAGCATCACATGATATCCGACCCGGATGATCATGAACAGATGGCACAGATGATCCCCTGTGGTGAACCCGTGTCGGGTATTTGTCCCCAAACCCAACCATGTATGACATCTTCATCGGGTTATCACCCAATATGTAGTCAATCTGCTTCTTAGCTTGTACTACAAGCGTCTCTGATGTAACCATTGAAGACCCGCAAGACGCGTGTCCACCGTTCGAGTCGAGATACTTGGCGTATGTTAGCAAGAGGAACGACGAGGTTGTAACGTATTGGAGATTGCTCTCACCTTGTTTATAAAACAGGCCACCAGGGGTATACCGGGCCTGCGAATTCGGTGATCCTGGAATCAGTGAACAAATGTAGTTATCTGAGTGTTGTTTATACAACTGAAAGTCGTTAATTTTGTTTTCGAAAAAGCCTTTTGCGAGAACAACTTTGGTTGCCGCTCGTTTATCGTCCCAACTGAAGGAAAAATCGTCATCATCTGAGCCCATAACGTGACCGTTTGATTGAATGTAAGACAAATAAGAAACATCCCGAGAAGCTCTATGCATCCACGCTGCTCCCCACAACAATTCGTCCTGTATTTATTTCATATAAATCGATCAAACGGGTCGCGGGTGTGCAATTTCATATAGCTTTAATCAGGGTGTATAGAATTACTCGTGATCGGCTTGTTAAAAGCTAGAATTGAGTCGAGCTTAAATGAGATTGAGCCTAGAACTAAGCTTGTTTAATCAATGAGTGTATGCCAGAGTTTCACTTGATTTATTGGGCTCGAGTAGGCTTGCAAGCCTAAACAAGCCTTTTAGATATATAATTTTGAATTAAAATATTAAATAATATATATAAATAAAAGAGGTTAGAAAACAAAGTGTTCATAATGTACAAAAAGGCATAGGATGATTTTGGGAAAAATTACCAAATTAGTCAAAGTTGACAACTTTTTTTACCAAAATAATCACTCAAATTCCGGCCCCTTAGACGCCACTTTATACGCACTTTTTCTGTACTTTTTGTAAACATATGGGCCCACATGTCGACAGCTAAATGAGTGTTTTAAGACCATTTTTCTACCGGCGTCTTAGACGCCGCTTTAGGCGCCACTTTACCAGATTTGACAGAAAAAAGAGCGTCTAAAGTGGCGTCTAAGACGCCGATAGAAAAGGGGTTTTAAGACACCCATTTAGACCCCGACAAAGCCGTCGACATGTGGGCCCGTATGTTTACAAAACGTACAGAAAAATTGCATCTAAAGTGGCGTTTTAGACGCCGGAATTTGAGTGATTAGTTTGGTAAAAAAGGTGGTTAACTTTGACTAATTTAGTAATTTACCCATGATTTTGCCTAGTGGTGATTATATATTATCATGTAAAGATGGAAGTCACTCATAACTAACTTTACGAATAATTCTATCTTTGTGTAAACCAAAGTTTTATTTTACATGATAATTTCACCTCTCACTTTGTATATTTTGTGTTGAAAAAATACTTTGTATCCTAACCTTTCTTTTATATATTTTACTACTAATAAATGTATATGATTTATTGAAAAATAATAAATGTCCTAAAATCCAAGCTAAGTTCGAGCTTGAAAACTATGCACGAGCTGACTGGCTCGATCAAGCTCAAGAGTGAGGTCGTTTACATCCATAATCTTACATTGTATCCTGAATACGAGCAGTAAAATGGGCAGACGACAGAACCAAGTGAGTCGCTGTACGAGCCTCTATACTTATCTGCCAAATCAAACACCTGGTATACATTTGATAAGTTACATGATTAGCTTGCTTAAATGACAATTTTATAAAAGCATTCAGGAAGTGATGAACTGGTGATAATGACAGAGATCATACATTCCTGGCTGTTTGTAGCAACTTATGTGAATACGAAGGATCAGAGTCTTGAAACACAATTGAAGCTGCAGCCAATGCAGCTGCAGTCTCGGCAGCCACATCAGATCCTGGATTTTGAGCCGACACCTTGTATACATTACGTGGTGTGTCCATATCTTCAGGCCTCTCCCAGCAACGATGGTCCGAGTAAGGTTCACCCACCTGCACGTTACAAAATTATGCATTTAATTGTAATAGCTACATGCATAATGGCTATCTGCACGTACATGAAAATGTATTAATCGGAACTATAGCTTATGATATCCCGATTTAACAATCTCTATGTCATCATCCTGAATTGCGCTCAGCAATATCAATGTATTTTCTAGGAGAGATGAGTTTGGGTTTACAGGGTTTGTGTGTGTTATGGTTTGAATCGGAATGAGAGAGTACTTTCTCTTTTCCTTTGCTTTTTATACGATTTAGTGGGTCCCTCATACATGTTTGTTGAGGAAAATGAAGGTCGTCCATTGTAGTGGACCCCACTATAACCGTTTCATTATTCTCTTTCTCCTTTTCTCTAACTATAAGTTTATATTTATATTTGTGAAAGCATACAGGTGCATTTCTCTGTACATATGTCACATTTTTAATACGTGTATAAGGTTATGTGGACGTATGTTACATCTTCAGCACACACTCGCACCTGGACGTATAAGGTGCCAGGGGTGGCTGTGGCTGCTTTCACGAGATAATCGGAGCTCCAACGAAGCGCTTCCTTCGCATTGCCCAATTCAGACTTCATATTCTCCCCAAATTCAATGATACTCCATGCAAGCATTGTGGTAGTAAACGCCATTGGCAGCCCAAACTTCACATTATCTCCTGCATCGTAATAGCCTCCAACCAGATCCACCTGAAAGCCAAAAACTATATCAAAAACAATCACAAAAAGTGTGTGTGTGTGTGTGTGTGAAGGTACGACGTACATTGGCAGAAGAACCGTCGTGTAAGGCGGAGTCGGCCCTCCATTTGAGACGTTGGTTAGCGGGTAACTTGCCGGACCGTTGGCCCTCGAAGAACAGGATTGATTTGGTGAGTGCATCGGAGTATTGTTGGGATGTGAAAGCAGAAGTGGAAGAAGCAAATGAAAGGTTTAAAAGGATGAAGATTGTGGCGCCCAAGTATGATTGAACCATTTTGATTGGGGTGAAGGTGAAGGTGGTTCGGTGTGTGGTGATTTATAGGGTGGGGGTTGGGTGGTGGTTAAGTGAAATCACGGGAATAACGGTGCTATAACGGAGGATGGGTGTCGTCAATGCAACAAACAAAAACAATCCTATTTAAGAAACATGCGTGGCAAATTTTGAATTATGGATAGCAGTCACCGTCACCATTATCCTTAATTTCTTCTTAATCTACGTTAAATGTTTTTTTTTCAAACCTTATTATTATCGTTGTTCTTTTAATTTGTTCAAAATCAAAGAACATGTAGTGTTTCTCATGCTAGGTTTTTACTACTTTAGATAATATGTGCATATCATGTATGAAAAAGTTGGTATTTTTTTTAACATGGTCTTATTGAACGATCCAAAACGACTATTGTTTGAGACGACGTGTTTGATACGTCATTTATCTTGAGTTATTTTGGACATTTTTTGACTTTGTTGTAAAATGAAAAGGGTATTATAAAATAATAGAACGAAACTCTGTTTGTGTATGAGTCTTGCTTTATGTCATAACTAATTTAAAAAACTAAAATTCCCAAAATAACCATTTAACCAGGATTTTTTCTTAAAACATTCATCTGACTTTCAAATATCCATCCTATTACGGGCGCCAGCGCTTGTGAGTGTATACATGTCCGCCTATAAAGCCAACCAAACAAAGATTGCCACGTGTTCTATATGGGCGCCGGCGCACGTATACTCTGACGCGGACGCCTGTAATCTATGGGTGGACGCCTGTAATTCATGGGTGGACGTATGTAATTCGCGGGCAAGCGTGTGTAAATCTACGGGCGGACGCTTGTATAGAACATGTGGCAAGCTTTGTATGTTGGCTATGTGGGCAGACACATGTATACTTACAGGCGCCCATAAAGGGTATTGACATTTTGATATATGAAAAAGTCAAATAGACATTTGAAAGCAAAACATGGTCAAATGGACATTTTGGTAATTAAAAATCATACATTACATACAATAGTTTTATAAATACTTATATGATAGATCTTATAAGTTATTGTTGAAATTATAAATATTGAATATTTTATAAATAATAAATAATAAATAATAAATAATAAAACATATTATAAGATTTTCTAAAAATTTTAGAAAGACCATATTTTTGGAAATACAGAGAATGTGGCAAATGAAAAATACAAGAATTACGATCTTGCGATGTCGTTTTAGCAAACTCAACTTTGTGAAAGGTGTGGGGGGGAAGATATGCTCATGAATTTGGAGAAACTCTTTACACGGGTTCCATTTTGCATGTGATCTGCTTCTGGCTCCATCCCTAGGAATGGACAAAACCCGGTTTTAAATCCGACAAAAAAATTAGTAAATTTTTTTATTAAATAATGATATTAAATTCATGTAATTTTCAACTTGAATTCACACTTTCACAGTTTCAATTGGCATGATTTACGTTGGAAGAGGGAATTGTTTGGTGGCGTAATTAAAGGAATTTATTTGAAAATGGCATCAACTTTGTGTCATGTATAAGCAAGAGCAACTAAAGTAGAAACTATAAAATTTAACTAAAATCACGAGTCAACAATCTCGCAAATCACAATGTTCAATAAAGTCCTACCCCCATTATATATATATATATAAGCATTGACAGAGCTTGAAAAAAAACTCGGAGGGGGCCGGAGGATTTTATGAAGAAAATAGAGGGGGTCAAAGGATTTTTAGGAAGAAAACGGTGGGAGTCGAAGGAATTTTACGAAGGAAACGAAGGGAACCGAATGATTTTCCGATGAAATACTACTAAATCGACCATTTTGACCGGAAAAACGGGGGGGGGGGGGGGCCAGAAAAGATCTGTCCATGTATAGAAGACCGGTTCAAGCTTTCATGCTTAGTTTTCTTCATGACATGACCCGAAACTTATCAAAATCGGACCGTAAACAAGTCTTGGTTTTTTGTCTTGTCGATTTAACCCGGCTAGGAAACAACGCATGTATATATTCACAAACACAAAGTGGTTTCCTTGTTTCAACTTCTTTTGTTGCTTTGACTTGTAATTTGTCAATTGAATAGATGCATGTATCTAGAGATTTGTTAGTCGTTCCGCAATCAACAATCCAAAATGCCACAACTTATCATACACAACGCATGTTAATGGCTTTTCAAGGATGTATGTAGTAAAATGACATTTTCCTAAGGATTTTAGTTTCTTTTTTACGTCATCCTTCCTGAAGGATGCCAAAAAAAAATTTTTACTAGGGCAATTCATCCAATTTAATTTTACAATTATTTAAACTATATTATTACGTTTCAATAGCATATCAAAGTAAATAATTTATTTGTAATGTGGTATGTCTGTCTTTAAGGTATTCTCCTAGAGATAGAAGGGCATAGAGTCTACTGGATCTTCTTCTCCAACAAGTTTGCTCATCTTCCTCGGCTTAGAAGTAGGTTAGGAATCACAAAAGATCGCATGGTACTGAGTTTGCTCTAATTCTCTTGCATATCTGCTCGACTGCTCGTCCATTCTCTCATCTATTTTCTGCGACGAGTCTACTCCAATAAATGTATTGAAGTTGTAAGAAAATAGCGAAGATCGTGAAATCGATGGGGTTGCTTCTAGCCTAGAATAAGGAGAGCTAGACGTTAATTGAAGTTGAAGAGTATGATCATTTTGATGGTTAGAAGGATGGCTTTAAAGGTGTTAGACCAGGGCTGGCTCATATTGGTTTTTTAAAGCCCTATCTTTTGGGCCATCATTTTTATTAGGACCCTATTATTTATTTATTTTTATTTTTTTCTATAGCACAACCATTGGCCCATTTGGTTAATTAAAAAGTAATGTTGTTTTCTGCCACCTGCTAGGTTGTTAATTTTTTAGAAGAATCGAGAGGTTAATTTCTAATGGCTTAAGCTTGATAACAAGAAGTTGACAGTGTTCCAGGCTAAATTATGACAGATTCGGGAACAAGGTGGAGTATTCATAAACTAGTAAACATTTTGTTAACTATTTAAATGTATTATTATTTTTTTTTAATTTCTTTCTTCTTCTTTTTTTGCAAAAACCTAAGCTATTACCTTGTATATGTTATATGAATTGTATTAATAAAATATTAAATAGTTGGTAATTTTTTAAATATGTTTTAAATACTAAGATTTTTTTTATTATATTAAAAAATTTGTTTGACAAAAATATAAATAATATAATTAGTATCTAATATTATTATTTAATATGAGAGATTAATTTAAAGTAGATATATTTAGCCAATAAAACAAAATTTTCAATTTAAATTTGTCTTGGCTTTACACATTTTAATGTATATTATTAATATTAAATTGTCAAATAATATCTTATCTTAATGTCTCTACTTTATCGGCCATTCTCTTGTTTATTTGTAAATTGTCCACGGCTTAAAGCTATATAAAACTCCTTTTAAAATTACCTTCTATTCGTTTTTCCCTTTTTGCATTGGATTAATTAGTAATTTCTATTTCATCATATAATTGTGAGGCTTTTGTAAAAAAAATATATGTAAAAATACAATACGTGCTAAAATTTATTTTTGCGCAAAAAAATTAAAATATTTTAACAGGAGGCCTTATTATATGTTGCATTTTTTTAAAAATACGTTTCTAAAAATTATATATAAGAAACAAAGACAGTATTTTAAAGAAATGTGTTTTTTATGAGAAATGAAAATAAAAGATATTTAAAATAATTTTTAAAAGAGCTGTCAATAAATTTTTTTTAAAATAAAAACAATTAAAAGAATTAGAAAACGGGAGAAAACCAAAAAAAAAAAAAAGAAACTAAAAAGGCTTTTAAAATTAATTTTAAGAAATGCAAACTTGATACCCAAAAACAAAAAATAAATTAATAATGTAAAAAATATGAATTAGCAAATATATACAACGAATAAATTAAAATTTATTTTAATTGTTTATAGATAATGCTATAATAGAAGGAGAGAAGCAAAACTAAAGCAACAACATAATAAAACAACTTTGATTTGAATTTTTAATTTGATTGGACATAATTAAAGGTAAATATTTTTGAAACAAAACTTAATTGGCAAGTCTTGTAGGAACATCATGTGGGAAAAACGGGTTTTTTACTTTTTATAATAAAAAAAATTCAAATAGGTGTTATAGTCTCATTGGGTGTAAGGGATATGAGAAATGTAAACACCACACCCTTTCATCTCAGATGTGTGTGAGTGGCCTCACACATTGGTAGTGTAAATGTGTAATGTCCTAACATAATATGACATGAGTTTAAAGATTAGTTTGCGTCCAATATTTTTGGCGTAACAATGAATGAAATAAATTTGAATAACAAAAGAGAAAAGATTAGACCTATACATGTAACATACAATGGTTATTTTTGTTTAAAATGATTGATTCACCAGCCTATTCTCACCATCTTCTCATAATAGTAACTAATAACACTTTAAATATAACGACATGTTTTGACTTGTATTAAGTTATTCGATGTATGATGCACTATAAAGTCAAATTTGGTTACTTTTTTTATGTTGACTAATTGAGTTAAGTTAATTAACACTTAACTAATATGTATAACTTAGTTAACTAGCTAATGTACACAAAAGGGACTAAATATGCCAAAATTCTAAACTTATAAATTGGGGAGATATAGGTTTAACTTAGGTCAAAATCCGGCATTGTTGTGTTTCTCTTGAAAATATGAGAGAGAGAGAGTAGCAAGAAGAAGGGTTTTGCAAAAATCAACAATAATCTCAACTATCATACCTTAGATTGTTAATGCAAGCGAAGATTCTTGTTCCTTTTGCATTATCCAACAATCAGGAATTTGATTTTATATGATTTTATAAAATTTTCATGAAGACCTATGTGGGTTTGGTTGAATGGGTGAAGAAATTCTAAGAGTTCCATAATGTAATGTGTGATAGATTATGAAATCATGTTTATTGTTGTTGAGAAAGATCTAATTCAATCAAATGCACACCTATAACTTAGCAACCTACATATGAGTTTGGGGGAGTTAAGTGAGTTGTTAGAATCCATGAATTTGTAAGTAGTAGATTACGAGTTGGATGTAAATTGACATTTAAATAGGTTATGTGCAGCAGATTGATGTAAAGTATGATTCAAAGACATGGTAAAGAGAAAATCGAATTATATGATCATGTTGTTAATAATGATTGTTTGATGTTAATTTCAGAATTTTGAAATACAGTGAATGTATGTTGTGTGTTTGAGAACACTATAATTGAGTGTTGATCCACAATCGTGTGGAATATGAAGTAAGACTGCTAGTAGTGGCATTCGGTTTGGGATGTCCACCATGGTGTGGCAAAGGAGATGATCCAGATACATGTGAAAGTTAATTTAAGATCACTACTGAATGGTATTGGAGATGATCTGTATTCATGTGGAAGGAAACAATAATTTCGATATAATTGGTTTTGGTGAAATGATCCCTTGTGAGATCATTGTAATATAAAATCATGTAGAGTCACCAAGATAAGTTTGAGACTTAAACATATGTCAATGTAGTGTCATGGAATTAATTTTGGGATATAGAAATGATTAGAAACGATCGATGATGAAATATGGAGTTAAAACGCAAATTTTGTGAAAACGGAGCTTAGATGGGCATATCATATGTCAAGCAACATAGGGTACGTCTAAGGAGTTCCGTCAATGCTGATATGTGGGCGAATGAGCTTGGACGTATGATATGTCGGGTTGAGCATACCATACACCCAGACTGAATTTTTTTTCGGTTTTGTCTTCTTTTAATTTCATTTCATGCGAGGAAGTAAAGGGGTTAACTCAATTAGTTTTTATGAACTAACACTTGATTAATTGTGGTATTTCAGGTCTAAAGTAAAATTAGCTATGGATTATAATCAGGGGTGTATATGAAGGATCAAATTAACTAAGCTTGTGGTAGCAAGTTAACATTTGATAAACACTTGTTTTGTAAATCAATGTAAATGATTTAAGGTGTAATTAGTGTTTACATACAATCGTGTTTTGAATGTTCATAATATGAACTAAATGGGTCATATAACCAACGAAATTCAAATTTTCTGAGACCTATATTATAAAACTTTGATATAGTTAGGTAAATGATGCACATTAAACGATATCATAAACAAAGCACGAAGGGATATGATTGATAGCAACTATTTTATAATTGATAAAAGAAAAAAGGTTAATGCACATTTTTTTTTTATTTTATTTTTTTTTAACAACAAAAGCACATTAATTAGTATTATTTTTTTATACTGCAAAAGA
This sequence comes from Mikania micrantha, assembly GCA_009363875.1. Taxonomy (NCBI): domain Eukaryota; kingdom Viridiplantae; phylum Streptophyta; class Magnoliopsida; order Asterales; family Asteraceae; genus Mikania; species Mikania micrantha. The sequence continues at coordinate 2,294,384 of CM018688.1, read as the reverse complement.
AAAACGCAGGGATTTTTAATGTGGATTAAATGCATTAACATGCGTACGTCTTTAGACCACAGGACAGAAAAACTTATCTATTTTGTTGTTGTAAAATGTAAACGCAATTTTTGACGAAGTTGTATTTAAGAAGTAGAATTAATGGGCATGCGGTCTAATTCCCTTTATTTTCCCTTGAACATCAGTCACCAATGATCATTCTGACAAATAATTTACTTTTCTGCCCAAAAAACTGACCATGGTGACCTGACCTACTTGCTCATGAGTAAACCTACAGCCGGGAAAATCCATTGACTCAACATAGAGCAATATTTTGCATTAGATGAGACTCCAACCCAAGACCTTTTATAAGAGAAGTCAATCAAATAAATCGACTAGAAGGCATTTGGGCTAAAATAAACAATCAAGATTCACCACAACTCAACTAATTCTGTTGAAAGCATAATGTGCATGTATTTATGAATTACTTTTATCCACAGATTGATATCCTTGCGGAAGATATTATATATAGAATAATAGAAATAAATTGCAAAATCCTGGATCTAAAACTATAATGGAAGACCATTTACTAATGATATATAACCCATAAAAAATAAAATAAAATCATGATATCTCCCCTATTATTAGTTCCTTTGGTTCTTTCATATTTAACGGTTCTCAATGGAATAAGTCTCTCTATTAATATACTAAACAATATGATTAAGTAGGAGGACTCTTCTTAAAATTTTGGCTACTAAAAATAATTTTTTTGTACATAAAAGAAGTTTCATAAATAACGTAATTGAGATTAAAAAAATGGGTGCAATTGTAACCATCGGCAACGGCGAAGTCGTTAATAATAAATTCCATGATTGTTGTCGATCCCCTATCCAGCTATTTTTTTTTAAAACAAATTTTTCCACCATTGTTTACTATGGAGCTAGAACTCTTAACCTATTTTAGGAAGGAACACTTTAACACACCTTTGGTACCATTAAAAAATATGCTCTTTGGTCTCTATCCCGCTATTTAATATAAACTAGCGTTATACCCATCCTTCGCAATGTGGCGGGCTGATTTTTAATTTCTTTGTTATAATATCGAAATGTAAATAGAAAATAAGTTTCTACAACATATCAAAAATAATGTAAACTTGCGTTTGAGAAAATGAATATTAAAAGAAAAAAAGCAATTCAAACATAGATAAAAAAAATAGCTCGCAACAACATATTCAAAAATTAAGAACAATGTTAAGTAGTTGTAAAAATGAGCTTTAATATACATGAAAGATATTTTAGAACACTCATATTTGTCACAGTTTGTTTTGAATAATTTTTACATTTGTTTTAAGTGAAATTTATATCGAAACATAAATATTTATATAATAATCGTCTTAACATTTTATCCTACAATAAAAAGATCATTGTCAGATTAGTGATACACTAAAAGAAGTAAAGATTAATAAACCATACTAAATTATATAAAAAAAAAAAGCATTGTTGTCATTTAAGCAAATAAGATGTTATTAAGTTTATTCAAATATCATAACGTTTGATAATTAAAATAAGAGTTAAATGCCAAAATGGTCTCTATGTTTATATCAAAAATGTCATTTTAGTCCCTAAATAATTTTTGTTGCCATTTTATTTAGGGACTAAAATGACATTAATAATTATGAAGAGGTTTGAAATTTTCAATCCCCCGACAGCCAGCACTCTAATGAAAATAAAGAGGATAATTTTTTTTTGTCTTATTATCAAATTAAGTACACATATAATAGCAAACAAACAAAATAAAAAAAATCAACAAACGAATTATATATTATTATAATGTGTGTTATTTAGCATGTAGACTAAACTTCAAATTGTATATTATTATGATATATTTTTATTAGGTTTAATTGTTTTTTTTTCTATTGGATTAAGTCATAAATGGTTTATATGAAAGTATGAAACTCTATGTAAATGCCAAAATGGGTTTAAATCGGGTTAAAGGAGACACACAAATGACCAGGTTTAAATTGGGTTAAAAGAGTTAATTAGATTAGTTTTTTTTAAAAAAAAAACTATGGAGATAAAAAAATATTTATTTTGATTATAACGGTGTTTTAAAAAGTTTACTGTTCTAAAATAGTTTTATATATAAAAAATTGACAACCAATGACATAGCCTAATGGTATCTTGGTGGTGGGATAAGGATCGGAATCAAATGATCTTGGGTCTGAATCTCACAAAAAAGTTTTCTCAAAGTAATGAGTTTCCCCCAAAACTGACGACTTGGTGATAGATATGATCGGTTGGTACTGCTTTTGACACGATGATATTCCAGCGATCCAAAAATTAACCGTTAAAAAAAATAAAAAATTGACATTTTGAGAAATAAAAGGGCCGTGGGGTCTCACCCCCGGCACATGTGCCAAGCCGGCTGGGATCAAGTAAAACCAGAAAGCAGAAATTGTGATGGGCACATAACCTTCAAAGAGGTTAAAGACCGAAAGCCAGTAGAAAACGGATACGAACCTGAAACGCTGAAACCTTTCTCAAACAGGAACTCAGCCCTAGACGGAGGTTTTGTGGCCGTGTGAGGGGCGCCTAATGGTGGCGTTCACCATTTTATTTTTTAGATGGAGGTTTGTAGTCCTGATCATATACAGAAAGGCAAAAGTAAAATCAAGCATGTATGACAATTATATCAATCAAGTATCATATTGCAATGTGCAATTCGATTGAACATCTATGGGGCATATCAATAAGTTAAGAAACTGATTCATGAATCAATGGCAACAGCCAACACCAGAGACAAACAGAAACAAGAAAAGAACAATAAATAAAAAATGGGATATGAATTGAAATTAAAACTGTGTTAACTGTTAAATATTGATATTTATCATGAAAAATCAAAACCCTAGATTGAAAAAAGATGAAAAATGATCATGAGGTAATGATGAGGAAGGTGTGAATATAGAAGTCAAATATCGCATCAATACAAAAAGTAGATATATGAAGGTATGTGAGAACAGAAACAGACACACCACATTCTTGAACACATCATGATGGCAAAATAAGGGTTTAAAAGACTGACAGTTTAATCAATAACCACAAAACAAGTAAACTTTTTTTGATTAATTTGATGGTGATTTAGAGTAGCAATGATTAAAGAACCTTTCTGGTAGAATCCTGTTTCTGGGTATTTGATAAGATTCACAGAACTCATCATTACACCAATCTTCTTCTTCGTCAACCAAATTATGTTCACAGAAAACACAAAAAGCACTAGATGTTTATTAAAAGATTAACCAAGATAAAAAAGAAAGCTAAATTCACCTAACAGATTGAATCTTGTTAGTGATGCAAAGTGGGTCGATGCAGAAAGATCCATACTTTCTTGAATTTTAAGGAAGAACAACTGAGGGGAATGAAGCCTGGTCCGACGACACCCGATTCTTCAATCAAGATTAGTTTAACGCTAATCTTTAACCACCGATCAACAGAAATCGATCATGGAGGATGAATCCATTTGGTGGTTATGAAAAATATGGATCAGAAATCAAAAAGATTGAAGCTTTCTTGTGGCCTCGAGCCAGACAACATTCCCCACAAAAGAAAGAACTTCCTGCTTAATTCTTTTAATTTCTTCATGTATATGTGAGTAATCAACAGAGATGTGTGTGTGTGTGTGAATGATGAATATGTATAAAGATAGTTGTAAGGTTGAAGGAGGTGATGTGTTGATAAAAAGACAAGCAAAGCCATAAATGCAAACCAAACACCCGCCCCCACATTCTCTGTTCATCTCTATATGTGAGACCTATGCATCTTTGTTTCCTTTTCAAATCTCTTTTTACCATAAATTGTAACCTTTTTTTTATAAATTATAGGTGATTTATTATTTTTGAACATATTCGCCGACATTTAAAACGAGATTTCAACCCTTCTCTTGGATTTAATGCTCTAGATCTTACGTCCAAGCTCACCCTAGGAGAACCTTACAACTCCGTAAACCATCTGATATTGCCTCAGCAAATATGTTTTGACTTGGATTCGAACCCAAGACCTTGATCTCTTAGAAAAATTAAGGGGTTAACATTAGACTACAAGTTATTTGGTAATTATAAGTGATTTATACACCTAAGCTTTTTAAGTGAAATCATCAACACGTTTGTTAGTTATGAACACAATAATTATCAACTTTCCTCTAAAAGTATTGCACTATTTACACTTAACACCCACAAGATTCAAAACAATTCAACAACATTTAACAATCTCTGTCTTTATTGAGTTAGCTCTCCAACCATTTTCTTCTTAATTAACATAAATGTGCAAAAACCTTAAATACGTCTAGAAGTTTTCTTCTGCTACGACAGGCAACATGCACACACGTTACTGCTTTTATGATGGACTCATAAACACTAAATTATTTAGTTTTAGTTTTAGGTTGGCATTAATTGACTTTTATAACAATTAGAGATGATATAAGGATAGAGTTCCGCTCGGTGATACCACCGCAACATGGCACGGTTGCCAGAGAGGGTAGATATTTCGGTTAAAAGTAGCCAAATAGGGTTGCGATCAAGCCGTGACTATAGGGCTATAATCGAGCCAAGTAGGCATGGCTCCAGCTCAGCTCGTGGATTTTCGAGCTGAGCCCGAGCTGAGCCGAAATTTCTTTCATCATTTTTCTTTTATTCTTTTCCTCCACTTTATATATATACATACATACATATTATACATAATATATATATTTATATAAATATGTGTATAAGATATTGAATATATATAAATATATATTATGTATGATATATATGTATGTGTGTGTAAATATATATATATATATATATATTAAAAATGGAGCCGAGCCAACCCTGGCTCCATCTCGCCTCGTTTTTTACGAGCTTTTTTCGAGTCGAGCGTTTTTTGAGCGAGTCTCGGGACGCGATCTTTATGAACAACCCTATCCGTGACACGAGTCGGCTCGTTTTATCTATATTTAATATAATATACATACATACATATTGAGAGGCCCCGATCCCCGGGAGTTCCTCGGTTGGTTACACATCAAAAGCATAGCTCTTAAACCGTAGAACAATCTTATGTTATAGCAGCGGAAATCATTACATAACATTTAACTTTTAACAGGAACGCCAGCTCTTGAATAGGTAGTCCTCATGTCATGCCACGAGCCATCATATCCTTATCATAACTTGCTCAACCTGACATGCATGCTAAAACAAGTCAGCTTTCGCTGGTGAGTTCTAAGTTAACTTGTTATAAAAATCTTTAGTCTTTTAGATCATCATAAAACATAACATACTTTTTACACATAACATACATGTCATCACGTGACATAATTCAAATACATAGCCTACCTTTCCTCGTAACATACTTATATAACATAAGTATCATCATAACATCATTCATACAGTGAAGGAATTTCACCGTCAACTGCTGACCCTGAGGTCAAACAGGCTTGTGCAGCATAAGGCTCTTAAACTATCAACTCGCAGCTGATAACTCATACATGTATAAGATTTCTTTAACACTATCAACACGCAGCTGATAACTCATGCAAGCATAAGATTTCTTTAACATTATCAACTCGCAGCTGATAACTCAAGCATGCCTAAGATTTCTTTAACTGAACTGGCGACACACAGTCGGCAGGCCTATGTTTCCACAGGACTCTTTAACCATCAATCGAAATTGACGGCTCATACCGGTACAAGACTTCTTTACATATATCATTCCTACATAATATGGTTTAAATCATTTAAACCATCATAAACGGTTCCTTTCACCGTGGTGTTCAAGTTTTGCCCAACCGCAGCCAGCAAAACCTCATTTCCTACTCAACCTCGGTTGAGTCCTTTAAAATCATTTCTTTCTCAACCGCAGTTGAGACTTTAAAACATTCATTTCTCAACCGTAGTTGAGACTTAAAGCATTATTTACTTTAAAACATTCTTTACTAGAAAACATTCTTTACCTGACCTTAATCAGGTTAGCGTCACTTTCATACAATAACTTTACACATACATACAATCATTTTCATAAAAGAACTTTATAACATGCATATCAGCCCAAAATGATAAAACATTTAAAACAGGGCTTTAAGAACTCACCTGTTGTCTTGCTGTAGCAAGATCTCTCGTAAACTGGTACTAACAGTATAATTCTGCATCAGTTTACACTTAATAAGTCATTTATGTTTTAACCTACTGATTAGATCTTTCTGAACGTTCAATGTCAAAGACATTGCCTTGAAAGTCATCAAATAGTTAATGTTGTTGATTATAATGCTAAAACAGTTCCTAAATAGATTAATGGCTTAGAAATGATCAATCCTTATCATTGATTACCCAGATATCATGAAATATCACAACATAGTCTTAGAATAGGTTTAATAACCATGTTTAACATACTAATCTGACAGTTATCACAAACATCAGATAATCGTTCCAACGAGTATGTTCATGATTGTGATTAGTTTGAAACACTTAGATTTAACCTTTGTATTTCAAAGATTAACCAAGCTAATCACCTAGATTGTTATAATCAAATGGATTAAACCATTATAATCATAGTTGTGATTTCATGCAAACCGGGCATCACAACGGATCAAAACAAGGATTTAACCGTTAGAACATCGTGTTCTTCATTTATAATCAATCCTAGCCATCATCTAGGCAATAATCAACAGTCCTAACTATCTTATTACGTTCAAAATCAAGATCTAATCAATCAAAATCAAACTAGAAGGTTAAAACGAACCGTTACCTGATCTGACGAATTTCTGCGGTTAAAACAGCGATCAGGACTTGTATATATGATTCCTGGGATGATCTGGATGTTCAGAGAGCTTTGATTTGAAGATTAGAGGTGTAAGATGGAAGAAATAACGTCTGGAGGTCGAATGGATGAAAAAAAATACGTTCTGGAGCGTTCTGATCGATTAAGACAACTTTTAGCCGACATAGGACATGGGGCGCATCGCCCCAACTGGGTGCGTCGCGCCAGGCGTACCGCCCCACGTCACCCAGCGTCATCATTTGAGTTTTAAACTTGTTTTCGCGATTCCGGGAGCATACGAACTCCGTTTTGCGCACGGTTTTCGCCCACGTTCATCATTTTTCACATACTATCAATCCCCAAATGTGCTCATGTCATAAATGCCGAATTTTCCGTATGCAATCGTCACAGTTTCAACAGTAACCGAAATCTCGTATGTTTACTATTAAATTTCAAAATTTTCGGCTGTTACAAATCTTCCCTCCTTACAATAGGTTTCGTCCTCGAAACCTGTTACGTCTCAAACATTGTCAATAGAGTTGTTTCATCTCGTATTCAGTCTTCCCTGTAGCTTCCGATTCTTTTCGATGTTTCCATTAAACTGTAATTTGTCTGTTTGTCTTGTTATACAATTGTTTTTCTTTCCTGTTAACAATTGCCACAAGTTCTTCTATGTAGTTTAGCTTTTCATTAACTTCAATGTCCTTTAATGGTACATACCCTACATCATCTGCTTGACACTTCCTAATTATCATACAACCACTGCTGCCGAGCGTAACAATGGGCTTATGTCGGCACATGGCTCCATAACCGTTGATCTGACCCACCAAAGCGTTCCGCAGATCCATACTTACCCCATACGAATATGGAAGCAACGTCATACTTACCCTATAACACTTATAAGGACGTCATTCATTCATCATACATGATACACTAGCATCATATCACCATTCATCATAATCATCATACATTTCATGCTAGCATCATAACGGCATTCATCATAGTTACCATGACATCTTAAACATGTCGTGCTAGCACTACTTCATCATATCAATTTCCTAGTAACATAGGAATCATCATACTACATTATGCTAGCATCATGTCATCGTATCATAACATTATGGCATCACATACATGATACATTAGGACCTATTCCTCATATCATATATCATACTTTCATACTAGCAGCCTAGGATTTCATCATAGCATAACATATATACATATCACCATAGCACGTTATCATACAGCTCATCATCATCTCTTACTAATACGCATTCATCATACTTTGCAGACTTTCATGCATAAACCGTGCTACACATAAACGTACATACATGGTCATGGTGTATCATCATTCATCATTCATTCATGAGCATCATAAGCTCAGAACAACATAAACATAACAATAAGTATGATTTACTCACACGTTGAAGATCACATGGTAACAAATTGTCTTCCCCCTTATGTCATACTTTAGCTATGACAGGTAGCTTATTATGACACTTAATCCTTACGTCCTTATCTTTTCCTAACTGTATGCTACCACATGTCATATTCTTTAGCTACATCATACGTTATTCTTTACTTTGTTGACTGTGCAAACATTTTCACATTTAATCTCTACCAACACTTATCTCCTTTGGCATTAAACCATTTACAAAGCACTTGTTGGAATTTGATCATAAATAAATTTTCTTAACATAACTTACATACATATCTTAACACATAAGGCTGTCAATGCATAAGGCCAATCAAATTTTGCATTACATAAAACAGACCAACCCAAATCATAGCGCTACGGAGAGATTTCGTTGATCAGCTTATAATAAGAATCTTCTTGTTTCCCCTCAATAGGAGGACTTCATCATTTACATTATCATTTGCCTCTTTAAGAGGACTTCATCGTTTTCCCTTGTTAAGAGGACTTCATCGTTTTCCTCTACAAGGAAACTGCATCATTTGATCCACTTTATGCACGACAATCTTATCATATAACCTTCCCTTGATAACATATGTATGCACACTATCACATAACCATACCATGAATTTTCTTACACATGAGATAGTGGCAATCATCCTTTATCTTTAAGCTTGTACTAATACAAAGCTACTTAAGTAGTTTCTTGCAATAGATGCAAGAGTCTCTTAACACCGGTAACCGTATTCAACCCACATTTTACAATCTATACTTTAAGCTCTATACATATTCTATGCATGTTCAACATCTGTCATCTTGTGAAGACAAGATGATTCATTAAGCGATAACAATGTTGCAACACTTATGTATCCTCTTCTAGCACAAATAGCTTTCCGTTAGAGTTATTAAAATCATCTCTAACATCTTTAGCATACCAGTTCTTGGTCTAATTTATCTTCATATCACTACTTGTCAAAAGTAGTTCGTATCATATCATTTCAACCCCTTGTGCCCTTCAACTTTCTTGATAGTTTACTTTTCCTTTCATTCAAAGTTGACAAAAGACTAACTATATACTTTACATTCATTTATACCTAAGACTAGGCATGCATTCATTTATCTTCGTTTATCAATTCCTAATCACACCTTTATCATACATGTTCATGTAGTCAACTTTAATATCTCACTTCCACTTTTAGTAAACATAGGTATAAGTCTCAATTGCTAATGTCAACATGTATTTCTTAACCTATCGGGACTTGTCAGAATTTAGGATACTAACAAATCATTATCATTCATGACATAGAGAATGATCTCATCAAATCTCTAGATCAAATTTGAACTTACATTATCTCATTCGGATGTAATCATCCTTACTTTATAATAGTATTCATTCACAAGTGAGGAATAATTTATCCATAAATGAAGTTCCTTGTTCGTTCGTAAGCCATTTCCTTCATTCGTAAATTAATTCCATCATTCATAAGTCAATTGAATCTCCTACACATAAACTCGGTCTCCCGTACAGCTTCTCTTCATCCATAATTTATTTCTTTCATCCATATGGATATACATACCTTCCTATCTTCATCATGTTACCATTGACCGAGTGGTTACACCATGCGCTGCATCCACCATTGTCGTCCTCGTCACTTTCCAGGTGTGCTTTATTTCTTGGACCATCCTCGTCTTCAACCTACATTTCTACCATTAATCGAACCCTGTTTCCATGTTCTAATGGTTTCCTTCCTGATCGACCTTTGAATTAGCACATTTACAATTTCTTAGGGTATGTCATTCAGCGTTAGCTTCCCAATAGCTTCAACGATGAATTCAATGTGACATTAATGCAATTTAGGACATATAAGGTATTCGTATGATAGACAATAATACAAACTCAGTTGTATAGTAAATCATTAATAACAGTGTCCGGAATGTCATTAATCATTTACTTTTCCAACCTTGTTTATATTATTCTCATTTATACTTTATACCTATTAATCCATGAATCTTTGTCAAACCAATAAGGTAAGACCTTAACCAATATTCTTCTGACCAAACAAGCATTCCCAATTGTTTTCACAACTCTATCAACCTTTATAATTTCATTTTGTTCTTTACCTTTATTGGCATCAAGTGGTTATACTTCGTTTGGTCATGGAATCTTTCCTTTGGCGTCCAAGTCATGTGACAGACGAAACCCGAGCATTACTCATATAGATAAATCCGTAACCGCAGTAGCTAATTGCGGTCCCTATTTATCTGTACTCGTGTGTCTAGGGTTTCTTCCAACACATGCCTAGTTCATTTCCTAATAAATATTATTATTACGAATAGTCTAAACATTCCAACATATTCATACATCTTAACACATATAGGCACATATACATGTATTTTACTTTAACTACTTCACATTAACTTTCAGGCATATACATGTTAAATCTATTTACACTATTTCATACCATATACTCTTTGCTTTAGCATGACGCTCGTGGCATTGAACTACCCTTGACTGGCTTCCTTAACCTTGGTCCCATTCTCAGTTTAAGTTCAGGCATCAGGTTATGCCCGAATCTCTCAAACTATGGCTCTGATACCAACTTGAGAGGCCCCGATCCCCGGGAGTTCCTCGGTTGGTTACACATCAAAAGCATAGCTCTTAAACCGTAGAACAATCTTATGTTATAGCAGCGGAAATCATTACATAACATTTAACTTTTAACAGGAACGCCAGCTCTTGAATAGGTAGTCCTCATGTCATGCCACGAGCCATCATATCCTTATCATAACTTGCTCAACCTGACATGCATGCTAAAACAAGTCAGCTTTCGCTGGTGAGTTCTAAGTTAACTTGTTATAAAAATCTTTAGTCTTTTAGATCATCATAAAACATAACATACTTTTTACACATAACATACATGTCATCACGTGACATAATTCAAATACATAGCCTACCTTTCCTCGTAACATACTTATATAACATAAGTATCATCATAACATCATTCATACAGTGAAGGAATTTCACCGTCAACTGCTGACCCTGAGGTCAAACAGGCTTGTGCAGCATAAGGCTCTTAAACTATCAACTCGCAGCTGATAACTCATACATGTATAAGATTTCTTTAACACTATCAACACGCAGCTGATAACTCATGCAAGCATAAGATTTCTTTAACATTATCAACTCGCAGCTGATAACTCAAGCATGCCTAAGATTTCTTTAACTGAACTGGCGACACACAGTCGGCAGGCCTATGTTTCCACAGGACTCTTTAACCATCAATCGAAATTGACGGCTCATACCGGTACAAGACTTCTTTACATATATCATTCCTACATAATATGGTTTAAATCATTTAAACCATCATAAACGGTTCCTTTCACCGTGGTGTTCAAGTTTTGCCCAACCGCAGCCAGCAAAACCTCATTTCCTACTCAACCTCGGTTGAGTCCTTTAAAATCATTTCTTTCTCAACCGCAGTTGAGACTTTAAAACATTCATTTCTCAACCGTAGTTGAGACTTAAAGCATTATTTACTTTAAAACATTCTTTACTAGAAAACATTCTTTACCTGACCTTAATCAGGTTAGCGTCACTTTCATACAATAACTTTACACATACATACAATCATTTTCATAAAAGAACTTTATAACATGCATATCAGCCCAAAATGATAAAACATTTAAAACAGGGCTTTAAGAACTCACCTGTTGTCTTGCTGTAGCAAGATCTCTCGTAAACTGGTACTAACAGTATAATTCTGCATCAGTTTACACTTAATAAGTCATTTATGTTTTAACCTACTGATTAGATCTTTCTGAACGTTCAATGTCAAAGACATTGCCTTGAAAGTCATCAAATAGTTAATGTTGTTGATTATAATGCTAAAACAGTTCCTAAATAGATTAATGGCTTAGAAATGATCAATCCTTATCATTGATTACCCAGATATCATGAAATATCACAACATAGTCTTAGAATAGGTTTAATAACCATGTTTAACATACTAATCTGACAGTTATCACAAACATCAGATAATCGTTCCAACGAGTATGTTCATGATTGTGATTAGTTTGAAACACTTAGATTTAACCTTTGTATTTCAAAGATTAACCAAGCTAATCACCTAGATTGTTATAATCAAATGGATTAAACCATTATAATCATAGTTGTGATTTCATGCAAACCGGGCATCACAACGGATCAAAACAAGGATTTAACCGTTAGAACATCGTGTTCTTCATTTATAATCAATCCTAGCCATCATCTAGGCAATAATCAACAGTCCTAACTATCTTATTACGTTCAAAATCAAGATCTAATCAATCAAAATCAAACTAGAAGGTTAAAACGAACCGTTACCTGATCTGACGAATTTCTGCGGTTAAAACAGCGATCAGGACTTGTATATATGATTCCTGGGATGATCTGGATGTTCAGAGAGCTTTGATTTGAAGATTAGAGGTGTAAGATGGAAGAAATAACGTCTGGAGGTCGAATGGATGAAAAAAAATACGTTCTGGAGCGTTCTGATCGATTAAGACAACTTTTAGCCGACATAGGACATGGGGCGCATCGCCCCAACTGGGTGCGTCGCGCCAGGCGTACCGCCCCACGTCACCCAACGTCATCATTTGAGTTTTAAACTTGTTTTCGCGATTCCGGGAGCATACGAACTCCGTTTTGCGCACGGTTTTCGCCCACGTTCATCATTTTTCACATACTATCAATCCCCAAATGTGCTCATGTCATAAATGCCGAATTTTCCGTATGCAATCGTCACAGTTTCAACAGTAACCGAAATCTCGTATGTTTACTATTAAATTTCAAAATTTTCGGCTGTTACACATATGTACATGCATACATACATATATTTATTATACATGTATATATATGTATATATTTATAATTTAATATATATTACACACACCACATATATGTGTGTGTGTGAAAGATTTCAATTGTTAACTCTTCCTTATTACGATAACCAAATAACTACATTTTATTATTTTGAGCTTACATTAAAATAAATTTAAAGGTGTACATTTTTTCTTATTTTTTAATTAATGTGGGCCCCACTTACATTAGTTAAAAAAGAAGAAAAACATAAATATTTAAATTTACTTTAATGTGGGCCTCAAAGTAATAAGATGTAGTTATTCGTTTATTGCAATAAGGAAATATATATCTATACTCCTTTATAATACATATAGGAAGGACGGAATGGTCATTTTACCCAAATCTCTTAAATTTAAGAGTTTTACAAGTAGAAGAACATAATGTACAAGTGCTTAATGCAGAAGCTCTCAAACACGCTTCTTAAAAGTTAAAATACAAACCCTGATTCAATTTCAAATGCTGATGGATTCTGGTATGTGCGACCCTCTCTCTCTCTCTTGAGTCTACTTGTATCCCACTCAAAAAACTTAAAATCAAAGAGATTCGCTCCCAACACCACCACGACTACTGCAATCGTTTATTGTTGACCAATTCTTAGTTGTCTTCGACTTCTACCGTTTGTGATTGTGCAGGTAGGTTTGCTTCAACTTATCATTATTTTTGTTCAAGGGTTGCGAGTTTTTGTCATAAAGCTTAACTTGTGCAGTTCTATTGGCCGATTCTTAAGTTTCGTAAACTAGATTGCAGTCACACATGTTTAATTTTTGGCATCTCTGGCTTTCTCGACTTTGGGTATGTTCGTCCATTGGTTAGCATTTCTTTTACATATTCTTCAACAATTGAAAGTTTTATCTATTTTTTTAAAGAATCCAAATGCATGCATCTTGAACATCTGAGTTTGAACTGATTATTGCAACTTCATTTCGCATCAATTTGCGTAGAGTGTTTGCAAAATCTGATTATGCTTATAGTAATTTGCTATTACATAGTCTCTAACTTATTAGTGATTATTTATTGTTATTATCTTTTTTTTTTTGCAGTGACAACATACCCGGTGTTGCAATACATTCTTTAGGGAAACTTGTTCAGAAAATCATGTTCCAAGAGCGATATCTATGGATCAAGAACCAACTGTTGTTGATAAAATCTTGATACTCAAGGGGTCATTACACATGTAAGAGTTCTATAATTTCTAAGCTTTTGTCGGTAATGATCTTTGTGTTTTATTAGTTGATTAAATGTTATCTGCTTGGTTCAACATTGGTTTCATATGTTTTCTTTCTAGATTAAATTTTCTTTATTTGGTTTTATATGATTCAACATTGGTTTTGAATTAGTTGGTTTTATGTTTTCTTTTTGTTAGGCAACTTTTCTGTTTCATTTTCCTAATAATGTGTAATCCATTGACCACCCAAAATGCCCTACCCATCCATCTTCCAATTTCTAACTTGCTTACCGGTTTTGCATCTTTTGTTCTTTATGCATTGATTTAAAAAAATGGTCTTTTTTATAATCTTTTAGAGGCGCAAGATCAGCAATTTGAAGAGAAGGTTTTAACCTGGACTGCAGGTCCATTAGCTGATATGAAGCCATGATAGCTTCCAAAAATGTTTTTTTAGTTAGTAATTTTTTTTTGGTTATAAGAAAATCATGGGCTGAAACATGGAGCGGTGCAGAGATTTAAGGAATTTTTTGTTGGTTTTTTACTAAGCTAATGATCAAGGAGTCATTCGAACAATTTTAGCAATTGTATGTGCAAGAAGAACCCAGCCAACTTGCTGCACCTGCCTCCACCAAATCAATGAGGTTTAAGGTAGGGCGGGAGAAAAAAAGGATTGTCAAGGCTAAACACTTATTTGCTGAAATTCCTGATAATGACTTACACCAACATGATATGAAATTTGATTTTTTTGTTGGTTTGTTATCGGAGTCTTTTTTGGTTGTTTCCAAAATATAATATGAAATTTATGATTCTTTTAAATTCATGATTGTGACTCCTTCTCCATTACAAACAATGTTATGTCATAACAATCTAGAAATTTGAATTATTGGCAAATTTTCTGGATCTGATTCAAGTTGATTATAATTTTGATTTGTGGTTACATCTGCCTGTTGTTACAAGCATAAGCCTGAGAGGACAAACTACATATTGGGGAATGTCTGATCTTATGTTTTCTGTTTTTATCATTATAAATTATTTTTTCTTTGATAGTGATTGAAAATTCATGCACACTTAATAACTTTGATTTAACATGAAAGGAATTTAACTGTTGTCTTGTCTTTTGTCATTTGTAGAGCTTTAAGCTGCTGGTTCATAGCCTGCTATTGAAGACTTGCATGTGGAATTGTTTGGTTCTGCATATGCATGGCAGTTGCTGATTGAAAAGGTAATCTTGTTAATTCTTGTGCAGAGTAAATTGTGTTGAAGGCTATGGGGACATGTTAGGCATCTTGAATCTTTACAACCTCATGCTAAACCTACACAACTTTACACAGGTTTGTTTATTTCATGTTTGTCATGAATATTGTGTCTTGATCAAACAAAATTGTAGATTAGTTGATCATATAATTAAATTGTTGAATTTTGTATGATTTGGCTAGGTTATTTTTTAAACAAATGATTAAGGAGTACGTGGTTTTTAGTTTCAATTCCAAACATTGAACCTGAAAACCAAAATCATTTTTCTACAGTTTGTAGATAATATATGTTTTAGAGTTTACACGAGAACCCATTGTTTAATTTGAGTCACCCAAATTGAATCGTTATAAAAGATACCATCAAATATAGGGGTAGGATCAAATAAAAAGCGTATTTTGCCTAAGAAGGCTAAAAGGGATTTTTAAAACCTTTAAAACCGACCCAAACGAACTCCGATTAAGCTCATTTTGATGGCATTGGAACCGTATCGTCGAACTCTATAATATTAGATTTTAAGTTTTAGATTTAAGGTTTAGCTATAAAGTTTTGGTTTTATGGCTTGATTTTTAACTTTTAGGTTTTATCTTTAGGCTTTATTGTTTGAGTTTAAAGTTTATGTTTTAGTATTATGGTTTATGTTTTGGGTTTTAACGTTCCGGGTTTAAGGTTTAACAAGACGGTTCCAATGACGCAAAAATGAGTTAGTTCGGAGTTTGTTTGAGTCGGTTTTAAAATTTTTAAAATTCCTTTTTAGGGGAATCTTCCCCGACGAAGATGATTTGGGTGAGAGGGATGAATGATTTATGTAGTCTTTTATATGTTAAACAAAATCTCTATGGATTATATGGTTTATGTGTGTTGGAAACAAGATT
Organism: Mikania micrantha; assembly: GCA_009363875.1. Classification (NCBI taxonomy): domain Eukaryota; kingdom Viridiplantae; phylum Streptophyta; class Magnoliopsida; order Asterales; family Asteraceae; genus Mikania; species Mikania micrantha. Next base: position 2,278,015 of record CM018688.1, on the reverse strand, counting down.
CGAATGGTTAATTTGGTATTTATGTAGTTTCATATGTTTCATAGTTTGAAAATATATTTTAAAAAGTAGGGTGTTATAGTTGATTTGGCAATCGGTTGCTGCCGCCGCTGCATCGCGCGGGTTTCCGACTAGTATATATATATATATATATATATATATATATATAGAGGAAGGTTCATAAAAAAACCATTTATTTGTAAGAAAACCAAGAAAACTATTATCGACCAATCACATAATTTCTATTATTTTTCTTTTATTTATAATCAAAAGGATATAACTGTAATTTAATAAATTATTATTTAAGAAATTTGTGTTTTATTGATTTATTTCCTTCCTTTTTTATATTCCAAATAATAAATGTTGTTGACCAAAATATTAAATCAAATTTTTATATTAGTGTTTTTTGACTCCACATCGACAGCACCACCCATCTTCTCCATCAATATCCAATTTTACTTCAAATTTATCCATCTCAAACATAAATCTCAGTTAATCTTACATCAATGGCGTCATCGCTTCTATTGTCCATCCTCTGCTTGCTGTTACATGATCGTTCACACGCGTCGACGTAACTGTGGTGGATCTAGCGATTGAGAACTCACTGCACCTCTCCGACGACGAGTTTGACTGGCGTCGTCAATTTCTTTTTACGACGGCGTTGACAAGATCGGAATGGAGGACGGTGACAACGCCAGGTAACCCACCCATGCCCCGCCCTTTCTTCTTCCACTTTCCTTCTTCTACCCCTTTTCTTCCAAATCTGATGATACCACACCTACCTTAAACAACTTGGTGAACTAACAATTGCAGTCACCTCAATTCAAGGGCTAAATCTTTATACCGATTTTCAATGTCCTTATTTTCATCATTTTTTGTTTCAAAAACCTTGAACAACCTGATGAACAAATGAAACATTTAGGATGCGTAACATGTGTTCGACGAAACGCCTAAATGAAGAGATGATGAAGAAGAAGATAAGTACACATAGGTTTACATGTATGTAATCACTTGTTATATTTTTGGTTTTGTTTTTGGATTCTACGTCGTATTTCATATATGTAACACATCATTGTCTTTGACTTAATATTTTTTGAATGCTTACATATATGTAAGCAAGCATTTTTCCGTAAGATTACATATATGTAAGTATCCTTACATCATCACAATATTGTTATATATGTGCTTACATATATGTAAGCAAATTTTTTTTGTAAGATTACATATATGTAAGCCTGATTGTCTATAGTCCACTTGAAAGGTTTGTTAGATGATTAAGGAATTGATGACTATGATTACTTATATGTAACCAAGTATGTAATTAAAAGTTCTTTTGTTTTTTATCACATATGTGTAATCATTTACTATGGTTAGAAAAACTTGATTTGGGGTATTTTGTTATTCATATACATAATTGGGAATTACAAATGAGCTTACTTTATTATGTTTGGTTGATTATAAATATGTAATTTGGTTGAGCTAATTAAATTGATTGAAATAAACCATTTTGAATTAAAATTTTCAAATAATGCTCGAACAATATTACTTTGATATGTATGAACATTGTTACTTTTATTGATTGCATATGTATGTGTAATCAGTTTATATGTATGAACACGATTAGTCGATTTATTTTGATTGATTACATATGTGTTACATACATGAAAGATAAAAAATTTGATATAACTAACTTGTTTGCATGATTACATATATGTATTTATGTTTACATATTGAAACACTTGGGTTGATTGCATATATATATATGTAATCAGATGGTTTGTTAAAAAAATTGGATATTTTGCATTAAAATAATGAAAATGTTTGAATTCAATTTTTTGAGTGATATTATTTTTATTTAATTATTTTATGTAAATTAAGAAAGAATAGAGATGAGAGAGGAGAGAGAAGAGAGGAGAGTGATTTTAGGAATTTTATTAAATGCATGAAAGATAAAAAAATTGTTTTGACTATCATACCCTTATGATCTTATAATTGTATCCTTTAATCATCATTTATTTACGAAATTGCCATTATCAGATCTAAACCATAGATTGCTTAGATCAATGGTGAAAAAGTGGTTTTCTTAGTTTTCTAGAAAATGATGGTTTTCTTAGGAACCCTCCCCTATATATATATATATATATTAAAAACCAATCTGAGCCAACCCTGACTCTGGCTCGGCTCATTTTAAATGAGTTTTTTTCGAGCAAAGCTCTCTTTAAGCTGAGCTTTTTTCATATTGAACTTTTTTCGAGTTTTTTCAAGCAAGACTTAAGCAACGAACTTTTTAAACAACCCTAGTAACCAATGGAGGTCAAAAAATAGTCGTTGTGTGAGTGGGGGAAGCAGCTATTGAAAGCCATAGAGAAAAAGAAATTAATTCCTTTAAAACCTACATAAACATGATAGATCAACATAGTTTCTATATATTTCTTTCTGCTACCTCTTAAAACACACAATCTACATAAAAAAATTAGATGCAATCTTATTCTTCTCCTACCATCCTCACATAGCTCCGATGTTAAATCTTGGGGCCTTCAATTTTCTTGTGTGTTGACGTCATTGCAATGAACTTGAAGCTACGATCGACTCATTCAACATGTTACATGTGCAATAAAACATGAAAAGTTAAAGAAATGAGAAGTACACATTTGTTAATTGTTATATTGCACGATATAACTTTAAAACATAACATGAATGTCATATAACCAATGTACATTCAGGAACTTCTGACCGATATAAATATATTGTTACAATCTCTATTTTAAGTCATATCTTGATATTTCAATTTCTTATTTATGAATATACTTGACGGTTTTGTATAGTGGGCAATGTCTTTCACCACGTAAGTGTTGAAACAACTTTATAAAAACATATGCTGATTGGAGAGCAGCTACAACCATCTTATGTGACAAGAGGTTCCCAGAAAAACTAAAAGGCAAGTTCTATAGGGTCGCAGTCAGACCTGCCATGATGTATGGGAGTGATTGTTGGCCAATCAAAAAGACTCAGGCAAGAAAGATAGAGTCAGCAGAAATGAGGATGCTGAGATGGATGTGTGGGCACACAAGGCTCGACCGAATAAGGAACGAAGTCATCAGGAAGAGACTGGAGATAGCGTGCATCTCAGACAAAGTAAGAGAAGGAAGATTGAGATGGTTCGGACATGTGAGGAGAAGAAACCTGGTGGCGCCTGTTCGAAGAGTAGAGAGCCTTGTGGTGGAGGGAAAGAGGAGTAGAGGGCGACCGAGGTTGACATGGGAGGAGCAGATTCGTCACGACTTATCGGAGTTGCATCTCTCGGAGGACATGATCAGTGATAGGAGTTCTTGGAGGCGTAGGATAAAGGTGAGAGATTTCTAGTTTGTGTAGGACGTAACTTGGTAGAAGCTTAGTCTCATATATTGCATGTGTCATACGTGATTGGGGTCGTGGTCTGCATGCTAGTGGTGTGTTATACTTTCGGGTATTTGCTTTCTTGATTAGGGATGGTTGATGCCATGATATACTTTGAGTGTATATATGTGATCTTTACTTGTTTGATATGCGATCTTTACTTGTTTGATATGCGCGGGTGTGTTTACTTTCTTTTTGCGTGTTTTATGGGTGGTATTTATATGTTTTTCTATTGCTTCATGTCAAAAAAAAAAAAAAAAATAGAAAAAGGAAAATAATATATATATATATATAATAATAATAAAAATAATAATAATTATAGTAGTAGTAGTAGTAAAAAAAAAAAAAAAAAAAAAAAAAAAAAAAAAAAAAAAAAAGGCAACGGTTTTTTTTTCAGAGTCGGGGGTCTCCTTCGAAGCAGCCTCTCTACCACACCAGTGGCAGGGGTAAGGTTTGTGTTCATCTCACCCTCCCCAGACCCCACACAGTGGGAATATACTGGGTTTGTTTGTTTGTTTGTTTGTTATGCTGATTGCAAATTTGCAAGTAGCAGCCATCGAATGTGATATGAAGAATAAGGTATTATACTTTTAAAGTCGTTTCTACTACAATACAGGTTTATTATTGCTTTTAATTAAAACTAGTAAATGTCACCAGCACGTTACGGCAACTATTCCGTCACGATTTCATATACCAGAACACATATATGTGTTTTTATTTTAAATGTATTGGTTAATTTAACTCTCTTCTATTTGCACAAGCAAGTAAACAATTTTTTTCACTCTTATTCACAATCAACGCTACCAATTTATCACTAAATAAAACTTATAATACGGACCAATAAGAAATTGTCATCTATCAAATGAAAACAAAAGATAATATTAAAAAAGAAACAATGCTCGGTGGATGGGACGACTTTGAAGAGTAGGCACATGGAAAATGACATTATAGTAAATAATGGGTGTTAGTATAAGACATGGTTAAGCATTTAATGCAAGCCATCGTGAAACATTAAGCATTTAATGCTAAATACTAAGCAATAAATGCAGAGATTATATAGTACAAGGCAAGACGACAATTCAAGCAAAAGGAAAAGGGGCAAGATCCTTACCTGCTGTATAAGGATCGAGCGTAGGGAAATGGGTGATGTCCATCACCCAAGAAAGACAAGACCCCGCGGAAGGAAGGGGAGGTCGTTCGTGGATAAAAGGAAAACGTGCAAGGAGAGAAGGGCATTCAATGAAACTCAACTACTAGAAAGAGAAAATCAACGTAAGAAGTAAGAGTTGTCCGTTCCTTACAGAGAAGGAGAAATAGAGGGATTAAGATGGAAAGAAAAGGAGTTGTAAGGAGGTTTCTGTTTAGCATTCATTATTATCCTCATTGTATTGTAGGATTCACAACTTAGCCCTTACACGCTGGTTTTGGATCCAACAGACTTGATCGTCCTATTTATTGAACATTTAAGTATTTAACTTGACGATGGTAGTCTTGAGGCCCCTAGTGCTTGACCTGCCTTTTTTTTTGGAAGAGAGACTTTCATTAAAAGGGCACCAAGCAACATTCTAGGCCCGAAAATACAAAACAAGAAACAGAGATTAGCAACAATGATCAACCAAACTACCATTACACTCCTAATATATCAAAACTCCACCATTTATTCCAATCCAAGAAATATAGGTTAGACCGGTTCTTGATCTATAGAAACTCAATTGCTTTGATCTCGTTAATTATGTTTGGAATATAAATTTGCTACCCTTGGTAGATATTTTCGTTTCTTGGTTTCCAAATTGCCCAACACAATATAAGCATCACCAATTAAATCACTTGTTTATAGTCTCCATTTCCTTTAATTGATTTATGTAACTCTAAAATGTCTCTTGCTAATATAGGAGGAATTTTGCACCCAGACGTGGGGCCATGTTCTTGCGAGTCGTGTGAGCCTATGATAAGATAGTACAGGGGAACATAAATCAAAACCTATTGTAATCTAAGGACAAAAAAAATACTTATTAAATGCATTTTTTTTTCAAAGTGTAGCTTTTTTCTATGTTTTTGACTTTTCTTTCTACTTTTTAGAAAAGCTTTGGAAATGGGACCTATTGTCTATTGCCGTGTCTTTCAAGCCTGACCAATGTAACCCTAAATATCAAACAATTACTATTAGACTTCTGTTTTACTTTATGCTCAACTTTTTAGATTTATTATTCACGTTAAAAGTTAGTAGTAATTTTATTTTTATAAACTCATTAATTATTTCGAAATTATAGTCAAGATATGTTACACTCACATTGTTGATTCAACTTTTGAACACGACAACGTGAAAACCAGTTGCATGTTCTATACATGTGTAAACAGAAAAATTGATACCACAACTTTATTGCATTTAAAAGTTTGTTTAAGAAGGGTCCAAATCCCTGACAATTTTTCAACATGAATTGAAATTTCTAACATAAAATGGAAATGGGTTTGTTTAAGAAGGGTCCAAACCCATCAACCCCCTCTTCTTTTTAGGTGTTAGGTTATGTGTAGTGAAGCATGAAAGTGGGCGTGAGAGGGCCGGTCACGCCCTTTTGGCGCCCTCTCCTACTACACAGGGGCGTGACCAAGGAGTGAGGGAAGCACTGGGTGAGAAAGGTCACAGCGTGAAGGAAGAAGAAAAGGAAAAAAAAGAGGGTGGTGGGGGATTGATAAGAGGATGATAATAACACATGTGGTGATAACGTGCAGTGATGAGACGGTGATGTTATTAGTTGTTTACGTGCCGTCTACGTGACGCCCACGTGACTTTCACGTGTTGTAATAGGGGCTTACCACTACACATGGCCTTATAGCATTTTTCATGAGCTAGATAAAAGGTTGAATATCGTTTAACGACTTCAAATATTAAATGGCTTATTAACCCATTTAGTATTTAAATAAAAAATCAAAATAATGTTACAATGCAAACTGTGTGAATATCTTCTAACTTTATCATTTTCCAACACATAAACTCTACAAATCTTTTTTTCTTGTTTAATTTTTTTTTTTAATTTTACTCTTATACTCCAAAAATACAAACCATGAATCCTTACCATTGAAGTAATGGTATTATGACTGAATGTGCCTCATATCATATGCCTATATGCCCAATTTCACTTCAGGCATATTATAACTGTGTTTATTTCCAAATCTGATTAACACAAATTTGCATAACCCAACAAAGGAAGCCTAAAATGTTACTCAATTGGTACCATTTATTTTATCAACTGTTTTATATAAAGTTTTAAGAACATTTTGAATCTTATCTGAAGGATATATTAATTACAGGTTTACTCTGGCGCTCTGAAAGCGTGTGCGATCCATGACATGTGACTTATGTACATAAACTTGATTAGAGATAATCAAATTTTTTAATTACCTTTAATGAAAAATCAAATGTTTCGCAGCTTTCTTTTACCCTATTTAAAGGCTGGATATCTTATGGTGCCACTAGTGGGAACTTTAGTTGCCCCACATTGTGACTGGATGAGTTTACTGCTTGTTTTGAATTGACCATGAAGGACTCAGCATGCATCTTTCTGTTTTCATATGTTCCTGATGATTTTAGTTTTAATTGTTACCTAATTTAATTATTAACCAACAGGCTTCTAGCCTTCTAGCATAACGGTACGTATTGCTATGAATGGGAGGAATTGCGTCTTATTGAGGTCAATAGTTCAAACCTGAGCATGTGAGAGGTTTTAAAGATTTATCCGGTTCCTGCTTACCTGAGGGTACGGTCTCATGGCGGTCGAGGAATCGACCTTAACTACATCGTCCGGTTCCCAGTGGCTAGCGTGCAAAGATCTTAATTTTCAGTTCAAAACAAAATATAATTTAATTATTAATTAATCATTACTGCAGATTCATGATGTTTAATCAAAATACATGTGCTATTTCACGAGTGTGTGTGTTAGATTTTAGTTGGTGTTTGATAATTATCACACTATTCTTCTTAATGATTCTCATTTGGGTTTCATTGTTTGATCACTATATCATTCATGATAGTTTCTGCCTATAAAGTATTGAGTTTTTGGTTGTCTTTGCTGCTATCTAGGAAAAAAAATGGTGAACAACACCATTAGGCGCCATTCACCAACCGGTCATACGACCAACATGAGGGAGATAAATTGCGTGGCTAAGGGAAGCTGCTTATCTATAAGGTTATACGAGACACATATTTGTTATTTCACAATTGTAGTTTCAGTTTGATTTGGTATGGCCACGTTTGACCTGATGGTCACCCTTATTTATGATGCTATTTGGTCATTTGCCTCCAATATTAAAAGAAAACCATAGGCACCACATACATAGAATGCTAATCCACTTTTTATAATTTGATATACAAGTAGTAAAAGTACATAGATATATTATATGATATGCAATATGTAAATAGCCTGTTACTTCTTGATAAAGTGTTGTTTTTGGCTTATGAATTAAGTACTCTCTTGTAACACGTAATTATTATTGAATGTGACCTTCAAGTAGTTACACCAATTATACTAATTAATGGCTAAAATGAACATACCATCGGGCACACAAAAGCAACATCTTCTCAATGTTATGATTAACATACATTTGCTAGCAATGGAAGTAATTGTTCCAAGATCATCAAAAACATCAAAAGTTGAATTAAAGTACACAAAACAATCTCCTCGCTTATTTTTTAACTAGTAGAACTTAGACAAACAAGATTATGTAACAAGAATATTAAGTATGATTATGTTAGTTTAAATTTAATATTATTTGTTTACTTGTTTTTATAATTATAATTTTTTTTAATATTTATAATATAATCCAATTTTTGAATCTGATCCAACCAATCTGATTAATGAACCAGTAACATGTCGAATTCAATATCTGAATTAGTTACGAAAACATTGTTGCGTTACAGAAAAGTATAGATTGTAGTAAATTTAATAATTATAATATGGCATGTTATTCTTAGATGAAACATTTCTTTTATTGGCCCATTCCGTGCTTCAAAAGGACGTGAATCATGATATGGTCTTCGATGTCCGCACAACTTTATTTATTTATTTGTTTATTTTATTCAAGCTAGTATCATCTAATATTTAAGATTAAATCTATATATTTATATTATGGTCGAAAGTTCAACTCTGGATCTTATGAGAAGAGAAATATTAGTTTCGTCATGAATCATGATAGTGATCAATTTTTATTTTTATTTTATTTTTGTGATTATCATTTGATTTATTTGTTTACTTCTATTTTAACAGCAATGAAATTGTCACAATCTGAAATAATATGCATGTCCACAACCTATAATCTATTTCATTGAAAAAGGAAAACACTCGTTATCACAATATCCTGTGAAGTTTATACTTCATGTCAACTCTTTATTCTCCTAAAACAAAAATAATAAAAAAAAAACATTTTCAAATAGTTAATTGATGAAATTAACTATTTCGTCATTTCCCAATGTGAATGAATTTGGATGAAAGCCTTTCGATTCTTTTGTATTTTCTAGATCAAAGTTTGATATCAAGTTTAAAGTTTTAATCTTGATATCAAGATTTTTATAATTATACTTAATTTGAACATGTCAATCTTGCTTTATATGTTCTTAAATACAAGATTGTGCAAAAAATCTCGATCATTCATTCTATCTCAAACCAAACTCCTATATTAAAAAAAAATCATGAATAAGCTAATTTATTAAAACATGTTAAAAAATTGGAAGTCACTAACTAAAGTAGATTTCATGAAGATTTTGATCATAATATACAAAATATTAATAAAATAATTTTTCAATTAAAATTCACTTAGCTTGTAGTGTATTATTATTGTCATGCTTAAACTTTGAGTTCCCCAAGTATAACGAATTATTATTATTTAATAATTACAAGATATATATACCAAGACATCTGGTGAACTCAAATTCAACGAACTCAAACGTCATATGATTCAAATTCGCCAGAATAGGACTAATGATTTCCTCTATCAAAGTTGCTTTGTTTTGTGAGGTTGGGGGCGATTTGATGCCAAAAAGAAAAGAAACGGAAGAGGAAAAAACCAACAACTCAAAAAAGGGTTGGGATGAGATTAAAACTCACACACACCTAACTTGAAATTATAGATAGCTAACCACACATCATCAAAGTGGATTGTTGTTAAAATAAATGATGCTTAACCATGAAAAGGTAAATAAAAAGTTATTCACCGATTTTTGGCTTTGATAGGCTATGTGTATTCATCAGAGCATCATTACTTTATGTTGGCGTCGTATAAACAACTAACACAATCACCACCTTCACACACACACATATGTGTGTGTTTGTTACTACCACCCCTCTTCATGTAGGCTTCTTTCCAGTGACCACACTCACGCCACCATCATTCTCGCCTGTTACGCAACATGTAGAGGCAGGGCCGGCTCAAGCTATATGAAGGCTCGAAGCAGAAAATAAAATAAAGGTCCTATATTACAAATAAAACTGACCTACAGTCGTCCTACACGCCTGTTGGCTGTTGGTTGTTAGTTGCACCAGCCACCATGAATCTTTTTTGAGTCATTCACTGCTATTTTAATTTGCAAAAATGAGTTAAAAACTCTCCTTTTCACAGCCCTAATCACAAACTTAATTTAACAAATGACAAGCACAATCGCAGCCTAATCAAAATCAAAAAACAATCACATCCCTAAATGGCTAAATCAAATACAAAATTCAATCACAGTCTCATAGATTCAAAGTTCAAGCAAAATTAGCCAAAATCAAAATCAAAATTCAAACACGGCTTAGTGCCACAATTCACAACCCTAATCACAAACTTAATTTAACAAATGACAAGCACAATCACAACCTAATCAAAATCAAAATTCAACAGCCCTAAATGGCTAAATCAAATACAAAATTCAATCATAGTCTCACAGATTTAAAGTTCAACCAAAATTCAATCACAGTCTCCAACCGGACCAACACTCCAAGATATATGCACCGATCAAAAAATCTTCTCCTCGTTTCTCCCAATCGAAGAACCCCTAGCGTCTTCTCGATTCCCCAAGATTGTCATCTCCCTCACGGCCTTGCCCCTCGTTTCTCCCGATCGAAGAACCCCATCCTGGCAATTTTTTCCCCTTTTTGATGGGCGCAATTAATGCAAGGTAGTGGGGATGGCCCGGCGGAATTTTAAAGTCCAATTGCGGATTGCCCAACATAAATAAGTGGCCCAACGTTTTTTTAAACCATAATTCTGAGTCAAAGTAAATTCAGCCTAAAACCTTAAAAAATAGGAGACCCTATAAGTTTTTGAGGCTCTAAGCACTAGATTGGACTGCTTGGTCCATTGAGCCGGCCTTATGTATGAGGTTCCGGACGCTATGATGGCGCGCTCAAGGCCCCTAACGCCTGAGTCACCGTCATTACGCATGAGGCTGTATATACAACTGAACCTTGGAACTTGTTTTTAAATTAAGATATTTAGTCTCGCGCTAAACGAATATCCGATAAGTCTATCTGTTTAACTTAACAGTTAACACACTCGCAGGACTAAAAAGCCTTTTATTGCAAAATACAAAAATATAAAATAGTCTTAAAACTGACGGGAGTTTGACGTCAAATCCCGGGACGGGAGGGTGGTGCTCGGAAAAAAAAAAATCAAATCTGTATATCGTTTACTTGTTCCGGCACCGTCGGAGAGAAGATTTAGTCTTCCCAATCCTCGCCGGCAACTTTTTTTCGATCATAGCCTATTTGTTTTTGCGGATTACTTATCGGAGTGATGGGTGGCGGTCAAAAGAGCTACACCACCAATCCAGACGATTACAATCTACTAGAAGAAGTAGGTCACGGTGCTAGCGCCACCGTATACAGAGCGATCTATCTTCCCTCCAAAGACGTCGTCGCCGTTAAGTGCTTAGATCTCGAACGCATTAATAGCAATCTGGTATTTTAATTGGCTTTTACTTTTCTGTTGCTGTTTTAAGTTTCGCGATGTGTGGTTCATTGATTGAGCTAAATAACTGAAAAAGAGGGCGTTTTTGTTTATGTTTGACCGAATTGAAACTGGAATTGTTTTCGATTTCCGTTTGTTATCGTGATCGAACGCATCAATAGATATTGACTTTTTGCAAATTCAACATCGTATGACATTTGTTAAGAAGTTCAATGCATGTATCTTTTCAATTCCTAGAAATTTCAATGATCTTGAAATTGAAACTTTGGCTTTTGACTTAGAAGTGAAATTGCTTCCTGCTTTTCAATGAAGAGGGGAATATTTCCTTTTTTACTTAAATTTCTACCTATTTGACTTGTTGTAGTCAGAGTAGATGTCTAATGGCAGTGAAATTTACAAAATTTTATTTGTGATCTGCCTTTATATGGCCCCTTTATGCAGTGTGGACTATAAAAATATGAGCTTTGAGCTTACTCAAGTGCTGAAGCATTACCTATATACAATTTAGCTCTAACCCATGTGGGGTGCACTCATATAATGTAATATATGTGTAGACCCTCTATGGGCAAAAGTAAAATTGCACTAGTTTTAACGTTATTTTACTTAATTTTTGTAAAAATAACATTAAAAGCGTTGGGTTAGTTGGTTAATCAGGCATCTTGAGCCGGGGAAGCAGCCTCTCTATTCTTGTGGGGTAGAGGTAACTAGTAAGGTTGTCTACATCTTACCCTCTTCAGACTCTACCTTAGTTTTGCTCATGGTGGGATATACTGAGTACGATGATGATGATGCATGATATTCTTTTCATCTTGCTGCAAGAAGTAGTGATTATAAATCAAAAAAAGAACTTTTATTAATTAAATGCTTAGCTGTTGAACATACCCTGGCATTTGGAAGAAGGTTAGTTAATGTTAATGGTAATTTTATCAAAATCTAATTGGTTCTCTTCATGCCATGCTCGCATCAGTGACTTGCTTCTCCATTGTCTGCTAAACGTGTTTTTTTTTTGTTTGATCCTCTTGGAATTTCAAATAACACCTCTTGCCTTTTCAAGTGTAGATTTTCATCCAATAGACTATATTTTATCGACATACCACATGTCTCTTTTATTTTCCTTTGCTCCTTTTCCTTATATGCTATTACTTATAATAGAGACGATATCACACACAAACATGAGCAGTATATATGAGTATTTATGTTAGAATGTGAAAGAAATATAGAAAATACAATAAAGTGAATTTGGTGATTCATGTAAGAACTGGTTACAGGATGATATTCGAAGGGAAGCCCAAACAATGAGTTTGATAGACCACCCTAATGTGATAAGGGCATTTTGTTCATTTGCTGTCAACCAAAACCTTTGGGTGGTTATGCCATTTATGGCTGAAGGCTCTTGTCTACATCTAATGAAATCAGCATATCCAGATGGCTTTGAAGAACCAGCTATTGCTTCTATTCTCAAAGAGACCCTCAAGGCATTGGAGTATTTGCATAGACATGGACACATACACCGTGATGTTAAGGTCACTAGATTTAGTTTTTTTTTTGTTTTCTAGTTTTCTTGATTATTGTGTCTCAACATTAATTTTATTTAGGCCGGAAATATACTACTTGACAATAATGGGGAGATAAAGCTTGGGGACTTTGGTGTGTCAGCTTGTATGTTTGATAGTGGTGATAGACAACGTTCTAGAAATACTTTTGTAGGAACACCTTGCTGGTTAGTACATGTTCTACCAACTTATGTTTTTAATAATTTGTGGGTTTCTTTTAAGTCTTTGTGGTCACTTATGACTTTTGATTTTAATACTTCATGCAGGATGGCACCAGAGGTACTGCAGCCAGGAAGTGGATACGATTTTAAGTAAGCATAGATGATCTATTCAATGAAATATGTAATTGTTGAAATATACACATTTTATATTTTGCAGAAGGATTACAATTTGGTATTAAAACACCATAATCATGAATAACAGGGCCGACATTTGGTCATTCGGAATTACTGCTCTGGAGTTGGCTCACGGTCATGCCCCTTTCTCAAAGTACCCTCCAATGAAGGTTAGTATTCTAGTAAGATATTGAATATGTTCATGCCTTAGTTATGCTGTCTTATAGTAGTTGTTGTTCACTTTCATATCTCAGGTCCTCTTGATGACTATACAAAATGCACCCCCGGGACTTGATTACGATCGGGATAAACGGTTTTCTAAGGTGTCATATTTTTACATAAACACAAGAAGTTGGGGAAAATCACTTGTGTGTTTGTATCTTTATAAAATGATTGCTAAATTCCAGTTTTCTACAGTCTTTTAAAGAATTGGTTGCAATGTGCTTGGTGAAAGATCAAACAAAAAGGCCAACTGCTGAGAAGTTGTTAAAACATTCCTTTTTTAAACAAGCTAAACCCCCAGAGCTCACTGTGAAAAAACTCTTTGCTGATATGCCGCCACTGTGGCAGCGTGTGAAAGCCCTCCAGGTATGCAACCCTAGTTTTTTGGCATGTATAGCTTAATGTACCAAGAAAATTTAATGACCCATGTAGATATGACTTGTGAGACACATGCAGATTAAAGATGCTGCCCAGTTAGCTCTCAAGAAGATGCCCTCTGCAGAGCAAGAGGCCATATCACAGGTTATATGCTTATTATGTTAATGAAGTTAACATGCTTGTTTTCCTTTCCTTTCTAAAGTTGATTTCATTTTTGTTTATTTATCTATTTATTTTTGATGATGTTGATATCCAGAGCGAATACCAGCGAGGTGTTAGTGCCTGGAACTTTGATATTCAAGATTTAAAATTCAAAGCGTCACTGGTATTCATCCTGTATTGCTGTACATCTTGTTACTTCTTAATCAGACTGTATAACCATATGATAGCTGCTTGCACTTTTTATGATATGACTAACTTCAATTTTTTTAACTTTTTCCAAAGCTGCAAAGTGATGACGAAATTCAAGATATCAAGGAAGATGATGTAAATTCATCTCCAGTTGTAAATGATGTAAGTCTGGTCTTAAAATATAATTGAAAGCTTTGAAATATTAAGCTAGATTTTAACTTTTATCCCTATATCGAAGCGTGTGCCTATTATAGAATACTAAGGTACTATAATCTACTGCAGGATGCATCTGATTCAAAGGCTACAATCTGCAAACTAGATTCCACATGCGAGCTTGTTTTTAGGTCAATGCTCAACCTGTGGTCTTTGCAAAATTTCATTTTATTATTATTACTTGATTTTAATGTTAAACGCTCTTTCTATTTTATTAACTTGCTTCAGTGATGAAATACTCCCATCTGAATCCCTGAGCAATAAAGTAGATACTCCAGAAAGTAATATGCCAGATGGCAATAAAGGGAACATTTCAGACCAAAGCAATACAAAAGCAGATCAACCACCATCAACCACAGACAAAGATTCAGCATGGGCTAAAACTAGAATTTTAGCAGGGAGAAATCGACAAACGCAGAGTGGGCCCCTAGTGGCTGGTGTGGTATTAAATCATTCCAGATCTGACAGAACTCGTAATACAGAAAGGTTTCATGATTATCTCTAGCCATTTTTACTGGTCGTTGTAATTACTTTCATGGAGATTTATGATGTATCTAATACGTTGTTATATATCAGGTTTGACAATGAAAGCTCACAAGCAATTGATAAAATTCATCAAGTAAGGAGAGCTCCCAGCTTTAGTGGTCCTTTGAACCTTCCAAATAGAGCTTCAGGAAACAGTTTATCTGCTCCAATAAAATCATCAGGAGGTATTTATCTCACAGAATGTTGAATATTACAATGAAATTGTTGTTTGACCAGCATGAATGTTCTTGTTCTTCTAAAGGATATCGAGATTCATCGGATGACAAGTCAAAAGCAAATTTGGTACAAATCAAAGGACGTTTTTCTGTGACATCTGAAGATCTTGATTTTGTGAAGGTAAGCTGCATTGCCTTGCTACTGGTATTTTGATCTATGGTTATAACATAAATATATATTTCAGAATATTTAGTTATTTAGTTACATATTGAAAGGTTTACCACGCGTATGTGACATTTTTTGATGACATGGCTTGCCACACTTGCTGCCTAGTATATATTGTTGATGAGCTGGCTTGCCAGTCCATGTCTTCATTTGCCTAGTTTACATCACAAAAATAATTAAGTTAAAGCATTTTTATATTGCATAATCAAATTGTTTAGTATTTGGTACTGTTTATAAACAATTTTTCTTGTAATATGTCTAGTGTTTGGTAATTTTAAAGTATAACAAATAACGTACGATTAAATTGTAAACATTTTTACAAGTAATACTTATTAAACATGTTATTTACTTATAAAAAATTTATTAAAATATGATTCATATTTATTAGTTGTACCAAATTTCAATATATTTTATTGAATCTATTAAGTTTGAATGTATCACCACCACATCTTCAATCCTATCTCAGAATAGTTTTATAAGAATTTTAAATTTAAAACTTTTCAAACTACTGTAAAATCAATATCATAAAACACTGTGGATCTAAGGCACAAAAAAAGGCTTTTACTTGTTACTTAACAAATTATGTTTTATAGAGCTTTGTTCAGAAAGCCATCTAAGCACCAACTCATCAAAAAATGCCACAGAGGCAGAGCAACCCTTTCAAGTCGTAAAAGTGACAGGGCATAACCTTTTGAGAATTCTTTATAAGTTGATTACTTAAGAACAACGGAAGAAAAATTGATCGCCTTAAATGAAAGTTCTCTATAAGTTAGTTACCTTTTGCTCATTGCCTCATTTGCCAACTACTTTAGGAATTTTCATCTAATTCTTTAATCATTTAAATTAGGAGTCATCATTGAGGAAGTCTGCTAGTGTAGGTGACTGGATACTTGATTCACATAAAATGGTTTGTGATACACTCGATGTCTCAATTCTATCTTTCAATTTCATGAACTTTTTTCATGCTGTAATCTTTCTTGTCTGTAATGCAGCCTCCACCTAGGGATACTAATAACATTTCTGTAAATAGCAATTTACCTGCATCAGCGCTCATGCCTCACCTTCAAAACCTCTTTCTGCAGACAACACTTCAACAGGTAAACCAGAGTTACTTCTAATACAAAACTACACATGAAATTATTTATGTTCTTACTAACTAAATCACCTGTTTCTCAGGATCTTATCTTGAATTTGTTAAATAGTTTACAATCAGCTGAGGTGGCAGATGGTGAGTTAATATCTTCATTGGATCTTATATTGCTTGTTAAATATGAGTAGCAAAGTGGGTGGATCGGGTAGAAGCTGGCAGATTTAGAAAATAGGTCAAAGTAGGTTGGTTGAAATGGCAGATTTTAGTAGCTTTTTATACAAAAAGATAAAATTTCTTAGAAGCCCATAGTAGTGATTTTATATTAGATAGGTTTATATGGGAAAAGAAAGAATAGTATTGCAATTTAGGTAATAGTATTGCAATTTAGGTTCTTTGGTTGGATTGGTCCAATTTGTTTGGAATGGAGGCTTGGTTTGATACATTGGTTTCATTTATGCATGCTTGTGCATCCTGTTACGTTGTGTAAGGCGCAGGACTCCTAAAATGGGGAAATAGGTTGGTTTATGTTGAGTAACATCAAAAACTGGTTTTTTCGGGTTTTCAGGAAAAGATTGGGTTAAAAGCAGATTGGTTCAAGTTGGATCAACTCTCTACCTTTTACTTTTACACACACACACACGCACTAAAAGGGTCTTTTAAAAAATTATCACCACTTTAATTTTATTTTAAAATTTAGAAAGAACTTGGATAAGATTATTTATAAACTTAAATTATTGTTTTTGCAATATATACTTAAAAAATATTTGGTTTTTTTAGAGAACCCAGTATTCTACTGTATTTGGGCTTATATTTTAGTGCTGACCCATTGAACATGTTCTGCAGTCTAGGCTTACCCAAATTATCCTATAAAGGAAAGAAAAATCACCCATTTTTAGTAAACACGGGTTGTGATATCCAAGCCATCCTGTGAAGATTTTTTTACTAATTTTTGTTCTCTGATTTTGTTTCAGCTTTTCAAAATGGGAAGTTGCCCCCATTGCCTCGCAGCTCTGAGAATAATGGATATGTATGTACACGAATCACTTGCACATGATAACTTTATATTGAATTGTCATTTTTGTAATTATAACCAGTTTTCAGGTTGAAGTTTCTGATAGAGAGCGTTTGCTGCTTACCAAGGTTTCTGAGCTACAATCCAGGTTACCGGATAGAGATTGTAATTCAATCAAACCCAATTTATGTTTTTGATTTTGACTTTTTATTTGTATTCAGGTTGACAATCTTGACCGAGGAATTAACAGCTGAAAAGTTGAAATACTTGCAAGTGAGTTAAGTTTAGATCCTGTATATTCAGGGTGTTATATTATCACTCAAGAAACATTAAATTGGCTGCTGTTTCCAGTTACAAGAGCGTGTTGATGCTATCACCAGCAACAACCAGGAGGATGGTCAGAAAGTTGAAGCTGATGCTTGATACACTCGTGGATAAACGAGCGACGTAACTCTGTATATTCTGGTAAATTTATAATATTATATTTGTGTATATATGTGTGTGTGTTTATTTATATAAATAGCGAAAGTTTAAAATAAGAAGTCTTTTTTGCGTGTATGAAGTCTACATGAAATTATCACTAAAACAATTAACATTTGCGTGATAATTTCACGAGTGTGGGATTATCACAAATGGGTGGAATTATTACGCAAATGTTTTATGCGTGATGATAATTACATCTTTGCATTATCATGCAAATATCAAATGTTCTTGAGTGATAATTTCACACATCCTTCGCATGTACTTTCCCCTCTGTACACTAACCGACCCCTAAAACTACAATTGCAAATGTTATTAAGATTAACTAAAACTTCAATTGCAAGCAGTGGTGCTTACAATCAAGAAATTCGAATGAAGTTCCTCAGGTGTGTAATAAGTTTTTGTTTGAAGAATGCCTGATCTTGAAATGCAAAAAAAATGGGGTTGCGAGGAAACCATTTCTTTGATTCATTTTTTATTCAAAGAGAAGCAGTGCCTCGGTTTACAGTTTACAGTTATAGCAGCATGCCAGCAACACGATGGCCGGATTATTTGGGCTGATTCTTTTGAACCTCATTATGTAGATTAAATATGTATGTTTAATGTTGTAGCAAATTGTAATTGTTAAAAAACAGACATTTTCATTATAAGTTTTTGTGAATATGAATGGAATGAATGTAGTTTTATTTTATTTTATTTTTATTTTATTTTATTTAATTTTATTTATTTTTTATTTTTGTTGACAGGTTTTGAGAATGCGTATTCTCTTTATAACGTTCCAGTGTTTTCACCTCTAACCATAAGGTGCTTATCTTCGGATTATGTAAATTTTGATTGGTAAAAGAATTTAGGAAGAAAAAAAATTGATTATTTAATTATATAAAAATCAGAAAAAATATGCATAAGAACTTAGTTATATTAAAGTATCTTTAAATAGATAACTTAACTGTAAAAGCAAGCCCGAAAACTGTAAATGATTCTCTCCTATTTCTAAAACTTGAGCAAACTTTTCTATTGTACTAGTTATTTTGTATTTTCTGAATTATTTTACTATAACTTTAGATATAGTAATTAGTAATTATTTGCATATATGTCGTGTCAGGTTACAGTAAAGGTTTAATTAAATATGAGTAAGATATATAGTCACTTATAAATCGGTTCAAACGAACTTTGATTGAACTTATCTTTGTGGTGTTGAAACCAGCTTGTTTAGACTTATGAGTTTGATCAGCCCAACATAACAATTTTAATTACCCATTTAGATATGAGCTCATTTAATATTTGAACGTCCTAAAACTCTAATTTAGTTTATGAACGTATACATTAGTTCAAAATGGGACATCTTTCTTGTACATCTTCATACAATAAACCATAAAGATCATGAAGTTACAAGTTAAATCAAATATTTTTTTTTATTATTTAACAATAAATATACGCCATGATAAAATAAACTATTTTAAACTAATTTACACAAGAAGCAATGCCTCTCTCCTGATAGAGTATCTTTTTTTTGAAAGACAAACATAGACTCAGCATCTTAAATGGATTCTCGAATCTAACAACCCACATGTTACGATCACATGCTCTTTAGAAGGAAACTTACTATGTGGTAACTCCTCACTTTTGAACAGGATTTAAACCATAACCTTACAAAGCCTAAACCTTAAAAAAATCATTCGATACTTGATTGGGGTGTGATTAACCATGAGTTTTGATGTTAAATGAAGCGATTTTATGTGTTTAATGTTTAAGAACTATGTTACTTTGAGCTTTTAATGTGTTTCAGGTACTCGGGAGACAAAACAATGAAAAATGGACTTTTTGGGGCAATTTTGGAAAAGGCCGTAAAACAGAGAGTTTTTGGAGAAGGCCGTAAGGTGGCCGTAGCCTACGGTCTAGAGGCCGTAGCTTACGGCCTGGTCAGATCTGGGCTTCGCAAGTGCAGCGGCTGGACCTATAAAAAGGGGGTTTCGTCCCAAAATTAGGGGTTCCGAGTTTTCAAGTTTTGGGGGCGATTTTTCAAGGTTTTTGGGCACTTTTGAGCGGCTCCAATCATCCCGAAGATTCCAACTAACACCGATTCGAGATCCAATCTTCCAATTCAACAAACAACATGATGAATCCGATTTCCACCATGAGAGGCTAGTTTCTTCATGATTGCTTCCGGGCACTTGGGTTAGTGAGAAAGCTTTGATTTTTATGTTTGAACTTCGTTGTTTGGATGTTAAAGACACGATTGTTACATTGGTTTGTTTGATTTAACCGATTTATTTATGATTGAGTGATTTTGTGTTGCCATCAGTTTTCGGTTTCCTTGCATCGTAAGCTCATTGGTATTTACGGGTTACTCGTTATATTTAGCTTGGCATTGTGTGAATAAACAAGTCTTTAAACGTTTGTTCCATTTTGTCACTTCAATTCAATCAATTGCTTAAGTGTGTTTATGTGAATTACATCTAAGTTTGCTAAAGATCATTGTGAATCTCTAACCTAAAACCGGAAGTAATCATATTTTGTTAAGTTTTATTAAACCATTAATCAAGTTATTTGCTTTAACTTAGTTTTTCTAATTCAAATCAAAGTCAAGTTTTTGTTTCATTAGTTAGTGGAGTCAATTGGTAAACAATTAGCACTTTCCAAGGATTCCCTGTGGATACGATACCTTACTTACCCTTACTAGTTAAAGGTAGCTAAGACACGGGTTTTAGACTCATCTTTTGATTGACCGTTCGACATCGATCAATACTAGATGAGCCATTGGGGGTTTTAGCATCTTGCTGGTGGGTTTTTATGAAATTAGACGCTCAAGAAAAAAAAAAAAAAAAAAAAAAAAAAACTAGAAGCTTTTTGGTTCATGCTTCATGACAGAGAGTATCTGTCACGTGAACTTGAATCAAACCAGCCTAACATCCAAGTCTCGCGCATCACGGCACGCTTCCCGAATAGTGGACCTTCACCGTCAACTCCGGTCTAGCAGCCGCCGTTATCTTCTTTTCCGGCGATGAACTCCCTGTCTCTCACTCCTCTCTCTTCTACCTGCAACTCCTGTACGCTTCCACAACTCGAACCTATATACAAATTTCATTATCAAAACATTAATCAGGTCATTAATCTCTCTTCTGCTTTTATTACTTCTATTATTCCTGATGTTCGGATTTCTAAAACCCTAGTACTCTTGCTCGCGTGTTCTGGTTTTGTTTAGAAGCGAAGACTTAGGAATGGAAGGTGCAAGGCGGCGTTATTGCACGAGGCGCCGTTCGTAGCCGCGATCGGTGCGTGTGTACTCAACTCCGTGGTGTTACCGCTGCCTATGGGTCCCAATGACGACGAAGATAGTAACTCATTGATTGATTCAGCTGATGCTAGGTTTGCTGTGATGGGGATCATTAGCTTCATCCCTTACTTCAATTGGATGGTGAGATGATTGAATAATTACATGTTAAATTGATATATGATTAATGCTGACTTAGGGTTTTGAGGATTAATTGTGTTGATTTGTTGTATATAGAGTTGGGTGTTTGCTTGGATGGATACTGGGGATAAGCGTTATGCTGTTTATGCCATTGTTTACCTGGCTCCTTACTTAAGGTTTCCAAAACCATACACTTGTGTATACATAAACCATAAAGAATACTGTGTATTGATTGTGTGTATAACAGGGTATATTTAGATTACACTTAGGTGCCTTCTAGATGATGGTTATATGACTAAACTAGTCTAATATGGCCACTGGTTGTGATTGCAGGTCAAACTTGTCACTGTCACCGGATGAGAGCTGGTTGCCTATTGCCAGCATACTTATTTGCATTCTTCACATTCAGGTAAAAGAATCTTTTTCAAGGTGTGCATGATTACCTCCAGTTATGTATGATGAGTTCATCTTCGTATTAGCAGTTAGAAGCCAGCATCAAGAACGGAGACTTTCAGAACTTGCCCTTATTAAACAGGAAGAAAGATGGTAGCATTTCCAAACAGGTATAGTACTAGCCAGTTGAAACTGAATGTATTTCAAATCTTGGTTATGGCTAATATTGGCTATTGGGTGTAATGTTTTTGGGTCATTAGGAGAAAAGAAAAGATGAACAAAAGCTACCTACTGCAAATGATGAACCGAGAAATAAGATTAGGGATTGGGGAATCCCTAAGAAGCATACTCGACAGGTTGAACATTTGGATGAAGAAGAAGAGAATGGGAAAAGGGAATAGGTGCTTTCATCAAGAGTCCAGTAGCTTCTGATATGGTTTTGAATTTGTCACTTGCTTTAGAATTTGATCATCAATGCATTAGCTGGACATTTGAATAAAGCTGTATTGTTTTGCGTACATATATTCATTCTGGTACCAAATGCTAGAATTATGCATCAATCGTATATTATCCATAAACTTAACGTAGGTCGTTAGAATCACAATGTATATCATTTGTGATTTGTTCCTAAGGTTAATCATGAGAGTTGTGCTATGTAGTGTTGTCATCTTGTTAGAAACTGAGAGCATGACTTGTGTCATGTTACCCATCAGGTTAGTTGATCATATGAAAATGTTGAATATCAAATCTTAGTGCCTTGTCAATAATGACCTGTCACTATGCTGATGGATGAATAATTTTAATTCAAGAAACAGTTTAATTTGCTACATTTTAGTTCTTGTTTCTACTGGAAATGGACTCAATATTCCCATCTTGTAACAGATGTCTAGACCAGCAGCAGCTAAGAGAAAAACAATTACATTTTCGGAAACACAAATTGCCCCACTTAAGGCATCCAAAGATGACTGTCCATCCAGTGTAGCAACCCCTGCATCATACATAAATTTGAAGGTTTTTTAAATATAAATATTGTTGGGTGATGCGCAGGCTAGAGTGCTAAATACGTCGTGTTGTGGCTCGTTGAACCTGGCATGAACCTAAACGTAACATGAACTCGAATATTATGTTTGAGACATCAACCCAAACAAGGTTTAACCACCAATAATTAATCTATTATACATAACAATACTCTAAATTACAAATTAAATAAAAAAAAATCTTAAATGTGTATGAAATAATTATGTTTAGTTACAAACCTTGGCATTATTTTCTCTTTAAAATTTTGATTATAAGTTATGACATAAAAACATAGTTTTAACTTTTTATTTAACCCACTCAGTCAACCCGAATGTAACCCATTTCATGAGAAGTGTTTGTGTTGGCCCGGAACTGTCCCTAACATATAAACTAGACCAAAACTCTTGAATTTGTTGTTAGTTTAATAAATTCAGACTTCTAGGATGATACAATACCTTTGACAATGCCAAAAGCTGCACAAGTTCCTGTCTTGAGATGAAAATCATCCAAATCTCTTCGAACCGTATATCGATAGGTCGCACCATACAATGCACAAGTGATTATGGTGATTGTAGTTGAAACTGTAAGGTCATACGTGCTGGTTACATGAGTTAATGAAAAGGGCAAGCTTGCTAAGGTCCCAACAATGGCTGAAATCGATGCAGCTTTCACAGATTCCAGTTTTTCTTTCTTCTTTTTCAAGGGATTTCTTTCTGTCTCATCTTCATCAATCATTGCTCTTGCTTCTGATAATTGTTTCTGAAGTTGTGCAATCTTCAATCGAAACCAACATTTCCGTTACCGTGAAGCTCATAAATTTATGGCTAATTTAACGAAGAAATTAACTGACCTCAGCTTGAAGCTGGTGGTAATTGGATTCCGTCATCTTCGCGGCCTCAGTTTCTTGTTTCTTGATACCAGTCGATTCATTTCTCTGTGCAGGTTTACCAAACCCATCTAATACAACACTACCGACACCATTGTTATTCGTTTTCAAGGTTTTTGTATCACCATTACGATTGCTGCATTTCACTACGGATGAAGACGACGATGGCGGTGAAAGTGGATTCAATCTCGTGTGAATTGGAATATTTGCAGCAGAAATGGGAGTGTGTGTGGTTGCCATGTTCTGTGGATAAGTGACTTTGTTTTTATTTATTTTTATGGTTTTTAGCCAATTAGAGAGACACGAAATTGCATTATTTTATATTATACTTTATTCATTTCATTCCGAGGAAACTTCGTTTTTGCTACATGTGGTTTGAATCAAATAACGTTTTATATCCAAAAGTTTCAAAATGTCCATTATACTCTCTAACTTTGTCAATTTGTTTCTATTATACTTTCTGACTTTGTCAATCTGTCTTCATTATACTCCCTGACAATTTAAAAAGTTTGGAACAAAAGGGGTTATAACATTGAAAAGTTTGGAGCATAAGTCTTATAATTATCAAACACATGGAGTATAATGAACATTTTGAAACCTTTGAATAAAAACGTTATTTGGTCCAAACCATATGGAGCAAAAACAAAGTTTACTCTTACATTATTTTGATGGGTTCAAAGTCCAACACCACCAAATTCTCTTTCTAGTTGGCCGTGAGACCGATCGCTGAGTGATATATGATACAAACGGGTTGGGTAATTCACGCTAGTACGCTGTAAAATGATTTACTGCATGGCCGGTGAGCTATAAAAACTAAAAATATGGCAATGTGCCTGTCACGTGGCATTCACGTGACTCTAGATCTTTATAGATGGATGGGGATGTAGTCTGGTACAGCATCCTGGCGTCTGGTAGTCTGCTATGGCGACTCTTAATTTCTTAACTACATCTCTTCACCCCAAAACCCTAACAACAAAACCTACCTTACATTACCCCTCTAAAACCCTAATCCATCTTCCAAAATCCCCCATTTTTGAATCTCTGAACTCTGTGATTAAACCCAAGACTCTAATCGCTCCTCCGATCAGATCCACCACCACCACAATCTCCGACACCGCTTCCGCCCCACAAACCCTCAAATCTCGCCTCAAAAATGGCGAAACCTTGTACGGTTTGTTCCTACTATCCTTCTCTCCAACAATCGCCGAGATCGCCGGACTCTCTGGTTACGATTTTGTCGTCGTCGACATGGAACACGGTCCCGGTGGCATATCTGAAGCCCTGTCTTGTCTTCACGCCCTCGCAGCTGCTCGTACTCCAGCGATCATACGGTTGCCGGACTCCGACGCGGCGTGGGCTAAGAAAGCCCTTGATCTTGGACCTCAGGGGATCATGTTCCCAATGATTGAGAGTCAGAAAATGGCCAAAAAAGCGGTTTCTTACTGTAAATTCCCACCGAACGGAGTTCGAGGCTCTGCCCACACCATCATCAGGGCTTCCGATTACGGGATTGATAGTGGGTATCTAAACAATTACGAAGATGAGCTGCTGATTATGTGTCAGGTGGAATCCGAAGAAGGGGTGAAGAAGATTGATGAGATTGCATCTGTTGATGGAGTTGATTGCGTGCAAATGGGACCATTGGATTTGAGTGCGAGCATGGGGTATTTGTGGGATCCGGGGAATAAGAAGGTGAAGGAGATGCTCCGGACGGCGGAGAAGGGGGTGCTTAAGGCTAAGGGTGGTTGTGCGTATCTGTCTGGTTTTGCGATGCCGCACGACAAGCCGGAAGAGATGAGGGGTCGTGGGTATCGTATGATTTCAGGGGCGGTGGATGTAGGGTTGTTTAGGAGTGCGTGTGTGGAGGATGTGAAGAGGTTCAAGATGATGAGACCAGAAGATGAAATTGGAAATGTTAAGGATGGTGATGGTGATGAAAAATATTGGAGTGAATGAAATGAAGACATGTTTTTGTGTTTTGGTTTTATAAATTATGATATTTTGATGCTTCTTCGTTCCATTGATAATCAGAATGCAATGGTTGAAAACATCATCATAATCTTCTTCTTCTTCTTCTTTTGATGTGATTTAACACAAATAAAATGAACAATTGTTATCATATTCACGTACGCTATTGTTTGAGTTTTGTTTAGGACAGAACGAAAAACAATACTGAAAAAAAATAAAAAGATAACAATGTAAAACTTTTCTTATGTTTCTTTTCAAATACGAACTTTCAAATAGAGAGAAAAGAAAATTAAAGTGTTTTGTCATTTATTTTTTTTGGTCTTTTCTTATTTAAATAACACTCAAGAACATAATATGGTTTTTTTTTTCTTTCGTTGTCATACGAAACTCAGGGACACAAATACGTTTTCTTTTTTCTTTCTCATTCTCTTGTTAACTAAACTCGAAAAGATAGTGGTAGTGTAGGTTTCATAATTTGAATAATTCTCTTCCATGTCGATTTCCCTGTTGGATTGATTGAAAAATGAAAAGCGACTTTATTTCATTGTAAGATTGAAAATTATGTATTTGAACCAGATGAGTTTCTATATGTGTATCCATTTGATGCCTAGGGGGTGCCAAGGCCCCCACTCAACATTATTTGCTTAATGTAATTTTTTTTAGAAAATCAAGCTCAAAAAAATTAGGCCCTTGTGTTTTATTTTACTAGGCCCATTCTTCGTGTTAACCTCGCTAAAGGTGCACAAATCGGGTTTTTTCGGAACAGGTTCCGGTTTCAATCGGTTTCAGTTCCGGTCAACAAAGTCAATACCTGGTTCCGGTTCCAGTTCTGGGTTTCGACCGGTTCCTGTTCGGGTTTTGCCCGGGTACAGGTGGAACCAAGTTCTGGTTTTTCCGGTTCCGGTTTCGCTTTTAATTTGTCTAAATAAGGACCCGTTTGTACCCATCGGTTCAGGTATGATCGGGTCCGGTTACGGTTCGGGTTGCCGGTTACAGTTCCGGGTCCGTTTTTTTGCCCACCTCTAAACCTCGCAATGATGGCAAATTTAATACTTATCAATTTTCAATATTAACTTGAATTACCATACTTAGATACAAGTTCAATTTCAACCATGTGTGCAAAAGTACATGTATTTGCATGAATTTTTAATTTTCTGTCTCTATTTGCTATTTTGATACATCTTAATAACTATAATATAACAATCTTCACAATTATATGAAATTATCATCATTTGACTTGCTTTTAGACAGTTATTTGTTGCCTCCACTAACAAAAAATCTTGGATCTGCTATTATGTATATTTTAATTTTGTATGTATATTTTCAATGGAATAGATCGTGATTCCAATTACCTAAAATTTAAAGGGTTATTGGAATTTAATACTCCCAACTTTCACCTATTGGCCGGCAATACTCCCTACTGAGGAAATGTTTACTGACACCCCCAACTTTCAACATACTTTCTTGTAGCACTCCCCGGTTAACGAAATTCTAACGGTGTTAGTTTTTTGCTGATGTGGCACTGAGGTTTCCACCTCACCTGCTGATTTGGCTTTTTTTTTTCCCCATTTTTTGTTCTTTCTTTTACACACACCGGTTCCCTCATCGTCAACAAGCAGCAGCCACCACCACCACCACCACCAGCCAAGCATTGACCCACCTCCACCATCATCGGCCAAGCTCCCCTGCAATCATCATCGGCCATTTACTAGTTCACCATCACAATCTGTTAGCATCCTCCTTCCCACCATTACCATTACCACCATCACCACCACCACTATCGACACCTGCAAAACCCCCATGTCTCACCTGCTATAAACCCCCATTTCCACCTGCAAAACCCTCATTGTAGAAGAACATAACCTAATCTAACTAGTATCTAACCTAATCGCCTCCCTATTTGAACCAAAACCCTAGATTCACAGACACACACACATTGCCGGTACAGTGGGAGGAGCAAACAGAAAAACAAAAGGGAAGAGCAAACTAAGGGCTTAGATATAGTCACCATCATTTCAAACAGAGAGAGAAGGGTTGACTCGTTGTCGCCTCCACTCACGAGAAAGAAGATCGGCGAAAGTGGTGTGGATCTGAGAGCTTGAATGTTGATGGCGGTAGTGTGGTGGACGATGGAGTTGGTGTGGTGCAGGTCTAAGGTGGTCCGATGAAGGTTTAGGTGGTGGTGTACGGCACCAGTGGAGCTGTGGAGGTGTGAATATCAAACGAAGGGGAAGGGGAAGAAAAGGGGTTGGATAAACTGGTGTGTGTAAAAAAAAAGACAAATCAAAGGTGACATGGATAAACTAGTGCCACGTCATCAAAAAAGTTAACACCGTTTGAATTCCGTTAGACGGGGAGTGCCACCAGAAAATATGTTGAAAGTTGGGGGTGTCAGTAAACATTTCCTCAGTAGGGAGTATTGCCGGCCAATATGTGAAAGTTAGGAGTATTAAATTCCAATAACCCAAATTTAAATATCATTTCTTATATATTAATATTATACTTATATTAAACTTAAAATCAAATGCAACAACTTATGATGCAATTTTTTTAAATACAATATTGTATGAAAAACACTATGAAGTATGAAAAAAATATTACTCTCAAATTACCATTCATTTTGTTTTTTCTACCATCACACATATTATAATCTCATTGTTTTTGACTAGTTTTATACAAATTTTTTTTTTATTTGACCTTTCTTCAAATCTAAAACCTAAATTCGCAACACATCTATCCTCATTAGAACTTCTGTCCTCCGTCACCTTAATTACCAGGATG
This sequence comes from Mikania micrantha, assembly GCA_009363875.1. Lineage (NCBI taxonomy): Eukaryota > Viridiplantae > Streptophyta > Magnoliopsida > Asterales > Asteraceae > Mikania > Mikania micrantha. The sequence goes on along the minus strand of CM018688.1, from coordinate 2,249,666 downwards.
CATGCCACTTTTAACAAAAATAAAATAAAATAAAACAAAACATTTTAGTTTGTTGTTCTTTGAATCATCATTATACTATTGGGCTTATTGATGAGAAGATATGAGTGTGAACTCTTGTACCAATCATGGTTGTAAAAGTCGCTATGCGCTAGTCGGGCTGCGAGGTACCGCTTAGAGATTAATCGGCGCCAGGCGGATTAGAATTTTTATATGTAATTTTACAAATATTTATTATTTACACACATTAATATCAATAATTTAATATAATATTTCAAATATATTAAAAAATAAACTTAAACATACCAGGTCAAATACTTCAATTTACAAACTTAAACATAAAATTCAAAGTTTATAGATGGATTTCGATGTTTAGTGGCAGGGTTCAATGTTTCAGATGTTGGATTCGATGTTTTAGAGACATATTAAGTATTTGGGGTTGAGAAATGTCTCGAACAATCACTGATCTAGGTCCTTTTTACTCGAAAAAAGTTAAAAAAACAAAAAAACCGAAAAAAGTCAAAAAAAAAGGCCGCCTCGCCTAGGCCAACTATGCCACGCCTAGGGCAAAATCGACAAGGTTTTCGGGTGCCTAGCGCCTAGGCGGCCGCCTAGGCCGATTTTTACAACACTGATACTAATAATATTCATTTACCAAGTGTTTAACGTTTAGAGCAGGCCGGCATAACATGCCAAACAATCTAAGCAAGTCCTTATAAGCACTAAAAAATATAAAGCCTTCAATTTTTATTTTTTTTTAATATCTAGTAGGTTTTTTTGGTGTGTGGGCTTTTTTTAGTTTATGGGCTCCAAAAATACATAAATGGCCCACATAAAAACTTCTAATATTCAATTGATAAATGTTTTTTTAAAATTATTACGAACATTTTATCAAAATTTTGCATTATAAAAAAATAAATTTAATCTAAACATTGTATACATGTAAATAGAAACATTTTTTTTAAATACACCATATATAAACTTTTACTTTATTATTTTCGGTCTAAAACTCGGATAAAAGGAAAGGAGATTTTAACATAACTGTTAGCAAAGGACTCCAAACTTTTATTTCGCTTATTACCCCAAAATGGTTGAACTAGTCCTGGTTCGATCAAAGATTAGGTTTGGTAACCGGAAAGTACTCCTGCATTTAAAAGATCAGAAGGATGCTTGTTATATGTGTGCAACTTAACCTTAAAATATTAAGTGGTAAAAATAGTCATCGACCAAACTTGCTCATAAATAACTTCTCTTTACACGTATACATGCATTCTGTGTTTTTCCATGTGTAATTTTGCAATATCTAGTGCTCTAGTGACATAAAACATAGCCAAATCGTCGTCATAAAAACTCAACCAAAAATTATAAAGTATAGTTACAAAACAATAAATGGGGTTTATATCAAGTCAATTTAGACGATAAAGGGATCTTTAAACATCAAGAATTACGTGAATGATTCCCAATTTTAGAATATGTCACTTCCTTGTTCTTTTAAGATAAATGTCTATTTGTTACTTGTATAGAATTTAAATAGTTTTACTCTTAAAGAACTATAAAATTGGTTATCACACTACATTTTTTAATAATAAATAATAATTAGAGTTACTTGCATAGTTAATCCCCATGGTATGTTAGATCTTTCACAAATGATCCCTAACTTTAAAAAATTACAAAAATAGTCCGAACTATTTGTAAAAATATAACACCACTGGTCCTGGAATGGATGAATATTATATTTTTCAGTTTAATTTTTAAAATAACCAAATACCCTTACCCTTACTCCTTACCTCACTCTATTTCTTCTCGCATTTCTTTTATCAGATTCATGAATTCCATCCATTCAACACCACCACTATCCATCGCATGCCACCAATACCAAATGCTCTGCCACCACCACCGCTAGAGGCATGTTTGACTGTTTTAGATGATCCAATTAGCATTTGAACAACTTTTTTGAAAAATTTGATGTTAGCTTGAATGAAGGTTGTTGGGATCGGAGATGGTGACTCGAGTTGCCAACAACAGTGTTTATATGTTACATACGGATGAGTTACAGAATTAGATTGGGTGGGTGGGTCACAGGGCCATTTATGGAGTATCTGATGATAGCGATATAATCATATCTCAAGTTCTCAACTAACAACCATTTTGACCATTTTGTTATGCTGAAGAAGGATGTACTATTCGCCACAAAGATAACACCATCTATACATAACTAGTTTTATACCCGTATGTGGACGGGTAGTTTGTTATGTTAATTTTTGTTAATTGATTTTTTTTTTATTTTTAAATTTAAATTTTTTTATTTTTAAATTTAATTTTTTTTATTGTGCTTCACTTTAGGCTGTTGTAAATTTGGTTTATAGTATAGACTAAGTAATAGAACACGTGAAATTGAATTGAAGCACAATAAGTTTATATTATTCTCCAATTTCTTAATAAATTTGATTTGATTGTAAACCGAACACTTTTAAATTACATAACCCGAATAATATAGACACATACACATATATGAGAATGATATTTTTTAAACCACTTTAAGTTGTGAAAATTATGAAAAAAACCGTAATGTGGGTATTTTTTAACTTTTTTATACATATTTGTAACATCATTTTGTAATTTTTTTTAAAGATACAAAAAACGACGAGCTAGTATTTAAAAAAAATATTTTGCCACAGTATGTAACATATACGTAACATTTGTTCTCAACGCTACATATGTGTTGGATGGTGTTAAAAAAATATTTAAAAAAATGTCAGCATTTTTATATTTTTTATTTATAAAAATGAGTCAAATAATGTTAGAAACCGTAACAAAAATTATAAAAAAAAATTACATGGTTTTTTCCACAGTTTTTACAAGGTACGGTGCATTCAATTTATGAGTTTCCTATACATATATGTATGCGTAATTTTTTTCCAAATACGTTTTGTGCAAAATAAAGAATAAAACTTATGGTGCATTCATATTTTTTCTATTTCAAATAAAATTATTACTTAATGTGAGATAGAGAAATTAGAAATCATTATCCAAAGATGAGTAAGAAAGTATACAAAATCTTTAAAGATTTTGCAGATTTTAATTTAGCAACAGAAGCATCATCATCATTCATTCATATTTTAATATATTAATTATAATTTCATACAATTTTTTTATTTACCTTTTCTATCCAAAAGTATAACTTCAGGAATTCCATATATAACGAAAATGTACCCAAATTAAACAACTAAAAAAATTTAAAAGACTTAAAGATAAACAAATAAAAAGCAAGAAAAAACAACCGGTAAAAACACACAAATGAAAGAAAAAATAATTGGTAAAAAACCACTAATGGAAGAAAAAACCAAAAGAAAAGTAATTTAAAAAATAAGCAAGTAATTTTAAATCTTTATGATGTGGCTATACTTGACTTGACAACTGAAAAATACAGTGTATAGTCTCCATCAATAGTACAAAATCAAATAGCTGAACATCATTTAAATCTTATGCATATTACCATTATCTTTCTTGTTTCTTGTTTTACTATTGTTACCCCATACCTCCTTCTTCCTTATTTGCTCCTTTACTCATCCATAAAGCTGCAGCTTCAAAACACCTTACACCTCTACATGTGAAGCACCGCCTCATGTCGTTTCGTGTAAGCGCCTTGCCTCACCACCTGTGAAGCGCTACAACCATAACCTGATATTTGAGTACTCTTGCAATCGCCGTTTTCAGCCACAATCGTCGGTGTTAGATGGACACCACCGTCGACAGAAGTTCATCATCAACGGTGCTTTGGAGTGAGTGTGTTGGTGGTGGTGCGGTACTGCGGTGACATGAGGTGCAATGGCGGTGGCTAGGGATAGGCCAAAACACAAAGGGTGTGGTGGTGGCGTCGTCTTGGCGTTGGGGATAGAGTTAGGGCCGATGAGACTTTCTAAGGTGATAGAGCGGCAACTGTGTAGATTGTGAGGGACATGTGTCAATAATCCGTAAGGTTGCCGGAAAACCGTCCTAACCGCCGGAAAACCGTCGGAAACTCCCCAAAATCGAGGTAACTGCCTATTTTAAAGGGCCAGGATTTAATCCTGGTGATTTTGAACGGCTGAGAATTCTTCTAAGGGCGGTTGAGATCACCGCGGTCTATATATTTAAATTTTTTTTTTATTTTTAAATTTAAATTTTTTTATTTTTAAATTTAATTTTTTTTATAGTGCTTCACTTTAGGCAGTTGTAAATTTGGTTTATAGTATAGACTAAGTAATAGAACACGTGAAATTGAATTGAAGCAACAATAAGTTTATATCATTCTCCAATTTCTTATTAAATTTGATTTGATTGTAAACCGAACACTTCTAAATTACATAACCCGAATAATATAGACACATACGCATATATGAGAATGATATTTTTTAAACCACTTTAAGTTGTGAAAATTATGAATTAAACCGTAATGCGGGTATTTTTTAAAGTTTTTTATACATATTTGTAACATCATTTTGTAAATTTTTTTAAAGATACAAAAAACGACGAGCTAGTATTTTAAAAAAATATTTTGCCACAGTATTTAACATATACGTAACATTTGTTCTCAACGCTACATATGTGTTGGATGGTGTTAAAAAAATATTTAAAAAAAACTCAGCATTTTTATATTTTTTATTTATAAAAATGAGTAAAATAATGTTAGAAACTGTAACAAAAATTATAAAAAAATTACATGGTTTTTTCCACAGTTTTTACAAGGTACGGTGCATTCAATTTATGAGTTTCCTATACATATATGTATGCGTAATTTTTTTCCAAATACGTTTTGTGTAAAATAAAGAATAAAACTTATAGTGCATTCATATTTTTTTCTATTTCAAATAAAATTATTACTCAATGTGAGATGAAGAAATTAGAAAGCATTATCCAAAGATGAGTAAGAAAGTACACAAAATCTTTAAGATTTTGCAGATTTTAATTTAGCAGCAGAAGCATCATCATTCATTCCTATTTTAATATATTAATTATAATTTCATACAATTTTTTTATTTACCTTTTCTATTCAAAAGTATAACTTCAGGAGTTTCATATATAACGAAAATCGAAAATGTACCCAAATTAAACAACTAAAAGTATTTAAAAGACTTAAAGACAAACAAATAAAAAGCAAGAAAAAACAACTAAAAACACACAAATGAAAGAAAAAATAATTGCTAAAAAACCACTAATGGAAGAAAAAACCAAAAGAAAAGTAATTTATAAAATAAGCAAGTAATTTTAAGTTTTTATGATGTGACTATACTTGACTTGACAACTGAAAAATACAGTGTGTATAGTCTCAATCAATAGTACAACATCAAAGAGCTGAACATCATTTAAATCTTATGCATATTACCATTATCTTTCTTGTTTTACTATTGTTACCCCATCCATCCTTCTCCGTTATTTGCTCCTTTACTCATCCATAAAGCTGCAGCTTCAAAACGGCTTACACCTCTACATGTGAAGCACCGCCTCATGTCGTTTCGTGTAAGCGCCTTGCCTGACCACCGTGAAGCGCTACAACCACAACCTGATATTTAAGTACTCTTGCAATCTCCGTTTTCAGCCACAATCGTCGGTGTTAGATGGACACCACCGTCGATAGAGTTTCATCATCAACGGTGCTTTGGAGTGAGTGTGTTTGTGGTGGTGCAGTACTACGGTGACATGAGGTGCAGTGGCGGTGGCTAGGGATAGGCCAAAACACAAAGGGTGTGGTGGTGGCGTCGTCTTGGCGTTGGGGATAGAGTTAGGCCCGATGAGACTTTTTAAGGTGATAGAGCGGCAACTGTGTAGATTGTGAGGGACATGTGTCAATAATCCGCAAGGTTGCCGGAAAACCGTCCTAACCGCCGGAAAACCGTCGGAAACCGCCCAAAATCGAGGTAACTGCCTATTTTAAAGGGTCAGAATTTAATCCTGGTGATTTTGAACGGCTGAGAATTCTTCTAAGGACAGTTGAGATCACCGCGGTCTATATATTAATAATTTCCCCCCATATATGTTTCTGAAAAACCCAAATTTGATCATCATTCTGATCAAATAGGCTTGCATCAATTCAAGGACAAATTTTTTATCCACAAGTTGGTCTTTTTTAAAAATTCAACAGAAAAAGACAATGATCATCCATTTCAGAGACCACATGTATTATATTTTACAAACACTTTGGACCACCAATGTAATTTTTTGAATTAGAGACCACCATTGGTTAATCGATATATCGCAAAACAATGTAATTAACTCTAATAATTATATTAATAATAAACTTTTAATATAACACATGTACCTAAGACAGTCTCTTCTTTTTTCTTCCTCGTCCCCTCTCTTTCCACAACACTACCCACCATCAACACAAGTAACAATGTCATTGTGTATGTTTTACAATTTTGAATCGTCCTAGATATCTCTTAAGGATCTTGTTTAGTAAATCTGTGATAAATATAATGTCATTTGAACTCCTCAAACTTAATATGCTTTTGTGCTTATTTTATGTGCATATTCAGTTAATAAATGCTTCACTTTGACCGTCTTCCTTTTTGTCTATTAGTTGTGTTGCTTTTTCAATCGATGGATTATACTTGTTTTTATAGATACTGATTTCGCCCATATTTTTGAAATTTCCAGGTCTTCAAGCTCCGCCACTTGTTTTGATGCTAATACAATGCATGACTGGTTAAGACAATGGTTTAAACTGAAAAAGCAAGATTATACCCGCTACGAATGGAGACTAGATAAAGGTTCAACCTTATTTCGATTTCTCATTGATGATATAATGCTAATTTATATAATATTGGTAACATGAGAAAAAGACATTACTTCAATACTATACAAGGAAATGTCTTTTTATAATGCTAACGTATAAAATAGTGTTTTAATCACAAACATTTTACTTACAATATGAGTGACCTAATTGAAACAAAATTAAAAGTAAAGTGACCTAATCGGAACAAAAAAAATTATGAGTGATTTAATCGGAACAAAAAAAAGTACGAGTGACTTAATCGGAACAAAAAAAAAGTATGAGTGAACTAATTGGAACAAAGCTGAAAGTTGTTTACATTTCTATAAAGTTAAACAATAATTGTGGGTTTCCACTTAATTTGCAATTTCAGTCCTCCAACAATTTCATTTTCAGCTCTTTATTGCAAAATCAACTATTTAAACTAGTTTTTGTCTTGGACATTAGGTATTGCAAGCGTCTCGAGAGAACTCTTTTGTCTTTAATTCCTATTCTTATAAGAACAAACAGATTAAGATATTTAGAAGATGGATGGGTGTACATTTAACTTTTCTGTATTTTATGGTCATTTTCGAATTTCGATGAAGTAAACTTGTAGATTGCGTGCAAGTCTAGGGACGAAATCTTAAGTTCACTTGTTACTTTTGATATATTGGTTTACCTTTCAAGTTGGTGCATAAAAGCGAGATAAGGGCTCTTCAAAATTCATAGTGCTGAGGCTAAACAAACCTTTATATGTTACCAATTTTGTTCAAAAGTTGACTTCCATAATGCCATGCATTACCTAATTCCTACCATTTTTACAATGGGTGTAAAATATTAGTTGATACTAAAGCTTCGCTATGGAGTATTTTTTTAATAGTTTTAAGCTTGAGCTGGATTGGATTTGAATTGTTTATTATTTAGCTATTTATATATACTTATTTATATATTTATATATAGCATAATATATATTATTCAATTACTTATATCGTAATCTTATGACATAACAATAAATCAATAATAATTTATTAGTATGTGTTGGAGAAATTTGTCAAAATCACTTGGAAATCTATCAGATCATGTATGAATCACTATCCGAAATCAATATTTCGTCCCTTTCGAGTTCAAGAAACTTAATTATGGGATAATCCAATAGAGAGAAAACAGTTATATGAATTTCGATTGAATGAAAATTCTGCGAATTCGTTTGTCTGTTAATTACCAACCAACCGCATGGTAGTTATTGGCGGTTGGTTTTGGCGGGTAAAATTAACGGGTCATATCTCAGATCAAGATAATAGCGGGACCGCCACCAGGGGCTCTGCCCCTTGGACCCCCACGCTTGGTCTGGAACTCAGAAATATTAAATAAGTGTGCACTCCACACCTACAACTCTTTAATATCCCTTTACAACCAATTACACTAAAATATACAACAGTATGTGGATATATACTTAACATTATCTATCCTAATAAAAAAAATAAGAGTACATTACTAATATAGACCTTGTGTTTTGATAGTATTTCACTTTTGGTCCCTAAGTTTCATAATTTACTTTTATAGTTTCAAACTATAAAATTTGTAACACATATATTCCCTATGTGAGGATAATTTGGTCAAGTATGTAATTTGGTCAAGTATGTGAAGGTAATTTGATGACCTAAGGACTATGTGTTTTATAAATGTCTAAAATTTGGGACCATATAAGTAATTTATGAAATCTATGAATCAAGAGTGAATTACTAACAAACCACAAGGACCATATCAACAATTTACTCAAAGAATAATAACAAGCGACGTGTCATTATCTCAGCAAATTTCAACACTACATGTCACGTGTGGCTCTCTTTCATATTGAATATTTGTTTTCTTATAAAATAATAATATTAAATAATAAGATATTAACTATATACTTTTCAAATTTAAAAAAATGTTAATGTAGTAAAAAATATTTTTTGATAATAAAAATATTAAAATCTTAAAATGCTCGAAGGTGCGAAGCAAACACTTGTTTAAATTTTTAAGATTCAAACCAAGCGTTGGGTCAAGGGGCCGCTCGACAAAACAAACATGAAAATCATATTTAATCGCATACTTCTTTAGATTATTCCAAATTGATTTCGAAAAGTGATTTTAACAAGATCCTATAGATGTCCAAGCGTTAATTGTAGCACATTTATTGAGAATTTTCCAACACTTCTCAGGTTCAACACAAGGCTTCCACATATGTGAGTCCAAGGAATGTCGGGGGAAGCTTCGTAGACATGCTTATCTACGTTCATAGTTTTAACAACTCAAACTCGTGATCTCAACAACGGTGGGTAACTCTAGCGGTTGGGAAAAATACCTTAATCTGTAGTTTGATTCAGAAGGTCAGGGGCTGGGCATCAACACCCCTTGTTGGTTTGCTAAGTCAGTCTAACCCGATCAATTCGATCGGGCACTCACCATCTATTTTGAGTTCATGCATGTAAGCTGGTGTAATGTTTTGTTTGGATAATGTCTATGACAAAGTTTTCTTGATCAATTTGTGTTAGGTAGAAACCAACCAGTTGGATTCAAAGCATATATAGTCTAAGATCCCGTTAAGTACTCTATATATTAAAATACATATATAATCTAATCAATATATGCCTAACATGTAAGACTCGGAGGAATGACTGTACGTTTTTAACAAGGAAAAAATGTACAAGTGTCTTGAAAGCAACACACAAACATATGTATAAGTACGTTATGAAAGCTGCGCTTCTAATTATCATCTTTTACACGAAAAACTTTAGCAGAGAATTATTTGAGAATATTATGTAACATGAAACGTGTCATTATAAATAAGTTTACATGATCATGTTATGAAGAAAAAGTGAAACTCAACCAATGTAAATCATCAATTTATTTAATTAATTAATATATCTCAATCTCCAAAGAATTAAAAGCAGTTTTAAATAGTGAATTAACTACGTAAAGAAACAATATTAGTCTGTAGTGCTTTGTGAGTGTTGAGCATTGTTTTATGATAGAAAGTGACATATGTGTATGTCATGCACCCTATCTTGACCAAACTTATAACCCAAAAAAAGATGCCACGTGTTTTTATATAGCCATATATACATACAGGTGTAAACGAACCGATTCAAGCGAGCCGTGTTCGTTAAGGCTCGAGCTCAACTCATCTTGAGCTTTATGTCTAATGCTTGAGCTTGCCTATAAAAAAAATCTTTAAACTTGACCTTGATTCTGCATATTTATTACTAGTTATATATATATATATATATATATATATATATATATATATATATATATATATATATATATATATATAGGGAAGGGTTCTAATGTTAACCCACTCTTAGAGCGATAACCCATTAACTTTGCCAAAACGAAGCCGAATCTTGAATATTTTTTTAAACATCATTGTAACACAATTTAAACACCATGTTCTTTTATAAGTTTGAGCTAATTCATCACCGTTTGGGCTGTAAGTGTTTAAATATTTAAAACTTACAGTACTGTAGCACAAAACTTACAACGATGATATTTTTTAAACGGTGATGAATTAGCCCAAACTCATAAAAGAACATAGTGTTCTAATTGTGTTACAATGATGTTCAAAAAAAAAAATTCAAGATTCGGCTTCGTTTTGGCAAAGTTAATGGGTTATCGCTCTAAGAGAGGGTTAGCATTTGATCCCAATCCTATATATATATATAGATATATGTATGTATATATATATATAGGGGAGGGTTCAAATAAAAACTCATTAATTTGGAGAAAACTAAGAAAACTCGTACTAAACAATCAATTTTTTAAATAAAAAATCTTGATTTTTTATATTTAGCTTAGAAATGATATAAACAAAGAGATTTTTTTAATAAGAGTATGTAGATTACAAAGTTACGTATATATAACAAAAAAGTTACATATATGTAACTCATATATGTAGTTTACAAGTTACATATATGTAATCAATAAGTTACACATATGTAATATCATGAGTTACATGTATTTTTTTATTTTTTTTCATTTTGTTAACAGATCTAATCTTATAATAAAACAAAATGTAAAATAAAAAACGAAAAACGAAATTGATTGATAACATTTGTGATTAATTTTCTAAGTTTTCTCTAAAATGGAGGTTTTCTATTGAACCCTCCCTTATATATATATATATATATAGGAGATGGATCCAATACAAAGGGGGTTTAACGTGAGAATGATAGGAAATATTTCTAGCCCTTGATTAAATTAATCAACGATTAGGATATAGTTGTTCCTACTTTTCATTTAATACTTGCGTGAATTAAAGGTTGAAGGGCAAAAAAGTAATAGCCTATATTTGTTGACTTTTTTTGTGGTAAATCAAGTTCTACCATTTTTTTATAAATCGAATAAGTTTTAAATGGTTAATCGTTTTTTAAAAAATATTACACCATAAAATAGAGAATTTTATTATTTTTAAATTTGAGTATAATATTGCTACGGTTTTTTTCTTTTTTTACATTGTCCGTGATTATTGGTTCGTGATTTTTACATTTGTTACGTGATAACTTGTCTGTAATTATTCAGTTTGCCCTTAATTATTTTGAATTTTATACGTGGTCCGTGATTTGTTACATATTGGTCCGTGATTAATAGTCCATGATTATTCACTTGGTCCTTAATTATGCTTGTTAAATGATGGTCCATGATTTTATATAACGTGGTCCATGATTTTACACGAACCATTATACCCCTTACCCAGATTACACGTGACGTACTCTGGTGGCTTCCTACGTTTCTCACGTTAATTTCCTTTGTACAATAACCGGCCCCTATATATATATGTATACTTTTATTTAAAAAGTAATATACATATTTTAATTAAATTTATCATAATTTTATATATAAATATACTTTTATTAGATTTAAAATATATATAAATATAAAGTTCATTTAGGTTTGCGAACCGATCCATATTTCAAGGATCGGGATTGGGCTTGTTTTGGATTGGCTCATTTGATATTTTTACCAATGTAATCTTAATTAGTAGCTCACAAGCCAGCTTGATTTATTTATACCTTTTGCCATAATAAAAGCTAGTTTCTACCTTTTTATAATATGTTCTAGAAATGGAAAGTGGTCACCAAATCTTGGGTATAAATAGACTAATAGATGTCATTAGCAAATCAATAAACAACATATAGACTATCTAACATTTGGCGCCTCTCTTAAACGTCTTGTTCCTTTTATCCGCTGTCATTTTTTTTTTTTTTTTATTTTTATTTTTTTTTTTTTGTGAAAATGACTAACAAGAATGGAGTTGAGTGGAGTATCAGGGTGTGTGATGGAACATCAATGGTGCTTGATCCCAAGCCCAAGTCCGAGCACGGAGTGATGAGAGTATGGGACCGACTAAAGGGTTGGGCGGCTCGGTCTGTGATGAGAGCATGGATGTTCTTAAAGAAAGCATGGGATTTAGGGGTAGATGACCCTAGAAAACTCTTTCATTGTCTAAAAGTCGCGGTAGCCTTAACGGTTGTTTCTTTGTTTTACTACATGAGACCTTTGTATGATGGTGTTGGTGGCAGTGCCATTTGGGCTGTTATGACTGTTGTTGTTGTCTTCGAATATACTGTTGGTGGGTATTAATTTGTTTTAATTTTTGACATACCTATCAACCAATCTTTGTTTTACTTTAAAAAACATGCTAATGTGTATAAATGTTTAGGTGGAACTTTATACAAGTGTTTGAACAGAATCTGTGCAACTTTTCTTGCTGGATTACTTGCACTTGGGGTTCATTGGTTTGCTAGTCATTCAGGCCACCAAATTGAACCATACATCATGGGGATTTCTCTTTTCATATTAGGTAACTTAAATTAATAAATCATATGATCAAAGTTTGAAAACATATAGCCAAAGTTTCATTAACTCATGATATTGTTGCAGCTTCTGCTACAACTTTTTCAAGATTTATCCCTGCGGTGAAAGCTAGATTCGATTATGGCTGCACTGTCTTCATTCTCACATATAGCCTAGTATCAGTGTCTGGTTACCGTGTTGACAATCTTCTACACTTGGCTCATGAAAGGGTATCAACTATAATCATAGGGACTTGTTTGTGCATAATCATTAGCATGATTGTTTTTCCGGTTTGGGCTGGTTTGGAGCTCCATCATTTGGTTCCACGTGACATGGATAAGCTTGCAAAATCGTTAGATTGTAAGTACTTTAAGCATGCAAATAACATTGCAATTCAAACGCTTTTACTAACTTTTAATCATAATTTTTCTTGTTTTAAAGGTTGTGTAGCTGATTATTTTGGTCACGATGATGACAAGGAATCTAAGAAAACTTTACAAGATTATAAATGTGTGTTAAACTCAAAGGCCTCCGAAGAATCCATGGCAAATTTCGCTAGATGGGAGCCTGCTCATGGCCACTTCAATTTCTGCCACCCATGGAAGAATTACCTTAAAATAGGAGCTTCGTCGCGTAATTGTGCCTATTGCATTGAAACACTCACTAGTTTCTTGGATTCCAAGAATCAGGTGAATCCCAACTTCTGATTTATTCAACTTCACTTCTTTTCATACACAAAATCTAATATTCATAAAACTAGTTTTAATGGGTGTGAAAGCAGGTCCCAGAATCAATAAAGAGCCATCTTGAATCAGCATGCATGAATCTAAGCTCAAGTTCATCTAATCTTATAAGAGAATTGGCAAAAAGTGTAAGTACAATGGCAAAATCAGTGAAGACAAATATAGCAGTTGAAGACATGAAGAATGCGGTTCAGGAACTACAAAATGACTTAAAATCCCTACCAAATTTGCTGATCCAACCACTGCATGATCACGAGGAGAAAATTAATGTAATGCCCCTGCTTGAAGTCATCCCACTAGTTAGTTTTGCATCTTTACTAATCGAAACTGCTTCTAGGATAGAAGAAAACATGATGAAAGCAGTCGAAGAGCTGGCAGAATCAGCTCAGTTTAAGCAAATAGAAGATGAAGTAAAACTCAAACACAATCACACAACCAACAAGATCGTCGCTAATGAAGAAAATGCAATCCCTCTTTAATGAGTATAAGTAGATATACCGTTGACTATCATATTTTTCCAATAGAAGTAAAAGATCTACAGATAACATAAACATTCAGGATGCTGATACACATGAAGTCTCTTATATTTATCTCATTTTTTCCTTTTTGACAAAGTACTAAAGACAATAACGACTTACAGAAGAGAAGTATTATTTATACATATATGTTGAACACTTGCATATTTTGAATGTCGTATAAATGTAGAAATATAAGAGAGTAAATTGAAGCTGTGTTTTTATTCATAGGAAAGAGCCAAATTTAGATTTTTTTTTTCACAGAAATATACTAAATGAATCCCATATCAAATCTTTACGATTATTGCGGAGAAGTGTTGCAACTATTCATGCTAGAGTACAATGAATGACAGCTATAACTGCTAGAAGTTGCATTTACATCAATAAGAAATATCTCAGCATGATATCCATAGCTGCTATTGAGCAACTATAACTACTCCTCACTTATTGCTACTATCTTATGCTAGCGCCAAGGAGAATGAGAATGAAGCATGGCTAAAAATGAAGATTTTTAGAATATACATTAGAGTTCAAATAACTTGAATATAAAAAGAATTCTGAAATTAAAGAGGTAAAAAGACTCTTAACCTGAACAAAACAGTGCTATTGAGCATAATAACCACAACAGTTATGGAGATGATCCGATGTATTCTTAATCCAAGAATTATACTCACGTTTTATGGGAGAAGATATGATACACTCATGTTATATACTTATTTAGGTAGCCACTAAAGCTGTGAGAGATCAAACACCATTTGAAGTATGCAAGGGGAGAAAACCAAGTGTTGAATACATCTGAGTTTTGGGTAAGTTGCATATGTAAAGTTGAATAAAACACATCTCAAGAATCTTGATGATCGTCCCAAAGCTCTTGTGCATCTTGGTGTTGAAATCAGGATGAAAGCATATCAACTACTAGACCCACAAAGACAAAGGATTGTGGTAAGCCTTGATGTCAAGTTTTTCAAAAATCCAAATTGGACTTTATTTTGCAGGAAAATGGTTATAAGGAACCATTATACGACAATTTAACATTTATTGAAGACCTACTTGTCATGGTCAGCCCAACCGATGAAGTTTATCATGTACATGATAAGTAGAGAACAATGGTACTCAAAACAATACTAATCAGGTTCGTTTGGCCCCGTCAATGCCCAGTTTTTCATCCAGCCCAAAAAAATGTGTATATATAAGGATGATAGGAGAAGTAGTACTGGTCATATCTTTCATCTTTGCTATGCTCACGTAACTTGGTGTTTGCAAAAACAGTCAGCAATTACTCTTTCATCGTGTGAAGAAAATATTGGCAATGATGAAGGCAGCGAAAGAAGCATTATAGTTGCAAGAGTTGCATGGCCAGATCACAGGTTGAAAGACACAAAAGGTGATGTTCGGGTTTGCAACAAATTTGTCATTGCTCTTAATTATGAAAAAAATGCTTTGTTTTAAAGGAGAAGCAAACACATTCACACTCGATATCATTTTATCCGTGAGTGTGTCAAGAATGGGCAAATCAACGTAAACTTCATAAGCGGAGGAGAGCACGAGCCAATATTTTAATAAAGCCACTTCTAAGATTCAAGTTCTAACAGATGCAAGACTAAGTGAGGGTCAAACACCTCTCTAATTCGATTCGTGAATTAGGATGGTGAATGTTGGGCCACACGTAATTCATGAAACCCATGCATGTGGGCATGGGCGCCTCATGCAAGTCGTTTAATCATCTAATTAAACAAAATAAGTTTTATTAGGATAAGGTTTTGTGATTATATTGTAACTGGTAATCAAGTTAGGGTGAATGAGTTGTAAGTCTATAAATAGGGATCGAGTCATGACATTTATATGTATCACAAAGCATTAAAGGTTTTCAGTTATTTTTGTTTAATAATATGAGTGTTCTTTGATATCAATTCTTTCTTTCAAACTTTGGAAAGAAACCAACCAAAAAGACACTAACAAATCAAAGCTAAAAAAACAATGGGCAAGAACCCACAAAACCACACTAATATGGACATAAATCATAACCAATCCTCCTCGCATTCAGTAAAACTCAACACACATCCACATCTTCATATTCTAACTCGGGCTAAAATCATCACTTGTTTGGAGGACATTAATTGCTTCCCAGAATACCAATCATGGAAATCAATGCTCATGGTATCCTTAAAAACAAGGTTATAAGCCCATGTCGTACCTTGTGTCTGCCAAGCTTACAGGAAGTTGTATCTCAGAATGATGGAACCCGTTAAGGAGAGAATTTCCAGTTTGCATAATCTTTTTCTCAAGAGGATTGCCATGAGATCCCAATGTTTGTAGAAGTTGAACTAGTGCTGCAAATAGTTCATGCCTTGACACAAGCCTTTTTGCCTATATGAAATTAATTCAAATTAATTAAAAAAAAAAACTTACACTTTTTCTCCTTTTAATAACATTTTATGAATTATTATACAATGCTTTACCTCAGCTTCAACTATAAAACGAGCCCATATTTTTTTCTCACGAGCTTCCATGACACCTTTCAAGATGGTCAAACCGAATCCCCGGATTATGTCAACTATTTCAAGAAAAAACCCATGTTCTTCACAGATCATCTGCATCAGAAAATAGTGTAGTTAGATGTTTCTGCAGCATCACCAACATGCACAATCAAATATTTAAATATGTGTGTTACTTTTACCTCTATGAGCATTTGTCCCGGGATACTAAGGTCCTCAACTATCAATGGACAAATCATTGATTGGTTTCCAAATTCGCAAGCCCATGTCACGCCATTATTGCTTGGATCATTTAAATAATCATCCTGAGCGACACCATTATGCTGACAAAAAATCATCATTTTCAGTTTGCTAATTATAATTATGATGTTTGTTAAGAGAAGAACTATAATCACCTTTGGTTCATCAACCTGTTTGATTCTGTCAGCATGTTTTGTTACACTTTGCAAGAAAAGCATGTGTTTGATTGTTCTATCCAATAAACAGTCAATGCTCATCTGTAGAGTCAATCAGTTAACCGATGAGTAAAGAGTCTGCATACATGCTTATACTATTTTGTGTTCTTTAAATGTAGTAATGTTTTACATACCTTTTGACCATTGGGGATGAGCTCCCTTAACTCAGCCATACGGTCCAAAATCATCTGGCGGTCTTTGGGCCTGGGTCGAGTCCCTGGTTTAGCCTTTTTTTTGGCGGACTTTGTTGGTTCAACTTGCTTCTTAGCTTGCAATACTGTGCTGGAACCATCAATACTATAACCATCACCCAACCATGGTTCTGACTTGAGAATGGGCTCACTTTTCTGTACAAAACTCTTGCTACAGGCAACAGGCGATAAAGAACCCATTTCCCATATGTAATTACTAGTTTTCCTTCTTTTTGAAAGTGACGACACTTGATCGTCAATGCAAGATGTTGAAGTACCAGAAATACCCTCAAAAAGCTCCTTGATCCCAAGATTGGAGAACAGCCCTTTCTTTGGAGGAAGAGTAGCCGCGATACTATCAATACTTTGGGTTGACTTTGACAGCGATACAGACTCAGAATTGTATGTGTCATAACCTGAATGATTACCAGTTATGATGGGTGTTACAATGTCTCCTAAATCTCCTGTATTTCCAAAAAGGTCAACATCTACACCAGAAATAGTCAAAGGTTTAACTTGCTCGTTAGAACTGACAGGAAGATCATAAAACCCTGTGGCTTGCGAAAACAAGCGATCGTTTAGTGTGACATTGTTCTGAGTAGGGGACTGTGAGTACCACTGGGATATATGGAAATCCCCTGTTTGGAAAAGGTCATCCAAGATTCCAAAATCCATTGGCAAGTCAAACATATCCTGTTGAGATTCCTTGAAGGAAGTGAAACTAGATCCAATGTTTGACGGTAAGTTTGAAGCAGACTGACCATGATCAAGAAATGTGGATTGAGATTGTGAACCAGATGAGAATAATTGTTGAGGAAAACCAAAAGAAGTTTGGTTAATTGAATAGTTATCTTCTGATGATATTAAGGATGCAAACAATCCATTCGGCGAAGAAGATGAACTTGTTGGTACATTACCATTAACTGTTTCATTAAAAACTCTTTTTGTATGATTTATAAACTCTTTATTCTCCACAACCTGAACACCAAATGCAATTTGTTAGATCTACACAAATTAAGCTAACATATGCATAAGGCCATGTGTGATGGGGCATGATAGTGCCCACATGACACCCTATCATGCCCCATCACACCCCTGCCCATTATTGGGGAGTTATCCCCATTCTTATGAAGGTCATCAGGGGCGCTAAACATTTGTGTGTTTGAAACCAACAAAAAAGGTCAAAAAAATGATGTGGAGGGCGTTATTTGCCCCTCCACTATAGATAACCTAAAAGATTGAAAACTTTACTTTTTAAGCTTTTGCTTACTAACCTTGTTAGTGGACCCAAATTGTACCACTCCTTGTGGTTCCACAGGGATTGCTGCAATTGTCTGCAAAATGATAAAGAAAAAAAAAAAGTTCATGCCCTGGATCAAGATCGCATAAATAGGCCCACTAGGTAGAACCAATATGGTACCATCTTCAAATTAGAGTTGAATAAATAAATCTTACCTCTATACCCAAAGAAAATTGTCGAAATAATTTTGAATCATCCTGCAAAATAAAAAATAAAAGCTAATTTAGGTAGATTTATAACAAATATTTGTGAATTAATACAGAACTATTTTCTTTTTAAAAAGCTAAAGTCCGGTCATCTGAGATAACCCTGGCAAATAGATCACCTTTTTCGCTCGAAGAAGTGGGTGTGGTGACCTGCCCACCTGCCCAGTAGCCAAACCCATAACTAGGAAAACCCAGTGACTCAACCCAGAGCAATATTTGCTCTAGACGAGACTCCAACTCAAGACTTCCCATAAAGAAGTCAAGGGGCTACCACTAAGCTAGAAGCCTTTGTTACAGAACTAGTTAATACCTGAAATATATCCCAGATTGAGCCTGAAGAGTTTTGTCCCATGTAATTGTCTTTTGAGGACATCCATATGTGCTTTTTAGTTAAAGCAGCTTGTCCAATTAACCTTAACAATTTAAGAAAGCACTAATCATTATTCACCATGAAAGACTGTTTAACTTTTAAAAGACTTTGAATTAAAACCAAGTTATGGAATATTAATTGTTGTTTTTGCACAAAGATTCGGGGAAAAGAGCATACCCTCCTCCAAATATGGGTGATTGTGAAAGCAAATCATCAACCAGACCTTGGATTTCATCTTCAAAGTAAGCATCTTGCATAGTCAATGATCTAGGAAACCAAAAAAAGTCAGGATAAAATTGAAGAAAACAATACACAAATTTCACCAGATAAAACACAAAAGAGAGATTACAGAAAAGATGCAAATTATTTAATTAAATCAGTGTTGAAAATAAAGTTAATTGGAAAAATTGAATTTATGAACAATTAAGTTGAGCAATATTCTCATGGTGTAATTAATGTATGGATTTTCTAAATTCACCCACATTGTATGTGATGATGCTGACAAGACCTCTCCCCCCAAACCAAGCTATTTAAAAATTGATCCTGTCATTTTCTTGATACCCACTTCCGTAAATATTGAAAATTCAACAATTTTTTATTTAACAAAACTAAAAATGCATTTTTGATGACAGATATATTAACAGAGAATCAAATCATATTCTGAAAATATAATGAAATTATGATCTTAGAATGAATAGTTAACCCACCCAGATAAACAGACACACAAGATAAACAGGAAGACACGAATGTAGACACCATTGATTTACACCATATTCAAGAAAATAAAATTTTAAGAATAACAATACTAAATACATGTGTATATGCTGCATATCTTCTGTATCTATGTGTGTGATAGAGAAGTAGGGAGAGTCATACATGGAATTTGGCCGGTCAAAGCTCCAGAAAACACCATAACACCATCCATATGAACGGCATAGATTCTTGATGACATTTGTAACAGTTGAATCTTTATGTGTTGTAGCCATTTGTGCAGAAAGATCACAAATAAACCCTAAAAGAAACTGATTTTAGAACACTGTTTTATGCTCTGCAACTAAATTCTGCAAGAAAGCTAACAAAAGATAGGTCTTGTTCTCCTTCCACTAGACAAAGATTGCAAACCCCACTTGAAATCAGTGCTTCGGGAAAGTAATTTTGTGCTTTCCCAGCTTACGTTTGAGTGGGAAGATGAGGGTTCAGAAAAAGCTAAAGCTGAGATTTTTATTTTTCCAAAAAACGAAGAGATGAAGGGTTTCTAATATGATGTATTGCTGTTCTTTCACTGCCAAAAATCACAGTTTCTGGGCGTTTGAAGCACACATTCAAGGATTAAAATAAGATATGAATAAAATGGCTTCAAATGGTATGAAAAAGCTGTTATTCCGTGAGAAAACAAGCAAAAATTCTCTATCTGTTAAAGGGATCTCTGGTGTGAGTCAGAATGATGCATTTTTTAAGGGTAAGGTTGGGGGTGGGGTGGGGTGGGGTGGGGTGGGGTGGGGTAGGGGGTAAGGGTAGGTGGGGCAAGGTGAGGGTAGTGTCTCTAAGGAAGAAAAGGCCAAAACAAAAACTACCAATTTCAAAGGATAAACAAAGATCTTCTCCGGTTTATATGTCGTTTATCTTTATACAAGTTTTCTTCGTTTATGAGTTAATTACACAAAGTCCCTCCCTTTACTTAACGGCAATTTAGATTGCTGACGGGTCATACACCCACCTGATCATATCGACATTTAATAGGAGGAAACTCATCATTAGTGAGAGAAAACCCCCTATTTTATTCATGTCAGGACTTTAACCCATAACTTTTCAAATATTAAAGTCACATAGTACCTACTCTGAACTATTTAAGCCAAAGATTATTGGTCCCTCCCCTTACTATGTTTCATTATGGGCCGCGTGTTTTGTGATTTACACATCTTTTTATTATACTTTTCAAGGGTCAAGATAAAAGAAATGTTGCTTTCCATCGCGTCATTTTGCGTATTTATTTTTAGACGATTTAAGTTTTAGTAATAAATTACAGAGACAATTTTATATACAATCAAAAAATATAAAGCCAGTATGGGAAACAAAATCTAGCATAAATTGTAAAGAAATTTAGTAAAAAAAAAAACAAAATTTAGCACAAACAAAATTCAGTATAAAAAATGCAGCATAAAAAAAGAAGCTACTACATAAAAAATAAAAATGTAGTAAAAAATAGGTATTTTTATGTTATTAGTTAAAACTATATTCTTGTTTGAGTTTGACAAGTTATAACTACAATTTTCACGTTCTTTTAATTTTTTCACGAAAAAAAACTCTACATTTTTTTACACAATTTGCTAGGTGAATAATCAAATAATAAGATGTTTTTACCTATAAAATTATCAATCAATAAGAATTTGACACAAAATGCTAAAAAAACAAAAGAAATATAATATAGTTATAACATCTAATTTTTTATATTATATTTATATTTTTTTTGTACTGGATTCCTTTTTTATTATGTCTATTTTGGCACATAATTTTTGATACTTCATTTTTCATTTTTTGTACTCGTTTTTTGTTTTTTTTTTAATATTGTTGTACTATATTTTTGATTTTTTGTTTTTTATTGTGCTGGATTTTTTTATTAATTTTTTATTTTTATACTGAATTTTTTATTTTTTTTGTACTTAGTTTTTGTTTTGTATTGGATTTTGTTTATTTGTACTGGATTTTTGTTTTTATGTTCTTAGTGTGTCATATATCAAATTTATATTAATTCTTACTTTTATTATGTTTTTAATTCTTGTTTGAGTTTGACATGTTATAATTACAATTTTCACGTTCTTTTAATTTTTTCATGAAAAAAAAACTCTACATTTTTTTACACAATTTGCTAGGTGAATAATCAAATAATAAGATTTTTTACCTATAAAGTTATCAATCAATAAGAATTTGACACAAAATGCTAAAAAAACAAATGAAATATAATTTAGTTATAACATCTAATTTTTTGTATTATATTTATAATTTTTTTTGTGCTGGATTCCTCTTTTGTTATGTCTATTTTGGCACATAATTTTTTATACTTCATTTTTCGTTTTTTGTACTCGTTTTTTGTTTTTTTTAATATTGTTGTACTCTATTTTTGATTTTTTGTATTGAGTTATTGTTTTTTATTGTGCTGGATTTTTTTATTAATTTTTTATTTTTTATACTGAATTTTTTATTTTTTTTGTACTTAGTTTTTGTTTTGTATTGGATTTTGTTTATTTGTACTGGATTTTTGTTTTTATGTTCTTAGTGTGTCATATATCAAATTTATATTAATTCTTACTTTTCTTATGCAAAATTCTTTTCTTAGTGAATCCATCCCCATTTCGTTAATCACAAACAAAAAAATTATCAAAACTGAAATATGAGATACAAACAAAATTCTTTTCTTAGTTATATTTTATTAACACATGTTTAGGTAGGAAATTTCGTAATTAAACCAAATACAAGTACGAGTTAGTGATGTTTGAAATTGCATATTAGTAGAGCTGTTTATAATATTTGTATCTGAAACTAAAATCGAACTTCCGTATATGAAATAACCAGAAATTGCATATCCGAAACTTCAAATTCAGGTTCGGATATTCATTTTATAAAAATTCGCATATTTCTATTATCCGAATTATGAAATTGGTAATTTTTCAGGTATTTCATATAATTTTTTGGATGTTTTGAATATTTTGGATAACTTTTGGATATTTTGAATACTTTTTGGATGCAGGAAACATTTTTTTTGTTTTTTATAATTTTTTATAAAAATTATTAGATAATCAATATTTATCTTTGAATTCGGATATCCCAAACATCATATATATCCGAATTTGAACACCCTTGTTAGGACCCTACCCTTGTTTATTTGTTGTGTTTCAAAATGGTAATACTTTTTTTTATTTTTCTGAACAGCAAACGCTCGGTTACCCAAATCCGTATCGGCAAATAAATCATTCTTCTGTCAAAAGAACAGAGCGTGGTGACCTTACCCATACACTCAAGAGAAAACTTACAACTAGGAAAATCTCTTGAGTCAACAAGAGGACTATTTATTTCATGTGAGATTTCAACCATAAACTTCTTATAAGAGAAGTGAATGGGCTACTAGGCTAAAAGACCTTTGATTTCAAAATGGTAATACATTGTTTTATGTATTTACCATTGTTTATGTGTTTTTATTTTATTATATATTTATTTACATTTGTTAAGTTTATTATAATGCCTCATTTTCGTTGCACACATATAATGTATATATGTTTCGGCCCTCAAGAGCACAAAGTAAAATTGCACTAATTTTAACGTTATTTTACTTATTTTATGAAAATAATGTTAAAAGTGTTGGGATGATCAACTTCAAATGATAACTTTAAGCCGGTGACTATTTCGGAGTAGTCTCTCTATATATCCCAATTGGGATAGTGGTAAGGTTTGTGTCCATTCTTCCCCCATACCCTACTAAAAAGTGAGAATATACTGGGTATGTTGGTTTTATTTATCATTATATTAAAATATATTATTTTAACAGTTTCTATAATTTTTTTCTAACTACAATATATTAATTAATCAAAATAAGAAATATGAGTTTGCTTACTATCGTTTTAATTATTAATTGAGTTAATTAATGACACTGTTCAGCGATTTTTTAGTTTAAAATTTTAGTTATATCGTAAAAAATTCAAAAAAATTCCTCCAATTAGAAAAATTCTAGTTTATTTTGATATTTTAATATAAATTTTTTTGTTGATTCAAAAAAATTGATACTCTTTTATCTAACAAGAAAATTAAAATTTTTCATGTTAATTAAAAAAAATTATATAACTAAAAAAATTGAATTATTTGTGTTAAATTTTAAAATCTTTTTCGTTTTAATTCAAAAACTTTGAATTTTTAACTAACGTATAAAATTTGAATTAATTTTAAATGATTTTTTTTATTTTTCAAATAACAAAAACGCATGATTTTTTTGAATTAAAATTTAAATAAATTTATAAATAAAATGTTCAAAGCATAATTATATATATGAAAAATAAATAAATATAAACAAGAAAAAATAAATATACAATATGAAAAAATATACAAATAAAACGGTGGTTATAAAATAGATAAACTGATAAAGTAATTGATGAGTTTTAGAAAACTTATATAATTAAAATTCGTAAAAAAATAAAAATTAAAGAAAAGAAAACTAAAGGAAAAAAGGAGTAAATTTGACCAAATGTCTCTTTTTGCTACACAAAAACTTACTTAATTCATTATTTAAAGGTAAGGTGGAATAGATAAGCCTAAGTTAATCGATGGCTGAAATAGATGGGTAGGGATATTTGTATACCGGTGTGTGAATAATAATACTTTTTGTATTTTTTAATATTAAAAAATATTTGAAAAATATGTAAGAGTAAAAATTATGTGAGTATGATGTGATTGATTTTACCTAAGTATGATAAGATTGATTTAATCTAAGTATGATATACAAAATACGGTGGTGTTAAAAGAATATTAGTACAAAATAGAAAGAGAGCGGGCAATATGTCTTGTTGGGAAGCGATAAAAATAGAGAAATAGTTGGGTGGCTCTAGGTGTGGGTTCCTACTCTGAACCTATCTATCTCCTGCCATTTTTACCCAAATTGTCACCTTGATCTTCGTAAATTCTATTCTAAACTCCGCTAACAACCATGCACCACACCCACTTGGTTTTAAACTTTTTTTAACACCACTGACTAATCACTAGAGTAATATTGTGTTACAAGCAGTATCACCTAGTCATATCAATTATTAAACTAAACATGCTATTGTTTCTCACTTTGCTCGTAGTTCCATTGTGATCCAACGTATCCAAACACAATCACCTTCTCCAATATTAAAACATAGATATAAAAGATTACGTAATAACCACCACTCTAATGTTATAGTGTAACACCTCATTGTGAAAACAATGTAATTAGCCGACAAATAAATAAATATACACCAAAAACCAAGCACAGAAAAAAAAATTCATAGACAGAAACAATATGAATCATAATAATAAAATAAATAAATGTTATCAGTTCCTTATAACCAGAATCGTCATTTAGCCAATCTGAATAGTGCTCGTCGAACGCCTCAAGAAAATTGCCTTCAAACGGATAAAATTGAGGATCTTCAAAAGCCGAAGCATTTAGATAACACTCTAATTAAGTTGTATTGGTCTTCGTATGCGTACTTAGCTTTAAACAGATTTTGAGGTTTAATTTTTTTTGAATAGCCAACTAATTAACTGCCAGATATTACGTACGCGGCCCCCAATTGCTAAAGGAGGCCCGAGCTGGCCACTAGTCCAGACGGACGGAGCCCCTAGCCTAGCTACCAACCACCGATTCACGGAGAAAACCCAACCCAAGCACCCGCACAAAGACACGATGGTGAAATGGCGGTAAAATCGGGTGAGGTCAAGACATCGTTGGTGATTTTGAGGTTTAATATGCGAAGGTTTTTATGGTTCATCTACCAAAGGATTTTCTTGTATAAGGGTTTTTGGTTGGAGACAAACAAAGGATTTTTCCAGCACCTCTATCAGAGACTATTTGAAATTTGAAAAACTATGGCGTTGGTTTGCCATATTTTTTTGGGAAGTCAAAGTGAAAACTAAAGAGTTAAAATGAAAATTGAAAACTGAAAATTTTAGTAGTTTATAAATATAGATATGATCAATGCAAATATATTATACTTTATAAAATTATATGTGTAGTCATTTATATAAATGAGAAATATATATATATATATATATATATATATATATATATATATATATATATATAGGGTAGGGTTCCTAAAAAAACCCTTATTTTCTAAAAACTAAGAAAACCACTTTCTCACCATTGATTTCATCAATCTATAGCTGAGATCATAAATGGTAATTTTGGAAATAAATAGTAATTATAGAATTTAATTATAAGATCATAGGGTATAATGGTCAAAAACATTTTTTTCTCTCACATATTTAATAAAAATTCCTAAAATCACTCTTTTCTCTCATCTCTTCTCTCTCCTTTCTCACCTCCCACATCTCCTCTCTCTAAATTTATATAAAAAATTGAATTTAAAAAAAAATTAACTCAAAAAATTGAATTCTAACAATTTAGAATTTTAATTTTTTCATACAAAAAATCTGATTTTTTCAGTAAAACCATCTGATTACATATATGTAATCAGCCTAACTGTTTACATATGTAAACATGATTACGTATATGTAATCATACAAATGGATTAAATTAATCAATTTACATGTATGTAAGTAAGCATTCAAGAAAAAAAATTTATATGTAAGCATTCTTTTTTCAACAAAAAGAAGAATAATGTACAAGATTGTGATTATGTAAAATATGCTTACATATATGTAATCAGGAAAAAACAACGTGATTATATATATGTAATAATTCCAACTATTTACATATGTGAACATGCTTACGCATATGTAATAAGGAGGAAAACAACAATATGATTACATATATGTAATCTATATGTAATCATTCATTAAAATCACCATTTCAACATCACAAATCCTTAAGATTCAATCCACGTCTACGTATCTGGGCAAAACAAGCAAGTTTGCAACTTGAAATCGCAAGATAATAAACCAGAATGAACTAGATTCACAAGGGTATGACACATTTTCAAGGGGTGTTCATGTTGGACTCGAAAACGCAACTGATAGGTGTATTCGAACCTGGATCCACTCGCGAGCTCGTCTACCACCATCACCATCAAACGCTTGGAGTTGAGGGTAGGCAAACCCATCCACGGATCTGGTCAGAGAGGAATCATGAATCGTCGTCACCCTGGTGGCTGAGGGTGATACCGGAGAGGCGTAGAGAAGACAAGACCCGCTGGTTGGGGGTTGAGGAGCTATCGAGGAGGGGCTGACAAGAGGTCGGGTTAGCGGCTGGTTGACAAGGAAGGTCGCCGAAAAGTCGATTTGAGCTTTGCCGGAGACACAACGGTAGGAAGCAGGTGCTTTGTTCCCGTCTTCCTTTCCCGAACAGAAGAGCGCGCACTGGAGTGTGTGTTGCGTGAGGCTGGATCAAGGGGAAACACCATCGTTGAGGCCGAAGTTTGGCCGAAGGTGCAGAAGGGAGGTGCTGTGGTGGGGCAGTTGCTGACCAACCAAGGAGCTCGTCGGATCTGACCAGAAAGGAGGCTGAAGCTAGGGTTTTTAATTTGTCATTTTTTATCTCTTTTAATTTTAAGTATAGATTTAATTTGAAATTAATAATTTCCTAAAATAATGAATGAGATTTTTACTAAACTGTCCTTTTAAAAAACAAAATAACAAAATAATTATAAATTATGTGATTGGTTGGGAATGGTTTTCTTAGTTTTCTTAGAAATGAGTTGTTTTCTTATGAACTTTCCTCTATATATAGCTGCTAGAAAAAAAAATATATAAATACAAGTTCGTTACAAATTAGGTTATAATTTTCTGAAATAATTTTATATGAGTTAAAGATATATTAAATGATTTGTAATCAAACTTTTTTAAATTAAATCGTCTTCATTACCTATGAGGCTAGCTAATCATAATTGTGTGTTTGTAGTGAGGGTTAGCAAGTCAAAGTAAAAAATAACTCTAAAAGTATGATAATGGGATTCAATCAAAGTAAGGTTTTTAGGTGTTCAATTTTGGCATTCATGATTTATTTGTTTCAAACACAGACAAAGATTAAACGTTAACCCATATTGTTTTAAAAATATGTTTTCTTGTAGTGATATTTTTTATTCTTATTGTATATATATTGAAATTGACTGTTCATTTATTATATATAAATGAATATGTAAGGAAAAAATATAAACGATTATAGAACATAGTGTGCCAAAAAAAAAATATAGAGTTAATTACACGGATGGTCCATGTGGTTTACCCAGATTGCACGGATGGTCCCTAACTTCCAGAAATTACAACGGTGGCCGAATACTTTGCAAAACCGTAACACGGATGGTCCCTGGGTTGGATGTATGTTATCTTTTGCTGTTAAGTGTGTACGAAATGACTAAATTGCCCATGAGTAAAAAAACAAAAAAAAAATGTATACAGACACTTTCAACATCTGCAACCACAACCGGCAACGAACACCACCGGCAACCACCACCACCGGCAACCACCACCACCGACAACCTCTG
This sequence comes from Mikania micrantha, assembly GCA_009363875.1. Lineage (NCBI taxonomy): Eukaryota > Viridiplantae > Streptophyta > Magnoliopsida > Asterales > Asteraceae > Mikania > Mikania micrantha. Next base: position 2,221,653 of record CM018688.1, on the reverse strand, counting down.
CAACCTCCGGCAACAACTACCACCTTCGTAGATGATGAAACGGAAACAGGTAAATCTGGTAGCCTCATCATCTTCACCTTCCTCTCCAACAACACCACCAAACTCTTCTGCTCCGGGAGGATCTCTGCGATTTACTCGGCGCTAGGGAGGATGTCTGCGATTTGATCGGAGGATCCGGTGAGGATCTCGTCTTCATCTTCACAGGACGATGATCTTATGAAATCATACCGATCGGAGGCGCCGGGGAGGATCTTTGCGATTTACTCGGCGGCTATTACGGATCTCAAAGAGGTTCACGTTAACTACCGGACCTGGCTTTCACAGGCCGATGATCTTATGAAATCACACCGATCGGAGGCGGCGGGAGGATGTCTACGATTTACTCGCCGGCGATAAGGAGACGCCAGAAGGTGTGTGAAGGTGGCGGTGGTGATGTGCCGGAGGTGAGTGACGTAAGGGGTAATGGGTAAGAGTATTTTGGTCATTTTTGGAAATTTAACGTAAAAAGATAACAGAGCACAACAAAGTATCTGATAAAACAAAGAAAAGAAAAATGGTGTGATGTAAGGGGTAATGGGTAAGAGTATTTTGGTCATTTTTAGAAATTTAACGGAAAAAGATAACAGACATCCAATCCAGGGACCATCCTTGTTCCAGTTTTGCAAAGTATTCGGCCACCGTTGTAATTTCTAGAAGTTAGTGACCATCCGTGCAATCTGAGTAAACCACAGGAACCATCCGTGTAATTAACTCAAAAATATATTAAAGCTAAAGTATGTATGGCAATGTGGTAAATATTAAAATTAAAATTAATAGTGTTTAAAGTGTAAATATATATTCAGGTAATTGTGTAATATAAGCATTACGGTGTTTTACGTTCAGGTCATTGTGTAATATACTCATCAATGTATTTTACGTTAAGGTCATTGTGTTATTTGTATTCATCATTTTGTTATTCTTTTTAACTCATTTTGTGTTTTTTTTTATTATTTTTTATATATAAATTTATTTTGTTATTATTTTTTATAATTTTCATATTAGAAGTATGTTATTGTGTTGTTTTACCATTGTTCATTTTAAAGCTTGTTATTTTAAAAAACAGTAAGATACAATGATGAACAAAAAAAACAATAATGGACAAAAAGACACAATGACACATTACAAATATACAATGTGCTGGAAAACGTAATTTTTTTAGTTTATTATATAACACTATTATCTTTGTTTTAAAGATAAAAAACAAACTCTCATTTTTTTGTAATTTTTTAAAACACAATATCGTATACAAAAAGTTAGGATCGTTTAAAAAAAATAGAAAGAACGTGATAAAAAATCAACAAAAGTGTCAATTACTAAAATACATATTCACTAACTTTTTTATATAACTTTAATCTCAATCATTGAATTATAGTCTAGTAGCCTTAAACTATTCATACATTTTTTTACACTAAACCCTTTTAAACTATAATCTCACCTTTTGTGTGTGTATATGATTGTGAACATATAATAACTTAATATTAAAGTATTAACTCAAACAACTTTGCTAAGATGAAGCAAAATCTTAGATTTTTTTAACATTATTGTCGTAACATATCTGCAACATTTCTTCTTTTATGAGTTTGCGACAATTCATCACCGTTTAACACATAATATCGTTGTAAATTTTTAACATACAACATTGTAACTGTTTTAGGCCCAAAACTTTCAACGATGTTACGTATTAAACGGTGATAAATTTTCGTAAACTCATAAATGAAATTTTTTTTTTGTGAATGTGTTATGTTGGTCAAAAAAATATGAGATTTCGCTTCATCTTGGCAAAGTTATTTGCGTTAATACTTTAATATTGGGTTATTATATGTTTACAATAATGTATGTGTGTGTGTATATATATATATATTTATTTATTTCTCTACGTACCTAAATTTACGTCATATAACACATGTGAAAAGAAAAAAAGCTAATTGTAATTTATATAATTAAGAATTGATTGACCATGTTAGAAAATTATGTGTTTGGTCAAGCTATTACGTCATTGTCTAGAATAAACCTTAAAATTATGTAAAAATGTCCTTAAATATGTTTACAATTGTGTTCATGCTGGTGTGACTGGTGTCGGACTAGCCGGTTTTTAATTAAGCATATATTCAGTTAATTCAACTATATTCTTTTAACTAATGATTTATCACTAGTAAATTTCTTCTAATATCACTTGTAGAATTGAGTTTACTCTTACAAGATGTCTGTCAAAACTTTCTTTTTGTCTTTTTTTTTTAATCTTGTTTAAATTTTTATTTATTTTATATGATTTTTTTAATTAAAAATACTTTGTCCAAAAGTTTTATGTTAATTTAAAAAAATAATCATCAAATGGTAACTGGAAATACACACACACATGTGTGTGTGTGTTAACATCCTCTAGTATCAATATCCTTTAGATTTATAAAAAGATTCATGATATTAAGGTTTATGTTTCTTTAGACTTGTCTATAATAAGAAAAGATCCATTTAAAACTAGAAAAGATGGAATTGTGACATAAATTAAGAGTTGATAATTAAGATTTGTATATGTTTTGGGCATGAAAGTGGAAACCCTTATAAAATAATATTTTATTTGGCATAACATATATATATATATATATATAGATGGATATGGGGAAGAAATTTGTGCATCTCAAATAATATTTCTTTCCAATCCACTGGATACGGGGCCCTTTTAATTAATTAGCCAAAAACCAAATCTTTATGTATCAGTATGAGAATATTGACTTTGGGTTGTGACACCCTTCAAAATCTTGTTTTGTTCTCCTTTAATTTTAGGTTCTCCCTTTAACCTTTTTATATCACTTTTCTAGATTTACTAATCATAATTAGCAACCCAAATCAATAACATAAATCTTACGATCCACTAATTATAATCCACCATCAACAAAAAGAAAATTAAATTATACTTTAGAGATCCACTAATTAGTTAGTCATATATCAGCCAATTTAAAGATAAGCCAGCCATAGATTATCCAATATCAATGGGTTAGAAAATCAACTTTTAAAGAGAGAGGAGGTATGGTTCTATAAGTCCCGTGTGTAGGAGAGGGTTATCTTTGTAAGGGATGTTCATGATTCACAACACTAGAAGCACAATAAGTGTTTCGATTGAAGCTCTAGTAGAACCAACAAACCGTAAGAGAAACAAAATGTTTTAGATGCTACCAAAGTGAATGAATTTTTAGGTGGGATCATGTAGAGGAAGGAAAGAAAGAATCACTTGCAAATAAGTTAATGAAGACATATGAGTTGAAGCTTAATGTAGCTTCAGCTGGTCTTTAAGAATAATTGATATAAATTAGTCGCACCAACATGAGGGGAAGATTACAGTTTTACAATGTAAAGTGTAGTTGAAGAGATCAAGCCTTCAAGTGGGATATTATTGGGTGTGATTGTAGATTTGGGCGCTCGACGTTATTGGCAGCTAGCCCAATTGAGCATTCGGACCTACGACTTGCTTTAACCTCAATGTAGCAATCTTGTGTAAGAGAAGGTAGTCAACTTTGCGTTTTTAGCAATAGGAAAGAACTTGCCTATATTTGAAAACCAAATCAAGCAACTAAAGTTGGTTTTAGGGTTGCCTTAACTTTTTGTTAATCAAACTCAATCCTTAAGAGGATACTTATTTGTTTGGTCAATCTCAAACCTAAAGAGGATGTTTATCTCAGTTAGACAACTGGATAATTAGGGTCTAGATGTTACACTTGGTGTTGGTGACGGATAATGGAAGGTAGGAAAGGAAAACCTAATTTGTTGCCAAGGTGCTAAGAAAGAAAGAAAAGATGAATAATGTACAAGATTACCAAAATGACACTTTAATTTGTAGCATAGAGAGTATTGTTGATTCATGGGTTATACATTCTTGTGCATTTATTCATGCCATGCTCAACTTGGAAATAATGAAGAATCTAAAGATTGTGAACTTTGGTAAAGTACAACTTGCGAACAATGATATCCTAGATATCATGGGTATAGAGATATTGACTTGAAAATTTTTGTATGAGCTACTTGGTCTTGAGAAATGTCATAATCATGTGTGGGAAGTTATCTACATATCATTAACATCAGCAACGATTAAGCAATAGCTAGTTACTAGCAATTAGGTTACATCAATCACGGTTTGTTACTGCACCTGTAAACGGTCAACCTTGGTCAACCGTTGCGGGTCAATGAAAGTCAACATCAATCATTTGATGTGTTTTTTGGCTTATTAGAGAGAGAGAGAGAGAGAGAGAATTGAGGAATGGAAACAAATTTTAAGCAAATCTTTGGTCAAGAGTCATGTTTAACAAGAAAAAGTCAACATGAAGTTGGAGGAATAACCTTCGTCATACTTTATCCTAACATTTTAACACTAAAATGATCTACTTTATATGGCCTAGTGTGACTCTATTTAACCTAGCTAAAAGTACTCCTTAAGACAAGGCAATAAAGAACTAAAATGAGTTGTGATCATAAGTCTATTGGCTACTTGATTGAGTCAATTAAGTGGATAGATTATGAGTGCAATTGAAATTAAGTCAATTGATTGATCGACTTGATTAACAAGCATAAGTCAAATGAAAATGTAATAATATTATTTGGTAGCCTTTAGAAGAGATATATCGAGTAGTATTTTGGGGTTAGAAAAGTTTGAGAATAATAACAATTTAAAATTAAAAAAAAAAAGGAAAAGTAAATGAAAAATAGAAAAAGAGTCTTTGGTGGAAGTGGTGTCTTTATGTATGCATACATTGCTTATGAGTTATGATTATTGCTCCCTTCGCCCAACACACGCTTCATCATATCTGTTGCAGGATTCAAGTCAACCACATCAATATCGATCTCCTTAGCTTTCCTCGTCTTTTTTTTTTTTTTTTTACGTTTCAATTAATCTTTCCTCGTTATCCAACCTGATGAACACCCTATTAGCAAAAAGCCCTCATGGCCTCGTGTTATATGAGAGTCTGGAAACTGGAATTAAATGTGTTCTTTTGGTGTCATGAACCGTTGAACTCGAAGAGTCAAAGCCCCGACTTTGAGTCTGTTGTTCAAACACAAAAAGACAAATTGAGGGTTGTTTGGGGTTGTCTAAATTTCTCATGAATCACGTATTCTTACATTTTCTGTTCTTGATTTATGTTTAGTTTATTTTTTGCTCCTTTTGGATTTTTTTTGTTTATAATTGAGTTCTGTTTAGAGTATAAATGGATTGTTTTGGATTTTTTAGTTTAGAACTGAGGCCATTAGGGTTAATCAGTTAATACTTGCCGGTCCAAGCCCGGATAAAGAATAATCATTAGGTTTTAGAATATCTCAAACTTTAATTCTATCTAAAGCCTTCAAAATTCAAATCACTTGAGTTGACCCTGTATATATCACTGTCATTGCGATTGTCACCCGATAGATATAAGCCGAGATGAAATGAATTCTCAGGTGACAGAAAAATAAAGCTAGAAGCGTTTATAGTTTAGCAGGAAACAAGCTGAATGCAAATGGGACCAAGTATATGACAAAATTATTTTGGATTCAGACCAAGGTTTACTATTTCACATCATTATGTTGTTTAACTTAACTTCCAGCTAATATAAACAAATGCAATCATGCATTGTGCTTTAATTATACGTATAGTAAAGTTTCATGCTTCATATATTTATATATATATATTGTTAAAAATTGAATTTTTACATGCATCGGGAACCTTAAAGCAATAACAAGAACAATAATGTAAGCAACATATCAACATGATTATATATCCACTATCTTTTTTGTAGATTTTTTACTTTGCTAATTACATACTTTACGGCTTTACCCTTATCATTCTTATTTCATAATAAATAACAACAAAATAGATAAAATGAAATGCTTAAATTAATTACAGGGAAATTTTGTTATGATCATGTTTATATACGGTACGTATAAATGTGAAAAACCGTGCGAAACGTAGTAAGGAACTACAATGCTTCACGTGTCATCTAAGTAAGGTATTATCATTTTTATAAAATTACGAACCGCGCTACATAAAAGTATAGACCTCATTTGACACTCATAATTCAAAGAATTATCTGGATAATCACGAACCGGGTTATATAACAATCACGGACTGCATTATAACACACATAATCAAAGACTAACTGCATAATCACGGATCACGCTATATAAAAACACGAACCATCATTTATCATGTATATTCATGAACCAACTGCATAATTACGAACCAAAAGTCACAGGCTAAGTGTAAAAATCATGGATCACGTAAAAAAATCGGAAAAAAACTATACAATATTATACTCAAATTAAAGATAATAAATTTTCAATTTTTTGATGTAAGTTGTTTTTGAAAAAAAATATTAAGTTTGTAAAAGTTATCAAAAAACGGTGTAACTTGATTTACCTACAAAAAGTCAACAAATATATGTTATTTCGTTTTTACCCTTTCAGCTTTAATTCACAAATGTTTTAAATGAAAAGTGAGGACCATTACTTCTTAACTATTAATTTGATCAAAAACTTGGAATCTTTTCTATCATTTTACGAAAAATAAGTTTTTATTTTATCTTTCTCTTATATAAATATCATGGTTGTAAAAATCCCCGACTAGGCCGATTAATCGGCCGATTAATCGCTAGTCCCTTAAGGCCGACTAGGCCCGACTATCCGACTAGGCCGATTAGTTGGCCGATTAATCCCGATTAATCCCTAGTCCCCACCTCACCGCCCGACTAGCGCCTAGCGATTTCTACAACATTGATAAATATATATGTGTGTGTATAGGCGTTGAATTTACTAATAAAATAATATTTCATAAGAAGGTAATAACTAATAAAAGTTTAACATGTGTCATACTAAAAACATAAAAACAAAAATCTAGTACAAAAAAAAAACAAAATCAAGTACAAAAAAAATCAAAAATGTAGTAAAAAAATAAAAATCCGGTACATGTCAAACTTTTATTGCAGTTCATATTTGATCTTTGTCATGTATTTACATGGTTTGTATTCAATAAAATCTCGATCTTAAAGAGAGAATCCTTAAACTCTATCTGCGCCATTAATTTGTAATCTTAAAAATAAATATATGATCCATATTAACTCATATTAAATTTTATTTTTTTACACAAAACCCAATTTTTTATTTATGTTTAATATTGACAATATATTTATTTTTAAAATTCTAAATCAATGACTCGTATATAGTTTAAAGGTTTTCTCGTAATGAAAGTATTGCTAACCCATGGAAAATAAACTAATCTATTAATTATTATCAAATGACTGACCTAAAAAGTATGTGAATAGTATCGTGTCACGTGCCATTATTTTTTTAACATAAGTTACCACATATTTTTTTTTTAAATTTTCATAATTTTTTATGTTATTTTATTTTTTTATAAAAATTGCATCATTACACTCGTCTTATTTTATCTTAAATTTCATTATAATCTCGACTATTTTTTTTTCAGATACCCGATATTTGCATGACACATTATTTTGATTTTTTTTCTAACAACAGTAAATTATAGTTATATAATGTACAGTGATGTAACACATTATTTATAGTGTTGTAACTTATTATTTACAGTGACGTAATTTTTTTCTTTAATTCCGATATAATATAGACTAGTTTTTTTTTTAGTTTTTTTTTCTAGATATATTGTTTTACATTGATGTAACGAGCATAAACATAACACATTGTTTTAATTTTTTTTCTAACAATAATTAATTAAAGTAATGAAATATAAATGATGTAAATTATAGTGATATAATTTACTGTTGTAAAAAAATTTAAAATAACATGTTATATTTATGATCGTTATGTTGACGTACATATGGGGCATGTATGTAATATATATACTTACATGTGTATACTCATATACCCGGTATATTTTGACTATTTTTTTTTTCAGATACTCGGTATTTGCATGACACATTATTTTGATTTTTTTTTCTAACAACAGTAAATTATAGTTATATAATGTACAGTGATGTAACACATTATTTATAGTGTTGTAACTTATTATTTACAGTGACGTAATTTTTTTCTTTAATTCCGATATAATATAAACTAGTTTTTTTTTTTAATTTTGTTTCTAGATATATTGTTTTACATCGATGTAACGAGCATAAACATAACACATTGTTTTAATTTTTTTTCTAACAATAATTAATTAAAGTAATGAAATATAAATGATGTAAATTATAGTGATATAATTTACTGTTGTAAAAAAATTTAAAATAACGTGTTATATTTATGATCGTTATTTTGACGTACATATGGGGCATGTATGTAATATATATACTTACATGTGTATACTCATATACATTTACATGTATATATATATATATATATATATATATATATATAGGGTGTTTCTTTTGTTAACACATGTTTATTGCGGTAACCGAATAACTCCATCGTATTACTTTGAGGCACATGTTAAAGTAAATATAAAGGTGTATGTTTTTTTCTTATTTTTTCATTAATGTAAGTGGGCCCTACATTAATTACATTAATTAAAAAAGAAAAAAAACCCTACACATTTAGATTTACTTTGATGTGGGCCTCAAAATAACAAGATGTAGTTATTCGGTTAACTTAATAAGAAAGGGTTAAAATAAAATATATAAAATTAACATACTAATTAAAAGTTGAATAACTAAGCTAAAACAAAAAAGTTTAATTTCCTTTATTAATACAATCACGAAAATTGGTTATTTTTGAGCAAGGTTATTTCAATATCATATGTCTTTTACCTTTTGAGATTGACAAGGACATGTATAAAAATCTGAATTATTATAATACCAAATAGAGGCCGGATATATATGCACCATTATTGCAATTTGGAAATGGATTGACTAAGATCGTATATCATCCTCCTCCTCCTCCCCTTATACTCATACATTATACAATCTTGATTCATGACAAGATAAATATGTAGATTTAAGTAAATAATTATTCAATTTTGGGTTAAAAAAAGTAACATTATAACATAAAATAGGTTGAGATAAGTAACAAGAGTTAAAATAGGCAACTTAAAAAACCATGTAAATCTAATAGATCTAAACATGTAAGAATAATCAATAATGTATTTAGAGAGAAAATCATTACAAACTTATTTTAACTTAAACTAAATTGATTTTTTTTTCAAAACAACTCATTTAAACGCAAACTAATTTGATTTAATACTCATCTTAATACACAAATGTTTTGACCCGTTACCCTACCCAGCTTGCTCATTTTGTTGGCAGCCAAGCAAACCATATACAATAAATTTTCCTTTTAGTGTTTACGAGTAGTTTTATGGTAGAAATGCACATACAACGTCATTATAGTTTTTCTATTGTGATTGAATAAAATTAGATTATTTTATCTCTTCCTTTTTTTTCATATAACTACCATTTATGATACGTTATCATAGATATAATGTGGTTAATGGAGAAACACTAAAACTAAAACTACTAAGTCTAAAAGTCTAAAACTGCCCTTGGAGTCTTGGATGGATAGTTTGGGCCGTTTAGCTTGATGTGAAACCAGGGTCGGCCCATGTCTAGTGTAAACTGTAAAGCAGGCAACTTTTTAGGCTTCTAAAATTTTGAGCATCATTTATTTAAAAAAAAAAAGTGTTTGCCTATGTTTTATATGTTTTGATTGAGCACAAGGAGCGGGAATTGGAAATAACCGTGCACATATTCCATTGAAAAAATCAAAATCAAAATTGAAGGAATAGAGAAACAGAAACATATCAAACCATTTAACGATTCACGATTTCCCGCGAGGTCAGTTGCAGTAATCCGATTTTAGAGAAAACAGATGCAGGTGAAGCCTCCTTGATGTCTGGCATCTAGATCGAAGAAAACTATCCAACTCCTTTGAAGGTAGACTCATCTACATCGAGCAAAACTATCCAACTCCTTTGAAGGTAAACTCATCTTAGCATAAAAATCAAAAGCAAAAAACAAGTTCTACAACCTCATATAAACATATCAAACCATAACAAAAATAGTTGAAAACGTAGACACTCCAACAAAATCAATACTCAAAACTTAAAATAATGTGCAGTTAAATTGGTACTTGTAAATTGGTACAAGTTGCCTTCGCCACAACCTCGTATTACTGATGGAGTAAATGATGCCTCTTTTTTATAAGTAATGAGTGCAAGATCTTTTGTCATCCTCCCAGATTCAACAATTCAAATACATGCTACTTCAATTTCTCCATGAAATTTAGAAGTCTAAGGTTGTTATCCACCTTATCTAGCTTTGCCCTGAATTATACTATCTATATTCTTCAATTGTTTCAAAATAGTTAGTTTAGAATTTAGATTTAATAAATGAAGTTTTATAAACCTGTGAGCCAGCCCTCACGTCCAACAAAGATCGAGCAATGCAATTAGCGCTAGTTTCCCCTCCTTTTTATGCACCCTGTAATTAGATGTCATAATACCATAGATTGCTTCAGCTTCAATGGTCTTCCCATCATGACATACCTAAAACTGAAACCATAATTATATACGACACATAAATAAGAAAAATTAAGATATAGGCGTACCAAGTCCGATGTCATCAATCCAAGTGATCCAAACCCTGTAAATATGCATATCAAATCACAATTCCATATAAAACATATAAAATAAATAGAAAAATGGTGGCTACGAAAAGATAAACCTTATGCAAAGCAATTACTTTGAACATCACCATCATAGTTTTTACATGCCCAAACATAACCACCATCACTCTTAAGGGCATAAACAACCATGACATCAATGAGGCGGTGTTCATACCTAGAAATAGTTACAGAAAGGTGATGTGGAAGATGAGAATTAATAAAAAAAATCATTTGGTTATCATGAGACCGTCATCAAAAAATCACAAAATCATGCACCTTTTTTTTCATTTGATGCACCCTGTAATGGAATTCACATTACCATGGGCTACTTAAGCTTCAATGGTCTTCACATCAGGACAGAACTAAAAACGAAACCATAATCATATATGACACATAAATAAATGAAAATTAAGATATGGGCTAAAAGGGACAATTGTAGATTCATTCAACGTAATTTATAGATCCCAACATCAAGATAAGCTTCAAAAAAATTAAAATTAAACTAGCTTCAGACACAAACAACCTTGTTGTTTGGCTCTTGCATTACAAACCGTTCAGTCCCACCTTGCTGACCACGTAACCTCTAAAAACAATGCCATAATCTTCAGACTCGGTATGAGTCACAATGCCAAAGAAGTTCCAAAGTTAAGCCAACCAACATGATGGATAAAGCACAACATCTAGATAAGCTTCAAACATTAAAATTAAAATAAATTAATAAAGCACAAATGAACCCAACTAAAAAGACTTAAAAAAGTTTATACATACCTTAGCAAGAACTTCTTTAATCTGCTGCTCAGTTTTTGCTATAGTTTCTTATGTACCTATAAGGCTATAAGCTCAACTGCTCTCAGCCTCTCACACGCGAATGAGGATTTGCATCCATATCTCTAGTAACCTGGATCATAGATAACCCTAAATCAGCCCCCATCATAGCAAATTGATCCGTAGGTAAGGTTTGAGCTGAAACCACCAAGTCACGACCACTACCGCTGGTGGTGTTCACCTCTACCAGATTCAAAATCGGAGACCTTGCCTGTTCGGAGAGGAATGGAAAGACCAAGTTGCCGCAGCCATGGGTGGTGGCGTTCTTCAACCAAAAGCAAACCTGGTAGAATCGACGATCTATGATGGAGCTAGAGATCCGGAATCGTCTAGAGATAAAAAAAAAAAAAAAGAAGATGAAAGTTAGTGCTTGAAATTTTCACAGGGATATGAAAATTGGAGCTGTAGAATTGTAGGGCTGGAATTCAAATTTTTCGCGGGATAGATCAGAAGATTGCCCATGATGGTATAGCATTTTTGGGGAGAAGGAAAGTAAAAACCAGGTTTCAATCTGAAATTAAGAACGAAGTCAATTTGGTTGTGAAGTGAAGCTTAAATTGGTTGTATCACAAGCTTCTCAAGTTGTATTCTTCTTAAATTTAAGACCTTTGATCTCCACCAATATTCATTATATAATAGTAAAGATGAGATGTTACATATATCTTACCAACCATGTTATTCTTGAGTCATAAACAAATACAATGATACAATTCTATAGTTTAAGTTATAATTAGATTTGAATGTTATGTGTTACCTATTTGTTTGTATGTATATCTATGTGTTATTATTAGGATTATCATATATACTAGTAGCCTTTGATTAACATGACTTATGTCATTGTTTATATTGAAGATGAAACTGTCAAAAACATTTAATATAACTAGTAGCATTTCTTTAATGACTTTTTTCATTATATTAGCAAAGACAAAATTGCTAAAAATCATATTATTAAACATTGTGTAACATATATATATCAATTCTTATTAAGAATATTGTTGCATCTTATTTTCTTTATATATATTTATATATCAAATCTTATTTTACATGTGTAACATGTTAGAAATCATGGATGAAGATACCCTTAGGATACTTGGACCTAAATAATGAAAATTAAAATCCAGTACAAAGGAAAATCTATACAAAAAAATAAAAATCAAGTACAAAAAAAATAAAAATACAGTATTAAAAAATAAAAATGTAATACAAAAAAAAATACATTATAAAAAATCAAGTACAAAAAAATGAAAATAATGTAAAAATGAAAATCTAGTACTCATACAAAAAATCAAGTAAAAAAGAAAACACGTTACAAAGAAAAATGTAGTACAAAAAAATTAAAAATCAAGTATAAAAAACAAAAATCAATTACAAAAAAATGAAAATAAAGTACCAAAAAATAAAAATGTAGTACAAAAAACAAAAAAAATACGTTACAAAATGACCGAATCTTTGATTTTTTTATGGTCTTTATTATACATATTTAGGACGTGTTTCTTTTTTATGTTTTGGCTAATTCGCAAGTCAAATCGAATTTGCATCGGTGTAAATTCGATTTGCATTTCACAACATTTAGAAAAGTGCAAAATTTTTACACCGATACAAATTTGATTTGCCTTGCGAATTAGTCAAAACACAAAAAAGAAACCCCCCTAAATATGTATAATAAAGACCATGAAAAAAAATCAAAGATTCGGGCATTTTTTGCAGGGTTCTTATTTGAACCAAATCCTACATATATATGGAGAGAGGATCAAATGTTAACCTCGTTAACCTTGGCAAAAAAATGCCCGAATCTTTGAATTTTTTTCATGGCCTGTATTATACATAAATAGGGTTTTTTTTTGTGTTTTTACTAATTCATCACTGTTTAGAATTTAAAACAATTGTAAGTTTGAGTTACACTATTTGATGTAAGCAGTGTAACGCAAACTTACACTTACTTACACTTACTTACACTTGATTTAAATTCTAAACGGTGATGAATTAGCAAAAACATAAAAAAAAACCCTTATTTATGTATAATAAAGGACATGAAAAAAATTTCAAAGATTCGGGCATTTTTTGCCAAGGTTAACGGGTTAACGTTATAAGGGAGGGTTAACAACGGAACCTTCACACACACACACACACACACATATATATATATATATATATATATATATATATCATGCTAGGTTTCATTATGATGTGTCGTAGTTTTTGTTTCTTTGTATGGTGTTGTTAGGCCTACGTTGGCCTTTGGTTATGATGCTTTTAAGATAAGGTATGCCAAGTGATTGGGTCACTCCACATATGCGTCACGTAGGCGTCAAATAAGTACTCATTACAACCACTCACCCCACCCACTCCACGTCATCATTCCTTTTTACATTAAATTGAGATATAATTAATAAAAACAAATTAATAAAAAAATTACAAACTAATAAAAAAAATTAATAAAAAAATTACAAACTAATAAAAAAAATTAATAAAAAATTACAAACTAATAAAAAATTTAATAAAAACGATTTTTCCATAAATGTTCAACCAAATCGGCTTTGAGGTTCGCATGTGTATCCCCGTTGCGAAGCATTCGACGGTTTGCTTGTTTTTCTTCGTCGTTGATCTCCACATGCTCCAACAAATTCGGATCGTCTTCTTCATAAAATTCACATATCGCTCTACCGTTATCTTCAAGTATCATGTTGTGTAGTATCACACATGCCGAGACATGCGTATAACGCGTTTCGGATCCGACTTGGCTTCCATGCTCTAGCAGGGTGTTGAATCATGTGCCACTTATGTTTTAGAACGCCGAATGCTCGTTCAATATCCTTTCTTGCCCCCTCTTGACGATTTTGGAAATACAGACGTTTTTCATCTTCAGTTTGTCGTGATGTAAAGGATTTCACGAAAGTAGCCCATTGTGGATAAATACCATCGACCAAATAATACCCGTATTTGTATGTTGTGTCGTTGCAAATAAACTGCTGACCGGGTGCCTTGCCTTCAATAAGATCGTTGTAAATCGACGATTGATCTAGAACATTTATGTCATTGTTCGATCCCGATGCACCAAAGAAGGCATGCCATATCCAAAGATCTTGAGACGCAACAGCTTCTAGCATAAAACTTGGTCTTGGATGGTCGCCTCGTTGGAATTGACCTCGCCATGCTGTTGGGCAATTGTCCCATTCCCAATGGGTGCAGTCGAGACCACCTAACATACTGGGGAAACCATGAACCTCTTCATGAAACGTATAAATTTGCTGGATGTCATGTGAATTTGGTTTCCTCAAGTATTTCTTCGCGTACAATCTAATTACGCATTTACAAAATTTATAAATGCATTCCCGTCCCATTCTCTCAGACATCTGTAAATACTCATCAAACGAATCGCTGCAAGTGCCGTAGGCTAGTTGCCGTATTGCAGAAGTACATTTCTGAAGACCGGAAAACCCGATCTTTCCTCTTCCGTCACACCGTTGTTGGAAAAAATCATAGTTTTGTTCCAAATCATTACGCACTCGTGAAAAAAGATTCCGGCTCATACGAAACCGACGCCGAAATAAATGTTCGGGGTATTTCGGATTTTCTGAAAAATAATCTTCAACAAGACGTGCGTGAGCTCCAAGACGGTCTCGATTAATTCGTGCTCTTCTAGTTAGAACAGGTCTTTCAACTTGTTGTCTGATGATGTCAAGAGTAAGTTGTGCGGCTTCGATTAAAAAATCTTCTCCTTCGCTAAAATCGTCATCTTCCCGTAGAAACTCCATTTTTATAAAATTTTTATAAAAATACTGATTTTTGGTTTGATTTTTTTTGTGAGATGTGAATATTTTAGAGAGTGAGATGTGAATATTAGAGAGTGTGTGATGATTTTATATATAGGTTTATTTATTTTTTTTATGTTTCTAACGGTCAAAACAAGAACCCACGCCCGTGAATACTCCCACGCCCCATCTCTCACGCCCCTATCACACCCCTAGGGGGGCGGTGTGCCACGCCCTCCCACGCCCCTCCCAATCACTTGGCATACCGGGTGGCCTAAGAAATTATTGAAGCCTTTATAATTACACACATGCACACATATATATATGGAGATGATTCAATGTTAACCCATGTTTGTTGTGTTAACTGAATAACCACATCTTATTACTTTGGGCTCACACTAAAAGTATCTAAAGGTATAAGTTTTTTCTTTTTTCTTTTCAATTAATGTAGGGCACACTTATTTTAATAAAAAAAAACTACACATTTAGATTTACTTTACTGTGGGTCAAAAATAATAAGATGTACTTATTAATTTTAAATACAAAAGAGCATTTTATTCTTTTGTCTTAATTACAAAAATCAGATTTAATAAGAAAGTGACAAGTGTAACACTCTTAAAAAACATTTCCTATTTTTAAATTAAAGTTTCTCCCCTTGATTTATATACACTTATAATTTTTTTTATACTATGTTATTTTTTTTATAAAAATTACACCATTTAACTCGTTATATTTTTGTCGTTAATTCTATTATAGTCATGCCAATTTTTTTTCGGGCGTTCGTAATTATACTAACGTAAAAAACATAAGTACAATAATTTCTCTCCTTTTATAAAAATTTTCTATCATAAATTTTTTCCCTCATCTTAAATATATATTACAATTATCTTTTATTATAAAAATTAGTTAATTAATTAAATTTATATCAAATAAGATAGAAAGTTGGATAATTGTAACGTAAAAAAAATAATAAGTTACAACTCGTTACATCAGTGTAATTAGGAACACTTTGAAAAAATTCAGCTTATTACATCAGTGTAATTAAGAACACCTGGAAAAATTCAGCTCATTACATCGGTATAATTACGAACATTTTAAAAAATTTAGCTCGTTACATCAGTGTAATTTGGAAAAATCAAAAAAATATTTGACAAAACTATACTTGAATTAAAGATAAAAATGTGACAAATTTAATGGTGCAATTTTTTTTAAAAAAACAATAATGTATATAAAAGTTAGGAAGGTTTAAAAAATTGGGTGGTAGGCTTTTATTTTTAAAATCAAATCAAGTACCCCTAACAAGTCTCCAAAATACCTTTAAACAAATTTCAAACACTAATTTTTCACAGTTTTAATATGGCCCAGTTATTTGAAATTAATTATATTAGACAATCAATCAATTTGGATTATAGAGTTCTCTCAATTAGAGTGGGTTATCAATTGATCCATCCTATATATATATATATATATATATATAATTAAAATACATGAAAAATGAATAGTAATACATATGATTGCATGAGAAATATTAAATAAGAGATCATGACAATTTAAGTATAACCTCACATTTTTTGTACTAGAATTTTATTTTTTTGTACTAGAATACTTTTTTCTTGTACTAGATTTTGTGTTTTTCATAACGTTTTTTTGTTTTGTTTTTTGTACTACATTTTTGTTTTTTGGTATTGTATTTTCATTTTTCTGAACTTGATTTTTGTTTCTGTACTTGATCTTTATTTTCTTGTACTAGATTTTTCTTTAGACTAGATTTTGTTTTTTTTGTACTGAATTCTTGTGTTTTGTACTGGATTTTGTTTTTTGTACTACATTTTTATTTTTTTTACTGGATTTTAATTTTTTTGTACTGGAATTTTTGTTTTTTATGTACTGGATTTTTTATTTTTATATTTGTAGTGTGTCACGTGTCAAATTTCTATTGTTTCTTACTTTTATGCAAAAATCTCTTCTTAGTTGATTCGACCCTTATAATATTACATATATATATAATATTATATTTAATAGTAAAAATGAATAGTAATAGGGTGTTGTTCCTTTGTTAACCCATATTTATTGCGTTAACCGAATAACTACATCTTATTACTCTGTGGCCCACATTAAATTAAATCTAAAGGTGTAGTTCAACAAATTTGCATGTATATGCATGCTCCTCGCTCGTCACATTTTAATGCTTTAAAACGCATCCTCAGATAAATATAGGGGACTTCTCATTTTGGCATACACATGGCACCTTCAACAGGTACCTCACTTGTAGCCTATACAGACGTTGATTGGGCCGGCTGCCCAGATACTCGACGATCCACTTTTATTTTTCTTTAGACTAGATTTTGTTTTTTTTGTACTGAATTCTTGTGTTTTGTACTGGATTTTGTTTTTTGTACTACATTTTTATTTTTTTTACTGGATTTTAATTTTTTTGTACTGGAATTTTTGTTTTTTATGTACTGGATTTTTTATTTTTATATTTGTAGTGTGTCATGTGTCAAATTTCTATTGTTTCTTACTTTTATGCAAAAATCTCTTCTTAGTTGATTCGACCCTTATAATATTACATATATATAATATTATATTTAATAGTAAAAATGAATAGTAATAGAGTGTTGTTCCTTTGTTAACCCATATTTATTGCGTTAACCGAATAACTACATCTTATTACTCTGTGGCCCACATTAAATTAAATCTAAAGGTGTAGTTCAACAAATTTGCATGTATATGCATGCTCCTCGCTCGTCACATTTTAATGCTTTAAAACGCATCCTCAGATACATACAGGGGACTTCTCATTTTGGCATACACATGGCACCTTCAACAGGTACCTCACTTGTAGCCTATACAGACGTTGATTGGGCCGGCTGCCCAGATACTCGACGATCCACTTCAGGCTAGTGTGTAATACTACGAAGATAACATCATTTCTTGGTCTTCCAAACGGCAATCCACTTTATCTCGTTCAAGTGCAGAAGCTGAGTACATGGGAGTTGCTAACGTTGTCTCTGAACTTTGCTAGATTCGTAACCTCTTACTGGAACTACATCACCCACCTTCTAGAGTTTCTCTAGTTTATTGTGACAATGTAAGTTCCATTTACGTAACAGGAAATCCGGTTCAACATCAACGAACCAAACACATAAAGATGGACATTCACTTTGTCAGGGAAAAAGTGCAACGCGGCCTTGTTCGGGTTCTACATGTCTCTTCCCGCTTTCAAATTGCTGACATTTTCACTGAAGAGCTACCTCGGATTCTTTCTGAAGAGTTCTGCTCCAGTCTCACCATTCGCTCTCCTCCCGCTTCGACTACAGGGGTATAATAACACACATATATCCGCAAAGATATATTAGTAATAGATAGTTTATATATATGTATTTGATTTGAAATTAATGTATATCCTGAAATTATGGGATTGTATTGTGGCTTTATACATTGAATGAATGAAAGGAGGATGGCAAGCCTTGAGAAAACCTATTAATATGCCAATTTTACAGTATAGTCCTGAAACCTTTCCAAACAACGGTAAAAAATTTAGAGGCATTTACAATGAAATCTTGCACATTCATATAACATCCGCAAATAAAAACAAAACAAAGAAGACATCCAGATGAACAAAGTGAGAAAGAATCTTAGAAAAACATGCATAAGTTCAGACCTGTAAAAAGGGAACAAATAATCATTCCGCCATGGCTGCAACCATGCTGACTAGCCAAGATACGAAATATCAAATCTTTGATCGAATAAGGTTAAGTGAACTTCTTGCGTGCAAGAAATGAAAATGGGTTAACCAACCCATAAAAGCATCCAACAGGAAGGAACGGGCTTCAAAACATGAATAAATTTACTGTTGATGTTGCTCTAAAACTATCTATTAAGATAAAATTTACTATTGATTTCAACTCATTAACGTGTAGTCATATTATCAACTGTTCCTACAAAATGGCTCAAGTTTCGGTCACAGTTCCTAGATAAAAATAAGAATAAGGTCACATGAAAAAGATGTATTATTGACCAATATAAGCAACTCAACTACAACAATAAAGGTTCATTATCAGCTACAACAAAACAAATATATATTGAAATGCAATTATGGTGCAATATAAACTGTATTATATACATGTTAAGCTAGATTATTAATTCCATAAAATTACACAAATGGAAACGATAATTGACGGGTAGGCTTTATTGTTGGTTTATTTGTTTGTTAGATCACTAGCTGCAAGCATGAGTTTCATCTCCAATGCATTCTTAAATGGTACCAATGTACAATAAAATCTTTAAATTCAGGTCTAAATCTTTTGAAAATACGAGTATTTTGATATGTTTTCCTCAATAGGTGTCAGAGAAGCTCTAATTGTTCTATGTAGCGTACAACTCGTTTCAGGGCATTCCAGTGATCAACTTTGGGTGAGTGCATGTGGATGCAAAGCTGCTGGACCGCGTACGATATGTCTGGGCATGTGAATGTCAGGTATTGTAACGTACCTGCAAGGCTGCGATACAATGTCGGATCAGCAAATGTGGGGGAGCTGGAAGTGCCCATTTTCGGTTTAGTATCAACTGGGGTGGAGAACGGTTTGCAAGAGTGCATGCCGGCACGTTCAATAATGTCTCGGGCATAGGTCTGTAGAGATAGGAATAAGGTGTCTTTGTGACGGGTGACAGATATGCCCAGAAAGTAGGTTAGAGGGCCTAGATCTTTCATTGCAAATTCTTGAGCGAGAGCTGCCATGAGTTTTAAGCCGCAATTGATCAGATGAGGTAGTGAGGATGATAACATCGACATAAATAAGAAGGTATGCAGTGTCGGTGTGATGATGATAAGTGAAGAGGGAGTTGTCGCACCGGCTTTGTTGGAACCCCAAAGATGTAACAAAGTCCGTGAATTGTTGGTACCAAGCCCGGGGTGCTTGTTTAAGGCCATAAAGAGACTTTTTAAGTAAACAAACATGATCCGGATAATCACGGTGTCGAAACCCCATGGGTTGATATATATAGACCGTTTCATTGAGTTGGCCGTGTAAGAAGGCATTAGTTACATCCAACTAATGAATTTTCCATGATTGAGCTAATGCAATGGAGAGTACCGTTCGAATGGTAGCCGGTTTAACGACCGGGCAAAATGTTTCTCCGCAATCGACACCCACGTGTTGGGTTCGTCCATCGCAAACTAGACGCGCTTTGTAGCATTCTAAAGAGCCATCAGATATGTACTTATGCCGGAAGAGCCACATGCTCCTTATAACATTCATAGTTGGTAGCCGAGGGACTAGCTCCCATCTTTTGTTTTTAAGAAGTGCATTAAACTCTACTGTCATGGCATTATGTCATTCCGATGTGGCTAAGGCTGTTTTGGGGTTTGTGGGAAGTGGTACGATTGAGGTTGAGTGGAGGTTTAGAGGCTGTTTTTGCTTGGTAATACCATCCATTGAAAGGGTGCTTATGGTGCGGGGTGCTGGATGGATGTGGGTGGGTGGAGGTGGTGGATTGGGTGGGGGGATGGGGGTGGTAAGGTTGGGAGTTGAGGACTGTGGAGCAGTAGTCGATGGTGGGTGATTTGGAGCAAGTGTTTTGGATCGACGAGTGTAAGTAAGAATTGGTGGTGGGGCAGTAGAAGTAGCAGGTTGATGTGGGGTTTGTGATGTTGGTGAGATGTTAGATGGAGGTGGGTTAAGAGGATTTGAATGAGGATCAGTAGGGGGGATGATGGGGAATTGGATGTAAGGCCAAAGAAGTGGATGAGTGGGATTTGTAAGGAAATCATAGGTGTGAGGAGGAGGTTTTGAGATTTGTTGATATGGAAAGGTGGTTTCATCAAATGTAACATGTCAACAGGTGATGATTTGGTGAGTGGCGACAGGTGATGATTTGGTGAGTGGCAAGATCAAGGCATTTGTAGCCTTGGTGTTGGGTGGGGTAACCAAGAAAGACACATGGCTTGGATCTTTTGTCAAGCTTGTGAATAGAAGTGGGGGGAAGTAAAGGATAACATAGGCAACCGAAAATGCGAAGGTGAATGTAGGAGGGTAGACGGTTGTGTAAGAGTTGAGTGGGTGTGATGTAGTTGTGTAGTTTGCAGGGTAGGATGTTGTGTAGGTAAGTGGCCATCTCAAGTGCATGATGCCAATATGTGTTGGGTAGTCCAGAATGAGCAAGAAGAGTGCGAGTGAGATTATTGATCAATCGGATTTTACGTTCTGCTTTGCCATTTTGAGAGGAGTTGTGGGGACAAGAGAACCGAAAGATCATAGCATTGTTATTGCAAAAGGTGTGAAAAAGAAGAGTTTGCGTATTCGGTGCCATTGTCACATTGGAATTGTTTTATTTTCCGGTCAAATTGTGTGTTAATTACTTGAGTGAATTGTAGGAAAATGGAATACACTTGGGACTTTTTGCTTATGGGGTAAGTCCATAAAAAATTTGTAGTGTCATCCAGAAATAAGATGTAGTAACGATGTCCCCCATTACTTAAGGTGGGTGAAGTCCATAGGTCACTATGTATAATGTCAAACGGCATGTAGGTAACAGTAAAAGAAGTAGCAAAAGGTAATTTAATAGATTTTCCAAACACACAAGATTAACAAAGTTTAAGTTTTAAACTACTAAAATCAATACAACTAGAAGATTTTAAAGAATGTAATAAGTTGGGGCCGAGGTGACCCAATCTTTGATGCCAAAGCTGTTGAGACAAAGCTGCAAAGGTGGAAGGCTGGTGAAGCTTGGATGCGATAGTGGAAGTGAGAGGGTAGAGATCCCCGAAGCTATTGCATCGTAGGATAGGAGTCCGAGTCTTGAGGTCCTTCACAAAAAAACCATAGGGGTCAAATTCAATAGAAATTTGATTATCCGTTGTGAGACGACGAACAAAAAATAAATTTTTGATTAAATTAGAGGCAAACAAAACATGATTGAGTTTGAGGGGTGGGTAAGGAGGGTCAAGTGTGTGATTGCCATAGCCAGTAACCGGAATGGTGTTGCCATCCCCAACAATTATGTTTCGTGAATTGCAATTCTTAAAAAATTGAGAGACTTTACCCTGGTTGTTGGACATATGTGAGGTTGCGCCAGTATCCATGTACCAGTTGTTATCCGGTGGGTTGAGTGACATCGTGTAAAGGGCCTGCTCAAGGTCAGTAGGAGTGTAGCTAGCTGCATAAGATTGGGTCGGCCTTGGGCCAAGAAGGCCAGGAGCCGAAGAGTTTGAGGAGGCTGACCTTGTGGTGGTTGGATAGGGGCAGGGCGGGCTGGTGTTCCATGGGGAGCAGGAATTTTGGGGAAGTCCAGAAGTTTGTGATGCCCATGGCGGGTAAAATTGGGCCCAGGGTGGGTACATGGCAGGCAGGTGATGGAGTTGGCCTGGCCTCATCCTCGGCTGCTGGGTGAACCACGACCACGTCCCCTACCGCGACCACAATCAGTGTAGTTGGATGTTGAGTATTCAGGTTTGGGTTCTGGTCTAGGTGAGTCAGATTTAGTTGATGAGGCATGAAGTGCAGCACCGGATGTGTGAGCAGATTGTAAGGCTTGGTTGGCTTTGCAGGCTTCTTCCATGCAGAGACAAGGCCGTGCATCATAGAAATCAGGAAGGGGTGTGGTTTGTTGCAGCATCATAGCAATGTGTTCATATTGTTCACTGAGGCCAGAGATTAATTGGAGAACAAGGCGTTGATTTGTAACCGGGGAATCAACATTGGCAAGCTGATCAGAGAGGACTTTGAGTTCCTGGCAATAAGCCGACATGTTGCTGAAGTTTTCCAACCGGGTGTTAGCAAACTTGTGATCAAGGTAAATCGCCCGTGCAGACTTGTTATTCTGAAACAGATTTTCAAGGGCTGTCCAGGCATCATAGGCGATTGAGTTAGATTTGAGAATTGTGTGGAGAAGATCGTTAGAGATGGTGCCATATATCCATTGTAGGACAATGACATCAAGTCTATCCCAAACAGCAGCCGTAATTGAGGAACCGGCGGTGGCAGCATCTGATTTTTCAGCAACAATAACTGGGGCTTTGGGTTGGAGGTGATCAGCAACTTGAAACGCTCGACAATGAATTTTGAATAGTTCCGACCAGGAGACATATTGGCCGGTTTCCATCTCTAGGGTAACCAGAATAAAAGTCTTGATATTGGATACGGTGATTGCCGGATGAAGTTTAGGGTCCATTAAACCAGCCTAAGGAGGGAAATCGGAGGGTTTGGAGTAGCGCACAGCAAGAAGGTGATGAGTTTTAGAGAGAGGTCGGTAGGATCATGTGTAGGAGGGGGTTTTAGGGTTGATATCATGAAACAATACGTATCAATTTTTCTAAATGAGACTTTCTCATTGATTTCCCTCCATATATATGATACAATGTCCTATTTTATATCCTATTTACAAGGAATGAATGATTATCCATATCTACATATTATTTTGATACAATAATTCCTAAAATTATATTGTGTCTATTAAGATCCATCCAGGTGGCCTGTTTTGTTCATTCATTTGTTTTTCAAATCATGTGTAGGAGGGGGTTTTAGGGTTGATATCATGAAAGAATACGTATCAATTTTTCTGAAT
Source organism: Mikania micrantha (assembly GCA_009363875.1). Taxonomy (NCBI): domain Eukaryota; kingdom Viridiplantae; phylum Streptophyta; class Magnoliopsida; order Asterales; family Asteraceae; genus Mikania; species Mikania micrantha. The sequence goes on along the minus strand of CM018688.1, from coordinate 2,197,885 downwards.
GAGACTTTCTCATTGATTTTCCTCCATATATATGATACAATGTCCTATTTTATATCCTATTTACAAGGAATGAATGATTATCCATATCTACATATTATTTTGATACAATAATTCCTAAAATTATATTGTGTCTATTAAGATCCATCCAGGTGGCCTGTTTTGTTCATTCATTTGTTTTTCAAATCATGTGTGTGTTTGGTGGGCTAATGGTTGTAAACTTTGCAGTCAAGAGTTATTGGAGGCAATTGAACAGAAGAGAAGGGTCAGGCTCAACCCTACAAGATATTCAACAATATTTTGTCACTCGGCTCATAATGATTTTGAATACATATCTTGCATGCCGCTTCTGTCGTTGCAAATGCTATTGTTTAATATTAAAACTTTTACTTTGACTTTTCAGTTGCCTGTTGCTGTTGCCATTAATGGTATGAGCTTGAGGACCGAATCATCCAACACCTGCCGGCTGCAGCTGCCATGGGTCAAGGGGAGGGTTCAAGGAATCGGGGGTCAACAGGACACATTTGTCCACAGTTCTTGGTGTTTTCAGCTAATCCTAATGGACCTTCAAGTGCCAACATGTCAGCCTCTAATGGTCCTGTTCAAGAGGCTGCTGAACCTGCTGCTGTTGACTTTGCTAGGGCATGAACATTATTCATGGGGGTGCAACGGTCCAACATATACCTCAACGGTCAAATGCTAGAAATGGGACCTGAGTTATTTTAAGGTACTCCCAATTCTTGTGGGTATTGACTTTTACAATTTACACATACTTTAGAATATGTACATGAACTTTGGCAGTCAAATATGCATGTATTTTAATCTCTTACAGGTTTTAGTATGTGACTTTTTCTGCATAAAATAATGACTGCATCATTCTTTGTTATAAACCTTGACCTGTGCAGGTATGTGGCCTACAACTTTGTCCCTTTCAATTCTTAACTTGAACTGTAATATGTTTGACCATATAGGTCAAATTGTTCTTAATTTTGGGATTATCATAGGTGTTTGAATGTGCAATTTAAATACATAACAATGCATGAAACTAGAAATGCAACCGAGAAAAGGACTTCTTATATAGTTTCAGAACATTGGTTGCAGTTTGCATGTTTACTGATCTTTTAAGTCTTACAAATTTCTGTTTGTTCTTGCTTCGTATTTTCCAGTTTTGCTGTGAGAAGAGATGCAAAAAAAAAAAAAGAAAAAAAAACGGGGTTAACTGAGCCTTTTGTCCTCTAAGGTGAGTTTAACTACAGGATTTTTTTCATTTTGTAGACTTTCGAGGATGCCATTTTTTCCCCGGTTTAACGCGCTGTATCGCGGGCGGGCATAAACCTAGTTATATATTAACAGAAGAGTGGGTTATGAATAGTTTAAATGGGGCTTTTTTGGAATTTGACCACCATGAATGCCATTTTTTCCCCGGTTTAACGCGCTGTATCGCGGGCGGGCATAAACCTAGTTATATATTAACAGAAGAGTGGGTTATGAATAGTTTAAATGGGGCTTTTTTGGAATTTGACCACCATGAATGGTATTCTTGCCAAAGTTGCCTGTACTAAACACCTGCCAAAATCGACTCCCTACCACCACCATCTCCTGCAGTCGTCCACTGCCCTTCGTAGCCCTCCACCGCCTCCTTCAGTAGGTATGCACGCCTTCTCTTTTGATTCTACCGGTCTCCATTTTAAAAATCATAAAATCGAAGATTCTACCCGTCTATTTTCTTAACACTACAATTAAATATTCGTATAATGCATCAGAACCAGAAGCTTTTGACCACCACTCCAAACCATACCTGCCATTCTTACCATGTTTTAGAACCAGAAGCAATGCTCACCACCACCGCCATGGCTTCGAAAAACCTGCCCCCAAAGAGCCGTACGACCCGTCGCAACCACCGTCGGCATCAACACTTGCTAGTCGTACGACCCGTCGCTGCCCGCATCCACAATGTCGCTGGTCGATAGTGTTCGATTCATTCATCCACGTCTAAAATTTCATTTGATTTTATGCTCAAAACATGAACCTCAATTATAGTGTTTCAGAACCAGAAGCAAATGCTCACCACCATCGCCATGGCTTCCACATAGCAGGCACCACCGCCGGTGTTACATGTCATTTTCATTGTTAATTCTAGTTAGAATAATGTGAGGGACTTAATTGTCATTTTTGTATTTTGTATGGGTCATTTAGCAATTAGTTAACGAACTCGGTATATAGTTCGTTGTAACTGTTGTAATGTGGTTATGACGATAATGTTCGATTCATTCATCCACATCTACATTTCATTTGATTTTATGCTCAAAACATGAACCTCAATTATAGTGTTTCAGAACCAGAAGCAAATGCTCACCACCATCGCCATGGCTTCCACATAGCAGCCCTATAGAAGCAACGATCGTACGACCAATTGCAACCACCAGAAACACAACCGCCGGTGTTACATGTCATTTTCATTGTTAATTCTAGTTAGAATAATGTGAGGGACTTAATTGTCATTTTTGTATTTTGTATGGGTCATTTAGCAATTAGTTAACGAACTCGGTATATAGTTCGTTGTAACTGTTGTAATGTGGTTATGACGATAATGAATTGACCTATTCCCTCTCTTTCGATTCTCTCAAATTCTTATCGTAACAGCCGGCATCAACACTGCCATTGGTAGCGCCTGTGATTCAGACGGAACCCTAAAACCCTGATCTTCATCTTTGATCATGTAATTGATTTTACATGCTTCCATGACAGGTTGGGTACTTGAAACCCTATTCTTCATCTCTGATCATGTAGTCGATTTTTCCTGCTTCCGTAACATGTCTTCCGTTCATTTCAGGTTGCTTGGGCGAAGCCCTAATGCCATCTCTGATCACGCCATTGATCTTACATGTTTCTATTGATAAGGTGCCTTTCGTTCCTCTTTTGATTTTTACTTTGTTCCCCTTTTCTTGGCACCATCTACACACATATGATTCCATGAACACGTTGGTTTGGTGGAGCCCTAAAGGCCTATGATTCCAAGAACAGCTTGGTTTGGTGGAGCCCTAATCTTCATCTCTGATCGCTCTGTGTATTTTACCTGCGTGAATTTTATATGCTCCAGTTGTTCACACGGATGCTTTAGTTGATAAGGTCATTTTCGTTCAGCTATTGATTTTGATTTTGTGTTTTTGGTAGGTTTTTGACATTTAGAACTTAATTTTAGTGTTTTTTACTTTTTTGGTTGGTTTTTGACATTTAGAACTTAATTGGTGGTCAAAACTTCTGGTTCTGATGCAATATACGAATCTTTGATTTTAGGGTTTTTAAAATGGAGACGGATAGAATCAAAAGAGAAGGCGCGCACACCTACTGCAGGAGGCGGTGGAGGGCAGCGGACAACTGCAGGAGATGTTGAGGATGGTGGTGGTAGAGAGTTGATTTTTACTTTGTTCCCCTTTTCTTGGCACCATCTACACACATATGATTCCATGAACACGTTGGTTTGGCGGATCTCTGTTGGTTTGGTGGATCTCTAAAGGCCTATGTTTCCAAGAACAACTTGGTTTGGTGGAGCCCTAATCTTCATCTCTGATCGCTCTGTGTATTTTACTTGCATCAATTTTACCCGTGTGAATAATGCTCAAGTTGTTCACACGGATGCTTTAGTTGATAAGGTCATTTTCGTTCAGCTACTGATTTTGATTTTGTGTTTTTGGTAGGGTTTTTGACATTTAGAACTTAATTTTAGTGTTTTTTACTTTTTTGGCAGGTTTTTGACATTTAGAATCTGATACAATATATGAATCTTTGATTTAGGGTTTTTAAAATGGAGACGGATAGAATCAAAAGAGAAGGCGCGCACACCTACTGCAGGAGGCGGTGGAGGGCAGCGGACGACTGCAGGAGATGTAGAGGATGGTGGTGGTAGAGAGTTGATTTTGGCAGGTTTTTAGTACATGTAATTTTGGCAAGATTCCCATTGATCATACTGTGGTGGTCAAATTCCAATAAAACCCCATTTAAACTATTCATAAGCCACTCTTTTGTTAATATATAACTAGGTTTATACCCGCGCGCAATACGGCGCGTTAAACATGGAAAAAATAACATCCTCAAAAGTTTACAAAATGAAAACAAATGTTGTAGATAAACCCACCTTAGAGGGCGAAAGGCTCGGTTAACCAGTTTTTTGTGCATCTTTACTCGCATCATAATTGGAAAATACAAAGTAACAACCAACAGAATATTGTAAGACTTAAAAGACCAGTAAATATGCAAACTGCCACCAATGTCCTGAAACTATATAAGAAGTCCTTTTCTCAGTTTCATTTCTACTTTCACGCATTGTTATGTGTTTTAATTGCATAAATCCTGGTTGTTATATGCGAGATCGATTTATATCTTCTAGAGTTTAGAATGATTAAAATAGAGAAAAAATGTTGTAAAAGTGGCACTAATCCCCAAAACTCCATTATCATGATACTTGTTTGAATGTAAAAAAATGGAAATATATGTTGGTTAATTCTGGATCCTAAAACAGCTAACAGACCTACTACAGCTGTCATAACAGCCTGCTACAGCTGTTGATTTCGTTTTAATAAGTTTTATTTTATTCCATATTTAGTGATGTTATTTTTGGTCAGGATTTATTTTCTTAAGTATTGTTTTGATTATAAATAGAGAGTGTAGGTCTGTTTGAAATAATTGTATTGAATCCTTTCGACTATTAATAAAAGTTTGAGCCTGCTGGTTGTGTAAAATTCTGCTTCCTGTGCCAATTGTGTCTAACAATTGGTATCAGAGCAGCAGCTTAGTTCTGGAGCGCCTGTCCTGAAGAGTCTTTTCTGCCATTGAAGAAGAAGAGTTCGTTCAAATGGCTGATGCTGGGCAAAACCAGATTGTTCAAGTGAGGGAAGTAGGAGGCTCAACCTCATACCAGTGTCCAATGTTGAATGCAACAAACTACACTTCATGGGCTATCAAAATGGAGTCGTTTATGGATGCCCAAGGTCTTTGGGATGCCATACAACCTCCTGTGGGTGCTAACATTGATGTTAGACTCGGGAAGAAGGCGAGGGCCTTCATATTCCAAGCATTGCCTGAAGAGATTCTGTTGCAGGTCGCTGGTCATACAGAAGCAAGGGCTGTATGGGAAGCTCTTAGAACTCGTTTCCTTGGAGCTGATAGAGTGCAGCAGGCACGAATCCAAACTCTGAACCGTGAGTTCGAGTTATTAAGCATGAAGGAAACAGATAGCATTGATGACTTTGCTAGTAAAATTGGTGGAGTGGTATCCAAGTTTCAAACACTTGGAACCATGATGGACGAGAAGACCAAAGTAAAAAAGCTGTTAGGTGCTGCTCCAACCAGGTTTCTTCCTGTTGTAGCTGCAATAGAGCAGTTTTCTGATTTGGAAACCATGGTGTTTGAGGACCTAGTTGGGCGCCTCAAAGCCTATGAAGAAAGGATTAAACCTGCTACAGTTGAGTCAATAGGAAAGTTGTTGCTGACCAAGGAAGAGTGGCAGCGTACAGAATGCAAAAACACTGGCAGAGGAAGAGGATTCAGTCCATTCAACCAGCGGGGTCGTGGCCGTGGTCGAGGTAGATTTAACAGCCGTGGTAGGGGTGGCAGACACCTCAACTAATCGTGATGTAGACCAAAAGGAACAAGGAAACAACAAGCGTGATCGTAAGATTCTCCGGTGCTATAATTGTGACCAAATAGGTCATTTTTCAGCCGAGTGTCGTGCTCCTCGGAAGGCTGAAGCAGAAGCAAATTTCACCACAGAAGATGATGATCAGACACTGCTGATGGTGACAAAAGAAATGGTGATGCTGAATGAAGAGAAGGTATTCCCAAATGTTTATGCAAAAGACAAAAGTGAAGCTGGTACGTGGTACTTAGACAATGGTGCAAGTAACCACATGACCGGAAATCGGGAATTCTTTAGTGAATTGATTGAAAGAACACGTCGGGTCAGATTTGGAGATGGGTCTGCAGTTGACATCAAAGGCAAAGGTTCAGTCCTTTTGCAATGCAAGAATGGAGATCAAAAACTTATAACAAATGTTTATTACATTCCAGAATTATGTAATAACATTCTGAGTCTTGGGCAGTTTGATGAAGGAGGGTGCAAAATCATCATAAAAGATGGAACGTTATGCCTGTATGAAAATTCAGGAGCTGCACTAATGAAGGTAAAAAGAACTCAAAACCGACTCTACAAAATAAACCTCCAAACTGCACTACCAGTTTGTTTACTTGCTAAAGTGGACGAGAAAGCATGGCTTTGGCATGCTCGTCTCGGTCATTTGAATTTTGATGCTCTTAACAAGTTAGCAGGAAAAAAGATGGCAGAAGGAATTCCTTTGATTGATCATCATTCACAGTTGTGTGATGCATGCTTGGTGGGAAAGCAAAGAAGATCACCATTTCCCTCCAAGGCTTCTTACAGAGCATCACAACCTTTGGAGTTAATACATGCTGACCTGTGCGGGCCAATTACACCAAATACTCCAGCAGGTAACAAATATTTTTTGCTGCTTGTGGATGATTTTAGCAGGTTCATGTGGGTTCGAATATTAAAGTCCAAAGATGAAGCATTTGGTGCTTTCAAGGATTTTAAAGAAGCTGTTGAAAAAGAAATAGGCTGCAATGTCAAAGCTCTAAGAACCGACCGTGGAGGAGAGTTTACGTCCACAAATTTTGAACAATTATGCAGCGAGCAAGGAATTAAACGGTTCCTAACAGCCCCTTATACACCACAACAAAATGGTGTGGTGGAAAGGAGGAACCAAACAGTCCTTGGAACCACAAGGTCGCTGCTGAAAACTATGAAGATGCCAAGATGGATGTGGGGTGAGAGTGTAAGACATGTTGTGTACATTCTTAACCGAACCCCAACAAAAGCTGTTGAAGACATGACTCCCTATGAAGCCTTGAAGAGAAGAAAGCCAAAGTTAAACTACTTAAAGGTATTTGGATGCACCGCCCATGTTAAAGTTCCATCGGTCAAACTCACAAAATTAGATGACCGAAGTGAACCTATGGTGTATCTTGGAAGTGAGCCAAGAAGTAAGGCTTACAGACTTTACAACCCAAGAAGCAAAAGAGTTGTAGTTAGTCGGGACGTACAATTCGAAGAAGATAAACCCTGGAGCTGGGCAGCAGAATCTGAAGCAGAAAACCAAGAAGATTGGGCTGATTTTACTGTTGAAAATGAAGCCTATGTAATCAGCAATAATTCTCAGACCTCGCCCAATCAAAGCGAGGGAATTGCAGCCTCTTATGAATCAGATGGACCCAATTCAGCACCAGAAATCAGCAATCAGACTATTCCTGGTGGGCCAACAGTGAATAACAGCCCACTTGATGAATTAGGAAGCCCGATCCAGTTCTCCTCCAGCCCATCCAGTCAATCAAACAACCCAAGCAGCCCAGTTACTCATGAGCAGTTCAGTTCATCAAGCGTGAATTCTGTTTCTAGTTCACACTATGATGACACGCCCCCCAAAGGCTTTCGTCCTATGAATAATGTCTATTCTAGGACACAATCGTTGCATCAAATTCCATTTGACCCGCCCCATTTCGATGACCCAGAGCTCTTGTTGCTGAATGAAGAACCAAGAACTTTTTATGAAGCTAATGACAGCAAAGAATGGAAGTTAGCTATGCAAGAAGAGTTGAAGTCTATTGAGAAAAACAACACATGGAAACTGGTACAACAACCCAATGGAGTTAAACTAATCGGTTTAAAGTGGGTTTACAAAACTAAAAGAGATGCCAAAGGTGACATAACTCGCTACAAAGCTAGGCTAGTAGCAAAGGGTTATGTTCAGAAACATGGTGTTGATTATGAAGAGGTTTTCGCCCCTGTTGCTCGGATAGAATCTGTCCGACTAATTCTTTCCTTGGCTGCAACAAATAGGCGGCAGGTCCACCATCTCGACGTGAAGACTGCATTTTTGAATGGTGATTTACAGGAAGACGTCTATGTAACTCAGCCCGAGGGGTTTGAAAAACCTGGAAAAGAGCACCTCATATACAAACTTGTTAAAGCTTTGTACGGCTTGAAACAAGCACCAAGGGCATGGAATTCAAAGCTGGATGCAACTCTCAAACAGATTGGATTTGATCGATGTCCAAGAGAGCATGCTGTGTATAAAAGAGCTGTCAAGACTAGACCACTAATAGTGGGAATTTATGTTGATGATTTGATCATCACAGGGCCATGTAAAGATGAAATCAAGTGGTTTATAACACAAATGAAAGATCGCTTTGAAATGAGCGATTTGGGCCTGCTATCATATTACTTGGGAATAGAGGTGAATCAAAGTAAAGCTGGGATCACTTTACAACAGTCTGGATATGCTGCAAAGATTCTGAAAGACGCAAATCTGTGGGAGTGCAACCCCACAAAGTTTCCCATGGACCCAGGAATCAAGCTTGATAAAGATGAAGAACAAGAAGATGTTGATGCAACTATGTACAGAAGACTCATAGGCTGCCTTCGGTATCTCACCCACACCCGACCAGACCTTAATTATGCTGTTGGTGTTGCTAGTAGGTTCATGGAAGCTCCAAAGGTATCACATTTACAAGCTGTTAAACAAGTGTTAAGATATGTGAAGGGAACAATCAACTTTGGAGTTTGTTATTATCAAAATGGAGGAGGAGTTCTGGTAGGATACAGCGATAGCTCGCATGCAGCTGATAGAAGTGATGGAAAAAGTACTACGGGGATGATCTTTTACTATGGGGGTGGTCCAGTTGCTTGGTGTAGTCAAAAACAACAAACTGTTGCATTGTCTTCCTGTGAGGCAGAATTTATGGCAGCAGCAGCAACAGCTTGCCAAGGAGTATGGATGAAAGGTTTGCTGGAAGAAATAACAAGTCAAACCTTGGAAGCAATCACCATCTATGTGGATAACACGTCTGCAATTAAACTGATAAAAAATCCTGTTTTCCATGGGCGTAGCAAGCATATTCACACAAAGTATCACTTCATTCGTGAATGTGTTGAAAACAATCTGGTGAAAATTGAATATGTTAGTGGTAACGAACAGAAAGCTGACATCTTGACCAAAGCCTTGCCAAGGGTCAAGTTTGTAGAGATGAGGGAGTTTATTGGAGTCAAAGATCTACCAAATGTGAAGACCAGAATTAAGGGGGTGAATGTTGGTTAATTCTGGATCCTAAAACAGCTAACAGACCTACTACAGCTGTCATAACTGCCTGCTACAGCTGTTGATTTCGTTTTAATAAGTTTTATTTTATTCCATATTTAGTGATGTTATTTTTGGTCAGGATTTATTTTCTTAAGTATTGTTTTGATTATAAATAGAGAGTGTAGGTCTCTTTGAAATAATTGTATTGAATCCTTTCGACTATTAATAAAAGTTTGAGCCTGCTGGTTGTGTAAAATTCTGCTTCCTGTGCCAATTGTGTCTAACAATATAGAATAAACCACTTTGTACTGATACCAATTACCACAACATGGCAGACGCATCGCCTCTCTCTTAAAGGTCTTGATTCTGCAATTGCCTCACCTAGAAATACCAGAATGTAAAACAGACAATCCATAACAATTTCAAAGTAAACAGTTTTCCCCTTTCTCTCATATAGCTTTCTTTCCTAAGATCCAGAGTCACATATACTGTTTTTTGTGATTAGGGAGTAGTACACAACTAAAATCTAAGTTTAAATGAACATCAACATCAGTTTACATAACAATTTCAAAGTAAACAGTTTTCCCCTTTCTCCCATATAGCTTTCTTTCCTAAGATCCAGAGTCACATTTGTGATTAGGGAGTAGTACACAACTAAAATCTAAGTTTAAATGAACATCAACATCAGTTTACATTAATGTAAGTTTAATTTTTTCTTTTAGCGTCTTTAACTTTACCTTAGTCAGTTGGCCAATCTAGTTAATTATTTATAGGATTATAGGGTTAAAATAATCAGTTATTTTTTAGCATTAATCTTTTTAACTTTACTAATCCTCCCGAGGCCGAAACAAAAACCTTTCAATAAATAGTTTAAAACAAAATAATAGGGCCACTTTATGGCCAGCACAGTTAAGTATTTCTAGTTTATGATTATAGGGTTCAAAAATCCGATTATCAAACAAAACCAACTATTTTAGAAACCAGTTTTGAAAATTCTGACCATGGTTAGTCCCTAATCAATTAACCTAAAAAAATAATTTGTGCAACTCCACACAAGAGGTAAAAGGAGAGGTGGAGTTTAGAAAAGGAAGAGGCATTGTAAGGCTTCCGACCACTGAAAATCCATGGCAGCCATCACAATCTTCTCTAATCACGAAAAGACCACCCATTTTTCTCACAAGTTTGCCTTCATCCTCAAACCCACCAATTATGGATATTGGCGATCCATGATTGAACCATTTCTGATCTCTCACAATTTGATCGGCTATGTTAATGGTACTATACCATGTCATCAACACCACGTAACAACAGGTGTAACCACAACTGTAAATCCAAGCTACGCTCCATGGATTGCCAATGATGCGCACATTCGAATGCTTATCATCTCGAGCATCTCTGAGTCCTCTTTTCAACACGTTCAAGGTAGGACATCTCGTGATATTTGGCTCTCTCTGGAACGTGCCTATGCACCAACTAACGCTTCCCATGAGTTTACACTCAAAAGTCAACTTCTTCGCATTACCATGAAAGGAGATGAGAAACCTGCTGATTATTTTTGCCGAGCACAGGAGTATGCTACAGCCCTTGCCAACATTGGCGAGCCATTCAAAGACAGATCTAGTGACGCTTGTTCTTTCTGGACTCAGAGAAGAATATAATGGACTCAAAACCAATCTTCTTGCACGTCACCCACCAAATGTGTTTACCGAACTGCATGGACTTCTCAGTGATCATGATTACATGATCTCTAAGGTGCATGGCCTACCCATTACTACACCCACACCCGGCCCCCAAGCCTTTGTGGCTATGGCCACATGTGCCTTACCCATGTCTGCCTCTCCCTCAACCACACCAATTAACATTGATGCTCCCCAAACCCAATTGAATAACCTTCAATTCATGGCTGCTCAATTAGGCTATCAACTTCAACCCACCTCTAATCCTACTCCTCAACCTCAAGCCTACTACACCTCCCGATCCTTCGCCAATAATAACCGTGGTCACCGCAATCGTGGCTCTTCCAGGGGCGGTTCTCGGCCATTCTCTAACCGACCACGGGAGCATCAGGCCGGCAGTCATCAATTCAATTGGGCATCCACTCAAAACACTGTCTATGGTCATTGCAATCGTTATGGTATAAGCCATATTCCAATTCAGTGTCCTAACAAGCAACCCTCTACCCGTGGGTCTTCTTAGGCTAACTTTGCAGCTCACTCGGATACCATCAACTCTTCTGGTTTCACTTGGTTCCGATGCAATGGACACTCCGCCCAGGAATTTGATGCGATAGACGATCCTGAGAACTATTATGGTAATGACTCTGACTGTTGGTAACGGTAAATCACTTCCCATTTTCCATATTGGTTCGTCTAAAGTATATTCACCCCACATAAAACATTCAATCTTAATAACATCCTTCATGTACCAGACCTTAAAAAGAATCTTCTATCTGTCCAACAGTTTTGTATTGTCTTGTTAATGATGTTTTCTTTGAATTTCACTCTTCTCATTTTGTTGTGAAGGACGAGTCTACACACAAAACCCTCCTAACGGGTCCAAGTGAAAAAGGTCTTTAATCCATTCGCTTGCCTCGCCTTCAGTCTATTCCTATAGTTGCCTTCACTGCAGTAAAAGCATCCTCAACTATCTGGCATCAACGGCTGGGGCATCCTCATGATCTTGTTTTTCGTTCAATTGTTTCTAATTTTTCTTTACCTGTTTCCAATAAATTGTCATCTTCTTTTTGTACCTCTTGTCCAATGGGCAAGTCATCTAAGCTTTCCTTAGTTAATTCAAATTTTCATAGCAATAATGTTTTGGATGTGGTGTATTGTGATGTTTGGGGGGCTGCCCCACTTTTATCTGCTGATGGTTATCGATTTTTTTCTACTTTGTGTTGATTATCATTCTAAATACATGTGGTTTTATCCTTCTCGTGTCTCTTCCAACAAATCTCCCTTTGAACACCTTTTCAAACTCAAACCTGATTATTCCTTCCTTCGCGTTTTTGGGTGTCAATGTTTTCCCCACCTCCGTCCCTACAACAATCATAAGATTGACTTCCGGTCTACTCCTTGTGTCTTCCTTGGATACAGTCCTGCTCACCATGGTTATCGTTGCTTTGACCCAAATACCGACCGCACTTATATTGTTCTCCATGTTCGGTTCAATGAGCAACTCTTCCCTTATCACAAATCATCTTCCACACCAACCTCATCTCAAACCGAACCATCTTCTGTCTCCATTTTTCCAGACCCAACTCCCTTTATTAATGCCGAGTCTACCGAATCATCCTTCTCAAACCAACCTACCCAATCTGATATTAACTTACCAACCGAACCCACCATTTCCACTCCCACCACCACAACCGCATCCAACTCTACGCCCTCTGATTTGGATCCACCCCCAAACCCTCCACTCAGAACTCATCCCTCTAACCTACGCCCTAACCCATGACAGCCCACCCGCTACAATCCGTCTACTTACCACACCACTATCACATCCATTCCCACTGAACCAACCTCCTTCACTGTTGACAAGTAGTCACCAGAGTGGTGCCATGCTATGGCAGAGGAGTTGTCAGCACTTCATAAAAATGGCACGTGGTCTTTAGTTCCCCCAACTCCAAATACTAATGTGGTTGATTGTAAGTGTGTTTACATGTTGAAAACTGATCCAAATGGCAAAATCAACCGTTTTAAGGCTCGCCTCGTTGCGAAGGGATTTCATCAGCAAGCATGTGTGGACTACCATGAAACCTTTAGTCCAGTTGTTAAGCCTGCTACTATCCGCACTGTACTATCCTTGCCAGATCGGAAAGCAGAACTTGGATTGCAAAGAACCCTAATTGCTTTTCCAGAAAAAAGGTTGGATTCTGCTATGTGCATTGGTATATAATCTGCCAACATATCCTGGAAAACACAAAATTAGAAGAAAAAAAGTAATCTTCCACAAATATAATATATTAAGTACCAGAAAGAGATGAAATCCCAAGTGTCATTCATTTAAAGAGTGATCATTAACTGACACACGTGCTAACTTATCGGTCATGTTTATAGAGTTAAAAAAATCAATTATTTTTTAGCATTAATGTTTTTAACTCTACTAATCCTCCCCGAGGCTTGAAACCAAAACCTTTCAATATCCAGTTTAAAACAAAAAAAATAGGGCCACTTTATGGCCAGCACAATTAAGTATTTCTAGTTTATGATTATAGAGTAATATCTGATTATCAAACCAAACCAGATATTTTAGAAACCAGTTTTTGGAAATTCTAACCATGGTTAGTCCCTAACCAATTAACCTAAAAAAACAATTTGTGGACCTCCACACAAGAGGTAAAAGGCGGGGTGGAGGAGTGTGGCAACATGCAGCAATCACTTGTGTATAGTGACAAACCCATAAACAGAAGCTACTCTTTCCTTACCTGGAAGAAATCCCTTTTTTTCTAGAAGAAAGTAATCTTTAATAGCTTTTAAATGGATGTTTACATCAGCACGTACAACCATAAGCTGCATGTATGAATTAAAAAAGGTTAAAAGGATATTAACAGAACTCAAATATCAAAGACAAACAGGAAAAAGATGGAAAAACTTTTACCTGCCAAAGATGGCTTGCTACAATAGCTCTAACTGAATCAATAGCACCCTCAAATTATCTTTTATGGAACTCTGATGATTCCTATATAAATTAATACTATACTATTTGAGTAAGAAAAGAAGTAGCAGTAATCATGCATACAACAACACAAGGAACTTTAGATTTATAAGCATTGACTCAATCTACTCAACCTCTAATTGCGACAGTAGCTCATCACCCATAACTTTTTATGTCTTTCCGGATCGGAAAGCAGAACTAGGATTGCAAAGAATCCTAATCGCTTTTCCAGCAAAAAGGTTGGATTCTCTATGTGCATTGGTATATAATCTGCCAACATATACTGGAAAACACAAAATTAGAAGAAGGAAAAAAAAGTAATCTTCCACAAAATATCAACTTCTGCAATAACTAATAAAATATATTAAGTACCAGAGAGGAGATGAAATACCAAGTGCCATTCATTTAAAGAGCCATAATTAACTGACACACGTGCTAACTTCTCCGTCAAGTTTATACTGTTCAAAAAATCAGTTATTTTTTAGCATTAATGTTTTTAACTTTACTAATCGTCCCCGAGCTCGAAACCAAAACCTTTCAATAACCAGTTTAAAACAAAAAAATAGCGCCACTTTATGGCCAGCACAGTTAACTATTTCTAGTTATGATTATAGGGTAAAATCTGATTATCAAACCAAACCAGCTATTTTAGAAACCAGTTTTGAAAATTCTGACCATGGTTAGTCCCTAACCAATTAACCTAAAAAACAATTTGTCAAACTCCACACAAGAGTTAAAAGGCGGGGTGGAGTGTGGCAACATGCAACAATCACTTGTGTACAGTGACGAACGATAAACATAAGCTATTATTTCTTTACCTGGAAGAAATAACCTTTTTTTAGAAGACAGTAATCTTAAATAGCCTTGATATGGATGTATAGATCAGCATGTATAACCACAAGCTGCATCTATGAATTAAAAATAGGTTAAAAGGATATTAACAGAACTCAAATATCAAAGACAAACAGGAATAAGATGTAAAAACTTTTACGTGCCAAATATGGCTTGCTGCAATAGCTCTAATTGAATCAATAGCACCCTCAAATGGTCTTTTATGGAACTCTGATGATTCCTATTGAAATTTTAATACTATTTGAGTATAAAAAGTGAAGTAGCAGTAGTCATGCATACAACAACAAAAGGACGTTTAGATTTATAAACATTGACTCAATCTTCTCAGCCTCTAATTGCGACAATAGCTCATCACCCAGCAACTTTATGTCTTGCCAGATCGGAAAGCAGAGCTTGGATTGCAAAGAATCCTAATTGCTTTTCGAGCTAAAAGGTTGGATTCTATATGTGCATTGGTATATAATCTGCCAACATATCCTGGAAAATACAAAATTAGAAGAAAAAAAAGTAATCTTCCACAAAATATCAACTTCTGCAATAACTAAGATAGTATATTAAGTACTAGAGAGAGATGAAATCCCAAGTGCCATTCATTTAAAGAGCCATCATTAACTGACACACGTGCTAACTTCTCGGTCATGTTAATAGGGTTCAAAAAATCAGTTATCTTTTAGAATTAATGTTTTTAACTTTACTAATCGACCGTGAGGCTCGAAACCAAAACCTTTCAATAACCAATTTGAAGGAAAAAAATAGGGCCACTTTATGGCCAGCACAGTTAAGTATTTCTGGTTAAGATTATAGGGTAAAATCCGATTATCAAACCAAATAACCTAAAAAAACAATTTGTGCACCTCCACACAAGAGGTAAAAGGCGGGGTGTAGGAGTGTGGCAACATGCAGCAATCACTTGTGTACAGTGACAAACCATAAACAGAAGCTACTATTTCCTTACCTGGAAGAAATCACCTTTTTCTAGAAGAAAGTAATCTTAAATAGCCTTTAAATGGATGTTTAGATACGCACATACAACCACAAGCTGCATGTATGACTTAAAAAAGGTTAAAATGATATTAACAGAACTCAAATATCAAAGACAAACAGGAATGAGATGTAAAAACTTTTGCGTGCCAAATATGGTATGCTGCAATACCTCTAATTGAATCAATAGCACCCTCAAATGATCTTTTATGGAACTCCGATAATTCCTATTGAAATTTTAATACTATTTGAGAAAGAAAAGAAGTAGCAGTAATCATGCATACAACAACAAAAGAACCTTTAGATTTATCATTTATAAGCATTGACTCAATCTTCTCAACCTCTAATTGTGACAGTAGCTCATCACCCATCAACTTTTTATGTCTTGCCAGATCGGAAAGGAGAACTTGGATTGCAAAGAATCCTAATTGCTTTTCTAGTAAAAAGGTTGGATTGTCTATGTGCATTGGTATATAACCTGCCAACATATCCTAGAAAACACAAAATTAGAAGAAAAAAAAGTAATCTTCCACAAAATATCAACTTCTGCAATAACTAAGATAATATATTAAGTACCATAGAGAGAGATGAAATTCCAAGTGCCATTCATATAAAGAGACATCATTAACTGACACACGTGCTAACTTCTCGGTCATGTTAATAGGGTTCAAAAAATCAGTTATTTTTTAGCATTAATGTTTATAACTTTACTAATCGTCCCCGTGGCTCGAAACCAAAACCTTTCAATAACCAGTTTAAAAGAAAAAAATAGGGCCACTTTATGGCCAGCACAGTTAAGTATTTCTAGTTAAGATTATAGGGCAAAATCCGATTATCAAACCAAACCAGCTATCTTAGAAACCAGTTTTGAAAAGTCTGACCATGGTTAGTCGCTAACCAATCAACCTAAAAAAACAATTTGTGCACGTCCACACAAGAGGTAAAAGGCAGGGAGAAGGAGTGTGGCAACATGCAGCAATCACTTGTGTACAGTGACAAACCATAAACAGAAGCTACTCTTTCCTTACCTGGAAGAAATCACCTTTTTCTAGAAGAAAGTAATCTTTAATAGCCTTTACATGGATGTTTAGATCAGCACGTACAACCACAAGCTGCATGTATGAATTAAAAAAGGTTAAAAGGATATTAACAGAACTCGAATATCAAAGACAAACAGGAATAAACAGAAGCTACTCTTTCCTTACCTGGAAGAAATCACTTTTTTCTAGAAGAAAGTAATCTTTAATAGCCTTTACATGGATGTTTAGATCAGCACGTACAACCACAAGCTGCATGTATGAATTAAAAAAGGTTAAAAGGATATTAACAGAACTCGAATATCAAAGACAAACAGGAATAAGATGCAAAAACTTTTACCTGCCTAAGATTGCTTGCTGCAATAGCTCTAAATGAAACAATAGCACCATCAAATGATCTTTTATGGAGCTCCGATAATTCCTATTGAAATTAATACTATTTGAGTAAGAAAAGTAGCAGTAATCATGCATACAAAAACATAAGAACCTTCAGATTTACAAGCATTGACTTGAATCTTATCAGCCACTAATTGCGGCGGCAGCTCATCACTCATCAACTTGTTATGTCTTGCAACCTCAGATCAGAAAGCAGAACTTGGAGTGCAAAGAACCCTAATAGCTTTTTGATAGAGATCATAGTTATATTAATATGTTAGTATTAATTAGTAGTAATGGTAGGATCTAGATATGGGTAGTTTGGTAATTTTAATATCTAGTGTGTGTTAGTGGATAATGTAGATTATATAATAGTGGTGAGGCTTGTGAGTTGAGGTGTGAAGAAAATTGTTAGGCTTAATATTGGCTCCTGCTTGGAGAAGGGTTTTACCCTGGGACATCCTCAGATGATGTAGTCGTTTCCATTTTTATTTCCATTCTCTGTAATTCTTTCTTCTAATTGATATTACAATACTTCTAGTTCGATTACTATTCTATTTGCTTGATTGTTCTATTGAATTGTGTTCAAACCTCATCACTTTTCCAGCAAAAAGGTTGGATTCTGCTATGTGCATTGGAATATAATCTGCCAACATATCCTGGGACACAAAATAAGAATAACAAAAAAAAGTAATCTTCCAAAAACTACCAACTTCTGCAATAACTAATATAATATGTTAAGTACAAGCGAGAAATGAAATCTCTAGTGCCAATCATATAAAGAGCCACCATTAACTGACACACGTGCTAACTTCTCGGTCACGTGTGTGAAGGATGATGAGTCACACTCTGTGTTTCCTTCTTGCCTATGAACATTCAAATAAAAAGAAAAAAATAATAATATTCTCAATATTGATAATGAAGAATTCCATACACGATCCAAGATGCAAGTTGATTATCCATTACCTGGTGTCCATGTCAAAGATGTCTGCGTGTTTAATATTAGAAAAAGTTAATAGATGATCCTTGTTTTGTTCCATTGTGTTAACAACTTGTGATAAGAAGAAAATAATACCTTTGTATGCATGTTTGCAACTCTGGCACTCCACAGTGGCATCGTTTATGTAGAAGACTAAGAAGTTCCCCCCCAGAAATACTATCACGCTCAATCTCTAGAATCAGCTCATACAGAGATGGCGAAAGAACAAAAAACTACAATAACCTCCCATTATTTAGTGCTCAAAGAACACGATATAGAAATGAATTGCTTATTGCAAGAAATCAAATCGAAAATATGAAATCCAAAGGCCTACATTGTTCAGGGATTGCGTAACTGTTGCTAAGATGGGTAGAGGATCTAATAGCAACTTCTGCATGTTCTGCATGTTTACCAACTGGTTTAATGTTTCGTTTCATGAGTATAGAACTCATGGGAATATAGAACTTGACTTCAACAACATGGGAATATAGAACTCAACTATAACAGACATCAATTACATCTTAACCCCTTTTTTTTCAAATTTACAGATGATTTCTAAGGCTCATAGAAAAAAATCAGCATCACAGAAAAAATCAACATACGTTGTTCAAGAACAATCTACGGGCCTAAAAACCTCGAGTATTCTTAATAAATTATTATTCATAAAACAATTAACTTTAAATTCTAACACACAAGATAATCATACAAAAACTAGCCATTTAGATCATCATAATTTATCATGTGCGAATGTTATAAGTTATAAGTTATAATTTCCTAACTTATCCCCAGGCAGCTTTCTATGTAACAGTGGCAGTATAGCCGTATAGGAACTACTTACATTGCAACTTGCAAGCAAACATCACTTCAAATACCAGTAGTCCTAAAGACAACATTGAAATGCCGTAAGCAATTTAAGACGCCCAAGGTACTATTTCTCAATGCTTCCTATATTTACATAAATAAAATGCTAACAAGAAGAAACAAAAGTCATAGAACGAGGTTCAAGTCTAAGTCTGCCCAATTTGGAACAAGAACATCTCCCTACAGTAACAAAAAAAGCTTTTCAATAAATATAATGTAAAATTCAGTCCACTTTTCCAAAAGCATACTTGTATTACCTACTATAACAAGACCTACCTCTCTGAAAGTTGTAATACTTATACCAAATCTTGCTGCTTCATTCTCTTCCTGTAGCATGACCTGCAGCAATAACAATGGAACATTTGGCTTATATGTGTGTATAAAGAAAGTTTTCTTGCTTTGTCAATATTCCAAGGTGTGCAAGTTGCTAAGCATCTAATTCATCACAGTAGATATTAAAAGAGGATATTATCAAAATTCATCTTTAAAAAGCTTAAAGCCACTGCACCCTAGTTACAAGACAAGGTAGTTTTAAGTTCTTTACCATTTATTACTTTTCGTAGGAGAAATTTAGCAATCATTAAATGACAGTAATGCATGGAAAGACTTACTGTATCATAGTTACAAGACAAGGTAAAGTCCTTTCTTGTTAATCACTTTTCTTGGATGAAATTATGCAAGCCTTGTAAGATTTTAGGTAGCACAATGAAACAAGACCAGTACATTCCTAAAGATTAAATATATAGAAGCAGTGAGGTTTTAGTTTTTCCCCAAGATAAAACACAAACCTCTCCAAGACATAGAAATCCCCACATGCCCCAACAAAACACCTCCAGAAAACGTAGAGAAAATTTCATAGTGGATTGAGTAATCATTTTAGTATGTTTCTGCAATTTAGAAAGCATTCAATCACGCTTAGTTTCATGTTATCATGATTTAATAAGGCTGAAAAAAGGATGGCAAGTGAAGCCTAACCAACGACTAAAGAGACATAACACGAAATACGAAAAGATACAACACCACAAAGACGTTTGAACTTTGAACTCTACATGTATGGTCCTGTTTTTACATAACGTATTTTCCTTACTCCATGGACTGTTGAAACCCCCAAATCATAGAGGAAGAAACGATCCCTCTTAAGACAAAACTTGATTCAAGAAGGATAAAGCAACATTTACCTTCGATTAACAAAAATGAACGCAAAACATACAAATAATGGGGGCAATCTCGACCGAGGATGACAAGGGCACCAGCTGATTATCAAATATCGAGTCTCCATGATTCACGTCCGCATCATCCGCCGCTGCGGTGGTGCCGGTTGATCCGAAAAAATTCAAATCAACAATCAAACCACGCCATTGAACTTGAAATCCTATTTCAAAATCAACAAACAAAAAGCAAAAATTAGGTTAAGTTTACACGCAGATCAAATTACGCCAAACTAAAAGCACCCAAACATGAACAAATCCGCACGTTACGTTCGATTACGCGATGAACTTCATTCAGCGATCGGAGTAAACCCTAGAAAGGAGTAGAAACTGGAGAACAAGTGAGATTAAGGTAGTGTGAGGGAGGGTAGTATCTGGTGCAACTTTGTGTTCTGTTTGCATGAAATAAAACGTACACAACCGACCGCCTTGGTTTTGATATAATAATCTAAAAGATTGAGTTTTGCATATCAGCCGTTGGATTAGTAATTGTTTCGAATAAAATATTTCAACAACAAAATCTAAAAAGATTTTGATTAACCCATCAAAAGGTTACATTCTTGAAATTGAACGTTGTTGACAGCTTAGAGGAATACGGAAGATTTCTTGTCTAAAATAAAAATAATAATAATATGTATTATCTTACAATAAAAAATAATATGTGTTTGGTTGGTTTTCAAAGTCTTGTAATAAACCAACACATCAAAATTCCAATACTAGGTAAAAAAAATTATATCTATAGGATATAATAAAATAATAATAATATGACAAGTGACGTAGTCATTTCATATCATATTTGTCATGTGCCTTCTTTATGACATATTTGATAAATTTAAAAGTTAATTTCATTTAATACAATAAAGTCAAATTTCGAAATTAAAAAAAAAATTAAGATTCATTTTTTTAAGTATTAATGACAAACCAATTATTTCAAACTTTCTATTTTAAATCAATAATTTCAAAAATCAAAAATTTTAATCTCTTATTTGTTTTTTAAAGAAGTTTTTAGATATTTATAATACGTGTTTTTATTTAAAAAAAACGCTAAAAATTATTTGTTATATGAATATATTTTATATCAGTGATTGCTTTGTAATTATTTTTTTCATGCAACTTTGTGTGTTAACTTGTATAACACACATGTCAATATGCTAGTAAGCCTAGTATATATATAGAAATAGTAGAAGGAAATTCATTGCGAATTTGACTATCAAATTTCAAATTTGGCCTTTTAATTTCTACCTTTCTTAGTAGTGAAAAGTGAAAACTTGTGCTCGATCGTTAATTTATACTTTATATATATACCTAGCTAGCTTTTTCATATATATAATATCATTCGGTTAACTTTTAAATGAACATATTCCATATCAGTTTAATTTTTTTTTTGGACGGCGAATGTCTCAATCGTGTGAACCCACTGTTTCCAGGCCATGTCACCAAGGTCTAGTTACCTGGACCTCCCACGAGCCACCACAACCACCCCAGGAGGAAACCTCACTGGGAAAACCCCCTGACCCCCACAAACCCCTTTTTCGCTGCGGGAGGGATTTGAACCCAAGACCTCACGTATCAGTTTAACTAACAATGGATCGATGACACAATTTCAGAACTATATATGTCTGGCAAAATGTACGAGTTGGGTTGGGTTGGGTAACGGGTCAAAACGAGTATGGGTCATAATGGGTTTTAAAGAAAATCAATTTGGGTATAAATGAGTCACTTTTAAAAAACATCAATTTAGTTCAATTAAAATGAGTTATAATGAAACAATAGTTTGCTTAAATAACTTTTAATGATTTTATTATCATATATATTATTAATCATTCTTACTTGCTTTAATACATTATAATCATATTGTTTTTAAGTTACCTATCTTGATTCGTATTGTTTAAAAGAGTTATTCATCTCAACCCATTATAAGTCATAATGTCAATCATTTCAACCCAAAATATAATAATTTTTACCAAAATCTACCCATTTATCTTGCTATATTTCAAGATTGTCATGGATTATATATTAATTAAGGTTTGCTTTTGCTAGTTTAGAAAATTTAAAATTGTAAATACGCTTCTAGCTAGGGTTGTACATAATACCCTCAAACCGTATTTATGTATGTATGCGTTGATGCATGTGTATACAGTATGAACAATTTCACAATCAATTTTGCAAGTTTATCATCAAATTCTTGTGCGTGGGTTGGTTATTGATTTCATATTTGAATACCACATATCACACAAACATAATTAATTCACGTACAATTGTATGCATAAAATAACAGGAAGTGATTATGATTATGCACATCGAGTGGGCTACAGCAAAAAAGCTACAAGTGGATTATTTTTTAATTAGAAAAACAAAATAATATATATGAACAATATATTTGTAAGTCTCAAGATGATTAAGTGGGTTTGAGGAGAGTGATTTTTAATTTCCTTATTTTTTAATTAGCACATTCACCAAGGGGAGTGTTTTAGGTCCCTGGTAAGCTTTTAATTGGCTAAAAAACAGGGTTCTTGTCCGGTCTTTTTCAAAGTGGAAACTAGAAAATTGAAAACAATATTTTTTAGAGAAAACATGGCATGGTTAAGTAATCAATATCATCATTCACTTTGGAAAAAATTGTACTTAGGTTTGAAAACAAAAAAGCAACTATATATGCATGCATATTCATATATTTGGAGACTGTTTCTATATATAGAATCAAGTGGTTGTAACTTTAGTTGAAGCAGGTGAAATAATTTTAAAATTCTCCATATTCGTGCATCAAATGTGACCACATCTACTCTTACACCTTCATACACAATTACACACACAAATACTTAAATCAGAGCGAGTCTAATCATTATCGAGGCATAAGGCAAATATGATATTTGATGCCCAAATATGCACGCAATGAATAATAATAGATTGAAAAGACTTGAAATCTATATGCATGAACGACACTAGAACGCATGCTAAGTTCCATATAATTAAGTAAAGTTTGAAAGAAAAAAAAAAGCATATACAAATTAATTAGAATCTAGAAATTCAAGAAAATTGATACAAATTGTATCCTACATGATTTTTTGTACCCGAAACCAAATCAACCAATGATATACGAATTGAAAGTTGATTTCTTTTCATCTTAAAAATCTGGGTTATGATTTGTTTTCCAGACCATTAATTTCATGTTCTGATCAAATGTACGTACAAGTCATGTCTCAAGACCTTAGTTGAAAGATCAAGATTCGGTTAATCAAGATCGGTAACATCAAATATGTTTACAAAGGGAAAAAAGGAAGTAATAATTACCACCCACAATTTAAAGACTAGAAAAATTAAATAATCATTTGAAACAGTCGCTAGATAGAAAAAAAATCAAACCCAGAAAAAAAGATCAAACCCGCAAAGATTGTTGTTTAAACACTATAAATATAGATATTATATATACACAAACATACATACATGTACATGCATGCATACGTGTGTGTATATTGTATGTTTATGTATAACTGTTAATTACCATGAACCTCCTCCCAACATTCTACACCAAAAGCCATTGGCATCACCATTCTGATCTCTATTTTGTTCAACATTGTGATGTCCATCATGAGTAGTTGTCATTGTGCTTGTTTTTAGATCTTCAAAAGGGAACAAATGCCTCCCATTTGAACTCTCATGGATGCTATACGTACCACCCCCATCATTTCCTTCCATTCCATCCAACGAAAAACTAAGTGATGGAATCTTGAACTCCAGCGCTGGAATCATCATCTGTCCAGACGACGAGCAAACCGAATTCGGATCAGGAATCGGAATTGGCATGGAGGGGTTCATCATACCCCTTGATGACAAGAGCTCCAAAGCTGAAAATTGAGCTGAAGAGTTGGTGGTGGCTGAAACAGAAGTAGCATTCTTGTTCCCATAAAAATTGGGTACTTGGATATGCTCAGAAAATGTCTTGAAATCATTGGTCGATGGGAATCCAAGATTGAGTTCTTGGGCAGCATGTTCATGATGCATCCTATGATCTTGAAAAAGTACTGGTGTTGGTGCATTAGGTACAACAAGATCAGGAAGTTTCTTGGACATTGAAGAATGAGGAGAAATGGAAGATGATGATCTCTTGTTCTTCCTTGAACCACCACCAACAGGAACATTTCTAAGGGACCCACCTTCGGTCCAATACCTTCTACAAGTCTTGCAAAAGTATCTTGGCTGTGAGAGGCTGTAATTGTTGTAATAACAAAACTTTGTGTTTGTAGAATTGCATCTTGGACAGTTTACAGCTGATTCTTTTTGTGGTCTTGCCTTTCTTTCCAAAGATGAAGAATTTGAAGATGGTTTTGAATATGAATTTGTGTTATTTTGTATACCTATTTCTTCCATAGGCTTCATTATCTCCTATACATATATAAACCAATTAACAGAGAAAAATAATAAATAATTTGCATAAAATTAAAGCTAGGGAGTTAGAGACATAAGTCACATAACTTAAGATCCAAAAAATCTTGAAGATTTGCAGACAAATGAACAGAACTAGAACACTGCTTAATTTTTATATATGCATTCAATTTATAAAACTACTCTTCTTCAAACAAACAAACAAACTTAAGGTATGGGGTAAAGATAAAGACAAATCTTAACCCTATTCTAGTTGGTATAAAGAGTATTCTCTGAAGGAGTGCTAGGCAAAACCACTCTTCTTCAATATAACAAATTAACTTGATCTTTACCAAACTAATTGAACATAAATATTTGTAAACTAATTAACACAATATTTAGAAGAAAACAATAAAAAATGATTATAAAATATTAACTGCATGGGGTTGAAGATCCAAGACTTGCACACCGTACTAATAATAGATGATCATCATCCATAATAGACATATATATAAAGAAGTATAAAGTAAAAAAGAAAGCTATGGTTTAATTTGGTTTACCATGAGCCTTATTAAACGGATCTCAATCAATTAGTATATATATATATATATATATATATATATATATATATATATATATATGATGAACAAGAGTTAAAGACCATGTAGCTAATATATATATATATATGTATGTACCTGTGGCCAGTGATCAGCCATATCCATGGCTAATCAAAGTAGCTATTAATTCTAGAGAGAGAAAGGGTAGAGAGAGAGATAGAGATAAAGATGAGACTTTACTTTCTGTCAAAAGGCATAAAAAGGAATGTTTGTATGAACGTTCAATGCTTTAATGCAAGTATATATGTATGTGTCTCCTCCTTCCCTTGGGGCCCTTTGACAATAGTCAATATATAGATACATGTAATTAAGTTGATTTATAAGTACTAACTAATTAGCATCATCGATGTTACAAATTCGTAGGTAGGAAAACATATACACTATCGCTTTAATTCCCATCATCAATCCTATTACGCATAAATTTGACTTCAACTATTATATTAATAGGTTACTAAAAATTAATAATAAAGTTGTTTCAAATGGACTAGTAGTAGTTAATTAATACTAAATTTGGTTTTAAATTAAGTTTAAACTATTAGTTGAATTTTTTTCAACTTAAATTTATAAATTTACACTAATAAATTAAAATTGAAGAGGCAATCACAAAATTCGATGATGACAATCAAAATTTAACATACACATATATACTATTAAAAAAAATTTCCATCACGGATAGTTGTCTTCCCCGCCCTTTTTTATAGGTACGCCCCTAACCATCACCTAACACTTACAAATCATGACTCGAAAATGTAAGTAAATTTTTGATCTAGAAATAAATTTGATTTATCTTTAGAATTTGAAAGTATGAGATAATTTACATGTTAGATTAAAAAATATACTCTAATTTATCTTTAATATCAAAAAGTATAATTCAATTTTTTTGTGATCTGTCACAAATAAGATTACCCCACATCCAAATTTCAATGGATGAGCTGCGCGCATAGGATTTATGTCGGTAATGTGTTTCACCAAGGACATTCGACAGATGTAGCGATCAATAATATTCCTTCATTCCTTACTTAATTGTATATATATGCTTTCCAGTCAATTCAACTACTGTCTATTTTGATAGTAGATCTGGACCGTTTAAAATGGCTAAGAATAAATCTCAGTCATGTAAATTTAATTTAGGAGGTAGTTATGAAAACATTTTATCTCTACTTTCCCACTATCCCATTTATTATAGTTAAACAATTATTATTTTTTGTAGAATTAAGTTTACAAAATTGATTCGATTATACCATTGTACCCGGCCACTAGACGAGTATAAAACTAGTTTTCCACTGACATAAATCAAGTAATTAATTAACTAATTTTTTTATTGGGAGGGATAAGCTTGTGAAGAAGGAAACTTATCCTCGCCTCGACCAAGTGTCAGCTATATTTTTCTAATAACTAATTTCAAAAGATATCATCTTCTATTCTCTTATGTTTTTCTGAACTGTTAATTTTAGCATCACTCGGTAAACATGCAACTTGACTCCACTAAAAAAAGGAAACTCATATTGGGAAAGTCATATGCGCATCTAGAAGTAATTGATCTCAAAAAGACTTAAATCTAAGGGGCTGTTTGTTTGGGTATGAATCTGAATGGTTCAGATTCATACCATTTGTTTTGTGGAAAAAACACACATCTGAATGGGTTCCAATGCATGAATGAGGGTTTGAATCATTCAAACTTCAGACCAAGTCTGAATGGGGGATAGAAGTCTGTGTGTTTCGAACATCCATCCAGTCACCACCATCGACGATTCCATCCAGCCACCACCATCGACAACTCCGATCCAACCACCATTGCAGCTCTACCACTAGTCACCAATGTCCTCACCGAAGACAGCCGCTCCACCGCTCACTGAACTACCGAAGACAGCCGCTCCACCGATTGTTCGAAATGCGATGGTTTGAACATTCGACCACTGCCGCTCGATGGTTCACACCACAAGGGACGATGACGGAGGCGGCGAAGGTGGGACGCGAATGATTCAACGATGGGATGCGAACGAAACCCTAAAATCGATGAAGATAAGGCATCGATGGGGTCGGGTGTGAAGGCCGAAGAGGTAGACGGCTTCACGGTGGTGCTCGCCGGTGGGGTCGGGTGTGAAGGCTGAAGGGGTCGGCGGCTTCATGGATGGCGACGGGAAGACGGGGACGGGTAGGGTTTTTGAGAGAAAATGGGGGAATATTTTAGTTTTATTCAGATGTGTGAACCAAACATTCTTAACTGGTTCAACACTTAATCATTCAGACATCTTAACCATTTAGTACTTAATGATTCAGATCCAATCAAACGACCCCTAAAACCTATAATACAAGAAATCAAAGGGTACCATATGCTATAAGCTCTAGCCTATTAGTTAAAAAGGAAAAAAAATACTCGAATGTATTCTTTCAAAAGAAAATAAAAAAATACCATGTATTATTTTTAGTCATAGAGAAATGACAATTGATGTTATTAATTATTTGCATTGATAAGAGAATGTGTCTCTTATGTATTCTAATATATTCTTCCAAAAAAATACCATGCATTATTTTTAATGATAAAAAAATGACAATTAAAGTCATTAATTATATACACGGTCTACATAAACACGCTAAATTAATATTTATATTTAATACTATCAATAAAAAATATGTTAATATATATTAAGAACATTTTTTTCATAAACTTTACTTTTTAAATTTTTTAAAATATAAAAAGGTATAACTAATATTATTAGATTTTTTATATAATAAATTTAATTAACAACTAATTATAAAACTATTTAACTTATACAACTTTCTTAATTAATTTTTAAGTAAATAGTATAAGCTTAAATGTATTAATTCTATTTTTTTTTTTGTTTTAAAGAACTTTCTTAATTAATTTTTAAGTAAATAGTATAAGCTTAAATGTATTAATTTTTAAGTAAAGTTGGGTTCCAACTTTATATATATTGTGCTAGCTAGCTAGTTACTATCTAAAAATTATTTTTTTTTAGTCTAATTTATTGTGCTAGCTAGTTACTATCTAAAAATTATATTTATTTTTTTTAGTCTAAAGCAGCAACCGAGATGTGTTAGGTTGCCATTGTGGGTGGTATTAGAAAATTTGTAATTTCTTTTTGAGACAAAAGAAAGCATTATATTCTGTGAAGTCATATATATAGTGATGGTTATTTTGACCTAATTAACATGGCAACACAACAGAAAATCAGAAATCCATTTTAGTTTTCTATATATATCACTTTAATTAACAAAGTAACATGCATAATGATATCTAAATCAAAAGGTAACTCAGTTTTGCATGCTTTAATTATATTCCACATAGCTAGGTGACACCATTTCATTAATTTCTATGATAGACGTACTAGCTAGCTAGTTAATAATAAACACATGCATACCTGCTTGCATATTATAATAATTAATTACTCGATCAAGAACATGGTTTTTATAATATTCTTATCTTTGTTTTTTACCACAAAAAACATGGTAGCTTGCTGGCCGCGCCGGTGCGACTAAATGTGATTGGGTGTTATCTAAATGCATGCATAAATGTAGGCCAAAAGGTGTTCAAGCATTCACTAACACTATCCGTAACGCTGGAAGGGTGCACTTACCACATGCAACTTAATCAGCATATCACATCAACTTTTTACCAATTTTTCCTACAAACACATTTTACTCATAACTCATCATTCCTACATGCATTCTAATTATATCAATTATATATTCGTGATGTGAGTTGAAAAATAAATAAATAAAATTCTACATGCAACGCACACAACTACGTGCTAAACACCAAATGCACCTCGATCACATGCTTCCTCCCCCACTGCGCCCTCCCACCTGCAACCTTCACCTCACCCACATGCACCCTAGCCTCTAAGGGCGCACATTGGGCAGCCTAATATAGAAACGGAAAAGTAGCCATCCTTTGGCCGCATCGGCATGACGTCAGTGTTGCCCTTCTAGCGCTTATCATCAAGCCTCACCAATCATCATTTTTTTCTATTTCTTTTTTATTTTTATAAACCAATAAAAAATTACATCATCTTTTACCTTTTCACTTATTATATCTTAGTATTACATGTATTTTATACTAACACTTACTAACTAACACACATTTTATGTGACATCTGCATGATACACTATCAAGCATCTATCATATTGATAGTAAACATAACCCTATCTACTTTGGTGCTAGATAATAATTTAGTGTTCAAATATACAAAAATAAAAAATATATATATTTTTTATCCATTATCTAACTATCTAATTTGTTTTATTTCTGAATTTTTATAAAAAAAGGTGTTTTGCTCAATGACTAAAATTGATATTAATTCTAATGAACAAGAATTTGTCACGGATAAATCGAATTTGAAATAATTTTCATCTACATTCCTTGTACGTGTTACAATGACCGAACCTTAGTTGCAACTTCCTAAAGCAAAACTTATATTCATTTTTTATTTTTCTGAAAAGTCAAAAGTATCTGAATAATGTAAACTCATTCCATTGTAGTCAACTCCTAAATTCCTGATCGATCTTGTTGAACATGGTAATTAAGATTAAGGTGCAAAGTTGTCCGCAAGTTGTGACGGAGTATTATGATTAAAAACCGTGTGATAGTACGATTTAAAAAACATATGAAGTTACGTTTAATCGGTCATAAAAATATAATGCAAAGAAAAACACTATTATGTCATGTATGTTACGGTATAAAATTTTTAAAAATAGTAATTTAATAGAAAAATACAAGAAAAATCAAAAACAACATTTTTTGATGTGGTTTACTTACGAATCATTAAGGTATCGATGTTCTTCGGTCGATGTCAATCTCATTCTTTACGGTATCACCATGTTATCGTTAGTTAGTATTACCAACTATTGTATTTTTTTAAAAGTAACAAACGAAAGCTATTGAGAAAAACTAGATTATATATGATACATGAGATATAATCTAAATTTAGAAATATAAAAAAGGTTTGATGACATTTTATAAATATAAAAGTTATGGTTTTTAAAGTTGGGAGTTGGTATAGCAAGTGTTTTTAACCATACGAGTTTACACATGAAATTATTAAGATAAGAATGACGGAAGTCATAGGTGGGGACATATATTTTGTAATTAAATAATTAAAGCATGTTGAGAACCAGATTCAAAGGTCGGAGCCGGACAACATCATATTGCGCATGCAGTTCTTGGACCCTTTTCTCTCTGATCCGATTTCAGATTTCCTTTTCCTTTCTTTAACTTATATTAATTTAGACGGGTTGATTAGATCAATTATATATCATATAAATCTTTAGTTTATTATATATCGGATTCAATTATTCAAATTTAGTTGAAACCGGTGTAGATACCAGGTATTTTCTATCTAATATTTAATATATATACATTGGGAATGAGTGTAATTTGCATAACTAGATTAAATTTTTTTTTTCTAAAACTCTCGAAACCAGTTCAAACAAACTCTGATTGTACTCATCAACGATATTAGAATCGTATCGTGAGACTCTACAATGTTGGTTTATGGTTCGGAGTTTAACGCTTGAAGTTTAGGGTTCGACAAGCCAGATCCAATGATATGAAATGAGTTCGTTCGGAGTTTGTTTTGGTCAGTTTTCAAGTTTTTAAAAATCTTTTTTAGTCCTTAAACAAAATGTGTGGACTTATTAGTGGAACATCCACATATATACATATATAAGGACATGATTAAATAAAAGCATAATTTTGCTTAAAAACATAAAAATATTGCATTTTTATGTATTGGATTTTTTATATAATGCCTTTTGTTTTTTGTACCGAAACTTTTTTACTAAAATTTTTTTTTTTTAATGTTTTTAAACATAACTATGTTATAAGTGTATCTCTCTTTAGTCTTTACACACACAAACATATATACCAGCTTATTGAATGTGTATTACAAGGAGTTGTATAAAAAATAAGCATTACAAAACAATCATTGATAATATATATACATATATATATATAAAGAATATAAAATTGTTAACATTTTTAAAATAAGAAAATAAAAGTATATTATATAAATATTTAAACATTTTTTAACAATACAAAAACAAATACGATTTAAAATTTTGAATTTTCAAAATTATCATATGAATATAGAAAGTTTGAAATGATTAGTTTTTATATTGATATTTTTTAAAAAATAAATATTAGTTTTTTTGTTAATATTGAAAATTTGAATTATATGTATTAAGTGAAACTGCTTTTTAAATTTGTTAAATCTGTTATGTGGATAGTCGAAAAACATGTCACGTGGCAAATGTAATGTGGATAAGCCAAAATAACGTCACGTACCATATTTTTATTCTTTTTTATATATGATACATATACATACATATATATATATATACAGGATTGAGCTCAAATAAGAATCCACCTTAATTGAGGTAACTCATTAACCCTGGCAAAAAACGCTCAAATCGCAAAAAAAAATTTCATGATCTTTTTTATACAAAAATAGGGGGCTCCTTTTTTACGCGTTCGCTAATTTACAAGTGTTTAAAAGTTAAACGAAATGTAAGTTTGCGTTACACTGCGACACTTAAATATATCTTCGCAGTGTAACGCAAACTTACACTTCGTTTAACTTTTAAACGCTTGTGAATTAGCGAACGCTTAAAAAAGGAGCCCCCTATTTTTGTATAAAAAAGACCATGAATTTTTTTTTTTGCGATTTGAGCGTTTTTTGCCAGGGTTAATGGGTTACCTCAATTAAGGTGGGTTCTTATTTGCTCCTTACCCTATATATATATATATATATATATATATATATATATATACATGAGATGGTTCGAATGTTAACCCTTTCTTATTGCGATAACCGAATAACTACATCTTATTACTTTGGGGCCTACATTAAAGTAAATTATAAAGATACAGGTTTTTTCTTATTTTTTATTAATGTAAGTGAGCCCTACGTTAATTAAAAGAGAAAAGAAAAAACGTACACCTTTATATTTACTTTAGTGTGATTCCAAAGTAATAAGATGTAGTTATTCAGTTAACTCAACAAACATGGGTTAACATTTGATCCTCTCCCTATATATACAAATATATATATTTATATACACACATATTATATATAACATGAATTTGATTAAAACATAAGAGTATCTGTTTTGAATAATTATATTAATTTTTTATTATATTTATGTGTTTTTATTGTACTTTTAAATTAAATACAAAAAATAACAAATTTAATACAAAATTGAACTTGAATATTAGATTAAGGGCTATTTGGTTGGGTTTGAATATGTCTGAATGGTTGTGAATCTTAATGATTTAGATTCAAAACGTTTGTTTCGTGGAAAAAAAAAGTAAATCTGAATGGAACAAAATGTTTAAATGGAAGTCTTAACCATTACAAGAAGTCTGAAAGGAGAAGCTAACACCACCGTAGGTCTGAATGGGGAAAGAAAAGGAGAATGGGTCTTTTGATTCATCAACATTACCGACAATCTGCAAACCCTAAACCGTCCATCTTCATGTTCGGCGATCTGCAAACCGTAAACCGAAGCCATCTCATCGGAACCACCACCATCGTCGGATCTCCACTCCCTAAACCGTGTGATGTTGACTGGCACATCATCGTCGAAGGGGCTGCGAAGTGACTTGCACTCCATTGGGCGATGGTGATCGACCGAGGGGACGATGTCGTTGTGTAACAACCGGTTTTAACAATTGGATATGTTTGAAATAATCGTTAATAGAACGATTGTGATTGTTACAATTTGAAAATATGCGAGAAATCATGAACGTGGGAGAAAACTGTGCGCGAAACGGAGTTCTGAATTCTCCGGAATCGCAAAACGAAAAAAATACAAAAATATCAATGTCAAAGGAGCCAGGCGGTACGCCTAGCCCCAAGAGTCCACGTTAGGCGGTACGCGCGGATGGAAGGAAATATCTGAAACCTTGGTCTCGCGCGGTACGCCTGAGACCAAACGTCCACGCTAGGCGATGCGCGCGGAAGGAAAGAAATATCTGAGATTTTGGTCTCGCGCGCTACGTTCCGGGCCAAACGGCCACGCGGGTCGATGCTCCAGGCGCATGTCGGTTTGGCAGATTTGATCAAAATATCATATTTCAAGCAGAATTTTTATTTATTACTTCTCTCGACCTCAAACACACATACAGTCGTTCTGATCGAAATTTTATCATAAAAATCAAGTTTTGAAGCCATCCAAACGTTCAGGTTGAGCCAGGAATCGTTTATACAAGTTCGGATCGTTGTATTGCAACCAGAAATCCGTTCAAAAGGGTAACTATTCATTTCCTCCTACTGGTTTGATATTATATGGATTAAATCGAGTTGTGAACATGATATAATGATTATTATTGATGATTATTGCCTAGATGATGGCTAGGAATAAATAGATACGAAGAACTTGATATTTTAACGGTGAAACATTTATTGTGAGTCGTTATAATGTCCAGTTATCATGAAATCCATATCATTGTGTTTGATAACTAGTAGGATGATTAAATCATGATTTTGAATGAGATATGCATCAATTTTGACTAATCTTGTATAAAAGTAATGAATTGGTGAGTTTAGAGTTTAAAAAGGAGGATGATTGGTGTTTAAACATCACCAAGATTAGTTAAATTAATGGGTGCATATCAAGTATTTGATTAAATGCTTGAGAATTGAAAGTCAATGATTTTGACATAATTATAATGGGTAAAATGGTAACTTGACTTATGAACACCCATAATGAATAATGAGATTCAACTGAGTTTGAATCAATGTGTTATATGCGAAATTGTATTATGTATATTGAATATAGTTGTATATGTGTGAATATGCAACTAGAGACTAGTGGTGAAAGTCAAGAGAAAAGTTGAAGAGCTAGAAAGGAGGTCATAGGTGCAGACCAATAGCTTGAATAAGGTAAGTCATTCGACTTACTAAACATCACATATATACAGTAGAAAGAGTCTACTTGAGTGCTTGAATTATATGAATGATGTTTAAACAAGTGATTGAAACTATTGGGTGAGAAATCCATTAAATTGTGTGTGTTAAGTTTCAAGAAGAAACATATATGCAATATAGTTGCATTAGAATAACCGGATGAGCCGGTGGTTGAGTAAGTAATCCCACAATTATGACATCACATAATGAATATTAAACTTGTTGTTGAGTCAATTCTATGATAAACATGGGATTGGTGCTAGTGGAAAGTTGAATATTAGAAGTTAAATAAGCTATGATAAATCCAATACCTTGGTGAGATAAAGTAGTGGGATTCTATGATGGAAGTACATGTGAGTGAACATCATAGTGATTTGATTGGAATAAAGAACCATAGGTGTGTGGATAGCTAGAGATGCTAGCAAGTGTCTTAGATGGAAGGACCGGTGGGTGAACATCTAAAGACTTAAAATTATATATGAAACCACAGGTGTGTGGATAGCTAGAGGTGCTAGCACGTGTCTTAGATGGAAGGACCGGTGGGTAAACATCTAAAGACTTAAAATTATATATGAAACCACAGGTGTGTGGATAGCTAGAGGTGCTAGCAAGTGTCTTAGATGGAAGGACCGGTGGGTGAACATTTAAAGACTTAAAAATTTATATGAAACCACTTGTGTGTGGATAGCTAGAGATGCTAGCAAGTGTCTTAGATGAAAGGACCGGTGGGTGAACATCTAAAGACTTAAAAATTTATGTGAAACCACTTGTGTGTGGGTAATCAAAGGTGCTGGTATGCGTCTATGGTGAAAGGACCAAGATGGTGAACACCATAGGGTTGCTATGATTAAAACCATGGCAAAGAATTGAACAATGGTCAAAACTATGTCAATAGTAAATTTATGGGTCAATTGGATAATAATTGACCTAATGAATCTTTTATGTAAAGATGTCTTATATTGGTAATAATGAATTAAACCACTTGAGTGTGGATAATCGAATGAGTCGATTATAAATAAATCAAACCACTTGTGTGTGGATAACCGGTTAACCCGGGGACTAATTGTTGAAACAAATAGAGTATATATGATAATTATGGTGTTTTACATTAGCCAGAAGTGCTGGTGATAGAATGAAATTAGATCATATGATCATAATGGTGAAAATGACCCTTTTTAAGGGAAATTAATGCACAATTGTGTGTTGTGTGCAAATACGTGAGGAAATTTAATATGTGAATGATCTTACTTAGTTCTTACGAACTAATGGTGAAAATTATGTGGGATGTTTACAGGTCAGTAACACATATGCTTCGGAGATCATGATCGGGCACGTGTTGAAGTGATTCGAACGTTATGTTAACTTTTGGTGATTTCACGCTTCCGAACAAAATTTTACGGTAAAGTTTAAACTGGGACCAAAATTTGACACGTGTAAACGTGTGGGAGATTAGGGTGTCACACGTTGGGCCAGAGATGGGGCGGCAACAAGGGCCAGTGAAATAACCGTCAAAAATAATAATAATAAAATATAATAATAATAAACTTAAAATAATGAGATCAATAAAAATAAAATGAAAAAAAAGAAAAAAGAAAAAACAAAGTTGCATATGCAGATCTCGAAGAAAAAGAAATAAATATATATGAAATAAAAATGATAACAATAATATATAGGTTGTGTAATGGATAGTCAAAATTCCCAAAATTCAAAACCACTTCCTTTGACCTAGTTTGCAGCTCCATAATCACACACATGAGATCTGCACCCACGTTCATCATTGGCAACGAATTCACAAAATAATAGGGATGAAAACTCCTTCAAATCATGGTGTAACCGGCCGATTTATACCATTCAAACCTCAATCGCGTCTCAAACACACAAAACCGCAATCACGAGAACTCTCGATCTATTCTCTGGTTCTATTCGAGTCACCGCCACCCGCTACACTACCGTTCAATCAGCCGGTCATCGGCATTCACTTGGTTAGGCTGCTCGTTCTTACTGTCAGATTTATGTGACAAGGTAAGTAGGAAACAACAATCAGCCATCTACAAAATTTTGTTTCTGTGATGTGGGTATGGAATTTACACAGTCAATTACTGCAGGGGTTATCCAAATTGTTGATTCATTGTATTCAGGTTTCAAGCAACCTTACCGTCTCTTATTCGCTCGATAAGGTAACGAATTCTATCCTCCGTTTTGTGTTTTGTGTGTTGTTCGAAGTGTTAGAGTTAAACTGATCCTTCCAGCGATAAAGATGATGTGAACCTGGAAATTGATTTAAAGGATAATTCATATATGTCACTTTGGAAGGATGTTCAAGCGGTTCCTTTTCGTTTATAATTATACCCATGTTTCTATTATGAGTATACAAAATCTAATTATAAGCCTAGATATTGATATTCAGATTCTGGAGGTTATATAAATTGCATCTGATTATTGCTTTTACATTGAGAAATTTCAATAACTAGATTCCAATAATACAACTCATCAACCTTAATAAAAAAATGATTTATATTAACAAATTTAATCATTGCAATAACGATTGTAATCTATATTCTTCATATGCAAATGTAAGTGGGTACATGAACAATACTTAAACATGGGTAAATAAAATAAGAAATTAATAATAGGATATTCAATTCAAACGTCTCACTCGTTGGTAGATCAAGTAACCAACTGTTAAAGAAACTTAATACAAGTTTTGTAAATCTAACTCAGGAAGATAAAAATGTAGGTATAAATATCAGTTGAGGATTGTGGGATTGGTTCTGTTGTTGACCTTGCAAATAAGGTACGGATTTCTGGTCTTTTGATCGTAGCTTTTATTTTTTTTATATTATCCGGTTTGTGTACGTATTCCGACCCTCCTCATATTGTAGCATTTTATCTCTTGTGTCTCAACCGACTTGTTCTTGTTACTTGACTCTATCTTGTTATTGTTATATGACTTGAATTAGATTATTATTGACATTGTTATACATGCGATAGATTTAAATGCTTGAACTCATTATCGCATGTTCCCGATCATTGATTATTTGCTTAACGAGATTTAGCATACTTATATTGAAATATTGTTGATTTGACTTTATCGTTCGTTTGACCTCAATACCCGAGCACATCCACCTATGGGTTCATAGGGCGTCAATTGAGGCACCCTTGACGTGCTCTATCTGTGGCGGAGCGATTAGTCCACGGCGTCTCTCACTGTTTATTGATGTGCTAAGTTGTTGCACTTATTGTTTATTTAGAGGCGTATGGATCGATCCTAGGATAATTATTGTTTACTGTTATTGGTGAATGGTTAAGTGTGTGTGCCCACGCTTCCATTGCACATTACTGGTACATTAGGGCTGCAGCCAATGTACATACTGATCATTGAGTTACCAAGACTGGCTCGTATGGGTATTTCCTATTGATATGACTTGTTTATTTTTCTTAAGTCATATTCTCATTTTATTGTTTTGACAATGTATTGTTTGCTATTGTTCTATCCGTTACTGAGCAATTTTGGCTCAGCCGTATTTCTTTTCTGTGGTTTTCTTTGTATATACGGCAGGTACTCAAGGGACTACTGGGAATGTGTGAAGAGAGTAAAACAAGGAACTTAGGATGTCAAGTTGAAGAATTGTTGATTTTATTAGTATTTGATTTTAAGACATTTGTTTATTTTCTAGTTTGAATTGGTTTAAGGATTTTGTTTAGTTAAGGATTTCATTTGAATTAGTACTCAGTTATTATGTTTAAGTGTTTCTGATTACTGTATCGAGTGACACGTCAGCTCTAAACAGAGTTGGGGTGTTACAGTTATGGTATCAGAGCTTTAGGCTCTTTCCTGTAGAAAACAATAACCTAATTAACTAAGACATGTGAGGATTGGGTAGACGTTGGGATAAGTTTTCTTAAATTCTCATAAGTTCCTTCATGACCAATCTGATAATATGAATCTGACCTGTTTTATTATAGATGCCTCCACGTAGACAGGGACGTCGTAACGCTGGTGGGGCAGGTGCTGCTGATGCAGAACTTGTGGCCAGGATAAATCAGACAGTTAATAATTTGCTACCGACCATAATTGATGCTGTGCGTAATCCAAATCCGAACCCTAATGGTAACGCGGACCCTAATGCTAATCCGAACCCTGTTCCTGTGGCTGGAAACAATGTTGGGGCAAACCAAAATGTTGGCATACATGTATGGTTGGAGCGATTTCAGAAACAAAAGCCTAGATCTTTTATTAAGGCAGCCACTCCAGTTGAAGCTAAAGATTGGATTTCTCACATTGAGAAAATATTCAGAGTTCTTGGGGTCGAAAACCAATACAAGTCAAGGTTAGCTGCTTATAAGTTAGAAGAGGATGCTCAGAATTGGTGGGAGTCGATTTTGCTTGAAAAAGGCGGGGAGCAGTTTGCTGAGACTTTACCGTGGGATGAGTTTTGTGCCCTATTCTTCGAGAAGTATTTCTCTAACGTGGATATAAGTGCATATAAGCGCGAGTATCATAACATTCGCCAAAGAAATGACGAGCCACTTGATGATTTCATTGACCGATTCTATAGGCTTATTGGATTTCTTGGGTCTACTGTTGGATCATCTTTGGAGCATGCAGAGAAATTTCAATGGGCTGTTTGTGACAGGATTCGCCGAGCTATCATACACTCAAACTTTAATACAGTTGCTGAAGCTGTTAAAGCTGCTAAAAAGATAGAGATGGAAAGAAAGGAGTTTCTTAGTGGTTCAGATGATAGTAGAAAAAGGAACAGGGATGGAAATCGTATTCAGTCATCGGGTCAGTCATCTTCTCATGGGTATACTACTAATAACAATGGTGCTCAAGGAAATCAAGCTAAACCATGGAAGGGTAAGAACCAAAATCAGGCCCAGACTAAACAGTACAAGCAACCAGTCCAAGCTCAACCAGGAAACCAGTTTGCTCAACATCCTCTGTGTAACAATTGCAACAAACATCATCCGGGTGTTTGTCGACGACTTACGGGAGCTTGCCTTCGTTGTGGTGAAATGGGGCATATGATTAGACAATGCCCTAAAATGAAAAATAAGCCAAATGACAGTGCTAATGGAGCTAATGTGAAGCCTAACACGGGAGGAAGAGTATTTGCTCTAACTGCTGGGGACGCCGCAAATGCTACAGGTACCGTTTCTGGAATTATCTATTGTTCAGATCGTGATTGGTATGTGTTATTTGATACCGGGGCAACACATTCTGTAGTTTCACAATTAGTTAGCAGACATCTTAAGGTCACTACATCTCCATTAGAGCATGCCTTAGTTATTTCCACACCAATGGGTAACACCTCGGTTATTACTAATATATATAGAGATTGTCCGTTGATGGTTGGGAACACCATTCGTAATGCAAATCTACTTCCAATGCAAATTGGAGACTTTGATATTATACTCGGGATGGATTGGTTGACTACGCATCGTGCCACTATTGATTGTCATTCTAAACGAGTCATTTTTGGAGACATCTTGCATCCTGAGTATATTTATCAAGGAACACATCCTCGAAAATCTCTTAAGATCATCTCCGCTCTCAAAGCCCAAAAACTTATATCGCAAGGATGTGAAGGATTTTTGGCTTCTATTAAAGATGTATCGAAAGAAGCACCTCGTCTTGAAGACATTCCTATTTTTCGAGATTACTCTGATGTCTTTCCTGAAGAATTACCTGGATTACCACCAGAACGTGAGGTGGAATTCACCATTGATTTGATTCCCGGTTCTGAACCTATTTCTAAGGCACCATACCGTATGGCTCCATTGGAGTTGAAGGAGCTGAAAGAACAG
This sequence comes from Mikania micrantha, assembly GCA_009363875.1. NCBI lineage: Eukaryota > Viridiplantae > Streptophyta > Magnoliopsida > Asterales > Asteraceae > Mikania > Mikania micrantha. Next base: position 2,158,070 of record CM018688.1, on the reverse strand, counting down.
TTGCAGGAGTTGTTGGAACTCGGATTTATTAGACCGAGTGTTTCACCATGGGGAGCACCTGTGCTTTTTGTGAAAAAGAAAGACGGCAGTATGCGGTTATGCATCGATTACCGAGAGCTTAACAAGATAACCATCAGAAATCGTTATCCACTACCGCGCATCGATGATCTCTTCGATCAGCTTCAAGGAGCGAAGTTTTTCTCTAAAATTGATCTCAGATCAGGTTATCACCAGTTGAAGATTAGAGATCAAGATGTTTCAAAGACGGCCTTTCGTACACGTTATGGACATTATGAGTTTTTGGTCATGCCTTTTGGTTTGACCAATGCTCCAGCTGTCTTTATGGATCTTATGAATCGTGTCTTTCATGATTATCTAGACCGGTTTGTGATTGTCTTTATTGACGATATTCTGGTATTTTCTAAAAGTAAAGATGAACATGAAGATCACCTTCGGACTGTTCTGGAGACATTACGCAAGAAAAAGTTATACGCGAAATTTTCTAAGTGTGAGTTTTGGCTCGAACAAGTCGCGTTTCTTGGTCATGTTGTATCTGCTGATGGTATCACCATGGATCCAGCAAAAGTGGAAGCTATCACCAAATGGCCTAGACCGACCTCAGTCACCGAGGTTCGAAGCTTCCTAGGTGGCTGGTTATTACCGTCGTTTTGTGGAGGGATTCTCGATCTTGGCACTACCTCTTACTCAACTTATGAGAAAAGGGGTAAAATTTACTTGGAATGATGAACGGGAGAAATGCTTTGAAGAACTGAAGACGAGACTCGTGTCCGCCCCTATACTTACTCTTCCCTCGGGTTCTGGCGGATATCAGATTTATAGTGATGCCTCAAAGAAAGGACTTGGTTGTGTTCTCATGCAACATGGCAAAGTCATTGCCTATGCTTCACGACAGCTTAAGCCGTATGAGGTAAACTACCCGACACATGATCTGGAACTTGCAGCGGTAGTATTTGCTCTCAAGATATGGAGACATTATTTATACGGAGAAACTTGTGACATTTTCACCGATCATAAAAGTCTCAAGTACATTTTTACTCAGAAAGAACTTAATATGAGACAGAGGAGGTGGTTGGAACTACTCAAGGATTATGATGCTAACATTCAATACCATCCTGGTAAGGCGAATGTGGTAGCTGATGCATTGAGCCGAAAGAGTTCAGGTGGTTTGGCTTGTCTTAGCTTTCATCCTCAAATTATATCAGATTTAGACAAAATGGAAGTGGGATTACAGTTCGGCCAGTCAGACGGTTATCTTGCTAGACTAAAGATAGAATCAGATCTGATCACACGGATTAAAGAAGCTCAACAACATGATGCAGAACTTTGGGTGATATTACAAAACTTGGAAGTGGGAAAGCAATCAGAATTTCGAGTCGATGAACAAGGAGTTGTCTGGTGCGGAAAGAGACTATGTGTACCAAATGATGCTAACCTTCGTGAGTCCTTGTTATCTGAAGCACACAGTTCGCCTTTTTCTATTCATCCTGGATCCACCAAGATGTATAGAGATTTAAGGCAAAACTTCTGGTGGAGTGGTATGAAAGAAGATGTAGCAAAGTATGTGGCCCATTGTTTAACTTGTCAACAAGTGAAGATCGAACATCAAAGAGCCAGTGGGATGTTACAACCATTAGATATTCCTGTTTGGAAATGGGATGATGTTTCTATGGATTTTGTTACAGGCCTTCCTAAAACGTTTAAGAAGAATGATGCTATATGGGTTGTTGTAGATAGACTAACTAAGTCAGCTCATTTCTTGGCAATTCAACAAGGATTTTCTGTTAGTAGATTGGCTGATATATTTACTCAGAATATTATTCGTTTGCATGGCACTCCTTCTTCTATAGTATCTGACAGAGATCCGCGTTTCACGTCACATTTTTGGAAGGGTTTACAAAAGGCTTACGGTACAAAGTTAAGATTTAGCACCGCTTTTCATCCACAGACAGATGGACAATCTGAACGTACAATACAAACATTAGAGGATATGCTTAGAGCGTGTGCACTTGAATGGTCAGGCAATTGGGATGAATATTTGTGTTTAGTTGAGTTTGCATATAATAATAGTTGGCAAGCTAGCATCGATATGGCTCCTTTTGAACTTCTATACGGTCGGAAGTGTCGAGTGCCAATATGTTGGAATGAAGTCGGTGAAAGAGTAATCGAGGGTCCGGAGTTAGTCAGGATCACCAATGAAAAAGTCGCCATTGCACGAGAAAAATTGAAAGAGGCTCAGACACGACAAAAGAGTTACGCCGATCAGCACCGACGAGTTTTAGAGTTCAAAGTTGGCGAACATGTATTTCTTAAAGTATCACCGTGTCGGGGTGTACGTCGATTTGGAATTAAAGGGAAGTTAAGTCCGCGTTTTATCGGTCCGTTTGAAATTCTTGAACGAGTTGGAGAAGTCTCTTATCGTTTGGCATTACCGCCTCAGCTTGCTCACGTTCATAACGTTTTTCATGTGTCTCTACTGAGGGGGTATAATTATCATCCTTTGCACGTAGTCAGCTATCCGTTACACACTATTCAGGAAGATCTTTCTTATGAAGAAGAACCTGAAGCAATCATTGATCGTCAAGAACGAGTCATGAGACGAAAGTCAATTCCGTTTGTAAAAGTTCTATGGAAGAATCACACCGAACGTGAAGCGACATGGGAAACGGAAGAGATGATTCGTTCTCAGTACCCAAAGCTATTTGCAAACTAAAAGTACGTTCTCTAATCTCTCTTTGTTGATTATACTCGGTTTGAAAATGTTAAGTGTTTATGCAAGTCTGGTTAACATAACGTGTCATTAGGAACCAAATTAAATTGGTTTAAAATTTCGAGGACGAAATTAAATTAAGTGGAGTAGAGTTGAAATAACCGTCAAAAATAATAATAATAAAATATAATAATAATAAACTTAAAATAATGAGATCAATAAAAATAAAATGAAAAAAAAAAGAAAAAGAAAAAACAAAGTTGCATATGCAGATCTCGAAGAAAAAGAAATAAATATATATGAAATAAAAATGATAACAATAATATATAGGTTGTGTAATGGATAGTCAAAATTCCCAAAATTCAAAACCACTTCCTTTGACCTAGTTTGCAGCTCCATAATCACACACATGAGATCTGCACCCACGTTCATCATTGGCAACGAATTCACAAAATAATAGGGATGAAAACTCCTTCAAATCATGGTGTAACCGGCCGATTTATACCATTCAAACCTCAATCGCGTCTCAAACACACAAAACCGCAATCACGAGAACTCTCGATCTATTCTCTGGTTCTATTCGAGTCACCACCACCCGCTACACTACCGTTCAATCAGCCGGTCATCGGCATTCACTTGGTTAGGCTGCTCGTTCTTACTGTCAGATTTATGTGACAAGGTAAGTAGGAAACAACAATCAGCCATCTACAAAATTTTGTTTCTGTGATGTGGGTATGGAATTTACACAGTCAATTACTGCAGGGGTTATCCAAATTGTTGATTCATTGTATTCAGGTTTCAAGCAACCTTACCGTCTCTTATTCGCTCGATAAGGTAACGAATTTTATCCTCCGTTTTGTGTTTTGTGTGTTGTTCGAAGTGTTAGAGTTAAACTGATCCTTCCAGCGATAAAGATGATGTGAACCTGGAAATTGATTTAAAGGATAATTCATATATGTCACTTTGGAAGGATGTTCAAGCGGTTCCTTTTCGTTTATAATTATACCCATGTTTCTATTATGAGTATACAAAATCTAATTATAAGCCTAGATATTGATATTCAGATTCTGGAGGTTATATAAATTGCATCTGATTATTGCTTTTACATTGAGAAATTTCAATAACTAGATTCCAATAATACAACTCATCAACCTTAATAAAAAAATGATTTATATTAACAAATTTAATCATTGCAATAACGATTGTAATCTATATTCTTCATATGCAAATGTAAGTGGGTACATGAACAATACTTAAACATGGGTAAATAAAATAAGAAATTAATAATAGGATATTCAATTCAAACGTCTCACTCGTTGGTAGATCAAGTAACCAACTGTTAAAGAAACTTAATACAAGTTTTGTAAATCTAACTCAGGAAGATAAAAATGTAGGTATAAATATCAGTTGAGGATTGTGGGATTGGTTCTGTTGTTGACCTTGCAAATAAGGTACGGATTTCTGGTCTTTTGATCGTAGCTTTTATTTTTTTTATATTATCCGGTTTGTGTACGTATTCCGACCCTCCTCATATTGTAGCATTTTATCTCTTGTGTCTCAACCGACTTGTTCTTGTTACTTGACTCTATCTTGTTATTGTTATATGACTTGGATTAGATTATTATTGACATTGTTATACATGCGATAGATTTAAATGCTTGAACTCATTATCGCATGTTCCCGATCATTGATTATTTGCTTAACGAGATTTAGCATACTTATATTGAAATATTGTTGATTTGACTTTATCGTTCGTTTGACCTCAATACCCGAGCACATCCACCTATGGGTTCATAGGGCGTCAATTGAGGCACCCTTGACGTGCTCTATCTGTGGCGGAGCGATTAGTCCACGGCGTCTCTCACTGTTTATTGATGTGCTAAGTTGTTGCACTTATTGTTTATTTAGAGGCGTATGGATCGATCCTAGGATAATTATTGTTTACTGTTATTGGTGAATGGTTAAGTGTGTGTGCCCACGCTTCCATTGCACATTACTGGTACATTAGGGCTGTAGCCAATGTACATACTGATCATTGAGTTACCGAGACTGGCTCGTATGGGTATTTCCTATTGATATGACTTGTTTATTTTTCTTAAGTCATATTCTCATTTTATTGTTTTGACAATGTATTGTTTGCTATTGTTCTATCCGTTACTGAGCAATTTTGGCTCAGCCGTATTTCTTTTCTGTGGTTTTCTTTGTATATACGGCAGGTACTCAAGGGACTACTGGGAATGTGTGAAGAGAGTAAAACAAGGAACTTAGGATGTCAAGTTGAAGAATTGTTGATTTTATTAGTATTTGATTTTAAGACATTTGTTTATTTTCTAGTTTGAATTGGTTTAAGGATTTTGTTTAGTTAAGGATTTCATTTGAATTAGTACTCAGTTATTATGTTTAAGTGTTTCTGATTACTGTATCGAGTGACACGTCAGCTCTAAACAGAGTTGGGGTGTTACAGCCAGTGACGAGGGCGGCCGACGGGAACCTCGATAGGGGAAGGTGGGGGCGGCATTTAACTGGGTATATATTTTCATTCAGACGTTGAACTAAACAGTCTAAACCGGTTCAATACTTAACCATTCAGACTCTCTTTACCATTCATACATATTAACCATTTAGCATTTAATGATTTAGAAATTACCAAACGGCTCTGAAAAAACTCAATCCTAACCGTTTAAGCTTGACAATTTGGTGGTTAGCTACTAGCTATGCTTTTGTCTAAAACATAAGGGTATCTATTTTCTATAATTAATATATATTTTTTATTATATTTATATGCTTTTATTGTACTTTTAACTATAATACAAAAGTAAAATACATTAAAAAAGATAAATCCTATAAAAAAACATTCAATACGTAATTGATCCTAATTATTAGATTAAGCTGAGAAAATTCAATCTTAATCATTTGAGCTTGACAATTCGGTGGTTAGCTACCGGTTACGTGTGGTTGTTGTAGAGCCATTTTTCCCTAGTTTTGATGTTTACCTAACCTCTCTCTCATTTATGCTACTTCACCTCAATTTTCTTTTATATAACTTAACCTCTCATTATTTTGTTTTTCCATAAGGTATTTTTTTTAATACATAACGTACCCTTTTTGTTATATTTTCAAACTACATGAGTTTATTTTTATTTATTATTAAGAATTATTTAAGGTTTTAAAAAGTTTAGAGAAGAAAAATGAACACAATTTAAAAGAAATAGTTGAACACACTATTGAATGGAATATATAAGGTAATTGTTTAAAAATAATAATAATAGTAAAACAATTTTAACTTTTTAGAAAAACGACAAAAACGCATTATTACATATAAACGAAAAGTATGTTTTCTGTTTTATAACTATACTTTTAAAAATAAATACATTTTAATTTTTTTCATAAGATGTTTCTTTTTTTCTTTTTAATACCTAACCCATATTGTTCAAACTATATGAGTTATAAGTATGTTTTCTTTTTAGTACTCTTTCGAAAATGAATTATAAGTACTTTAGTTTTTTAAAAGTTTAGAGATGAAAACAAACACATTTTGAAGATAAAATTGGATAAATTGCTTCATAAAAATACTAAGTTAATTATATTCTATCCATTTTAATGTATATATATTCACTTAAGTAAATGTTTTATTTTCTTTTGTTTCTTTGATGGAAAAAAGATACCAAAAGATCTTTAGCACTTGTAAGATGAATATCGTAAATTCATAACATTATTTAATGACAAAAGACAATGAAGCATACAACAAAAAAGTTCTTTTAAGATTGAATTTGTTATTCGTTTTCGGTTCAAGTTGATTTTGTGAATTAAATTTTATGTTTATTTATTACATTATGTATGTTATTTGCTTGATTTAATCAAATCTCTTTAACAATATTACATAACTCGAACATAGGATGAGTATAGCTCTAGTTTTAAGAATTCGATCCACGGTGTGATAGAATTGTGTAAGCTATAGATTAATAGGTGGAGAAAGACACGTACTACAAACATATTGATGCAACGGCCCCATTACATGTTCATAACTTTTTTTCTTTAGAACATCTAACATTTTATACCATAATGTTACGTGCAATAAGGATTTGATGAGTGCTTGAACGAATGTCACACATGCACACAGCTGCCACAAGGCGTCATACATATAGTCACTCTCATTATCCCAAATCACTTTATATATTTAATGGATGGGCTTTATAGGGTGTATGCAACAAGTATATGCAACGGCTAGTTTCTTGCCTTGTTCCTGTGCATGGGCGAAGCTTCTTTGGGGCCCGGGGGGGTTACTTTCGTAGTGTTAATTTTTCAGCCGAAATGTCATTTTTAGTTAAAAATAGGGTTTCACCCCCCCTCGTATCAAAAAATTAATATGTATTATAGGTTTCAAAAATTTCCGCCCTCCTTCTCAAGTCGACCAAGCTCCGCCACAGTTCCTGCATGTGACCATGGCCACATCGTGAGGGTCACGCACAACTCACACCTAGCCAGTAATGAGACATGGGTGTAACAAGTAGATTATCCCTTGCTGGCTTGTTACTTCTCCTAAAGAAATGACGGTTGTTCGACCCGCTTTGAAACCTACCCATTTATTGAATTTCTTTCCTGAGTTGTATCCTGATTTTGATCGTTCCAATCTTTCGTCAATATTGTCACTTTATAAAAATTCGCTTAGGTTTTATCAAACAGTGTGAATCCACGACAGAGAAAGAGGGTTATGGAACCAAAACTCTCGACTCTTCAATTTTGGTTTCCGTCCGACAATCCATTCAAATCTGATGAGTTAAAGGATAGAATTGTTCGTCCACCTATATGCTATGATCTTAGATTTCATGTTTATTTGTTAAAACTAGTTTTCATGAGGGGTTTTGTTCAGATCTTCAAGATTTTGTTCTTATTAGTTCATCATGAAAACTCTTATATTCCTAAACTACTTAAAAACCAATGTCGGTGACAGCAGCCACCGACCACGAACCACTCAATAATTACAATTTTCTTCTTTGTGGATTACTATAAGAATGAGTCAACGAATTGATTTTTTTAGGCACGTGGCAAACACAACGTCATGGGTTCGATTCTTTAAGAACAATTATTTTTTTTCCTTTTTTTTTCCCTAACTTTCAACTAGCGACAAATTCTGACATGACTTGAACATGAGATGTAAATAACTAATTTTTGGCTTCACAAGTATTACACGTTTAAAAAAAACGGCCGTGTTCGGGTTGACCCGTTTATAAAGCGACTCTAGTTTAGGTTGACCCATTTATAAACGAGTTAACCTGTTTAAGGTTTTAAAATAATTTTTTTAATTTTTTCTTTCTTGTAACATATTTTTAGTTGCTTTTCTTTTGATCATTTACCATAAATTAATAGATTAAGTAACAAAATTTTTATTGTTCATTTACAAACATGACTTTAATATCTTTTCGGTTTTATTTTATATCTCATACATTAATAATGTTAATTGTTTTGTTAAAATACCATATCAACTATTGATATTCGTACACATATACCACACACATTATTATTGACTTGCTTTCAACCAACAATCAACTTACAACCTATAAATTTGTTTGATTAGTTTATATAAACGAATTAAGCATGTCGCGTGCGTTTTAATCGTACTGCCCATGGCAGCGGGCATGTAACTTTTCTAGTTTGGATTGCTTATCAATCTCCTCCCGTAAAAAATACCATCTTTTATTATCAAAAAGGGTTAAAAATTTGTTCTTTGAATGCTTAATATTCAGTATCGTACTATGTTCTTGCTTAATTAGTTTGGGGGCTGTGTATAAGATGAGATTATAAGAATTGAAGATGGGTAAATACAGTGTGGATGAAGAAGATGAGTTTTTTTTTGGTGCCCATGAGGTGTTAGATCTTATGCCTGACTCAGTTCCCTGTTATTCCCCAGAGGATTGTTCTACTTCTGGCTTTGGATATGATTGGTCAACTTAAACCATGGAGTTGGTACCTTTTTGTTATGATGGCACATAAGATTTTAGAAGATCAAGATGTTAGATATTTTAGTGTAATTGGGGTTAATTTAATCGATCAATATGAATTATGAAATCATTAAATAAGTTGGGTGTGGGGTGCACGCTTGTTTAATATTTTATAAATTCAATGGGGGTTCCAAGGGGGCAACGCCCCCTTGGCAGGGGTCCGGGGGTAGCGCCCCCGGTTAGCGGGGTCCAAGGGGCGGCAGCCCCTGGCGGGGTCCAAGGGGCAGAGCCCCTGGCTGGGGTCGAGCTGTTATGTTGTTATGTTGGAAAATCAATAGAAAAATTGATTTTACGAAGTTTTACTTAAAATTAAATTTACAACTTTAGTGGCGAAATTATGACAAATGAAAGTTGGAAAACTACCTTGAGGCAGTTTCCAAACCGCTGTTCTTGATTTTGATTGATGATTTTTTGGTTCTGGTTCATTCACGAAAAACTCAACGAAATCTTCATACTTGTTATTGAACGAAAATCGAATTTTATCCGATCAAATATTTGGGTGAACCGCAAATAGTTTGATCTGAAAGTGCGATCCACGACTTTCGATTTCATCCGGTGTTCGTGATTTCTGGAATTTCTCTACAAAGATCAAACTATCTGTTGAAGATGGCGAACAAGAATTCAACGAAGGAGATGACGAGTAAGTTTGACAAACTGGAAAAGTTTGAAGGCCAGGATTTCAGGCGTTGGCAGAAGAAGATGCATTTCCTTCTCACGACTTTGAAAGTGGTGTACGTGTTAAGCACTCCCATACCCGAAATACTTGAAGATGGAAACTTGGGAACAAATCAGGAAACGATCAAAGTGGGAGAATGACAACTACATCTGCCTTGGCCATATTTTGAACGGTATGTGTGATGCTCTATTTGATATTTATCAAAACGTAGAGACTGCAAAAGTGTTATGGGATACCCTAGAAGCCAAATACATGGCAGAAGATTCTTCTAGTAAGAAGTTTCTTGTGAGTAATTTTATAAATTATAAAATGGTTGATTCTCGATCTGTCATGGAACAATATAACGAATTGTTGAGGATTCTAGGACAATTTACTCAACATGATATGAAAATGGATGAATCCATTCAGGTTTCAAGTATCATTGATAAGTTACCTCCTTCCTGGAAAGATTATAAACATAATCTAAAACATCAGAAAGGAGAATTAACTTTGGTTGAACTTGGAAGCCACTTCAGAATTGAAGAATCTTTGAGGGGCTTTGAAAAAACGTGGGTAAATGATGATAAGAAACCTGTTGGACCTTCTTCTGTTAACTTAGTTGAAGAAGGTGGATCATCCAAGAATAATCAAAAGCTTAAAGGGAAACGAAAGTTTCAAGGTAAAGACAACAAGGGTTCAAACAAGAAGCAAATCATAACTTGTTGGAAATGTGGCAAAGTTGGTCACTTTAAGAAGGATTGTCGTGTTGGTAAACACAACAAGGAAGCTGGTCCAAGTGGGTCTAAGGACCCAAACAAGCAACAAGGTCAGAATTTAGTACAAAGTTATAATTCTGTTTTGAATTATGTATCACTAATTTCTGAGGCATGTTATGTGCAGGATGATGATATTGCTTGGTGGGTTGATTCAGGTGCAACAAGTCACGTGTGTAAAGATCTTCGTTGGTTTAAGGACTTTCAATCAATTGAAGATGGATCTGTTATAAAGATGGGGAACGTTGCAACTGAACCAATCAAAGGACTAGGCAAAGTGAAGCTTGTTTTTACTTCTGGAAAATGTTTATGTTTAGACAATGTCTTGTATGTTCCAGGGATTCGAAAGAATCTCTTGTCTGGTATTATGATGAATAATTGTGGTTACAAACAAGTGTTGGAAAGTGACAAGTTTATCTTGTCAAGACATGGTATTTTTGTAGGTTTTGGTTATCTTTGTAATGGCATGTTTAAGTTGAATCTTGATGTTTCTTTTAGTAATGAATCTGTGTGCATGACTTCATCAAGTTCTAGTAGTAATTTAAATAAATCAGAATTATGGCATGCTAGACTAGGACATGTACATTATAAAAGGCTAAAAGAAATGTCAAAAATGAGTATAATACCCGCATTTGAAATGAATAATGAAAAATGTAAAACTTGCATGCTAACAAAGATAACTAGATTACCGTTCACTGATGTTCAAAGAGAATCTAAGGTGCTAGAATTGATACATAGTGACTTATGTGACTTTCATGCAACTCCATCTATAGGAAATAAAAAATATATTGTTACATTTATTGATGATGCTTCTAGATTTTGTTATGTATATCTTTTATACTCTAAAAATGAAGCATTAGATAAATTTAAAATATATAAAACTGAAGTAGAGTTGCAAAGAAATGAATTAATTAAGACATTACGCACTGATAGGGGAGGTGAATATTATGATCCAAGTTATTTTCAATCAGTGGGGATTATACATCAAATCACTGCTCCTTACACTCCACAGCAAAATGGAGTGTCTGAGAGGAAAAATAGAGTTTTAAAAGAAATGGTTAATTCTATGTTATCATATTCTGGTTTAAGTGAAGGTTTTTGGGGTGAGGCTATGTTAACAGCCTGCTATTTATTGAATAGAGTTCCAAATAAAAGGAACAAGATAACCCCATATGAACTTTGGTATGGCAAGCCTCCAAATTTGAACTATTTAAGGATTTGGGGTTGCAGAGCTGTAGTAAGGCTTAATGAACCCAAAAGGAAAAATTTGGGAGAAAGAGGCATAGATTGCATCTTTATTGGATATGCAGAACATTCCAAGGCATATAGGTTCTATGTTATAGAACCTAATGATTATGTTTCAGTAAAATACTGTTGTTGAATCAAGAGATGCAATATTTGATGAGGAGAGATTTTCATCAATATCTAGACCAAAGGATATGATTGTGAGTTCAAGTAACTATGAGAAATTAATCATAAAGAAATTCCTTCTACTTCAACTGAACCTAGAAGAAGTAAAAGAGCAAGAATAGCAAAAGATTTTGGTTCTGATTTTCAGCTATATTTAGTTGAAGGATCTAGAGATGAGATCCAAGCTAAATATGAATATTGTTTCAATATTGAGGAAGATCCAAAAACTTATAATGAGGCTATGGCATCTCGGGATGTTGCTTTCTGGAAAGAGGCAATTAATGATGAGATGGACTCTATTATGCAAAATAATACTTGGAGATTGACAGATTTACCTCTGGGTTGTAAACCATTAGGTTGTAAATGGATATTCAAGAAAAAGATGAAAGTGGATGGTTCCATTGATAAGTTTAAAGCTAGATTGGTTATTCAAGGCTTTAGACAAAAGGAAGGTATTGATTATTTTGATACATATGCTCCAGTAGCAAGGATATCCACTATTAGATTGTTGATTGCTTTAGGAGCCATACACAATCTAGTGATCCATCAAATGGATGTAAAAACTGCTTTCTTGAACGGTGATTTGGACGAGGAAATATATATGAAACAACCTGAAGGTTTTGTTTTGCCTGGTAATGAGCATAAGGTGTGTAAACTTGTTAAGTCACTGTATGGTTTAAAACAAGCACCTAAACAATGGCATCAAAAGTTTGATGATGTTGTGTTGTCAAGTGGTTATGTGCTTAATCAATCTGATAAATGTGTATACAACAAATTTGATAATTCTGGTGAAGGAGTTATAATTTGTTTGTATGTAGATGACATGTGGATATTTGGTACAAGCCAAGATCAGGTTGATAAAACAAAACAATTTTTGTCATCTAAATTTTCTGTGAAAGACATGGGAGAAGCTGAGGTGATTCTTGGTATTAGAATCAAGTGTGAAAACAATGGAATTTGTATTACTCAATCTCATTACATTGAGAAAATATTGAAAAAGTTTAATTTTCAAGATTGTTTTTCATCTAGTACTCCAATGGATCCTAATATCAAGTTGTTACCTAATAAAGGTGTTGCAGTATCACAACTTGAATATTCAAGGGTTATTGGTTCTCTCATGTATGTCATGATTAGCACTAGGCCAGATATAGCTTTTGCTGTTGGGAAACTAAGTAGATATACTAGTAATCCTAGTTCAAATCATTGGCAAGCATTAAACCGAGTACTTAGGTACTTGAAAGGAACCATGAATTATGGTTTGAATTATACAAGATTTCCTTCAATTTTAGAAGGATATTCTGATGCAAGATGGATCACTAATATGGAAGATCATTCTTCTACAAGTGGATGGGTTTTTCTTCTTGATGGAGGAGCTATCAGTTGGGCATCTAAGAAGCAAACTTGCATTACTAATTCAACAATGGAATCTGAGTTTGTAGCATTAGCCGCAGCTGGTAAAGAAGCTGAATGGCTAAAGAACTTGATTTATGAAATTCCATTGTGGCCCAAACCAATATCACCAATATCAATTAGATGTGATAGTGCTGCAACTTTGGCTAAAGCCTATAGTCAAGTGTATAATGGGAAGTCTAGACACTTAGGTGTTAGACACAGCATGATTCGTGATCTAATTACAAATGGTGTAATATCATTGGAGTTTGTGAAAACTCAACAAAATTTAGCTGATCATTTAACCAAAGGGTTATGTAGAGATCTTGTGCACAAATCAGCTAAAGGGATGGGATTAAAGTCCATTTGAAATCTTTACTGTTGAGATACCCAATTCACATCTAACATACATTAGATGTAGAATTCAATGTGGAAAACTTAACATCTAAAGATTGGAACACATTAGTAGATTCATCCAAAGGTATGTGTTCAGATCTGCAAGTTGAAGAGGTTGAATTTATAATTCTTAATAGTTCTTTTGAAAAATTGCATATGCAGGTGCGAGATAAAAAGAACTACCTATATGAACATGAAGTTTAGCTGCTTCAAGAAGCTGAGACTTGGCTTTGATATGTTTATGAAGGATATGGACATAAGCTAGTAAAAATAGTGTCATGTAAGAACTAATAAGTATGTAAACTTGTGTGTATATTATCTTCAGGTATTCAATGTTGAATAGATTGGGTTCAATCCTTAGAGATACCTAATAAATTCGAATATTTGAAATGTGTAATATACTAAGATGAAATTCAATCGTCACGATATTTCATTTATGCATAAGTTTGAAATTGTTGTGATTTTGTTTTAAATTAATCAAGAGTTACACTAAAATAGGGGAGGATTGTTAGATATTTTAGTGTAATTGGGGTTAATTTAATCGATCAATATGAATTATGAAATCATTAAACAAGTTGGGTGTGAGGTGCACGCTTGTTTAATATTTTATAAATTCAATGGGGGTTCCAAGGGGGCAGGCGGGGGTCCGGGGGCAGAGCCCCTGGCTGGGGTCGAGCTGTTATGTTGTTATGTTGGAAAATCAATAGAAAAATTGATTTTACGAAGTTTTACTTAAAATTAAATTTACAACTTTAGTGGTGAAATTATGACAAATGAAAGTTGGAAAACTGCCTGGAAGCAGTTTCCAAACCGCTGTTCTTGATTTTGATCGATGATTTTTTGGTTCTGGTTCATTCACGAAAAACTCAACGAAATATTCATACTTGTTATTGAACGAAAATCGAATTTTATCCGATCAAATATTTGGGTGAACCGCAAATAGTTTGATCTGAAAGTGCGATCCACGACTTTCGATTTCATCCGGTGTTCGTGATTTCTGGAATTTCTCTACACAAGATCCAAGAGTATATAAGATTCAAGAAACTGATCATTCAACATTTTCTTTTTCAACTAATCGTCTTTTTGAATTAGTCCCTCTCAAAGCAGATAAAGAAATACAAAAAAAGTCAAAGGTTTTTGGAAATCACCTGAATTGGGTTATGTTATTCTACGGGCATTGTCGCGAGATATCATCAATTTCATGGCGTGTATCATGAAACCTTTCCTTGACTCTATATTGAAAAACAACCGTTCATATTTAGGGGTGTTTAGAAAAAGGATATCAAAATTTCGGATATCGAACTTTCGGATAGTGAATTTCAATATCCGAGTTCATATCCAAAATTTCAGACATGAATTTAGATATTCAATCGGATATTCGAACTCATGAAAAAAAAATAAAAATTTAAAAAAAATATATTTCGGATATCTGAAAATTATCCGAAAATATCCGAAAAATTATTTAAAAAACCGAAAAATTAAAAAAAAAATTATTTTAGATATCAGATATCTAAACTATCCAAAAATTTTCAAAATATGTATTCGAATCCAAATTTCCGGATATTTGATTCGGGTACGAGTTTTTTTGAACACCCCAATTCATACTCTTGGCAAACATATTATTTTCAGCGATATAGTATCTTCTATCATCTACTGTGGATAACACCATTCGTTCATGGAAACTTGGACATCTCAAATGACTCAAAATTTTTACCTGTAAGTAGTAGATATTTTAGTGTAATTAGATTAATTTTGTTGATCAATGTGAGTCATTAAATTCATTAAACAAGTTGGATGTGAGATGCACGCTTTTTTAAGGTTTTATGATTTAATGGGGTTTGAAGAGGACAATGCCCCCTTGGCAGGGGTCCAGTGGCAGCGCCCCCGGATAGAGCAGGGTTCAAGGAACAGAGCCTCTAAAAACGATTAATCTTATTGTGAGTTTGTTAATGTAATTTGATAAGCTTATTTGCAGCTATTGTACCACTAATTTGATAATCATTATTTTTTTCAAAAAGTTACTTGAAAGTCTACACACATTTAAACAAAATGCATACGACAAAAAATATGTTTAAATTACATTAATTTCATAAAGTTATAAATACCAGGAATAAAACTCATTATTCTTGATACGACTCCACCGTTAAAAGTCTACAAGAGGAGGAAATATTATAAGCAGCCGGATCATGGGCCATCCGATCTGAACCTGTTGGAGCAGTTAGATTTACTATATGGATTTGGGTTTGACCCATTCCATCCATTAAGAGAGGCGACAAGGATCATCATGTGTTAGTGGGGAGCTATTATCATGGAAGTAACCGCAGGAGTAGTAGTTTAAGTTTATCATTTTCAGTTTCTGGTTTTTGTCTTGTAAATTTCTTATTTTGAACTTATCAACTTTGTAAGTTGTTGGAGATTGCCTATCTCGAATCAGGCTAGTAAAATTGAATCCTCTATTCGAATTTAGTATCTATCATTCTATAAACACTCAGTTTTGCCCTTTTTAATTGTGTACACCATCTCAAACATAAAATAGCATCAATCATTTCAAAACCAACTTGAATGTTACAATGAGTCATATCTTACAATTCTATAATTGACCAACATATTCAAGTGGTATTCTATGCATTTAGTGTTGTACTTTGAAACATTTGACTCTTTAAACTTATACTAAACAGGAATAGAAGCTCAGGAAGCCAAGTGTCAGCATGCTTCACGTCCGATGGAAAACATAAAATCGCAGCAGCAGAGGATTCAAACATATACATTTAACATCTGATATCACATTAGCCCAATAAGCCCTTTACAAAGCCCAAAAGCAATTCATCATATGAATACTTTTCATCACAAAACAAAACGGGCCAACGGCGGCAATACCTTGGTGGCTTGGGCCTTGGTGTGGTGTGGTCCCAAAACCATTATCAGCCGCCCTCCGTATCCAATGACATCGCCATTAAATGTGACAAAATGAATGGATTGGGTAACATGTCATAACAAGTTCGGGTTAAAATGAGTACGGGTTGTGATGAGTTTTAGGTAAAATTAGTTTGTGTCGAAATTGGTTGTTTTTAATAAACATCAATTTAATTAAAGTTAAAATGAGTTTGAATTAAATAAATAGTTTATTTGAATAATTTATCTTATTTTTCTCATCAAATATATTATTAATTATATGTCATGTATATGTCATGTTTCTTTTGTGTTCTCTGATCAATGTTGTATTTTTCTGAATAATTCAAGACACAATGATGTTACAAAATAAATAATGTCAAGTAAGGATGACACAATGACGAGTATGAATGGCAAAATGACCTTTATGAATGGCACAATGACCTTTAAAAAATGCACAATGACATGTAAGAAAGACACAATTACCTGCAAGAAAAACACAAAAAAATGATTACACAAAAAATGATTATACACAAACATTTAAGAAAGACACAATAACGATAATTAGACACAATAAACTGAAAAACTTTCATTTTTATAATGATCGGTGTTGAAGTACCAATCAAAAATACGAGTTTTCACTCAAGTCCTACTACCCAATTAGATAGGGAAGTCAGGTATCGATCCACGAGAAGTCAAGTGGAAATCACTTTCAACACAAACTAATTAACTACTTGCAATTGAAAAGTAAACTTGAAAATGTTGATTTTAGGTTTGAATTAAAAAAACAATTAACTTGAACTAAAAACAAACGAATTAAAAAGAAAGATTTGTCGACAATAAATGGAAAAGGTGATCACTCCGGATTTCAAGTTAATCAAGTAGTTAAATATGCTTTGAATTGTCAATTGGAAACCACATAGACATAGCTTATGCTTGAATTGATCTACACCTATGATTTGATAACCAATTAATGACCTTATTAACAACCGGTAACTAGACCGATGTTGATTTGGTTGATTATTGATTTCACAAAACTAATGATTATAAAAACTTTGAAAACTCAATTTCATGAATTACCAATCCACTCAAGTTAAGAATGAATAAAAAGTAACCAACTTGAACTTGAAATTGCAAAGGAATAAAACAACCGTTATGGTTTCACAATCAAACAATACTAGAAAAGTAAATCAATGAAAAATTAATCTAATACCAATGTTTAACAATCCAAAGTAAACTTTAACTACTAAACCTAACTATCCATCCGGAGACGATCACGAGAAGCTTAGCCGGACATCTCAATGCTTGAATCTTCAATCTTCATGTGAAATTGTATGATAGAATCTTGATTTTGATGTTTGGATTGATGTTTCGGGGCTTTAGAATCCTTCAAAATCACCCAAGAACTTGCCCCCAATGTGTGATATTCGACCTGGAATGATAATGGTTGTAAAATAGGTAAATTAGGGTTAAAAACTCGTTTTTCCGCGTTTGGGGGTAGCCTACGCCGGGCCCATCTGAACGGTGAAGAATTTCTGCCAACGCTGAATTTTTGGGCGTAGCCTACGCTCTACAGTGACTTGGGCGTAGCCTACGCCCAAGTTGACCTTTCTTACAGCTTCGTCTCGTCGAGAAACTCAGTTTTCATATATTATGGATTCTGTAACTCTTCCTCTATCTCAAGATACGTGCTTCCGAAGTTCTGAGCTTTTCTTGACTGTTTCTGATTCGTCTATGCGTCTTTTCAGCTCATTAACATCCCCGGGCATTTATCTAACTTGTTTTTACCTGTCAATCACAATTATATCTCAAAGTATCATTGTTCCATGTGTAATGCACATAAAAACACAACTTTAAACGATTAAAACACATGAAAACCAAACACATCATATAACAACACTATACTCATTTTAAATACAAAAAAATATCGTTTTTGTGATATGTATTTTTTTTAAAAATAATACCATATGTAAAAGTTATAAACATTTTTTTTAAAAAAAGTGGATGGAAAGTGGTTGTGACTAAATTAATATCTAACAACTTTTACCCTTAAAATTTTGAATTTTTCATCTCAAATTTGATCCCATATATCTAATAGTCAATAATCTTTCATAAAATTTTTTTATTTGAACCTAACTCTACTCGACAATACACCGCTTGAAAATTTATTACTAGAACTCACTCATGACAAAAAAGAACATATAAGAATTATTCAAAAGATAAATATAATAAGCGTAACGTTTGACGTATACACTTATTCAACAAAAAACTAGCTCCAAATTTCACAATACAACCAAATACAATATAGTTGATGTCCATAGAGTTACTGTAGACCATTACTGCGTCAAATGGTCTATCAAATCTAGTTTGTATTCTACCAAGTAAAAGTTCAAATTCATAAGCTACCAAATTTATTAGCACTGAAATCAAGTTACACAAAATCATAACAATCATTGCTCAGGAATGTATCATTCAAACGTCCTGATTAGGTTGAGCTTCTTGGGCAATTAGTTGAAGAGTTCGGGCACGAGTTACTCTTTGATTATCGTTGGTTTAACGGTTGAATTTGTTGACCTTGCTGCAAGAGTGGTCCATTTCGGCAGTGATTAGCAAAATAACCATACATTCCACATTGGGTGCAAATTCTGCAAGGTCGAGTTGGTGCGTGATGATATCTGCAAGTCTTGCAAAAAAGGCTCGTCCCTTCATAAGGTTTATTGTTTGGCTTTGTGGCTTGTTGGTTTATGAGTACAACAGGAATGGCAGGGGTCACCATAGCGAAATTCTATAGGCCCTAATTTGATCCCATGCGAATGATCCTATTCACACGAATGAGCCATTCACATGGAACTCATGCGAATGAGTCTTAACTTATAAATAGTCTTCACTTAATTCGCATAATCACTTTACATTATCATAAATACTGAGAAAACGAAGAGCCAAGTCACGGAAATTTTCGATTCTCATCTTTTATACCGTTACTCTGCCAAATTTGATTCTGATTTTGACATTCTTTTGATTACAGGTTGGAATGACACAAATCTCGCAATCTAATTCTTCATATTCTGTGCAGAATCATTGATTTATTATATGAACTCGAACCGTCACATCTTTCAATCGAATAAACCCTAAATACTATGAAATTGAACTTTAAGAACAATCAACCAGGGTTAGGTTATAGTTTTCGAGTGTAATGGAACTTTAACTTCAATCCAAGATTTTGAATCATTTGAATGTTCCAACAGTCCAATTATAAGAACAATATACCTTCATGCGAATGACCTTCCATTCGTGTAAGCTGTCATCAAGGTATATTACTGATATGAATGACTTTTCATTCGCATCAAAGGTTATGCGAATGAAAGGACATTCACACGAATCAGTATGACAGAAGGTAATTTTGTCCAAACGTCAAATTTATAAGTTTCTTATGATATTTATTGTTATATGATTATAAAAATGGCTGATCGCGCACAAGAAGCTGTAGTAGCTGAAATTCAACTAGCACATGGATCCAAGCATAATATCTGTGCACATCTGGATTATTCTACCAATCATGCTCAAGAATTTGAAGATATCATTCATTTACTTCTTCGATCCAGAATATCATATGCCATTGCTACTAAACATGATGCGCATAGAGAACATCTACAGGCATTCTGGACAACTGCTACCTTTCAATTTATGGATGGTGTTCCAATGATTTATGTCACTATTGCAAACCATGAGATTATAGTTATGGAAGATGATATCAGAAGAGTTTGCAGATTTGGAGACGACAAGAAAGCAAGTGATTTATTGAGCAAATACTTGGTCAGGGGCTGCTTCTTAAGGATGAAATATTCTGGGGACATTACATCTGGGGTTCTACAGAAAGCCCATGTTGATGAAATCACAGGATACATCAACAATCCATAATCAAGAAATATGAAGAACAACAATCAAATAAGTATTCTTCTGTCTGATATATGATTGATCTCTTTTTTACACACAACCATGGTTGGGTATATATAAACCTAACCATAGTTAACAAGTTTCTCACTTGACATATTAAATCCCTAAACTAATTACACATACACAATTGACATAAAACATAATTTAAACAATATACAAATTTGACCCTTTAACTCATCTAACTTGGTTTGACAATTATGGTTCCAACATTCACCCCCTAATTGTTAATCCAAGTTGAGTCTTTGCTTCTAGGATCTTCACTTGTTCTTGTAAATCTTCTATGATGATGCTTGCCATACTTGCTTCCTATTTCTTTCGAATTCAAATGCAAATTTATGAATACAACCGTGTTTTAAACTGAGCAATCTACCTATGGTCCTCTTGACCCAATATTGCTTTGAAAACATGGCTACATGATCCCTCTTGGATCTACTAAACTCATCACAAAAACACACATTGTTTTCTCTTGGATTTGTATTTGACCCGTTATGCCTTTGGTTCCACTCATTTCATGTAAAATAGCCCATTATGGCCTTTTTTCTTATGATGAACCAAGTTTCACTTTCAATAATAACATCCATCAAAGCCTTAATCTTTAATCTATGTACAACAACAAAAAACATAGCAACATAGTTTTTTCTTTCTGACCTTGTTTTTCTTCTTGATGTTCATTGTCCACACAAATTCAAACAACAATTTTTCTTCACAACAAACATCTCTTCTTCTAATCTCTTCACTGCAATCATACTTCCTTTTGTCACCGATCATTTTCCTTGTTTAACATCATAGAATTTCACATTCAATTGAAGCATTCGATCCGAATTTTGCAAAGCCCCTCGTGATCTTCTTGGGCCTGCCTCGGGTTTAAACCAGCGCCTGCACCCCTTTGTGCGAGACCCACATGGTCTCTCGTGGTTCTCCTGAACCCGTTCTGGCCCTAGAATCAACACCCGAACTTTCAGTTCGAGGCCAAGCAATATAATCAGAAATTTTCTACTTTCGTTTGATATTTATATGATAAAAACGAAATAGAATTCTGATTGAATGAAGATAAAGAACGAATTAAAATCTGGATCAGAAAAATAAACCACAGACAAACCACAATCTCTTGATTGTGCCATGTGTATTTAAATCAAACCTTTGTCTCAGTTTCAACTCTGCGTAAAACGCCTCATCAAAACAAAACAAAACAAAAATAATCAATTTTTGTTCTTTCTAGTTTCTGTAATAAAACACAAGAATCAACAAAAACAAATTATATTGTTTTTAATTCCCCTAGTGGCCTCCAATTTCAAATCAAACAAAACTGAATTTTCTTCACGTCTTCGCCACTTGTTTTGTTCTGCCGAAGCCACACACCGGAAACACAAAATCAAAAAATTGATTTTTGTTTCCTTAGGTTTGCAATTTTCTTTAGCGCATGACGCAAACAATCAGAGGATCAATTTACTTGATTTTTGATTACGAAAACAAATCCAAAACAAAGTTTTGATTTCCTCCAAATGAATTTCATGATTTCTGGAAAGCAAGGATGTTTCCCAAATCAGAGCCTTCGGCTCTGATACCAAATGATGAAATCACAGGATACATCAACAATCCATAATCAAGAAATATGAAGAACAACAATCAAATACGTATTCTTTTGTTTGATATATGATCGATCTCTTTTACACACAACCATGGTTGGGTATATATAAACCTTTAACAAGTTTCTCACTTGACATATTACATCCCTAAACTAATTACACATACACAATTGACATAAAACATAATTTAAACAATATACAAATTTGACCCTTTAACTCATCTAACTTGGTTTGACAATTATGGTTCCAACACATGTCTGCCCTAAATTCAAATATTTGATGCATGTAGTTTTACATTGCATGGGAACACGCAAAGGCGGATTCGATGATTCACGTGAGACTCTACAATCTGCCGTTGCTGCACTTGTTCTGAACAAACCTTTCAACTTCTCAAAAATTTATTTTCATTAGCAACAACAATCCTAGTTGCATTATAATCACTTAGATACATTTGATTTCAGCTTGATTTCACTCACAACGTTGAGTATGAATAAAATGAGAAAACATAAAAGAGAAATGGAGCTAAAATCAAGCGATAATAGAGTATAAATCATTGATAATTATACTACCAAGATTACCGTTGGCAACAAAAATAAAAGTCAGGATGATTATTAGTCAAATTGCTACTATGAATTATTAACAGTTCACGAGTAATACTTAGAAAAACCCAACTTCTCTTTAAGAAATTGAAGTTTATTTAATTCGAACCAGATGAAAGTAAACTAACAAGAGGGTGCATGAAACTGAAAAAACCTACACAAAACCTAAACAATCAAAAAAATCCAAAATGAAATAATCGTACCCAAATAGAAACCAATGAATTTGGTGTAAGTTTTCTAAATAACCAAATGTTTGGATTGGTTTTGGTTATAACATTAAATAAAAACCAAAAATGTTTTCATTATATATAAAACATATATGTTTGTGCAAACCATTTTTTTTGTTTTACAAGCCCATAATACAAAAAAGCCTATATAATTTTAAATTTTAAATAGTATTGTTACATAAATATTTTTAGTCAAAATACAATATTTTGGGCTATTTTTTTAGTCCCAAAAATTTTAAACCTAATTAAAAAGGCTAAACCGAAACCAATCTCAAATAAAAAAAAACCCAAAATCCAAAAATACTAAACCCAATGAATTAAGAAATACAAAAACCAAAATTTCGGTTTTAGGGTCGAATTTAGCCAAAAACCGATTTAAATCAACCCATACGCACAGGGGAAATTTGTGCGCCAAGAAGCTTCCGTACATATGCTTTATCAGTTTATTAGAAGAAATATACAAGTTCTTAATATCATATATCAACTCATCATCTATACACTATACTTTGGTTAAATCAATTAATCATACTCACATAATTTTACTTATACATATATTTTTTAATATTAAAAAGTACGAAAAGGTGATGCTTTTGGTACACCAAAGTACCAATATCGGTGTTAAAAAGATCTTGGAGCAAGTTAAAATTGAGGGGCCGGAGATTGTTGGGTCAATTTACTCTTACACCGTAACACCAGCCTCTTACCGTCACCACCATCACCTTAACACCATCAGGAAGTTATTTGTAGTTATTTTGGTTATGTATTAGTATCCCTAAACGCAATTGTAAACATAACTTTTTATTTTTTCAATATATGTTCTTTGTCCTTGTTCGATATGTATATACGAAATCTATTTCACTAATAGGAATCAGTTCGTTTAATTGTTATTAATTATTGATTTGATTATGTATCTTCTCTATAAATTCTAAAATTTCCGTTTAACATTGCAAGTTACTAATTAAAGTTACGAGAAACAAAATTCGACTATACAAAATTAAACACAAAGGAGCTAGGAAGTCGAATTTGCCTATAATCAAAGATTAGTGAAGATGTGCAACCGTGACATGCGAGGCTTAGGCACCTCAACTAAGACATCTTTGAGAAATACATATGCTAGATTATATTATCTGCTATGGCCTCGACGATTCTGCCGGAAGATTGATAAACGACGACAATGAAGATGGCATATCCTTTTGGTGTATAGATCGGTTTTCCCACGGGCGGCCCAACAGTCTAATAGGTAAAGCTAGGGCTTTGAGGCATCAAAATTTTAGGGCCTCTATCTATAGCAAATCTACCTACTCTAATAAAAGAGTATTTATAGGAGACACATGACACATTTTGGTTAAATCTGAAAATGTTTTTTTCCGCCTCTCTCTCTTACTAAATAATATTAATTTTTAGTAATTAGATTATACAATTAAATACTTAAAAATATAATTTTTCATTTTCCAATAATTTACTAATTTATTAAAATTTAATAAACAATAAAATAATTC
The DNA here is from genome assembly GCA_009363875.1 of Mikania micrantha. Taxonomy (NCBI): domain Eukaryota; kingdom Viridiplantae; phylum Streptophyta; class Magnoliopsida; order Asterales; family Asteraceae; genus Mikania; species Mikania micrantha. Next base: position 2,133,966 of record CM018688.1, on the reverse strand, counting down.
GATTATATCTAATCCTAAATATAATTTTATAATTATTAAATATATATTATTACTTAGTGTTAATAAAATATATTTTTTACTATTCAACCCATGTAATACACGGGTTTTCTTGGCTAGTATTCTATATACAATCAGGGGTGGCCGACATGCTTAGAGAGTAAAGCTAGGGCTTGGGGCCCCCAAAACCGTAGGGCCCCGTTTTCTTAGAAAATTTTCTATATACGTTCGATTTTTGTTGGCTTGATCCAAAATGAAAAAAATCAGAGTGAAAAAAAAGACGATTTTATACTTTATAGTGCGGTAGTTTTGAGTTTTTTTGTTGAAATGTTTAAGTACGCATTCATCAATTTTCCACTCATTTAAAAATTGAACTTTTTAAGGACCTTTGATTATTACTCTTTTTTTTTTTTTTGGATTATTCATATTTATTAATGTGATATTTTGAATTTTTTATTGTAGTCGTCAATTGAATTTTCTAGGTGTTTATTTATCTTTACTTTGTTGTTTTTTATTGTTATTTATTTATTAATTTGATATTTTGAATTCTACATTTTTATTAAATGCTAATTTTTTTTAAACATTTTATTGCATATAGGCGTTTATGACTATATGTTTTGTTATAATATTCAATTGTTAGTTGATATGATAATAATACATGATCCTTTCTTTAGTTGCACTTTTTTTATGTAAGTTCAATACAATTTTGTTTCTTATGTTTGTTATTAGCTTAATAGATATTTTTTATGTTATTATCAAAATAATATTACGTTAAATGTTTTAATTAACATTTATTAGAATTGAAAGCAAATTATTTATTTAATAAAAGGGCCTAATTTTATTAATCGCTTTAGGCCCCCAAAATACTTGGGCCGACCCTGTATACAATGAACTTTTATTGAATTGGTCCAAAATAAAAAATTAGATAGAACAATACAATAATTCTAGACTTCAAGGGGTGATAGTTTTGAGTCTTTCGTTAAAAAGTTGAGCCACATATTCACCAACTAGGTTACTTGATATTTGTTATGCTATTATCAAAAAAATAATATGTTAAGTGTGGTATCAATATTTATTAGAATTATTATATATATTAAAATGTATGAAAAGGAATAGTAATTATATGTATATTATATTAAATAATAATGCATAGGTGTATAGGAGTGTTCATCGATTCAGATAACTGTTTGTTCGGTTTAGTCGGATCGGGTTTTCGGATTTGAAAATTCTGGGACCCTGTCATAAACTCGACTCGACCTGAAAACATATATTTTTATCCGATAGGAATCTATCATAACAACTCGAATAATTTACATTCGAACAATCCGAATAACTTGAATTACTATATATAATTGAATTACATGAAATGAAATGATGTATATATTATTATTATATAGTTAGTGGGTCCTATTTATTATATACTAGGTTAATACCCCGTGTATTACACGGGTTGACCATCAATGAAAATAATTATATTATTTTTTTAAACACTAATTTTTTTCAATATTTGTTTCACTAAACATTTTGTTTTTAAAATATTGTTTTTAAAAATTGTATATTTTATAATAAATTGCTTTTTAAAAAATGTGTTTTTTAATGTTAATATATTTTTAATGTATTAATTTATTTTAATTTAAAAAAATGTATAAAAAACATATTTAATATTATTATTTAATATGAGATGTATTTAATAGGAGAGAGATGCTGGAAATTAAAGGTGAAGTGCTCTAAGATTGTGCCATGTGTCCAAAAAAACTTTGATTTATTATAATAAATAGATATTCAAATATATATATAAGGGATGGTTCTATTGTTAACCCACTCTTATAGCGTTAACTTGTTAACCCGAGCATTTTTTGCCCGAATCTTTGAAAATTTTTTTCATGGCCTTTATTATACATAAATAAGGGGGTTTCTTTTTTGTGTTTTTGCTAATTCATCACCGAAACCTACACTTACTTACATAAGATAGTGTAACTTAAACTTACACTTGATTTAAATTCTAAACGGTGATGAATTAATAAAAACACAAAAAAGAAACACCCCTATTTATGTATAATAAAAACCATGAAAAAAAACAAAGATTCGGGCAAAAAATGCCCGGGTTAACAGGTTAACGCTATAAAGAAGTGTTATTATATGATCCATTCCCTATATATATATTATATGGATTTAAACCATATAAAACCCCAATCTTAGAGAAAAACCCTTAAATCTTATGTGAGCCATTGATTTGAAATCTTGAAAATAAATATGTGGTACAAATTAAACCTGAATAAAAAATTGAAATCAATGACTCACATAGGGTTTAATAATTTTCTTTCTAAGATTGAGTTTTCATATGATTCAATCCCTATATTATATATTATATTATTTATGTGTCTGATCTATGTAGTGATTTTTTGAAAATTTAGACTTGAATCATCAGAAATTTTTGAACTTTGAAAAGTAGTAAAGAGAGATAAGTATTAAATTTGAGAAATTTTTCTTAGATATTTGGGTTTTTATTAAATTTGAGATATTTGCATATAGATTTGGGTTTTATTAAATTTATATGGATTTGTTTTTTTTTTTTAATTCAAACAATTGGTGATATGGATTTTGTGATTAATATTTCTATTATTTATATAACATATATGTAAGGATTTTGTAGGATTTTATGTTTTTATGATAATTTGTATAGAGTTCGTGATGAGAGATTTGATTTTGCTATTCAACTTATGATTCGACAAATGATATACAATATCCGTTCTCGAGAATGTACTGTAATAACCCGCTGCAACGCACGGGTTGAATAAACCTAGTTGAAAACTAAATATGAATTAGTAAAAGGGGCCTTTTTTATTATCCGATTCAGGCTTCCAAAATATTTGGGACGACCTTGCCGTTTTCCATCGGATGAGAAGCTTTACGTGACTTAGAGGTGTCCAAACCGGGTTTTTTTTTGGGAACCGGAACCGGTTCCGGTTCCAAACGGTTTCGATTCCGTTCAACAAAGTCAAGAACCGGTTGCGGTTTTTGACCGGTTCCAACCGGTTTTTTGCCCGTTCCGATTTTGGCTGGTTTCAGTTCGGGTTTGATCGGTTTAAGGGTGGAACCGGTTCCAGTTCCATTTTCTCTGAAAACTCGGAACCGCCCCCTACCCACTGGTTCAGGTACGACCGGTTCCGTTTTCGGGTACGTTGGCCACCTCTAATGTGACTGATAAGGTGATAGAGGCACGTGGACTCTATTGTTTATAACAGTGTGAAGAAACTGAGGTGATAGAGGGTGGTGGACTGGTGGTAGGAGTGCTTGTTGAGGATAAATTGGGCGGGAATTTTTATCATTTAAAAAGAATTAATAGAAAAAACTAATGGTTATCTGGTTCAAGAAAAAAAGTGTTACGTTTTTACAAAAGTTTCAAATCATTAACGTAATTTCTCAAAATTAAGAAACATTAGGACAAAATCAACGTACCAGATGTATCAAAATTTGTAGTTATCTCTAAAGGTAATAAGAAATTAGATAGAATCATTGATCATTCTTTTAGAAATAGGTATAGGGTTTGAATCGAAAGAGGATTAGGCTTTTTTTTTAATTATAAACTATAAATATCTTTAATTACGAAACTACCTTAAAATCAGACCCAACCCAACACAACCCGATGACCTGGACACAATTCAAAAATTGTAACTTAAATTACTATAAGTAATAGTATTGATTATTGGAAAAAAAACCAAGTATACAAGAACAAAATTAAGGGTGCATCATAGCAATTGCAATTACCATGTGCCCCAAAAACAATTGAACAACACACTTTATATTTCCCCAACAAGTTTCTGCCTTTAAATACACCTCGGCACCTCCTACCACCTTTTAAATTGCAATTAAAAATCAAACACCATCTTTTCTCTCTAAACAATCAAAAAGAAAAATGGACCAAAACCCATCTAAAGGTATGGCGATTCATCCGTACCATGTTCTTGATGTTGAAAAAGAACATCACTAACTCTAAATTTTAAAAACAGATGTATTAAACAATTAAACATGCTAAGTAAATAAAGTTTAAAATAATTTATTTTAAATAACATGAACATACATACATACACACACATGGGTGAAGCTTCATTGGGGCGGGGGCGACCATCCCATATTTTTTCGTCCGTAATGTTAATTTTTCGGTCTAAATGTTATTTTTAGTTAAAAATAATGGTTTCGCCTCCGTAAATGTGTAAACAAGATAATCAAAACAAGAAATAAGATAATCACAATCATTGGTAAGATATTTCGGTCGAAATGTTATTTCAACAAGTTGGCTATGAATGGATCTTAAAACATTTACAAGTTGATTTTTTTAATTTGTCGTATGGACGTCAGATTTTGCCAGACAAATAAACTCACAAGTTCATAAACATTTTCTCGATGAGCAACACATGAGAGTGGGACTCGTACCATTCATAATTGCATGCCTTGTTTAAAAACACTCATGTGAGAAACTAAAAATCCAAAAAAATTACCATAACTTTAAAAGGTTGTATAGTATAGATCAGGATGTGACGTCAAAAGAAGAAATGCACTAGAGTGTAATGTTTAAAAAAGAAAAGTTGACGAGCCGATGTTTTCTCCTTCATTTCACTTCTCGTTTTTATTTCATAGTAAGCTGTTAATTAAATTTCTATTTAAACTTTTTATGAAATTTAAGGCAAATTGAGATTATATAATATCTATATATAAAAATATTCATAAATATTTTGTTTACCTCGATTAATTTAAAATTTTGAATATTTATAAAAAATTACATATGACTGAAACATTTGGTGAAAGTTGAGTAACTTTAAATGAACAAAAATTTGTTTGATGACTTTAATGAAACACTTGATAAATTTATTTAGTATTTTAAGGAGTTACAATGGTACAAGACATAACATTTTCTTATATTAGTTAGACAAATAGTGTGATACACTTAAGACCAACCCCATTCATGATATAATTGTTTGGTTGTTCGGCCATATAATTAATAAATTAAGTCATTAAATTGGGCAATCAAGTTGCTAGATTAATCCTTGGTTGGTTATTTTTTTATTATTATCTTAGATTTCAATTGACACATGGCAAATACTCATTTGTTCATGTTATTAGTTTGGATTTGTAAATAAGAGTGAAAAAATTAAGTTTGGTTGTATAGATGGAGGAAAGAGAAATTAATTTTTTTAATAAATAGTATAGGTTGGTTGTGAATGGGAGCGATCTTATGAGATGTTCCAACTTCAAATCCTAAAGCATAAAAATAATATATTTTTTTTCAAGAATCAGAGGCAAGATGTTCATCATTTCATCCTAATGTTAATTCAACCAATACGAGTCTGGTCTAGTTTTAACAAAACAGGTTAACATTGATGCACCACAAGAACAGTTTGTATCGTATACGGTTAAATGTTGATTTGAAACACACATATACTCAAAATAAGGGGTGCAAAAACAATGCACCACGAGACACAAATGTATAGACAACATCACCTATTTGAAAAAATGAGCAGCATCCTTTTTCATCAAGGTCTTCACCTATACATACACACCATCATTAAAGAACCATTCAATAAGTCAAACATGGATATCTAGATGAGAAAAACAATTTCGTTGACGGTTTAACCATTGTTAGAACCCAAGAATGCATTGCATTTTTTTTGAACGGTTTGGAAAGCAAACCATACACAAGTAGGAGGGAGGTCAAGGTGTACATGTTTTGCAGAAAGACCGATTTCTTGCAAATCATCAAGCTGTAACATGTGTTTATCAGCAACATAAGACAATGCTTGCAATGAAAATATGTACACAATTTATTTTCTTACGCTTTTAAAAAGTTCGGGAGATTCTTCACGTAGTTCAAGAATGTACGAGGCTCTTTTCTCTCCGTTGCCCTGCAATAGCCGCATTTTTAAAACTATGACTTAAATACTACAATAAAACCATGACTTTTAACAAAGTTTTACGAGTATTCCCTTCATGTCATCTCTGTTAACAAGACCAAAAAATATAATAAAATTAGTTGCGCATGTTTTAATTGCTATTACGTCACGTCTATATTGTACAAATAATTAAAACATGCGCAACTAATTTTATTATATTTTTTTTGGTCTTGTTAACATAGATGACTTGAAGGGAATACTAAAACTTTGTTAAAATTCATGGTTTTATATTGGTTTTATTGTAGTATTTAAGTCATAGTTTTAAAAACGCGGCTATTGCAGGGCATCGGATAGAATAGAGCCTCGTACATTCTTGAACTTCGTGAAGAATCTCCCGAACCTTTTAAAAGCGTAAGAAAATAAATTGTGTACATATTTTCATTGCAAGAATTGTCTTATGTTGCTGATAAACTCATGTTACAGCTTGATGATTTGCAAGAAATTGGTCTTTCTACAAAACAGGTACAACTTGACCTCCCACCTACTTGTGTATGGTTTGCGTTCCAAACCGTTCAAAAAAAAAATGCAATGCAATGCAATACAATACATTCTTGAGTTCTAACAATGGTTAAACCGTCAAGGAAATTGTTTTTTCTCATTTAGATATCCATGTTTGACTTATTTACTATTGAATGGTTCTTTTATGATGGTGTGTGTATGTATAGGTGAAGACCTTGATGAAAAAGGCTGCAGCTCATTTTTTTCAAATAGGTGACGTCTATACATTTGTGTCTCGTGGTGCATTGTTTTGAACCCCTTATTTTGAGTATATGTCTGTTTCAAATCAACATTTAACCGTATACGATACAAACTTTTCTTGTGGTGCGAACCTACCATAATTAGAAGGTCTTACTTAAATACAAGTTATACATGGAATTTGACACATATAATGCACATTATCATCTCATACCTTTTGATATATTATTATTTGTGTATAAATTTCATGTTTTCTAACTTAATTCGTAGTTTTGAAAATTAGTGTACGTGCCCTAATTATAAGTTTCAACTTAAATACGACTTATATAAGTAATTTCATTTATATAATGCTTGTTTTCATTTATCGCTTTTTGACATAGCATATTTTTTGTCTTAATTCGATGACTTTAAGTGTTATTTCAAGTTTTGAGAATTTGCGAACCTACCGTAAATAGAAGGTCCTACTTAAATACAAGTTATACATAGAATTTGACACATATAATGCATGTTATCATCCCATACTTTTTGATATATTATTATTTGTGTATAAATTTCATGTTTTCTAAATTAATTCTTAGTTTTGAAAATTAGCGTACGTGCCCTGATTAACTGTGTTCTTAAAATCCGTCATTCTGCTTCGTACTCAATCGATTATTGGGAGAGATAAGTCATCCAGGATTTGTATACATCTCAGGGGATCATCATTTGATGAGAATACAACTAGTAGGTAGACCACTCCTAATCAACCAAAATCCTCAAACTGAGATAGGGTGATCCTTTATGACAGTTTAATGATCGTGTAAACCAGTGTCTGGATACTCATGGCACTTCTTGATCTTAAATTATATTCTTTTCCTAATTGTTCTCTTGACATAATCAGAAATAAGTTATTGTGAATTAACACCGGATCTCTTGTGAATTACCATCAACAGTTCATGTAATTCTCTAAGGAATATTTAATCATTTATGCATGTCTCAAGTCTTCGCTATAATGATTCTTGAATTCATCAACACTCACTACCTCGTTGTATTGAGTGGAAATATATTAATCTCTTTCCAGTTCTCCCACTAATCAGAGTTTGGCTATACTCCCTTTCCTAGGGATTGAGAGAATTACACTCCTACTAAAATTTGTTCTTTGCCTTGTGATTGCAAACCGCTAATTCGGGATAATTCAAACAGTTCTACCGGGTACAAAAGTCATAAGAAGTTCACAGTGTGTTGAAGGCGTTCGTTGCCACACACCTTTAACTTTGAATGTATGTTGACAATAGGCTTAATGAGGAAGGTACCCACTACGAGATGTTCATATTTCCCACCGTGGAAATAGTAAGCTTGTTCCCCGTAAAACCTTGCTTTGCTTTTTATATCCTTGTTTCAATCAACTGAGAGTGAATGACATGAATTTAATATTTGTTAAAGTTGGCTCTTAAATGTATGTAGATTAGAATAACTTAGTTCAAGTGTTGCAGTTATCTAAGCATACATGATCAAAGCTTAAGTTAAGTATTTGTGAATCATCAAAGTATGATTGACGAACAAACTCATCATCATATACATTTCATAGGTATATAGTTGTTAATGACAACTTTGGTTTCATTAACTAGGGGGCACAACAAAGCCAAGAATGCTAACAAGAATATGAGTAGACAAAGAGAACTTTAAAATGGAAGTGTCATCCTTAATTGGATTAGAATTTGGCAGTCACTTCATTTATGCGTTTGGGTTAAGATTTCTTCAACTATTGAAAACACGTAAGGTAGTTGATGTATCTAGCCATATGAGAATTAGGATAGTCAATAAATTCATTTGTCTTAAGGCGAGTTGTAGTAGATCAAATACTGTCTCTTGAACTAAAATGACAGTACTACTCTTTGTTTAATAACAGAGAAAGTGTGTAGTACTCATACTCAACTTGGAGTCGATTTGAATTGAATAGTAGATCACAAGTATATACTTGTAAAACTTGATAATGACTATGTGAGCAAGGAACTATTTGTGTTCATGTGATTATTCACTGGTTCATCGTATTGTTATCCGTACCAATTACACCACTTGTGTTGCAACGTCGTTCACTGATCGATGTTTGAGTCTTCATTTTGATTGAGGTATCTCTTTTTGTTTCTCAAAGTTATCAAGTTCATACTGTAATTCAAAGTTAGTTCTATTGTTATCGATTGAGATAATGAGTTGACGTCTATGTATGTTAAGTACTTCATTAAACCATTACGTCTAAAGCGTTAGCGTTTCCTTTATCCGCATAGAGTTTAGTTTCATCAATCAATGAAACTGACTAGTTCTTGGTGTCAAAATGTGTGTCTAAAACATTTGTGAATAATCAATGTTATCACATGTAGAAACTGTGTGAATGAAGACTTTGAGAGATCATTTTGATTCTATGACAAGTCATTTAGATTACAGATTTTTTTGTGTGCCTTGAGTGGTTATCTGTGCATGTGATTGTCATTCGTTCGACTTTTAAGGACCGATAACCTTATTTGTTAAGTACAAGTTATTATTAGTATTCCTTTGTTGACAGTTTAATTTCCCATGAAGAGGTTTTTCTATTTATTGATGATTTTTTTCATCATTTTTTTTAACTAGAAACCCATATAGTCGTATTCGTTCAGTTCGAAAGAATTAACTTTTGCACTTGCGCTATTAGAATTATTGTGTTCAAACACTAATTATCACAATAGGATTTCCCAGAATTCACAAGTATTGTAATTCATAGTTACATACTACAAAGTGTAACTATCAATTATCTTACTTGATCACCCTAGTAATCTCCCGTCATGAGTCATAATGTGTTGTTCTTGTGTTTTATCGTTAGTTTTTGTTCACTCCGTGTAATAACTCCTTATCATATAGCATTGTTGATTCCTTTTGTCTTCCTGACATGTTAATTCTCTGATTTGTCACCTTGAACAAATCCGGCAAGTCCTTTCAATCAACAGATATTACCAGTCGATTTCAAGATTTCACTGTTCATGGAAAAGAGTAGGAGCAGGTGGTACAATCAATCATTCCTTCAATATGGAACACGTGTAAGGAGAAGTCGGAATGCCATGTTAAGTTCGAACCGACAACGCAGATCATCGTCGTTGATATAACTCCAAGAGTGAATGCCTTCTCATCACGCCTTGGTATGATCCTTATTGTATTTCATATAAGATAGAGGTCATCCATGATTTCAATTTTTCAGATAAAAGTTTTTAAATAGCACATATAGTCACTTAAGTAAACTTAGATTGTTCAAGCTTAACACAACCTAAAAGGAAAATAACATGTCTTACGAGCATGTGGTTTCTAAATCCCCAAAGAGCTCTTAAGGTTATAGTCTAGGTTTCAATTCGGTAAAACCTAATTCTCTATAATCAATGGCTCTGATATCAATCTGTCACACCCCCGCCTGAGGCTAATGATATCATCATGTGTTTACATCATAAAGGTACATAAGCTAATGATTCAAGTGGTGCAATGTGTCTTCTTATGCAAGAACCCAAAATGCGTCTCATAGTATCTCTTCAATTATCTAAGAAAACATGCTAAAAACAGTCAGCATAAAGCTGGTGAGTTCACAAATTTTAATGAGTTGAAACATAGTTTTCAAATCGTTGTTGAGTTAAAATATTGTTTTCCATTTGAACCACAAGATTTTTGTGTGACTATTGTTCTCAAAACAACACCATGAGTTAACCATTATTATTATGAGCTCCCATAACCGAACTTGACATGATTGAGTTGCCCCACCCCAATGTTCTATCGCAAAACATTGTATTGACATGAATATTATGCACCCGATCTGACCTCCGGTCAAAGTTAGCGACTAACCACGGGCGGGTGTTGTCATTCCCGAATAGTACTATGCCCAATAATTCACGTTGGCCCAATAATTAACGGTTACAGAATATGAGACTTAATGCGATAAATGTGACTCATGTAATAACATTGTGTGTGTATCACTTGTGTTTAAATAATGCGTTGTGCATGATTGCTCCCTCAAGTTTTGAATACAAAAACAGTAAAAAGGGGTTGTGAAACTCACCTTGTATGTAGCAATGAAAACAACATCCATGTAATGTGATAATCAAAATCGGAGTAACCAAACGTGCTACTCAACACTATGTGTGTTTAAGCTAGTATAATAATTCCCAATCAAGTCAAATATGATGTCATGTTTGTAAATCAAATGTGTATCAATAACAAACACTCTTGTTGTATGTGTCTATTTGAAACATTGTCATATATAATCTAAAGCGTCCTCACATATGTTAAGTTTGATTAACTGAAGGCTTTTTGTTTACATATGTTATTTTCAATTACTAATGTTCATTCTTTAGTACTCGATTATTTATTTAATCGAATATGGTTATAAGTATTGTGCTTAAAATATATACATATATATAATCTTAATTATCAAGTTGATAATTATTGTTATTATACATAACTTTGTTGAATAGAGAGTTCATGTTTATAATAAGAATATTAAAAATGTCACAACTGGTATACGTACGATCTGTTGTAATCGGGTTTACTGTATCCCGAAATATATTTATATATACACAAAATACATTTAAAACTATTTTGTTGAATTAACATACATTAGGTCGAATATTGATTTTCATAATCAATTCGTCACTATAAACATTAATTATTTGAAACCCGTTAATCAAATTTACTTTGCTTCATTTATTTATATATTTGAGTATTAAGAATTTGAGTTTGACTTATGCTCATGTTTATAAAAATATTTATTTCCAAAAATTCAAGTTTATGAACAAATAATTGAGCTTTAAATCGATCGAAGCCTCTAAACAAGCATATAATGTATTTTAATGTTTAATAATAACGGGTTTAACATATTCATTATCGTCTCGAATTGTATAATGACTTTTTAAGAAAATCTCTTACCTTAACAAACATTATACTATGCTCTTTCTAATCTCAAAACGGTCGTTTGTTAAGACCTTTTTATACTTTGATTTGAATACTTTCATATTTGACTTTTATTAAATCAAAGTTGATCATATACTTTCAAATATCCTAAAGTACTTAATTTTCCACTAAAACTAATGACCAATATTCATAAAAAAAAATAGGGTTTTTAGATCAGCCACTTTACAACACCATTAGTTGAGTTTATTTTTACAACTTACTATCACAAAATTTAGCCTATTTAATAATATGTGCGATTGGTTTACACGTTCCAGTCCCAAATAGTTAGGGTTATCCAATCTTATCGGTAGATAATTTTGGTTATTTAATAAATGTACAATTCTCGAATATGTCGATGTCGATGCACACTTGAATCGGAATACTGATCCATCATTTATGTATATATTTATCCATTACCAACGTTAAACCTTGTTAATTTATAGATTTGTTAATCGTTTTTCGCTTGAATGTTTCATGAGATAAATTATAATAATTGCACGAGTCGTAATAATACGATGGATATTATAATGAATTAGTGTGCAGGTATACCTTCCGAATCGATTTGCGTACGCGAAATCATTTTGTGAATAGGAGACCCGATTTGGGATCTAAGCTCACCGATAGACTCGGTTTTGCATCGATATCGTTTCCGAGCACTCGGTTATTATTGTTGACCAGGTCTGACTGGTTTAACCAGCTTTGACCGATGTTGACCGAGACTCGATACTGTCAGGAACGACCCGAGCAGCACTTGGTTAATCAGATCTAACTACTTTTCGACCCAAGCACCAGTCGAGGCCAACGTTCGGTGATTGCAGCCTCCCGTTGACATCTGAACGTTGAATCCATCCACCAAAATCATCATTTCAACATCACAGTGAATTCAACTCACAGATCTGACAAAACGAGCATGAACCAAACAAAACCAACTTAGATCTGGTTTTTGAACCTCACAACCCAAGACATACGACTATAAAACTAACGAGATTAGATGTAAATCAAAGCAAACCCATCAAAATTTGCGTTTTACCTTGGTTCTTCACCTGGACCCTTGGGTTTTTCACGTGTGTCGACCACCAAAACCACCAGTGCCGAGGATGGCTACATCCGGTTCATACACAGCCATTGTGGTGGTTCCATCTTCGATTATCTTCTGATTGTGAGGAGTCTCACCTGCTGAACCACAAGCACCGAACAGGGGTGATGGCTGGGCTTAACAACAGTGGTTGTTCCACCCTCGAACGGCCTTTATTATCGCCATTCTCAGCTCGACAGATCATTCCTCGCCTCATCAGATGACTGGAGTAGAAAACATGGAGCAGGGGTTTTGTTTTTCGAGGATGGAGGCTGAAGAGAAGGGCTGGGCGATCGGAGACTCGCCTGAGGAGATGCTGTCACCGGAGTTGTCGCAACTCACCGGACTTTGGTCGGAGCTGAAGCTGCTGTTGGAGGGTTGAAGTTTGCCGGAGAAGGGAGGAGCCACCGGCTCTCTTTCTTTTCCCCCTTCTTGTGTAAGTCACCAGCAAAACTTGTGTGAGCGGCTGAATAAATGGGGAAGCATAAGTTCGGTATTTATACCTAGGGTTTTGAAGCGGGTGCACTCTCGTATAAATTGCGTAACGAACCTGTTCGAGCCACGTTTCTTTTCGTGATTATTATTTTACAATGTAAATAGTCCAAAAATATATCCAACGCGTTTAAGTTAATTATTTTGTCACTTCTTATCTATTCAGGGAATAATTAACTCGAGATACATTAATTTTGTGTTTAACGCGGCTTATTTCGTAACTTTACGTGTGTCTCGTATAACTGTCGAAGCAGTTTCATGAATTAATATGAACAGTAAATGTTTATTTATATATTCTTTTCTCTTTTTCTTTTTTTTTATTGTTCAAACTGTCGCTTTGTTAGATTCGAATCGGTTTGATGAACGATCAGATCTTAAATGGGCCTAAGTTCTTGTTGGGTCTCATTGGATTTAACTGGGCCTACTCAATTTGGTCCAATTAGTAGTGAATCTATTAACTAATTTTATTGGTTGTTACAGCATACGTGCCTAATTAGAAGTTCTAACTTTAAAACGACTTATATAAGCTATTTCATTTGAATAATGCATGTTTTCATCTAACGATTTTTGACATAGTGCATTTTTTTGTCTTAATTCGATATCTTTTAGTTTTATTTTAAGTTATGAGAATTTTAGTACCTACCGTAATTAAAGGTCCTATCCAACTTAAATACGACTTATATAAGTAATTTCATTTGAATAATGCATGTTTTCATCTAACGCTTTGTGACATAGTATATTTTTTGCCTTAATTCAATGTCTTTAAGTTTTATTTAAAGTTTTGAAAATTTGCGAACCTACTATAATTAGAAGGTCCTACTTAAATACAAGTTATTCGTATAATTTGACACCTATAATGCACATTATCATCTCATACTTTTTGATATATTATTATTTGTGTATAAATTTCATGTTTTCTAAGTTAATTCGTTGTTTTGAAAAATAGCGTACTTGCCATAATTAGAAGTTCAAAACCAAATACGACTTATATAAGTATTTTCATTTGAATCATGCATGTTTTCATCTAACCATTTTTGACATAGTATATTTTTTGTATTTATTCGATGTCTCACTTTTATTTGAAGTTTTGAGAATTTTAGTACCTACTGTAATTAGAAGGTCCTATCCAACTTAAATACGACTTATATAAGTAATTTCATTTAAATATTGGATGTTTTCATCTTACGCTTTTTGACATACTATATTTTTTGTCTAAATTCGATGTCTCTAAGTTTTATTTAAAGTTTTGAAAATATACCGTAAATAGATGGTCCAACATAAATACAAGTTATACGTGGAATTTGACACATATAATTATCATCTCATACTTTTTGATATATTATTATTTGTATATATATTTCATGTTTTCTAAGTTAATTCGTAGTTTTGAAAATTAGCGTATGTGCCCTAGTTAGAAGTTTCAACTTAAGACAACTTATATAAGCTTTCATTTATGTAATGCTTGTTTTCATTTATCACTTTTTGACTTAGTATATTTTTTGTATTAATTCGACGTCTTTAAGTTTTATTTGAAGTTTTGAGAATATGCGTACCTGCAGTAATTACAATGTCCTACTCAAATGCAACTTATACGTGGAATTTGACACATATAATGCACATTATCATCTCATACTTTTTTATATATTATTATTTGTGTGTAAATTTCATATTTTTTCTAAGTTAATTAGTAGTTTTGAAAGTTAGCGTACGTGCCCTAATTATAAGTTTCAAAGTAAATTAATTTGAATAATGCATGTTTTCATCTAACGCTTTTTGACATACTATATTTTTTGTCTTAATTCGATGTCTTTAAGTTTTATTTGAAGCTTTGAGAATTTGCGTACCTACCGTAATTAGAAGGTCCTACTTAAATACAATGTA
Source organism: Mikania micrantha (assembly GCA_009363875.1). NCBI lineage: Eukaryota > Viridiplantae > Streptophyta > Magnoliopsida > Asterales > Asteraceae > Mikania > Mikania micrantha. Next base: position 2,118,939 of record CM018688.1, on the reverse strand, counting down.
TTCGTGGAAGCTTTGAGAATTTGCGTACCTACCGTAATTAGCGTACGTGCACACATGCATGAACATCCACCCACATACAACTCCATGTGGCTAGTGTACACGAATTTGTTGGTTATTCGATGTGTTATTTGGTATAGATCTACTGATTTTAGAGTCTAGGAATGTTGGATTTGAGTGTGGATAAGTTATTGTGTCGAGTTTGGAATATTTGCCATAAAAGGAAACTTTTATATTGCATGTTGTAGATTTGTGATGATCTAGACATGTTAGATGTTGTCAAATGCATATTGAAGTGTTTAGAAACACATTTGGGTATTTGATTTTGTCAAAAACATGATTTTGTAGAAACTTACTATATATGGAAACTTTTGTAAAAACAAAAGAGGGCTTTTGATGTTTTAACATGATTTGATGATTTGTAATTATTGAAATATGTTTGAAGATGGTTTTTAACATATTCGGAAACTTTGATTTGTGAAAACGGATCTTTAAACGTGTACTTGCTATTTTAGGAAACTTTATTTGGGGCAAACGCCATAAATGGTGATTTATGCGCAAACAACATGTTTTAAGTGTTTAAACATGTTTTTACAAACATATTAGAAGTATTGATTTTATGAAATGGGATTTCATAACATTACCTTACAAAAATAGAAACTTTCGAAATATAGAAACTTCCCGAAGCGGAAACGTTATGACTTACGAAACTGAATTTATGTGAAAGCATCATGATCAGAGTCATAGGGTACATGTTGGTGTCTTATTTGCATTAAGACACATAAACAAACTATACACAACAAACGTGTCACCAACGATTCGTAGAGTCAACACACACACTCGGTTGAGCACACCGACACTTGGAGTTGTATGGGATACAACACACCACAAAACACATACTCACACCTATATGGTTATAGGTGCATACTAGCAGGTACTAGCATTCGCAAGACGCGAAAACATACATACCGGAACTACTTTACCAGGTGAGTTCACGGCCCCTTTTTATCTTTTCTACCTTTGGGGGATAAAACATTGCATGATAAACTGTTTTATGAACAACAACTGATTTTATTTACATATGGACATGCTTTATCACTATATATATAAATGTGTGGCACACATCACAACTCAAAGTCCTCGCGATGCTCCTCGGACCGTTAGTAACGCGGAGCGCCTAGCGTGGTAATCTTGAATATTACTATTTGGGCCCGACAAGCCCACCCATCGCACCTGGGAGGCCAACTGTCACAACCCAGCGTCGAGTGCGGAATCCACGGCACGTGACATAATGAATTCATAACCATAGTTCAAGACTAACCCAATATTTACTAATGTTTCATAGTTATTAGATAGATTAACACAAACGCACACAATATTATACATCAAAGTATACTCATAATGATAATATTACAAAACGTCTAGTTTGTTTCTCGTTTCTAGGTCACCCTTAACATTCATAGCATCTTGACCTAGCTGAATTTCCTGATCCTGATTACCTGAAACATGTAAAGAAAACTTGGATCAACCACACGTGGTTGAGTGAGAAACATATATTTTGAGTTCACGTATTTTGTGTAAACTTGAGTGGCAATTATGGCACAAGCTCATCATACAAATGCATTGAAATACAAACCCAATGAACATGCAAATATCAAACCTATTGCAATAGCTTTCCTTGTGTGATACACCACGTGTATCTAGTTTGTGTGGTGTCCAACCCGCAGTTGGAGCACGCGTTTTTGTGTTCGCGGTTTCCCCCATATGGACCATACCAGTACTACTGGGGGCTTGACGAATCAAGTTAATGATATTGCATAAGAATAGCATCATTCAGCATTTGTATAACCAAAACATGTAAATGATTTGCATTGTATCAATAGTTTGCTTCCACAATAGTTTAAAACTTTTGAGTTGTCGAAAATTTACATGTTCCACCCCGCGGTTTTAGCAAAAGAAAAGAAAAGGGGTTATGAGTCTCACCTGTGTTATTGAAGTGTTTTGATATTGAAGTATCACGCAAAATATGAAGAGAATTCTGCAATTCATTAATGTCTTATGAGTTCTTTGTATTTGAATTGGATTATCGGAATATTCCTTGACTTTTGATGACAATGAATCGCAGTTCAAGTCATCAAGCTGATCTTAATCCTTAATCAACCTCCTTAAGTTAATAATGCACAAAGTGCGATAAACAAGGAACCTATAATGATTTAGGCTCCTATTAAGGAGTTTATGACTAACTGGATTAATCACGACATTTCTGGATTAATCAAATAGATATTGTTGTTGATTATTTCACTAAAACAGGTCCTAGATGAATTTCTGGCTTAGGAATAGTCAATCTTTGTTAATGATCATTTAGGTATCATGAAACATGAGAATGCGATATTAGAAAAGGTTTAATAATCATGCACAATGTACTAATCTGACTGTTATCATAAACATCAGATCGTTATTCCGGTGATTATCTTTATGCTTGTCAGTAGTTTGAAACACTTGGATTTAACCTAGCATTTCAAGAAATGATCAAGACAATCACAATCATTGTTACACTCAAATGGTTTAAACCATTTTAATCTATGATATAGTTTCATGATAACCGGGCATTATAACGGATCAAAACAAAGATTTAACCGTTAACATACCGTGTTCTTTGTTTCTAACCATTCCTAGCCATCATCTAGGCAATAATCAACAACAATAGCCATTGCATTAAGCTCAAAATCTAGATATAATCCATACAATATTAAACTAGTAGGAGAAAATGAATCTTTACCCTTTCGGACGGATTTTTCGGATGAAAACGATGATCAGGACTTGTAGAATCGATACCTAGCTTGATCCTGATGATTTGGTAGCTTCAAAACTGAGATTTAGGGGCTAAAATCCGATCTGGTTCGTTTGGAAATCGAGTTTATTCGACTGGGAATGAGTTCTGATTGAGAAAATCAGATTTTTATGTCTGCTGGGTCCGTCGCGTACCGCCAAGAGTGGCAAAGGGTTTCTTGGCGTACCTCCTCCGCCTTAGTCAGACTAGATTTTGTTTTCGCGATTCCGGGAGCATACGAACTCTGTTTTACGCACGGTTTTCGCCTACGTTCACGATTTTTCAAGCTCTTTCCAATGATTATAATTTCAAGACCTAAAGATTTCAAATGATCTGATCTCTTATTTAACGCTATCTTCGATTCAGTGTATCTTGAAATCGGAGCCTCGTTTCGTGATTTCGCTTACACTCATTCTCTTTATTTCAGAGATATGATTCTAACTTGAAAATTTTGAGTTGTCACAGTCTCCCCTATTATTGGAATTTCGTCCCGAAATTCAATTTGTGCTCGTCCATAATTGTTTGTTTATGAAAACAAGTGAGGATATTTCTCTTTCATACGATTCTCACGTTCCCAAGTGAACTCAGGTCCATGCTTGGAATTTCATCTAATCTTCACGATAGGTATCCAACTGCGTTTTAGTTTCTTGACTTCTCAATCCATAACCTTAACAGGTTCTTCAACAAACTGAAGCTTATCTTCAACTTGAATTTATTCAAGAGGAAGGATTTGTGATTCATCTGATATACACTTTTTGAGATTGCATAAATGAAATACATCATGTATATTGCTGAGTTCGGAAGGTAATTCCAATCGATATGCTACTGGTCCAATTCTTTCAAGGATCTTGAAAGGACCAACATACCTTGATGCTAGTTTACCTTGTTTTTCGAATCTGACTATGCCTTTCCATGGAGAGACTTTTAACATAACTTTTTCGCCGATTTGGAATTCTAAAGGCTTTCTTCGAGTATCGGCGTAGCTCTTTTGATGATCCTGCGCAGCCTTGATTTGATCTCGTATAACAGCAATCTTATCAGTTGTTTCTTGTATAAGTTCCGAACCTGTGAATTGGCTTTCACCTTTTTCAGCCCAGCAAACAGGAGACCTACATTTTCGTCCATATAAAGTTTCAAACGGTGCACACTTGATGCTTGTGTGATAGCTGCTGTTGTAGGAGAATTCGACAAGAGGAAGGTGAGTATCCCAACTACCACCAAAATCAATAACACAACTTATTAACATATCCTCTAAAGTCTGAATGGTTCGTTCGGTTTGGCCATCGGTTTGAGGATGGTAAGCTGTGCTAAGATTAAGTTGTGAACCTAAAGCCTTTTGAAACGTTTGCCAAACCCTTGAAGTAAATCTGCTATCTCTATCGGAGATAATTGAGATTGGCACTCCGTGTCGGCTCACAATTTCATCGAGGTATAGTTTGGCTAATCTGTTAGTATTGTAGTCTTCTCGAATGGCTAAGAAGTGTGCTGACTTAGTCGATCGATCAACGACTACCCAAATTGCATCATGACCCCTAGGCGTTTTAGGTAACTTAGTTATGAAGTCCATAGAGATTTGCTCCTATTTCTATACTTGGATCTCCAATGGCTGTAGTAACCCAGAGGGTCTTTGATGTTCAGCTTTTACTCGTAAACATGTGAGGCATTTACTAACATATGTAGCAATGTCTTTCTTCATCCCAGGCCACCAATAAAATTCACGAAGGTCTTGGTACATCTTGTCTGAGCCTGGGTGAATCGAATATTGAGATTTATGGGCTTCGTCCATAATTAATTTCCTTAGATTGCCAAAAGAAGGTACCCATATTCGATTTAAGAAATAGTATGCTCCATCTAATTTGGTTTCAAATTGTTGATTTAAACTTTGTAAAGCTTCAATAGAGACACGAGTCTCCGTAAGTGCCTCTCGTTGTGCTTCACGGATTTGAGGTATGAGACTAGTCTGAATAGTCATCACCAATGCTCGCACTCTTCTGGGTTTAATTCTGTCTTTTCGACTCAACGCATCTGCCACCACATTAGCTTTACCTGGGTTATAGCGGATTTCACAGTTGTAATCATTGAGTAATTCTGTCCAACGTCTTTGTCGCATATTAAGTTCCTTTTGATCAAAAATGTGTTAAAGATTTTTATGGTCTGTGTAAATAACACATTTGGTACCATAAAGGTAATGTCTCCAAATTTTTAAAGCAAAGATTACAGCACCTAACTCAAGATCATGTGTGGTATAGTTTTTCTCATGGGTCTTGAGTTGTCTTAATGCATAAGCAATGACTTTGTCTCGTTGCATTAACACGCAACCAAGATCGAGGTTTGAGGCATCACAATAGACTTTAAAGTCATTGTTGCCTTCTGGTAGACTAAGAATAGGAGAATTACATAGCTTGTGTTTAAGCAATTGGAATGCATCTTCTTGTGCTTCTCTCCAAACGAATGTTGATCCTTCTGGGTGAGAGTAGTAAGTGGAACAGCTATCTTGGAAAAATTGGCAATAAATCGCCGATAGTACCCAGCTAACCCTAGGAAAGAACGAATTTCCGATGGTGGTTTTGGTGCTTTCCAGTCTTTTATAGCTTTAATTTTAGCCGGGTCTACATGTATACCTCTTTCGTCGACAACATGACCCAAAAATTGAACTTCTTTCAGCCAAAACTCGCACTTAGAGAACTTGGCGTAAAGTTGTTCTTTCTTTAAAAGTTCCAAAATCAGCCTGAGATGAGTTTCATGATCCTTCTCAGTCTTAGAGTAAATCAATATGTCGTCAATGAAGACAATGACAAATTGATCTAGATATGGTCTACATACCTTGTTCATAAGATCCATGAACACTGCATGGGCATTGGTGAGTCCGAAGGGCATAACCAGGAATTCATAGTGTCCATAGCGTGTTCTGAACGCTGTTTTGGAAATGTCATCATCATGAACTCTCAATTGGTAATAACCAGATCGAAGATCAATCTTTGAAAAACAAACGGCTCCCTGTAGTTTATCGAATAGGTCATCAATCCGGGGCAAAGGATAGCGATTCTTAATAGTCAGCTTATTCAGTTCTCGATAATCAATACACATCCGGAAAGAACCGTCTTTCTTTTTAACGAAAAGGACCGGAGCTCCCCAGGGTGAGAAACTTGGTCTGATAAAGCCCTTGTCCAACAACTCTTGCAACTGACTGGACAATTCTTGCATCTCAGAGGGTGCAAGACAATAAGGTGATTTTGCAACTGGATTTGCTCCAGGTATGAGATCTATTCTGAATTCGACTTGACGAATCAGTGGAAGTCCGGGTAATTCCTCAGGGAATACTTCAGGAAAATCACGTATAACAGGAATTTCATGGATGGTTTTCTTTATTGAATGCTTTTCCACAATATGAGCTAAGAAGGCAGGATATTATTTCCTAAGATAACTACGAGCCTTCATACATGAAACGATTTTTAAAGTACGACAAGGTTTGTCTCCATAGATTCTTAGAATATCACCGGCCGGAAACGGGATTTGAATAAGTTTATTGGAGCATATGATTTCAGCATGGTGGCGGGATAGCCAATCCATTCCCACGACAACATCAAAACTCCCAAGATTCATAGGGATAAGATCAATAGAGAATATATGATCGTTGAGTGTCATTTTACACCCACGGATAATAGTAGGAACATGAATTAATTTACCAAATGCTATTTCAATAGGATATGGGGGTTCTAATGCAGTTGGATGTATTCCAAGTAATGATGTAAAAGCAGTGGAAACAAAACTCTTGTTGGCACCAGTATCGAAGAGTATTGATGCATAATGATTATTGACAATGAACGTACCCGTAATGACTGTTGGTTCCTCGCGAGCTTCCAATGCGTTCATAGCAAAGGCGCGAACAGGTGCACCTCGAGTGTTGTTGTTGTTGAGCCTGGGACATTTGTTCCTGAGGTGACCAACCGCTCCACACTCATAACAAGCCCTGTCAGTTTGTCTTTTCAATGGTTCGATAATAAGCTTCCAAGTGGCCAAGTTTCCCGCACTTTGTACATCGGAGACATGGACGTCTCAGAGAGTGATGGTATTGGCATTTGTTGCATAACGGATGTGGTCCCTCATATGGTTTCTTAGTAAAGGTTTGTGAAGAGGAAGAGGAAGGAATCTGATTGAGGGGAACAACAGGCATGACTACCGCAAAGTTTTTGTTGGTCTTCTGTTTCTTCTTGGGTGGTTCAGATTTCTTTCCCTCATTAGTTTTAGTTGGGCCATCTTCAGTTCGGGTAAGCTGGACTGCTTTAACATATTCATCAGTGAGAGCTGCCCCTAGATGAATAGTCGATTCAAGAGTAACAGGATTGCTTCCCATAACAGTGCTTCGGATCTTAAGTGGTAAACCCCCAATGTATTTATCAATTTTTCGGGTTAGAGGGGTAACAATGTGGGGAACTGAGACACTAAATTCATGGAATCGAGTCGTGTAGGTTCTATTGTTCCCTTCGACTTGATCAATCAACAAAGCTTTGAAATCAACCCAAGAGAGACCCAAAGCAGCATCCCGACCACGGTTCCTCTTTTCTGTGTTCACTACAAAAAAAGTGGCCATTAGAGACTAAATTATTAGTGACTGATGTATCAGTCTCAGATACATAGTATTTAGGACTGAATTATCAGTCCTTATTTTTTTAAGGACTGATTTATTTTTGGCAAATTTTGGTGACTAATAATCAGTCCCTAATAAGTTAATAATTATTTGGGACTGTAATTCAGTCGCTAATTTGTTTGCGCCAAAGAGATTTTTTGGAGGTAAAATTATAGCTACTGAATTTCAGTCTCAAATATGTAACTTTTGAAATGAAGGATGATGCATATGTATTAACGACCAAACTTTTGTCTAGAAATAGTCAAAAAATATTAGGTACTGAATTTCAGTTATTAAAATAAAAAAAAATAGAATTAGAGACTGATATTATGTTGTAAATACAAAATTGTTATATCAAATGATCGGTGATTAATTACATTACGCTAAATTTGCATATGATAAGTAGTATCTAAGATTGAAATTTTATTTATAGTTTATTAGGGACTAATATTTAGTCCCCGGAGGGTTATTAATATCAGAAGAAGTTCTTAGTCTCTATCAAACACATATTTTATTTTTTTTTAAGGTAAGTTAATAAAGACTTCAAATCAATCCTCACATTAAGGTAATTGTATTGTTTGTTTGTGTTTTTATTTGACTTTTAACCATTCGTATAAATAGTGTTGCATATTGTAATTCAACCTTGCAAGATGGTGGGGTCTTGTTAGGTTGGGTGACGGGTCAAGACGAGTTTCGATTAAAACAGATCATTCCCAAAAATAACCATTTTTTGGATAAAAAGCTTTGTCTGAAAATATATACCAACAAAAAAGATTATATTAATGAAGAGGCATAAAAATGATATATTTGTCAATGCCTAACAAAAACAACATGCTAACAAAACACATAAATACAAAATCCAACTATCACACTATAAGTAATATCAGTCAAAAAATTGCACCGATCAAACATATACCAATCCAAACTAACGGCGTGCAACCTGCATATCCCATTATACACATACGTGCCCAGACATTCCAACATAAAACTCCCATATTGTTATCATGACCATTTTGGTTGGGGTCAAAAGGGATTTCCACAAAAAAAACACATATAGATCAAAGCAGGTTGTGTCAAAAAATAACACAAATAATACCAAAATTTTAAATCCGATGGTAATATAATGATGAAAATAATGAATTTTAAACTATACTCCATTCAAAACTTTTAAAAACAACCAAATCAAATAGCCAAATAAAGATATATGCAATTCATCCCGGACACATCAATTCGCTAAATTCTAAGAAATTTAAATAAAATATAAATTCATCAAGCCTTTGTTTTTAAATCTTCACTTGAGGTCTTCTTCAACAATGATGACCAAGTATTCACTTTCTTCAATTGAAAACTCGCTACAAGTACTTGTAAGTTCAGGGTCAGTATGCATAGGCTGCAGATTTGCCTGCAGATAATGTACAAAAACACTATAATAAGATATTTAAACAATGCATTTTGGATGACATTCAATATACGGATATGCATTTTGTGATGATTGTTCATGAATACAAACTAAGTGCAAATTTTACAAAATGGAACAAATAAATGACAGTACACCTGGCCATTTCTGCCCATGTGTATTAGATTGGGTTCATATGGATATTATATTTAAATATATGGATTGATATGGGTTCATTAATATTACTAAAGGGGTCAGAGTGGGTAAAGTTAAAATTTAAAAATAACCCTAACGGGTCAAGATGGGCAGAGAGCAAAAGAAACTCCATCAATGTATTTCAGGTTATCATTGTTTTGTCTGCATGTTTTTTTATTACTTGGGTCATTTTTTAACACGACCCGTTTTGACCCGTTTCTTTTTTTAAGAAAACCCGTTCTGACCCAATCCAAAATAGTGATTTTTCTAAAATAGCTCATCTTAACCCGAACCCATCCTGACCCGAACCCATTTTAACCCGTCATCCAACCCAACCCGCCCATCTTGCCAGCTCTAAATGACAGGATTGTTTCAAGCTTATCAACAGACCATGTAAATCTCAAGGCAGCCAACCTGATTAAGTTTGAGAGATTCTGTGGTTTGATCAGTCTAACAAAAACAAAGACTATGAATCTACAATGTGTGTTATGGTTCAATTTGTTATGGAAGAAGTGAGTCATGTACCATAGTTGTGCAACAGAAGCGACCATAGTTGTGTAGCAGAAGCAGCAACTGTACCAGGCCATTCTAGAATTTGTAGTCTCATTCACTAGTCTTATTTCTACATCTCTGCATTAACCATAAAACTAAACCACGATTCATTAAAAGAAATCAAAAAGAAATCAACAACTAACTAAATATAGTAAATTATAGTATAGCATTGACTTTGAAGTGTATGTGCGTGAACGCGTGTATAGGAAATTAAAATAAATCAACAACTAACTAAATATGAACCTGATGAAATTATGCGAGCATATCAAATATGAAAATTATGGTGATTTCTTAGTCTCACAATGCTAAATATTTAATATTGGTATTAGAAAATAGGTGAAATAGTAATAGTTGAGTTGAATTAATTACATGCAGAAGCAAAAGCAAGAGAAATCAAGGGCTCATTCTGCATTTATCAGCTTATTTAGGCTGCTAACAGCCACATTTCAGCATTAAATGAAAAATGAGCAATTGTGTATTTTGAAAAGGGATTGTTGATTTGTTAAGATTTAAGTTGAAGGTTGTGCATAGCCAATGGCATGATCTCCATAAAAGAGCTTTTGGCTCATCCCATTGAGCAGCCTCCACGGCCACGCTGCAGGCACAGCAGCAGGCCGCCCAAGGCAAACTGCAGGCCGCATAGCCCTACTTTCATGCCAGCTTGGCCAAAATGCAGCCCCCAACCCTCTTGCAAGGCCGCACATGCCCATCATTAGGCCATTTACAGATCCTAACCAGCCACACAGGCCAAGAAACTGGGCACCCAAGGCAACATTTGTCCTGACAGTCATGCTGATCAGCTTTCCTAGGCATATATAGAGACCAGAACAGCCTTAAAACCATGCAGAAACAAGCAATCAACAAGCCAAAAATATCACTTGACAATTGCATTCAACCAATTCGACCCTCATATACGGAACACAATCTATTTCCATAAATAATTAGACTTGGCACACATCATTGCAACCATAATTTTTTTAACAAGCATGTCAACAGCAGTCATATTAAACCCTCCTGTGCTCTGATTGTTGACCCACATAAAAGTCAACATAGCTGCACCCTTTGACCCAACAGTAACACATAGGTTAACCCATCAAAAAATCGACACAATAGACGCCATTGCCACACCAAAACAAGATAGTTTGACCCCTTAAAAATTCAAAACATCTGAACCTCTTGAGAAAAAACACATTGCTAGATTAAAAACCTAAATTCAGTGAATAAAAAATAAGCTAACCTTGTGCAAGGATGTGATGGATGGAAATTAGAGGACGATTCCAGTTGGAGCTTGAAAGAAGGATAACTAAAGTTTAGCTGCAGGCATAATATTAATAGTAAATCATTAAATAATGAAAATAAAGTCTACTAGTAAGAATATAAAACAAGTAATTTTGAAATCTAAATAATTCACATACTTACAAATCTTACAAAATGAACATCACCAATCATCATCATCATCATCATCGTCTGAGTCGGCATTTTCAAGGTCATATGAAGGTGTTTCTTTGTCTGAATCATCTAGATTTAACTCTAGATCAAAATCTTCCATACTGTGATCAGAATTATCTATCTCCTCATCAAAAAAATCATCTATGTTTCTATGAGAACCATGCACATCAACATTTTCAACAAATTCTTCTACAATATCTTCACGAAGAAGGTTGACATCTTCTAACAAATCTTCCACGTTGTTGTTTTCCGGAATATCCCACAAGTGCCTGTGGGTAATTCTTTCAATGATTTTCCAATGTGATTTTGGTTTAAGTGGATCATTAACATAAAACACTTGTTGAGCCTGGTTTGCTAAAATAAATGGATCTTCCTTATAAGCATTCCGCGACGTGTCTATGCTTATGAAATGAGGTTCAAATATAACATGCTTCCGTCGACGATCAGTGTCAAACCATGTGCATTTGAATAAAATAATGCTATAATCTCTTATGAATGATAATTCAATTACTTCATCCAGATATCCATAATAATCGTCTTCGACATAATTATGAACACCAGGGACTGTAACTCCGCAATTTTGTGTTTGCCTGCCATCATCTCTTGACTTAACTATAAATTTAACCCCGTTTACTATGCATCCCTTCAGTGAAGAAACACGATTATCCGGAAGAGAAGACAATATGTACAACTCCTCATTAATTTGAGATGGATTTAGCTTATACATTTCTCGAGCCTATTATCAATATTAACATAGTAATCATGTTATTATAGTGCATTTCAAATCGCAAGATAAAGTGACTAGATTACGAGATTATGATTTTCACCTTTTTTGCAAACCAATCCTGAAATGTTGACTGTTGCATCTTGGAAAAATCTGATGAGTCCGGATGTTGACTTTTTAGAAATTGTAGGTGTTCTCTGTTACGTATATAAAAACTTTAAATTTGTGAGCATGTGAGATTTCATACTAATTCACAAAACAAAAATAAAAATAAAAACTTACTCTAGTAATGGCTGAACCTCTTGACAATTGTTGAATATAAACCATGTTGCTTTCTTCATAAGAACAATAGGCAGATTATAATATTCTTTTGCCCCAATTCGTCTACCATTAAATCTAAAAACATCTAGCGCGAAGTTACGAGCATCATTAGAGGTTTTGTCATCATTCCTGCCACGTCTCCCAAACTTTGATTCAACGCCTCGTAAGTAGTGTGAACAATATGTTATCGCTTCTTCAACAACATAACCTTCTGCTATCGAACCTTCGGGTTTAGCTTTGTTTCTAACATATCTCTTTAAATGGCCAAGGTATCTTTCGATTGGATACATCCACCTTGATTGCACTGGTCCTCCCAAAATTGCCTCTTGTGGAAGATGCACACACAAGTGTACCATGACTGTAAAAAATGATGGAGGAAATATTCGTTCAAGTTTGCACAAAACTTTAACTATCTCTTTTTGCAAGCCTTCTAGCTCCCGCACGTGTAATGTGACCTCCGTAAGTTTTTTAAAGAACTGAGATAACTCGACTATTGCATCACGAATTTGTTTTGTTTGAAATGGACGAATTGCAATAGGTATAATGCGTTGCATTAAAACGTGACAATCATGTGATTTTAGCCCATAGACCTTCCCTTGCTCAACAATCACATTTTTGGATAAATTTCCTGCATATCCATCTGGAAAACGCACAGACTTGAGTAAATTACAAAATTGTTTTCTCTCATCTCCTGTTAAAACATACGAAGCATGTGGTTTAACCCAACGATCATTCTTCCTAACAAAGTGAAGTTCCTTACGTATATTCATATCTTGCAAATCTAGACGAGCTTTGTCAGTATCTTTCGTTTTTCCTTCTATGTTTAACATGGTTCCCAACAAGTTCTCACACACATTCTTTTCCACATGCATCACATCAATGTTATGACGAATTAACAACTTATGCCAATATGGAAGTTCAAAGAAAATGCTTTTCTTTGACCAGTTAAAATCACTTCGGTCTCGTTTTCTTTTTTTTCCTCCATGGCACTTATGTTTTCCATGTTGTTGTATAGTGATATGTTCCAACTGACGCAAGCAATCATCTCCGTTGACATCTTTAGGTGCAAGCCTTGTCTCTTTGTGTCCATTAAAATCTCGTGCTTTCCTCCAAGGGTGATCAAGTGGGAGAAATCGCCTATGACCAACATATGATATTCTATCTCGTATACGTATACTGCTCGCATCTTCATGGCATATAGGACATGCTTTATATCCACTTGTGGTCCATCCGGACAGGTACCCATATGCAGGAAAATCGTTGATTGTCCAAAGCAGTGCAGCACGCATGTTGAATATCTGCTTTGATTCACAATCATATGTTTCAACACCCTCATTCCATAGAAGTTTCAACTCATCTATCAGTGGACGCAAATAGACATCAATATCCCTTCCTGGTGAATCTCTTCCAGGAATCAGCAATGCCAACATAAATGCGGAATCAACGAGTGACTTCCAAGGAGGCATATTGTAGGGTATGAGCACAACAGGCCACATACTATATGAGAGACTCATTGCTCCGAAAGGATTGAAACCATCACTAGCAAGTCCTAGGCGAACATTTCTAGGATCATTTGCAAAATCGGTATACAATGTGTCAAAGTGTTTCCAGGCCTTTCCATCAGCAGGATGCCTAAGAATCCCCTCCTCTTTGATTCTCTGTTGATCATGCCACAACATTTCCTTGGCAGTGTGTCTCGAGGCATATAATCGTTTAAGTCTACTTGTGATGGGAAAGTAGCGCAATACTTTTACCGGTTTCTTCTTCCCTTTAACATTTTCTTCGTAACGACTAGTGCTGCACACCGGACAATTTTCTAAATTTTTATATTCTTTCCAAAATAACGCACAATCATGTTTACATGCATGAATAGACTCATATCCCAGTCCAAGAGTACGCAAATACTTTTTCGCCTCATAATGGTTCTTCGGCAAGTTTGCGTCCTTAAATGCGCGACTAAATAAATTTAGAATCATATCCATTGCCACATTTGTCATTTTACACGTTACCTTGACATTCATCAACTCTAGTAAAAAGCCTAGTACAGAAAACTCATCACACCCCGGGTATAAAGGCTTCTCCATATCAACAAATAACTTCTCCACATTTGGATTATTACGATAATCTGCCCCAGCGTTGAAGTTTTCTGCTTCGGGTTCGCCGTTCGTAGGAAACGCATCATCAAGTAAATCATTGACACCGTCATTTGATTTATTTTCAATTTCTTCACACTCGCTGCTTGTTCCGTCTGTTTCATAGCCTGGCAGATGTTCACCATGATATATCCAAACATTGTATGATGGTTCAAAACCATTATGTATGATATGAGATGCAACAAGTGTGGGAACATGTTTTCTTGCATTAACACAATTTCTACATGGACAATGCATCCGACCATCACTATCAACATATTTCTTACCCATATCTGCAAAAGCCATTGCACCTTTAATAAACAATGGGTCTACCTTATTGGTGATTTTACTCCAGCTCTTATCCAAATTCATTGCATAAACCTAGCTAACAACAAACATACACAAACTAATTATCAAATTATTGATGTTGTCATGTCTGTTTTTTTCATTGCACTAGTTCAAGGTGGAATCTTCAATGTGACAAAAGAGTGATGAAGCAAGAATAAATTACCAGATGATTAAAATATAGCAAGGTGTAAATGGTGGTTTATAATATTTTTTCTATACCAGTAATATTTAAAGCCAACTCATATTAGTTTGCAGGTTAATACAACAACAAGCTGAAAACTTCATGCTAATTTAAATCATTAAATGGTACCAGTTGTATGCGTAAATTAAATTCTGTTTTAGACATTGTCATAAACTGTTAACGCCTAAGCAATTGGTTCAATTGTTTAGTCCTAAGTTAAGGAAATTAAAGAAGGCCTAACATAATCACCAAAGAATCATACCTGTTGTAGAAGTTGACTGCCAATGATAGAAGATGGGGTGATGTCTCTGCCGAAGGGAAGTCCTAAGATTAGTGATGCATTTAGTGTAGAAATGTGGCTGTCAACAAACAAAATAAGTTGCTAACTGTAATGTATATATCTATTTTTAATGTATAAATTCCGTTGTAGTACAATGTGGATGCTTATGCTGGTGATGATGGTATTTACAAGAACAAGACCTGCAGAAGATTCTCAAATAACTACAAATCCATCGATTGCCAAGGGAATTGCATCTACATTAGTGCCACAAAGTAAACGTAAACGCAAGAGTAATTCATATCACACCAGATCTACGGGTATTTTCTTATAGTTTTTAATATTTGACTTTCACATATTATTGTCTTAACAACCCATATATTTAATGTTACAACAAAAGTAGTAGAATGCAGCCACCCTCTGGCCCTTGGGCACACCACAGCCCACCAGCCAAGGTGCCCAGGCCAGTTGCGAGGGCGCTTGCAAATCTGCTCATGCCAAGGGCCAAGCCATGCAGTCCCCATGGCTTTATCGACCTGCACAACATCATGCATAGCACTATGATGAGCCCTGCTAACCGTAAGAATAATGCTGCCCAAGCACTTATGTATTTTGAATTGGCCTTGTTGAGATCCAAGGCATTATTTATCATAGTTAGTGCTATAAAAAACTTGAACTTTTTTATGTTTAGTTTTTTAAATCAAGAAACAACTAGTTTACTTGGTAATTCTAAGACTTGAAATGTAAAGGTTGTAGCCTGTAGGTCTAATCCATTAGTTGTTTTATCTTCATGAGGTAGATTATATTTTTGTTTTGCACCTATGATCTTTAATTTGTTTGTTTATTTCGACATGCTACAATTCTTAAAACTAAGGTAATTGTTTGTGGGTTAGGGAACGAAGGAGTGACGTTCATTCCTATATCATAATTGAAAGTTTCAGTATTGGTTTTGGGTTTTTTAAATGAGTTTATAAATCTGATCCTATCTCTATGCATTATAATATAAAATAAAACACATAGTGATTCCTAGTAACAATTCAAAAACTCTAGAATGTTGTAAGGTTAATATATTTTTTCCTAGTTATGGTTAAAAATTTGTATCTGTTTTATATTGTTGACAATTAAAGATTAGTATAAGTTAATTGTATTATTTACTTAATTTTCTACTAAACTAGTACAATATTAAATTCTAAATAATCAAGTTATGACCTGCATACTTTGCAAGTGTTTGGAAATGTGATTTGTAAGATTGTATAACACTATATGATTTAGGTTTTTTATTCATACATTATAATTGATGAGCATGAGTTTATCATAACTAAAATCATTATATATTTTTGTATTTTATACATTACCCGTAGGACAACCTGCTGTGGAACAATCTCCTGTTGAACAACCTGCTGTGGTAGAGCCTGCTTTGGAACAGCCTGCTTTGGAACAGCCTGATTTGGAACAGCCCGCTAATCCACCAAAGAGGCAAGGACCAAGTTTAAACAAAAGTGTTGCAAAGATTGTCAGTACAGGTTGTAAAATCCCCTTGATAATGGATACGAATACAAAAAAATTCGTCGGTAACTCAGCAACCAAATTTTCTACTGAGTGTGGAATAATTATTCGGAATGTGTGTCCGATGAAATTTCACACTTGGGATTCAGTACCGGAAGATGTAAAAAATCTGATGTATGAGAAACTAGAAGTAAGTTGTATATGATTTTACCTTTAATTTATTTAGAATATATTATGACATTACATGTTCATTTATATTGTCAACGTTTATATTCGATGCAGGGAAAGTTTGAGTTGTTGCGAGCAAATATTGTTTTTATGGAATATGTAAATGCTCAACTGCGTGACAATTGGAAACGCGCACGAGGTGCCTTAAGTAACTATTGGAAGACAAATGGAGGAAAAACGAATCCAGTAAATGCAAGATCTAAAATGAAACCTGGATGTCGAAGTGTAGAAGACTGGAATCATCTGTGTGACTATTGGGAGTCAGATAAATTCCGGGTAAACATCCTTAATTTGTTTTTTTAATCATAATAAATATTAATGAATTATTTTTCTTATTTTTCTAAGTTCTAACAGCTTTATCGAATTTTAATTTTACAGAAATATAGTGATCAGATGGAAATCAACAGAGGAAAACAAGTTAATATAAGCAGAGGGGGCTCACGATCGATATCTAATCATGTATTTCAAATGGTAAGATTTCTAGTTTTTTTTACCTTTTATTTATTATGTAGTATAATTTATGGAATTGGTTATAGGTCCTTTATTTTTTCTTTATTCGGTTCATAGTATACTATCAAAACGAGCGGATTGGGTTGGGGAGGAGTTGTTTCCAAGGCTGTGCACTTTGAATCAAACAGGAAACAAAGCAGCCAGGCCAGCCGGCCCTGGGCTGCTGCCTCCCCTCGAGGTGCCAAACCAAGCAAACAGATTACCAGCTTCAGCCATCCAAAGCAGGCCAATAGCAAGGACATAGCTAAAACCTCTAGGCCACGTCCTAAGCAAGGCACTATGGGAGGTGTCCCTGGCCAAGAATCTCCAACCAAAGCAACTGTTAGGCCACAATAGAGCTCTCAGCCACCCGAATCACTTGTTTGGATATTTCCTAGGAACAGCTATGGATTACACATATGTGAGTAAGGTGGTTCGCAGGTTATGGGCCTAGATATAACCTACGCGATTGAGGATGTGGAAGAGGAGGTTAATGGGATGGCTTCCATGATGGCAGGCCAATTCTAAGCCTTTGTGTTCTTTGTTTTGAGGTGCAGCTGTCTTTTTGTTTCTGTGTTTTTATGGCTGCTGATTTTATGTTTTGTCTGGTGTGGTTTTTTTGGCTGTTGGGTTTCTGTGTTTTTTTGCTCCCTTTTGATGTTCCTGGGTCTTGGTTTTGTTCTGTCCATTCGAATACTCTGCTGCATCATACACATTTTGTGTTCAGGGTTTTGTGTACAGTTCGGTTTTTTGGTGGTTATGCTTTCTCCAGGTTGTTTAGAGGCTTGGTTCATTTGGCTTGGAAGGGGTGGGAGATTACTTGTAATGGGGTTGGGAGAGGCTGGGGGTTGCAGGCCCAAATGAGGGTCGACCTGGAAGTTTTATGGTTGATTTTACTGCTTCAGTCAGCTTGCTACATGGTTCATGGGCTGCTGGAGTTCGGTAGGACTAGAGATGGGGGGATGTCTGGTGGCAGATACAGGGTTGGGCTTTTCTGGACTTGTACTCTTTCGGCGCTTTACTGCTGTGTTACCAGGCCTGCCTTGCAGAGACCCTATGCTGACTTGCTGGATGTAAAGGATGGGGCTGGGTTTGTGTGCTATGGTTCCCATGTGGGCTGGTGGAGTCGCTTCTGTTTGGGTTGGTTGGAGGGCAGGGGTGGCTTTAAACTGTTGGGCAGGGGTGTCATCAGGCTGATGCCAGGTTGCCTGTATCTCTCTTGGAGCTCCCCCCTGAATTATTGGAAACATGGTTGCAAGCTGGTGGATTGGGTCGGAGCTGCTGGGGGCCTGGATGGGGACTGCTGGGTTTGGTTAATATGCAACTGGCCTGCTGCTTATATTCTTTGCTTGGTTCTGGGCTATTGGGTTGGCATTATTTGGCTTGAACCTTTTCAGGTTTGCTTATTTTGGGTCCTCCCCAGGTATCATATTCTGGCCTTTGTCTGTTGGGTGTGTATTTATTCTGAGGGGGATTTCTGTTGGGTGCTTTCGGATCCCATTGAGATGTTTGGTTTGATCTGCTGGAAGGGGTCTATGGAGTGGAACTTGATTGGGTTAGGCCTTTTCTGGGCTGTTGTTTGGTTTATGGGTAGTAGGTGGGTTGTTTGCTGGATGCCTGCTGTTGCTACTTATCCTTGGCCTCTGACCCCCCTTGGCTGCAAGACATGTGGGATTCCTATTGGGTCTTGGTTCTGGTGATTACCACAACAGCAAAGTGCAACCTTTTTTTTTCCCTTTCAATTATCTTTAAGCTCTTCTTTCAAAGAATTGATTGTGTTTTTAGGTATCTATGCATAAAATAGTAGCAACAAAAGAGTGTTTTGTTAGTGTTCTTAGATTTATATCTGTAAATAAAAATATTCATTTCAATCATTTTATAATATACTTATTCTTATTTATTATAAATGTTTATGATGTCAGATAAATCCAGAGACTCAAATGCCACCTAGCCCGCTACAAATTTACTACAACCTACATTATAAGGATAAAAAAGGATGGCTAAACGAGCATGCAAAAGCTGAATATGTAACTCTCTCTTTGCTAAAAAAACTTTGACTAAGTTGGTTTTGGATAATATTAGTTTTAAATTTTGTTCCCGTGCCTTTTGTTATATCAGGAAAATATAATTGCTCATAAAAAGGAGGCCATTGATAGACTAACATCTGAAGGAACCACTGTTACAACTAGTATGGAACGAAAGCTTGAAAAAGAAGCAATCAAAAGTGTTTGTGGTAAGGATAAAACGATACAGTCGGGCTGGGAGGTATGCGTTGGGCCAGTGATGAAGAAAAAAGATGCATGGATGAAATCGATAGCTGAACCATCTCAAGGAGAAGCCACAAAAAGAGAAGCTAATGAAGATCTAAAAAATCAAATTAATGAACTTAAGGAGCAAAATGAAAGAATGTCAGACTTCTTGCTCGCGAAATTTCCTGATTTTGAGAGTATAATCTCCAAATCTGTGAATGATGATGCTACCGGTTCAGATGGATTGTCTGGTAATAGTTATAGCACCACCTAGAGCACCAAACTGTTGAAATGTTTGTTACTTTTGTTTCTAGTTAACTAGTACTGATAAAACTCTAGATATGGTCAACTTTTATCTTGTTTATTTGTTGTTTCTTTGATACTAATGCTTGTGTTGGAGACATCAAAATGACAAAAAAAATTATGCATGATATTTTGATGTTTGGTTTAGTAAAAATTTATGCATGATGTTAATGCTTCGATATGTAAAAAAAATAGGCATTGATATAAAATAAAGTATTGTAGACTAAAAAATAGTCTCGAATGAAAGTGAACTAATTTTGGAGACTGATTTTCGGACCTAAAAACAATCTTTTGGAGACTGAAAATAATTTTTATCCACGACTGATCTTAAGATTTTAATAATCCATATTAAACACTAAAATTATATATAGTTAGGGACTAATTTTTAGTCCCTAAAACTATTATTATGGACATAATTTAAGTGGTAGTAAGGACTGATTTTATGTCTTTAACACATATTTGGAGACTGATTTGATAAGTGAATACAAACATATCGAAACACATTAGGGACAATATAGGCAATTTAAAGGGAGTGATTTTCAGTCCTTATAACTACATTTTCGGGACTGAACCAACACAATATTAGAGACTGATTTTCAGTTGCATTTATAATGTATTGGGGACTAATGATGTGGAACTTGACTAACAAATTAAGGACTGAAGTTTTGGCTATCGGTTACTGACCGTTATTCCCTGTTAGTACAACACAATGGGGACTGATTTTCAGTTACAAAGACCACTATCTAGGACTAGGCATCCGTAACTGATTTTTCAGTCCCTAATCAGTCTCCAAAAACCATTAGAGACTGAATGCAAAATATTAGGGACTGATTTTTCAGTCCCAAAAACCCTATTTTTCTGTAGTGGTTCCACCAAGTAAGTGCTTCCTTTTGGAAAGAACTTGCTGCCATTTTAACTTTCTGGTCTTCCGGGCAGTTGGTATAATCGAGAGTATCTTCTATAGATTCAAACCATTGCAATAACCCAGTCGCACCTTCTATGCTAGAGAAAATCTGAGGTCTAGCATCATTAAATTGCTTAAAGGTGAAGGTTTTTGAATTTTCACCGGTATTTTTGTGAGGATGATCTTGAGAATTGTTTGATGAGTTATTAAGGCTATTATGGAGTTGAGTAACCAAATTTGGTAAAACTAATGATATCTGTTGAATGATGATGTTAGACAAACGCTCGTCATTGTTGTCAGCCATTCTAGATAAAGAATGACAAACAATGATTTAGCACGATAAGAATTTAAGAGTCAAAAGATGTAGAAAGTTTAAATGTAATATTTTCACATAAGGGACACTTAGGTTGTAGTCTAGGTATTCCATTATGGGTTTATCCTAGTTCTCTACAACCATGGATCTGATACCACTCTGTCACAACCCAGCGTCGCGTGCGGAATCCACGGCGCGAGACGTAATGAATTCATAGCCATAGTTCAAGAAGAACCCAAGATTTACTAATGTTTCATAGTTATTACATAGATTAACACAAACGCACACAATATTATACATCAAAGTATACACATAATGATAATATTACAAAACGTCTAGTTTGTTTCTCGTTTCTAGGTCACCCTAAACATTCATAGCATCTTGACCTAGCTGAATTTCCTGATCCTGATTACCTGAAACATGTAAAGAAAACTTGGATCAACCACACGTGGTTGAGTGAGAAACATATATTTTGAGTTCACCTATTTTGTGTAAACTTGAGTAGCAATTATGGCACAAGCTCATCATATAAATGCATTGAAATACAAACCCAATGAACATGCAAATATCAAACCTATTGCAATAGCTTTCCTTGTGTGATACACCACGTGTATCTAGTTTGTGTGGTGTCCAACCCGCAGTTGGAGCACGCGTTTTTGTGTTCGCGGTTTCCCGCATATGGACCATACCAGTACTACTGGGGGCTTGACGAATCAAGTTAATGATATTGCATAAGAATAGCATCATTCAACATTTGTATAACCAAAACATGTAAATGATTTGCATTGTATCAATAGTTTGCTTCCACAATAGTTTAATACTTTTGAGTTGTCGAAAATTACAATGTTCCACCCCGCGGTTTTAGCAAAAGAAAAGAAAAGGGGTTATGAGTCTCCCCTGTGTTATTAAAGTGTTTTGATATTGAAGTATCACGCAAAATATGAAGAGAATTCTGCAATTCATTAATGTCTTATGAGTTCTTTGTATTTGAATTGGATTATCGGAATATTCCTTGACTTTTGATGACAATGAATCGCAGTTCAAGTCATCAAGCTGATCTTAATCCTTAATCAACCTCCTTAAGTTAATAATGTACAAAGTGCGATAAACAAGGAACCTATAATGATTTAGGCTCCTATTAAGGAGTTTATGACTAACTGGATTAATCACGACATTTCTGGATTAATCAAATAGATATTGTTGTTGATTATTTCACTAAAACAGGTCCTAGATGAATTTCTGGCTTAGGAATAGTCAATCTTTGTTAATGATCATTTAGGTATCATGAAACATGAGAATGCGATATTAGAAAAGGTTTAATAATCATGCACAATGTACTAATCTGACTGTTATCATAAACATCAGATCGTTATTCCGGTGATTATCTTTATGCTTGTCAGTAGTTTGAAACACTTGGATTTAACCTAGCATTTCAAGAAATGATCAAGACAATCACAATCATTGTTACACTCAAATGGTTTAAACCATTTTAATCTATGATATAGTTTCATGATAACCGGGCATTATAACGGATCAAAACAAAGATTTAACCGTTAACATACCGTGTTCTTCGTTTCTAACCATTCCTAGCGATCATCTAGGCAATAATCAACAATAATAGCCATTGCATTAAGCTCAAAATCTAGATCTAATCCATACAATATCAAACTAGTAGGAAAAAATGAATCTTTACCCTTTCGGACGGATTTTTCGGATGAAAACGATGATCAGAACTTGTAGAATCGATACCTAGCTTGATACTGAGGATTTGGTAGCTTCAAAACTGAGATTTAAGGGCTAAAATTCGATCTGGTTCATCTGGAAATCGAGTTTATTCGACTGGGAATGAGTTCTGATTGAGAAAATCAGATTTTTATGTCTGCTGGGTCCGTCGCGTACCGCCAAGAGTGGCAAAGGGTTTCTTGGCGTACCTCCACCGCCTTAGTCAGACTCGATTTTGTTTTCGCGATTTGGGGAGCATACAAACTTTGTTTTACGCACGGTTTTCGCCTACGTTAACGATTTTTCGATCTCTTTCCAATGATTATAATTTCAAGACCTAAAGGGTTCAAATTATCTGATCTCTTATTTAACGTTATCTTCGACTTAGTGTATCTTGAAATCGGAGCCTCGTTTCGTGATTTCGCTTACACTTATTCTCTTTATTTCAGAGATATGATTCTAACATGAAAATTTTGAGTTGTCATACCAACCCGACTGGAGGTCGGAATGGGTGCAATATTGACCAATACACTTTGCCATTGTCTTGTGATGGACATGGCGGGAGGCACAACTGTCAGCTTCGGTACAAACCCACATATAATATAATTGTATTGATTAGCTATCAATCGATACTGCATTGTAATGATATGTAATCCAACAACCTTTACTTTAAACATTTTGATGTTTACTGCTTATGGAAAAACCTGTGCTCTCACCAACCATTGTGTTGACCCTTTTTACTCGCATGTTTCTCAGGTAACTAAGGCACGCGCACGAGGACTAGGATTCTAGGATGGAGTCCATGCATCAGTTTAGTGTCTTAGGTCATTTGAGAACATTTAAACAATTGTCTTGTTATGTAATGATAATTACTTAAAACCGTTTCCGCACTATTACTCTTTATTGTTTTAAAATCTGTTTTAACTTACGCTTCCGCAACCTATGTTTACAATGTTTTTTTGACAACTTAAACTTTTACTTCTGCAACTCTGATTTATAAATTTGTTTTATCCAAGATATTGGATGTACGTATACAACAGACATGTAGGTCTCGCAACTGTATGACCGGAGACTGCGATACTGACCGGTACCCGTCGCGCCCCTGACAAGGCCGGGAGGGCCGGGGTGCGACATTATTTTATGTTGTTACCTTAATTTCTGCTGCTATAATAATGTAATTATGGTTTAAGAACTATGTGTTTGATGCTTTGCCAACAGAGAGAACTCCCGGGGCTCGGTGCCTCTCAAATTATGCATGTTTTCATCTAACGATTTTCGACATAGTATAATTTTTGTCTTAATTCGATGTCTTTAAGTTTTATTTGGAGTTTTGAGAATTTGCGTACCTACCGTAATTAGAAGGTCCTACTTAAATACAAGTTATTCGTGGAATTTGACACATATAATGCACGTTATCATCTAATACTTTTTGATATATTATTATTTGTGTATAAATTTCATGTTTTCTAAGTTAATTCGTAGTTTTGAAAATTAGCGTACGTGCCCAAATTAGAAGTTCCAGCTTAAATACGAGTTACATAAGTTATTTCATTTGAATAATGCATGTTTTCATCTAACGATTTTTGACATAGTGCATTTTTTGTCTAAATTCGACGTCTTTAAGTTTTATTTGTAGTTTTGAGAATTTGAGTACCTACTGTAATTAGAAGGTCTTATCCAACTTAAATATGACTTATATAAGTAATTTCATTTGAATAATGCATGTTTTCATCTAACGATTTTTGACATAGTATATTTTTTTGTCTTAATTCAATGTCTTTATGTTTTATTTGAAGTTTTGAAAATTTGTGAACCTACCGTAATTAGATGGTCCTACTTAAATACAAGTTATACGTGGAATTTGACACATATGATGCACATTATCATCTCATACTTTTTGATATATTATTATTTGTGTATATATTTCATGTTTTCTAAGTTATTTCGTAATTTTGAAAATTAGCGTGCGGGCCCTAATTAGAAGTTTCAACTTAATACGACTTATGTAAGTAATTTCATTTATATAATGTTTGTTTTCATTTATCGCTTTTTGACATAGTATATTTTTTGTATTAATTCGATGTCTTCAAGTTTTATTTGAAGTTTTTATGATATGCGTACCCACAATAATTAGAATGTCCTACTTACATACAACTTATACGTGGAATTTGACATATATAATGCACATTATCATCTCATACTTGTTGATATATTATTATTAGTGTTTAAATTTCATGTTTTCTAAGTTAATTCGTAGTTTTAAAAATTAGCGTATGTGCCCTAATTAGAAGTTCCAACTTAAATACGACTTATATAAGTAAATTCATTTGAATAATGCATGTTTTCATCTAACGCTTTTTGACATAACATATGTTTTGTCTTAATTCGATGTCTTTAAGTTTTATTTGAAGTTTGAGAATTTACATGCCTAGCGCAATTAGAAGGTCATACTTAAATACAAGTTATTCGTAGAATTTGACAAATATAATGCACGTTATCATCTCATACTTTTTGTTATATTATTTGTGTATAAATTTCATGTTTACTAAGTTAATTCGTAGTTTTGAAAATTAGCGTACGTGCCCTAATTAGAAGTTCCAACCTAAATACCACTTATTTATGTATTTTCATTTGAATAATGCATGTTTTCATCTAACAATTTTTGACAGTATATTTTTTGTATTAATTCGATGTCTTTCAGTTTTTTTTGAAGTTTTGAGAATTTGAGTACCTACCATCATTAGAAGGTCCTATCCAACTTAAATACGAGTTATATATGTAATTTTATTTGAATAATGCATGTTTTATTTAACGCTTTTTGACATAGTATATTTTTTGTCTTAATTCGATGTCTTTAATTTTTATTTGAAGCTTTGAGAATTTGTGTACCTACCGAACGAGTATTTGATGGAAAGTTTGTCATCTAGTGTTTAGAAAGAACTTAGCACATTTGGTGTTTTATTTGAGTTACCCTTTTTGGGTTCGTTTAAGGCCTTCAATATAAATTCAATTATTTGAAAATGAGAAGCAAATGTCATTATTAGAGATAGAGCCTTCAAGTTTAAATATCAAGCATGCATATTATTAGAACACGTATAGTGAGGCGTGAGTATCCGGGTGATAGGATGCTACAGCCCGGTCGTGCCAACACCCCATTAGAGAGGTGGCATGAGGGGCAAGGTGTGAGCTTGGTCACAACTGAACATATAGTTATTTATATGATGCTTACGTACGTGTAGTGAAGAGTCAAGAGAGTGTGATAGTTGCACATAGTCTTAGCGTAAAACTAAATTACATGTCAAATTAAAATTACAAAAATTAAAATTACTAAAATTAAAAAAAGTAAATGACTTTCATTTTTTTAATTTAAATTAAAATCACCATTTTAAACAACAAAGAACAAGAAACGTAAATAAAAAAAAAAACCAGACGTGCAAAGACGATATATCATTTGTAAAATAACCTCGTATTAAAAAAAAAAAATATTTTGAAGATGTAGCAAATCTGCTTATAATATTACAATATTGGCTCATTAAAAACGATGGATTACCAGATCCAGATATTATGGAGTATGATTAATATTTAAACAAGTCATCACAAAACGTGGCTTCTTATTCCACCACAATACTTTATTTCATAGTTGACAATAATTCATTAATTTTAATGGAAGTTGCAATATTATTTTGAAAACAATTTTAAAGGTCACCAATTGCAGGAGTCACCTTTACCCACACCACATCCAAACCTTCTCTGGAACACACAGTCCCGAGTGTGTTTTTGTGTGTGAAAATGGGTCGAGCTCCATGCTGTTCGAAGGTTGGTTTACACAGAGGAGCATGGTCCGATGAAGAAGATAAACTCCTCACTCGGTACATTGAAGCCCATGGTGAAGGCCAATGGCGATCCATGCCTTCCAAAGCTGGTACGTACGGTATATATATATATATATATATATATATATATATATATATTTACTTAACTAAAAACACACTTTTTAACAAAAAACTAACACCTGTCCAATTATAACTAACACATCACTGTTAATTAGATCGAGCTTTGTACAACCATAAGGTACTACGTGGGGTTTGTTTTTTAAGGTAAAATCAAGATTAAAAAAAAAAAAAAAAACCTAAGGATTAAACCACCTAAATCATAAAAAAACAAAAAAAAACACAAAAAAAAACAAAAAAACAAATTTACATTAGGCCTCTGGAAGGCTTGGGTTTGTTTTAGTTTAGATATGGTAATTATAAATTGATTAATATAATTAATGCTTTTTTTAAATGTGTTAATGGATATATATGGTTTAGGGTTGCTTAGATGTGGGAAGAGTTGCAGGCTTAGATGGGTGAATTACCTCCGGCCAGGTATTAAGAGAGGAAGCTTCACGGCCGATGAGGATGACACCATAACCAGGCTCCATTCGGTCCATGGCAACCGTTGGTCACTCATAGCCACTGAACTCCCAGGTCGAACTGACAATGAGATTAAGAACCACTGGAACTCGCATCTTAAACGCAAGGACGGTGGCGAGAACCAGCCAGACGACATCACAAAGCCCAAAAAGAAGAGGAAAGCAGACCATAAGTCAACTGGAAAGAAACCAGTTCCTCAATCAGCTGCTTCATCATCATCTTCTTCTTCTTCTTCTCAACCGGCATCATTGGGCTCGAGAATGAACGACACTTTTGATAAAGGAATGATAAGCAGTGAATCATCGTGCTCGTTTGATCAAGGAGAAGCCGGTCTACTGGGCACTGACTTCTCTTGCTGGCCGAATTGGTCGCCATTGTTTGATGTTGAAGGTTCAGGAAGCATAAGCATGAATGGTCAAGATGATCATGATTTTGCATTTGATGGTTGTGATTTACTGATGCCCAATTATGATGAAAGCGAAATGCTACACAAGTTGTATTCTGAGTATCTGAACCTGCTAGAAGAAGATGAAGACCAAGCAGTGTAATAAATGTAATTCAGTACGTAATTTTATAGTAAATTGTCGAGCTGGTTCTTGTGGTTAGCTAATATTTTACTCTTAGTTTTCTAAGTTTTATAAATTAGCTATATGGTTCAAACTTTAAACATTTGTAACAGATTCGGTACCTGGGTGACCAAATTATCCTCACATGTTTGACTAAATTACTATCACCCAAAAAACGTGTTTGTTACAAATATTTAAAATTTAATATCATACGAGTATTTTATAAAATATAAACATCAAGATTGAAATACAAGCAGAGACCACGTAATCCATCTCAACAATTTACCTAAATTTTACGAGGGAAAACTAAAAAAACTGGTAAATTAAAAGTGTGTTAATGTTATAATGTATGAAAATACAGTTGGTTCACAGTTCACACATGTTTTTGCACGTGGCATGTTGTTTGTTTTAATTTTAAAACCATTACTGTTGATTACAAGCATTTGAAAAGTTTTTATGTTAGTTGTGGTTGTTCTAGCAAGAAAAGGAAAAAGTGTTGAAATATAATTCAATCTTGTATGTTTTTCTTTTTTCTTCCTTAGTGTTGTCGTTGTTGTCTATATAAAGTTATGTTTGGTGATGAATAAGATTAATAGATTATCAACCTTTCTAATACTTGTATGTTTTGGTTAATCTATGAGTTTTTTTTATATATGATAAACCAATATTTGGTATCAAATCTAGCCACACACACGTATAGGGGATGGTTCGAATATTAACCCTTCCAGCTTATTACGTTAACTGAATAACTACATCTTATTACTTTGGAGCCCACATCAAAGTAAATCTAAAGGTTTAAGGTTTTTTCTTCTTTTTTTATTAATTTAAGTGAGCCATACATTAATTAAATTAATTAAAAAAGAATAAAAAACCTACACCTTTGTATATACTTTAATGTGAGCCAAAATATATATATATATATATATATATATATATATAGATATAGATATATATACTAGGTTAGTAACCCGTGTAACACACGGGTTGATATAAAGTTAAGATGCATGCAATTCGCAAAAAAAATTAATAAAATGATATAATTACAATCGATATAAAACATATTAATCATTTTACCTAACTTTATTTCCATAATCGTTGTCATATATCTATAGTTTTGCATGACATAATAAAAGAGAAATGATAATTAATAAAGATAAATTCAAGAAAATAAACCATTATTTTTTTATACTTCCTATATCATTGTATTTTTTATATGTATTTTAAAACATTACGAAATTAGTGGATAAATTTAAGTAAACGAGGATATTGAATATTTGAAATTAAACAGTAGAATTTATTCATTTATTAAATAGTTTTTCTTATATTTTAAGTAATAAATATTCAAAAGAGATTGATCTAATCATATTTTATTACAAATTTTGATCCATTTTAGTTGTTCTAATCATTTTCATTAATAAATGAATAATCAATTAAAGTTTTAACATGTTAATTTAAAATATTAATTTATTATAAAATAACTGACGCTATTTGTATAGTTTTTTTACTTAATGAAATTATTAAATTAAAAAAAGTTGATTATATTAAAATTTTAATAAATTTGAAATGTAAAAAATTTATTATGTTTGTTGGTATTTTACATTTCTAAAATGTGTTATATGTAGTTTTTAATATACAATATGTCTAAAAATAATTATTTGTAAATATAATATAATATTATATTACATTTGATATCATATGTAATTTTATGAAGTGTAAAATATTAGTTTCAATTGTGTAACAATTAAATTTAAATATAATAATTGCAAATATGAGGAAATTTAATCAAAAATATACGTCAACAATTTTTTAATTATTATAAAAAGCATATAAATAACAGTTGGATATATTAACAAAGTTTTTTTTAAAATATTAAGTAATATAAATTTGAAGAAAAAATGTTTAATAAAAATTTCAATCATTTATTTGTTTTATTTATTTACTTTAATAAATTAATAATCTGTGATTGTTTAATTTTTAAATTTAATATAATAGTAAATCATGAGATAATTAAGGCTAATAAAATTATGTTTGTGTTAATGAAAAATTATTGAATAAAAATAAGTTGCTTAATATGTTTTCCATATTTAAATTTTAAGAATTTTTTTAATTTATTGTGCATGTTAGTTTTTTAAATTGCTAAAATGTATTATACATAATTTAAATAATACAAAATGTTAAAATATATATATATATATATATATATATATATATATATATAAACATGATATGTAGACTTAATATTATATGTAATTTTATTAATTGCAAAAATGAGGTCATTTTAATAAAAATAAGATACGTTAGTTTTTTTAATTTGTATAAAAAACATAAAACATATGGATTTATCTTCAAGATTTGTTTTATATTTTATCTAATGAAAAATTGAAGGAAATTGTTTAATAATAAATTAATACAACTTTAAATAATTTAATTGTTCAACTTATTTTTTTAATAAATCAATAATATGTTATTGCTTAATTTTTAAATTTAAAATAATAGTAAGTTAGGAAGCAATTAATGATAATAAATTTGTGTTTAATGATAATGGAAATTTTCAACTTTTATTATGGTGATGACATGTGTACAATAGTCCTATGTGACAATAGTTTTATAGTGATATGTAACATGTAAATTGTAACACCCAAACTTTTCACACGATTACACGTGTCAAATTTTAGGTCCCCGATTAAACTTTATCGTAAAATTATGTTCGGAAGCGTGAAATTACCATTTCATGAGTTAAACACACTTAATTTCATAACATTTACATTTATGATTAATGAGACTAGTGTGTTTAAGTTTAATACCACCAAAGATTTTACATAACGTTTGGTTCAGTTTCAAAACATGCCCGATCTGATCGCCCGATGAATATCTATCTTTGACCTGTAACATCACATATAAGGTCACAATTAGTTCATACGAACTAAGTAAGTAAACCCCAATGGTTTCGCACAACAAAATGTAAAAATACATTTTTCACAATCAAAATTCAAACTGAGTCATTTTTATTCAAACTAAGTAAGTAAACCCCACCGGTACTTCCATCATAGAGTTCCCACACTTTCATTTACCAAGGTATTGGATTTATCATAGGTTGTTGAACTTTTATTATTCAACTTTCCCCTATCACCAATGCCATATTTGTCATACAATTTATTCAACAACAAATTCAATGTTCATTATGTGATGTCATAGTTGTGGGATTACTTACTCAAACACCGTCTCATCCGGCTATTCTTATGCAATCTATGTTGCATATTCAATTCAATTGTGACATAAACACATTGGAACTTAACATATATACATTAGAGTCTATTAACTCAGTTAGTTCCAATTTAGTTATGTACATTCATTCAAATCAATCAATTAATCACTCTTTAATGATTAAGTATTCAACAATTTACCAATTCATACTATGATGCTTTCACTCAAGTTCTTTCATCATAGATCTACTACTAAATATATAGATTGATTAAATAATTCACACTGTGTGACACCCCGTAATTTCCAGGTCAGCTTTGATTTTATTTAAATGTTTATTTAAATACATTATGTACACGTGGCACTAGAATTAGATTAATTTAGTGTGACACGTGGCACGACAGTACGAACACTGGCATATGGTTAGATAATTCGAGGAATTATCGGCAACTAGCACACACGTGTCAAAACACACGAACATTGGTGAACATCACAACACTTAAGCACAGAAACACCTCACAAGCCAATTTGGCAAGTAATTGACTATTAGAGTCCAAACGACGCTCGAACGATGTTCTACAGTCGAGAAACGGGCAAGAATGGGCCCAGAACAACAAAACAAGCTTATTGGGCTTGACATTTAGGCCAGGCGGTACGCCTGACCCGAGACGCCCACGATAGGCGATGCGCGCGGGTGAGGAATCAGGCGCCTCATCCAAACCAGCCGCGCGTAACGCCAGGCATAACCAACCCACGCCAGGCGTTACGCCTGGGGCGCCAGATTCGCAAAAATCACCTTTTTAAACTCCCAAAGCTCATCATCACCCTACACACTCATTTTCTCCGGTTTCACACGACATAGAGCGACTGATTTCATCTCCTACCTTCTGCTACCATCATTTTACTCCATTAGAAGCCATTTTTGAACACATTGAAGCACAAGAACCTTGAAAGAAGCTCTCTAAACTCTCATCCTCCATCACCACCTTCTTGTTCTTGTCAAGACCAGCGATTCAAGAGTTCCAGGAGCCCCAGAGACTGTTTTCACCTTCATCTCGATATCTTAGGTGCTTTGAAGGTAGTTCTATGGTTTAAAATTCGTCTTTCACACCATTACACACACATGCATGTGTAAATCACACATGCAAGCACCTATAGTGCACATGCACGAATTTATCTTCTGGGTTTATTGATTTTAAGGTGTTTTATGATGATCTAACATGATTAGAATGCATTTGGTGATGATCTAAGATGTTGTGTATGTATAGATTTCATGTTTTGTTCATAAAGTGTTGAAATATCACCATGCATGTACGATCCATGAGTATTGGAATGATCTCGAGTATATGGATATGTTTATTGATGATGTTAGAAGGATTACCCATGGTTAGATTTGCTTAAAATGGTTAAAATTATGATTTTAATGAATCTTTCTATTTATAGAAACTTTTTATGGTCAAGGTATTGTTTGAGATGAGTTCATGAACATGCATGTATGTGGAATTGTTGTTAGGATGATAACATGAAGATTTGATGTGTTAGAAGGTAGTCTTGATGATGTCTATGATCATATTTAGTGTTATTACTATTTTTAGTAACTTTTTGGGTAAGAATATTGATAGATGATGAAATCGGATATGTTGACATGATTAAATGTTGTTAGATGACATATTATGATGAATGATGATATGAAAAGTTGTTTAGAAATGTTTAAATGGTGATTTGATGCAAAAACTACAA
Source organism: Mikania micrantha (assembly GCA_009363875.1). NCBI lineage: Eukaryota > Viridiplantae > Streptophyta > Magnoliopsida > Asterales > Asteraceae > Mikania > Mikania micrantha. The sequence continues at coordinate 2,086,274 of CM018688.1, read as the reverse complement.
AGTTACTATATTTAGTAACTTTATTTTTATAAAAACGACTTGAGAACATTTTGTATGACTTGAACATGCTAGATGACTTGTTATGACATAATATGTTGATTTGATGTTAGGTTAGATGGTTTCCGATGTCACGTATGCTAAAAATGGAAACTTTCCATTTTAGGAAACTTTTGTGCACTAACATGCTATAAACGACGTATATGAACTTGTATGATAATGTGCTATGTGTTAACATGATCCCGTAGGACTACTGAACATGCTAGAACTATAAAACCGTTATGCTTTGTGAACTTTCCATAAATGGAAACTTACTATAAATAGTAAGTTGTCCATAGACGCGATTTGCGCGTTTTGCACACGACAAACACTTACACGATTGGTACACGATTCACAACCGTCACACGGTTCACCAACGGGTCGTTGACTTGACACGGTCAACTTTGGTCAACTCTAGTCAAACACGGTCAATGTGGACCAACACAGTCAAACACGGTCAATGTGGACCAACACAGTCAAACACGGTCAATGTGGACCAACACGAGCAAACACGGTCAATGTGGACCGACACGGACAAACACGAACAACCAAGGGTTGTCGGACACAAACACGAGCACTAACACAAACACTAGCACTGTCACTTACACCAACTCACGTACGGTATACGATATAGGTTGCCGGTGACCGACACGCTTTTCGACGCAGGAGCTTACGCTTACTTGTCGCTTTATTCACTAAGGTGAGTTTACGGCCCCTCTTTACTCTTTTTCAAACGCTTTTAAATAGGGGGAGAATACTAGTTGCATCGAGTCAAACATTATTACTATTACAAACATTTTTGTGTATGCTGGTTTATTGGACAAACATTAAGTGTTGAACTCGTAACAAGCCCTCACAAAGTCTTACCGTTAATGTACAAACAACGTGGTAGATTTGGATGGATCCATTAGGGAATGACTAACCCCATGGGGCACCATGTTGACTGGATGTCATAACCCGTGCAAATTCTGACCTAACTTGCTATTGTGACACCCCGTAATTTCCAGGTCAGCAACTTATTTATTTAAATGTTTATTTAAACGCATTATGTACACGTGGCACTAGAATTAGCTTAATTTAGTGTGACACGTGGCACGACAGTACGGACACCAGCACATGACTAGATAATTCGTGGAATTATCGACAAACAGCACACACGTGTCAAAACACACGAACGTTGGTGAACATCACAACACTTAAGCACAGAAACATCTCACAAGCCAATTATGGGTAATAATTGACCAATAGAGTCCAAACGACGATCGAATGATGTTCTACAGTCGAGAAACGGGCAAGAACGGGCCAGAACGACAAAATAGGCTTATTAGGCCTTACATTTGGTTCAGGCGGTACGCCAGACCCGGAGAGCCCATGACAGGCGATGCGCGCGGGACACAAAAGAGGCGCCCTGTCTGACTTCTTCCGCGCGTAACGCCAGGCATACCCAACCCACGTCAGGCGTTACGCCTGGGGCGCCAGATTCGCAAAATCACCTTTTTAAACTCCCAAAACTCATTATCACACTACACACTCATTTTGCCTACACCCACACGTCTTAGCTCGGCCATTTACTCTCTCAAGCATCTGAAACCCACTGATGTGACCTGGTGGAAGCCATTGAAGACCTTCCTTGAAGCTTTGAAAGCTTGGAAGAACCACTAGAAGGCTTGGAGGATTCATTGGAGCTCACACCACCACCATCTCCTCCTTGTTCTCACTCAAACCTGCTGTCCAGGAGCTCTAGAGCCTGTTTCCACCATCATCTCAAGACCTTTGAAGCTCTAGAAGGTAGTTCTATGCTTAAAACCCACTTTCACATCCATTACACACACATGCAAGTGCTAAATCCCACATGCAAGCACTTTGAATGCACATGCACGAGATTATGATCTGGGTTTGTTGATTTTAAAGTGTTTGATGATGATCTAGAGTGATTAGAATGCATTTCGTGACGATCCATGATGATGTGAGTCATTAAAGTGTGTTATTTGGCCTTGGATTGATGAAATAATGCCATGCATGTATGATCCGTGATGGTAGGAATAATCTTGAGTATGTTGTTATGCTTATTGATGATATTAGGATGATTACTCATGGGTAGATTTGATTGAAATGGTCAAAACTATGATTTTTATGAATCTTTCTATTTATAGTAACTTTTTAGTTACAAGTAGATGATTTGGTGTATTTGGTGAACATGCATGTACTTGGAATTGCTCTTAGAATGTTAATATGATGATTAGAATGTTTAAAATATGATCTTGATAATGTTTATGGTCATTTTTGACAAAGTTACTATATTTAGTAACTTTTCGGGTCAAAATAATGATAGGAGACTCTTTCACCATATTAACATGATTAAAATGATGCTAGGTTGATTATTATGAGGATTGGTAATGTGAAAATGGTTTAGAAATGTTAAATGGTCATTTTTATGCACAAACCACAAAGTTACTATTTTTAGTAACTTTATTTTTACAAAAACCGACCTGTCAACGTGTTGTATTATTTGAGTATGCTAAATGACTTATTATGTTATAATATGTGGATTAGATGCTAAGTTAGATGGTTTCCGATGTCACGTATGCTAAAAATGGGAACTTTCCATTTTAGGAAACTTTTATGTGCAAACATGTTATAAACGGCGTATATGAACTTGTATGATAACGTGCTATGTGTTAACATGATCACGTAGGACTATTGAACATGCTAGAACTCTAAAAACGATATGCTTTGTGGACTTTCTATAAATGGAAACTTACTATAAATAGTAAGTTGTCCATAAACGCGATCTACGCGTTTTGCACACGACAAACACTTACACGTTGCTACACGATTCACAAACCGTCACATGGTTCACCAACGGGTCGTAGACTTGACACGGTCAAATTTGGTCAAACACGGTCAAACACGATCAAACACGGTCAAACACGGTCAATATGGGCCAACACGAGCAAACACGGTTATCGTGGACCGACAAGGACAAACATGAACAACCAAGGGTTGTTGGGCACAAACACGAGCACTAACACTAGCACGGTCACATACGCGAACTCACATACGGTATACGATATAGGTTGCCGGTGACCGACACGTGCTACCACATCAGGAGCTTACGCTTACTTGCTACTTTCATCACTAAGGTGAGTTTACGGCCCCTCTTTACTCTTTTTCAAAACGCTTTTAAATAGGGGGAGAATACTTGTTGCATCGAGTCAAACATCTATTACTGTACAAACATTTTGGTGTATGCTGGTTTATTTGACAAACATTAAGTGTTGTAATCGTAAGAAGTCCTCACAAAGTCTTACCGTTAATGTACAAACAACGAGGCGAGTTTGAATGGATCCGTTTGGGGTGTGACGAACCCCGCGTGGCGAAATATTGACTGGATGTCATAACACGTGAAAACTTGACCTATTTTGCCATGTTATTACGAGACATGGCGGAGGCAAAGACTAACAAGTCTAGTTCGGTAGTGACGCACTGACACTTTGGGCCAAGGGCTCGGTACTAACATATGATAAACAGCATGACACACTTTTATTACTATATGTATATCAAAACCTGTGAACTCACCAACCATTGTGTTGACACTTTTCTAACTTGTATTCTCAGGTAACTAGCGTGGCTAGCAGGAGGACAGGAATGCACACTTTAAGGAACGAGCAATTAGGAACTTACATGCATTCTGTCTTGTCATTTGAAAACAATTTACTTTCATTATGATAAAACAATGTTATGTTAAACTATTTACATTTCCGCTGCATTTTTGTCAAACACTTGATTTTCCGCTGCATTATGATAAGACAACTTTTATTCCGCTGCAAACTATCTTATTATGTGTATGTGTCAAACAATGGATTTGTAAACGCATATAGAGGTATTCTATATGACCTTGAGCTGTGATTCTGGACATGTCACATCCACGTGGACATACGCCACAAGTGGGAAATTGGGGGTGTGACAGACTGGTATCAGAGCCTTGGTTATAGAGAACTAGGTTTGCATGTAGTAAACTTAGACTATAGCCATTGCTCAACTTTAGACACTACACTAGTTTCGCACAACTAATTATATGCATAGTTTAGCAATATGCTTTGTGATTTTATCGGATATTTACGAGCATACCATTGGAACCCTTCGCGGGTATACACATCCGACTATGCTTGAGAACTGCGAGATGGGATTAGTGAAAGGACGAACACAAGACTAAAGGGAACTCTTCTATGCTCTGAAGAAGACTCCTCTAGCACGATCTAACTCGAATCGAGCACCTCCTTCAACCTCTTTCTTGAGTGTAAACCCAGTCAAAAGACACATGTTTGTGGACTGTGACCATAGTATTGACACTCAGGGAGCAAACGTCAAACCCTAGGATGTTTAGTAGTTTGAAATTGAATGAACTAGAATGACTGTGTAAGATAAATTAACGATTATGGTGGCCAACGTAATCGTGAATTTATAGGTACACACGAATTCTAGCAAATTCAAATGACACGCTACACCCACGAGGAGAACTATGTAGAACACTGCTGCTAGTGGAGATTCGAACTCCACTATTTTCACCAAGTAGTTTATTCCCTTATTGTATTTAGTACTGTTAGAATCTAATTGAGCGAGTTGTGCTCATATACATCACATTGGTAATAGTAATCTTCTAAAGCTTATAATTGTACACATGAAGGAAGAGGATATACTATCTCTATATCACACACGGCAATCTCTAACTGTAAGTAATCCAAAACCTATTGTAGATACATACTTACCAATGGCTGGACAAGGAACGTTCGTGCGTACTAACGATCAATCAACCAATGCTGCTGCTATCGAAGCCATGATAGAACAACGGGTTAACAAAGCTATAGCGGATTACGAGACTATACGCGTAAACAATGAAACAAACAATGAGACTCGCAACAACTTAAGAGGATGCTTATTCAAGACCTTCCTTAGTTATCATCCTCTAACATTCAAGGGGTCGGAAGGAGCAGAGGGACTGCTCCGATGGATCAAGAATACTGAGACAATCTTCTGCATGTGCGAGTGCTCTGAGGAGAACAAAGTGAAATTCGCCACCGGAACTCTAGAGGGACAGGCCCTCATTTGGTGGAATTCACAGGTCCAGACACTGAGTTTGGCGACTGCTAATTCCATACCATGGGAAAATTTCATTAAGATGTTGAAGGAAGAATACCATCCCCAGAACGAAATCAAGGAATCGGAGGAGTGTTGGAATCACAAAATGGAAGGAGCTGAAATTGAACAATACACCACTCGATTTCACGAATGGTGTAAACAGTACCCAGAAATGGTGACCCCAGAATACAGAAAGATCGAGCCATACGTTAGGGGATTACCTGAACAAATCCGAAGCCTAATCACCACGACAGATCCCACTCTCATTCAATCTACTATTTGCTTGGCTCACAAACTAATCGACCAAGCGGTGGCACAGGGAGAGCTACCCAAGAGGAGTGAGCATACGAAACCCCAGGAACTCAAGAGGAAGTGGGAACCCAACAACAACCAATCCCTCACACCTCAACAACAAACCCAGCCTCGCCCAACCCTTGCTAAGGTCTTCACTGCCACTCGGAGCAAAGGAGGATATCAGGGCAAAAGCCCAAAATGCAACAACTGTAACTACCATCACTTTGGCTCGTGCAAAAGGGTCAAATGCACGAACTGCGGCAAAAATGGACATGTAACCAAGGAGTGCCGGACAAACCCTAACCCCAACACCAAATAGAATACCACTACCCAACACACCCACAAGGGGTGCTATGAGTGTGGAAAGCCGGGACACATGCGGAGGGACTGTCCACAACTGAAGAAGGCAGAAGAAGGCACAACAAAGGATGCAGTATTTGTGAGTGGTTCAGGAGAAGCCGAGGATGACTCAAACATCATGATCGGTACGTTCTTTTCTTGTTTATGCTAGTATATTACTGGAATACCGGTGCCGATAGGAACTTTATATCCAGCAAGTTTAGCAAATTACTAGGTATTACCTCAACACTACTAGACTATAAATATACTGTAGAATTAGCCGACGGCAAGTTGATTGAACACGGCACATCTTTCGAGGATGCGTCATGATGTTGACGGATCACGGACCCGAAATCGACTTGATGCCGGTAACCCTCGAGAGCTTCGAAGAGGTAGTGGAACGGACTGGTTATCCACAAACCAGGCAGAAACCGAAGGCAATGAGAAGCTCGTACGGGTGACATTGCAGAACGGAGGGCACAACACGATTCAGGGGAAACGACGGGGAGTACCTCGGAACATTATGTCTGGCATGAAGGTGAACAAGTACATACAAAAAAAAAAGGGGGTACACTGTTGTATTAGCCCTCATCACGGAACAACCGAAGAAAGAAAGGAAGATTGAGGACATCGTTGTAGTTTGCGATTTTCCCGAAGTATTTCCTGAAGATCTACCTGAACTACCACCACAACGGCAAGACGAGTTCCCGATCGATCTCACACCAGGAGTAGCACCGATTGCCAAAGCTCCTTACCGACTAGCACCGACTGAGATGCAGGGACTTTCTAACCAGTTACAGGAACTGTTAGACAAGGGATTTATCAGACCGAGCTTCTCGCCTTTGGGAGCACTGGCTCTTATTCGTAAAGAAGAAAGACGGATCATTTCGTATGTGTATTGACTACAGAGAGTTGAACAAAGTAACGATCAAAAATCGATACCCGTTGCCACGAATAGATGACTTGTTTGACCAATTGCAAGGGTCAAGTTACTATTCAAAGAATCGATTTAAGATCGGGTTACCATCAATTGAGGATACAGGAAGACGACATTCCTAAGACTGCCTTTAGAACCCGATACGGACACTACGAATTTTTGGTTATGCCCTTTGGACTGACCAACGCACCAGCTGTATTCATGGACCTCATGAATAGAGTGTGCAAACCCTACCTCGATAAATTCGTAATAGTGTTCATTGACGACATCCTGATTTATTCAAAGAATCAGGAGGAACATGCTGAACATCTGAGGCTAGTCTTAGAGTTATTGAGGAAAGAGCAACTGTACGCGAAATTTTCAAAGTGCGACTTTTGGATTCGCGAAGTCCAATTCCTTGGACACATGGTTAATGAACGGGGAATACACGTAGACCCAGCCAAAATCGAAGCCATCAAAAACTGGGAAGCGCCCAAGACTCCGACTGAGGTGCGGCAATTCCTTGGACTGGCCGGGTACTACAGGAGATTCATTGAAGGATTCTCAAAGATTGCCCAATCACTGACATCTTTGACACATAAAGATAAGAAATTCGATTGGGGAGACAAACAGGAAGCTGCATTTAACTTGTTGAAGCAGAAACTGTGCACTGCACCCATCCTATCTTTACCGGAAGGATGCGATGACTTCGTGGTGTATTGTGACGCCTCCAAACAAGGACTCGGTTGCGTACTGATGCAACGCGAGAAGGTTATAGCTTACGCTTCACGGCAACTAAAGGTGCATGAGAAAAACTACACGACTCATGACCTCGAGTTGGGAGCAGTGGTGTTCGCTTTGAAGATCTGGCGACACTACTTGTATGGCACAAAATGCACTATCTTTACCGATCATAAGAGCCTACAACACATCTTCAATCAGAAGGAACTGAACATGAGACAGCGAAGATGGGTCGAACTCATCGGCGATTATGATTGCGCTATCAAGTACCAGCCAGGTAAAGCAAACGTAGTGGCCGACACACTGAGCCGAAAAGAAACGACAAAACGCGTGCGCACACTACAACTCACGATCCATTCTGAACTGCCAAATCAAATTCGGATAGCACAACTGGAAGCTCTGAAAGCTGAAAACCTTACTCTCGAAGCCATGCGTGGTATGGATAAACAAGTGAAGGTAAAAGATGATGGAGCTTATTATCTGAGGGATCGGATTTGGATCCCACGCTACGGGGGATTGAGAGAAGTAGTGATGGACGAAGCACACAAGAGCCGGTATACCATACATCCGGGCTCTGACAAAATGTATCATGATCTGAAGACGACTTACTGGTGGCCGAACATGAAAGCCGAAATAGCAACTTACGTGAGTAAGTGTCTAACGTGCTCAAAAGTCAAGGTTGAGTACCAGAAGCCATCAGGGTTACTTCAACAACCGGAACTACCAATGTGGAAATGGGAGCAAATTTCCATGGACTTCATAAATAAACTGCCTAAGACGGCAAGTGGTTGCGATACCATCTGGGTTATCGTAGACCGACTAACGAAATCTGCTCATTTCCTACCCATCAAGGAGACTGACAAGTTGGACAAGCTCACTCGCATCTATATAAAGGAAGTGGTCACTCGACACGGAGTGCCAATCTCGATAATCTCTGATCACGATAGTCGCTTTACGTCCCATCTCTGGAAGTCTTTGCATAAGGCTTTGGGCACGAGATTGGATATGAGTACCGCTTACCACCCACAGACAGACGGACAGAGTGAGCGAACCATACAGACACTGGAGGACATGCTCCGGGCATGTGTCATTGACTTTGGTAGTAGCTGAGAGACTTACCTACCGTTAGTTGAGTTCTCGTATAACAATAGCTACCACACTAGCATCCAAGCTGCACCATTCGAGGCACTTTACGGACGTAAGTGTCGATCACCCATTTGCTGAGCGGAAGTTGGAGACAGCCAACTGACCGGCCCCGAACTTGTGCATGAAACGACTGAAAAGATCGTGCAAATACGCAAGCGAATGGCAGCAGCTCGGGACAGACAGAAAAGCTATGCCGACAAACGACGCAAACCGTTAGAATTTCAGGTGGGAGACAGAGTGTTACTCAAGGTCTCGCCCTGGAAGGGAGTCATTCGGTTTGGCAAACGGGGAAAGTTGAACCCTCGTTACATTGGACCTTTCGAGACCACCAAACGAATAGGCCCTGTAGCCTACGAACTGAACTTGCCAGTTGAACTGAGCAGTGTGCATAACATATTCCACATCTCGAACCTCAAGAAGTGCCTATCTGATGAGACACTTGTTATTCCTCTCGAGGAAATACAAACCGACGAACAATTGAACTTCGTTAAGGAACCGGTGGAGATTATGGACCGGGAAACCAAGAAGCTCAAACTCAGCAAGATTCCAATAGTAAAAGTGCGATGGAATTCGCGACGAGGACCAGAATTCACGTGGGAACGTGAAGACCAGATGAAACAAAAGTACCCACACCTGTTCGCGGAACAGACAAACGCTAACAACACAAGTTGAATTTCGGGACGAAATTCTTTCTAACATGGGGAGGATGTGACACCCCGTAATTTCCAGGTCAGCAACTTATTTATTTAAATGTTTATTTAAACGCATTATGTACACGTGGCACTAGAATTAGCTTAATTTAGTGTGACACGTGGCACGACAGTACGGACACCAGCACATGACTAGATAATTCGTGGAATTATCGACAAACAGCACACACGTGTCAAAACACACGAACGTTGGTGAACATCACAACACTTAAGCACAGAAACATCTCACAAGCCAATTATGGGTAATAATTGACCAATAGAGTCCAAACGACGATCGAATGATGTTCTACAGTCGAGAAACGGGCAAGAACGGGCCAGAACGACAAAATAGGCTTATTGGGCCTTACATTTGGTTCAGGCGGTACGCCAGACCCGGAGAGCCCATGACAGGCGATGCGCGCGGGACACAAAAGAGGCGCCCTGTCTGACTTCTTCCGCGCGTAACGCCAGGCATACCCAACCCACGTCAGGCGTTACGCCTGGGGCGCCAGATTCGCAAAATCACCTTTTTAAACTCCCAAAACTCATTATCACACTACACACTCATTTTGCCTACACCCACACGTCTTAGCTCGGCCATTTACTCTCTCAAGCATCTGAAACCCACTGATGTGACCTGGTGGAAGCCATTGAAGACCTTCCTTGAAGCTTTGAAAGCTTGGAAGAACCACTAGAAGGCTTGGAGGATTCATTGGAGCTCACACCACCACCATCTCCTCCTTGTTCTCACTCAAACCTGCTGTCCAGGAGCTCTAGAGCCTGTTTCCACCATCATCTCAAGACCTTTGAAGCTCTAGAAGGTAGTTCTATGCTTAAAACCCACTTTCACATCCATTACACACACATGCAAGTGCTAAATCCCACATGCAAGCACTTTGAATGCACATGCACGAGATTATGATCTGGGTTTGTTGATTTTAAAGTGTTTGATGATGATCTAGAGTGATTAGAATGCATTTCGTGACGATCCATGATGATGTGAGTCATTAAAGTGTGTTATTTGGCCTTGGATTGATGAAATAATGCCATGCATGTATGATCCGTGATGGTAGGAATAATCTTGAGTATGTTGTTATGCTTATTGATGATATTAGGATGATTACTCATGGGTAGATTTGATTGAAATGGTCAAAACTATGATTTTTATGAATCTTTCTATTTATAGTAACTTTTTAGTTACAAGTAGATGATTTGGTGTATTTGGTGAACATGCATGTACTTGGAATTGCTCTTAGAATGTTAATATGATGATTAGAATGTTTAAAATATGATCTTGATAATGTTTATGGTCATTTTTGACAAAGTTACTATATTTAGTAACTTTTCGGGTCAAAATAATGATAGGAGACTCTTTCACCATATTAACATGATTAAAATGATGCTAGATTGATTATTATGAGGATTGGTAATGTGAAAATGGTTTAGAAATGTTAAATGGTCATTTTTATGCACAAACCACAAAGTTACTATTTTTAGTAACTTTATTTTTACAAAAACCGACCTGTCAACGTGTTGTATTATTTGAGTATGCTAAATGACTTATTATGTTATAATATGTGGATTAGATGCTAAGTTAGATGGTTTCCGATGTCACGTATGCTAAAAATGGGAACTTTCCATTTTAGGAAACTTTTATGTGCAAACCTGTTATAAACGGCGTATATGAACTTGTATGATAACGTGCTATGTGTTAACATGATCACGTAGGACTATTGAACATGCTAGAACTCTAAAAACGATATGCTTTGTGGACTTTCTATAAATGGAAACTTACTATAAATAGTAAGTTGTCCATAAACGCGATCTACGCGTTTTGCACACGACAAACACTTACACGTTGCTACACGATTCACAAACCGTCACATGGTTCACCAACGGGTCGTAGACTTGACACGGTCAAATTTGGTCAAACACGGTCAAACACGATCAAACACGGTCAAACACGGTCAATATGGGCCAACACGAGCAAACACGGTTATCGTGGACCGACAAGGACAAACATGAACAACCAAGGGTTGTTGGGCACAAACACGAGCACTAACACTAGCACGGTCACATACGCGAACTCACATACGGTATACGATATAGGTTGCCGGTGACCGACACGTGCTACCACATCAGGAGCTTACGCTTACTTGCTACTTTCATCACTAAGGTGAGTTTACGGCCCCTCTTTACTCTTTTTCAAAACGCTTTTAAATAGGGGGAGAATACTTGTTGCATCGAGTCAAACATCTATTACTGTACAAACATTTTGGTGTATGCTGGTTTATTTGACAAACATTAAGTGTTGTAATCGTAAGAAGTCCTCACAAAGTCTTACCGTTAATGTACAAACAACGAGGCGAGTTTGAATGGATCCGTTTGGGGTGTGACGAACCCCGCGTGGCGAAATATTGACTGGATGTCATAACACGTGAAAACTTGACCTATTTTGCCATGTTATTACGAGACATGGCGGAGGCAAAGACTAACAAGTCTAGTTCGGTAGTGACGCACTGACACTTTGGGCCAAGGGCTCGGTACTAACATATGATAAACAGCATGACACACTTTTATTACTATATGTATATCAAAACCTGTGAACTCACCAACCATTGTGTTGACACTTTTCTAACTTGTATTCTCAGGTAACTAGCGTGGCTAGCAGGAGGACAGGAATGCACACTTTAAGGAACGAGCAATTAGGAACTTACATGCATTCTGTCTTGTCATTTGAAAACAATTTACTTTCATTATGATAAAACAATGTTATGTTAAACTATTTACATTTCCGCTGCATTTTTGTCAAACACTTGATTTTCCGCTGCATTATGATAAGACAACTTTTATTCCGCTGCAAACTATCTTATTATGTGTATGTGTCAAACAATGGATTTGTAAACGCATATAGAGGTATTCTATATGACCTTGAGCTGTGATTCTGGACATGTCACATCCACGTGGACATACGCCACAAGTGGGAAATTGGGGGTGTGACAGCTATGCATACGAGGCATAGCGGAGGCAAGGACAAACAAGTCTAGTTCGGTAGTGACGCACTGACACTTTGGGCCTAGGGCTCGGTACTAACATTTGATAAACAGCATGACACACTTTTTATTACTATATGTATATCAAAACCTGTGAACTCACCAACCATTGTGTTGACACTTTTTCTAACTTGTATTCTCAGGTAACTAGCTGACTATGGAGCAGGAATGCACATTAGGGATTATGGGCATAGGATCCCGCATTCATGTTATCAGTCTTTTGAAAAACAATTACTTTTGGGTTATGTTTAAACAATGTTGCATTTGACAATTTGATTTCCGCTGCATGTATTCAAACATATTTATTTCCGCTGCTATGAAATACTTTTCCGCTGCAAACTATTTTGTTATGTGTATGTGTCAAACTTGGATTTGTAAACGCATATAGAGTCGTTCTATATGACCTTGAGCTGTGATTCTGGCCACGTCACACCCACGTGGACTGACACCACGAGTGGGAAATTGGGGGTGTGACACACTGTGTCACACCCCGGGCCGGCGGCGTTGGATCGGATTCCCCGTCGGGCGGAAGGTTCTCGAGGCACGATATCGTGAGTGATAATCGGAATGATCAGATTGTTTACATTGCACATGATATAAATGAGAAATGCTAAATAGAATAGAATTGCAAAGTTAAATTACATCCGTATCATTCATAATTTAACAATGTAAATCTATCATAAACATCATAAGATATCTATCTTGTAACTGCACAAGATATACAAAATAATTGTATAATGATGTTCCAAAAGTATGCAGGTCCAAAAATACTAAGTCTTCTATCTGAAGTCCTAGTCCAAAAGCATAAGCTTCTTAATTGACCTATTCGTCACCTGAGAAGTCATGCAAAAATAAAGTCAACACGTGGTTGGTGAGTTCATATAGTTTAGTAATTGAAAATGATTTGTAAACCTTTTTCGGTAAAGACCCTAACCTCATTAATATCACATGTAATATCCACATCGGTATGCTTATATATAGGGCATACCCCTGAGTCGAGCCTACAACCCGCCCAGACGCCGTCCCACCACATATATATAGTTAGGCATTTTACCTACCATACACTTCCATTCCACTATAGTTCTAATGTACTCTCAAAACATTTGTTAAACCCTCGGGTGACAACCTTAATCTCATTAACATCACATGCATCATCCAGATCGGTATGCTTATATATAGGGCATACCACTGAGTCAAGCCTACAACCAGCCCAGACGCCGTCCCACCACATACTAATCCACATAGGACATTGTTGTTAATGATAATTAAGCATTTTACCCCTACCATTAACCCATTTGTTCTTTAGTTCTTTGTTCCTGTAAATACAACAATTTGAAATCTCTAATGATTTCTTAAGTTCATCACACAATTATGATCAACCACAACAATTGTAGAAACAGTTAAATAAATGCTTAATTAAATAAATAAATAAACATTTAATAAAATATAAGTCCTAATGATTGGGCCTTGGTCATACTCGAGTAGACTAGTATAGCAATCAGGTACTTAGTAGTAAAGGAGATCTGTAAACCTCATCAAACATGTGACCTATAACCAATCAGTCTAGCTAGGACATCTTTTGATATATAGGCTTTTATAGTTCTTTAGACCGTTCATAGTTCGTATAGTTCGTTGGCACATGTTATCTTTGAGCATTTCCCAGATGTTCCTCAAAACAGTTAGGGAATACTGTAAATATCATCAAACATGTGTCTCATATTCGATCAGTCTAGCTAGGACATCTTTCAAACCTGAGAGTGGCACATGCTATCTTTGATATTTCCCAGTTAGACCCTTGAAATAGTTCTTTGTACTTAGTTCTTTGAAATAGATCGTTAGTTCTTTGACAACACACTCTTGAAATAGTTCTTTGAAAATAGATCGTTAGTTCTTTGACAACACACTCTTGAAGTAGTTCTTTGAAAATAGATCGTTAGTTCTTTGACAACACACTCTTGAAATAGTTCTTTGAAAATAGATCGTTAATTCTTGGAAATAGACCTTTGAAAATAGTTCTTTGATTTAGATCTTTAGTTCTTTGAAAACACATTCTTGAAATAGTTCTTTGATTTGAAACAGTTCACCTAGACATGAGTCTAAAATGACAGTTTTACATGTAAAACATATACAATGTAAAGCATTTAAGTAAACAATTTAAATAAAAACAGTTTAAGCATGCTTCTCAGCCCCGCGTTTTAAAACAAAATGTTTAGAAAAGGGGCAATGAACTCACCTGTGTTGCTGTGCAAATGAATTATCACAAAATGCGCGCTCTTTACTTGTGGGTTATGTTTCTTCGATTCCTGAGTTGTTTTAAGAGAATTCGTATACGATAAGTATTTATAATAATCGTAGTATCTAGGGTTTGGTCTCGGTGTGCAACTAAGTGTCCTAGACATTAATGTGTTTTCTAAGGATCTTTCCAGTTGTTCTAATACATTACCCATAAATAAAACCCTGGATCCCATAAGATTTCGATTAAGTATTTGCAAAGTAATTTATTTTAATTAAATCCCAAGTTATAATTCATTTAATTAATTAAAGGGAGTTTATCATTGATTTTATTTTCTAAAACCTTCTTGTATGTCTAGAAAATCATAGCTTAGTTTATTAGGCTTGAGATAATCCAATTCGATTAACTCCAAGCCTAACTTTAGTTTTAGCTTCCTTTGTTTTCTTGAATCGTTAGTGTGTACAATTTAGCTTAGAAGTTCCATAGGTCCATCTAAGTTAATTGTAGACAGTAGAACAATTAGCTAAATGTTGGGTGTTAATAACCAACACTACACTTAGTTAAGTGTCTTGATCCATTGTATTCCACACTTTGTGTTTGAAATCATCATCACCCTTAAGGTTGTAGCATTAGTTTTAGTTTAGCAATTATCAATGTTTTAGTATACAACTTTTATACTTAACATCATTATTTGAACTTTAGTTGCTCCATATTAGAAAAAACAACCTATTATTCCCCATGCACACACTTGCCATGCATACATGAAACCACCTTTGTAGTAATATAGGGTAATTATCCCATCCCCATGCAAGTTAATCTTAAATTTAGTTGATGCACTTGTTTACATATTGGATCAACTGGGGCGCATGGTGGTGTTTGGGCCGATTGCCTAATGTGGGTTAAATGGAGTCCCATGGGCCAAATGCATGTACATGGGCCACATGGTTTGTCATAGTTCGAATGTATGGGATTGGAGCCGGGTCAGACCCTGGGCCGCATGAAGCTGCTTTAGGGCCGAGTTGAGCTGGGGTGGCCGAATGTATATGGCCCACGAATGGTTCAATCGGTTGGCCTTTGGCCGAATGAGGTTCGCCATCGAATAGGTAGGCCGAAGGACCATGGCCGATTGAAGGTGGTCGAATGTGGTCACACCGGTCGAATGACTTAGGTGGCGACTGAGTTGACTGGCCGAAAGAAGGGGTGCCGATCAAATGAGAACCTCGGCCGAAGGAACAACCCTATGCCATTCGCCGAATGAGGCTGAGCAGGCCGTTCGGCGACCTGCAAGTCAAGGCCATTCGGCCGTTCGGTTTGCATCAGGGCAGCCATGGTTTCCCAACAAAATCGGCTATCCAGTGGAGTACAACCAGTTCCTAACTCACCTAAGTGTGTATTGTGATAATTTCTTAAGGTTTTTTTGGGGTGAGTTAACCGGTTTCAAAGATGAATCGAATTTAGGGTTTTCAAACCCTAAAACCGAACTCAAAATCGAGTTGTACCTCGAATCGGCTGGATAAACTCTTAGATCCATTGTACTTCTATAATCTACGAGATATGAGGGTTGTTGTGACACCAAAATCACTCGAAATGGTTGAGATTTGAATGAGTTCTTGTAGAGAGTAGGTGGATAGAGGTTCTAGAGAGAGAAAGCTCCAATTTTTAGAGAGAGAGGCTAGTTGGTGGTGTTTGGTGTGGCTTTGAATGCCACAATAAATGGTGTGGAAACACTCGGGTTCGTTCGGTTTCGCGTGGTCTCGCGTAAAATCGTCGGTTTTTTCACCGTTTTCGTAACGAAATGATCCGGTTTTAAAAAAATAATTTATAAAATTATTTTAGGTGGTTATTTATAGTAAATTAACTATAAATCTTCTGTTTATTTTAAATTTTCAGAAATAACTAATTTGCGGTTTAAAATCGAATTGTACAGTCGTCGTGCGTATTCATTTGAATCGTCACCCGTACGAACATGGCGATAACTATATTTTTCAATATGGTTTTCTAATTATTGGATATCATTCAGAGCGTTAAACTTTCAGATATATTCGTACAGATCGTCACCTGTACGAATAACCCGTCGGTTTAGCATTCACGTAACGACATCTGTTGTTGTTTTGTTCAGTAAAGCCTCACATACGTTTATACGTAATAAAATCCTAATAAATAATCATATGATGGTTCTGTAATGCCAGATAATTATCTGACTGATGAACCATAGTTTTCTGAGTTTTGTTTCTGAATTGAATCTGAACTGTGCTATGATAACATGTAATGACAATGACATATGAATGATAACTGAAATGTGTACCTGATTACTGTTCAAGTTACTGTAGAGATCACTGTTCCGGTACGATTCCGGCACTGATGTTACACACTGCTCAATCAATATATATACATCACAAACAAGTAGACTCTTTCTACTACTTATGTGTAATGTTACAGTAAGTTAGGTAACTTACCTGGTTCATACAGTTGTTCACTTCCTACAACCTTGTTTCCACTTCTGTGGCTTATCCCTTGACTTTTACCGTCAATACCTAGTTGTAATTCACATATATATAACTATATTCAATACATATAACACATGCAATCAAGTTCAACGCACTTGAATGGTTTGAGTTTCTCAAAGTCAATTTATCACATAATTGACTCTATCTTACTATATTTATTAAGTTTTAGTCAGTTACTGCAATTAATCATATTACATGCCTCCTTAGGCATTTAATCAAATAATTGATGTTCACTATATTAGTTACGATCTTTAATCACTTATTTTATTCAAATTCATTTATGATCATAACTGTTAATAATTTTAACATCAATTTATCACATAATAATATTTAACCCATGGATCATAATCCATATTTCATTTAAAACCATAATCTACCCATTCTACTAGTTATCACACCATGATATGGGTTTCATAATAACCAGACATTATACCGGCTTCAAAACGAAGATTTACCCGTTAAAACATCGTGTTCTTCGTTTATAATCAATCCTAGCCATCATCTAGGCAATAGTCAACGACGCTAACTATATCATTACGTTCAAAATCAAGATCTAATCAATCATTATGAAACTAGAAAGTTAAAACGAACCTTTACCTAATTTGACGGATTTCTGCGCCTAGAACAACGATCTAGGCTTGTAGATACGATCCCTGGGATGATTTGAAAGTTTAGAAGCCTTCAAGATGAAGTTCAAGAGCTAAAAATTGAGTTTTTGTCGCCTGGAGGTCTGTCACACCCCGAGCCGGCAGGGTTGGATCGGAGTCCCCGTCGGGCGGAAGGTTCCCGAGGCGCGATATCGTGGATGATAATCGTGATGATCAGATTGTTAACATAGCATCAATGTTAAGAATATCTAAAGCACAATAACCTACAAAGTTAAATTACAATATCAATGTCTGATAATTTAACCAAGTAAACATTTCAAAATAAATCATAAGTTCACTATCTTGTATTAGTACAAGATCTCAAAAATGATTCACAATGATCAACAAAAGATGTGCTTTCCAAAACAACTAGGTCATCTAACTGAGCATCCTAGCATGCAATCCAAATCCCTAGCTTAATCATGTACGTCATCTGAGAAAGCATGAAAATAAAACAAGTTAACATGATGGTTGGTGAGTTCATATGATTTTGGTAATTGAAAATAGTTTTGTCAACCTTTTAGGTAAAACCTTAACCTCGTTATCAACACCTGTATCATCCAACTCGGTATGCTTATATATAGGGCATACCCCTGAGTCGAGCTTACGACCCGCCCAGACGCCGACTCGCCCAGACGCCGTCCCACCACATACTAAGTCACATAGGACATTGTTGTTAATGATAATTAAGCATTTTACCTACCATTCCCTTATATGATCGTCTGAGATCTAAAGCACTCTGTTTAACCGTTTATGATATCAACCCAAAATGTTTATGTTTCCCCCCAGGTAACAACCTTAATCTCATTAACATCACCTGTATCATCCAGCTCGGTATGCTTATATATAGGGCATACCCCTGAGTCGAGCCTACGACTCGCCCAGACGCCATCCCACCACATACTAAGCCGCATAGGACATTGATCTTAATGATAATTAAGCGTCTTACCTAACACTCACTTCTATGTTAAAAGGCTTGATTTCCATAATTTGAAATATAACTGATTTCCTGGGTTCACCTTGTCTTCATGATTTCCTAAAAGCAATTATAGAAATAAAATGTTAAATGTTTAATTAAATAAATAAATAACATTTACATACAACTAAGACATGATGATTGGGCCTTATTTGACTCAATCAATTAGACTTAGTTGTTGGTGGTTGTCCAAGTTGTACCCTCTCACACGTGACCCATGCCAGGCATAACTCACAAGGAGTATACCTGAACTAGCCGGGATTTTAATGTTTTGCCCATATCAGATTGACCCTCTGGTCTACTGTATGCGTCGGGACTTTAAGGATATCCTTTGATTCTGATCTTCATTGATTCATGATTCTCTTGATTTCATCTGATAGTTTAAGTTATTGCCCATGTAGCTTGACTACTAGAGTCTACTACTGTGAAGGGACCTTCCGTGTGTTACACGTGGTCTCGATTTACATACAACTGACAACTCACCTTACTTTAGGTATTAATGATTTCATTATATCATAATTATTTCATTATTTCAATGATTCACACACGGTTATGATTCCCATGATTCACTTGATTTCTGATCTGTAGAATTCCATGATTTCACAATGATTATAGATTTATGAGTAGGATCCTGAGTTTACTAATCACACACTGGATTAGATTCCATTGCATTTGATCTTTAGCTTTGGTTCTTTTGATTTCACTTTGAATTTAGATTCTGGAATTTGAATTCGATGGACTAAGGGTTTATTTAGAGTTTTTGAATTAAGGTATTACTCGTAAGAGTAATTTAATTAACTTGCTTAATTAACTTGATAGTTAATTTAGCCTGAGATTTACCTAGACAGGAGTCTAGGTATATAAACAAACATATATAAAGTATATAAGAAGTAAAAGCATTTAAGTAAACAATTTAATTAAAACAGTTTACGCATGCTTCTCAGCCCCGCGTTTGAAAACAAAAATGTTTAAAAAAGGGGCAATGAACTCACCTATGTTGTTGTGCACTTGAACCACAAAAGATATGCGCGCCTTGGTTGTTGCCTAAGTATCTTTAGCACCTGAGTTATTTTTAAGAGATTCGAAAACTATAAGTAAATATAATAGACGTAGTCTAGGGTTTTGGTCTCGGTGTGCAACTAAGTCTCCTAAGTTACTAATGTGTTTCTAAGACTTCGTTGAACTAATCTAGCTAGGATAGTCTCATTACCCATTTACAACCCTCATCGCACAATTATTTATTATAAGTCTTTGGTTAATTATTTTAAGTTAATCCATTTTATGATAATACTTATTTAAAATATCATTTAATTTGTTTTTAATAAGGTTTAAAATTAAATTTCTTTTATTAAAATAACATAATTAAATTAAGAATATGTAACTTACACATGATGGGCCTTGATTGGCCCATTAGGCCATTCTGGGCCCATTACTCGACTTTTAGTTTCAAACGATTTCCTGTTAATTCCTAAATTACTAATCATTGATGGTTTTAAGTAAACCTTTTAGGTTAGTCATAAATCATTATAGATTTCCGATGGTTTAGGTGTTAACATTTAAGTCAACCCTAAAACCTTTAAGTTGTCGTTTTGATCCATAGTGTACTTCCCCCATGATATTGATGGCTTAGTTTAAGGAGATTCCATTGTGTTTACCAAAAAGAATGATCATCCCATAACCAAGGTTAACCTCTATTGTATTTTAAGAACTCATAGCTTATTGTATCATAACAAAACCATATTAACCTCCACCTTGTTAAGCTCTATGCTTAACCTTCAATTATATAGTGGTGATTACATACCATGAAACCCTAATAGTTTCCTTATTCATGCATGAGTTTACGTAATACATTCATGCACCTCATGCACCATGTATGCATCACGTACCCTCTACCCTAACCGAGGTTGATACAAAAATGGAGGGGAGTCATGGCCAAACCAGGGTTGGCCGCATGAGTCTCAGCCCCGAATGGAGGTGTGGCCTGTCACACCCCCAATTTCCAACTAACGGAATCATACCGTTTGGGAACGTTACAAACCAGGATCTCAGATCATTAAACATAACGAAGACCTCTATATGAATTTCAAAACATACTTTGGTCTAAAACTGTAACATCAAAGCTTTCAATGTTTGCGGAAGCGTTTTAAAACAATAACAGTTGTAAAATGTAAATTACAATGCAAAGTTTTCAAATGTTCAAATTCAAATAACTAAAATGTAAAGACATGCATGCGACTCAATCTCCTAGTCCATGCTTGCTTTCTTGTGCACCTTAGCGTCCTGAGAAAACATGTAAATCAAGTCAACACAAAGGTTGGTGCATAACACAGGTTTAAGCATTCACAATGTTTTAAACAACAGTTTGAATATCAAGTTTGCAGATAACATAACCACACATGCATAGTCATGATAGCTAGTCATTTGTACTATTTACATAAGTGGTCGACACCGAAGCTGACGATTGCCATGCTATAGCATGTTTTTGCCTTGCCACTATTGTTTAGCACAAACAATAGTAATGTGTGTTTGGTCAGTCAAACACCTGCGTAGATCCCATCTACCAAGTGATGTTTGTCAAACCTAATAGATCTATTTCCAACTACCACGCTTTGCGCTACGGCAAACTAAACGGTTCGAAGTGTAAGGACTTTTAAATGCTATGTTGTCACATAATGTAAACAGCTAACTCATGCAAGTGATATGTATCTAAAATGTTTGTTGACATGTTTTCTCCCCCAAAACAATTTAAAATAAGAAAGGGGCCGTGTACGCACCTTTGATTATAGCAGAATGATCAAACACACTTAACTCGTGTAGAAAATCCTCCTACGAAGAACCTGTGTTTTAACAATAACCTAGTGTTATTCGGATAGTCGTATTGTGCTTGAAATCACATACGTGTCAACACACGTAGGTTTGACTTGTTAGAAATATGCATACGAAAGTACGCGTGCCTTTGAACTCGTTTAAATAAAATCATATATGATTTTATTTAAATAAACGTAATTGTACGCGATTACGTTTTCGTTCTAAAATATGAATTTTATTATTCAAATGTGTACGGAATTCCGTTACGGTTCCAACGAAATTTGAACGAGTTAAATCGGACTTGAAACGAAGAAGTTATGATCGAAATACTAGAAGTTGGTTTAAATGACAAAAACCTAAAAACTGTTGGGGGCCGGGTTCGAACCCGTGACCTCCAACCCATCATACACCCAACTTACCATCTCAGCTATCTCCCATTTCATTAACCAAGTCCTGTTTCAATTTCTTTAACCAAAACTGATCGGATTCCCCTATGTCATACTATAGCCGAAGCAACAAGTCCCAATTGACCACAAGTTCGAACCTAATCAGTACCAAAACCATAGGATTTTATTATTTAACATATTTCGAACCTCCCTACATGGTTTAATTCGATTATTAACTTGTTCAAAGCAAAAATCCCCAATTCGTTTTGATTAAGAACTCTAACCATTGAATTCATGCAATTCGTTATTGATTCATGAAATTGACACATAGTTTTTAATCTAAGATGAATTTCGAACATGTCTGAAAGGTTTAATTTAACTTCCATGATCGTTTGCTACCAAACCCCCAACTCGTTTCTTATGAAAAATCTTAAAACTAGAAATCATTCAATTCGGTTTTGTTTAATCGAATTAGCATCTGAATTTCATAAACGAGATGTTTCTGAAACTCAATGTATAGTTTAATTCGACTCTAAACCTTATTTGTATCGAAACCCCTAAAATCAATTATGTTAAGAACCCTAAAACTTGTAATCCCTCAATTTGTGATAGTTTTCAGAAATCGAAAGAGGATTATCCATATACAGAGAGTCACGAAACTCTCTGTAGTGTTTAATTTTGGTTTCGAATTCAGTTAAACAGAAACCCCCAAAACATTAATATGATGAATCCTAGACTTAGGATTCGTAAAATTAGACTTTTATACACGAATTAAACATAGGATTATGCTTAGTCGGTATCTTTAGGTAGTGTAGAAACGAAAACTTACTTGATTTGGTCTTAGATTGCTAGAGATAGACTAGTGACTTGATAACGGCTTGTCTCTCGACTGAATCCTCTATCCACGACTGATTTCCTTGAATAAGTATATAGAATAGCTTCTAATTAGGCCGACTAGAGTCTCAGTACTTTTGATTTCGTGATTTATGATACAATTTGATGATTTTGATGCCTCTTGCAACGGTTACGACTTTTCATCCCCATTTGAGTTAAATTCGACCCATCATGTGCTTATAACGGATGATTAACTATTAATCATCATCTTAATGAGTTGCTAGAGAGTTTAATTCAGTTACTAACACCAAATTAATACGAATTTAGACTCTTGTTTGCACTATAGCCGAATTTTGACTTTAAAAGTCAAAATTGAGACTTTTCTTGATTTGTAATCTTAATCCTTGAAGTTTTAAAATTCTAAGACTGCTTTTGATCAATTACCATCCCTCTAGTTCGATTTTAAATGACTTCACATCATTTCGGTTAATTCTAAAGTTAACGGAATTAATCCGGAATACCGAATTGTCACTAATCGGCCAATTGGAATATTATTGGGCTAGAGTAACCCAACTGGGCCTCATAAATACCATTAGGCCCACCTTGGGCCTCATTGGGCCTACCTTGGTCTCATTGGGCCTACCTTGGCCTCATTGGGCCTTCCTTGACCTTATTGGGCCTTCCTTGACCTTATTGGGCCTTCTTTGGCCTTATTGGGCCTTCCTTGGCCTTATTGGGCCTATCTTGTCCTCATTGGGTTTGTGATTCCGTTACTTTCAGTTAACAAGGTTCATTCGAAAAGTCGGATTGTCACATCATCCCCTTGTTGAAGGAATTTTCGTCCCGAAAATTAGTAAATGTTAGGAGTAGTTAGGAAACTACTTACGAGTTTAAATCGTACGTGTTATTGTGGTTTGATCATTCCGTGTGCTTGTGTGTACTCACACACAAAATCTAATACTTGCAACATCACAACTAAGTGTGATCGTTCAATGTGACTGTTTGTGTGTACACTAGTTAGTTCACCTAACTGTGACTGTTTGTGTTTGATCATACTGTGCTGTGTAACCTCACACATAGTGAGTGTCTGTAACTGTTTGTACTATGCAACCCCGCACATAGCAAATTGTGTGTAACCAATCATGCATGTACTACAATAACATGTAACATATGAAATGTAGCACATAAAATGTATAAAATGTAATGTAGCACAAATGTTTGTAACAAAACCAATTGAATAAAGTGTTTGTGCTTATAGTTTGAAATTTGCAGTGTTGATGTGTGAAGCATCATGTCATCCCCTTGTTGAAGGAAATTTCGTCCCGAAATTTAACATGCGCTCTCAGTGTTTGTAGTTGTTGTTTTGAACAGATGAGGATACTTCTTCATCATTTGTCATGTGAATTCAGGACCACGTCTTGAATTCCACCGAACTTTGACTATCGGAATCTTGCTTTGCTTAAGTTGTTTGACCTCTCGGTCCATGATTTCTGCTGGTTCTTCAATGAATCGTAACTGTTCATCCACTTGTATTTCTTCCAATGGTACAATCAATGCCTCATTAGAAAGACATTTCTTTAAGTTCGATACATGAAAGACATCATGAATTCCACTGAGTTCATCCGGTAATTTGAGTTGATACGCAACCGGACCAATCCTTTTCAGAATCTCAAAAGGTCCTACGTAACGTGGGCTAAGCTTCCCGTGCTTACCGAATCGTATCACACCTTTCCAAGGTGATACTTTTAGAAGAACTCGGTCTCCTACTTGAAATTCCAACGGCTTACGACGTTTGTCAGCATAACTCTTCTATCGATCCCTGGCCGCTGCCATACGGTTCCGGATTTGTACTATCTTCTCTGTCGTCTCGTGCACTAATTCAGGACCTGTAATCTGACTATCACCAATTTCAGCCCAACAAACTCGTGAACGACATTTGCGACCATACAAAGCTTCAAACGGTGCTGCCTGAATATTTGTATGATAACTATTGTTGTAAGAGAATTCCACTAACGGTAAGTGATTTTCCCAGCTATCACCAAAGTCAATTACACAAGCTCGTAACATATCCTCGAGCGTTTGAATCGTACGTTCACTTTGACCGTCGGTCAGTGGATGATAGGCGGTACTCATATCCAAGCGAGTTCCCAATGACTTATGAAGTGATTTCCAAAAGTTGGAAGTAAATCGGGCATCCCGATCTGATATGATAGAGATTGGCACGCCACGCCGTGCTACCACTTCCTTGATGTAAATGCGAGTCAGTTTCTCCATCTTGTCGGTTTCCTTGATTGCTAAGAAGTGTGCAGATTTCGTTAATCGATCAACAATTACCCATATCGTATCACAACCACTCGGTGTACGGGGTAACTTAGTAATGAAGTCCATCAAAATTTGTTCCCATTTCCACATCGGTATTTCTGGTTGTTGCAACAAACCAGATGGTTTCTGATATTCAACTTTGACTTTCGAACAAGTCAAACATTTGCTAACGTACTTAGCAATGTCAGCTTTCATGTGAGGCAACCAATACAGTGCCCTCAAATCATGATACATCTTGTCTGACCCCGGATGGACTGAATATCTGGACTTGTGTGCTTCATCCATCACGAGTTCCCTTAAACCTCCGTACAAAGGTATCCACAGTCGATCTATGAAATAACGAATTCCATCAGGTTTAACATCCAACTGTGTTTCCATCCCCCGTAAGGATTCATGTACCAGATTATCCTTTTCTAAGGCTCCCAGTTGAGCACTGCGTACCTTGTCAGGTAAATCAGTATGTATTGTCATCATAAGTGCGCGAACCCGTCTTGTTGAAGTGTCTTTTCTGCTTAAAGCATCAGCTACCACATTAGCTTTTCCCGGGTGATACTTAATCGCGCATTCGTAGTCATTCAACAACTCAACCCATCGTCGTTGTCTCATATTCAGCTCCTTCTGATCAAAGATATGCTGCAAACTCTTATGATCAGTGTAAATGGTACACTTAGTTCCATACAGGTAATGCCTCCAAATTTTCAAAGCAAAAACCACTGCTCCTAACTCCAAGTCATGAGTAGTGTAATTCTTTTCATGTGGTCGTAGCTGCCTTGAAGCATAAGCAATCACTTTATCACGCTGCATCAACACACATCCCAAACCCTGTGCAGATGCATCACAATACACCACAAAGTCTTCCGTCCCTTCCGGTAAGGACAGAATCGGTGCACTACAGAGTTTCTGTTTCAATAACTGGAATGCAGCTTCCTGTTTATCTGTCCAGTTATACTTCGTTCCCTTATGCGTAAGAGCTGTAAGTGGTTGAGCGATCTTTGACAAACCCTCAATGAATCGTCGGTAGTAACCCGCCAAACCAAGAAATTGTCGTACCTCAGTAGGAGTTTTTGGTGCTTCCCAATTCTTAATTGCTTCAATCTTTGCTGGATCAACGTGTATACCCTTTTCATTAACTATATGACCCAAGAATTGTACTTCTCGCATCCAGAAATCACATTTCGAGAACTTAGCGTACAATTGTTCCTGCTTCAGTAATTCCAACAGCAATCGAAGATGTTCAGCATGCTCCTCCTCGGTCTGAGAATAGATGAGAATGTCATCAATGAAAACAATGACAAACTTATCGAGATAAGGTTTACAAACACGATTCATGAGATCCATGAATACAGCTGGAGCGTTTTTCAACCCAAATGGCATGACCAAAAACTCATAATGGCCATAGCGCGTCCTGAATGCTGTCTTTGGAATATCCTCCTCTTGAACTCTTAGTTGATGATAACCCGATCTGAGATCAATCTTCGAGTAGTAGCTCGAACCTTGCAACTGATCAAACAGATCGTCAATTCTAGGTAACGGATACCGGTTTTTGATAGTAACCTTGTTTAGTTCCCGGTAATCGATACACATACGGAAAGTCCCGTCCTTCTTCTTAACAAACAAAACTGGAGCTCCCCACGGTGAAAAACTAGGTCGTATAAAACCCTTATCCAACAACTCTTGTAGTTGTGTAGATAACTCTTGCATTTCTGACGGTGCAAGTCGATAAGGCGCCCTAGCTATCGGTGCTGCATCTGGTGTAAGGTCGATTCGGAATTCCACCTGTCTGATAGGCGGTAATCCCGGCAAGTCTTCTGGAAATACTTCCGGAAATTCACATACTACTGGAATGTCTTCAATCTTCTTTTCAGCTACCGGCTTTTCAGTTATCAGTGCTATAACTGCCATATGACCTTTACGCAGACATTTATGTGCTTTCATACAAGATATGAGACGTAGTGGCGTACTGCTCTTCTCGCCTTGTACATACAATGTCTCTCCATGCGAAAGAGGTATACGAACGATCTTTTCATGGCATACTATTTCAGCCTGGTGTTTGGACAACCAGTCCATGCCAATGACTACATCAAAACTACCTAAAGTGATAGGCATAAGATCAATTTCCAATGTCTGACCCATCAAATCAAGTATACAACCCTTAAGGATTTGTTCAACTACAATTAACTTGCCATCAGCTAATTCTACAGTGTATGGACTGTCTAAGGCAGTGGGACTAACATTTAGCAACTTAGCAAGTGAACTAGATACAAAACTCCGATCGGCACCAGTGTCAAATAACATAGAGGCATAGTGATTATTTAAGAGGAACGTACCCGTAACAATGTTGGGATCCTCACGTGCTTGACGTCCTCCAATCACAAACGCCCTGCCCCTAGCACCATTGTTGTTGTTGTTATTGTTGTTATTGGTGCCATTGCCGTTACCGTTGCCATTGCCATTGCCATTATTATCCCCGCCTTTCTTGAGTTGTGGGCAATCCTTTTTAAAGTGCTCCATTTTTCCACACTCAAAACAACCCTTCTGTGCGTTGTTCTGATTGTTATTCTGATTGTTGTGATTGTTTTGCAGCTCTCCTCGACAATCCTTAGCTGCATGCCCAACCTTACCACACCGTTGGCACTTAACTTTATCACACTGATTGCCCGCATGATGAAATCCACACCTATTGCACTTTGGATTTTTACCGATATAACCCCCTGATGATGACGATTGCTGACCACTATTTGAGTTGTGATAAGACTTGTTTAAGTCTTGTTTCCGGTTCTGCTGAAACGGCTGTTGGTTGAAGTTCCTGGAGTTGCTTTCCCACTTCCTCTTATGGTCACCTACTTTAGTAGCTGATGTTCGTTTAGACAGAGTTCCCTGTAACACTGCCTGATCAGTCAATTGGTGCGCCAGTCGCACAGCTTGTTGGATTGTTGTGGGATTTGCAGAAGTGACCAATCCCTGGATCTGAGGCACCAATCCCCTGATGTACCTCTCTATCCACTTGCTTGCGGGAGTAGCCATGTGAGGTAGAAGTCTGGCTAGTTCATGAGATCGAGACGTGTACTCCTCGATGTTGGACCCCTCCATCTTGAGGTGCCAATATTCCTCCTCTAATTTCTGTATCTCACTGCGAGGACAATACTCCTCCTGCATTAAAGTCTTGAATCCATTCCAGGTTAAGGCATTGGCCTCACCCAATCCCAAAGTTTGGACATTCGAGTTCCACCAAGTCAATGTTGGACCCTCCAACGTTCCAGTAGCATACTTTACTTTGCTCTCATCAGGACAGTTGCACATCTCAAACACTGATTCAGCTTTCTCAATCCATCGAAGGAGTCCAATGGCCCCCTCCGATCCTTTGAAATTATGTGGCTTACAGTCCAAGAACATCTTGAACGTGCATGCCTGTGGGTTCACCAATCCCCCAGCTGGACCATGTGGCCCTGCATTGTGTGTCTGAGCGTAGTTCGCGATAGCCTCCGCGACCCTGTTATTAATCAGCTCATTGAGCTCAGCAACTGTCATGTGAACGTTCCCCTCAGCCATTATCTTCCTAGTTAAAAGAAGTGTTAGAGTGTTATCAAAGTCCAATGTGACATGTGTAAATAATACAACAAACACAACATGTAATATATAAATCAACACAACTGTTGGCAATAAATAATAGTTTTTCAATAGATAGAAATCTGATTTGAGTACAATACTTTTGAAATCAAAACATAAATTTTCCAAACATCTAATGTAGGGACACAACCCGCCCCTAATAAGTTTAAACAAACTAAAGAAAATCAATCATCCTCAACAGTAGATTCAGGATCAGAATCAACAGCTGGTGCTGGTTCTTCCCCTTTCTCCTCTTCATCTTCTTCATTCTCCTCTTCATTCTCCGAGACCACTAAATCCTCCAAGGCTTCAAGTCTGACTTCCAAAATCTCAGCTCGGTTCTCAGAAGCTTCAAGACGACCAATCAAATGGATGATCTCATCTCGCATGTCATTAACCAGATGGGCAAGGTTATCTTGTCTTTCATTTGCATCCCATAGTTCCCGAACATTATACTCAATCCTGTCGTTCGCCCAGTACAAGTCCTCACGCAGTTTGGCAATCTCCTCAGCATCAGTCCTTTGCCTCTTAGGCTCAGGGACATCCAATACAGGTGGTGGATGAGTAGAAGGTCCCTCAGCAGGAATCTCCTGAGTACCCTCAGCTGGCTCCTCCTCCGGATCCTCATCCGGGTCCTCATCTGGATCCTCCTCCGGGTCCTCATCCGGATCCTCCTCCGGATCTTCCTCAGGGTCTGAATCATCTCTCTCAGATGGTGGAGGAGATGGAATAGGTGGTGCTGGTGATGATGGTGGTGCTGGAACTACCGGCTCCTCATCCTCCGAATCATCAATGTATATGTATGGTGCTGATGATGAAGATGCCATGCCTGTTACATAATACTTTATGTAAGTGCAGTGCCATGGAATGTGTAAACAGGTCTATCACATAATGTCATATGTAATTCCTAGGTGATATGTGTAAGTATGCGTGTCTAATGTCTAACAGTCATAGTCTAAGTCTACAAATGCAAACCTAGTTCGCTATAACCAATGGCTCTGATACCAATATGTCACACCCCCAATTTCCAACTAACGGAATCATACCATTTGGGAACGTGACAAACCAGGATCTCAGATCATTAGACATAACGAAGACCTCTATATGAATTTCAAAACATACTTTGGTCTAAAACCGACATCAAAGCTTCTAATGTTTGCGGAAGCGTTTTAAAACAATAACAGTTGTAAAATGTAAATTACAATGCAAAGTTTTCAAATTCAAATAACTAAAATGTAAAGACATGCATGCGCCTCAATCTCCTAGTCCATGCTTGCTTTCTTGTGCACCTTAGCGTCCTGAGAAAACATGTAAATCAAGTCAACACAAAGGTTGGTGCATAACACAGGTTTAAGCATTCACAATGTTTTAAACAACAGTTTGAATATCAAGTTTGCAGATAACATAACCACACATGCATAGTCATGATAGCTAGTCATTTGTACTATTTACATAAGTGGTCGACACCGAAGCTGACGATTGCCATGCTATAGCATGTTTTTGCCTTGCCACTATTGTCTAGCACAAACAATAGTAATGTGTGTTTGGTCAGTCAAACACCTGCGTAGATCCCATCTACCAAGTGAGGTTTGTCAAACCTAATAGATCTATTTCCAACTACCACGCTTTGCGCTACGGCAAACTAAACGGTTCGAAGTGTAAGGACTTTTAAATGCTATGTTGTCACATAATGTAAACAGCTAACTCATGCAAGTGATATGTATCTAAAATGTTTGTTGACATGTTTTCTCCCCCAAAACAATTTAAAATAAGAAAGGGGCCGTGTACGCACCTTTGATTATAGCAGAATGATCAAACACACTTAACTCGTGTAGAAAATCCTCCTACGAAGAACCTGTGTTTTAACAATAACCTAGTGTTATTCGGATAGTCGTATTGTGCTTGAAATCACATACGTGTCAACACACGTAGGTTTGACTTGTTAGAAATATGCATACGAAAGTACGCGTGCCTTTGAACTCGTTTAAATAAAATCATATATGATTTTATTTAAATAAACGTAATTGTACGCGATTACGTTTTCGTTCTAAAATATGAATTTTATTATTCAAATGTGTTCGGAATTCCGTTACGGTTCCAACGAAATTTGAACGAGTTAAATCGGACTTGAAACGAAGAAGTTATGATCGAAATACTAGAAGTTGGTTTAAATGACAAAAACCTAAAAACTGTTGGGGGCCGGGTTCGAACCCGTGACCTCCAACCCATCATACACCCAAATTACCATCTCAGCTATCTCCCATTTCATTAACCAAGTCCTGTTTCAATTTCTTTAACCAAAACCGATCGGATTCCCCTATGTCATACTATAGCCGAAGCAACAAGTCCCAATTGACCACAAGTTCGAACCTAATCAGTACCAAAACCATAGGATTTTTATTATTTAACATATTTCGAACCTCCCTACATGGTTTAATTCGATTATTAACTTGTTCAAAGCAAAAATCCCCAATTCGTTTTGATTAAGAACTCTAACCATTGAATTCATGCAATTCGTTATTGATTCATGAAATTGACACATAGTTTTCAATCTAAGATGAATTTTGAACATGTCTGAAAGGTTTAATTTAACTTCCATGATCGTTTGCTACCAAACCCCCAACTCGTTTTTTATGAAAAATCTTAAAACTAGAAATCATTCAATTCGGTTTTGTTTAATCGAATTAGCATCTGAATTTCATAAACGAGATGTTTCTGAAACTCAATGTATAGTTTAATTCGACTCTAAACCTTATTTGTATCGAAACCCCTAAAACCGATTATGTTAAGAACCCTAAAACTTGTAATCCCTCAATTTGTGATAGTTTTCAGAAATCGAAAGAGGATTATCCATATACAGAGAGTCACGAAACTCTCTGTAGTGTTTAATTTTGGTTTCGAATTCAGTTAAACAGAAACCCCCAAAACATTAATATGATGAACCCTAGACTTAGGATTCGTAAAATTAGACTTTTATACACGAATTAAACATAGGATTATGCTTAGTCGGTATCTTTAGGTAGTGTAGAAACGAAAACTTACTTGATTTGGTCTTAGATTGCTAGAGATCGACTAGTGACTTGATAACGGCTTGTCTCTCGACTGAATCCTCTATCCACGACTGATTTCTTCGAATAAGTATATAGAATAGCTTCTAATTAGGCCGACTAGAGTCTCAGTACTTTTGATTTCGTGATTTATGATACAATTTGATGATTTTGATGCCTCTTGCAACGGTTACGACTTTTCATCCCCATTTGAGTTAAATTCGACCCATCATGTGCTTATAACGGATGATTAACTATTAATCATCATCTTAATGAGTTGCTAGAGAGTTTAATTCAGTTACTAACACCAAATTAATACGAATTTAGACTCTTGTTTGCACTATAGCCGAATTTTGACTTTAAAAGTCAAAATTGAGACTTTTCTTGATTTGTAATCTTAATCCTTGAAGTTTTAACATTCTAAGACTGCTTTTGATCAATTACCATCCCTCTAGTTCGATTTTAAATGACTTCACATCATTTCGGTTAATTCTAAAGTTAACGGAATTAATCCGGAATACCGAATTGTCACTAATCGGCCAATTGGAATATTATTGGGCTAGAGTAACCCAATTGGGCCTCATAAATACCATTAGGCCTACCTTGGGCCTCATTGGGCCTACCTTGGTCTCATTGGGCCTACCTTGGCCTCATTGGGCCTTCCTTGGCCTTATTGGGCCTTCCTTGGCCTTATTGGGCCTATCTTGACCTCATTTGGTTTGTGATTCCGTTACTTTCAGTTAACGAGGTTAATTCGAAAATTCGGATTGTCACATGGCCGAAGGAGTATAGGGCGAATGATCTTGTGCCGAAGGAGGGCAGAGCGAATGAGCCCCGATCGAAGGAATTAGGCCGCATGAGGCTGTGGCCGAATGAGCTTGGCCGGCGACTGAGTTGTGTGGGCGAAGGAGTGATCTGACCGAAGGAGAACCGGCCGATCGAATGGCTAGTGGCGAAAGGGTTTGAGCCGAGCGAATGAGGTGGGTGGCCATTCGGCCGAAGTGGGGAGTGTGTCTCATTCGTTGGGCTTGTCTTGGCCATTCGGCGAATGAGATCGAATGCTCATTCGGAGAGCTGATTCTTGGTTCATTCGGCCGATCGAGGCCTGGTACATCCAGCCTCTGGATTTCGATCAAATGGGTTTGTCATGGACACAAACTTGTTCCTACATCTTAGTATGATGTCGCGATGTGGTTTGCCCTAGGGTTCGTGTGGGTTTGACCGGAGAAAAGGGTGGGTCGAGATTAGGGTTTTCAAAACCCTAAATCGAACAAAGATCATCATTTTACCTCGAATCTGTTGGGTGGAAGCTCCGATCTGTTGTACTTCTACGATCTACAAGGTGTGGTGCATTTTGATACCAAGAACACATGATTTCATCAAGAAATGGGGAAGAAATCTTAGAAAGAGAGTGGGAAATTCTAGAGAGAGAAAGTGACGGTGGTGAGGTTGAAGATGAGAGAGTTATGAGGGAAATGAGGGTTCAAAAGCCTCATTAAAGGCTTTCAACATACCCGAGTGTTCGGTCTCGTTCGGTTTCGCGTAAAAGTGTCGGTTTCGTTTCGTTCTCGTAACGAAACATCTCGGTTTTAAAATAAGGTTAATAAAATTATTTTAGGTTGTGATTCCTAATAAATTAACTAAATATCTTCTGTTTATTTTAAATTTTCTAAAATATTTAATTTACTATTTAAAAATCGAATAGTACAGTTGTCACGCGTATTCGTTCGAATCGTCACCCATACGAATACAGCGATAACTATACTTTTCAATATGATTTTCTAATTATCGGATATCATTCAGAACGTTAAACTTTCAGATGTATTCGTACAGATCGTCACCTATACGAATAATCCGTCGATTTAGCATTCACATAACGACATCCGTTTTGTTTTGTTCTGTAAAGCTTCACATACGTTTATACATAATAAAATCCTAACAAATAATCACATGATTGTTCTGTATTGCCAGGTAATTATCTGACTGATGAACCGTGTTTCTGAGTTTCGTTTATGAATAAATTCTGAAACTGTGCTATGATAACATTAAGTATTAATGATATGTGAACATCAACTGGTTTATGTACTTGACTGTGACACCCCGTAATTTCCAGGTCAGCATCTTATTTATTTAAATGTTTATTTAAATGCATTATGTACACGTGGCACTAGAATTAGATTAATTTAGTGTGACACGTGGCACGACAGTACGAATACTGACACATGACTAGATAATTCGTGGAATTATCAACGAACAGCACACACGTGTCAAAACACACGAACGTTGGTGAACGTCTAACACATTGTGTAGCACAACACTCGAAACCTCACGAAACACTGTCACAAGTCAATTATGGCTAATAATTGACCAATAGAGTCCAAACGACGCTCGAACGATGTTCTACAGTCGAGAAACGGGCAAGATTGGGCCAGAACAACAAAAACAAGCTTATTGGGCTTGAAATACAGGCCAGGCGGTACGCCTGACCCGGAGTGCCCTCGACAGGCGATGCGCGCGGGACACAAGAGAGGCGCCCTATCTGACTTCTTCCGCGCGTAACGCCAGGCATACCCGACCCACGCCAGGCGTTACGCCTGGGGCGCCAGATTCGCAAAATCACTTTTTAAACCCCCAAGATCATCATAACACCTACCATCATCATTTTTCTCGACCACACACGCCACCATTCGACCATAACCGATCCAGGAGCTCTGCTACACCCTTCTTCAACCTTTAGAAAGCCATTGGAAGCCATTGAAGCCACCTTGAAGCTTGAAGAGCTTGAGGAGAGGAGTTGGAAGCCACACCACCACCATCACCATCGTTTTTCTGCTCGAACCTGCTGTCCAGGAGCTCGAGTGACTGCTCTCATCATCATCTCAGGGTCTTTGAGTCTTTGGAAGGTAGATTGATGTTCCTTGTAGCTTAAAATGCATTATTTTCACTTCTACACACACATGCAATGCATGAAGCACGCATGCAAGTACCTATAGTGCACATGCACGAGATTATGATCTGGGTTTGTTGATTTTAAAGTGTTTAATGATGATCTAGAGTGATTAGAATGTATTTCATGACGATCTATGATGATGTGAGTCATTAAAGTGTGTTATTTGGTCTTGGATTGTTGAAATATCACCATGCATGTACGATCCATGAGTATTGGAATGATCTTGAGTATATGGATATGTTTATTGATGATATTAGAAGGATTACCCATGGTTAGATTTGCTTAAAATGGTTAAAATTATGATTTTAATGAATCTTTCTATTTATAGAAACTTTTTATGGTCAAGGTATTGTTTGAGATGAGTTCATGAACATGCATGTATGTGGAATTGTTGTTAGGATGATAACATGATGATTTGATGTGTTAGAAGGTAGTCTTGATGATGTCTATGATCATATTTAGTGTTATTACTATTTTTAGTAACTTTTTGGGTAGGAATATTGATAGATGATGAAATCGGATATGTTGACATGATTAAATGTTGTTAGATGACATATTATGCTGAATGATGATATGAAAAGTTGTTTAGAAATGTTTAAATGGTGATTTGATGCAAAAACTACAAAGTTACTATATTTAGTAACTTTATTTTTATAAAAACCGACTCGAGAACATTTTGTATGACTTGAACATGCTAGATGACTTGTTATGACATAATATGTTGATTTGATGTTAAGTTAGATGGTTTCCGATGTCACGTATGCTAAAAATGGAAACTTTCCATTTTAGGAAACTTTTGTGCACTAACATGCTATAAACGGCGTATACGAACTTGTATGATAATGTGCTATGTGTTAACATGACCCCGTAGGACTATTGATCATGCTAGAACTCTAAAACCGTTATGCTTTGTGAACTTTCCAAAAATGGAAACTTACTATAAATAGTAAGTTGTCCATAAGCGCGACCTACGCGTTGTGCACACGACAAACACGTTGCTACACGATTCACAAACCGTCACACGGTTCACCAACGGGTCGTTGACTTGACACGGTCAACCTTGGACAAACACGGTCAACTTTGGTCAAACACGGTCAACTTTGGTCAAACACGGTCAAACATGGTCAAACACGGTCAATATGGACCAACACGAGCAAACACGGTCATTGTGGACCGACAAGGACAAACATGAACAACCAAGGGTTGTTGGGCACAAACACGAGCACTAACACTAGCACGGTCACTTACGCGAACTCACATACGATATACGATATAGGTTGCCAGTGACCGACGTGCTACTTGACGTTCAGGAGCTTACGCTTACACACCACTTCATAACTAAGGTGAGTTTACGGCCCCTCTTTACTCTTTTTCAAACGCTTTTAAATAGGGGGAGAATACTAGTTGCATCGAGTCAAACATTGTTACTATTACAAACATTTTTGTGTATGCTGGTTTATTGGACAAACATTAAGTGTTGAACTCGTATTAAGCCCTCACAAAGTCTTACCGTTAATGTACAAACAACGTGGTAGATTTGGATGGATCCATTAGGGAATGACTAACCCCACGGGGCACTATGTTGACTGGATGTCATAACCCGTGCAAATTCTGACCTAACTTGCTATGTATACGAGACATAGCGGAGGCAAGGACAAACAAGTCTAGTTCGGTAGTGACGCACTGACACTTTGGGCCTAGGGCTCGGTACTAACATTGATAAACAGCATGACACACTTTTATTT
Source organism: Mikania micrantha (assembly GCA_009363875.1). Lineage (NCBI taxonomy): Eukaryota > Viridiplantae > Streptophyta > Magnoliopsida > Asterales > Asteraceae > Mikania > Mikania micrantha. Next base: position 2,049,860 of record CM018688.1, on the reverse strand, counting down.
CTATATGTATATCAAAACCTGTGAACTCACCAACCATTGTGTTGACACTTGTTTTCAAACTTGTATTCTCAGGTAATTAGCAAGCTACGGATAGCAGGGATGTACACGTTAAGAGACGAGCATTAGGAACCGCATGCATTCCTGTCATATTATCTGAAAACAATTTCATTCATGTTTTGTATTGATACAATGTTTTGATCTGACTATTTACTTTTCCGCTGCATGTATTCAAACATAATATTCCGTTGCTATGACATATTATTCCGCTGCAAACTACTTTATTTTGTGTATGTGTCAAACATTGGATTTGTAAACGCATATAGAGGTGTTCTATATGACCTTGAGCTGTGATTCTGGACACGTCACATCCACGTGGACATTTGCCACAAGTGGGAATTTGGGGGTGTGACATTGACTCACTGTTCATGTTACTGTGTTGATCACTGTTTCGGTGACGTTTCCGGCACTGATGTTACAAGGTCGAACAAGTTCGAGAGGAGAAGGATTTTGCCTTTCCCCATGCAATCTGATCTTTAAACAATTTTTGCCAACTCACAGCGCGCCGGGCGTACCGCCCCAACCTGGAGTTTGGTCCGGGGCGTACCGTCCTAGGTCTATTTCGTCCAATTTTTGCTTCGTTTCGCTATTCCGGACAATCCGTAACTCCGTTTCGCGCATGGTTTTCTGCCACATTCATAATTTCTCACATATTTTCAAATTACATCAATCACAATTGTTCAATTAACGTTTATTTCAAATACATTTCATTATTAAAACTGATTGTTAAATAAATGAGGTGTACATGATAGTAAAAGAACGACATGTGACATTGAATTTACTAGAATTTTATGAACAACTTAATGTTCGTTGCCCAAGTTGCCGACGGTGTAACCGTTTGTTGACATATAAATCCCCCATTGGGATAGCTGCCCATTTTAAAGATTGTGAATTTGTAGCAAGCTGTCAAATGGTGAGTTAAATCGAGCCATCTCAATTAATGTTGAGGATTATTAATTATTTTTTTTTCTTTTGTTACTATGAAACTGAAAAAGATATATGTAATTTAATAATAATACAATCTAGTAAAAAAATAAAACTTATATCAAGTCGTAAACTACATGTAAGAGTATCTTTTTTTGAACGGCTTGGTACAACGACATCAAAGACGGGATTTCAACCGTCCTCGGATTTAACGCTCTGGGGCGTATGCCTGAGCCCACTCCAGGAGGAACCCCACAACTGGGTAAACCTTCTGGCATTGCTTCAGCAAATATGCCTTAGTCAGGATTCGAACCCAAGACCTCCCATAGGAAAGTCAAGGGGGTAACCATTAGGCTAGAAGCCCTTGGTTTTATTAGATACATGTAAGAGTATCTAATATAACTATATTAGAGTTTTCTTCGTTTTATTTTTAAAAATCCTTCGGACTCCTCCGTTTTCATCCTAAAAATCCTTCGGCCTCATCTGTTTTCTTCTTAAAAATCATTCGACCCCCTCTGTTTTTTTCTTAAAAATCCTTCGACCTCCTCCGTTTTCTTCTTAAAAATCCTTTGGACCCCTCTGAGTTTTTTTCCAAGCTCCGTCACTAGACTCCGCATTTAAACCAAACATGTAGAGTTGGTAGCTCTTAGTTTTTGCTAAATCAATGGTAGAAATATTATTCGAAGTGTATTAACCACTGACAATCGGCACACATTGTCTTTGTGTTCTAATTTCTAAAATTAATGAAGAAGATCAGTTGTATAAATTACAATTATTAATGGTGACTAACTGTATATTTAATAATTAGACATCCTAATCTCAAGTTTTACAAAAACTTGGTGATAGCCAGTATCAAGCATTCAAGTTGATAGAGATATATTGGTTATACAATGAATTTGGCTTAGTAGTTTAAAGGCGTGGGTTAATGGGTTCGTGTGAGGGAGACTAAAAACTAACTCAAGAAAAATGGGAAGTGTGAATAGAGATACGTGGTATGAAGAAATGAAATAAATGAATGGAATAGATAAGGAAAAGAAATTGATCATTAACATTTTATTATTTTGTTTTGTTACCTTTAGTAATAAAATGATTCATAACTTCATGTTGTTTCGTAGACGTGAGAAGATCAAGGAATTAAATACAATTTATGGGTCGAGTCGTGGTTCTTATCATTGTTCGAATCATGGTTCGGGTCATGGGTCGAGTCATGGTTCGGTCCATATGTCGGTTCATTGGACGGTTATTGTTTAGCGCATGGTTCAATCATGGATCGTGTCATAGGGCAGTTCATGGATCGGGTCATGGGTCGGGTCATTGTTTGAGTCATGATTCAGGTCATGGGTAGAGTTATGGTTCAGGTCAAAGGTCGGATCATTTCTTCAAGAGAATGAATGAAAAAAAACCTCCACCAAGGAATGAGAATCATCAAAAGTGAAAGAATCACAATCCTTATGAAATAGTACATTCCATTCTTATGTGGTAGCCAAACATGTTTCTTTTCATTCCAACGTAACGACTCATTTCTTTCCACTATTCATTCATACATACCAGATGCTACCTAAGTTCATGGAAAATAAATAGGAAAATTGTGTCCCAAACTATCATCTATTAGCTGATAATAATCCATATTAATAGTTTGACTAATAATAATCCTAATTTTCGTTTTTGTTATCAAAAAACAATCTTAGTAACATAATAATCATATACTTGTACTTGATTCACACCCGATTTCGCTAACGATAATAATAGTGAACAAAATGAGAAAACATACAAACAAAAATTCAAAAGAAATCAAGGATAAATCTTTGATGATTATGCCATTAAAATTACCTTCGTAAACAAAAGTAAAAGTTAAAATTAACATCAGTCAAACTGCTACTGTATATTATACTTGACCCATTGGTCATAGTTTGGATTATTAAAATCTATTGATTAAAGATTAATTTGGTTCTATGATTTAAGTCTTTTAGCCTATTCAACCAAAAACAAAATATTTTAACAATGAAGCCATGCAATTTAATCAATTAATGGTTTTGGTCCCATGTGATTTAAGTTTTTTAATTTTTTTGCTTCACACAACATTTAACATTTTCAGTTATACAAAAGGGCCAAAATTGTTAATTGTCTAATAAACGATAAGGGCTTTGTTGTTAGAACATTTTGTTTTTGGTTGAATATGTTAAAAGACTTAAACCACTAGACCAAATTGTAGTTTACACAAATCTAATTTTCCAAAATAAATATTAACCTCAAGCTTGGTTTACTTAGGACATGATTCAAATCACAGAAAAAATCTGGACGTAACTTAATTCAACAGTCATGATCAAAATTCAATGCATAGCAATATGGTCTTAATGACATGGAGAATTACTTATAGAGTTCTAGTCTTTTAAGGTGTGAAGTTCTAATCCTAATTTTATGGTTTTATCATAATGGTAGGTTTTTTTTAGATTGCTGAGATATATGCAGTATGACTGATATATGAGTTTTCATTCTAAGACGTACCAACCAATTACTACAGCTGTTAATAAAAAGTCAAGATTAAATATACTAACTGCCTGATCGAGTCACTAATCATTTATGATAACATATATATATTTTTTATAATCGTGAGAACCTACTTGCGTGATAAACCTCAGGTTCTCCCAATACCCAACTAGCTGAGGAGAACTAGTAAAGTGTGGCTACAAACAACTAGATTGGTGACCTCTAAGAAAAATTGCTCTAAATATGGATTGATATGATATATATTTAATGTGACTCTAATAAATGGCAAGAGCAAATTGATCATGAGCATTAAAAAAGCTATGACCTACTTTAGAGATAGCAATGACTGTAGTATAAACAATAACAAGGAAAGCAATTAATATTGTTCTAAAAGAAACTTGATAAAATATTATGCCCCGTAAAATAGGTGAGTTGGGTTGGGTGACAAGTTAGAACAAGTGCAGGTCATAATGAGTGCATCTCAGAATGAGTTTAAGCAAAATCAGTTTAGGTCAGAACATGTGCGGGTCAAGACGAGTGCATTGTTAATTGGGTTGCTTTTAAAAAACATCAATGTAGTTCGAGTTCAAAGGAGTTGTAACGAAACAAATACTCTATTTGAATATTTTTCTAATAATGTTCTCATCAAATATATTATTAATCATTATTACCCTTTTGAATCCATTATAATCACATAGGCTTTAAGTTACCCATCATGATCTGTATTATTTTAAGGTGCCACTCATCTCAACACATTTTATGTCATAATTTTACACACTTCAATCCAAAATACAATAATTTTTTACCCGAATCTACTTATTTCTCTTGCTATAAGTCAATATTGCCAGGTTTATAAAATACTAGCCCTGAAGAGTAAACTTAATTTGATTGAAATTGTAAAGTTTAGGAATTACATTGCTCCCTTAATATCATAGCAATAGAAAGTTATTTATGACCTGGGATTAAAATATTACACACGTTTGCTTTCTTAATATAAGGATCTGGTTTTATGCAAAGTGATTTAGCAGCAAGCTTTGAAGGATAATCTTTTGTAAAAACATACAAACATTAACATCATCTGAAATCTGCAAGAAACAATCACGAAAATGATTGTCGGTTGCATATTGCATAAACTTTATAAAAAACTAAACTTCAATGAGCAATCCAGATGATGAGTGAGTCCATGTATGTAATTCACAGTAGCAGTCTTAAATTCATACAGAGGCTAGAGTTTCTTTATATATTAGAAAATTAGGTTAAAATACTCGTAATATACGCAAGATTAAATCAATTAAGTATTAAATAATTAGTATAAAGGAACAAAATATAAAAGGAAATAGTTGAAGAAAGAAAAATTATACAACTAAATTATTCACAAAGGAAATAATAAATTATTAGTTATTTTAAAAAGTAATTTTTAATATTATTATCATGTAAATACGAGAAAAAATAATTTTTATTATTTAATATGAGAAAAAGACATAAAGCTAAAAGTTAAAGGTAAATAAAGAGTAACATGTATCCATTATCGTTTTTATTTAGTAATACAAAGATAATACATAAAAAATATAAACAAAATCAAACTTGACTAGAAATAAAAACCATGCAACCACAACCACAGACAAAAAAATATTGAATGTAAATTATCAGAAGATTCATGTCTCATTTATCACTATTGATGACCACCCATGATTCCGTTATGTTTTTTCGTTAAAAGTGGTGACACTCGTAAACATGTTTGGATTCATTAAAGCAATTAATGTATGAAGATTCATATTTTACGATTTCAATCTAGTTAATTTAGAGAAGTAAACATCATTACATCAAATTAATCAAATAAGTAGTCTGCCCTAATTTTTTATACGTTGGGTAACAATGATTTTAATTAATGGAATCGCAAATAAAACACATTCATATGTCATATAAATGTCATTTTACATTTAACTTATAACAAATGTATTTAGCAAGCAAAAAATAATCAATAATTAAAACTACAAGTCATTTTCAATATATATTTTATAAAACAAAAAGGAAAGATTGCATACTTTATGATTATAACTCAAAATCAAATTAAAGCAACCATAAAGATGGCGGCTATTTGTAGTTTAAGATTCCAACAAGATTTTCATTAGGAAAAAGTAAAAAGAAAAAAGTGGATATTTGAGGGCTAATTAACGTGCTTATCCAAAAGTTAGCAATAGTCTTAATCATTTAAGCTTATTTTATTTAAACCATTGGTTATGGTAGAAATGTAGAATTATCATATACTAGAATATACCCCGTGTGTTACACGGATTTAATATAAAATATTAAATACTTAGCAATAAAAATTTATAAATTATAAAATAATGTTTTAATATAAAATGTTTAAAATGCATATTACTAAGTACTTAAGTAATAAAACAATGATCAAAACTTTATTTTTAAAAGAAATTAATTTTTAAAATTTTAAAAGTACAAAATGTCATTTGTTTATAAAAAACTATTCTTTAAAATCTATGTATTATAGTCTATTTTATTTTTTTTAGAATACATAATTTTTAGAAAAAAAAATTTCCAATAAATACTAATTTAATTTTTTTTATTTCTAGAAAATATTGATATTTTAAAAAAAAATATCTTAGAATTTTTTTTAAAGTGTTTCTTATTAAAATATTATTTTTAATTGATTATAAAACTTTTTAGCATTAAAAAGGTGAATAATATTATTAATATTATAACTATTGAATATGAGAGTTAATATTTTTACTTAATAAGAGTGAGAATTAAAGATGTGATATAAAGTTGCCAAGTGACACTAATGGTTTAAAATTGTGACAAGCGGCAAACATTATTTTTGTTTATTAAGATAGTAAGATAAGATATTAAGTTTAAATCAAGTCTTATAAAATGAAAATGAGTAAATGACAGTTATGACACCAGGCAACACAACATTTAACGTTTGCAAGGAAAATACTAGAAAAAATTGGCAGGTGCCTGATAGGCGACCTTCCAAAGGCAATATGGTTTCAACTTTTTGTTTGTGTATCCGAAACCTGACCTGAATCGAATATCAAAATATATAACACGACACGAAAATCATGATTTTTGCATCCGAATAACCCGAACAAACAGGGTTTCTTCGGGAATCCAACTCAAACAAACTATTTTTTACCTAACCAAACAACCCGAATTAGATTTTCGGATGAGTTTTTTCGGGTTATTCAGATTTGATATTTATTGGTCTACCCGAAAGCCGACCCGATCCAAATCTCAAAATATATAATCCGACCCAAATAACCAAAAAACGTGATTTTTACATCTGAATAACCCGAACAAACTAGTTTTTATCTATCCAAAACCCGACCCGAATCTAAAATCATATTGTCCGACTCGAACAACCCGAATTAGATTTTCGGATGAGGTTTTTTGGGTTTCGGATACAATTTGTATTTTTTCGACTTTCGTATATTTTAAACACCCCTCACTTTTATATCTTGAACTAACATGATTTGGCTCTTTCATATTTTTTTCATATTCATTTTAAAGGAGTTTCAAATATCTATATATATATATACTCTATAATAAAAAAGTAATTATTTTGTCACTTGTAACCTTCTTACAATACTATTGTCACTTGTCACATCCTTACATGACTAGTGACACTTGTCAATTTTTTATTATTTCCCTTAATTCTCTCTCCTATTAAATTGTAATCCCCAGGGTAATATGTTACGAATTTGAATATTTTAATCGTGTTTAATTCGAAATAAATAAAAAAAGTTGTAATTCTTTTAAGGCTTAAAAAGTCATAATGGATTATAATAAAATAATAGCATTTTATTAGTAAATGAACAATTATTAAGTTTATAAAAAAGTATAATAATAATAATAATAATAATAATAATAATAATAATAATAATAATAATAATAATAATAATAATAATAATAATAATAAAACAAAACAAAACATAATTTAAGCTTTGACAAAATTTCATTCTTTTTATATAAATGCAATGAGTCTTTTAAAGATTAATAGGTCGTAATGGATTTTATTTAAAGGTTTAGACACAAGTTAATTAAACTAAATAAATTGAAGGACCAGTAGTATAAATTAATAACCTTGTTATAGACTAAATGATATTTTAAACAAAATTAACAATTTTAAGACTTGAGGGGCCAAATCCGTCCAAAGCTGAAACTCCCTTTCTTCCTTCCTGTTAATAGGTCGTTCCTTCGAATCCCCTACGTCCGGGTTTTATCCAAATTCGGTTCAAAACGCGTATAACAATTCAAAAAGGGATGACTCCACAATCACCGCTTCAATCACGATCGTAACCATATAAACAATTCCAAAAATAAGCTGATATTATGCGTTAAACGACTGTAAAATGCTCGATATGTAAATTCATTACGAAATTAACCAAAACAGATGAAATTAACGAAATCACACATTGAGAATGGTGGGCGACACTCTTCTGGTTCTACACATACAAAAAAAACGCGCACACAGAAGCTCTCAATCATTGGATCGGACTCCCGACCTCACCTCGAGTTGTGCTTGATCAATCTCATCGTACTAGAATCAATATCAAGTAATTTTAGGTTCATTACACTCGAAAATCTATGTAGAAAAATAACCCTATCTTGAATTTCATTAATGATTTCGGTACAAGACGAATTGGGATTAAACTCGATCTAGGGTTCTTCGTGTTCTTGAGAAATTTGGGAAAACCAGAAGCTCATTAATTTAGATTAAAAGGGGCGGGACTTAATCAGTACAATCCCCTAGATCAATTGGAAATCCGGCAATCGTGTAACGTGTTGGAGCATTGTTGCTGGGTGGCCTGAGTTCAAGAGTCAAGACCGGCTGAGGCCATTTTTGGCTCATGGTTTTAAATTCCAGCCTTCCTTCATCCATTTTTTTTATTTAAAGGTTTCTGAAAATTCCAAAAAGTTCCATTTCTTTTAATCTAATATAGTTGTAATATATTCAGAGAAATTTTAAATTTAATACTTTATAAATCTATTTTTATCTATTTATATTTATACAATTATCAAACTTTGATAAAGTTATATATGTTTAAATACGTATAAAACCTTTATTTATAAATCTTAAAAAGAATAAATTTAAATTATTATATGCTTAGAAGTCAACAAAAAAAAAATTTGTTTGTTTTGAAATACTTTGTTAAATGAACTATTATTTAAACAAAGTATTTATTTAAAAAATAAAACTTTTAAACTGATAGTAATTATTATAATTATTTTTTTCTTTCTGTTAAAACTTTTATAATTAATTTTTTTAGCTTATATAATTTGAATTAAATACTAAAATAAAAGACTTAAAAATCAAAGTTCTTTAAAAACCATTCTGTTCAAAAAAAAATTTAGTTAAATTTATTATTCACTTTATTTATCACATTAAAATGTGATTACTAAAAACATGTTACAATAAATTTCAATTAGTAAAGGTTTGAGAATATTTTCAAAGATTACAATATTTGATTTTGAGACCAAATGATTATTTTAAATTTATAAACCTTTAAAGGATCAAATAAAATTTTATAAAACTTATAATTCAACCATACAAACTTTTAAATACAAATAAACGATCTAATGGATGAATGAGAAATTAATTCAAGCAGCATACTTAGAAATCCAATCTCAATACAATAGATAAAATGAATATTCAATATTCTATTTTATTTATTTTAAGAATATTATTAAATATTCTTCGACAAATAGTCTAGTTATTCATACAAATAATATTGATAAATAAAAAGAATACATTTGATATTCTATTTTATAAAGCAATATTATAAGTTTAGTTATTCTAAGTATCCATTCAAAACATAGATTCATTCTAACTAGGACTTTTATTAGAATGCCATAGTTTTGGGATAATTGAACTTAAACTATAGGATTTGCTAAGACTTGTTACTCAAACTTTAGGGTGAGTAGATAATCTTGCTTCCTCAATCATTATTCAAGGATTTGGAACTAGCTAAGCATTCAAACTTGTGAGTTTTCTTCACACTTTGAGAGGCCCCGAGTCCCCTCGGTTGGCAAAACATCAAACCCATAGTCCTTAAACTATATTTATATTATTATAGCAGCAGAATTTAAGGTGACAACATAAAATATTATACAGATCTAAACAAACATTAATACATAGCCCATATCTTTAATAGTTTTATAACATAGCCAGTCTAAGCCAGGGTAGTCTTCAACGTATGCCATGAGCCCTCCTGGTCTCCTTTCTCAAACCATTCAACCTGATATGCATGTAAAACAAGTCAGCTTTATGCTGGTGAGTTCTAAGTTCATTTCTTAGAAAAATCCTTATTCATTCATGTCATCACATAGCATAATTCAGATACATAGCATACATGTTCTCATATCATAATTACGTAACCTACATAACATCATAACATAATTACATAACATACATAACCTCATAACATAATTCATCATTCATACGGTGAAGGAACTTCACCGTCAACTGCTGACCCTGAAGTCAAACAGGCTTTTGCAGCACAAGGCTCTTGCAGCACAAGGCTCTATAAACATGATATGACAACCGAAGTCGACATGCTTGCATTAATACAAGACTCTATAACTATCAACCCGCAGCTGATAACTCATGCATGCATAAGATTTCTTTAACTGAACTGGCGACACAAAGTCGACAGGCTTGTGTTTCCACAAGACTCTATGCCTACCAACCGAAGTTGGCAGCTCATACCGGTACAAGACTTCTTTACGTTGCAATCATTCACATAACATTGCTTTACATATATCATTCATATACATAACATCATTCATTCATGCATAACATGGTTTAAATCATTTAAACCATCCTATTCATAAACCTCTCTTCGCACCGCAGTGCTCAAGTTTTGCCCAACCGCAGCAGGGACTTCAATATCACATTTCCTACCCGACCTCGGCCGAGATTTAAAAATCATTTACTTCTCAACCGTAGTTGAGACTTAAAACATTCTTTACTTGAAAACATTCCTTACTTGAAAGCATTCTTTACATAAAAACATCTTTTACCTTATCATATTCTTTTATCTGACCATAGTCAGGTAAAACAATCATTTTCATAAAATAATTTCATAACATGCATACCAGCCCAAAATGATAAAACATTTAAAGTAGGGCTACAAAGAACTCACTTGATGTCTTACGGTAGCAAGATCACTTGCAAACTGGTGCTAATGGTGTAACTCTGCATTGGTTTACGTTTAATAAGTTATTTAGGTTTTAACTTACTGATTAGATCTTTCTGAACGTCCAATGTCAAAGACATTGCCTTGATAGTCAGAATAATCTCGGATTAATCAAATAGTTAATGTTGTTGATTATAATGCTAAAACAGTTCCTAGACAGATTAATGGCTTAGATTTGATCAATCCTTATCATTGATTACCCAGATATCATGAAATATCACAATGTAGTATTAGAATAGGTTTAATAATCATCTTTAACATACTAATCTGACTGTTATCATGAACATCAGATAATCGTTCCAATGAGTATGTTAATGATTGTGATTAGTTTGAAACACTTAGATTTAACCTTTGCATTTCAAAGATTAACCAAACTTATCACCTACATTGTCATAATCAAATGGATTAAACCATTATAATCATAGTTGTGATTTCATGCAAACCGGGCATTACAACGGATCAAAACAAGGATTTAACCGTTAGAACATCATGTTCTTCCTTTCTAATCAATTCTAGCCATCATCTAGGCAATAATCAACAATCCTAACTATGTCATTACGTTCAAAATCATGATCTAATCAATCAAAATCGAACTAGAAGGTTAAAACGAATCATTACCTAATCAGACGGATATCTGATGGCACAACAACGATCAAGACTTGTAAACACGTTCCCTGGTGCGATCCTTGAAGTTTGGAAGCTTCAAATTGAAGTTTAAGTGGTAGAAAATTCGTCTGGTGGTGTTCTTGAGCAAGTATGTTCGAGATGTATAAAAATTTAAACTTTCTGCATGAACTGATGAAGAAAATTGATCCATTGCACCACCTCACTCGTCGCGTACCGCGACAAGGAGCCAAGAAGGGCTTCGCGTGCCGCGAAGAAATCCGGAGAATTTCAGATATTTTGGTCCATCGCGTACCGCGAAGAATTCTCAACCTCTCCGTCGCGTACCGCGACGAGTCCAGAAGTTTCAAACTTTGAAATTTTCTTCGTTTCGCGATTCCGGACAATCCGTAACTCCGTTTCGCGCACGGTCTTCGTCCACGTTCACCATTTCTCACGTACTATCATCCTGTAATAATTTCGATTGTCAATTCAACGTAGATTTCATACGTGATCAAATGTGCTAATTTTTTTGTTGTTACACACTCCCTTTTACAATCTTTGTTTTTGGGATGTTTCACAAGTCTTATTCATTCTATTATCCATTCAATCTATGATGCAAGCCTTAGACCTAGTTAGCTTTATGTGTTAGATGCTAAGCTTATACAATGTGTTGATTCTATGTGTGTTATCAGTCAAGCAATCTAGTACCTAGTAGCCTAAGATGGTTAGATACTATCTTCGCAAAGGCTTTTGTCTTTGTGTGAAAAATGTGAAAAGTACACCTAGCAAACTTGTTGAATTATAACTGTTAATTTATAGTATGGCCATACTTGAATTAACATGTTGTAATGATACTTGTTTGGACATAAGCTATTGTTATTCATTCATTCAATTTATTCAAACTTGTATTCATGGTATGCTTATGATACATATCTAGTTAGCCTATAGTTTGCATCCTTTTTATACTTATTATTTTAACTTAGTGTGTGAACTCACCAACTATGCAAATAGTTGACAAACTCTATTTTACATGTGTAACAGGATAATGAAACATGATGAAGACATAAGATAGGCTTAGTGACATAGTTTAAACTTTGAAACAATCGTATATTCTTTCAATGTAATAGTTTATTTATTTTGAATTATTGTAATGACTATTTAAATGTGGGTTGAATGAATTGATTATTATTAAATGGATGCATTAAATATGAAACATTGTAATAGCACCATAAGCTAATGAACAGTCATACTCGCGCCCCGACGTATTTCGCCGTCGGTCGGGGTGTGACAGATTGGTATCAGAGCCATGGTTATATGGATTAGGTTATTAGAAAATGGTGGCCTAGACTATAACTAAGCTAACCCAAACTTGAGTATCTCATGTTAATATTGGTTGTTTATTACTTGCTTATGTGCTATGTGCTATGATTATTCATTATGTATACAATGTGGGTTATATATATATATATACAATGTGTGATATATACATGTTACAATGTGTGATATATACAATGTGTGATAACTAATATATTATTTATCTTTTTATCATAAAACATACTTAAATTTTTTTTATAGAATACGTAATTTTCTAAACCAAAATTTTTTAATGTAAGAAAAATTTATTTTCAAAAGAACAAAATTTATGTAAAAAATATGTTATCTTAAAAAATATTTTTTTTAAAATAAAATATACTATTAAAGAAGTTTTTAAACAATAGGATTTTTATAAAAAAATGGCATTTTTAATTTATTTATAAATTGATATATTAAAAATGATATAGACAAGTTACACTTTTAGTACGTTATTTTAACACTATTTTAAATTTGGTCATTTAACTTTAGTAACTATAAAAATTATATTTTATATTATTGATTTATAAAAGTTATTTTTTAATATAATACTTACTGAAGTTTTTAATGTCAAATATTTTAAAAATATCAATTGTTAAACATTAAAAGGTCATATATCATTTGTATATGATTAAAGTTTTTAATTATTTTTTTATTACTTAAAATATCTATGAATATGTAAATTAATCATTTTATATCAAAATATCATTTTATAATTGCTAAATTTTCATTGCTAACTATTTATTATTTTATTTTATATTAAATCCGTGTAATACACGGATTAATAACCTAGTAATATAATATATAAATATATTCATCAAGTAGCACTTGTATTTAATTCACTACACACAACTTGCTAAGAGTGTTGAAAGGTGATCATTGCCTTGTGAAGGTGAGATTACAGTCAGACGATCATTTTCTTGTCAACAGTGATTCGTGAAATTTGATTGAAATTTACTATCTTGACATAGTAGACATTTTAGTGTAAGTGTAAAGACAAATCATCTTGACATAGCGAGTCGAATAGTATGTTCAATACCTTAAACCAGTAAAAGAGTGTACAACTAATCATTTGGTGTAATTTGTAAAGAAGGTAATTACTTTCAAGTAAGACATTTGTAAAGGGTGTCCGGCCACTACCTTAAAGAATTAATTAGCTAGCTAGTATAACAATGATCCATACTTGTTTAAGAAGATGACTAACAAAGACAACTCTCAACCGAAAGATTAGAGATAGGACATTGAATGGGCTTGTTAACTCACATTTGTACGTCTATAAATTAGTTGACATTTTTTCTATTGAACTCTTTAAACACTTGCTAATTAAGTTTCTATATTTATCATATAATTATTTGTTCATATTATCAAGAAGTTTTTATAAAAAGCAAGCAATTCACCACCCAATCATGTTTCTTATCGTATACATAAGATCAACTAATTTAATAAAAAAATACCATGTGTGATATGATGATCCATCCACAATTCCACACAATAACAAAAGATAGCGATATCGTTCTAGATAAATGCAAATTAGTAGTAAGATTGTATGAGGGTTTGCATAACGTTAGGAGTACGGAATTTCGATTCCTAATCAATAATGCATGATGATGAAGAAGATTGGTGGATTATGAAATCGATGGAATGATGAATGAACAAGCTGGACGGTTACAATAAGAAACATCAATGGATGCATTCATAATAACACTAATCAAAATTACTATTTCTTATATTGGGAGTATCAATAAATTTGATTTGGGTTAATCTAAAGAATTTTTATGAGATATGAATATTGATCGATTCCTTTGATTATAAACATGCGTGTATACGAAAATCGGTAAAATGAATATAGATTACATGAAACATGTGAACCCAATGAATGCGTTGTTGATTCCTGACATCGTTCCTGAGACGAATCTGACCGGGTTCCCGTTTAGGGTGTACGATTAGGATGGATTAGGAGAGCTCAGTGGGGAGGTTCACGAATTCAAGAGGTGAGGAATTCGTGATTATGATGTTGGTAACCGAGATTATGAGCCCTAAGCTCCTTTATATACACACACAAAGGAAAGCCCTAATTAAGATAATTAAGGATAATTATGTGCATCAAATAATTATATATCTGCTAAAGGTGTTTAATTAATTGACCTTTTAATTAAATAATCATAAGGGCTATATATACTAAATATTTAGTCTAACAATGAATGAAGTTTTGTTCATATGTTTTTCTGTGGATTTCTTCTGTGATATAAAACAAAAAATAAGTTGGTTACTTGTGGTTAAAGTTTTCGGGACTGCCAACAGGGGCGTTGCCCCTAGGACCTGTGAATGTGTGCAACCTGGCCTCTTGACCTTCGTTTGGATAAGAGCTCAAAAATCTTAAACGATAATGCAATTCATACCACCGTACTCTTTAATATTTCTTTATATACATATTACACTAATATATGCAACACAACCCCCTTCGCTTCCTCATCGATTACGTGATGCCCATACTCATTATGATTCCCTGGTTTTGATAAAACACAATAGAAGTAAGAATGACGGTTGTTGCCAATAAGAGCAAAGTCATTTTTGTTAAGGATACCTAGAGGAGTGACGAAGAAGAAAGGATTTAAAGACAACACTAATAATGCATATAACTTATGATTCAATGACAAAAAAAAACAGACTTTGGGATTATGTTCAAATTCTGACTTACTCTAAAAGTTGACTCTAATGTATAACTAAAAATAATTAATATATAACCAATGAAACTTGTTTCACTACGCAATTCAATGTCATTCTATTTTTTTGTCTATTGTTCCTATTAAATTTAATGGCACGTATCATCCTCAGTGTATTTTCATATTTGTTTCATTTATCTTTTAATATATCAAATATTAATAATATTAGAAAAATGTTTTTAAATATTAAATAGAAATATGTGTATTTAATAAAAAATTAATATTAGAAAATAATTTGAATTCAAAATTTTGTTTATCCTAAATTAAATTGTATAATCGTTTTAGAATTTTTAAACTACAATTACTAATTAATATTTATTTTTTTTTATTTTAGCGCTTATAATAATATGCTAATGTATAGATAAATTGTTACCAAAGAGTTGGACCATTTGTGAGTTATAATCTCTTTAATAAGTATATTAATTTGTATGACAATGCTACATGCCTAATTTCCAGCAATCCCACTTAAACTAATATACTTCGAATTTACATATAGTCATCGAGTCAATAACGCTACTAGAATTCAATAGTTACAACATAAGTAGCGAGTAGAAAACTTGTACAATTATGGGGTACACTTAGACGATGTTTCGCTTTCATAAGCTTCCGTACCCAAGGTAATCATCATTCTTCACTTGCAACGAGACGTGCGCGCTCACATATACATATAACATAAATATTTAGTATATATTGTGATCTTAAATGTTAAAACATATACGAATCCATATTACACACTAATGAACTAATGAAGTTCTTGCAAAACATGATTCAGAAACACCTTTAACTTTTATTTTAAAGTTTGAATCGAACTTGCATCCAGTAAGAATTTAGATATTTAATTTCAAATTAAATTCAATTTTTTTTTTCGATCTTTGAAAATCCAAATATATAATTCTAAAAACATAAAATTCAAAAATTGTGTTCAATATTTTTACTAATAACACTACAAGGAAATAACCCTAAAAGGGCGAGAACTATAGGGATGACATATGTCGTTTCTATAGCAAAGGCTATAACGACGACAATTAGTCGCAACAGGCAACAAATTATTTTTTTTGACGTTTTCAGCTATAGCGACGATGTGTCGTCACAATAGGGGTATCCGGAATGAGCGGGAGTTGACCAATTTTTTGGCGCTTTTTAGTGAAATGTATAGCAACTAAATGTCGTCGCTATAGGCCGGTGTTCCTTTTTATTTTTGATTTTCTAATTGTTTTGTAACTGAAAATTGGGTAAACAAAAAATAAAAAAAATAATTTTATGATCAGCGACGATATGTCGTCGTTATAGACCATTAAATAAAAATATTTTTTCAATTCGTGCAGAAAAGCAAACGACCCCATTTTGGGTGAGACCTATAGCGACGACATGTCGTCGCTATAGGTGTTTATATACACAAAAAAAGCGCAGAACCCCATTTTCGCAGAAAACCTCCGAAACCCCATTTTCTTCTCTTCCAAGAGCAATTTCGAGCTTTATATGGGTTCTAGTATTGATTTTGTGTTCAAAGGGTTGTTGGAACTTAACATTTACATAGGTATGTGTTTTTTTGTTTTTTTTTGCTATTTTCAACTTTTTTGCTGTGTTCATGGAATTTCTATGAGGGTTTCTTACTTTGTATATGTTTATTGCATTTTACATGTTATTCTACCAATCATTTCGTGTTTAAAGACGATTTGGTGTTCAAAGAGTTGTTGGAACCAACACATTTACATAGGTATATGTTTTTTGTCATTTTCAATTTTTTAGTTGTGTTCATAGAATTTCTATGAGTGTTTCTAACTTTGTATATGTTTATTGAATTTTACAAGTTATTCTACCATTGATTTGTGTTCAAAGACGATTTGGGACATCATTTTCAACAAACGTATGTTTTTTTTAATTTAATTTTTTAACATGTAAAGTTGATGTTTATTATGTTTTAGAAATTTATGTAGGTTAGTTTTATGTGATGTAAATGTTCGAATGATTCATTATGTTTTAGAAATTTAATTTTATGTGTAATTTAGTTTTGTGTGTGTGTGTATGTATGTTTCTATTTTTTAAGGTTTATATGTAGGTTAACATGAATTATACATGTATGTTTTTGTCAATTATACATGTATGCTTAGGTTATATGCATGTTAGATAGTTTCAATTATAGATGTTGTTTATGTTTATGTGATGTTTCAATTACATTTAGATATGCATGTTGGATGGCTTCAATTATGTATGTTGTTTATGTTTATGTGATGTTTAGCTTTATCTGATAGATCATTTACATTTAGATATGCATGTTGTGTAACATCAATACCGGAACCGTACCGGAACAGTGATCTTAAACAGTAACATGAACAGTAAACATGTACGAACTATATACATTTTAGTGCATTTCCTATTCATATCATTGGTCATTATCATTTTATGTTATCAAACAACAAGTTCAGAAACATTTAACAGAAACAAAGTTCAAAACTATGGTTCTTGAGTCAGATAATTATCTGGCAACACAGAACCATCATGTGATTACTTGTTAGGAGTTATCATGTGTAAACGTATGTGAGGCTTTACAGAACAAAATAACAACGCGGATATTGTTATGTGAGTGCTAAATCAACGGATTATTCGTATAGGTGACGATCTGTACGAATATATCTGAAGGTTTAACGTTCTGAATGGTATCTGATAATTAGAAAACAATATTGAAAAGTGTAGTTATCGTCGTGTTCGTACGAGTGACGATTCGAACGAATACGCGCGACAACCGTACCATTCAATTTAAACAGTAAATTAATATTTTGACCATTTAAAATAAATAAAATATATTAGTTAATTTATTAGGAATCACAACTTAAATTAATTTTATAAATTCTATTTTACAAATCGTGTCGTTTCGTGACGAAAACCACGCGAACCGGCATTTTACGCGAAACCGAACAATCGGGTATTGTGGATCATTAATGTGGTCATAAATGACCACACCAACTCTTTCTCTCATTTTCGTCCAAAACCCTCTCTCTCTCTAGACAAACTCTCTCAAGCTTCTCACTACGATTTCTTGCTCGATTCTTCACGAAATTTAGTGTTCTTGGAGCCAAAATGATCCTCTCATCACGTAGATTTCAGAAGTACAAGGGGTCTAGCCTTTCACCCGACGAATTCGAGGTAAACCTTGACTTTATTTTCGGTTTTAGAGGGTTTCACGAGTCATGGTAGTTAATGCCATGATAATCAGTTTTAAACACTTAATAACGTGGACATGAGCCATGGTTAGCAACTAGAAAACCCTAGAAATTGATTTGCAACAGGTTGGAATCGTTGGGGAAGAAAAGGGTTGCAGGTTCGTCGCTAGCCAGTCGGCCGAACCCCACACACCTTGGCCGAACCTTATCCAAGTCCACGAACCAGCTGCCACCCCCGAACCTTGCATGGTAAACTTTAACTCGGAAACCCTAGGTCACGAACCTAGGATATTCACGAACATCCCATAACAGACGAACCATCACACCCGCATCGAACCCTCTCCCTCGACGAACCTTCCAAAGGGGACCGAACCCTGGTCGAGATGAACAACATGATGGCGAACCTTAATGGGGCGAACCTCATGGTTCCACGAACCTGCTCGCATGGGTTGACCGAACCTATGAGACCACGAACCAATTACACGACCGACGAACCCTTTTGGAGGCCGAACCTAACGACCGAACCCTAAAGGTTCGTTGGAGTTAGGGTGTTGCCCGGAATTTTTAGCCGAACCCTAGGGCCCCTCTAGAGTTGCCGAACCTCTTTATTACTTAGCCAAACCTTGACCTGGGTCCAAAGGTTCGCTGGCCAGTGAGACGTGCAACTTAATTTCTATGAAACATGATGATTCTAGAGTGGTTTAAAGCATAGGAGTTTAAGGACACGTTCATGCATGAAATATAATAAGTGTGTGTGTGCGTGGGTGAATGAGTAAGGTTTTATTTCATAAAACTACTACATAAAGTATGATGGGTTGACTAAATCTTTAACACTAGCCTATGGGAAAGGGTCTCAGTATGGATAATTAACTTATATAGGTTAATGGGCGATGTCAATCATGCAAAGAACTTGAATTGTGGTCAACGAGAAAATAAGCACCATTAATGGGCCTAAATGGGCCCAATGGGCTTAATTAAGGCCCATCACATGTAAATGCTTATTTAAGTCAAGAAATGACATTTTAAATAAAAGAAAATGATTTATAAACTTTGACAAATTAAATTAAAGGATTTTATAAACTAACATATTAACTTAAAATGAATTCGATTAAACCGTATTGATGAAGATTTATTATAACTAAGTATGGGATATGTGTTACAAATGAGTAGATAAACTAGATTAATTAGTTGAATCATAGAAGCACTTAGTAACTTAGGACACTTAGTTGCACACCGAAACCCCAAACCTTAGACACGACGACTAATACGAGTACTTATTATATTCAAATTCTTTTAAAACAACTCAGGAACTGAAGACACTTAGTCTACAAACAAGAGTGCGCATTTTGTGGTAGTACATTACACAACAACACAGGTGAGTTCATTGCCCCTTTTTCTAAACATTTTGTTTTAAAACGCGGGGTTGAGAAGCGTGAGTAAACTGTTTTATTTAAATTGTTTACATAAATGCTTTTAAATTCTATATGTCTTGCATATATGAATGTTATCCTAGATCATGTCTAGGTAAATTTTATGCAGGTTTTTACTAAGCTTATCTACTTATAATTTAAGTGGATAATTGGGTTAAACTAAACATTTTAACGAATCAAACGAAACTATTTTGACGAAACAAGTGTGTGATTTCAACGAATCAAACGAAACTATTTTGACGAAACAAGTGCGTGAGTTCAACGAATCAAACGAATCAACAAATCATTTTCAGGGGAAAGCCTGGGAAATATCAAAGATAACATATGCTAACGAAACAATACGAAACAAGGGACGAAATAAAACGAATCAAGTACGAAACAAAAACCCTACATTTCAAGAAGTCCTAGCTAGACCGTTTGATTTGTAGGTCATATGTTTGATGATATTTACAGAATTCCCTAACTACTAAGAACCTTGATAGATAGACTAGTCTACTCGAGTTGACCAAGGCCCAATCATTAGGACTTAGATTTTTATTAAATGCTTATTTATTTAATTAATTAAGCATTTATAACCGTTTCTACAAGTACTGTGGTTGATCATTATTGTGATGAACTTAAGGAATCAATATAGATTCCAAATTGTTGTATTTACAGGAACAAAGAACTGAAGAAATCATTGGGTTAATGGTAGGGGTAAAATGCTTAATTTTCATTAACACCAATGTCCTATGTGGATTAGTATGTGGTGGGACGGCGTCTGGGCGGGTTGTAGGCTCGACTCAGGGGTATGCCATATATATAAGCATACCGATCTGGATGATACATGTGATGTTAATGAGATTAAGGTTGTTACCCAAGGGTTTTACAAATGCTTGAGTTTATGTTAGGTAAAAATGCTTAACTATCATTAACAACAGTGTCATATACGTATTAGTATGTGGCGGGACGGCGTCAAGGGGGGTTGTAGGCTCGACTCAGGGGTATGCCCTATATATAAGCATACAAATGTGGATATTACATGTGATGTTAATGAGGTTAGGGTCTTTACCGAAAGAGGTTTACAAATCATTTTCAATTACTAAACTATATGAACTCACCAACCATGTGTTGACTTTATTTTTGCATGACTTCTCAGGTAACGAACAGGTCAATTAAGAAGCTTATGCTTTTGGACTAGGACTTCAGATAGAAGACTTAGTATTTTTGGATTTGCATACTTTTGGAACATCATTATACAATTATTTTGTATATCTTGTGCAGTTACAAGATAGATATCTTATGATGTTTATGATAGATTTACATTGTTAAATTATGAACGATACGGATGTAATTTAACTTTGTAATTCTATTCTATTTAGCATTTCTCATTTATATCATGTGCAATGTAAACAATATGATTATTTCGATTATCACTCTCGATATCGCGCCCCGGGAACCTTCTGCCCGACGGGGGCTCCGATCCAACCCCGCCGGCTCGGGGTGTGACATGTTGGATGGTTTCAATTATATATGTTGTACATGTTTATGTGATGTTTAAGTTTATGTGATGTTTCAATTTCATTTAGATATGCATGTTTAGGTTTATGTGATGAATGAATTTCATTTGTATGCATATATTTAGGTAAGTTGTATGTGTTGTTTATGTTTCATTTGTAACATTGAATTTTTATAAGTATGTTTATGTTTATGTGTATGTGTTTATAAATTTCATTTATATATGCATGTTTAGCTTTATGTGATGAATGAATTTCATTTGTATGCATATGTTTAGGTATGTTGTATGTGTTGTTTATGTTTCATTTGTAACATTGACTTTTTGTAAGTATGTTTATGTTTATGTGTTTATAAATTTCATTTAGATATGAATGTTTAGGTTTATGTGATGAATGAATTTCATTTGTATGCATATGTTTAGGTATGTTGTATGTGTTGTTTATGTTTCATTTGTAACATTGAATTTTTATAAGTATGTTTATGTTTAAAAATTTCATTTAGATATGCATGTTTAGGTTTATGTGTTGATAACTAACATGGAAGTTGATAAAAGTTGGATTAACTTGCGAAACCAGAGATGTGTGGATTTTTTAAACGGTCTTAATAAGTTTATAGAGATTGCAAAGAACCATGTCAATGGTGAAGGTAAAGGGTAAATGTCCCATGTAAAAGTTGTGCCAATTCTAATCGATCACTCTAGAATTTGGCTACAATTTATGCCCACATACATGACCATGGTTTTCTACAGTCATATACAACATTGTATATCATGGTGAGAAATATTCTAATGTTTCAGAGATTGAAAGACTGTGGGCTTCGAACACACATAATCCTCCACTAAAAAATAATGAGATGTTAGATGCACTTGATGATGTCATGGCTGAGCAAAATACATATGAAGAAAATGTAAATGAGTATGGAGAAGGTTTAGACATGGAATTTGACGCGTTATTTAAGGAGCTTAATACCGAGCTATACCCTAGTTGTAATTGGATGTCTTCCCTAAACTTTTTGGCAAAATTAATGCATATAAAAGTTATTAATAAATGGATTGAGAGTTGCTTTGACCAACTTTTAGAGTTTTTAAGATTTGCATTCCTGAAAGAAAATAAGATTCCAGCATCACATTATGAAGCTAAGAAGAAACTGAGAAAAACTGGTTTACGATATCAGTCTATACATGCTTGCATTAATGATTGTGCTATATTCTAGAAAGAGAATTCTCTCATGCAAAACTGTCCAGTTTGTAATGAGAGCAGATGGGTTGACAAAAACACAGAGGGAAAGAAAGTAGCGTAAAAAGTATTGCGTTACTTTCCTTTAACTTCACGTCTTCAACGAAGGTTTAGTTCTAGATTCACTACGAAATATATGATATGGCATAATACCGGACACTCAACAGATGGTATAATGCGTCATCCGGTTGATGGGAAGGCATGACAAGAATTTGATAATAGATATCCTAATTTTGCTAAGGAACCCGGGAATGTCCGCTTGGGTTTGGCTGCAGATGGCTTTAATCCATTTGGTAACATGAGTCAGACTTACAGTATGTGGCCGGTGGTGTTGACAACATACAATAGACCGCCTTAGTTATATATGAAAGAGTCTTCTTTCATGTTAACTTTGCTAATTCCTGGCCCTAAATCCCCTGGAAAGGATATTGATGTTTTCCTAAGGCCTTTGGTAGATGAATTGAAAACATTGTGGACTGATGGAGTACAAATGAGAGATGCACACACCGAAACTATATTCACGGTGCATGCGACCCTTTTGTGGACTATTAATGATTATCTTGCTCGTAGTAGTTTGTCTGGATGGGGTGGTCAAGGTTATAAATCATGTTCTACTTGTAACGAAGACACACCCTCATGCCTTATAACTAATAAGACAACTTTTGTTGGTCACAGACAATTTTTTACTATGAATCATAAATTAAGGGTAAATTTGTTATTTAATGGCCAAAAGGAGACCAGAGATCCTTCTAAACAGTTAAGTAATACAAAAATATTAAAACAATTACAAAGCCTTCCTATTCGTGTTCCGGGTAAACATCCAAGCCATGGAGATGTGAAAAGAAAGCAAGCTGCATCAGAGTTGAATTGGAGAGAAAAAAAGTATATTCTTTGAGTTAAATTATTGGTCTTCTCTTCTTTTAAAACACAATCTTGATGTTATGCATGTGGAGAAAAATGTGTGTGAAAGTTTGTTGGGTACTTCACTAGTGAATGAAAAATCAAAAGACACACCAAAAGCAAGACAAGACTTGGAGAAGATGGGTATTTGAAAAAATCTATGGCTAACTAAGAATAATAACAAGTTTTACCAACCAAATGCCCCTTACTCTTTCACACCTACAAATCGAGAACGTTTTTATAATTAAGTTTATTAGAGGAGTGAGACTACCCGATGGTTTTGGTTCGAACTTTAAAAACAAGGCGCTTCCTAATAATTCAAATATAATTGGGTTAAAGTCTCATGATTATCACATCTTAATGCAACGATTGTTGCCAATAGGTGTAAAAGGATGTTTGTCCCCAAATGTTTCAACAACAATCATTGATCTTTGCACTATGTTTCAAAAAATTTGTTCACGATCACTTGATGTGAAAGACATGGAGAAAGCTCATAAAGATGTGATCAAGATACTATGTAATTTGTAATTGATATATCCTCCGGCATTTTTTAACATAATGGTTCATCTGGTTATTCATTTGCTTGAAGAGGCTATTCTTGGTGGGCCTGTGTATATGAGATGGATGTATCCCTTTGAAAGATACATGAAGAAGCTAAAGACATATGTCAGAAATAAAGCCAGACCTGAAGGATTAATAGCAGAGGGCTATGTTGCAGATGAAGCATTGACCTTCTGTTCTATGTATCTTGAATGTATGCAAACCAAATTCAACCGTCCTGATAGAAACGCAGATGCTGACATTCACAAGATATATCTTCATGTTTTTTCATCACAATGCCACCCAATTTCAAAGAAGAAAATTATATCACTTTCTGAAGATGTTAGAAAATCATTGAAATGGTTTGTATTAAACAATTGCGATGAGATTAAGGACTACAAATCGTAAGAGTATTTATTTACTTGGTTTATTTTCTTATTAGTTGTTTTAGTAAACTAATATATAATTTTTGTTAATTGTATAGTGAATGTGAATGTGAATTTCCCAAACGTGATCTAAAAACATGATTCTCCTCATGGTTTCGATATAAATCAAATATGTCATCATCGTCGTCATCTATGTTCGTGGAGTTGTCCAATGAATTAAAGCCATTGGAAAATGGTATATTGAATGCATATGTGTACACGACTTGTATATTCAACGGTGTTAGATTTGTAGTACACAGTCGTTATGTTCGTCGCACTACTCGGGATAGTGGTGTTGTTACAATAGGAGAAGATGGTACTCACTTTTATGGTCAACTAGAGGAGATTATAGAGTTGAATTATGTAAATGGTTGCCTAGTTGTAGCATTTCGTTGTAAATGATTCAACACATTGGGTAAACGTTTTATTAAGAAGAATAATATTATTTTAATTGATGTTAGCCATAAGTGGTTTGTTAACGAGCAATACATTTTAGCTACACAAGCTTAACAAGTGTTTTATCTCCAAGATCCTTCTCGAACAACCGGTAATTGGAGGGTTGTAGAAGATGTTCATCATCGAAAACTTTGGGATCATCCAAGTATGAGTGTGGTTAATGAAGTAGATATATTACACGACAACCAATCATCTGATTATAAATTAGTTTTTGATGATGAGTTGGATGTCTCGCAAGAAACTCAAACTTTTCATTGTGACTTAGCAGTTGACTTAGGCCCGTTGCCTATGAGGTCACTTTTAGGTGAAGGTGTGGACGATAAGATTTTCATTGATGATGATGAAGTAGAATACGATGAGGAAGACGAAGAAGAAGATGATGAAGATGAGGATGATGAAGATGTTGATGATGATGATGCTGAAATAGACACTTTATTGTAGTAACGATTGAAAAAAAATGTATGATAGTTGTTTACTTTTATTATAATTGTTAACATTTTTTTGCTATTGTATTATTGTATGTGTTATTAATTGTTAATATTGTTAATATTGCGTTGTTGCATTTGTTAAAATTGTTAACATTTATTTGCTTTTGTCCAAGAAATGACGAACGTTGCAGGATATCATGGAGGGAGACGGGGGTGATGAACCTCCACATGGGCATCCTTATAAGATGCCAACGAGTTACAAGTCTTGTAAGTTGCTAGTATAATATATATTTAATTTCCTTGAACCTATTATTCAATTTGGTAACTTTTAATTTAATGTGTTTATGTAGCAAAACCAAGTAAAAGACGAGCACATGGAAAAAACCTGAACTTATACGAGAAGTTTCAAAAGAATAGAAGTAAACAACTTCCAATCGAGTATGATTACTCGTCCAATCTGTGTAGAGCTGTTGGATATAACTATCAGCTATTTATAAGGTTAATCTCCAATGAAGTTGATAGGCATGCTCCTTTCCACTATCGCAGTTGGCAGGACGGTCTTGGAGATGTGAATAAGTATATTCTCACCACTCTCCATGTCAGTATACTTACTAATGTTCTTTGTATTTATGTTTCATATTTTTGGTTATTTTCTAATCCTATCAACTTTTATATCATTACTTCGATCTGCAACAATACCATAACACTGAATATTGGGATGGAATCAAGCTCGACATTCAAGCTGATTGTGCTAACCGGTACAAAGACCGGACAACAAAGGTAAAGAAACATTTTGACAAAGAAGGAGGATATGAAGACACAGAAAGAGCAAAGCAAAATCCTCCTAAGAGCATGGACCCGGAAGCATGGGTGTAACACCCCGACCGATGACGGAAACATCGGGGCGGCACGAAGTGTAAATTGTTCATAGCACAAGGTATATAGTTGTAAATAAGTTCAAACATTACATTGAATTTTTCATTAAATTCAGTCATTTAATACATTGTTAAACAATTCAAAACCCTAGCTATTACATCAATTAAATTCAAACATTAAGCATAATTAAACTCAAATCCAAGCTTAATCATATAGCTAAATGGCATTCCCACCTGAAACACGTTAAAAATCAAGTGTCAACTACGAATAGTTGGTGAGTTTCATAGGTTTGTACACTCACACCAAAATGTTTACAGAAATGTTATAAATGATGTCTTATGTGAACTCAAAGTACAATGAACATAGTTAAATGAACTAGCAAGTAAAGCAGATCAACTGATGTTAACAAAATGATGTTCTGACCACGTTTTAGTATTCCTAACAATGCTAAAGTAGTAAACTATCACAGCGGAGGACCGAAGTCAACTCAACCAACATTGAGATGGTCGGTCCAATATATCAATCATAGTAGCTAAATGAGGGTGATCAATGCAATGTTCTTTGCTAAAGTTCACAAACTATAATATCATTAAACTAAGTTCATATGAAAATGTAATAGATAAGTTGCATGTTTCACCCCAAAAGTAAAAATAGTAAAAGAGGGGCTATGAAGACTCAACTGGACGTGTGAGATAACCTTTATAATATATGTCACGTTATAACTCAATGTATGTCCAACCAGTTTAAAGTTTACCTGAATAGTTCATTATGTGTAAGCTTAAATAATTATGGTTTTAAGGAATTTCCTAATTTCAGATAGGTCATAGAGTTCGGTTTTGTTTTGTGGTATCGTGAAAATTTGTTTTGTTCAAAATGATATTAAATCTCACTTGGTTTAGTGTAAAATTTGTAAATAAAATTTTTAAAGTTGAAAATTCTTTAAAATGTAAACCTTATAAGGTTTTAGGATTAAAGAAATTAAATGTTATAAATCTAAAATAGTTTTAAAGATATTTAAATTAAATAAAAAATATCAAAATATTACTATGATTTAATAATCTAAAACTAAGTTAAATAATATCATATTTATAACAAAATAGATATTTTAAAAGAAAAATTATGTAAGTTATACAAGTTGAAACCAAGTTGTTTTTTAAAAAAATATTTTCATTCATATATATAAAACTTATATATAGTGTAAAATTGTTTCTTTAATATGTAAACCAAAATATATTATTTATAATTTGTTATTATTTGTAACAAACTATAATAAATATATGTTATCATAAGTTGTTAATAATAATAATAATAATAATAATAATAATAATAATAAAATTTAATCATATAAAAAAATATATGTTTGTTCTTGTAATATACTAAGATTTAAAACAATTTTAATATATATATATATATATATATATATATATATATATATATATATAGGGTAAGGATCCGTTGTTAACCCACCTTAATTGAGGAAGCCCGAATAACTCCGACAAAATCAACCCAAATCATTGTTAGAAAAAATTTCAAATTAATTTGTTATTTTTAAGCTCGTTACAATGATGTGAATACATGATATCAAAAAAAAACTAGTCGAGACTATAACGGAATTAAAAAGAAAAATGAGACGAGTATAATGGTGCAATTTTTTTTAATAATAATATAGTATAAAAAAGTTATTAATGTTTAAAAAAGGAGGGGGTAAACTTTATATAAAAAAATAGATTTATTAAAATATATATGACGGTGACAAGTCACCACCATGTTAATTCTAGCTTTTTGAGTGGTTACAAAATGTCCTAAATGCCCTTTATATTAAAAAAAGAAAAGAAAATGACACGTGACACAATCCTATGCACTTGCTTTTTAAAGTAATCATTGGATGATAGTTATTTTGTTGTAACAAAAGATAAGGGTTATTAAAAATTTCATCCCCTATATATATATGAATTATTATAATTCTAAGCCAACAATTATATTTTCTTTGTTAAACTTAAAGATTTGTGTTTATAGAAATTTATGATGAAAACAAAATTTAAAAAAAAAATTACAGATTTAAAGATATAAAAAAAATATTTTTCTGCTAAACAAAACGGCCCAAAGGGGCTCGAACTCACGACCTCTTCCCTGCATACACACACTTTAACCAGTCGATCTACGGCCTAAGCCGCGAATGAAGTCCAGATTTAAATGTTTTTAACATCGCATATTGCGGGTTCCCCAAATCAGATTACAAAGAAACAAACCCTAGATCCAGGAACCCCCAAATCCCTTCGGTTGTGATTCCGATTGATAGGGAATTCATAGGGATTTTGTTCCCCACTATAAAACGAACAAAAAGTTGTATAGAACACCTACCTTGGCTTGCAATTGGATGGAATTCGACTGACGAACCGAGAGTCGAGTCGACCGAGAGTTGGGTGGTCTATTTCGCGATGATTAGCTGCTGTGAGTGTTTTTTAATTGTTCAGAAACTTTCGTAAGGCTCTATTGCAGGTTTATGATCGATTAATAGAGTTTATATACACGTTTGAGCCGATTTCGAATTCTTGGTCACTTGTTGTTTTGGAAACGATTTTTGAGTTAATGAGTATATATTCGTAATAATTGATGATTTGGAACTAATCACGCGTTCAAATTGTTGCCAAAGATACCTCTGATTAGCTGTAATACGCGTAAGATCGAGCTGTGAGCAAAACATGTCACACGAGTGGGCAGCGGGTCGTGGGGCTGGGAAATGGGTGAAAGGGATGAGGACTTTGGGAAAATGGCAGATTTGCCCCATGTACTTTCTCTTCCAACTATAAGTTTCAAATTTTGCACCATTAACCCTTTAACTTTATAAAACAATATTTTTAATGGTTATAAAATTTGTAATAATTTATTTAGATTCCATAAACTTAATATAACTAGATTAGTTATGATATTTTAAATTCTATAAAATTAACCAAAGTTATTTGTAATATTTATTTAAAGTTTATGAAATTTAATTATCATTAAAGTATATAAAACTTTATAAATGTTTTATTTATTTAATAAAATATTTTGTGATTTTTTTATTTAAAATTCTTTTATCATTAAAATTCATTTGTTTAAGTTATTTAAAAATAACTTCTAAATCTTATAAAACTTATTATAAATTTATAAATATCTTTAAAAATATGTTTTTGTTATTATATCTTTAACTTGTGTAATTTTAATTAATTACATATACATATTTAATCATACATGTATGTGTATTATAAAAGAAATGTTTAAATTTGTTTTCTCATATGTACACGTATATATACTTCCATATATATATATATATATATATATATTTGTATAACTATACATATATGAAAATTTTTCAAACGACGTTATAAATTATTTAATATATGTATTTGTTTATTATAAATTACAAGAATGTTACAATGGGTTCGGGTTATTGATGACTTGTTTACAACTTTCACATACAAGAACAGATCTTTGAAGAACATAACAAATAGATCTAAACAATTCTATGAAAGCTATCATGAGACTCAATCATATGCTCAGAGACGCTATGATAAGGTTATAATTTAATTAGTGTTATCAAAAGGTGTATTAATTCTTATTTGATATCCTAATAACAATGTTTTGTCAATTGTTTAAAGGTCAAGGAAGGTGGTGTGCCCCAACATGTTGAAGGATGGAGAGACATGCATTTTAAAGAAAGTTCGGGGTGGTACAATCAATTAGCCGAGCAACACTGGGTAAGTAAAATATGTTCACTAGTATTATGTTTCACTCATTTAAACTTTATTTGAAAGTTGGCCTTTAATATATATGACCTAGTGTGATAATGAATTGTTGGATATTTGTTGATTGAATTGGAAATTGTTGATAGAATTGAGATTTGGTTTTGAATTAAGATTTCTTACCATTTATTATACATTTTGGGTAGTCATTTTACAGCAGTTATGCTGACGGATTTTTGTAAAACATTTAACATATGTTAGTCTTGCGTTTTTAATGTAGGATAATATTATTGAGGAGTTGAACAAAGCTAAATCATCAGGTGGTGATGACACACCTGTTGATGAAGTAGAAGTGCTAGAGCACTCACTAGCACTCACTAGGTCAGCGACGTGCCATGTACGGGGTGTTGGTAGAACAGTTAAAAGTATAACACCAGATTTACCTCCACACATGTATGCACCAGCATCAAACGAGCTTCAACAACAATTGGCAGAAGCAAATACTCGTTGGGAGGAGCAACAACGCATCAATGAAATGATGCAACAACAAATAAACAAGCTCATGTCAATGCAAGGTGAAGGACCTATCTATTAAGGACCTAGCTCTCCTTATTTCCCCATATTTGAACAAAATGAAGATCAAGATGAAGATGATCAAGAAACCGATTAGATGACCTTGTTGGACTTTTAAAACAATTTCTACTTTGTTGTGTTTGGTTGGTTGTTAAACAAGTTTTTAAAGTTTGTTATATTTGGTGATTTATTATGATGAAATCGTTAATGTATTTGGATATTTGAATCTATTGTGTAGCAGGTTTTGGAACTGTTTTTGAACAGGTTACAGAATAAAAAACTGGAAAATTCAAAAAATAAAAAAAAAAAAAATTTTTTTAGTGACTACTTGTGGTCGCTAGTAAAAGTTGACCTCTTTGACCGTGACCTATAGCGACTAAAGGTCGTCGCTATAGTTTGTTTTTTTTCTTAATAATTACCAGAATAAACATAAATCAAAAAACAAAATATAAATGGCACCTATAGCGACGATTTGTCTTTGCTATAGCGACTAAGCTATTGCGACGGCTGAGTGGCGACGACGTGTCGTCGCTATAACCTATAGCGATGGTATTTTGGAGATATTGCGACGACAACTGTCGTCGCTAAAGGCGATTTTCGTTGTATTGTAGCAATCAAACTAACTTGAATTCGAAGTGGACGTGAGTTTCGAAATCAAATCAAACTTTGAACTGACGTCAAATTCAAATACAAATGTTCTTTAAAATTCAATTTCAATATTCAAATAACTCGATTTTGTTTAACTAAATCAAGTATCTTGTAAGTTCGATTAATCAAGCATCCTTAACTTCAACCACTTTTATGACAAACGAGGTTCAAATACACGCTCTCTAAGGAACACGAAACAACCGTAAACATTTACTTACATCACAAGATTACTATTACTTTTCTCAAAATATTCACTTGATTATTAGCCATTTTTTACGACACATATCAACAATATGATTTAAGGCACGCTTCAAACTTTCCTACACGTTCATTTACTGCATGAGTTACATCCAAACATCAAGATACTCCACCTACCTTAAGTTAAGGTCCTTAACCACTTGACAACTTTCAACACACATAGTACACTACTACTATACCTACATTAACTACTTGACTTCTTCTATAAAAGTTAACTTTATAACCTAGTTTCTAACAAACGCTTTAAACCAACACGTTTCAAGTAATACATTAAATCAACCTTTATAGAAAACATTGTATTGTACGTTTTCGTTGTAGAAAAATTCATGTACCTCAAAACACACACACACACACACCAAACAATATGTGTATACCTATATATAATCTCACAAAATAAGTTAAAAAATCAACCATAAAACTCATTTTAATCTCATATCATCATTAGGCTAATGACACTAGTCAAAGTATAATTTAGAACAAATTAATTTCTTTCCTTGGCCAATATATTCATGACTAATTAAATATCACACTTGCAAAACCTGAATCAAAATTCACTGCTTTCAGTTTTCGAATATGACTCGAAAAATCGAAATTCGATTCGATTTAATTCGAAAAACACCAAGTCGAAATTCGATTCGAATTTTCATATTCGAATTTGATTTGATTCGTAGTATAATATCGAATTTCATATCTTTTTAATTCGATACGATTCGAAATTCGAATTTAAATGATTTATATATTTATATTTTATATGCACAAGTAGTTACTATATTTAAAAGTTAGGCTTTTTAGTTAGATGGTTTAGTTTATAAAAACTGAAAGACTACTACACAAATGTCAATTTAATTATAAAATACATATAATTTTAACACATTTAAATACGCTAGACCTAAACATTCACAACAAAAGCGTCAATCGTGAAGCTCAAAAAATTGATCATTTTGATTGTTAATTTATAACATTTTGATTACTTGTCAATTTATGTTTTTTGTATGTTATCACTGACATTATATATTGAACTTTTATCATTTTATTAGTTTAAATGATATATATAATATTACAAGTTATATGTTGATTATTTGATATTTGGATGTTTAAGCTTTTGATTATTTGATATTTTGAATACATAAAGATAGCAAGTATAAACAATTTTTTAATTAAATTCAAATCAAACCAATCGAATTGTAATCGAATTCGAATTCTGAATTTGAATAGAATCGAATTTCGAATTGGAGAACGAACTCGAATTTGAATGCCCCTAAAAATCCAAAATAGAAATATTCGAGTTATTCGAAATTCAACTACCCTGTCCAAAACATATTTTGTAGAATTTATATCCCACATTAAAAGTAAATCTCTTATCATAAATCGTGGAATCTCTAATTGGATTGCATACCTAACTAGGCTAGAAATCTATAAATTATATGGGTTTCATCAATGATTTATCAAACAATTAAATAATGATGATAAGTGACAAAATAATAATGAACGTCTAAAGTAACGAAAATGACAATCATAATAATAATGACAAACCATATTAATCACACAACTTTACTATAACATTTAAAGGTTTTTTTTTTTGGTTTTTTCTAAACGGCCAACGACTAAATTTTAAACCCGGTTACCACCGTAAACCCAATGGTAAAGACTACCCATGCCCGCGAAATACAGATAATGATGTTGACCCAACCTGTCTACCATTCCAAAGGAAACCCATTGTACTATACAAAGTCGATCTCACTGTGGTAAAACTCTGGCCTACCTGAAACATATTGTATAAAGTGAGACTGAACCCGTACGTGATCTTCACATTAGAAAACCATGAGGCCTCCTCTTAAACCAATTGAACCACTCGTTAATAAACTTTTTGCTTAACATTCGGTATAGATTTGACAAATAATTGGGCTATTTTAACATTAAAATATGTAATAAATAAAAAACTATTTGTGAGAAAGTTATTATATATTATCAGTATTTTATATCAATAAAAAACCTCTAGATTTGAACTTTAATCATGCGATATAAAACCACATCGTTTGTGGTCCTAGATTCACAAGCTTTTGTATGTCATTTGGTGGCTAGCAACCATCTTTGTTATCGCGTTGTGGCCATTTGTTTTTTATTTTTTCCCTACCTTAGCCGTTTATAATTTTTTTTTTTATCGTCTTGTTAAATTAATCTTTAAGAGTGCTCGCAAGATACCACAAGGAACATAATAAACTAACAGAGTGCGTATAAACCACGTAATATGTAATAGTATGAAAATTAATTAATATGTTAATATTTTGTTAAAGTTAAAAAGAGAGTACTATCATACATAAATTAAAGAAAAAGAAACTTTTTTTGATAGTGTAATTTAAAATATATATATATATATATATATATATATATATATACACACACACAAACACGTAAGAAAAAGTTATACATGTTATTGTTGTTGTTGTCATTATTTTAATGTTATATATTAATGATTATTTATTATTAAAAGTTAAAACTACTAATATATCAAACTTTAAAAAGTTGTGCATGGTGTTTTAAAATTTATGACTATTTAAATTCTTAACCAAATGGTTTCTAGCCTAGTGGTAGCCCTTTAATTTCTCTTATAATCTTATATTAGAGTCTCATCTACAACAAATACTACTATCGGTTAGTTGGTTGAGCCAAGAATTTTTCCTAATTGTAGATTGTGGGTGCGTCAGGTCATTACGCTTTGTTATTTGGACGGAAGGATGATTTATTTACCAGAATGATCCCGGGAGACCGGACGTTTACTGTTAAAAAAACTTAAATTCTTAAACTTGTGTGAAATTATATATTTTGTCCTCACATATATTATAATCTATAATAATAAGTAAATAAAAAATTTAATGATATTAAAAGAATATAGTTTAAAATGTATAATATAAATATAGTTATAGATATTTATTATATTATAATAAATAATGATCGCTAATTACTATTTAACATTCATATATATATATATATATATATATATATATATATATATAGGATTCGCATCCTATAATAATCCACCCTTATTGACATAACCCGAATTAACCCATGAAGATAACCCCGAATCTTTTGTTTTTTTTTTTCAAAATCTTTGTTATACAAGTATAAGAGCATGTTCTTTTATGTGTTTGTGCAAATTCTTTTTCGTTTGAGATCCTACATCACTGTAATTTGCCTTACAGCACTATAAAAGAATTTGAAAAAAAGAATTACAGTGATGTAGGATCTCAAACGAAAAAGAATTTGCACAAACACATAAAAGAACATGCTCTTATACTTGTATAACAAAGGTTTTGAAAAAAAAAAAACAAAAGATTCGGGGTTATCTTCATGGGTTAATTCGGGTTATGTCAATAAGGAGGGTTAACAACAGATCCTTACCCTATATATATATATATGTAGTTTTTGGTGTTTTAGTTAATTTGATGTTTTTTTATAAATTTACACATGTGCAATTTTTTGTTTCATATGTAAAATACACATGTGTAATATTTATGATAGTTGAGAATATGTAATAATGTGTTTGTGTAGTAGAATTTTTGTTTGATACACATGTGTATATTTTTTGTTTTTCTTTAAAAAAATTACTTTTTTTTTATTTTTTTAGTCAAACATATAGAAAAAAAGAGACGAGAGAGGAGAGAGAAAGACAAATAAAGAGGAGAGAGGAGAGAAAATTTGACATAAAAAAGTAATTTATACCCTTAAATGGTAAAATATGTATTTTCTTTTCAAAACCCCCATTAAAATATTTTAATTTTAATTGTGGACCATATGTTTTTTCTGTTTAATTAATTAAAAACTAAAATAAGTTTGATCTAACGGTCCACGTAGGGTTTAAGGCTTTTCTTTTTAAGATCAGATTTTCAAAGGATTCAAACCCTATATATATATATTGAAGGGCGAAGGTATCAATCGTGTGAACATACCGTTTCCAGACCATGTCACATATGTCTAGTTACATGGGCCTCCCATGAGCCAGCACAACCACCCCAGGAGGAAACCCTGCTGCAAAAACCCCCTGACCCCCCTCAGATCCCTATTTCGCTGCGGGAGGGTTTTTGAAAGAATCATGAGATACCATTTAGGCAATGTCTCATTCGTATTTGACCTTTTTATATAACTAGGGGTTAATTTTTAAGATGGTAAAACATAAAAACACTTGAAAAGATTTGATTACTCAAAATTATCTCCAACAATAAATGCGATATATTTTTAGATATCGTACAGATACCACGAATCCCAATGATTTTCGACATTAATACAACTCATCATCTTCGTAAACATACCCGTTATCTTTTTGATCATTTTAAAAAGTCGAAGGCAATTAAGAATTGTGCAAACTTGAGGTATCAGGTGAAGTTTAATTGCCGTTCATAAAAAAAAGGTGAAGTTTAATTTTTCATGAAACAACTAGTTACCTTGAAAAGTTAATCTTTTGTTGGAGTAGAAATAGCTAGGATCCCAACAAGACAACATCGTTAAAAAGAAACATTTGTCTTGAAAGCACAATGTGCAAATTATGCGGTGGTAAATAAGAATTGAAATGGTTGATCACTTATTTATCTCGTGTTCGGTGGCAAATTACATATGAAATCAGGTAAATAGCTGGTGTAAGATAAGTCTAATATTTGCTTTCTTTTTTGTGACCTGGTGGAACTTCATCAAAACAATAAGAGAAGATAAGAGGAGGAAGAATGTGGAATGAATTATATTGGTAACATGTTGATGCATTTGAAAGACAAGAAATGAAGTTCAATTTCAACATGTACAAGTAACAAACGAAAATATAATAGATGACATAATAGAAATTGGTTTCCTTTGGATCAAAAACCGATCCAAAAAACATAATCTTAACTAGATTTTATGGTGTTCGTTTGATGCATGCTGAATTGTAATGCTAGCTATGTTTAATAAAATTGTTGGCTGCCTGGCTGTTCAAAGAAAAAAATCTTTTTATTGGATATAAAATACGCTAAAAGATTATGTAATCATTTTAATTCATTTTTTTATACATATTAGACATCGAATTAGTTTAATCTATCGTCTTAATAAAATATAACCAACCAATAATAAGATTAATGCCAAAGAAGATAAAAAAGATGACGTGCAGGGAAGTGGTGGAATTAATTACGTTGATTTTGGTCCCGTCTCCCTCACGTGGTACGCCTCGTGTTGCTAACAACTCTCTTAAATTATTCCTAATCCTCATAGCCACCACCCACTTGCCCCTCCTTTATATGCATCATTTATTTTTATTTTTTATCTTACTAGATCTGCAATTTGTCATAAAAAAATAAAAAAAAAATCAAAGTCTAATTGATTTTCCGATTTTTAAGGAAGTTCTTGAATTTTTTAAATATTTTAGTTTGTGGAATATATATAACACGTTTTATTTATATTTTTTACTGTGACTAATTGCTTCAAATTGTATCAATGATTGCCAAATATAAATAATTTAAGCTATTCAAAAAGAATTTTCCGTAATTAAAAATTTCTTAAGAAGACTTGCTACATTTTTTTTTTCAAACATGGATTTTGTTTTATTTTTGGGATATATCGTTGGAAATTTTGTATAAAATATTTTAAAAGTAATTTGCAAGATACCGTTAGCAATTTTTTTTCACATGGACTGTAAGCTGTTATTGTGCATGTTTCTAGAGGATGATTAGTCGGAGGAATTGAAGTATTTAACAACGAGTTGGTTTACGCTTTGACCTTTATTTTCATTAAAAATAAAATTGAATCAAATCAAATATTTAATAATTCAAAATGAACTAATTACATCAAGTTAAATGTATATTTTTATAAGACGCACAAATCATGAACTCAATCTATACATATACGCATATATATAAACAACTGTGTGTATATATGAATATATGCATATATATATATATGGTAATGATCAAATAAAAAGTCTATTTTGCCTAATAAGGTTAAAAAGGATTTTAAAAATCTCTAAAACCAACCCAAACGAACTCCGATTAAACTCATTTCGATGTTACTAGAACCGTCTTATCGAACTCTACAATATTTGCTTTTTAGTTTTAGCTTTAATACCTAGTTTTAGAGTTTGGATTTTAGGGCATGTTTTCTTAGCTTTTAGCTTTTATCTTTATCTTTATGGTTTATTTTTATAATTTGGGTTTAATTATTAGGGTTTATTATTTATGATTTAAGGTTTACGTTTTAGGGAATTACAAGTTGGTTCCAATGATGTAAAAATAAATTCAATCGGACTTTGTTTGTGTTGGTTTTAGAGTTTTTAAAAATACTTTTTAGCCTTCTTAGGCAAAACAGACTTTTTAGGGGAACCTTCCCTGCACACACACACACACACACACACATATATATATATACATGTTTTCTTAGCTTTTAGGTTTTATCTTTATGTTTATCGTTTATTTTTATAATTTGGGTTTAATTATTAGGGTTTATTGTTTATGATTTAAGGTTTACGTTTTAGGGAATTACAAGTTGGTTCCAATGATGTAAAAATGAATTCCTTCGGACTTTGTTTGGGTCGGTTTTCGAGTTTTTAAAAATCATTCTTAGCCTTCTTAGGCAAAAAAGACTTTTTAGGGGAACCTTCTCTGCATATATATATATATATATATATGTAATTTTTTGTAATTTTATTATTAACAGATATATGTTCAATTGTAGAATATTTAATATTATTATTTTTACAATATATAAGTAACCAAGTAAAAAATGTGATATTTTCATTATTTTTAATAATATATTCTTCCCATTCTTTAGTATGTTTTTCTCTAGAATTATAATTAAAAGTTTTATGATACCATAATAGATTATCTATATTGTATTTATTTAATATTTCACACCTTAAAAAATTCATAGTTTCTTTATGATTCATTTTAACAAGTAAATTTAGATATTTCAGTAGAAATTATTCTTATCTTTCTTAATTGATATTTTATTTCTTCTATTAAATTCAATTGTAAATTAGTATAATAATATAATTTATTAACTTGTTCTTCAATATCATCTTCAAAACTATATTCACTGAAATAATTTTCAATAAAATGTAATTTATCTTGATGAATTTTTAATAACTCATAACAATCTTTTAATATATATATATATATATATATATATAGGGTAAGGATAAAATAAAAAGTCTATTTTGCCTATGAAGGCTAAAAATGATTTTAAAAATCTCTAAAACCAACACAAACAAAGTCCGATGGAATTCATTTTTACATCATTGGAACCAACTTGTAATTCCCTAAAACGTAAACCTTAAATCATAAACAATAAACCCTAATAATTAAACCCAAATTATAAAGATAAACCATAAAGATAAAGATAAAACCTAAAAGCTAAGAAAACATGCCCTAAAATCCAAACTTTAAAACTAGGTGTTAAAGCTAAAACTAAAAAGCAAATATTGTAGAGTTCGATAAGACGGTTCTAATGCCATTGAAATGAGTTCAATCGGAGTTCGTTTGGGTTGGTTTTAGAGATTTTTAAAATCCTTTTTAGCCTTCTTAGGCAAAATAGACTTTTTATTTGATCCTTACCCTATATATGTATGTATTATATATATGGATAACGTAGTTCGGTACGTTTTTTTTATGAAAAGCGTAAACCAAACTGTTTGTTACGGTTTTAAACTTTTGAAACCGACCGATCAAATGTTAAAAAAAAACCAACTATGATACCTAACCGATGACCGGTTTGGACGGTTTCGTAGTTTGAAATCGGACCGTGAACACCCATATTATTAGGTGTAACATCATAATATATAGGTGTGTGTACGGCGAGTTAGGACTTGGATCCCACAACGTGAAGGAAAAAAACAAAGAAATATTATAATAAGGATAGTGAACTTGAAAACATGTTTAAATGATTAATTAATGCACAGACTCGTTAAACAAGCGTTCAATTATGTGTCTACATGCTTTTATTACGATGAGTGTTAATTATACAGTTGGAATATACATGATGGTAATCAACAACTGCTATACGTATATTTGTTTATTTGCGGATCGTAACACCTAATACGGTCTCAGCCAATTTTTTTTTTTTTTTAATTGAAATTTTTGATATGGTAAGCGTATGTGTTTTTGGTTTTTTTATTGTTTTACACGACATAATTAATGTTTTTTTATATGTGTGTCAATCAGATGTAAGATTAAGTAAAACTTAAGATATAAAATGTTATATGTTAATTTATTTCATCATTTAAGTATCTTAGTTAATAAGTTCAATTATTTGTTTAATAACTTACCAAAGTGTATTAAAGATGACATTGTGTTTTTTTACTCGTTATTGTGTCTTACTATTTTTCTAATTTGATGAGACTTAAAAATTATAATGGTGAAACAACACAATTATGTATTTTTTATACGTAAATTACGATGATAAAATACCACCAACAAATTTATTTAATACATAATAAATTATCACAAAAATAACATCAAATGATATAAAACATAAAATATTATGGTTAATACATATTACACCATGACCTGAACGTAAAAACAATGATGAGCATATATTATATGAACTAAATGTAGAACATAATGACGAAAATATATATTTAAAAAATTAAGATAATATGTGTTTTTCAAAATTATGAGTTCTGAAAAATATAATGGTTATAAAACAATTGTGTACTTCTGTTATGTAAAATATATAAATTAAATAAAAATATTTTTTTAATGATTAAAAAAGAATAATAAATTGAGTTAAAACATAAAAATACAATTATAAAGATATATATTACACAATGACGAAGGAGGCATACGAAACCAACACACCAACCCTGTTTATTTTCATTAAAATCAAAAATATCAACAACCAAATTTGAAAAACCTCGAAAAAAAAACATGTCTAAAAAACCGACATCAACGACCTAGGGTTGTCTCAAGAGTTTTCAATGCCCTTTGACAAAATTAAAATTTAATACCCTTCTTTGTTGCCTAATGATTAATGTTATAATCCCTCTCTTTTATCTAGGCTAAGGACTAGTATAATAAACTAAACGTTTTCGTGCTTATTTTATGTACGTTTTCAGTTGGTCTAAGTTTCAATGTGAATTTTGTTCTAAAGTTGAGTAAAATATATTCCCTCCGTCCCATTAAAAGTGTCATGATTCCCTTTTTTATTTGTCTCATTTCAAGTGTCCACTTTTTAAAATTTATTAACCAATTTCCAAGTTTACCCTTAAGTGGGCCCACCAGAAATTTGTTAACATATTTTACATAATTGATATTTTCATATATGTCAAGGGCATTATTGTCATTTGGTAAGGAAAAAAAACAATCATTCAATCTACCTTAATATTCGTGTTTTTCAAACCATGACACTTAAAGTGGGACGGAGAGAGTAATACGTGACATGCTGCCGCAACGTGCGGCGGACAACATCACTAGTTTAGGCTAAAAAGTTAAAAAATTAATATTAATCATTAAATTAACTTAACTAATAATAGTTTTCAAATTATAGGAGAAAATGTTATAAACAAATATGGCGGTAATAATTGTTTTTGTTAACTTTTTATTATTCTACCTTTTTTAATGTTCTTCTTCACCTTTATAGATACATTATTTGTGAAAAGCAAATCGTATAATAAAAAGTTTAACATGTAAAATACTATAATATAACAATAACAAATTTATCTAATACGTATAATATAATAACATAATAATACGAAATAATTTGAAATATAACACTAAAATTCTACATGTAATTAATTGACATATCTTGAATTCTAATATCAAGAGAGAATACTTTAGTTTTAATGAGTTGCATATATAAAGTCCACTTACCCAACTTTTTAGACTTCAAACAATCAAACCTATTTTGCTTTAGTTTGGATTCATGTACATATTACTTTATTTTACATGTCCCTCTTACGTCAAAGACTTGTGAGCCTAACAGTGCCAATATTCGTGTATACCTTTCATTGATCACTATTTTATATTATTATTTATGTTAAATAATTGCCGTGACTTGGTTAATTTGGTACGGAGAGCTAGATTATAAATTTAAATCTGAACATGTTATAATTTAGGTTTAAAAGAAACTAATCATTCAATAAAAAAATTATGTTAAGCTTTTTTAGATTCAAGAAACGTGACAATTTATTTATGCAAAAAAGGTAAAAAAAAAGGCATTTAAAAGGCGACCAAATGCCAGAAGCAACCTTTGTGTAAACAAATCAAAACCTTGACTCTTGAGCTCTCCTTCTTCTCCGTCAAACACATACTCGAGTGTGTTAGTGTGTGAAAGTTCAAATGGGCCGAGCTCCATGCTGCTCGAAGGTGGGTTTACACCGTGGAGCATGGTCCGATGAAGAAGACAAACTTCTCACACAGTACATTCAAACCCATGGTGAAGGTCAATGGCGATCCATGCCTTCCAAAGCTGGTATGTTTCTTTTTTTCTTTTTCATTTTGCGTGATCATCAGAAGTACTAATTTAAATGTTGAATCGCTGGTTATATTTGGTATTGTAACAGGATTTTTTACATTGTAATGATATTTCAGGATTACTTAGATGTGGAAAGAGTTGCAGGTTGAGATGGGTGAACTACCTCCGGCCGGGAATCAAGCGAGGAAATTTCACGGCCGACGAGGATGACGCCATTATCCGGCTCCATTCTATTCACGGAAGCCGGTGGTCACTCATAGCCTCCGAGCTCTCTGGTCGAACTGACAATGAGATTAAGAACTACTGGAACTCGCATCTTAAACGAAAGCTAGCCGGCGAGAACCAGCAGGGCGTTTCCAAAAAGATTAAAAAACCGAAGAAGACTAGACGAAAATTAGATCAGAAGCCAGCAAAAGTCAAAATCTCAGACAAAAAAGAAGAAATTGTTCTTGATCGACGACCTGCAGCAGCTTCATCTTCTTCTTTATCGCCTTCATCCGAGTCAGAATCATTGAGTTCTGATAAAGGGTCAACCACGAATGGTGCACCAGCATCATCGAGCTCGACGATTGATCAAGGAGAGGCAGCTGATTTACTGGCGATGGACTTCTGCTGGCCGGATTGGTCGCCGTTGATGGAGATGGATGGTGCATCAAGCATGGATGGTCGCTTTGAGTTGGAGTTGCCATTGGACGATGGGTTGGATTTGATGATGATGAAACATGATGATGCCCAGATGCTGGAGAAGCTGTATGATGACTGCTGGTCACTGATTCATGATGGACAGATGGAGATGAACTATCAAGTCTGTGATTTATTTATTAATTATTGATGGAAAATCAATTATGTACCAAAATAAAATAAATAAATAATCTTATTTTCCCAACTCCCAAAGTGGAGTTTTTTTACAAATAGGTGTTGGTG
The DNA here is from genome assembly GCA_009363875.1 of Mikania micrantha. Taxonomy (NCBI): domain Eukaryota; kingdom Viridiplantae; phylum Streptophyta; class Magnoliopsida; order Asterales; family Asteraceae; genus Mikania; species Mikania micrantha. The sequence goes on along the minus strand of CM018688.1, from coordinate 2,007,001 downwards.
AAAGACTTACTTATTAAAATGAGTGATTTGAAAAATATTTATTAAAATGAGTGTTTTTCATGTATTTTCTTTATTTTGAACTAACTTATTATGATTTCTTTTTAATTTAATCAACATATTTCATAGTTAGTTGGTTGAAAATAAAATAGAAAAATATTATAATATGTTGATTGAATTACAAAAATAGTTAAAAATAAAGAAATAAATGAAAAAATATCCATTTTGTAAATATTTTTCAAATCACCCGATTTGGTAAATAAGCCTTCTACCAACACCTATTTGAAAAAAAACTCTTCCAAAGTGGGTAAAATTAAATCACCGTAACTGTTACTTTTTTTAATTTATTTATTTAAGAGTCTTAATATTCATGCAACACCTTCGTCATCTTTTTTAAAAGTCAGTTAAACTGTCTTGTCGTGCTACTTTCAGTTTTTCTGGCGATTTATAGCTAAGATCAATTTCTCGACCTTGAGACAAGTGTGCCCCCAGATGCGCGGAAACCGTATAGAATCCGTAAACCCCTGCCCTATTTGATTGAATTACAAACTAACTTATTATGATTTCTTTTTAATTTAATCAACATATTTCATAGTTAGTTGGTTGAAAATAAAATAGAAAAATATTATAATATGTTGATTGAATTACAAAAATAGTTAAAAATAAAGAAATAAATGAAAAAATATCTATTTTGTAAATATTTTTCAAATCACCCGATTTGGTAAATAAGCTTTCTACCAACACCTATTTGAAAAAAAAAAATCTTCCAAAGTGGGTAAAATTAAATCACCGTAACTGTTACTTTTTTTTAATTTATTTATTTAAGAGTCTTAATATTCATGCAACACCTTCGTCATCTTTTTTAAAAGTCAGTTAAACTGTTTTGTCGTGCTACTTTCAGTTTTTCTGGCGATTTATAGCTAAGATCGATTTCTCGACCTTGAGACAACTGTGCCCCCAGATGCGCGGAAACCGTATAGAATCCGTAAACCCCTGCCATATTTGATTGAATTACAAACTAACTTATTATGATTTCTTTTTAATTTAATCAACATATTTCATAGTTAGTTGGTTGAAAATAAAATAGAAAAATATTATAATATGTTGATTGAATTACAAAAATAGTTAAAAATAAAGAAATAAATGAAAAAATATCCATTTTGTAAATATTTTTCAAATCACCCGATTTGATAAATAAGCTTTCTACCAACACCTATTTGAAAAAAAAAATCTTCCAAAGTGGGTAAAATTAAATCACCGTAACTGTTACTTTTTTTAATTTATTTATTTAAGAGTCTTAATATTCATGCAACACCTTCGTCATCTTTTTTAAAAGTCAGTTAAACTGTCTTGTCGTGCTACTTTCAGTTTTTCTGGCGATTTATAGCTAAGATCGATTTCTCGACCTTGAGACAAGTGTGCCCCCAGATGCGCGGAAACCGTATAGAATCCGTAAACCCCTGTCCCCCTTTTGGTTCGAACCCGGGATTAAAGCTCTGATTCGTCCATTCACATGAATATCTATTAAATTGCATCCAACAAGGTTATAACCCAAGACCTCCACTTTGGGGGGGTTAGCTTTTGCCGTTTGAGGCAATTCTCCGGATAACAACTTCATCATCTATTCATAATACTTAGGTCAAATCAATCGTATCATATTCACATAATTAATATTTATACATATTTTTAAATATTTTTAACATTAAAAAATTTAAAAAGTATTATTATTCTTACATAGTGTACCAACATCTTAACCTTTTATTTAATTGAGATAAGTTTATTTAACAATCATAAAATAGTATAAATAAGGTAGCTACTATGTATCTGTGTTATCATAAATGATTTAAATTTATTTATTTGGTTGGCTTTTTCTATAATATTAAGGGTAAAATGGTAATTTTACAAGAACAACATATTTTTAACGTGACAAAAATTAATGGTTAAGGCTGAGCGAGTTAAGAGATTAGAGCACATACATATGATTGAATTAGCTAGAAAGTGAATTTTGTCTCAGAGAAAGAACTAATACGAGTTTGACACATACGATGTTAAAAACATAAGAACAAAAATCCAGTCGAAAAACAAAATATAGTAAAAAACAAAAAATTCAATATAAAAAATCAAAGTTTAGTACATGAAAATAACAATCTAGTAAAAAACAAAAATTCAGTACAATAAAACAAAAATACAGTTCAAAAAAAATCTCGTACAAAAAATACATAACAAAAAACTTAAAAATCTGATAAAAAAAATAAAAATCTAGTACAAAAAATAATATGTTATTTGATTTTTACTAGTTTACTATTTTAGGCAACATTCTTTTCTATTTGATTTGTTTCATATACATATATAATTTAAATAAAAATAATAGTGGTTAATATCTAATTTGAAATTTTCAACTTATTGCATCGAGGTTCTTGTAATTCCATTACGTTTATGATACCACACAAACTTAACCATATAGAGATAAAGTCTTGTATAAAATATTGTTGATGATTAAAAATGCTTAAAATCAATTATATTCATAATTTTCTCTGTTACCTAAGTATTCTTCATGATCAGCGAGAAAATGATATAATGGTTTAAATTAAATGGTGATGGACAGATATTAACACATAAATAAGTTCCCATTCAAAATAAATAAATAAACAATGCTTTTTTTCATATCTAGTGTAGATGACATGCACTAGGCTAGTTGGCCACTTGGAATAAAAATTCAATGTTTGTTTAACAATAATGGTTTGATTCAAGTTTTATACATTTGTTGACATATTGAAGTTTTCAAAATGGTCTTGAAATAGAAAACCGCACATAGATGCCAATCAAATGATTTGAGTTTGACTTAAATACTTAATTGCGTGTGTTTATTAGATTTCGAAACTAACACATAAAAGTTCATTGTGCTTCCTTTTCTAATTCTTACAACTTTTTTAATCGAAATTTTGTATCATGTCTACGGAATTTAACTTTCAGTTTAACTTTAAATAATAACATTTTAACAACTATCTTGATAGTTGATACCATTAGGATAAATATCTTCGGGATATATTCATTTTTTTTAACGGCCAACTAATCAACTGTCGTGTACTTCGTACGCAGCCCCTAATGACTAAAGGATGTCCAAGCTGGCCACTAGTACAAACGGACAGAACCCTTAGTGTCACACCCCCACCTCTCGTCACCTGAGATGATGTCATTCGTTACTCTAATAAGGTTGCGTAAGCATAGTGGTGATGTCTCAGAGATGAGGTGTGACTTACTTGATCCGGTATCCCAACACACAGATTAACTTAAAGTAAATACATTACAAGGTTTCGTCATTCACAATCACACTTATAGTTTACAAAGTGAGTTTATTACACAATCCGACTTAATTAATTACAAGTGTTTGAAAGTGCAGCCTCACCGTTGGTCACTGTCTCCCTACAAAAACGTTTGAGTTTGAAAGATCAGTACAAAGCTGTTCGTAAAGTTAAAGTTAAACCATATGATATGATATGCAAGTTCTCAAGATATACAGTTCAAGATAACCATGGGATCCGTATCTAGTTCCTTTCGGACAATTCTACGTTTTACGAAGATACTACCCGTCGGTAAATATCTTAATGTCTCATTATCTTAATGTCTATCACTAATATTAAGAAGATGTTTCGGAAACAAGTAACAAACATTCACACCAAGGGAGATGCAAACCTCCCAGTGAATGGTTTGCAGCCGATAGTACTATCATTGATGCATGTTCGGCCTCACATTGGTTCACTAGATACAGTTTCGAGGGATGAGGACTTTTGATACTGTGATAAAGATACTAACATCAAAATTCCATAAAATCTTACAAGAGTCACATGAAATCACACAGATAATAGTGATACATATCATATGTTCAGAAACAGATTTACAGAAATACCTCAATATTTATAAAACATTAAAGATAAAAGGGTTGTACGAAACTCACCTGAAGTCTTGAGGTAGTGAAATCACATGCAAAATGATACTGGTAGCTAAATTCTACATTAGTTTATGTTTAATAAGTTATTTATGTTTTAACTTACTGATTAGATCTTTCTGAACGTTCAATGTCGGAGACATTGCCTTGAAAGTCATCAAACCGATATTATGTTTTTAATTAATTAATTTAATATCATATCATATAATGTATGACAATGTAGGAACCTATACTGATTTAGATTCCTAATATAAGGTTGATGACACGTTTGATTAATTAGAATAATCTCAATTAACCAAGTAGGTGCTGTTGTTGATTATAGTGCTGAAACAGTTTCTAGATGGATTTATGCATTAGGAATGATCAATCCTTGTTATTGATTACATAAATATCATGAAATATCATAATGTGACATTGGAATAGGTTTAATAACCATGTTAAACATACTAATCCGACTTTTATCATAAACATCAGATAATCATTCCAATGAGTATGTTAATAATTGTGATTCGTTTGAAACACTTGGATTTAACCTTGCATTTCAAGGATTAATCAAACTAATCACATACATTGTCACAATCAAATGGTTTAAACCATTATAATCATTGTTATAGTTTCATGAAAATCGGGCATTACAACGGATCAAAACAAGGATTTACGCGTTAACATATCAAGTTCTTCGTTTATAATCATTCTTAGCAATCATCTAGGCAATAATCAACAATCCTAACTATACCATTACGATCAAAAACAAGATCTAATAAACTATTATCAAACTAGAATGTTAAAACGAATCTGTCGCACCCCGAGAAATCCCGTCCCTTCTGGGGCGCGAGCAACAACAGATTGTCAGGATCGCAGTCTCCGGTCACACAACTTGCGAGACCTACATGTCTGGTTGTATACGTACATCCAAATCCTTGGATAAAATAGTTTGTAAAATCAGAGTTGCGGAAGTAAGTGTAGGTTATCAAAACAGATTTAACATTCATAAATAGCGGAAGCGTTAACTTAAAACAGTTTTCAGAATGATAAGTAACAATAGTTGCGGAAGCGATTTAAATAGTTTAACAATGCACAAATAAACAAGATGATAATTGTTCTCAAATCCTAAGACAATGATGATGATGCATGGGACTCCATCCTAGCATCCTATCCTCAAGTGCGTGCCTTAGTTACCTGAGAAAACATGCGACTAAAAGGGTCAACACAATGGTTGGTGAGATCACATGTTTTTCACAAGCAGTAAACATCAAAATGTTTAAAGTAAGAGTTTTACAGATTTACATATCATTACAATACGGTATCGATTGATAGCTAGTCAATACAGTTATATTATATTATGGATGGTACCGAAGCTGACAGTTGGTGCCTCCCGCCATGTCCATCACAAGACTATGGCAAAGTGTTGGTTAATATTGCACTGTTCCGACCTCCGGTCGGGTGTAGTGGGGCTTGTCAGGCCCAATAGTACTATTCAAGATTACCATGCTAGGCGTTATGCTATTAACGGTCCGAGGAGTATCGCGAGGACTTTTAGTTGTGATAGGGGCCCACACATATACATATAATGATAAAGCATGTCCACACGTAAATAAAATGAGTTGTTGTTCAAAAACAGTTGTAATGCAATGTTTTCTCCCCCAAAGGTAGAAAAGATAAAAAGGGGCCGTGAACTCACCTGATGAAGTAGTTGCGGTCTTATGTGGTGTTCGCGACTGCGAAAGCTAGCAGTCCTGCTAGTAAGCACCTATAATCATATAGGTGTAAGTATGTGTTCTGTGGTGCGTTGTAGTCCATACAACTCCAAGTGTCGGTGTGCTCAACCGAGTGTGTGTGTGTGTTGACTAGTGAGACTCGACGAATCGTTGGTGACACGATTGTTGTGTTTATGTGCCTCAATGCACATAAGACACCAAATGCATCCTATGACTCTGCTCGCACAAGTTACCATTTTTAGAAAGTTTCCCATTTAAGAAAGTGTGGTTATGAAATTCCATTTCATGATGTTAATACCTTTAATATGTTTATAAAATACATTTAAACCCTTAAAACATGTCGTTTGCGCATAAATCACCATTTATGCCGTTTTGCCCAAATAAAGTTTCCTTATTTGGAAAGTATCCGTTTAAAAGTTCGTTTTCACAAATCCAAGTTTCCAAATATTTTTAAAACCATTTCTAAACATATTTCAATAATCCAAGTTCATCAAAACGTTTTAAAACATCAAAAGCCCTCTTTTGATTTACAAAAGTTTCCATAAATAGTAAGTTTCTACAAAACCGAGTTTTTGACAAAATCAAATATCCAAATGTGTTTCTAAACACTTCAATATGTATTTGACAACATCTAGACATGTCTAACATGTCTAGATCATCACAAATCTACGACTTGCAACATAAAAGTTTCCTTTTATGGTAAGTGTACCTAAATCATCATCAAATCAACAATAACTCATCCAAACTCAAATCTAAACAATCCTATACTCAAAAATCAGTAGATTCATATCAATATCACACAAAATCACCAACAAATTCGTGCACAATAGCCACGTGGAGTTGCATGTGGACGGATGTTCATGCATGTGGGTTTTCACCCATTGCATGTTCGATCTAACACTAGATAAACATGTAAAACTACCTTAGAAGCTAGGATTCGAGTTGTAGCAGGTGTAACAAGCCCTGGAAGTGGCTGGAGATGTCTCTTTCACGTGTTGATGGCTTCCAATACCTCCTCTTGAAGCTCTAATGGTCCAAAATCACCACAAGGGAGAAGGAGATGGTTTATCAGAGGTTGGGGTGAGTTTGGCAGAGGGTTTGGTCGAGATACAGAGTACAAGCTCGGAGAAAATGAAAAAAATTCGACTGAAAATGAAAGGGGTTGGTTTTATAAAGAAATTTGATCTGCATGGCCTTCGCGTACAGCGAAGGCCGATCAAAATATTTATTCGCGTATCGCGATGGGATTCGGGAGTATCGACTCCTGGTTTTCTTCGCGTACCGCGAAGACTTTTGCCAAGGGTTGTCGTGTACCGCGACAAGTCCATTTCCTTGTTTTTCGATTTCCTCGATTTGATTACGCTCGTACTCGATTCGGCTTTCTCCCTTCTCGACCAGACGAAGGAGATATGAATTCCATTCAGGCGGGTAAGGGCTTGGCTGAAAGTCATACTAAGCCTTCCCATCCGCCTCCTTCCCGATCTTTGTGAGCGTTCCTAAACGTCTAACACATATTTAGCACCTAAGCACATAAGTTCGGTTATTGTTTGATCACCAACGTTCGTGAGAATTGTGTGTGTGTGTTTCGATAATTCCTTGAATTACCTTTGATGGTTCGTATTTGTGTGTTTACGAAGTGTTTGCACGCTTGATTAATCCTAATCAACCTGTAAGGCACAATTCAATAATAATCCGAATTATTGTTTTGTGTTTGTGTTTAGCTCATCTAATTAAACTCAATTAAATGAAATGCAACAAGTATGGATGTGAAATGAGTGTTGTAATTTACCTAAAATTGTCGGGTGTCACATCATCCCCTTGTTGAAAGAAATTTCGTCCCGAAATTTGATTGTTGTTGGTAGTGTTTGAGAATGAAAATTTTGAAAATTTCTGGTTGTCACATCATCCCCTTGTTGAAAGGAAATTTCGTCCCGAAATTTATCCGTTGTCGGCGTTCGACGTTGTCTGTTTGAAAAGATGGATATATTTGCGCATCATCGGAACCTTGCAATCGGAATCCGACTCTGTTTAAGTCGTTTGACCTCTCGGTCCATGATCTCTACGGGTTCTCCCACGAACCGTAGTCGTTCATCCACCTGTATTTCATCCAGTGGAATCACAAGTGTCTCATCTGATAAGCACTTCTTCCGATTTGAGACATGGAATACGTTGTGAACTCCATCGAGTTTGGTGGGTAGGTTAAGTTGGTATGCTACTGGGCCGATCCGTTTCAGGATTTCGAATGGCCCAATATACCGTGGATTCAGTTTTCCTCGTTCACCAAAACAGAGGGGTGTTCGGCATAGCTCTTTTGACGATCGCGAGCTGCTGCCATGCGATTTCTAATCTGTACTATTTTCTCGGTTGTTTCATGTGTATGTTTTGGGCCAGTGAGCTGACTGTCACCCACTCCCGCCCAACAGATAAGTGATCAGCATTTCCTACCATAGAGTGACTCAAAGGGCGAAGCTTCGATGTTGGTGTGATAGTTGTTGCCGTAGCAGAACTCCACCTATGGTAGGTGACTTTCCCAACTATTGCCGAAATCTACTACGCACGCTCGTAGTATGTCTTCAAGGGTTTGTATAGTGCCTTCGCTCTGGCCATCGGTTTGTAAGTGGTATGTTGTACTCATATCCAACCGCGTACCAAGCGATTTTTGCAATGATATCCAAGAATTGGAAGTGAACTGAGCGTCTTGGTCCGAAATGATGGAGATTGGCACTCCATGTCGCGAGACTACATCCTTGACATAAATTCTGGCTAGCTCTTCCATCCTCTGGTTTTCCTTGGGTGCAAGGATATGTGCTGGCTTGGTCAGTCGGTCCACAATTGCCCAGATAGTGTCACATCCACTAGGAGTACGGGGTATCTTGGTAATGAAATGCATTGGTATTTGTTCCGGCTTCCACGTGGGAACAGAGGAGTGTTGCCTCTTTCACTATTGCTGTCTAGGGTTTCCCCACTACGAAGAGATATGCGCACATCCTTGTCGTGGCAAATGGTTTTTAGCTTAGTTTTTAGACAACCATTCCATGCCCTCTACAACATCAAAACTGCTTAGTGTAACTTGGCATGAGGTCGATCCTAAATTTATGGTTTGCTAGCTCTAAAGTGCCTTCTCTTAGAATGTGCTTAGTTACAATCAGTTCACCATCATCTAACTCTACGGTGCATTCAGCCTCTCAGAATATTAGGGTTATGACAAGTATTTGCTAGGGTGCTTAAATATAAGACTTTTCTCAATTTCCAGTACCAAACAATACAGAAGCTTAATGATCGTTTAAGAGATACGTACCTGTTGCGAGATTATGATCATTTATGGCTTCCTTAGCCCCAATCACGAGGGGTCGTTCCTTCGGATCGTTGTTGTTTTCATTATTGTTATTGTCCTTCGGATGTGGGCAGTCCTTCTTGAAGTGCCCTGGTTTTCCACATTCGAAGCAACTCTTCGGTGCTTCGTCCCCGTTGTTATTCACATGGGGGCAGTCCTTTCTGAAGTGCCCTGGCTTGCCACATCCGAAGCAACCTTTTGGTGTTTTGGATTTCTGCTGTTGTGGCTGCGGGGTTTTGGCCACCAGATCACCCCCGCAATTCATGGTTGCGTGGCCTAGCTTTCCGCATTGTTGGCATCGATAGTTTTTACACGGGCCTCGTTTATGATGATAATCACAGTTGTTGCACATTGGGAGTTTGCCGACATAGGCACCCTTACGTCGTCTTGATGGTTGTAGATTGGAGGTTTCGTTTAGAGAGTTAGCCCATCTGCGTTTGTTGTCAATGGTTTTGATTACTGAGCCACGTGCAGGTATTAATCCTTGAATCACTGCCGTATCAGTCATTTCATGAGCTAAGTAAACGGCTTGTCTTAAGGTGGTAGGGTCAGCGGATAGTACCATATCCCGAACCTGTGGTGTCAATCCCTCAATGTATCTTTCGAGATGTTTGTAGGCTGGGGTCACCATTTGTGGGCACATATGTGCCAACTCATAAAATCGAGAAGTGTATGCCTCGATCTCAGAACCAATCATCCTGTGGTTCCGAAATTCCGTTTCCAATCTCTGAACTTTGTTGTGAGGGAGATATTTGTGGTTCATCATTCTTTTGAATTCCTCCCAAGGTATAGCTTCAGATGTTTCTCGTCCTATGGTTTGAACATTTGTGTCCCACCAAGTGAGGGCTGCTCCCTCTAAGGTTCCTGTTGCGTACTTCACGCGGTCCTTAACCCTACAGTTGCTCATGATGAAAGTTGATTCCATTTTCTGAATCCATCGGGGGAGGTCGGCAGCACCCTCTGTACCATTGAAAGAAGGTGGTTTGCAGTCCAGGAATGTTTTGAATGTGCAGTGGGGTGAATTAGGGTTTGTTCCTTGGGTTAGTTGATTCTGGTTGCGTGCAGCTTCACGTGCAGCGATTTCCTCCTCAACTCGTTTGCTGATTAGGGCGTTCAGTTTCGTTGTGGTGAGGTTAATGTTTCCACGTTCTCCTGCGTTCTTGCATCCACCGCGTCTTCCAACCATGATCTTCATAGCGAGAATAAGCGTTAGTGTAGGTCTAACGACTAATGTAGCACGTGATTGATATGAAAAGAAAAAAAACATGTATTGATTGGCATAGACAAAATTTTCAATAACAGATATTAGTCTTGATATCTAATAAGTTGTACGGGTTACAATTCATTTAATACTCAAGACACTAAGTTTTAATAATTTCATGTACAGAGTCACAACCCATTTCTATCTGGTCTATGCTAAGTTTATCGGAGGCGTTATCGATAGTGGAATTAGAATCAGCATCCGCCGCTGGTTCCTCCTCCCCAGTGTCAGGTTCTTCTGGAACTGGATCGGCGACCTTGCTTCTCCAGCTCTTCGATTGTAGCTTTAGCGATGGCAACCCGGTCTTCGGCCGCCTGGAATGGTGAAATCAACTGGGTTATATCCTGGTCCATCTTATTGACTATGCTACTTGTATATCTTAGTTCCTCTATAAGACACTCGATTCGGTGGTTTGGCCAAGTTAGGTCCCGAGTCAATCCGACTCAAGACACTGTCCTTCAGGTTCAGGTGAGTCTAGTATGGATGATGCATTGTCAGGTGACTCCTCCATGGGGTCCTCCTTAGGATCCTTGGCGGGGTCCTCATCGAAAATTTGATACGTTGCTTCATGTGAAGTGTATAGTCACAACATGAGGTTTTCGTGGATACATGGTAATCCAGACTATAGTCGAGAATTTGATGAACGTTATATTGAAATCTTGATACGTTGCTTCAATTCCGTTGCAACCATCAGAGTGAGGGATAAGCGAATATCAATGTATTTGTTTTCAGAAATAGGCTCATAATAGAATTTTCCAGAATTCATGCGTACCTGTAAATTCACGATTATGTTGCACACCATGATCGTCAATTTACCTTACATAAGAATTCTAGTTCATCCTGCGTAGAACTATTAGGTTTTACTGGATTCAGAGTTTATTCATGTCATCGAGATGCAAACATGAGTCATATGAGGCATGGTTAAATAGCCTATCGAACTAATACTTGGGCTAGTCACGCGAGTCGTATGGTATTATAGGATCTAGCGTAGATCCTATAAGGATAGCTACGTGGCTTGAGTGTATTTTTCTCAGGTCATTTGGTGTTGAGTCACTGATTATGTGAGTGTTAGTATTGCTGCTTCTGGATGACCACCTAGCACCCGTAATGAAATCCCTCCGCATGGTCACTCCAGTTTTTCTTAACTTGAGCGACCATGTTCGTTCGGTGATATTCTATGAGAGACAAGGAGTTGTAATTGGAATCTCTTCATATGGTCCTTGTAAGCAGTATGTGTAGCAGTACCAAAGGGTTACAAGAATGTTGTTGAGCCACATGGCCTATTTCATCCCTGGACTTGTTTTAGTTCCATCCCTGATCAGCTTTTGTCGTCGCCTCTTCGATTCGGGCACCGATGATATAGCGTATGTGTACCGGCTGCTCCTCCTGCGATGGCTCAAACGTACTGTCTTCGGGTGATAGTTGGCGCTTGGTCCGGTGACTCAACCGCTACCGGTAATGTTGATACTGAAGGTGTAGGAATAATCTGTTCCTTCTCATCAAATGCGAGCATAGATGGTGATGACAGTGTCGCCACATCTAAATGTGTGAATTGTGTATATGTACGATAATGTATGCAAGTGGAACTAATACTAAGCACTACGCGTTGTGTGGAGACTAGTGGTTATAGACAAAGTTCACTAAATGCAAACCTAATTCGCAATAACCGGAGGCTCTGATACCAATCTGTCGGACCCCGAGAAATCCCGTCCCTTCTGGGGCGCGAGCAACAACAGATTGTCAGGATCGCGGTCTCCGGTCACACAACTTGCGAGACCTACATGTCTGGTTGTATACGTACATCCAAATCCTTGGATAAAATAGTTTGTAAAATCAGAGTTGCGGAAGTAAGTGTAGGTTATCAAAACAGATTTAACATTCATAAATAGCGGAAGCGTTAACTTAAAACAGTTTTCAGAATGATAAGTAACAATAGTTGCGGAAGCGATTTAAATAGTTTAACAATGCACAAATAAACAAGATGATAATTGTTCTCAAATCCTAAGACAATGATGATGATGCATGGGACTCCATCCTAGCATCCTATCCTCAAGTGCGTGCCTTAGTTACCTGAGAAAACATGCGACTAAAAGGGTCAACACAATGGTTGGTGAGATCACATGTTTTTCACAAGCAGTAAACATCAAAATGTTTAAAGTAAGAGTTTTACAGATTTACATATCATTACAATACGGTATCGATTGATAGCTAGTCAATACAGTTATATTATATTATGGATGGTACCGAAGCTGACAGTTGGTGCCTCCCGCCATGTCCATCACAAGACTATGGCAAAGTGTTGGTTAATATTGCACTGTTCCGACCTCTGGTCGGGTGTAGTGGGGCTTGTCAGGCCCAATAGTACTATTCAAGATTACCATGCTAGGCGTTATGCTATTAACGGTCCGAGGAGTATCGCGAGGACTTTTAGTTGTGATAGGGGCCCACACATATACATATAATGATAAAGCATGTCCACACGTAAATAAAATGAGTTGTTGTTCAAAAACAGTTGTAATGCAATGTTTTCTCCCCCAAAGGTAGAAAAGATAAAAAGGGGCCGTGAACTCACCTGATGAAGTAGTTGCGGTCTTATGTGGTGTTCGCGACTGCGAAAGCTAGCAGTCCTGCTAGTAAGCACCTATAATCATATAGGTGTAAGTATGTGTTCTGTGGTGCGTTGTAGTCCATACAACTCCAAGTGTCGGTGTGCTCAACCGAGTGTGTGTGTGTGTTGACTAGTGAGACTCGACGAATCGTTGGTGACACGATTGTTGTGTTTATGTGCCTCAATGCACATAAGACACCAAATGCATCCTATGACTCTGCTCGCACAAGTTACCATTTTTAGAAAGTTTCCCATTTAAGAAAGTGTGGTTATGAAATTCCATTTCATGATGTTAATACCTTTAATATGTTTATAAAATACATTTAAACCCTTAAAACATGTCGTTTGCGCATAAATCACCATTTATGCCGTTTTGCCCAAATAAAGTTTCCTTATTTGGAAAGTATCCGTTTAAAAGTTCGTTTTCACAAATCCAAGTTTCCAAATATTTTTAAAACCATTTCTAAACATATTTCAATAATCCAAGTTCATCAAAACGTTTTAAAACATCAAAAGCCCTCTTTTGATTTACAAAAGTTTCCATAAATAGTAAGTTTCTACAAAACCGAGTTTTTGACAAAATCAAATATCCAAATGTGTTTCTAAACACTTCAATATGTATTTGACAACATCTAGACATGTCTAACATGTCTAGATCATCACAAATCTACGACTTGCAACATAAAAGTTTCCTTTTATGGTAAGTGTACCTAAATCATCATCAAATCAACAATAACTCATCCAAACTCAAATCTAAACAATCCTATACTCAAAAATCAGTAGATTCATATCAATATCACACAAAATCACCAACAAATTCGTGCACAATAGCCACGTGGAGTTGCATGTGGACGGATGTTCATGCATGTGGGTTTTCACCCATTGCATGTTCGATCTAACACTAGATAAACATGTAAAACTACCTTAGAAGCTAGGATTCGAGTTGTAGCAGGTGTAACAAGCCCTGGAAGTGGCTGGAGATGTCTCTTTCACGTGTTGATGGCTTCCAATACCTCCTCTTGAAGCTCCAATGGTCCAAAATCACCACAAGGAAGAAGGAGATGGTTTATCAGAGGTTGGGGTGAGTTTGGCAGAGGGTTTGGTCGAGATACAGAGTACAAGCTCGGAGAAAATGAAAAAAATTCGACTGAAAATGAAAGGGGTTGGTTTTATAAAGAAATTTGATCTGCATGGCCTTCGCGTACCGCGAAGGCCGATCAAAATATTTCTTCGCGTATCGCGATGGGATTCGGGAGTATCGACTCCCGGTTTTCTTCGCGTACCGCGAAGACTTTTGCCAAGGGTTGTCGCGTACCGCGACAAGTCCATTTCCTTGTTTTTCAATTTCCTCGATTCTATTACGCTCGTACTCAATTCTTAACGCTTATCCTAAACGTCTAACACATATTTAGCACCTAAGCACATAAGTTCGGTTATTGTTTGATCACCAACGTTCGTGAGACTCGTGTGTGTGTGTTTCGATAATTCCTTGAATTACCTTTGATGGTTCGTGTTTGTGTGTTTACGAAGTGTTTGCACGCTTGATTAATCCTAATCAACCTTTAAGGCACAATTCAATAATAATCCGAATTATTGTTTTGTGTTTGTGTTTAGCTCATCTAATTAAACTCAATTAAATGAAATGCAACAAGTATGGATGTGAAATGAGTGTTGTAATTTACCTAAAATTGTCGGGTGTCACAGAATCATTACCCGTTCGGACGGATTTTCGACTGCAAAACAACAATCAGAACTCATAAACGTGTTCACTGGCTTCAAATATATGATCCGATGGTTTTACACTTGGATTTGGATGATGAAATTTACTGATTTTCACCTAGAAGATGTAGCAGGTTCGAGAAAAAGAAAATGTGTTCATTCGCATGAAATCTGATGTACTGATTTAATCTGCCAAACCGTCACACGCCAGGCGCATCGCCCAGAGTGGGCATTTGGGACGGGGCGTAGCGCGTGAGACCAAAGTTTCTTAGATTTTTCTGAGCCCGCGCGTACCGCCTAGCGTGGGCTCTTGGGGCTAGGCGTACCGCCTGGCTTCTTTGACTTTGATATTTTTGTAGTTTTCTTCGTTTTACGATTCAGGAGAATCCGGAACTCTGTTTCGCGCACGGTTTTCACCTATGTCCACTATTTCTCGCACACTTTCAAGCTGTAATAATTACAATTGCTAAATCAACGTGGATTTCAAGAACAATGAAATGTGCTTTCATTTGTTAGTGACGTAATCCTCAAACACAACTATCACACCTAGCCCACCAGCCACCAATTACCGGAGAAAATCCGACCCAAGCACCCGCCGAAGGGCATAACTGTGAAAGGCCGGTAAAACCGAGTGGGATCAAGAATCAAACCCAGAACCTGTGTCCCCTATTACTTACCTCATACCTCCATCTTACCACTTAAAGGATGATTTCTTAGTGTTTACTAATTATGCTACATAAACGTTTCTAACACTTTGTCTCATTTAGCCAATTGTTGACCACTCTATTAGATTTAAAGAAAAACGAGACATTTATTGTTAATGGGAAAATTGGTAAATTAGTCAAAGTTGACCATTTTTTTACGAAAATAATCACTCAAATTCCGGCCTCTTAGATGCCACTTTAGACATCATTTTTCTGTATTTTTTGTAAACATACGGATCCAAATGTCGGCGGCTAAATGGGTGTTTTAAGACCCCGTTTTCTACCGGCGTTTTAGAAGCCTATTTAGACGTCACTTTAGACGCCGCTTCAGACTCGACTTTACCAGATTTGACAGAAAAAGAGCTTCTAAAGTGGCGTCTAAATGTCGGTAGAAAAAGGGTTTTAAGACACCTATTTAGACCCCAACAAAGCCGCCGATATGTGAGCTCGTATGTTTACACAAAGTACATAAAAAAGGCGTCTAAAGCGACATCTTAGACGCCGGAATTTGAGTGATTAGCTTGGTAAAAAGATGGTCAACTTTGACTAATTTGGTAATTTTTCCTATTGTTATTTAGGTCAAAGGAGTTTTACAAACCATTTAGTTTAAGGATTTATATTAATAAAGATTATGACGTTAATTATATAGATAATGTTATTTGAGGACAAATCTTACAGCAATTGGTAATATTGTTTTATAATCTTGATATCATAGGTTGAAGACTATAATCCAACTTCTTAATTTATATATATTGAAAGAATGTTTTCAATAATTTACTCTTTTATTTAGATGTAACATATGACTTTTTCACTTTTTTTTATAAAGGATAGTTTTATAGCAAACAAAAAACCATCATAGATTTTATTATTTATCTTTAAAAATAATATTAAACATCCTGAACTAAAAGAGATTATACCAAATAACTGGATCACTGGTAGTTTTCTTATTTAAAATCTAGTCATATGAACGCCACATTGCCGTTACATGTTATGATTTTAAAAACCAAAAATTAATAATAATAAATCTAAACAAATCACTCACACGCTATATGGTCTCTTTACTTTCTATATCCTTCTTTCGAGCAGAAGCCAACGCACCACAACCATCTTCAGCCTATGAAAATTTGACCACATACAGACAATTTCGGTGTGTTTGTGGTCAGCCAACTAACAAGACCATACCTAAACAAATTTTGATTATGAATAGAACCAATATTCAACCCGAATCTATCTGAATATCTAATTCGGTTCGGTTTTATTGGTTTTTGGATACAATTTATATTTTACCCTTCCAATAATGGTGCTTCCATCGAACGTTTTTGTGTTAAAAAATATAAAAAGTTAGCAAACATTTTAGGTGTTTTTAAGTTTCAAACTTTGGATGCATTGGCAAAAAAGTATTGTCAAATTTGTATGGAAACAAAGTTTAAGACTTCTGTAATTTGGTTTGTCTAAAAGAACATATCAACCAAACCTAGTTGAACCGGAGTCTCAAACTCGAGAATATTGGATATCGTTGTTATGTTTATCTTTCGTTTTCCTATATGTACTCGTTTTATTCAATGGAATTAGTATAAACTTTTATCTCTTTCGTTTTCCTATATGTACTCGTTTTATTCAATGGAATTACCAGATTCTATATGGTATCAGAGCAGGTCTGACAAAATTAAGATCATCAATAGCTTCCAGATGGCCGGAGATGAAGGAGGATCGGTGAAAGGTGGGTACACCATCGACACCAATTCAGTCTATTACCGTCATCCTTCGGACTACCCTAAACAGATGCAGGTGAACGAAAGCCTAAACGACAACAACTTCAATGATTGGAGTCAAGAGATGACGAATTTTCTGTTCGCAAAGAATAAAATCGGATTTGTTGATGGATCCCTACTGTCACACCCCGGGCCGGCGGGAACGGATCGTGTTTTCCCGTCGGGCGGAATGTTCCCGGGGCGCGATATCATTGTGTTGATAATCAAATGATCAGATTGTTTACATAGCACATGAGATATAAATGAGAAATGCTAATCATGACATGAAATAGAATTACAAAGTTAAATTACATTGTACTTCATAATTTAACTAAGTAAATCTAATCAAAAAGAATCAATGAGTTTATATCTTGATCTGTACAAGATATACAAAAGTGATTCAGTGTTCTGTCATATCAAAATGTATGCAATCAAAAGAAAGCTAGGTCTTCTATGAGTCCACTAGCTTATCATTTGCATATAGTGTCTACACCTGTCCGTCACCTGAGAAAACATGTAATTTAAACAAAGTCAACACTAGGTTGGTGAGTTCATAAGTAAGTCAATTGAAAACCATTGAACTGATCATGCACACATTCACAATGTATTCACTGTTATATCTGTTGCTTGTATATTTGTTCATCTGTTCCACCCAATGGCCTCTCCTTAGTTATATGTACAAGTAGTATATCGCCTAGCTAAGTATGTTTATATATAGGGAATCACGAAAGGGTCAAGCCCAGACGCTATCCCACCACATACTTAACCAAACTCCACACCACTTGCGATACAACTAAAGATATCCACTTCCCAACTATCTGTATTGTCCATTGTATCAGCATGTGTAGAATAATGATATGGTAAGAGGGGTTTTGTTATCAAACCGAAGTATTGATAAACCCTCATCAAATTAAGGAATTTAGATTATTTAAGTCTGATCCTTATATTATTCTATTACTTGTGAGGTTAACTTTTATGATACACTTTTAATTTAATTAAAAGTATTAGTTAACTGTTCATCATATGTCTCCAAATGCAACGTATAGAATCCGAATGGAATCCATTTTGAATCCTCACGTAATCAGATTAAAATGCATTCCATTCTCTCCTATCCCGCCGTGTGATCCCAAAGTTTCCGTGTGGGATTGTCTCATGTGATTAACAAAGTCGAATAAAAACTTGTCTTATTACGTTATGATAATCGGGTGTAAATGACAAGAATCCCATGAAGTTACGTTATCATGATCGTCATTTACTGTAAATGATAAGAATCGTCATTTACTGAATCCATACGTTCCCAAAGTATCCGTGTGGGAATGTTCTCGTGTGTTTAACAAAGTCGAATAAGAACTTGTCTTATTACGTTATGTTAAATATGTGTAAATGACAAGAATCCCATGAAGTTACGTTATCATGATCGTCATTTACTGTAAATGATAAGAATCGTCATTTACTGAATCCATGCTTTCCCAAAGTATCCGTGTGGGAATGTTCTCGTTATACAATTAAGTGTAAGTTGTTTAAATATTTGATCATGTGGAAATAACTAAGTGTTATAAGTTACAATCTTATAACCAAGTTATTATGATGTAGAGAAAATTAAGAAATTATCTTAACATAAACATATGAGTTTCCCTATTATCTCATAATCATACAAGCATGCATACAATGATAGGCGATAATAAACAATTTAATATTATCAGAATCAAAGTATAAATAACATGTTAAGCAAACTTTTAAATAAATAAAAGTAAACATGTTTCTCAGCCCCGAGAGTTAAAATCAGTTAAGATTAAGGTAAAAGGGGCATATGAACTCACCTTGCAGTTGTTGAGGGTTGACTTAGCTTATATGTGAATGCACGCGCTCTCGTTTGAATTCGTTGTGTTCACGATCCTGTATTGATTTGTTGTAACTTGTAAGTATAACCTAATAGACTTTTGGGTGTGTATGTGTGGGTGTTAGCCCTAAGTTGGCTTTCACACGTAAGACTTGGTCATGATCACCATTCGGTCTCTTATGCAGGTTTTAAGTTAAAAACCTTATGAGTTATTATCTTGTAATCTTTGACTTGACTCATTCTTGTAATTGTACACTTTGATCTTATGAAATATGTTAAACCCGAAGGTTTGAAGTGATGTGTAGACCGAACTATGTGACCAAGTCCTATGTTGGGCCTCTAGGTCATTTGTTGGGCCCTAGGCCCAAACCTATGGGCCTTGGTCTGTTCTTGAACCACCAAGAGTGTTAGACCATTTTGGAACATGTGATTCAGTGATATACAGTGTGGAAATACGAAAGCTTGGTCAATTGCTAAGAAACCTAATGAATAGGTAGCCTTGTGACCTCCATTGGGCCACGATGAGAAACTGTTGGGCCCGAAGTGGGCCCAGGCATGATTTATCGGGCCAAAGGTTAGAATGAACTGTAGGAACCATGGTTGGGCCAAAAATAGGTGGTTGTCCAAGATAATGACAAAGTGACTCCAAAAATGGAGGACAAAGGCTTCAAAGTGGGCCTTAAATCGATTTCTGTGGGCCTCGGGTAGATTTTGATGGGCCCAATGGGTTTTGTCTCGGGCCTTTGCTAAAAGAACTCATGGGCCAAGTTGGGCCTGGATTAGAATGGATGAAAACATTGTGGGCCTTGAATTTGAGCTTTTGGCCCAAAATGGTGGCCTTGAATCACATTTTGTGGGCCATGGGCCAAACTAGATGGGCCCCAAGGGATTTCTCTCAGGCCCTGAGCACAATAAGTGTTGGGCCAACATGGGCCTGGATCAATTGGGCCGAAACTATTGTGGGCCCAATTCAAGGGAAATATGGGCCATTTGGGCTTGTGTGAGTTAATTCTATGGGCCAATTTCTTTCCAAACAGATTTTATGATCAAAATAGTTCATTTTGGTTCAGGTTGAACTGAAATAGAGCTTGGGCCTGTATTGGGCCAAGTTATGGGGTTGTTGGGCCTCCTTGGCTATGACTTGGGCCTAAGAAGCCTTTTTTTGTTAGGCCCTCATTGGATTTGGCAGCTTGTCCACTACAACCACTTGGGCCAGAACATTTGGACCTGATGGAAAAGGCTATGGGCCATTCAAGTCAAAATGTCCGGATAAAGCTGATGGGTCAATCTAGTTGCTGGGCCCTTCTTTTGGGCCTGAAATGCAGTGGGCCTAACAGACTGATGCTGGGCTAAGGGTGTGTTTCCTGGGCCACGATGTTCTGGGCAGCATGATGCTACCAAATCAGTCCAATGACCGAATGAAGTTGGATAATGCATGTGGTGGTCAAATGTCTTGTCAGCCGAAGGAGGGAGTGTTAGTCGAAGGAGTTCTGCATGGGTTAACCATGATGGACGAATAAAGCTCTTGGCCGTATGAAGGTGTTATGCCGACT
The DNA here is from genome assembly GCA_009363875.1 of Mikania micrantha. Lineage (NCBI taxonomy): Eukaryota > Viridiplantae > Streptophyta > Magnoliopsida > Asterales > Asteraceae > Mikania > Mikania micrantha. The sequence goes on along the minus strand of CM018688.1, from coordinate 1,986,570 downwards.
GGGTCCTCCGAATGAGAGTGGTCGAATGAGAGGCTGGTTCAGACGAATGTATGGTGGCCGTATGAGCTTGACGAAGGAAACTGTCGAATGAGAAGGCTGCCATTCGCCGAATGAAGGGGGTGGCCGGCGAAGGGGGTTCTTTCGGCCATGGGCCATTCGACCCACTGGGTGTCTCATTCGGCCGGTCATGGCTACACCCAGGAGCTTCCTCATTTCCAGGTACCATGGTGGTTTTGAAGGTGGCGCATGCTAACATGGTTAACCGCGGTCATGGGTGCAAGTGATGAGCGACTTTCACCCGATTAGGGTTGAGTTTGAACCAAGGGTTCGAAAACCCTGTTTTTCAGCATTTTGGTTTCCTTTTTACCTCGAATCTGGTTGATTTCCCTTCCGATCTGTTGTACTTTCGTGTAGTGGATGTCGAGGGCTACGCGTGGGCGAAAGAATCACTCAAATCGGTTGAGAAACGAGAAAGTTATGGAGGTTGGAAGCTTGAGAAAACCCTAAAATTTGTGTAGCCGGAAATTTGAAGTTAGAGAGAGGTTGGGGAAGAGAAGAATGAAGGAAAAACCCTCTTTCTTGGGTTTTTATACCCCGGAAGTGTTCGGGTTCGTTTTTGTTGCTCGGTTCGTAAGTTCGTCGCGTAACCGGAAAATTACGCGTAATTTAAATATTTTAAATAAAGTAGGTTAATTTAATTATTTTGATGAGTTTCAAAATTGTAAAATGTTATTTATTTGATCTTATTAAATTATTTTCGTTCGTGACGTGTTTTCGTTGTTGTTTCGTCAGATCGCGTAACCTTCGTGCGTAATTCGTTCGAATCGTCACCCGAACGAATACGACGATGGTTTTGCTTTCTGACTTTTGTTTTCTACTTTTCAGTCATTATTTTAGAAATCTAAACTCACAGATATGTTTGTGTGAATCGTCACTCACGCAAACACACTGTCAGTTCGTCATTCTGAAATAACACTGTCTTATACTTTAATGGTGTTTCCTCACTGTCGGACTCAACTATACATCATGATTTCACACTGTTTTTGTACTGACTTGTCGGTCATCTGATTCCTGTCATCTGTGGACATCAGATCGCAACCGATATGTTTCTGACTGTTGTTTGATTTCCGTTGTTTCTCATGTTTTGTTGTGTTAACTGTAATTAAGTTTTCACTTAATAAACACAACTAATGTTTCAATTGTACGTTGTACTTAATGTATTTAAGTTTATACGAAAATACGTACAACGATTTCTTGTATTTAGGATTCTGTTAATACAAGTACTGTTTAAGCTTACGTATGCACATAGAATACAGTGAAAGTACACATACCGTACGGACTTGCCGGACGATCTGGCACTTGCTGTTACAGTCTCCCCTTGTTAAAGAAATTTCGTCCCGAAATTTAAGCATCAAAGCCGGGCTTCAATTCTCGAACAAATGGGGATACTTTGCCTTCATGTTGTCCTCGCGTTCCCAGGTAAACTCTGGTCCACGCTTGGAGTTCCATCGAACCTTTACAATAGGGATACGGCTTCGTTTCAGTCTCTTGACTTCACGTTCCATAATCTCTACAGGTTCCTCAATGAAATGTAGTTGTTCATCAATTTGTATTTCTTCCAACGGTATGATTAATGTTTCATCTGCTAGACACCTCTTGAGATTTGATACATGAAACACATCGTGTACTCCACTGAGTTCATCAGGGAGTCTGAGTCTATATGCCACAGGACCTATGCGTTGAGTAATCTCAAACGGTCCGACATACCGAGGTGCTAGTTTGCCCTTAGCCCCAAAACGAACTACGCCTTTCCATGGGGACACTTTCAACATGACTCGATCACCCACATCGAATTCCAAAGGCTTGCGCCGTTTGTCTGCGTAACTCTTTTGGCGGCTACGTGTTGCTTGTAATCGTCGTTGTATCTGGGCTATCTTATCAGTAGTTTCCTGAATAAGTTCAGGCCCAGTTATTCTGTTGTCTCCCACCTCGGTCCAACAAATTGGAGACCGACATTTTCTACCATAGAGTGCTTCAAAAGGAGCACATCCGATGCTGCTGTGGTAGCTATTGTTGTAGGAGAACTCAATGAGTGGTAAATGTGTGTCCCAACTTCCACCGAAGTCTAGGATGCATGTTCTCAACATATCCTCTAGGGTTTGAATGGTGCGCTCGCTTTGACCATCCGTTTGTGGATGATAAGCAGTGCTCAAGTTAACACTTGTCCCTAAGGATTGTTGTAATGATTGCCAGAACCGCGAAGTGAATCGACTGTCCCGGTCAGAGATAATAGATAATGGCACGCCGTGTCTTACTACTATCTCATCAATGTATAGTCTTGCAAGTTTCTCCATCTTGTAAGTTTCTCTGATTGGCAAGAAGTGTGCGGACTTGGTCAATCGATCAATGATGACCCAAATAGAATCGTATCCGCTGGAAGTGCGGGGTAGCTTGGTAATGAAATCCATAGCTATTTGTTCCCACTTCCACTGTGGAATCTCTGGTTGTTCCAGCAAACCCGAAGGTTTCTGGTGTTCAGCCTTGACTTTAGCACATGTGAGACATTTACCAACATAAGTGGCAATGTCTTTCTTCATACCCGGCCACCAATAAAATGACCTAAGATCTTGGTACATCTTATCGGCACCAGGATGAACTGAATAACGTGTCTTGTGTGCCTCGTCAAGTATGAGTGTTCGAAGTTCATCTAATGCTGGAATCCAAACACGATCCAGGTAGTAGATAACTCCATCTTGTTTTGGCTTGAAATGTTTCTCGGCTCCACAATCAAGCTCGCGTTTCAGATTGTTTCTTGCCACTGCTTCTTGTTGTGCTTGTAAAATATGATCTCTCAAACTTGTTTGCACTGTCATTCCCATGGCGCGAACGCGTAAGGGTTTGACTCTTTCCTTCCGACTCAAAGCATCTGCAACAACATTTGCTTTGCCCGGATGGTATTTGATCACACAATCGTAATCGTTCAGGAGCTCAACCCAACGTCTCTGTCTCATGTTAAGCTCTTTCTGATCAAATATGTGCTGTAAACTCTTGTGATCTGTGAAGATAGTGCATTTGGTACCATAAAGGTAGTGTCTCCAAATCTTCAAAGCAAAAATAACAGCTCCCAGTTCAAGATCATGTGTCGTGTAATTCTTCTCATGTATCTTCAGCTGTCGTGAGGCATAAGCAATGACTTTGTCTCGTTGCATTAAAACACATCCGAGTCCTTGATGGGAAGCATCACAATAAACCACAAAGTCATCACTGCCTTCTGGGAGTGTTAGAATTGGAGCATTGCACAATCTTTGTTTTAGTGTCTGGAATGCTTCTTCTTGTTTGTGAGTCCACACAAAAGGTTCAGACTTCTGTGTGAGTTTGGTGAGAGGCAAGGCTATCTTGGAGAAATTCGAAATGAATCTCCTGTAATAACCTGCCAATCCCAAGAATGATCGGATCTCCGTCGGTGTTGTAGGCACATCCCAGTTCTTGATTGCTTCTATCTTGGCAGGATCCACATGAATACCATCGCTGTTAATCACGTGACCCAAAAACTGAACTTCCCTTAACCAAAATTCACATTTTGAGAATTTGGCATAGAGTTGTTCTTCTTTCAGAAGCTCCAAAACTGTCCTGAGGTGTTGTTCATGTTCTTTCTCGTTCTTTGAGTAAATCAGTATATCGTCGATGAAGACGATCACAAACTGATCTAAATACGGCTTGCACACCCGGTTCATCAAATCCATGAACACAGCCGGTGCGTTCGTCAATCCAAATGGCATCACCATGAATTCGTAATGACCATATCGGGTACGAAAAGCCGTCTTGGGTATGTCTTCCTCTTGTATCCGGAGCTGATGATAACCTGATCTCAGGTCTATCTTGGAAAAGTACTGTGCTCCCTGTAACTGATCGAACAAATCATCAATCCTCGGCAACGGGTACCGATTCTTGATGGTGAGTTTGTTGAGTTCTCGATAATCGATGCACATTCTGAAAGTTCCATCCTTCTTCTTGACAAACAGAACCGGAGCTCCCCACGGGGAAAAACTCGGTCGGATGAATCCTTTATCGAGAAGTTCTTGCAACTGGTTAGACAACTCTTGCATCTCCGATGGTGCGAGTCTGTAGGGAGACTTAGCTATAGGAGTTGCTCCCGGAATCAAATCGATTCGAAACTGTACTGATCTCTCAGGTGGTAGTCCCGGTAAGTCATCCGGAAACACTTCTGCAAAATCTCTCACAACTGGCACATCTTGAATCTTGATCGCTTTCTTGTCTTTCTGTATCACATGAGCTAGAAATGCAACACACTGTTTTCGTAAGCATTTGCGAGCCTTCATGCACGATATTATCTTGACACTGCGTTTAGCTTGATCTCCACGAATCTCCAAGACTTCATTGTTCTCCATAGGAATGCGTAATAGTTTATCGGAACAGATGAACTCAACTCGGTTAAGAGATAGCCAATCCATTCCGATGATAATGTCGAAACTGCCCAGCTCCATCGGTATCAAGTCGATGGAAAATGTATGATCACCAAGTGTTAGTGGGCAATTCCTAAGTACTGTGTCAACTGTAATCTGTTTGCCATTAGCTATCTCAATACTATAAGGGGAGTCTAATGATTCCTCAGCATGATTAAGATGGCTAGCAAAATCGGATGAGATAAAACTCTGATCCGCTCCAGTGTCAAATAATATAGATACATAAAAATCATATAAGAGAAATGTACCCGTAATGACATTCGGGTCCTGTCTAGCAGCAGCTGCTCCGATCTGGAAGGCTCTTCCTCTTGGTGCTTGAGCCTGTTGTTGATTTCTCTTAGGGCAATCCCGAGAGAAGTGACCAGGTTCACCACAGTTGTAGCAAGACCTGTGATCGGTAGCAGCAGCAGCAGTGGCTGCATTGTTGTTTCTGTTCTGAGTCCTCTGACTCCTGCAGTAGTTTGCTGTGTGACCAAATCTTCCACAGTTGGTGCAGTGTCTGCACGGAACATTTGGTAGATGATGGTACTGGCATGAGTTGCACAAAGGTGCAGTGCCAGTGTATGGCTTCCTGATCTCCAAGGGTGGTGGTTGGTTGCGCATTGGAGCTTGAGTAGTGGCAGTGGCAGCAAAGTTTCTGGCCACCTTTTGTCTCTTAGCCGGACGTTTGTCCGACTTCTTGGAAGTTCCAGCCTTGGCTGAGTCAGCCTCCTTCTTGAATGCCCCAGAGGCAACCATCATATCTGTCAGGGATGCTGACAGTGTAACAGCTAATTCCATGGTGGTAGGGTGAGCAGAAATCACATGACCTCGGATACTGGGCGGTAATCCACCAACATACCGCTCAATTCTCTTCTCAAGTGTTGGCACCACATCCGGTGCCAGAGTGGCTAACTCATGAAATCGTGTGGTGTAGGCCAGATGCCCAGCACCAATCATCTCCAGATTGAGTAGTTCAGTCTCAACCTTTTTCAGTTCATTTCTTGGGCAAAACTCTGCCCTCAACATCGCCTTGAATTCGTTCCACGGCATGGCCTGGGCCTCATCCCGGCCTCTGATTGATACCTGAGCGTTCCACCAGGTTAACGCTCGCTTGCTAAATGATCCAGCAGCATACTTTACTCTATTCTGTTCAGGACAGCCACTGATGTCGAGGGTAGCCTCCATCTTCTCAATCCACTGGATCAGTCCGACTGCACCCTCGCTACCACTGAAACTGGGTGGCTTGCAGCCTACAAAGTTCTTGTAGGCATAGTCCTGACTCTGTCTGGTGTTACCGCTGCCTTCTCCAGATGAGTTAGCAACGTTGTTACTGTTGTTGTTGTTGATCCGGTTCATCATCTCTGGAATCACTTCCCTCAGTTGGCTTGTAAGAAGAGTAGCCAGTGCCACAGTAGCAGGGTCCAACTGATACGCTGGTGGTGGCGGAGGAGGAGGTGGAGGTGCTTGTGTAGGAGAGTCTGGCGGTGTCGGTGTCGAAGAGTGCGGAGCTGAACCTTGAGTCAGCGGTAATAGAGGTGGTTGTCTTCGTGGCGGCATTCTGATCATAACCGAAAGAAAATCGATTAGTGCAGTGATCAGAAGCAGAAGACATATGCAAATAGAATCCTATATCGTAAGAACTCTACATGAGGGTCCCTAGGTTATAGTCTAGGCCAAACCGTTTAAGTAATATGACCTATATTTCTCTATAACCATGGCTCTGATACCAATCTGTCACACCCCGGGCCGGCGGGAACGGATCGTGTTTTCCCGTCGGGCGGAATGTTCCCGGGGCGCGATATCATTGTGTTGATAATCAAATGATCAGATTGTTTACATAGCACATGAGATATAAATGAGAAATGCTAATCATGACATGAAATAGAATTACAAAGTTAAATTACATTGTACTTCATAATTTAACTAAGTAAATCTAATCAAAAAGAATCAATGAGTTTATATCTTGATCTGTACAAGATATACAAAAGTGATTCAGTGTTCTGTCATATCAAAATGTATGCAATCAAAAGAAAGCTAGGTCTTCTATGAGTCCACTAGCTTATCATTTGCATATAGTGTCTACACCTGTCCGTCACCTGAGAAAACATGTAATTTAAACAAAGTCAACACTAGGTTGGTGAGTTCATAAGTAAGTCAATTGAAAACCATTGAACTGATCATGCACACATTCACAATGTATTAACTGTTATATCTGTTGCTTGTATATTTGTTCATCTGTTCCACCCAATGGCCTCTCCTTAGTTATATGTACAAGTAGTATATCGCCTAGCTAAGTATGTTTATATATAGGGAATCACGAAAGGGTCAAGCCCAGACGCTATCCCACCACATACTTAACCAAACTCCACACCACTTGCGATACAACTAAAGATATCCACTTCCCAACTATCTGTATTGTCCATTGTATCAGCATGTGTAGAATAATGATATGGTAAGAGGGGTTTTGTTATCAAACCGAAGTATTGATAAACCCTCATCAAATTAAGGAATTTAGATTATTTAAGTCTGATCCTTATATTATTCTATTACTTGTGAGGTTAACTTTTATGATACACTTTTAATTTAATTAAAAGTATTAGTTAACTGTTCATCATATGTCTCCAAATGCAACGTATAGAATCCGAATGGAATCCATTTTGAATCCTCACGTAATCAGATTAAAATGCATTCCATTCTCTCCTATCCCGCCGTGTGATCCCAAAGTTTCCGTGTGGGATTGTCTCATGTGATTAACAAAGTCGAATAAGAACTTGTCTTATTACGTTATGATAATCGGGTGTAAATGACAAGAATCCCATGAAGTTACGTTATCATGATCGTCATTTACTGTAAATGATAAGAATCGTCATTTACTGAATCCATACGTTCCCAAAGTATCCGTGTGGGAATGTTCTCGTGTGTTTAACAAAGTCGAATAAGAACTTGTCTTATTACGTTATGTTAAATATGTGTAAATGACAAGAATCCCATGAAGTTACGTTATCATGATCGTCATTTACTGTAAATGATAAGAATCGTCATTTACTGAATCCATGCTTTCCCAAAGTATCCGTGTGGGAATGTTCTCGTTATACAATTAAGTGTAAGTTGTTTAAATATTTGATCATGTGGAAATAACTAAGTGTTATAAGTTACAATCTTATAACCAAGTTATTATGATGTAGAGAAAATTAAGAAATTATCTTAACATAAACATATGAGTTTCCCTATTATCTCATAATCATACAAGCATGCATACAATGATAGGCGATAATAAACAATTTAATATTATCAGAATCAAAGTATAAATAACATGTTAAGCAAACTTTTAAATAAATAAAAGTAAACATGTTTCTCAGCCCCGAGAGTTAAAATCAGTTAAGATTAAGGTAAAAGGGGCATATGAACTCACCTTGTAGTTGTTGAGGGTTGACTTAGCTTATATGTGAATGCACGCGCTCTCGTTTGAATTCGTTGTGTTCACGATCCTGTATTGATTTGTTGTAACTTGTAAGTATAACCTAATAGACTTTTGGGTGTGTATGTGTGGGTGTTAGCCCTAAGTTGGCTTTCACACGTAAGACTTGGTCATGATCACCATTCGGTCTCTTATGCAGGTTTTAAGTTAAAAACCTTATGAGTTATTATCTTGTAATCTTTGACTTGACTCATTCTTGTAATTGTACACTTTGATCTTATGAAATATGTTAAACCCGAAGGTTTGAAGTGATGTGTAGACCGAACTATGTGACCAAGTCCTATGTTGGGCCTCTAGGTCATTTGTTGGGCCCTAGGCCCAAACCTATGGGCCTTGGTCTGTTCTTGAACCACCAAGAGTGTTAGACCATTTTGGAACATGTGATTCAGTGATATACAGTGTGGAAATACGAAAGCTTGGTCAATTGCTAAGAAACCTAATGAATAGGTAGCCTTGTGACCTCCATTGGGCCACGATGAGAAACTGTTGGGCCCGAAGTGGGCCCAGGCATGATTTATCGGGCCAAAGGTTAGAATGAACTGTAGGAACCATGGTTGGGCCAAAAATAGGTGGTTGTCCAAGATAATGACAAAGTGACTCCAAAAATGGAGGACAAAGGCTTCAAAGTGGGCCTTAAATCGATTTCTGTGGGCCTCGGGTAGATTTTGATGGGCCCAATGGGTTTTGTCTCGGGCCTTTGCTAAAAGAACTCATGGGCCAAGTTGGGCCTGGATTAGAATGGATGAAAACATTGTGGGCCTTGAATTTGAGCTTTTGGCCCAAAATGGTGGCCTTGAATCACATTTTGTGGGCCATGGGCCAAACTAGATGGGCCCCAAGGGATTTCTCTCAGGCCCTGAGCACAATAAGTGTTGGGCCAACATGGGCCTGGATCAATTGGGCCGAAACTATTGTGGGCCCAATTCAAGGGAAATATGGGCCATTTGGGCTTGTGTGAGTTAATTCTATGGGCCAATTTCTTTCCAAACAGATTTTATGATCAAAATAGTTCATTTTGGTTCAGGTTGAACTGAAATAGAGCTTGGGCCTGTATTGGGCCAAGTTATGGGGTTGTTGGGCCTCCTTGGCTATGACTTGGGCCTAAGAAGCCTTTTTTTGTTAGGCCCTCATTGGATTTGGCAGCTTGTCCACTACAACCACTTGGGCCAGAACATTTGGACCTGATGGAAAAGGCTATGGGCCATTCAAGTCAAAATGTCCGGATAAAGCTGATGGGTCAATCTAGTTGCTGGGCCCTTCTTTTGGGCCTGAAATGCAGTGGGCCTAACAGACTGATGCTGGGCTAAGGGTGTGTTTCCTGGGCCACGATGTTCTGGGCAGCATGATGCTACCAAATCAGTCCAATGACCGAATGAAGTTGGATAATGCATGTGGTGGTCAAATGTCTTGTCAGCCGAAGGAGGGAGTGTTAGTCGAAGGAGTTCTGCATGGGTTAACCATGATGGACGAATAAAGCTCTTGGCCGTATGAAGGTGTTATGCCGACTGGGTCCTCCGAATGAGAGTGGTCGAATGAGAGGCTGGTTCAGACGAATGTATGGTGGCCGTATGAGCTTGACGAAGGAAACTGTCGAATGAGAAGGCTGCCATTCGCCGAATGAAGGGGGTGGCCGGCGAAGGGGGTTCTTTCGGCCATGGGCCATTCGACCCACTGGGTGTCTCATTCGGCCGGTCATGGCTACACCCAGGAGCTTCCTCATTTCCAGGTACCATGGTGGTTTTGAAGGTGGCGCATGCTAACATGGTTAACCGCGGTCATGGGTGCAAGTGATGAGCGACTTTCACCCGATTAGGGTTGAGTTTGAACCAAGGGTTCGAAAACCCTGTTTTTCAGCATTTTGGTTTCCTTTTTACCTCGAATCTGGTTGATTTCCCTTCCGATCTGTTGTACTTTCGTGTAGTGGATGTCGAGGGCTACGCGTGGGCGAAAGAATCACTCAAATCGGTTGAGAAACGAGAAAGTTATGGAGGTTGGAAGCTTGAGAAAACCCTAAAATTTGTGTAGCCGGAAATTTGAAGTTAGAGAGAGGTTGGGGAAGAGAAGAATGAAGGAAAAACCCTCTTTCTTGGGTTTTTATACCCCGGAAGTGTTCGGGTTCGTTTTTGTTGCTCGGTTCGTAAGTTCGTCGCGTAACCGGAAAATTACGCGTAATTTAAATATTTTAAATAAAGTAGGTTAATTTAATTATTTTGATGAGTTTCAAAATTGTAAAATGTTATTTATTTGATCTTATTAAATTATTTTCGTTCGTGACGTGTTTTCGTTGTTGTTTCGTCAGATCGCGTAACCTTCGTGCGTAATTCGTTCGAATCGTCACCCGAACGAATACGACGATGGTTTTGCTTTCTGACTTTTGTTTTCTACTTTTCAGTCATTATTTTAGAAATCTAAACTCACAGATATGTTTGTGTGAATCGTCACTCACGCAAACACACTGTCAGTTCGTCATTCTGAAATAACACTGTCTTATACTTTAATGGTGTTTCCTCACTGTCGGACTCAACTATACATCATGATTTCACACTGTTTTTGTACTGACTTGTCGGTCATCTGATTCCTGTCATCTGTGGACATCAGATCGCAACCGATATGTTTCTGACTGTTGTTTGATTTCCGTTGTTTCTCATGTTTTGTTGTGTTAACTGTAATTAAGTTTTCACTTAATAAACACAACTAATGTTTCAATTGTACGTTGTACTTAATGTATTTAAGTTTATACGAAAATACGTACAACGATTTCTTGTATTTAGGATTCTGTTAATACAAGTACTGTTTAAGCTTACGTATGCACATAGAATACAGTGAAAGTACACATACCGTACGGACTTGCCGGACGATCTGGCACTTGCTGTTACAGTCTCCCCTTGTTAAAGAAATTTCGTCCCGAAATTTAAGCATCAAAGCCGGGCTTCAATTCTCGAACAAATGGGGATACTTTGCCTTCATGTTGTCCTCGCGTTCCCAGGTAAACTCTGGTCCACGCTTGGAGTTCCATCGAACCTTTACAATAGGGATACGGCTTCGTTTCAGTCTCTTGACTTCACGTTCCATAATCTCTACAGGTTCCTCAATGAAATGTAGTTGTTCATCAATTTGTATTTCTTCCAACGGTATGATTAATGTTTCATCTGCTAGACACCTCTTGAGATTTGATACATGAAACACATCGTGTACTCCACTGAGTTCATCAGGGAGTCTGAGTCTATATGCCACAGGACCTATGCGTTGAGTAATCTCAAACGGTCCGACATACCGAGGTGCTAGTTTGCCCTTAGCCCCAAAACGAACTACGCCTTTCCATGGGGACACTTTCAACATGACTCGATCACCCACATCGAATTCCAAAGGCTTGCGCCGTTTGTCTGCGTAACTCTTTTGGCGGCTACGTGTTGCTTGTAATCGTCGTTGTATCTGGGCTATCTTATCAGTAGTTTCCTGAATAAGTTCAGGCCCAGTTATTCTGTTGTCTCCCACCTCGGTCCAACAAATTGGAGACCGACATTTTCTACCATAGAGTGCTTCAAAAGGAGCACATCCGATGCTGCTGTGGTAGCTATTGTTGTAGGAGAACTCAATGAGTGGTAAATGTGTGTCCCAACTTCCACCGAAGTCTAGGATGCATGTTCTCAACATATCCTCTAGGGTTTGAATGGTGCGCTCGCTTTGACCATCCGTTTGTGGATGATAAGCAGTGCTCAAGTTAACACTTGTCCCTAAGGATTGTTGTAATGATTGCCAGAACCGCGAAGTGAATCGACTGTCCCGGTCAGAGATAATAGATAATGGCACGCCGTGTCTTACTACTATCTCATCAATGTATAGTCTTGCAAGTTTCTCCATCTTGTAAGTTTCTCTGATTGGCAAGAAGTGTGCGGACTTGGTCAATCGATCAATGATGACCCAAATAGAATCGTATCCGCTGGAAGTGCGGGGTAGCTTGGTAATGAAATCCATAGCTATTTGTTCCCACTTCCACTGTGGAATCTCTGGTTGTTCCAGCAAACCCGAAGGTTTCTGGTGTTCAGCCTTGACTTTAGCACATGTGAGACATTTACCAACATAAGTGGCAATGTCTTTCTTCATACCCGGCCACCAATAAAATGACCTAAGATCTTGGTACATCTTATCGGCACCAGGATGAACTGAATAACGTGTCTTGTGTGCCTCGTCAAGTATGAGTGTTCGAAGTTCATCTAATGCTGGAATCCAAACACGATCCAGGTAGTAGATAACTCCATCTTGTTTTGGCTTGAAATGTTTCTCGGCTCCACAATCAAGCTCGCGTTTCAGATTGTTTCTTGCCACTGCTTCTTGTTGTGCTTGTAAAATATGATCTCTCAAACTTGTTTGCACTGTCATTCCCATGGCGCGAACGCGTAAGGGTTTGACTCTTTCCTTCCGACTCAAAGCATCTGCAACAACATTTGCTTTGCCCGGATGGTATTTGATCACACAATCGTAATCGTTCAGGAGCTCAACCCAACGTCTCTGTCTCATGTTAAGCTCTTTCTGATCAAATATGTGCTGTAAACTCTTGTGATCTGTGAAGATAGTGCATTTGGTACCATAAAGGTAGTGTCTCCAAATCTTCAAAGCAAAAATAACAGCTCCCAGTTCAAGATCATGTGTCGTGTAATTCTTCTCATGTATCTTCAGCTGTCGTGAGGCATAAGCAATGACTTTGTCTCGTTGCATTAAAACACATCTGAGTCCTTGATGGGAAGCATCACAATAAACCACAAAGTCATCACTGCCTTCTGGGAGTGTTAGAATTGGAGCATTGCACAATCTTTGTTTTAGTGTCTGGAATGCTTCTTCTTGTTTGTGAGTCCACACAAAAGGTTCAGACTTCTGTGTGAGTTTGGTGAGAGGCAAGGCTATCTTGGAGAAATTCGAAATGAATCTCCTGTAATAACCTGCCAATCCCAAGAATGATCGGATCTCCGTCGGTGTTGTAGGCACATCCCAGTTCTTGATTGCTTCTATCTTGGCAGGATCCACATGAATACCATCGCTGTTAATCACGTGACCCAAAAACTGAACTTCCCTTAACCAAAATTCACATTTTGAGAATTTGGCATAGAGTTGTTCTTCTTTCAGAAGCTCCAAAACTGTCCTGAGGTGTTGTTCATGTTCTTTCTCGTTCTTTGAGTAAATCAGTATATCGTCGATGAAGACGATCACAAACTGATCTAAATACGGCTTGCACACCCGGTTCATCAAATCCATGAACACAGCCGGTGCGTTCGTCAATCCAAATGGCATCACCATGAATTCGTAATGACCATATCGGGTACGAAAAGCCGTCTTGGGTATGTCTTCCTCTTGTATCCGGAGCTGATGATAACCTGATCTCAGGTCTATCTTGGAAAAGTACTGTGCTCCCTGTAACTGATCGAACAAATCATCAATCCTCGGCAACGGGTACCGATTCTTGATGGTGAGTTTGTTGAGTTCTCGATAATCGATGCACATTCTGAAAGTTCCATCCTTCTTCTTGACAAACAGAACCGGAGCTCCCCACGGGGAAAAACTCGGTCGGATGAATCCTTTATCGAGAAGTTCTTGCAACTGGTTAGACAACTCTTGCATCTCCGATGGTGCGAGTCTGTAGGGAGACTTAGCTATAGGAGTTGCTCCCGGAATCAAATCGATTCGAAACTGTACTGATCTCTCAGGTGGTAGTCCCGGTAAGTCATCCGGAAACACTTCTGCAAAATCTCTCACAACTGGCACATCTTGAATCTTGATCGCTTTCTTGTCTTTCTGTATCACATGAGCTAGAAATGCAACACACTGTTTTCGTAAGCATTTGCGAGCCTTCATGCACGATATTATCTTGACACTGCGTTTAGCTTGATCTCCACGAATCTCCAAGACTTCATTGTTCTCCATAGGAATGCGTAATAGTTTATCGGAACAGATGAACTCAACTCGGTTAAGAGATAGCCAATCCATTCCGATGATAATGTCGAAACTGCCCAGCTCCATCGGTATCAAGTCGATGGAAAATGTATGATCACCAAGTGTTAGTGGGCAATTCCTAAGTACTGTGTCAACTGTAATCTGTTTGCCATTAGCTATCTCAATACTATAAGGGGAGTCTAATGATTCCTCAGCATGATTAAGATGGCTAGCAAAATCGGATGAGATAAAACTCTGATCCGCTCCAGTGTCAAATAATATAGATACATAAAAATCATATAAGAGAAATGTACCCGTAATGACATTCGGGTCCTGTCTAGCAGCAGCTGCTCCGATCTGGAAGGCTCTTCCTCTTGGTGCTTGAGCCTGTTGTTGATTTCTCTTAGGGCAATCCCGAGAGAAGTGACCAGGTTCACCACAGTTGTAGCAAGACCTGTGATCGGTAGCAGCAGCAGCAGTGGCTGCATTGTTGTTTCTGTTCTGAGTCCTCTGACTCCTGCAGTAGTTTGCTGTGTGACCAAATCTTCCACAGTTGGTGCAGTGTCTGCACGGAACATTTGGTAGATGATGGTACTGGCATGAGTTGCACAAAGGTGCAGTGCCAGTGTATGGCTTCCTGATCTCCAAGGGTGGTGGTTGGTTGCGCATTGGAGCTTGAGTAGTGGCAGCAAAGTTTCTGGCCACCTTTTGTCTCTTAGCCGGACGTTTGTCCGACTTCTTGGAAGTTCCAGCCTTGGCTGAGTCAGCCTCCTTCTTGAATGCCCCAGAGGCAACCATCATATCTGTCAGGGATGCTGACAGTGTAACAGCTAATTCCATGGTGGTAGGGTGAGCAGAAATCACATGACCTCGGATACTGGGCGGTAATCCACCAACATACCGCTCAATTCTCTTCTCAAGTGTTGGCACCACATCCGGTGCCAGAGTGGCTAACTCATGAAATTGTGTGGTGTAGGCCAGATGCCCAGCACCAATCATCTCCAGATTGAGTAGTTCAGTCTCAACCTTTTTCAGTTCATTTCTTGGGCAAAACTCTGCCCTCAACATCGCCTTGAATTCGTTCCACGGCATGGCCTGGGCCTCATCCCGGCCTCTGATTGATACCTGAGCGTTCCACCAGGTTAACGCTCGCTTGCTAAATGATCCAGCAGCATACTTTACTCTATTCTGTTCAGGACAGCCACTGATGTCGAGGGTAGCCTCCATCTTCTCAATCCACTGGATCAGTCCGACTGCACCCTCGCTACCACTGAAACTGGGTGGCTTGCAGCCTACAAAGTTCTTGTAGGCATAGTCCTGACTCTGTCTGGTGTTACCGCTGCCTTCTCCAGATGAGTTAGCAACGTTGTTACTGTTGTTGTTGTTGATCCGGTTCATCATCTCTGGAATCACTTCCCTCAGTTGGCTTGTAAGAAGAGTAGCCAGTGCCACAGTAGCAGGGTCCAACTGATACGCTGGTGGTGGCGGAGGAGGAGGTGGAGGTGCTTGTGTAGGAGAGTCTGGCGGTGTCGGTGTCGAAGAGTGCGGAGCTGAACCTTGAGTCAGCGGTAATAGAGGTGGTTGTCTTCGTGGCGGCATTCTGATCATAACCGAAAGAAAATCGATTAGTGCAGTGATCAGAAGCAGAAGACATATGCAAATAGAATCCTATATCGTAAGAACTCTACATGAGGGTCCCTAGGTTATAGTCTAGGCCAAACCGTTTAAGTAATATGACCTATATTTCTCTATAACCATGGCTCTGATACCAATCTGTCACACCCCGGGCCGGCGGGAACGGATCGTGTTTTCCCGTCGGGCGGAATGTTCCCGGGGCGCGATATCATTGTGTTGATAATCAAATGATCAGATTGTTTACATAGCACATGAGATATAAATGAGAAATGCTAATCATGACATGAAATAGAATTACAAAGTTAAATTACATTGTACTTCATAATTTAACTAAGTAAATCTAATCAAAAAGAATCAATGAGTTTATATCTTGATCTGTACAAGATATACAAAAGTGATTCAGTGTTCTGTCATATCAAAATGTATGCAATCAAAAGAAAGCTAGGTCTTCTATGAGTCCACTAGCTTATCATTTGCATATAGTGTCTACACCTGTCCGTCACCTGAGAAAACATGTAATTTAAACAAAGTCAACACTAGGTTGGTGAGTTCATAAGTAAGTCAATTGAAAACCATTGAACTGATCATGCACACATTCACAATGTATTAACTGTTATATCTGTTGCTTGTATATTTGTTCATCTGTTCCACCCAATGGCCTCTCCTTAGTTATATGTACAAGTAGTATATCGCCTAGCTAAGTATGTTTATATATAGGGAATCACGAAAGGGTCAAGCCCAGACGCTATCCCACCACATACTTAACCAAACTCCACACCACTTGCGATACAACTAAAGATATCCACTTCCCAACTATCTGTATTGTCCATTGTATCAGCATGTGTAGAATAATGATATGGTAAGAGGGGTTTTGTTATCAAACCGAAGTATTGATAAACCCTCATCAAATTAAGGAATTTAGATTATTTAAGTCTGATCCTTATATTATTCTATTACTTGTGAGGTTAACTTTTATGATACACTTTTAATTTAATTAAAAGTATTAGTTAACTGTTCATCATATGTCTCCAAATGCAACGTATAGAATCCGAATGGAATCCATTTTGAATCCTCACGTAATCAGATTAAAATGCATTCCATTCTCTCCTATCCCGCCGTGTGATCCCAAAGTTTCCGTGTGGGATTGTCTCATGTGATTAACAAAGTCGAATAAGAACTTGTCTTATTACGTTATGATAATCGGGTGTAAATGACAAGAATCCCATGAAGTTACGTTATCATGATCGTCATTTACTGTAAATGATAAGAATCGTCATTTACTGAATCCATACGTTCCCAAAGTATCCGTGTGGGAATGTTCTCGTGTGTTTAACAAAGTCGAATAAGAACTTGTCTTATTACGTTATGTTAAATATGTGTAAATGACAAGAATCCCATGAAGTTACGTTATCATGATCGTCATTTACTGTAAATGATAAGAATCGTCATTTACTGAATCCATGCTTTCCCAAAGTATCCGTGTGGGAATGTTCTCGTTATACAATTAAGTGTAAGTTGTTTAAATATTTGATCATGTGGAAATAACTAAGTGTTATAAGTTACAATCTTATAACCAAGTTATTATGATGTAGAGAAAATTAAGAAATTATCTTAACATAAACATATGAGTTTCCCTATTATCTCATAATCATACAAGCATGCATACAATGATAGGCGATAATAAACAATTTAATATTATCATAATCAAAGTATAAATAACATGTTAAGCAAACTTTTAAATAAATAAAAGTAAACATGTTTCTCAGCCCCGAGAGTTAAAATCAGTTAAGATTAAGGTAAAAGGGGCATATGAACTCACCTTGTAGTTGTTGAGGGTTGACTTAGCTTATATGTGAATGCACGCGCTCTCGTTTGAATTCGTTGTGTTCACGATCCTGTATTGATTTGTTGTAACTTGTAAGTATAACCTAATAGACTTTTGGGTGTGTATGTGTGGGTGTTAGCCCTAAGTTGGCTTTCACACGTAAGACTTGGTCATGATCACCATTCGGTCTCTTATGCAGGTTTTAAGTTAAAAACCTTATGAGTTATTATCTTGTAATCTTTGACTTGACTCATTCTTGTAATTGTACACTTTGATCTTATGAAATATGTTAAACCCGAAGGTTTGAAGTGATGTGTAGACCGAACTATGTGACCAAGTCCTATGTTGGGCCTCTAGGTCATTTGTTGGGCCCTAGGCCCAAACCTATGGGCCTTGGTCTGTTCTTGAACCACCAAGAGTGTTAGACCATTTTGGAACATGTGATTCAGTGATATACAGTGTGGAAATACGAAAGCTTGGTCAATTGCTAAGAAACCTAATGAATAGGTAGCCTTGTGACCTCCATTGGGCCACGATGAGAAACTGTTGGGCCCGAAGTGGGCCCAGGCATGATTTATCGGGCCAAAGGTTAGAATGAACTGTAGGAACCATGGTTGGGCCAAAAATAGGTGGTTGTCCAAGATAATGACAAAGTGACTCCAAAAATGGAGGACAAAGGCTTCAAAGTGGGCCTTAAATCGATTTCTGTGGGCCTCGGGTAGATTTTGATGGGCCCAATGGGTTTTGTCTCGGGCCTTTGCTAAAAGAACTCATGGGCCAAGTTGGGCCTGGATTAGAATGGATGAAAACATTGTGGGCCTTGAATTTGAGCTTTTGGCCCAAAATGGTGGCCTTGAATCACATTTTGTGGGCCATGGGCCAAACTAGATGGGCCCCAAGGGATTTCTCTCAGGCCCTGAGCACAATAAGTGTTGGGCCAACATGGGCCTGGATCAATTGGGCCGAAACTATTGTGGGCCCAATTCAAGGGAAATATGGGCCATTTGGGCTTGTGTGAGTTAATTCTATGGGCCAATTTCTTTCCAAACAGATTTTATGATCAAAATAGTTCATTTTGGTTCAGGTTGAACTGAAATAGAGCTTGGGCCTGTATTGGGCCAAGTTATGGGGTTGTTGGGCCTCCTTGGCTATGACTTGGGCCTAAGAAGCCTTTTTTTGTTAGGCCCTCATTGGATTTGGCAGCTTGTCCACTACAACCACTTGGGCCAGAACATTTGGACCTGATGGAAATGTCACACCCCGAGCCGGCGGGGTTGGATCGGAGTCCCCGTCGGGCGGAAGGTTCCCGGGGCGTGATATCGTGGATGATAATCATGATGATCAGATTGTTTACATAGCATCAACGTTTAAGAATATCTAAAGCACAACCAAATGATATATAGGATTACAAAGTTAAATTACAATAGCAATGTTCTGCAATTTAACTCAGTAAACCTAATCAAAAGAATAATGTTTATATCTTGTATATATACAAGATATCAAAAGTAATGTGTATCATCAACAAAATATGTGCTTCTTCCAAAAGTCTACTAGGTCCTCTATCTGGGCAGCCTAGTATGTAAATCCAAGAGCTTATGCTTAAACCTGTCCTTCACCTGAGAAAGCATGTAAAAAGATCAAGTCAACACAACGGTTGGTGAGTTCATAAAGTTTATAAGTTTAAAATAGTTTTCAACGAACCTCCTTCGGTAAAACCTTAATCTCATTAACTCCACATGTAATATCCAAATCGGTATGCTTATATATAGGGCATACCCCTGAGTCGAGCCTACGACCCGCCCAGACGCCATCCCACCACATACTAATCCGGATATGACACTGTTGTTAATAATAATTAAGCATTTTACCTACCAATCAATTCAATCCTCATCAAAGCCTTTGTTATCTGTTTCAATGTTTTCATGTCTATTGTATTCGTAAGTGTTAGTTTCTCATCACGTTTATCAAACCTCATAGATTCACACACACATAGTTTAGCAATTACATATCTCCTATAAGCAGACAAAAGCTCTGGAATACCAGTAGTTTAGCAATTACATGTCTCTTACATAGATAACAGCTTAGCATTCAACAAGTTCATGTTTAGCCTTTACATACCTCTTATAAGCGGACAAAGCTCTGGAATACCAGTAGTTTAGCAATTACATGTCCCTTATAACCAGGTAATAGCTCCGTAACGTTACGTTTATGTTTAGCCTTTACATACCTCATATAAGCCGACACAAGCTCTGGAATACCAGACGTTTAGCAATTACGTGTCCCTTATAACCAGGTAATAGCTTAGAATCGATACTTTCATGTTTAGCCTTTACATACCTCATATAAGCCGACAAAAGCTCTGGATTACCAGTAGTTTAGCAATTACATGTCCCTTATAACCAGGTAATAGCTGAGTATCATTACGTTTATGTTATTACATGTATCTCACCCCATAGGTACAAGCTCTGGAATACCAGACGTTCAGCATTTACGTAGCCTATGGTTAGATACATGTATGATGGCCTAGTAGCATGTAATCGTTTCTAAACATCGTATCTCATGTAATAGTATCAAGTCTTATGTAATAGTATCAAGTCTTATGTAATAGTATCAAGTCTCATGTAATTGAATCACATCTCATGTAATTGAATCAAGTATCATGTATTTGTATCATGTCTCATGTATTTGAATCACATCTCATGTAATTGAATCACATCTCATGTAATTGAATCAAGTATCATATATTTGTATCATGTCTCATGTATTTGAATCACATCTCATGTAAATAAATCAAGTATCATGTATTTGTATCATGTCTCATGTATTTGAATCACATCTCATGTAATTGAATCAAGTTTCATGTAATTGTATCAAGAATCATGTAATCGTATCAAGAAATCAACAATTGATTTTAAGCATCAAGCTTAAAGTAACGGTTTCAATCATAAGCAATCATGTTTGTGTTTAAAGCATTAAATAACATTTTAATAAAATGTTTAACATGCTTCTCAGTCCCGAAGTAAAACAAATAAGTTTGAAAGGGGACAATGAACTCACCTTAGGTCCGAAGTGATTGACTTAAGTAGAATAAGAAGGCACGCGCTCTTGGTTTGCTTTTGTTATGATGATCACGTTCCTGAATTTATTTCATAATGTTGTAACTTATGAGTATAAAATGTAGATTTTGTGCGCGTGCACGTGTTAGCCCTAAAGTTGGCTAACACTCGTGAGTCTCGATAATGATTCGACCCGTGTATGTGTTAAAGTCTTTGAGCCCACTTAACTTAATTAGATTCAAGTTAGCATGTTGTTAGAATCCCCAAATTAAAGACCTATTCTTAAATGTTATCCCATGTATCTAGTTCATTATGACAAGATCAACTATGCCATGATCAAATAAAGATTTGTATTGTTAAAACGTTGGGAATTCAACTTATTAACACTTCGTTAGTTGAAGTTGTTCTATATTAGTTACGTGGGCCAACACAGTGACATGATCCGAATCAATTGGGCCTTGACAAACAAAGTGGGCTTGACAACAATCATTGGATAAAGATGATTTGCTATTGGGCCATCCAAGGAATTTGGGCTGAAGAGATTTCATGGGTCATAGGTTTAAAGTTGGGCCGACATCAATTTAAATGGCCACTACGAAATAACTAAACCGGCCGAATGGTTTATTCAGACTTTTGCATGAAGCATCTCCATGGCAGCGAACCCTTGTGTGGGATTAAGAGAGGGTTCGGTCGACAAGTCTGATACAACATGGTTCGGCCAAAATGAAGCCATGGTTCGTGACTCAATCCGGCGAACCAGCAAAGTTCGTGAAGAGGCCATAGGGTTCGGCAGTGTACATGGGTTCGTTGCAGGACATGCTGATGGTTCGTGGTGCTGTTGGAACCAACAGGGTTCGTCTGAGATGCTGTCAGGGTTCGCAGCAACAAAAGGGTTCGTGAAAGAAGAGTAGCTATGGTTCGTCATCATGTGCAAGGGTTCGTCTATCAAATGCTAGGGTTCGGGAGACCTTATAAGGTTCGGCTCCCATGCTGCCCAGTTTCCTCCGACGAACCTGTAACCCTCCACCTCATCTTCATCGATTATCAACTGCTGTAGGGTGATCTCGTGATGTTGTTAAGTAACAGGGTGCCTCTCTCGAAGTTGTATAGTGCGATTAGTAAGGTTTAAACCGATTAAAGGGGTTAGGTCGAACATAGTATACAAAAACCCTAATAACCGTAACCTTCTTTCGTTCATACCTTGAGTTTTCGTGGCTGGATCTTCAGATCAGTTGTACTTTCGTGTAGAGGAGATCGAGATGTTCGTTTAGGATCCAAGAACACGTGATTTGGTTAAGATTTGAGCAAGTTATGGAGCTCCAAAGCTTGAAAATGGTGGGTTTTTATGCTAGAGAGAGAAATGGACGGGATGAGTGGTTTAGAGAGAGAGTGAGATGATAGAAATGAATTAAATGAGGTTATTTGATGCTTATATACCCCGCGTGTGTTCGGGTTCGTTTCGGTTGCTCGGTTCGAAATTTCGTCGCCTATCCGGCACGTTACGCGTATTTTTCGTAAATGAATTAAAATGAATATTTTAGGATGAACAAATTATAAATATTATTATGAATTATATTAAATATCGTTACGTATAAATAAATATCGAATTTTTAATAGTTTACGCGTTTTGTTTAATTTTTCGCGTTTAGTTAAGTTGTTCGCGATTTAAATTAAGATAGTTAAAGTAAAATTATTTTATGATGAGTTTCAAAATTGTAAAATAAGAAATATAATATTTCTTTGAAATTATGATCGTTCGTATCGTTATTCGTTTTCGTAATCGTTTAATCAGATTGCGTCACCATCGCGCGTATTCGTTCGAATCGTCATTCGAACGAACACGTCGATGGTTTGGCTTTCTGATTCTTGTTTTCTACTGTTAAGTCATTATTTCAGAACGTTAAACTGTCAGAATTATTCGTACAGATCGTCACCTATACGAATAACACGTCGGTTTAGCATTCTGAAACGACAACTGTTAAGGTTTTGTTTTGTTAAACCTCACATACGTTTATACAACTAATATCACATCATGTATTCGTGTTTCAACACTGTGTTGTCTGACATGTTTTCTGACTGTTAAACCCTAAGGTTTTAGTCAGATTCAGACAATCGTTTAATAGTTTCATGCTAGTCAATATGTATAAATAGTCTAAACATAGTTTAACGAAATGTGTACCTGAATCACTGTACATGTTTACTGTTACGATCACTGTTCCGGCACGCGTCCGGCACTGATGTTACAGTCTCCCCTTGTTAGAGAAATTTCGTCCCGAAATTTAAGACTCGTTATTCGGTACGACTTCCTCGACAAAGAGTTGGGGATACTTGTTTCTCATGTGATCTTCACGTTCCCAAGTAAACTCAGGTCCGCGCTTTGAGTTCCAACGAACTTTAACGATAGGAATACGACTTCGTCTCAGTTGCTTGACTTTACGATCCATAATCTCCAATGGTTCTTCAACAAAACGTAAGTTTTCATCCAATTGAATTTCTTCAATTGGTATGATAAGAGTTTCATCAGCAAGGCATTTCTTCAAGTTTGAGACGTGAAACACGTCATGTACACCACTAAGTTCATCCGGTAAGTTCAATCTGTATGCTACAGGACCAATACGTTCGATGATTTCGAACGGTCCTACGTATCGTGGTGTTAGTTTGCCTTTCTTTGCAAAACGGACTATGCCTTTCCAAGGAGAAACCTTAAGCATAACACGATCTCCCACTTGGAATTCCAACGGCTTACGCCGTTTATCAGCATAGCTCTTTTGTCTGTTTCGTGTCGCTTGTAGTCTTTGTTGTATCTGAGCAATCTTGTCTGTAGTTTCTTGAATAAGTTCTGGCCCGGTGATACGATTGTCTCCCACTTCTGACCAACAGATCGGTGACCGACATTTCCGACCATAAAGAGCCTCGAATGGGGCACAACCGATGCTGCTGTGATAACTGTTGTTGTAGGAGAACTCAATTAGTGGTAAATGAGAATCCCAATTACCACCAAAGTCTAGAACACAAGTTCTTAACATATCCTCCAGGGTTTGGATAGTACGTTCGCTTTGACCATCCGTTTGTGGATGATACGCTGTACTCAAGTTTAATTGCGTCCCTAGTGATCTCTGCAATGATTGCCAGAACCTTGATGTAAATCTGCTATCACGATCAGAAATGATAGACAATGGCACACCATGGCGTACCACTATCTCATCGATGTAAAGCTTCGCTAGTTTATCCATCGTGTAAGTTTCTCGCATTGGCAAGAAATGAGCAGACTTGGTTAATCGATCAACGATAACCCAAATGGTATCATGTCCACTGGAAGTGCGGGGTAGCTTGGTAACAAAGTCCATAGCTATCTGTTCCCACTTCCATAGTGGTATTTCAGGCTGTTCCAGCAAACCAGATGGTTTCTGGTGTTCCGCCTTCACCTTAGCACACGTAAGGCATCTACCAACATACTCAGCGATGTCTTTCTTCATACCCGGCCACCAATAGAATGCACGTAAGTCTTGGTACATCCTATCAGCACCTGGATGCACAGAGTACTTGGTCTTGTGTGCTTCATCAAAAATAAGTTTCCTTAACTCATCTACTGCAGGAATCCAGATACGATCCTTGAAGTAAACGAGTCCATCAGGTTTTGTCTCCAAATGTTTCTCCACTCCACAATATAAGTCTTTCTTCAAGTTTCCTCGTTCAATCGTTTCTTGTTGTGCTTGCATAATGTGGTCGTGTAAGCTTGTCCGCACAGTCATTCTCATTGCTCTTACGCGTAAGGGTTTGACCCGTTCCTTCCGGCTCAAGGCATCAGCAACAACGTTTGCCTTGCCCGGATGGTACTTGATTACACAGTCGTAGTCATTCAGAAACTCAACCCAACGCCGTTGTCTCATGTCGAGTTCCTTCTGATAAAATATGTGTTGCAGACTTTTGTGATCTATCCTCCTAGTCGCATCATGCTTAGTTCTATGTCATTTATGCCATCTGATCCCACGTACAATAAGTCCTTTATGTTGACCTATTCATCATAAGTCAGATGTATTTTGTTTTTGTCTCCTAATGTCATTGCCCTAAATATGGTTTATCAAGTATTGCTTCAGAGTTTTGCTCGTCTTATTGCTATGCTTCGTGAAATCTCCGCACAATTCTAACACCTTATTGTTCCCAAACTAATTGATGTTATGAGCATCAAGTGTTACACAACTTTAATGTTAGTTGTGGTGTCCTAAGTATGTTACCTACATTGACTAAGGATTTCACCATTATTTCTATCACATGACGGAATTTCTAGGCTTCCATGAAATATTTAGATGGTTATATTAATAGGAACAGGATAATTTCCTTGTGCCTACTAATATCGAAATGAAACAAGCACTTAAGGGTTAAGGCATATCACATACCAGTACCCATCCTTGGTATATCTTTGTCTTGTATTCGTAACTGGTTCTCCCGGTCTACTTATCTAGTTTAACTATGATTTTAGTATAGTCTTAATATTCATCCTTTCATTAATATCTTGGAACTGAAGTTTTCCAAATTATGTAATTCAAGTTCTAACAGTTCTAGGTGGAAAATGACAGCTTACACTATAGTTTTAGCACTTTGACTTTCTACAAGTTTTAGGATTCTAATCAAATAAGATCCTCTTTCTGATTATAGTTATTAAACTATAATCAAAAAAATTACCCTATCTTATTTAATTATTTAATGCTTATTTGACCTAAGGATTTCTTAGGTTACAATTCCGATTCTCTTACCGGCACTGAGTTTGCTTACAGATTTCTCAGATTTATTGTTTCTAAAGTCACAACAGAACATGCATTTCTAATTAACACTTCAATAAGTATCTCATCGTGTCATGATAAAGTTTGCATACCTGCGGGATCATCCCACTCCAAATTTGCATCAGAAACTGGTAAAGTAGCCATCTTCTCAGAACGCGCAGTACCTGCTGAAGATATCCTTACTGGGCAGTCTCGTGCAAAGTGTTCAGACATTCCGCACACATAGTAATCCTTGCTGTGTCGAGGAAGGGGATATGTAGTGTTTCCAGGGTTCGGGTTATGAGTCGGGGGATTATTACAGTCACGACTCCAGTGTCCTTTCCTCCCGCAATTCAGGCAATGTTTGCACAGTTTATCCTCAGCATGATGAAGACCGCACGTGGCACACAAAGGAAATTTGCTAGTATTCTGTTTGCATATTAATTCCATCGAGGATTTGCATTTATGATCCCAATGGTTAATTTGACCACAATGGGTGCATTGCTTGCATGAGATTTCAGCACGGTGGTGATAGTGACAACTAGCGCAAAGGGGGCTTTTTCCAGCATAACGCTTACAACTCTCTGACTCAGAAGTAACGGCCATTTGGCGAAGGGGAATGGCCTCAGTGTAGATTACAGGATCTCTTGATTTCTTAAGACGACACCGTTTTCGTTTCTTGCTAGTTTCTCCTTGCACTGATTCTTCAGTTCTCTTGATTGTTCTCGGGAAGCTTCGAGTGTTCTCGTCCCCGTTTATGACTTGAGTGATGATTCCAGGGAGAACCGTCATCATCAGTTCAGTGACTAGGGTTGCAAGTGCAACGGCTGATGGATCCGTATCCTGTGTAGGAGAAGGCGGTGATGGTTGTCTTCTTGATGACATTCTGCTTATACTCGAAAGAATATCAGTTAAAGTAATGATCGAATATAGGAGACACAATGCAAGCTTAAATCCTATGTTCTCTATATGAAGGTCCCTAAGTTATAGTCTAGGCCAAACCGTTTAAATAAATGACCTATTATTCTCTATAACCTTGAGCTCTGATACCAATCTGTCACACCCCGAGCCGGCGGGGTTGGATCGGAGTCCCCGTCGGGCGGAAGGTTCCCGGGGCGTGATATCGTGGATGATAATCATGATGATCAGATTGTTTACATAGCATCAACGTTTAAGAATATCTAAAGCACAACCAAATGATATATAGGATTACAAAGTTAAATTACAATAGCAATGTTCTGCAATTTAACTCAGTAAACCTAATCAAAAGAATAATGTTTATATCTTGTATATATACAAGATATCAAAAGTAATGTGTATCATCAACAAAATATGTGCTTCTTCCAAAAGTCTACTAGGTCCTCTATCTGGGCAGCCTAGTATGTAAATCCAAGAGCTTATGCTTAAACCTGTCCTTCACCTGAGAAAGCATGTAAAAAGATCAAGTCAACACAACGGTTGGTGAGTTCATAAAGTTTATAAGTTTAAAATAGTTTTCAACGAACCTCCTTCGGTAAAACCTTAATCTCATTAACTCCACATGTAATATCCAAATCGGTATGCTTATATATAGGGCATACCCCTGAGTCGAGCCTACGACCCGCCCAGACGCCATCCCACCACATACTAATCCGGATATGACACTGTTGTTAATAATAATTAAGCATTTTACCTACCAATCAATTCAATCCTCATCAAAGCCTTTGTTATCTGTTTCAATGTTTTCATGTCTATTGTATTCGTAAGTGTTAGTTTCTCATCACGTTTATCAAACCTCATAGATTCACACACACATAGTTTAGCAATTACATATCTCCTATAAGCAGACAAAAGCTCTGGAATACCAGTAGTTTAGCAATTACATGTCTCTTACATAGATAACAGCTTAGCATTCAACAAGTTCATGTTTAGCCTTTACATACCTCTTATAAGCGGACAAAGCTCTGGAATACCAGTAGTTTAGCAATTACATGTCCCTTATAACCAGGTAATAGCTCCGTAACGTTACGTTTATGTTTAGCCTTTACATACCTCATATAAGCCGACACAAGCTCTGGAATACCAGACGTTTAGCAATTACGTGTCCCTTATAACCAGGTAATAGCTTAGAATCGATACTTTCATGTTTAGCCTTTACATACCTCATATAAGCCGACAAAAGCTCTGGATTACCAGTAGTTTAGCAATTACATGTCCCTTATAACCAGGTAATAGCTGAGTATCATTACGTTTATGTTATTACATGTATCTCACCCCATAGGTACAAGCTCTGGAATACCAGACGTTCAGCATTTACGTAGCCTATGGTTAGATACATGTATGATGGCCTAGTAGCATGTAATCGTTTCTAAACATCGTATCTCATGTAATAGTATCAAGTCTTATGTAATAGTATCAAGTCTTATGTAATAGTATCAAGTCTCATGTAATTGAATCACATCTCATGTAATTGAATCAAGTATCATGTATTTGTATCATGTCTCATGTATTTGAATCACATCTCATGTAATTGAATCACATCTCATGTAATTGAATCAAGTATCATATATTTGTATCATGTCTCATGTATTTGAATCACATCTCATGTAAATAAATCAAGTATCATGTATTTGTATCATGTCTCATGTATTTGAATCACATCTCATGTAATTGAATCAAGTTTCATGTAATTGTATCAAGAATCATGTAATCGTATCAAGAAATCAACAATTGATTTTAAGCATCAAGCTTAAAGTAACGGTTTCAATCATAAGCAATCATGTTTGTGTTTAAAGCATTAAATAACATTTTAATAAAATGTTTAACATGCTTCTCAGTCCCGAAGTAAAACAAATAAGTTTGAAAGGGGACAATGAACTCACCTTAGGTCCGAAGTGATTGACTTAAGTAGAATAAGAAGGCACGCGCTCTTGGTTTGCTTTTGTTATGATGATCACGTTCCTGAATTTATTTCATAATGTTGTAACTTATGAGTATAAAATGTAGATTTTGTGCGCGTGCACGTGTTAGCCCTAAAGTTGGCTAACACTCGTGAGTCTCGATAATGATTCGACCCGTGTATGTGTTAAAGTCTTTGAGCCCACTTAACTTAATTAGATTCAAGTTAGCATGTTGTTAGAATCCCCAAATTAAAGACCTATTCTTAAATGTTATCCCATGTATCTAGTTCATTATGACAAGATCAACTATGCCATGATCAAATAAAGATTTGTATTGTTAAAACGTTGGGAATTCAACTTATTAACACTTCGTTAGTTGAAGTTGTTCTATATTAGTTACGTGGGCCAACACAGTGACATGATCCGAATCAATTGGGCCTTGACAAACAAAGTGGGCTTGACAACAATCATTGGATAAAGATGATTTGCTATTGGGCCATCCAAGGAATTTGGGCTGAAGAGATTTCATGGGTCATAGGTTTAAAGTTGGGCCGACATCAATTTAAATGGCCACTACGAAATAACTAAACCGGCCGAATGGTTTATTCAGACTTTTGCATGAAGCATCTCCATGGCAGCGAACCCTTGTGTGGGATTAAGAGAGGGTTCGGTCGACAAGTCTGATACAACATGGTTCGGCCAAAATGAAGCCATGGTTCGTGACTCAATCCGGCGAACCAGCAAAGTTCGTGAAGAGGCCATAGGGTTCGGCAGTGTACATGGGTTCGTTGCAGGACATGCTGATGGTTCGTGGTGCTGTTGGAACCAACAGGGTTCGTCTGAGATGCTGTCAGGGTTCGCAGCAACAAAAGGGTTCGTGAAAGAAGAGTAGCTATGGTTCGTCATCATGTGCAAGGGTTCGTCTATCAAATGCTAGGGTTCGGGAGACCTTATAAGGTTCGGCTCCCATGCTGCCCAGTTTCCTCCGACGAACCTGTAACCCTCCACCTCATCTTCATCGATTATCAACTGCTGTAGGGTGATCTCGTGATGTTGTTAAGTAACAGGGTGCCTCTCTCGAAGTTGTATAGTGCGATTAGTAAGGTTTAAACCGATTAAAGGGGTTAGGTCGAACATAGTATACAAAAACCCTAATAACCGTAACCTTCTTTCGTTCATACCTTGAGTTTTCGTGGCTGGATCTTCAGATCAGTTGTACTTTCGTGTAGAGGAGATCGAGATGTTCGTTTAGGATCCAAGAACACGTGATTTGGTTAAGATTTGAGCAAGTTATGGAGCTCCAAAGCTTGAAAATGGTGGGTTTTTATGCTAGAGAGAGAAATGGACGGGATGAGTGGTTTAGAGAGAGAGTGAGATGATAGAAATGAATTAAATGAGGTTATTTGATGCTTATATACCCCGCGTGTGTTCGGGTTCGTTTCGGTTGCTCGGTTCGAAATTTCGTCGCCTATCCGGCACGTTACGCGTATTTTTCGTAAATGAATTAAAATGAATATTTTAGGATGAACAAATTATAAATATTATTATGAATTATATTAAATATCGTTACGTATAAATAAATATCGAATTTTTAATAGTTTACGCGTTTTGTTTAATTTTTCGCGTTTAGTTAAGTTGTTCGCGATTTAAATTAAGATAGTTAAAGTAAAATTATTTTATGATGAGTTTCAAAATTGTAAAATAAGAAATATAATATTTCTTTGAAATTATGATCGTTCGTATCGTTATTCGTTTTCGTAATCGTTTAATCAGATTGCGTCACCATCGCGCGTATTCGTTCGAATCGTCATTCGAACGAACACGTCGATGGTTTGGCTTTCTGATTCTTGTTTTCTACTGTTAAGTCATTATTTCAGAACGTTAAACTGTCAGAATTATTCGTACAGATCGTCACCTATACGAATAACACGTCGGTTTAGCATTCTGAAACGACAACTGTTAAGGTTTTGTTTTGTTAAACCTCACATACGTTTATACAACTAATATCACATCATGTATTCGTGTTTCAACACTGTGTTGTCTGACATGTTTTCTGACTGTTAAACCCTAAGGTTTTAGTCAGATTCAGACAATCGTTTAATAGTTTCATGCTAGTCAATATGTATAAATAGTCTAAACATAGTTTAACGAAATGTGTACCTGAATCACTGTACATGTTTACTGTTACGATCACTGTTCCGGCACGCGTCCGGCACTGATGTTACAGGAAAAGGCTATGGGCCATTCAAGTCAAAATGTCCGGATAAAGCTGATGGGTCAATCTAGTTGCTGGGCCCTTCTTTTGGGCCTGAAATGCAGTGGGCCTAACAGACTGATGCTGGGCTAAGGGTGTGTTTCCTGGGCCACGATGTTCTGGGCAGCATGATGCTACCAAATCAGTCCAATGACCGAATGAAGTTGGATAATGCATGTGGTGGTCAAATGTCTTGTCAGCCGAAGGAGGGAGTGTTAGTCGAAGGAGTTCTGCATGGGTTAACCATGATGGACGAATAAAGCTCTTGGCCGTATGAAGGTGTTATGCCGACTGGGTCCTCCGAATGAGAGTGGTCGAATGAGAGGCTGGTTCAGACGAATGTATGGTGGCCGTATGAGCTTGACGAAGGAAACTGTCGAATGAGAAGGCTGCCATTCGCCGAATGAAGGGGGTGGCCGGCGAAGGGGGTTCTTTCGGCCATGGGCCATTCGACCCACTGGGTGTCTCATTCGGCCGGTCATGGCTACACCCAGGAGCTTCCTCATTTCCAGGTACCATGGTGGTTTTGAAGGTGGCGCATGCTAACATGGTTAACCGCGGTCATGGGTGCAAGTGATGAGCGACTTTCACCCGATTAGGGTTGAGTTTGAACCAAGGGTTCGAAAACCCTGTTTTTCAGCATTTTGGTTTCCTTTTTACCTCGAATCTGGTTGATTTCCCTTCCGATCTGTTGTACTTTCGTGTAGTGGATGTCGAGGGCTACGCGTGGGCGAAAGAATCACTCAAATCGGTTGAGAAACGAGAAAGTTATGGAGGTTGGAAGCTTGAGAAAACCCTAAAATTTGTGTAGCCGGAAATTTGAAGTTAGAGAGAGGTTGGGGAAGAGAAGAATGAAGGAAAAACCCTCTTTCTTGGGTTTTTATACCCCGGAAGTGTTCGGGTTCGTTTTTGTTGCTCGGTTCGTAAGTTCGTCGCGTAACCGGAAAATTACGCGTAATTTAAATATTTTAAATAAAGTAGGTTAATTTAATTATTTTGATGAGTTTCAAAATTGTAAAATGTTATTTATTTGATCTTATTAAATTATTTTCGTTCGTGACGTGTTTTCGTTGTTGTTTCGTCAGATCGCGTAACCTTCGTGCGTAATTCGTTCGAATCGTCACCCGAACGAATACGACGATGGTTTTGCTTTCTGACTTTTGTTTTCTACTTTTCAGTCATTATTTTAGAAATCTAAACTCACAGATATGTTTGTGTGAATCGTCACTCACGCAAACACACTGTCAGTTCGTCATTCTGAAATAACACTGTCTTATACTTTAATGGTGTTTCCTCACTGTCGGACTCAACTATACATCATGATTTCACACTGTTTTTGTACTGACTTGTCGGTCATCTGATTCCTGTCATCTGTGGACATCAGATCGCAACCGATATGTTTCTGACTGTTGTTTGATTTCCGTTGTTTCTCATGTTTTGTTGTGTTAACTGTAATTAAGTTTTCACTTAATAAACACAACTAATGTTTCAATTGTACGTTGTACTTAATGTATTTAAGTTTATACGAAAATACGTACAACGATTTCTTGTATTTAGGATTCTGTTAATACAAGTACTGTTTAAGCTTACGTATGCACATAGAATACAGTGAAAGTACACATACCGTACGGACTTGCCGGACGATCTGGCACTTGCTGTTACACCTACCCAAACCAGAAAAGACTGACGGGAAATACATGAATTGGATGAGATGTGATGCCATGATTAAAGGATGGCTCACATCAGCCATGAAAAAGGAGATAAGAACCAGCGTTAAATACGCACTTACAGCGGCAGAGATGTGGAAGGACCTCCAAGAGAGGTTTGGCAAGGAAAGCGCGCCAAGAATGTACGAGTTAAAGCAGTACATCACCACAACCCGGCAAGAAAACTTGTCCGTTTCATCCTATTTCACGAAATTGAGAAGCTTATGGGACGAACTCGACACCGCGCTACCAGTCCCCAGATGCGAGTGTCAGGGATGTCGGTGCGATATCGGGAAACGTTTGATGGAAGTGAAAGAGAAGGAACGAACGCACTAATTTTTAATGGGACTAGGCGCTGAATTTTCAGCGATTCGAACGCAGATCTTGGCCATTAAACCAACTCCAACCTTGGGGGCCACATACCATCTTGTGGCAGAAGATGAAAGACAAAGAAACATTACAGCCGGGAAGAAAGTGGACGCGGATGTTGCAGCCTTTCAAGCGTGGCAGCCAACCAAGAAAACTCCTCCAACCTCAAAGAAGCCAACATGGTAGAAAGACAAAGGGCAGTCGATGACAAAGCCTGAACATTGCACACGTTGTGGAAAGGATGGACACCTACGAGAAGGGTGCTTCGAATGTATTGGATATCCTAATTGGTGGCCAACGAAGGGAAAGAAGGAACAATCAAAACCAAAGGCTGCTATGGTGGATGGTGGTCCTAGCCCTATACCCAGCTTAGATGATGCACAATATAAAGTGTTTCTCAAGTTTTTTGGAAAGAAGGAAGGATCTTCCAAAGACACTCCATTCCCAGCGGCTAATATGGCACGTAGATTCGGTGAGGAAGGTAACTGGATCGTGGGTACTGGAGCAATGAAATCCATGACTTATTTACAAGGATTATTTAAAAATATTGAACTAAATGACCATGAAGCACCGGTTACAATCCCAAACGGTGACGCCATTCCTGTCAAGGGAAGAGGCGAAATCGTGCGAAAGGGAGGTGTAAAGGTTAATGGGGGTGTTGTTTGTACCAAATTTCAAATGCAATTTACTCTCTTTTAGTTGCTTAACCAAAGATCTACATTGTGCCATCACCTTTTTCCCTGATTTTTTTTTGTGATACAGGACCTGAAGATGAGGAACTTGATTGGGACGGGTAAACGCATTGGAGGGCTTTTCAGAATGGGGGAGGCACAACCGGGTCCGGAAGCACTGGTAGCTGCAAGTTCCAGCGTATGGCACAAGAGGCTGTGTCACCCATCAAGCGTGAAGCTCACTCACATTGATTGTTTTCAAAATTCAGTTTTCAATAAGATTTTTTGTGATTCATGTATTAAAGCAAAGATGACTAGAATACCTTTTCCTTTAAGTTCAATAAAAACAAGTTCATGTTTTGATATGATTCACTGTGATATTTGGGGAAAGTATAGAACACCGTCAACATCGTTGGGAAACTATTTCCTGACTCTGGTGGATGACTTTAGTAGAGCCACTTGGGTCTACATTATCAAACACAAGCACGAGTTCACATCAAACCTAATGAAAACGTTCTATAACAACCAAGGCATAGTCTTGGAGACCACATGCCCACACACACCCCAGCAAAATGGAGTTGTGGAACGAAAGTGCCGGCACCTCTTGGAGGTTGCACGCGCCCTGCGATTTGAGGCAGGCATGCCCATCAAGTTCTGGGGTGAATGTAATTTAACAGCAGCGTACATCATCAATAGGTTGCCATCAAAATTTTTAAAATACAAAACACCTTACGAACTTGTCTTTGGGAAGAAACCAAAATATGAACACCTAAAGGTCTTTGGATGCTTAACTTATTACCGAAACACTGAGACCGGAGGAGACAAGTTTGTCCCACGGGGAAGAATCGGGGTATTCATTGGGTATCCCTTCGGGATTAAAGGCTACAAGATCTATGACCTAGACAAAAGGAAGACAATAGTGTCAAGAGACGTCATGTTTATTGAAAATTCTTTTCCTTTCTTAAGCAAAATTGGATTCGTAACAGAAGAAGATAAAAGAATAATGGAAGAATTTTGGGCCCACCATGTTCAAAACAAGGAAGATGTAAAAGAAAACAACGTAAGAATAGTTGAAAATTCAGAAGCAAAACTTGAACAAGAGAATGAATTTATTCAGGATCCGTTCCCAAACCCCATGCAAGATGACAGTAACCTACAACATGAAACCGAAGTGCAACTTAAGGATGACTTGGTCCAGACTCAACATGAAAACAATGTTAATTGTGACATCCAGTACCTGATCGTCCGGCAAGTCCGTACGGTATGTGTACTTTCACTATTTTAGTGTGTAAATACAACGTATGAACAGTGTTTGTGATAACAGAATTCAAAATACAAGAAACAGTTGTACGTATTTATGTGAAAACTTAAATACCGTATGTACAACAACTCACTATAAACAATAGTTGTATGTATCTAGGTGAAAACCTAAGTACAATTGATACAACGAATCAAGAGAAACAACAGTGTTCAAGTAAACAACAAGAACATGTCGGTTGCGATCTGATATCCATAGATGACAGGAATCAGATGGCCGATAAAGCAGTATGAAAACAATGTGAAAACATGATGCTTAGTTGAGTCCGTCAGTGAGGAAACACAATTCAGAACATAATAAAGTGTTATTTCAGAATAGCAAACTGACAGTGTGTTTGCGTGGGTGACGATTCACACAAACATATATGTGAGTTTAACGTTCTGAAATGATGACTGGAAAGTAGAAAACAAAAGTTAGAAAGCAAAACCATCTTCGTGTTCGTTCGGGTGACGATTCGAACGAATACGCGCAAAGGTGACGAGATCTGACGAAACGTTTAAAATAGTCGGTTTCGATAAAATAATTCAAGAAAATAAAATGTAAAAGATTTACTAGGAATAACCATCTTTTAAAATATTAAAATAAATCCTTTTTATTTGAAATACGTAAAATGCGCGTAACAATCCGGAAACACAACGGAGACGAGAAACGAGCAAACAAAATGAACCCGAACACCCCCGGAGTATATAAAGCCTAAATGAGGGCTTTTTCCTCATTTATCAATCTCATCCTCTCTCTAAACACCTTTCCTGAACCTTCTCTCTCTAGAAGTACAACAGATTTGAGCATTTATCCAGCCAAAATCGAGGTACTTGAGCTTGAAAAATCCGAAAAGTAGGATTTTCATACCCATTGATCGACCTAAACCCTCAACCAGCTTAGGACCCTTACACTCTAACCCTACATCTTTGTTAAACCTCTAGCACTTGACACTACCATGTAAACAGTCTAAGACATGTGATGCACGATGAAGATGATGATGTTGAAGGTGCATGTTCGTGTGGAAGCTGGGTGAGCCGAACCTCGGTTGAATGGGACGAGGGGGAACGAACCTTTGACCTATGGCCGAACCTGGCACCATCGACGAACCTGGGGTTCGCCAATCACTACTTGCAGTGGCCGAACCTTCGACCTTCACGAACCCATCATCCACAAACCATTCATGCCAGTAGCGAACCTTTGATTCCAGCCGAACCCACCTGTGAACACCGAACCTTCATCTTCCCGAACCAGGATGGGGGGAACGAACCTTGCATGGCAGAACGTGCACGTAGCCGAACCTTGTGTCTGACTGAAGCCCAAATCACGAACCTGCATGGGCGAACCTAGAGTGTAACCGAACCCATAGCAGGGCCGAACCTTACCCAAATGAACTAGGAGGTTCGCTGGAAATTGGAACCACACCCTCTTCGGTCGGTTAAACTCATTTGCTTGCCCATTTTAGTTAACTTGGCCCACAACTTCATTTGACTCAAGCAACTCTAACCGGTGTCTGACTGAAGCCCTAATCACGAACCTGCATGGGCGAACCTAGAGTGTAACCGAACCCATAGCAGGGCCGAACCTTACCCAAATGAACCAGGAGGTTCGCTGGAAATTGGAACCACACCCTCTTCGATCGGTTAAACTCATTTGCTTGGCCCATTTTAGTTAACTTGGCCCACAACTTCATTTGACTCAAGCAACTCTAACCGACCCATCTCCTTTACTGCGGCCCACTGTGGTTGTTTCAGCCCAACCATCCGGCCCAAAGCCGTCTATATTCGGCCCAATTGATTACTCGGCCCATATGGATAAGATTGTAAACGATTACCTAAGTGAAACATTAAGGACAACTTGCATAGGATTAGAGCATTATTATTTAAACAACTAAGCTCTTTTCAAAGAATGTTAAACGGTTAAAAATGCATTATGGGACAAGTAGTTCAAGGGTAACAAAGACAACGTACACGACTTTAAACTATAACCCTAATTTTGTATTTATGTTGAAATTACAATAAGGGGTTTAAAGTGGACAAAGGTATTAAAGATCAAGTCTTTAGTTACAAACTAAACCAACATATTAGGCTAATTGCCATTAAAATCCCTAACAAGCAAATTGGGCCGAATGAAGACCGAGACTCACAAGTGTTAGCCAACTCTAGGGCTAACACGTACACGCACGTAAATCACTACAAATGATACTTATAAGTTACAAACAACGTGGAATCAATACAGGATCATGAAAACAATAAGTACAATCAAGAGCGCGTCCATTCTCGTTTAAGCTAAGTCAACCCCAACAATTACAAGGTGAGTTCATATGCCCCTTTTCTAATCTTAACTGATTTTAAACTCTCGGGGCTGAGAAACATGCTTAACTTTTATTTATTTAAAAGTTTTATTTTAACATATTGATTATACTTTGATTTAGATAATATTGCTTGACTTATTATCGTTTATCATTGTATGCATGCTTGTATAATCATGATATGACAGGAACAACTAAGATGCATATGATAATATAACTTCATAACTCATCAACACAATAGAATAACATAGTTATAAGATGCTATCTTATAACGCTTAATTATTCTTACAAGAACAGATTATCACAGGTGAACATGATGACAACAACAATAACACACATGAATGATATGAAGATAATATATCTTCATAATATCATTCATCATTGGAGTTAGTTAAGTATAATAAGACAAGTTCTTATAACACTTAACTTATAACTTGGTGCATACTACAAGATAACACGAAACAAGTATCATCCACCACCTGAGTCGACTAAGTGTAGTAAGACTAGTTCTTACCACACCTTAGTGACAACAGGGTGACTATATGGAACAACAAGGAATGATAATCATGATAATGTAACTTCATGATAACAATATCATTCACACAACAATTAACATAACATAATAAGACAAGATCTTATTTAACTTTGTTAACAACAACGAGAACATAAAACATTGAGAACAAACAACATTGATCAATATACAATACAATTGATTACTATTGAACTGTCTGCATTATATCATTTCAATCATGTGCCACGTATTCAAGTTTGATCATTTTAAGTCCCTTCACAAATTGCTGACCAGTTAGTTTGACGTGACTAAACCGACGATAGCATAGTGGTACCATAGGTTTGACAAACCTTTAGCTTGTAGGGCTAGTATGTTGATCGTACTATCATTTGGCCGGTGACGTATGACCGGTGACAGGGCGACGAACAGTCAGGGTCTGGAAAGCGACACATGGTGATATTAATCTACAGTGATATTGTAATTAATCCATCGTTTCTTGTTGACTAGTAGACTGAGGAATTTATTTTCTCTCATGTCGTATTACTAGTAACAGTTTCGATGAGGCCTACGGTAATACAAAGTGATAGAGGTAAATCGGATGCATTGTAATCTGATTATGTGAGGATTGCAATGGATTCCTTTTAGGCTCTATGTACTTCAAGTTGAGAACAAATATCAATTGGTTAACTAATTGTAACACCCTAACTTCTTTCACGTTTACACGTGTCAAAATTTTGGTCCCAATTTAGAAATTTACCACAAAATCATGTTCGGAAGCGTGAGATTACCATTTCATAAGTTAAACACACTTAATTTCATAACATTTACATTTATGATTAATAAGACTAGTGTGTTTAAGTTTAATACCACCAAAGATTTTACATAACGTTTGGTTCAGCTTCAAAACATGCCCGATCTGATCGTCCGATGCATATCTATCTTTGACTTGTAACATCACATATAAGGTCACAATTAGTTCATATGAACTAAGTAAGTAACCTCTCCCAAAGTTCCCAAAAACTTATTTAAACCCATCCACATACATATCATATGGATGTTAATCATGTTTAGATAATAATATATCATATTCAAACATCAACTTGCACCCAACACACACGGTGCATTTATTTCCCTTAATGGGACATTTTCACAAATATGAGTATATTATCTAATTCAACTCTATCACCAGCACATCTGGCTAAATTAAAACACCATATATATATATATATATATATATAGGGTAAAGATCCTATAATAACCCTCTCTTATTGCATAACCCGAAATAACCCTGCAAGCTGAACCCGAATCTTTGCTCAAACGAAATTACATTGATGTAGGATCTCAAACGAAAAAGAATTTGCTCAAACACAAAAGAACATATTCTTGTACATGTAAAACTAAGATTTTGAAAAAAAAAAAAAGATTCGGGTTCACCTTGCAGGGTTATTTCGGGTTATGCAATAAGAGAGGTTTATTATAGGATGCGGATCCTATATATATATATATATATATATATATATATATATATATATATATATATATATATATATATTATTGGCTTAACCAATTACCCACACACCTGTGGTTTCAACAATTTAGTTTCCGGATTAACCGGTTATCCACACATTTGTGGTATCATACATATATTAAGTCTTAAGATGTTCACCCACCGGTCCTTCCATCTAAGACAATTGCTAGCACCTCTAGCTATCCACACATTTGTGGAATCATAAATAGTTCAAGTCTTAAGATGTTCACCCACCGGTACTTCCATCCAGACAATTACTAGCACCTCTAGCTATCCACCATTGTGGAGTCATAAATATTAAGTCTTAAGATGTTCACCCACCGACACTTCCATCTAAGACAATTGCTAGCACCTCTAGCTATCCACAATTGTGGAGTCATAAATATTAAGTCTTAAGATGTTCACCCACCGGTACTTCCATCTAAGACAATTGCTAGCACCTCTAGCTATCCACCATTGTGGAGTCATAAATTTTAAGTCTTAAGATGTTCACCCACCGGTACTTCCATCTAAGACCATTGCCAGCACCTCTGGCTATCCACCATTGTGGAGTCATAAATAATTCAAGTCCTAAGATGTTCACCTACCTGTACTTTCATCTAAGACAATTGCCAGCACCTCTGGCTATCCACCATTGTGGAGTCATAAATAATTCAATCAAATTACTATGATGTTCACCCACGGGTACTTCCATCATAGAGTTCCCACACTTTCATTCACCAAGGTATTGGATTTATTATAGGTTGTTGAACTTTTACCATTCAACTTTCTCATATCACCAATGTCATAATTATCATACAATTCATTCGACAACACATTCAATGTTCATTATGTGATGTCATAGTTGTGGGATTATTTATTCAAACATCGGCTCATCCGGCTATTCTTATGCAATCTATGTTGCATATTCAATTCAATCGTGACATAAACACATTGGAACTTAACATATATACATTAAAGTCTATTAACTCAATTTGTTCCAATTTAATTATGCACATTCATTCAAACCAATCAATGTATATACATCACAATCAAGTAGATTCTTTCTACTACTTATATGTAATGTTACAGTAAGTTGGGTAACTTACCTGGTTCAAGCGGTTGTTCACTTCCTACAACCTCTTTTCCACTTCTGTGGCCTATCCCTTGATTTTCACCACCAATACCTAGTTGCATATTCACACATATACAACTATATTCAATACATATAACACATACAATCAAGTTCAACGCACTTGACTGTTTTGACTTTCTCAAAGTCAACTTATCACATAATTGACTTTATCTTACTATCTTTAGCAAGATTTAGTCAATTATCACAATTAATCATATTTCATGCATCCTTAGGCATTTCATCAAATAATTGATGTTCATTATATTAGTTACAATCTTTAATCACTTCTTTTATTCAAATTAAATTAATCTAATTTCCTTAACACACTGAGGGTTTATCAATACTTCGGTTTGATAACTAAACCCCTCTTCTGATATTATTCCACATATGATACAATGGGTGATGAACACAAACGAACGGGTGAAATGAAAATGGGGATCTATAGTTGTATGGCAAGTGGTATTAAGTTCTATTAGATATGTGGTGGGATGTTGGCTGGGGCTTGTTCCCCTACATATGCCCTATATATAAGCATAGCTAATAGGATGAGATGTCACTTGTAAATATAACTATGGAGAGGCCATTGTGTGAACAGGTGAAGCTAAAAAATTACAAGTAACATGTATGACATTTTGACAGTGTATGTGAACAATTCAAGGCTTTCAAATATCAAACTTATGAACTCACCAACCTAGTGTTGACTTTGTTTAAATGCATGTTTTCTCAGGTGACGAACATGTTTAGTTACCAGTACTCAAGAACATAGCTAGTGGACTGTTAGAAGACCTAGCTACATTTTGTGTCGTGCATATTTTGGAATGACAAAACAATGAATCATCTTTTGGGGATCTTGTACAGTTACAAGATATAAACTTATTGATTCTTTTGATTGGATTTACTTAGTTAAATTATGAGGAAACAATGTAATTTAACTTTGTAATTCCATTTCATTGTCATGTTAGCATTTCTCATTATTATATCATGTGCTATGCAACAATCTGATCATTGTGATTATCATACGATATCGCGCCCCGAGAACCTTCCGCCCGACGAGAAAGTAGATCCAGCCCGCCGGCTCGGGGTGTGACACTAATGAAGAAGACATACCAGTGAAAGAAGAAGACCCCTTCCAGGGAACAACAAGAGCCAAATCACAGCCTACAAAGTTTAAAGATTATCAAGTAAAGCTTCCTCCTTCTATCGACCATGTGAACCCAGTCACTGATCATGTCTCATCTACGGTACACCCCTTAGCTCATTATGTTTCATATGAAAAATTTTCGCCTAATCATAAAGCTTTTCTCTCGGCCATCACCTCAAATGATGAGCCTAAAACATTTCACCAAGCTTCCCACAACAACAACTGGAAAGAGGCCATGCGAAAGGAGTTAAAAGATTTGGAGCAAAACAACGCATGGTCACTTGAAGACCTGCCAGAAGGGAAAAGAGCCATTGACTCAAAGTGGGTTTTTACAAGGTCAAGTACAAGCCGAATGGTGAGGTTGAACGATACAAAGCCTGAC
The DNA here is from genome assembly GCA_009363875.1 of Mikania micrantha. Lineage (NCBI taxonomy): Eukaryota > Viridiplantae > Streptophyta > Magnoliopsida > Asterales > Asteraceae > Mikania > Mikania micrantha. The sequence continues at coordinate 1,945,262 of CM018688.1, read as the reverse complement.
TAGTTGCTAAAGGATTCACGCAGATGGAAGGGATTGATTACCATGAAACGTTCGCACCTGTGGCGAAATTGGTGAGGTTGAACTCTCCTCACTATAGCTGTGAAACGCAATTGGCACATTCATCAGTTGGACGTGAATAATGCGTTTCTCCATGGCGATTTACATGAAGAAGTTTACATGAAGATTCCACAAGGATTTACCAAAGGGCGTGAAAATAAGGTGTGTCGTCTCAGGAAGTCTATTTATGGGCTCAAACAAGCCTTAAGAAATTGGTATCATAAGTTCACCAAAACACTGTTGGACCTCGGTTTTGTACAATCAAAAGCGGATTACTCTCTATTTATATATAAGAGGATGGAAGTCTTCACAGCTGCATTAATTTATGTAGATGATGTAATACTCATGGGCAATGATATGAAAACCATACTATCTACGAAGACGCAACTGAATGATAAGTTTAGTATCAAGGATTTGGGCACCTTGAAATATTTCTTGGGAATAGAAGTTGCAAGAACATAGAAGGGACTTGTATTAAACCAACGTAAGTATACACTTGACTTGTTGAAGGAAAATGGTCAACTTGGCTGCAAGCCAAGTGGATTTTCAATGGAGCAGAACCTCAAAATTGATGCTGGAAGTAATGAAGAAAGGGTGGATGCAAACATGTATCGGCGAATGGTGGGAAAGATGTTATATTTACAAGCTACTCAACCCGATGTTACCTATGAAGTCAACGTCCTCAGTCAATTTGTTGCGAATCCACGTGAAAATCATTTAAAGGCGGCAATTATAGTGTTGCGCTACTTAAAATCGACTCCAGGCCAAGGCATTTTACTACCAAAAGATGGTGACACAACTTTGGTTGCATATTCAGATGCAGATTGGCTTGGATGTCAAGTAACTCGAATGTCACGAGCTGGTTATTTACTACTTCTTGGAGGGGCTCCTATATCATGGAAATCAAAGAAACAATCAATAGTTTCCAGATCCTCTGCTGAAGCTGAGTACCGAGCTCTCGCTGCCACAGTTTGTGAAGTTCTTTGGGTTCGATCGTTACTAACAGAAGTGGATGCAACACAACACGATGGTACAACTATTTTCTGTGACAATCAGGCAGCAAAACAAATAGCAAATAATCCAGTCTTTCATGAAAGAACTAAGCATGTAGAGATGGATTGCTATTTTGTTCGTGAACGAGTAGATTCAAATGAAGTGAAGCCAGCTCATATTCATACAAGCAATCAGATCGCAGACCTGTTTACTAAGTCTCTTGGTGCTCAACACTTAAAACGATTACTTGTCAAGTTGGGTATGAAAGATTTACATGCTCCAACTTAAGGGGGGGTATTGGATATCGTTGTTATGTTTATCTTATATTCCTAAATAATAGGTCAAGTTAGTTGGCATAAAGTATCAAGTTTATCTCTTTCGTTTTCCTATATGTACTCGTTTTATTCAATGGAATTAGTATGAACTTTTCACATCATGTTCTGATTACCAGATTCTATAAAGAATGTATACAAACCTAGCAAAACTCCTAAGCCAATATATCTATGCCACCAATGTTTAAAACTTTAGAAACACAAGAAAAAAAAAGTAAACAATCTTGTTCTAATAAAAGAATAGAAACACTTGACACGTGTCACCACCTCATGAACTTTAAGAAAATTTTCGCGCCTATCTCTCATAAATACTAATTAATTGTGTTTTATATTAAATAAATTAAATCTTAATGATTTTGAATAATTAAATTATACTATTAAATATTAAATATATAATTGTTCTTATAAGAATTTTCAATTATATAATATCTTAAAATCTAGTTTTATAATTCCTAAATTTTTATTATTTGTAATTTATTATTTTAAGTATTTATCATTTATTGTTTATCAACAATTAATGTTATTAAAGATACAAATCTTTATAAAAAAATATTGTTTATAGCATATTTGATTTATTCAACTCGTGTATTTGGGTTCCTAACCTAGTAGATATTACACCAAATACGTGAAAGAAATTGGTAACGACACCATTTATAAAAAACTTAGGTAAAATTAAAATTGATAATAGTTCATTACATTTTTTTTTCTTTTAATGTTTTGGCATAAACTTCGGTTTTAGTCTGTGTTGTTTTACTCAAATCACCATTTAAATCCATTAATTAGTTTTAATTTCACTCTTTCAGTCCACTAGTTTAGTTTTCGTTTTAATTAAACCACGAGTTTTAACATTGAATGTTTTTGTTCTATTAAATTTCTTAGTCAACAAATATACTTCTTTTATATATATAGTATATAATTACTCTACAAAGGTAAAAAACCTTAAAAAGTGTAAGAAAAAAATCTTAGCCACTTATTTTAAAAATGGATGGCTCTAAACGTGACATCTCACATGAGGGATTTGAAAAGAAAATATGATGGCTGGAGGGTATAATAGGTATTGTAGCAATTGTTGACTTTTAACAACTTTCCCTTTTTTTTTTCAAACTACAATAACTTTTTTACACATTATTTTTTTAAAAAAAATTACACTATAAAATTGATATTTTTTTTTATCTTTACAACGTGTATAATATTGTTATATAAAAAAAACGAACAAATATGCTTTGTATAAAATTGTGGTGTTTTTTCATGTGTTTGATAACTGAGTGTTTTTATAGCGTTTTATGAACCTGATTTTTATGGTGTTTTTTCATAGATACATGAAACTGAACATTTTATGGTGTTTTTCACTGAATAAACAAAAATGATAACAATCGTTTATGGTGACTTTTTATATGTTTTTCGGATTCATGAAACTTAGCATTTTATATTGTTTTTTAGAAAGTTCATAAAACTGAACATTTTTATGGTGTTTTTTCTCTAAATAAACAAAAAGGGTAAACTATTATGGTGTTTTTAGTGTTCATATATGAAGTTGCTTAGTTCGGAAACACCATTTACAAACTTAAGGGTTTATGGTGTTTTTAGTGTTCACAAACTCCATAAAATGCCCATGTTAGTTTCAAAAATATTCGAACACCATAAACACCATATAATGTTAACACCATAAACACAATAAAATAACTTGAAAGAACACCATAAAACGTAAACACTATAAACACAATAAAATATATTGAAAAAACACCATAAACTAAGTTAAAAAAACACAATGTACACACTTTAAGTGTTTATGGTGTTTTTAGTTTTTTAAAATCACCATAAAATGCCCTGTTTTAGTTTCATTAATACTCGAACACCATAAACACCATAAAATATTAACACCATAATATATATCTCGAAAAACACCATAAAACGTGAACACTATAAAACGTACAGATGCGTCTTAAAAAAACACCATAAATGTCTAGTTTGAATAATATTCAAAAAAACGCCATAAAACTTTCAATTCGTTTAACCCAGTTTAAGACGCTATTTTAATTTTAAAAAATATATATTAATATTATACTCATTAAAAAGAGAAAAAAAGCTTGATTTTATGGTGTAATTTTATTAGAAAATATTAATGTATACAAAATTTATGAACGTTTAAAAAATAGGGAGAAACTTGCATGTGACTTGCATGTGCATGTTTATTTTTTGTTTGACATGTTTACCATTTGACTTCTTATCCACGTGGCAACATTTTGTGGCTTACTACACTTTTTAAGTTTTTATCCCTTTGTAAAATATCCCTCCCATATATAGGTAAGCCATCAAATAATAACACTCTTAAAGCAATAACCCAGATAACTTTGCCAAGATGAAGCCAAATCTTGGATTTTTTTTTTGAACATTATTGTAACACATTTAATACAATATGTTCTTTTATTAGTTTGCAAAAATTTATCACCGTTTAAGAGATATCATCGATATAAGTTTTTGATTTACAGCATTGTAACTGTTTTAGGCCCAGAACTTACAACGATGTAAACTCTCAAACGGTGATGAATTTTTGCAAACTTATAAAAGAACATAGTGTTCTAAATGTGTTACAACTATGTTAAAAAAAATCCAAGATTTTGCTTCATCTTGGCAAAGTTATATGGGTTATTGCTTTAAAAGTGAGTAATTATTTGATCACAATCCTATATATATATAAGAAGGTTAATTAGAAAACTTCTCATTTTAAAAGAAAACCAAGAAAACCCATACTAACCTTTAAGAGAAAACCAAGAAAACTCGTACTAACCAGTAAATTTTAAAAAAAAAAATCATAATTTTTTATTAAAATGTTATAAATGTTATAATCAAAAAGAAAGTTTTTTAAAAAAAATGTAGATTACGAAGTTACGTATATGTAACTCAAAAAATTTCGTATGTAACTTATAAAGTTACATATATGTAATAACGTAAAATAAAATTTTTTTATAATAAAAGAAAATAAAAATGAAAAAAAAAGTTTAAATGTTAATGATTGTGGTTAGTTTTCTTATGAACCCTATATATATATATAGGGCATGGAATTTTTGATAACTCATCAAATATGAGATAACTTATTAACTCAATCTCATTCAATCTAAATTTGAATCCAATGGTTGATATCACTTAAGAATAAAAAAAATAGAATATATTACTTTTCAAGTACAAAAGGGTAGTATTGTCAAATTGTATATCTCTCTCTTTTAAAAGATTCCTAATATATTTTAATTTTTTATATAAAGTTACCCCCTCTTTTTTTAAACATTTATAACTATTTTATACTATATTTTTTTTAAAAAAAATTGCACCCTTATACTCGTCTCATTTTTCTCTTTAATTCCGTTATAATCTCGACTATTATTTTATTTTTTAGATATCCTGTATTTACATCATTGTAACAAACTTAAAAGATAACAAATTTATTTGAAATCTTTTCTAACAATGTTAATTACAGTATTGTAATTTGCATTGATGTAATTTACAGTAATGTAACACATTTTTTATTCAATTTAATGTGATGTAACACATTTAATTCCGTTACAGTCACAACTATTTTTTTTATTTTTTTGGATGCCATGTATTTAAATCATTGTAACGAGTTTAAAGATAACAAATTTATTTGAAATTTTTTTTCTAACAATGGTAAATTACAGTGATGTATTATTACATTGATATAATTTACAGTGAAGTAACATATTTTTTTCCAGAAATATAACTTATTATTTGCAGTGATGTAATTTTTATATTTAATTCCGTTTTAATCTAAACTAATTTTTTAGTTCTTTTTCCAAATATCCTGCTTTACATTGATGTAACGAACATAAACGTAACACATTATTTTAATTTTATAGTATAATGGTGCCATTTTAAAAAAAAATAATATAGTATAAAAAAATTATGAGGAAAAACCAAGTTCAAACAAGAAGAGGCGAAGAGCAAAACCAACAATGGTACTATTCATAATCTTGTTACTATATTATTTCTAAAAATATAAAGTTTTGATTAAGTTTGCAGTGTTGTAACATATTTATTTAAGTTCTTATTTTTTTTACTTTTAACTTACAATGGTGTAACCAATTTATTAAAAAAATACATTATTTACGTCATTGTAACCCTTCTAAAAAGAAGAAACACCAAATTTTGAAATTAAAAAAATACCTTATTTATATCACCGTAACTCTCATAGAAAAATAAAAAATACATTATTAAAAATACATTAAGTTCATTGATTGTAAAAAAATACAATATTAAAAATACTCAGTTGTAAAATACGTCTTCTACATAGATGTGGTGATTTTAGATAGAGAAATATGAAAACTTAATTATTTTTTAAATCTAATTTTTTACATAAAGTTTACCTCCTCTTTTTTTAAACATTCATAACTTTTTTATACTATATTATTTTTAAAAAAATTGCACCATTATACTCGTCTCATTTTTTTCTTTGATTTCGTTATAGTCTCAACTAGTTTTTTTTATTTTTTTCGATGTCATATATTTACATCATTGTAACGAACTTAAAGATAACAAATTAATTTGAAATTTATTCTAACAATGGTAAATTGCAGTAATGTAATTAATGTTGATGTAATTTACAGTGATGTAACACATTATTTACCGAGATGTAACTTATTATTTTTAGTAATGTAATTTTTCTCTTTAATTCCGTTTTAATCTAAATTAGTTTTTTAATATTTTTTTCAATTATTCCGTTTTACATCGATGTAACAAACATAAACATAATACATTATTTCAATTTTTTTCCTAACAGCAGTAAATTAAAGTAATGTAATACAAAATGAAGTAATATACGATGACATAATTAACATTGATGTAACGAAAATAAACATAATACATTATATTTAGGCTTGTTACAATTAGGGGAGAGCAAAAAGCCAACAAAACCGAACCGGAACCAAATTAACCGAAAAGACTGAACCGGAACCGAATTAACCGAAAAAAACCCGAACCGAACCGATTTTTAATCTTGTTTAAAAATTTATATATGTAGTTGGTGTTCCATAAATTAATTTATGAATTATCCATTGTTAAACATGTTTGTATTTTCAATATTGGGTGTGAGAGAGAACAAAAAAACAACAAAAACAACAAAAACAAAAAAAATAAAAAAACCAAAAACCGAACTGAAACCGAAAAAACTGAAACCAAATGGTTCATAATAACTAAAAACCGACTATGTCGGTTTCGATTTCGGTATTTGCCAAAAATTGAACCGAACCGAGCACACCCATAGTTACAATTATGTAAATTCGGAACATCTAAAAAAATTAAAAAAAAACTAGACGAGACTATAACGGAATTAAAGAGAAAAATGAGACGAGTATAATGGTGCAATTTTTAAAAAAAAATAATATAGTATAAATAAGTTATTAATGTTTAAAAAATGAGGGGGTAAACTTTATTTAAAAAATTAGATTTATTAAAATATATTAGATGGTGACACTTGTCACCACCATATTAAATCTAGTTTTTTAATTGGTTACAAAATGACTATCATACCCTTTTTAATTATTTAATAAAATGCTTATGTGTAAAGAGCTTATTGGTTTAAATGGGTTATTTGGTTGTAGAAAAAGATGTGGGTTATTTTTTTAACCTCTCCCTATATATATATACTAGCTAGGTCAATACCCCATGTATTACACGGGTTAAATAATAAATAGTCAATAATAATATGATCAATAGTTTATATAGTTTAATACATAAGTAATAAAATAATAATATTATTTATTAAAACACTAAGTTTATTAAAGTTTGTTTCCTGAATATTTCGTTTTGAAAAACAATTATTGAATATTTTATATTTCATAATAATTTGGATTCTAAAAAAATGTAATCTTTTAAAACTAATATATTTTTTAATGCTTTAAAAACTTTTTTTAATTTAAAATGTATAAAAGTATATTTAATATTTAATATTATTATTATTGAATATCGGTGCATTTAATTGGAAAGACAGGAGGAAAATTTTTATAAGGATAGTATAATAAAAGTGGCATGTGCCACATTTTATTTTGATTTATTAGTATAGATATATATACACACACATACATATACATATATATATATATATCTATGTATTATAATAAATAAAGTTTTCTAAAGACACATGTCATGTTCTTAGAACACCTCACATTTGGTTTCCCTCCTCTCTCTCATATTAAATACATTTTATTATAAATATATTTTTTTTACATTATTAAATTAAAAAAAATTAATGCATTTAAAATATATTTTTTAAAAACATACTTTTAACAAAAATAAAATTATTATAAAATATACAATTTTTATTTTTTTTAATTGAAATGTATATAGAAACAAACTTTGAAAAATGTAATGTTTAAAAGTAATATAATTATTGCTTAAAGTATAGATTATACCAAATTTTAATGACATTTCATACTAGAATTTAGATTTTCATTTATTATTATTTATTATATTTTTTCTATTTAACCCGTGTAATACACGGGATATTAAGCTAGTATATATATATAGGGTAAGGTTCCATTGTTAACCCACTCTTATTGTATTAACCCGTATAACTCCGTGAAGATCAATCTAAATCTTTGTTTTCTTTTTAATATCATTATTACATATAAATAATACTTTATTCTTTTATATGTATGCGTAAATTCATCACCGTTTAAGATTTAAAATCAGTGTAAGTTTTGGTTACATTAACAGAATTTATAATTTTCGGTACAATGTAATTTATATTTACACTGATTTTAAATCTTAAACGGTGATAAATTTGCACATATACATAAAAGAAAAAGTGTTGTTTATGTGTAATAATGATATTTAGAAAAAGAAAACAAAGATTTAAATTGATCTTGACGGAGTTATACGGGTTACTGCAACAAGAGTAGGGCTGTTCACGAGCCGAACCGAACCGAGCGAGGTTATGCTCGTGCTACGCTCGTTTTCAAACCAAGCGACTCGGCTTGGTTCGGATTTGCATAATCGAGCCAAATGTTGTGCTCGTTGCTCGGCTCGTTTTAAAACCGAGCGGCTCGACTTGGCTCGGTTTTGCTCGGTTTAATAAAATTTAATGCCACGAATAACTACCAACTGCCATCTAGTTGGTTATTATAATTACATATAAACACTCACATTAGCAGCTAATAATCCCAAACCACAAACAATAAAATTTAAGATTAAAGGAAGCCATTTCGGTAGCAATAATCTAAAGCAATGACATATTTTTTTCAAAACATAATCCAAGTAGTGTAAACCTCTAAAAACACATCCAAACATCCATACTAGTCTAGGCAAAAAGATCACGGTTGAGAGTAAACAAATGGCTGAGTATTTGGCATTCGGAAATTAAATTCTAACGTGAAAAGTGAAACAAATAAATTTTAGAATTAGATTTAAATTTTTGAGTATTAGGTATTTGCCTATTTGGATATTGGGTCTTTTGAAAGCAGTTTAAATATAAAAAAATTATATTAGCTATACATTAATAAAATATTATATATATATATATATATATATATATATATATATCAGTTATACTTTAGCAAACGAGCCAACCGAGCGAGTCAAATGAGCGAGCTTACCTTGACTCGTGCTCGGCTCGTTTATAAACCGAACCGAGCGTGCTCAGCTCGTTTAAAACAGAGCAAAATTCGAACAAGCTATTTCCGAGCGAGCGGCGAGTGATTTGAACAGCCCTAAACAAGAGTTGGTTAATAATTGATCATTCCCCTATATATATGGATGGTTAACGTACAATTGAAATTAACGTGCTAAACGTAGAAAGCATTGGAATACGCCAAGTGTCATCAGGGTAAGGGACATTATTGTCCATATAAATTTACAGACTGACATTTAACACACATAATCAAGGAGCGCGTGTATAATCACAAACAAATAATTACGGACCACATTATATAACAATCACAGACCGTATTTTAACATACATAATAAAGGACAAAACGTATAATCAATAACCAATAATCACACACCACATTATATGAAAATCATGTACGGTCATTTCACATACATCATCAAATGACTAATTGCATAATTACGTACCAATAATCACTTACTAAGGATAAAAATCACGGACCACGTAAAAAAACTAAAAAAAAAAAACTATAACAATACTTTAGTTAAATTAAAGATGATAAAATTCTCAATTTTATGGTGTAATTTAAAAAAAAGCATGTAAAATTTATTTAATTTTTAAAAGCCAAGTGTAACATAAAAATGTGGTTGTTTATGTTTTGCCCTTCTAGTAATATTTTACGTTTCTTTTGTGGAGAAAATTGTATAAAGCGGGGACTAGTTAATCTTGTCCATAGATTAGTTTGATCAAAGGGTCCAGAATTCATCTTACGTTAAGCAACATATGTATTTGAACCCTTATATATATATATATATATATAATGAAAACCCACTTGAGATAAAAAAAAACCCTCAAAAAACAATATGTAAAAAAAGTTTTTTTTTCTAATTATTTTTATAGTTTTGTAACATTATTAGGGTCATTTTTATAAAAAAAATATAAAAGAAGCGCCGAAGAATTTTTTTTAAAAAAAATAATAAAACAAAAATATAACACTGACGTAACTTCTTCTTCCGGTCCTGAATAACGATGTTACGTCTGTGTTACATCGCTTTTTTATTAATTTTAAAAAAAAATCTACTTGGCGCTTTTTTTATTTTTTTTATAAAAATGATCCTAATGATGTAACTAAACTGTAAAAAAATATAGGGAATTTTTTTTATGGTGTTTTTCATTGTTTTCAAAGTTCTCAACTAAAGTAGGTTTTCAAAATAACCCTCCCCTGTATATATAGGGTAATGTTCAAATAATAACTCACTATTCAAACATTAATCCAAATAACCCGTCAAAATGAAGCCAAATCCTGGATTTTTTTAAGATCATTGTAAGATGTCTATAACACTTTCTTCTTTTATGAGTTTGCGAAAATTAATCACCATTTGAGACGTAACATCGTTGTAAGTTTTTAACTTACAGCACTGTAACTGTTTTAGGCCTAAAACTTACAACAATGTTACGTCTTAAACGGTTATGAATTTTCACAAACTCATAAAAGAAGAAATTGTTGTAGATGTCTTACAATGATGTTTAAAAAAAATCAAAGATCTGGATTTATCTTGGCAAAGTTATCTGTGTTAATGTTTTAAGAGTAGGTTATTATTTGTTCACAATCACATATATATATATATAGTGTTAGGATCAAATACAAATTGGTACTTTTGTAAAAAAAACGTAAAATACAAAGTGTTCAAAATGCTATTATAGGGTAAGGTTAATGTAGAAGCACTAGATAATAAAATAAGTAAAATTGAAGATATAGTGAAAAAGAAAAAACAAACTGAACAAAAATAAATCAAATGTTACAGAATCAGAAAAAAACATATATACAAACACAAGGAGCAACAAATATGATAAATATACAATGTAGGTTATGACTAGATAATAATAAATTTTTAGACTTAACAACTCTAGTAGACACAGGTGCAACAAAAAGTTTGATGTCATACGGATTAGCACTAATACAATATCATAAACAATTAACATATAAATTGGTAACTAGAACAGTTGAAGACATATTAATTACTATCGCACATTATTTAGAACCAACATGTGTGTGTGTGTATGTAGGGTATGGATCCGTTGTTAACTCAACTTAATTGCGGTAACCCATTAACTTTAACAAAATCAATCAAAATCTTTGAAAAAAAAAATTCATGACCTTTATTATACAAATATAGGGGATGTTTTTTTTGTGTTTTGTTAATTTACAAGCATTTAGAATTTAAACCAAGTGTAAGTTTGCGTTATACTGCAAATATTTATTTACTGTATTTCACTTACACTGACGTATGATTTTAAATGTGATGAATTTGCACAAACAAATTAAATAACATATTCTCATACATATATAATAGAGATCATGAAAAAAACCAAAGATTTAACTTGATCTTGTCGAAGTTAATCGGGTTTCTCAATTAAGGTCGGTTCTTATTTGAGCTCAATCCTATATATATATATATATATATATATATATACTAAAGAATAAAACTATATATTTGCACAACCCTATTGTAACATCAGTGCCGGAACCGTACCGAAACAGTGATCTCAACAGTGCCATGAACAGTATTCAGGTACAAATCATACATATTTTCATTCATGTCATGTTCATATTATATATCATTATCATTTCGTGTTATCAAACAGTGAATTCAGAATCATTTTAGAGAAACAGAACTCAGAAAACATGGTTCATCAGTCAGATAATTATCTGGCAATACAGAACCATTATGTGATTATTTGTTAGGATTTTATTATGTATAAACGTATGTGAGGTTTTACAGAACAAAACAACATGGATGTCGTTACGTGAATGCTAAATCGACGAATTATTCGTATAGGTGACGATCTGTACGAATAAATCTGAAAGTTTAACGTTCTAAATGATATCCGATAATTAGAAAACCATATTGAAGAGTATAGTTATCGTCGTGTTCGTACGGGTGACGATTTGAACGAATACGCGCGACGACTGTACGATTCGATTTCAAACAGTAAATTTAATATTTTTAGAAATTTAAAATAAATGGAAGATATTTAGTTAATTTACTAGGAATAACCACCTAAAATAATTTTATAAATCTCATTTTATAAACCGCGTCGTTTCGTTACGAAAACCACGAGAAACCGACATTTTACGCGAAACCGAACGAGACCGAACCTACCGGGTATATTGAATCATTAAACGAGGCCATTGAATGCACAACCACCACCCCATCTACCATTTCCATCTCAATTTTCATATCTATCTCTCTCTCTAGAAAAATTTTCTCTACCTTCTCTCTACAAGAACTTCTTCAATTCTTCACCATTTCAAGAGTTCTTGATGTCAAAACGACCATCGCATCGCGTAGATCACGAAAGTACAAGGGATCTAAGCTTTCATCCATCAGTTTAGAGGTAAATTATGGTTTTATTTCTGGTTTTTCTTTCAAACTCATCACGAATGCATGGCTGCAGGTTGTTGAACAATTTTAGGGTTACCCTTGGTTAATCGAGTTAACATGAGAGTATGAGAGTCGTGTATATGATCAGGAGTTAACAGGGATTGGTTTCCACGAAGAAGGAGATGCAGGTTCGTGACAAGGGGCGACTGACCGAACCTTTGCAGCTGACCGAACCTATTCGAACTGAAGTGGGATAACCGAACCATTTTCGGCCGAACCTTCTAAGGAGACGAACCTAGGGTTTCCCTAGGACTTAGCCGAACCCTTGGGCAAACCCTGGCCACGAACCTTCGCATGGCCGAACCCTAAACAGCTACAACATGGGGAGTCACGAACCTAGTTGACACGAACCTTGGGAGACGAACCAATAGCCAGCTGCGAACCATGGACCAGGCGAACCCTGGTCAGCCGAATATACCATCTTGGCCGCACCTAAACAACTATGAATCTAACTATGACGAATCTTTCATGGTTGAAACTTGGACATGTAAACCCTAATTGATTGCAAATCTACCTAGCTAAATCATATATCCAAGAAACCACCGGTTGCCTTGAGTTAGCAGAACCCTTTGGATATAAAGATGGCAGCGAACCTAAGATCCTTCTTGATCTAGCAGAACCTTGAATCATTAAAACCCTAAGATGTAGCGAACCCAGGGACGAACCTTAGGTCACTGAACCTTAGTTGGGCCGAACCTACCTTTGTCATCCATAGGTTCGCTGGTCCTAGACACATTGAACTTGGTTATAAACAAAATATGGTGATTTTAGGGCTGTTGAGTGCATGGGAGCTCATGTACACGTGCATGAATGAAATAATCTGGTGTGTGTGGGCATGGGATGAGAATTAGGGTTTTGTTATACAAAACCAATGCTTAACTTTTGAGGGCCAACATGGGGTAAACAATATAATGTATAAGTTGAGAATGGGTTAAGAAACATGAGTTGTTAACATTTACTTAGTTGGCTTAAAACACTTGGAAGTTTATTTCAAGTCATGATGAAGCAAACCAACGATCTAAAGGTTGAGTGTGTATTCAAGTGTTAACACCTAAACCTTAGAAAGATCCATAATAAAAAGTAACTGACTTAGATGATTTATTTAAATTATCTAGGCTTGGTTAATCAAATAATTGATAATAAATCTTTTGAAAATTCAAAGACTAGTCATGGACCGGGATTGGCCCAATGGGCTTAACCTAAGCCCATCATATGATAAATGTCTTTTTATTTAAAGTTAATGATGTTTTAATAAAAGCAAATGATTTACAACCTTTATTAAATTAAAATAGATGAATTTGACTTAATATTTAAGTTAAAATGAATTAAATTAGAAACGTGTTAATTAAAGAATTGTTATGAAGAATCATGGGATACGGGTTACAAATGGGTAATAAGTTAGACTAGTTAGATGAAATCTTAGAAGCACGTTAGTAATATAGGACACTTAGTTGCACACCGAGACCAAACCTTAGATACGACGACTAATATACTTACTTATCGTATTCGAATTCTTTTAAAACAACTCAGGAACCGAAGAAACATAGGCTACAGCAACGAGCGCGAATTTTGTGAAAATTCATTTCAGAGCAACACAGGTGAGTTCATTGCCCCTTTTCTAAACATTTTTGTTTTCAAACGCGGGGCTGAGAAACATGCGTAAACTGTTTTATTTGAACTGTTTTACGTAAATGCTTTTACTTATTATACGTTTTATATATATATTTACTTGTTTATATTCCTAGACTCCTGTCTAGGTAATTGCTATGCAGAATTAACTAATAAGTTAATTAAATTACTCTTATGAGTAATACTTTAATTCTAAAACTCTAAACAAACCCTTAGTCCATCAAGCTAAAATTCAAGAATCTAAATTTAAAGTGGAATCAAAAGAACTAAGGTTAAAGATCAAATGCAATGGAATCTAATCCAGTGTGTGAATTAGTAAATCTAAGGATCCTAATCAAGAATCTATAATCATTGTGAAATCATGAAATTCTAAAGATAAGAAATCAAGAGAATCAAGTGAATCATGGGAATCATAACCGTGTGTGAATCATGGAAATAATGAAATCATTAAGATCTAATGAAATCATTAATTGTTTAATCTAAGGTGGATGTCAGTTGTATGTAAATCAAGACAACGTGTAACACACGGAAAGTCCCGGCATAAATAGTAGACTCTTGTAGTCAAGCTATATGGGCAATAACAGAAACTATTAAACAAATCAAAATCAGGAGAATCAAAGAAGATCAAGAATCAAAGAAGATCAAGAATCAAAGGATATCCTTAAAGTTCCGGCATGTACAGTAGACCAATGTGTCAAGCTGATATGGGCATCATTAAAGTCCTGACACATACATGTAGACTCCTTGTGGGTCATGCCTGATATGGGCCACGTGTGAGAAGGTACAACTTGGACAACCACTAACAACTAAGTCTAATTTATTGAGTCAAATAAGGCCCAATCATCATGTTTTAGTTGTATTTAAATGCTTTATTATTAATTTAATTAAACATTTAATATTATATTTCTACAAGTGCTTTGGGGTAATCATGAGGACATGGTGAATCCAGGGAATCAGAGGTATTTCAACCAATGGAAATCAACTTGTGACATGGAAGTGGATGGCAGGTAAGACGCTTAACTATCATTAACAACAATGTCCTATGTGGCTTAGTATGTGGTGGGATGGCGTCTGGGCGGGTTGTAGGCTCAACCCTTTCGTATGCCCTATACATAAGCATACCGAGTTGGATGATACATGTGATGTTAATGAGGTTAAGGTTGTTACCGAAGAGATGGGTAAATGCTAATGTACATATGTTTTTAGACTTTTAAACGAAATGTTTGAGACTAGACTGAAAATGAAACTGGATGATAGGTAAAATGCTTAACTATCATTAACAACAATGTCCTATGTGGCTTAGTATGTGATGGGATGGCGTCTGGGCGGGTTATAGGCTCGACCCTTTCGTATGCCCTATACATAAGCATACCGAGTTGGATGATACATGTGATATTAATGAGGTTAAGGTTGTTATCTAGAAAGGGATTTGCAAAAGCTATTTTTCAACAACTAAACTATATGAACTCACCAACCATTGTGTTGACTTTGTTTTATTTCATGCTTTCTCAGGTGATGTACAGGATTAAGCTAAGGTTTCAGGAATGCATGCTAGGATGCCAGTTAGAGGACCTAGTAATTTTGGGAAGCACATGTTTTGTTGGCTATTGTGAATCACTTTTTGATATCTTGTACGATTACACGATAGTAAACTCATGATTTATTTGTTAGATTTACCTAGTTAAATTATCATATGTTGACAATTGTAATTTAACTCTGTAAATTCTAGTTTAACGTCATTGTGCTTTAGTTATTATTAACATTGATGCTATGTAAATAATCTGATCATCACGATTATGACTCATGATATCGCGCCCCGAAAACCTTCCGCCCGACGGGAAAGTCGATCCAGCCCGCCGGCTCGGGGTGTGACACCTATCAAGATGAAATTACAAAGGCGTGACCGAACCTTCCATTGTCGTGCCTTTGAGCGGGGGTCGGGTTTTCCACTGGAATTGGTGGTTGGTGGGCTAGGGGTTCCGTCCATCTGGTCTAGTTGCCCGTTCGGGCATCCTTTAGCCATAGGGAGTCGCGTACAGAGTATTCAACAATTGATTAGTTGGCCGTTTAAAAAAAACAGAGGCTAACCCATCGTATATCACAACACACTAATTGAAAAAAAACTACTAAAATAATATATTTTGTAATTAACTAGGAAAGTGAGCCGCCGCGTTGCGGCAGGTTAGTACGATTAAAACTTGTGTGTCATGCACCTAAAAAACATATGAATTGAAGTCAAGACGAATCAACTATGAAGATGCGTGGAGACTGAAACGTCCCAATGGATCTGGTATGGAGCCATGTACAATGACATGAACTGGTAAAGGCACCAAAAATCTATTAACTTCAATATGATTTCAGTGTCAATCACTAACCTAACATCAGAGTGAATCACTAAGGAAAACAAAAAATTACAAATCTGAATATGAAGGGAAAGTCTTATTTTAACTAACATCATGTCACCGTAACTAAACATACCCTGTTGAGTATATATATATTAGATTATAGGTGCCCCTTGTACATAAATTATTTTTTTGAGACGGGTAGAACCATAGAGACTACATTAATCGGCACTGGTGATGTACCTGCTTAGATCCTATGGGTTTTAAAATAGGGTTTTGAATTGGTTGAGTAGACATGGGGTGGTATTGTTGTTGCTGACGGAGATTGGTGATGGTATGGTAGTGGCGGTGGTGGTGATTGTTGAGAGATGTGATGGTGGCTGGCGGAGATCGGTAGCGGTGGCATGGTTTTGGCTTTTAGTTGAGCCAAGTAAAAAGGAAAAAAAAGTTGGTTTAGCAGTACGCTCGATTGTTTGATGTACCAAAGAGCTAACCAAGTCTTCCAATTTAACTGACTGTTTAGCATTTGAAAGATTATATTTTTAAATAGAAGTTTGTTTTTTCTGAATAACATCGACAATATAAACATAACTATGTTCAAGTGGAAAAAAAGAGAAGCTATGGGATTCGAACCCGTGACCTAATAAGCAATAATACCCCACACTTACCGCTGAACCAAAGAATCAGGTTGTTGAATAAGCAGAAAACAAGTGTATATATAATCGAAATGAATGGCAGCTCTTCAATATTATTGCAGACGCCTCATCAAGTGAAAAAAAATTTTGGAAGACGCGGGATTTGAACACACGACCAATCTAACGAATTAGGTGCCTTCTACCATTCTACCCAAGCCACAATCGTTAGCATAATCCGAAAACAAATATATATCTATATCGAAAACTGGATGTGGCCCCCGACCTTTGTTTTTGTATATATATACTAGTAAAGTTGCACGTCGCGCGCTGCGGCGGCTGCGCTATAATGTAGAGTACCTAAACTTTATTATGTCAAATGAAAACGTGATATATTTGACTCAACCTATTTTCTAAAAGTATTTACGTCGAAACATAGGCTAATATAAAACATATATAAAATAAGCACGATAATGTACTATCTAACTGAACTTGTTTCTGAAAAAAATTTGTTTGAAAATGTGTATCAACATGAATTTATATGGACTCTTGCATAAACTAATCAATTAAGAAATTATTATTTTTAGCTAACGAACAAAAGGAATAAGTTGGAACCTTTAGACACGCGAATAAGTTAAAGCAATATTTTACAACATTTTTAAAATAATTGAGAAAGTGAAAGTGATAACGCCAAAAGCATAAGAGAAAGATTTAATAAACGAAAGAGATGAATTCGAAATCTTAGAAACCTGAGTGGTTTAAAATGAAATTTTGCAATTTTTTTATAAAGTTGAGAAGGTGAAAATATGAATCTAAAGCAAAAAAAAATTAACGAAGTAAATTTGCTAAAGAAAAATCACAACCAACTGCGTCAGCCACAACTTGGTATAAAAAGCATGTTTTACTTAAGAGTCGAATAGGATGACGACACCTGACATAGCGGAACAATAGATTTATTATACTCTTTAAAAAAAGGAAAAAGTAAACAGTAAAATGTGAGGAAAAAAACTAAAGTTTAAAGAGTTAGGCGATTGCATGACAATAATGATCAGTTAAAACAACAATTCCTCATTTGTGAAGGAGTGTTTTCATGAATGAGTGTTTTCATGACCGCAAGGTGGTATAAAAAGTAAAAAGACAAATTTAAGAAAAAAATTAGGAATAAAAAGTGAAGGAGTGTTTTCATGACCATGATATAAAAGTAAAAAAGACAAATTTATGAAAAAAAAGTTAGCAAAAGAAAAAAAAAGGCAAAACACGAAATATGGGAAAGGAAGATAAAAAAAATTAGATGTGAGATTCAAACCCTCACCGTTTATGTAGAACATCATCAGCTTACTAACTATACTACAAAAACATTTGTTAAATTGTGTTGAAACCATCAATAAATATAAAACAATATTTGTGAGAGTAAACGTAATGCACCGACCTTTCAAATTGTATATATATACAATGTGTAGCACCATTCGTCGACACTAAATCAATGCAAAACATTGTAGCAAATTCTTGAACATGAATATTAATTATTTATTTGCCTGCCGTTCAAAAAAAAAAATGGTTATTTGCCATCGGATTACCAACGGATCCCAACAAGGAGAACAAATTCTTGAACATGAATATTAATTTTCATGTATTCTTTTACATTTTTTGACGGAATCCCTTACGTAATCAGTTAACTACCAATGGTGACAAGTATTAGCCGTTGAATGTTTTTATATGAAACATCATTCAAGAGACACAACCGGCCACCATAATGTGAACTATGTCGTTGGAAGCGTCCAAAAATAAGACAAATTCAAATAAAAAATATATATATTTTTTCTTTATCAATGTAACACTATTATTATTTGTGCTATTAATGCAAATCTAAATAGCTTGAACAAACAATAAATGGAGATCCTTGATTTATATACAAACTAGGTTATACACCCCTGTAATACACGGGTTTGCGAATAAAAAATATTTATAATTATGTTTTCATGAATTTACATAATTAAAATAATTTTATTACATCTTTTTAAATTTACATGATTATATTAACACTAATAATATTAGTTATACATTTTTTTACATAGACGTTTTAAACATTTACACATGTTAAATATTTGAATTTTAAAATTATTTGTTTAAAATAACATAATACATATTTTTCAAAGACTTTTTATAAAAAATTAAAGAATTGATTCATAATTTAATCATATTATTTACTAAGTTAAATAAAATCATTAATATTTAATAGAAGAGAGAAGATAAAGAAAATCAAAATTTAATAAAAACATAGCATACAAATATTTATTATGAGAGAGTGGGGGAAAAAATCTTTTAAATGGTCTAAAATGTTGATAAGTGGCATATCAAAACATTTATTTAGTATATAGTATAGATATAGATACTTTATTTTATATTTTATGAATTATTTTAATATTAATTGTTTTTTGGATGAAATTGAGGCATAGAATAACTTCATGAGGGTTCTTATCTTTCTCGTATATTTAATATTTTCTTAAATATAAAAAAATATATAAAAGTATGGGGATAACAAGGTAGATTGATAGTGGTGAACGAAAATGAAAATGATTGAAACATACACACGATGACACAAAAGTCATGCTTGTAAAGTCGTGATCATTTCCATTTCTAGAAATATTGATTTCGTCAAATTGTTTGGTAGCGGTATTAATTTATGCTTTTAATATATTACACGCATATATGGGACTGTATCATTGTGAAAACCTGATTTTAAAGAAAAATCATTAAATCTTATTTGCACCATTTATTTGAAATCTTGAAAATAAATTTGTGCTCAACATTAAACGTGAATAAAAAATTAGGTTTTGAATAAACAAATTAATTTTAATGTGGGTTAATATGGACACATATTTATTTTCAAGATTCCAAATCCATGGCTTAGATAGGGTTTAAGGGTTTTTCTCTAAGATCAGGTTTTCACATGATACAACTATATATATACATGTACATACATACACACACACACGTATATATATTCATAAATGAAGCATATATTACGCCCTGGTCACGCACCTCCCACCATAACAGCCCAGATGTGAGCACGGACACGACGTGAGAGGAAGAGAAAAGTGAAAATGAGGAGGCAGATAATTTATTGAGAAGGAATGGATGGTTACACATGTGTCTGTGAAAAGAAGTAATGAAAATATTTGTTTATGTGACGCCACATGAAGTGAAGAGGAGGTGATGATCACCCATTTACAATGTTATGCAATTTTTTTTTTCAAAGGGGTTGGTTGATCGAATAGATGTGGACGTGCGTTTGGTAGGACTCGGATCTCATTATCGATTAAATAAATAATAAAAGTATAATTCAAAACGTGATTAAAAATTACTATTTTAAAGGAACATTAGTTTTTAAATGTTTTCATACCATTCAATAAAAGATCCAAACATCGTTTTTATATATCTATGTCAAATAAACGTTCTAGAGAACAAGGAAAAACTTGCGTCCAGAGCATTTGTTTATAGCTTTTTCATAACTTTTATACATAAAACTTACTTTTTTTTAATCATTTGAGAAAACTAAATTAGACTTAGTTTTTTTTTTTTTTGAACGGCCTAAATTAGACTTAGTTACTACCGTGTTAACCAATAAGATTAGACAAATTGTAGCATTTACTAACCAAGAGATCTTGAAGAGTTTATAATAGAAAATCAATAAAAGCAAAATTTAAAAAGTAAATTATGGTTTTAACTCGTGTGTTTTAAGTGTTTTAACTATTTCATTTAAAAATAAAATTTTAATCAATGTAGCCATATGGTTTAAACAACTAATGATTTTGGCCCACAACCCTAACTATGGTTGGGGCCAAAACAGTTAATTGTTTAATCCACAATGCTACATTGATATAATATTATATTTTGGGTTGAGATAGCTAAAGTAGTTAATCCACATGAGTCGAATTTGTAATTTACTCATATTTAAATGTAAGATATATTAAGTGTTTACCCACAAGTCAACTCTTAAACTTTGAAGGTAAGAAAAAGTAAGGATAGCAAAAAATAAAAAATAATAATAATAATAAATCCATTGAGCATACCTCATACCCGAAAATGACTGAAACATTTGGGGCAAGAATTTATGTATAAGACCATGTATAATTAGGCCGAATCATTGGATGTTAGAAGAGGTTATAAGCCTCTTATAGGCCAAGACAAGACGTATAAAATCAATGAGATGTTAAAATAATAGTTGGGTGCGCAAATAACAAATCCTTATTAAAATTAATAATACCAAACTTGAACCTAGTCTATTATAATTTCTATGAAAAACTCACTTTTCTGCCAAAAGCTTGTCGTTTCAAGCATGGGGATGTGGTGCTTTTGGACGAGCAAACCATGACACCCGTATCCATAGGCTTCGCATTTCTCGCGAAGTTTGACCATGAATGTAGGCGTGGCTCCAACAATTTATTTTTATTATGGTTATACATGGTTTGTAAATATACAATATTTACAAACATTTATGGAGTAAATTTATATAAGATTTTATCATAAAATATATTCAAATTATATTTTTATAGTTCAAACTTCGTGTATTAAAATAAGTTCAGAATTTTCCCAAGTTAAAGTAAAATCCGTAAGAAAATAATAGATCGAAGAAGACGACATATTTGATTATTTTATTTGAGTGATAACTTCGTGTCACATGTAGAAACCAGGGAGTCATTTTCATAATAAATGAGCCGGCAAAGGTCGCAAATTACAACAAATGATAGTAATAATTTATGCAAGTTACTATTTACAATTTTTTATTTACTTTTTTTTTTTATTTTTTTTATTTACTTTTTTTTAAACGGTAAGTTACTCTTTAAATGCATATCCCTATAATAATACCCACGAGATTCGCGTGATTCTGCTGGTTCCAAATACTAACGAATCAATCTATATTTTTTTAGACTAAGGGGTTGTTTGTTTGGATCTAAATGGGTCTGAATGGTTCTGAGTCTGAATGGTTCAGATTCAGACCGTTTGTTTGGGGGAAAAACGACATCTGAATGGGGCTCAAGGTCTGAATGGTTCAGACTTAAGATGGAGTCTGAATGAGAAAGGGAGGAGGGCTTGAACGTCTGAATGGGTTCCAATCAGCCAGCACCACCGTTGAAAGGGTTCCAATCGGCCACCACCACCGTCTGAATGGCCACCACCACCTCGAACGATGGGGTACGATTCACTTGAAAGGCTGCGATGAGCGGCGATGGTGTTGAAATGAGCGACGATGACCAGAGATGGTGTTGAAACGGGCGGCGATGGGCTGCGATCGAAGGTCTTGGGGGTGGAGATCGAAGGTCTGCGAAGAGCGGAGATGGTGTTGAAAAGGGCGGCGATGGGCTACGATCGAAGGTCTTGGGGATGGAGATCGTACACCTTGCTGGACCGGGTTCGCTCGAACCAAGGGGTTGCGATCGAAGGTCTTGGCGACTGGCTTCATGGCTTGCCGCGACGGAGGAGATGCGTGGAGGCTAGGGTTTCGAACGGAGGAGATGGGAGGAGATGGGGCTGCGATCGAAGGTCTTGGCGACTGGCTTCATGGCTTGCCGCGGCGGAGGAGATGCGGGGAGGCTAGGGTTTTGAACGGAAGAGATGGGAGGAGATGGGGGATGCGATTGGTTGAAACGGCAAGAAGGGTTTTTGTTATTTTTTTGTTATTTTTTTCTCATTCATATGTGCAACCAAACAGTTATCATTCAGACCCTCTTAACCATTCAGATCTTCTTAACCATTCAACACTTAATGATTCAGATCCAACCAAACGACCCCTAATTTATATTACTAAAAAGTTATTGTGTCATTAGTGTACCAACTAATCATATCCATCATCAAGTCACTGTTATAAAAGAAAGCTTAATACTTTTGAAAAAAACTTTATTACGAAATTCAAACATAAGACCTTATAGTTCCCGAACCTAATTTTACTACCATGAGGAATCATTCTATACTTGATCAAATTAAATTAATTTGTTAGCAATATGTATTACTAAATCACGTTTATTACACGAGTTAAAAAATATAAAATAAATAATCAGCAATAAATTTATGCAATATAAAACGGTTTTTTAATATAAAGTACGTTTAAAAATTCGTATAATTTAATATTTTAAATAATATAATAAGTTATTTCTTAAAACACTCATTTTTCAAATTTTGTTTCTTTAAATATTTCATTTAAAAAAATTATTTATAAAATTCTATATTTTATAATAAGTGGATATTTAAAAAAATGTGTCTTTCTATATTAATATATTTATACTGTATTAAAATTCTTTTTATTTTAATTAAAATGTATAAAAAATATATTTAACATTTAATAATATTATTTAGTTTGAGATGTATTTAATAGGAAACTTAATTTATTAGAATAAATACATATTCAAAAAAACAAATATAAATCATTTGTTGTTAATATAAATAATAATATTTAAATAATTATTATTATAAATTAATAAATTAATATAAAATCAATAATAATTAACACTAATAATAAATACGTACTTGTCTATCTTATTTTTGTATTTTTTTTATGTTAGATTTTACAACTCCGAACGTCTTTTTTATTGTTTTATTTCTATGATTTTAATATTGTTTGCTAATGTTTTAGTTAATATTCCTTAGGAGTATCACTTGATTTTGTGAAGGCTTGCTTTATCACCATAGGACGGGTTAACGGTTGTTGAGACCGATTTTTTAGTTTGTATTTTAATATTCATGATTTTGTCACCGTTGTTATAATCGAATACCATATCAACATAGCGATATGATTCAATATTTTTTTCTCATAACTTTATTTGGATGGATATGGTGTTTTTATAATGTTAAATACATGTTACCACCGCAATAAGCTTTGTAAACCAATACTTATACTACATTTGTGAGTCGGGTTTTATCTAAGAGTGTTCCTACTTTTAACTTTAAGTAAAAGAAAAATTGTCTTCTTTCAAATATAAAAGAAATCTTCTGATCATTTGAAGATGTCAAATTAATTCTAAGGGCTATTTTTTTCTTCCAATTTATATGTCATGATCAAATTTTTTTTAACTGGAAAAAACAAAATTTTCCCTTGATATAATCATAACAAACTTAGATGATACAATATTCAAATTTACAAATATTTGGCTGATGAATGCACCACTTTATCACCTGACTTTCTTTTTCTTTCTTTCTTTTTTTTTTTTTTTTTTTTTTTTGTAAATTTCAACTCTATAAACTATAATGAAAAGCGTGTGTTATTTTTATTATAAATTGAAAAATGGAACTGGTATCACATTTTCTCATGGCTATATATCTCACTATTTACAGTATATTTGAATAAAACAAATTAGTTTTTACTGGTCGCATGTTCTGGCAACTTTGTGCGTTGTTGCGACAAAAACACGATCACAAATATCAAACATAGGTTGCAAGAAACAAAAAATAAAAAAAAGACAACAGTATACATAAAGAAAATAAAACACTACATAAAAGGAAAAAGAGGAAAAAAGAAAATTAAATACAATAAAAAAATATGCTACTAATCATCATTTTGGTGATTAATATTTTATATAATTTTATCGGTGTATAAAATGAAAAAGATCTTTAATTAAATTGTAAAACACTATTAGATTGTGGATCATTTTTTGAAAACACTTTTCACAATACTTTCTTTCGCAACATGTTTTTAAACACCGCTTTCTTCACTTATTGTTGGTTAACACATCTTGTTTAAAAAAATTTGAAGTTACATATTGTTTTTTAGTTGTTTTCAACTATCTGGAATAAAAATTTATATATATAAATTTATTAAAAAAATGGATAGTTGTCAGGAATTAGAATAAAAAATTCATGCAAGAAGATCTGAAATCGAATTTTCATTTAAATATTCGAAAGTGTCATGAGCTACACCTAACGAATCTTTGTATGTATAGTTACGTGTATAATTTATCTATATTATAATCAAAATAATTTTGATAGATAATTTTATATATACACTAAATCTTATAAATTACATCATATATGTATGTATATATCTATAAAATTAATCATTAATTGTTATAATTTATAATATTAATGATTAAATCAATTAATTATTATACATGATGTATATTTTCATACTAGTCATCTACAAAGGTAACTATTAATAAAATTGTCATAATGATCAATTCGAAACATATAATATTTTTGGAAGGGTTCTAATATTCATACACCATCCTCTGTTTTATACATCATACTCAAATCAAATCAATCACGTCATACTCACATAATTTTTACTTATACATATTTTTTAGGGATTGGTTATTCACACACCCCTCTTTTTTAATTCAATACCCTCACCGACCCTATACGTCTCGTATAGATCTATACGTGGCATATAGCCCCGTGTATAGGTCTATACTACTAGTATAGGTCCCCAATCATTGGCACTGACACCCAATGATTGGTCACGTATAGAGTCACGTATATGACCTATACGACGGGTATAGGTCTATACGTCACGTATAGGTCCCCAATCATTGACACTGACAAATTCTAACACCCAATGATTGTCCCCCTATACGCCTCGTATAAACATATACGAGGCGTATAAGGGGTGTGAGGTGGGTGTGTGAATAACACAACTCTTTTTTTAATATTAAAAAAATACAAAAAAATGTTGTTATCCATACACCGATGTATCAATATACATACCCTTTTGGAATTTTAAAATAAAAGAGAGAGGTCAGAATAACGTAGCCTGTATTTTATGTGCATGCTACTATCTTATAGTCCGTGCATACTCAGGGGCGTACCCACATGTGTCCAAATGGGGGCAGTCGCCCACCTTGAAAAATTTTTTTTAGTAGTATATATATGTTAAAATCCTGATCGCCTCCCGTAAAATTTTGCAATCGCCCCCCATTAAACTTTTGATTTTAAGTGTTAATTAATAAACTAAGTTGAAAAATGCCCAACTAATAATTTAAACCCAATGTAAAATCAAGTTTAGTACTAATTATATTAAGTCAAACCATCACTAAACCAGTTAAAAACCGAATTCAATTGATATACCAATTAAAAACGAATAAACCAATCCAAAAAAACCACATTCAACCTTATATATTATAAAGAAAACAAATTTAAATCTGAATTCGATTTAATCGGTTAACCAAACAAATTGAACTCAAAAAAAAATTTGGAACCAATAACCATACCAAAACCGAAATTCGGTTACAGTTTAGAACCGACTACGGAATTCGGATACAGTTAACGAAATCAGAATTCGGTTCATTTTTTTGGTTACGAATATGGTTTAGTTTTTTGTATTAACAATTTGCTGCTTTTTTATGCACTCCAGCTTTAATATTCGAATTCACTAAAGAACCTTTTTTTGACTCGTCCTGGACACCCACAATTCTTAGGATCGTCCCTGACTGGCCCGCTGTGCATACTAAAGATATATACTAATTTACTAGCTAACGGTTTCAAGATTCGTATATCCCATTTCTGTGGTCACTGTTATTCTATTAATTTTGTTAAATAATTGATGCCACTGACTGAAAAGTGTTGAATAATTGACAAGTTTTTCCAATTTCCAGAAACATGCCAATTATTACTCCCAATCATTTTTTTAAACTGCTAAGCTTATTCTTCTCTAAAACAACTTCAAATTAAACACACTATATGTATTATATAAGATTTTATGATCTTCTATTTTGAAAAGTAAAGTCTCTGTTAAAGTAAGACCAATGTTTTAAAAATCGGTATTTTAGGTGTATCGGATTTGACTCAGATATGGTTGAACCGGGTTGTACCGGATGACTCAACCGGACACACTAGTTAATCATGAAATTCTATAAAAATACAACTTATACTCAAATAAGTTTTCAAAAAGTATCCAAATTCATTCAAAATGTACTCAAATTCATCCAAAATAATATAAAAAGTACTCAAATTCTAACAAATCTTTTTAAATAAAAGTGCATAATAGGATTATGACATTGACGTGTTAAACGCATCAAGTTCACGTTCGCTTAAAGCCGAAATTCACTATCTTGTGTCTTTCTGAAACTGGAAATATCATTTTACAGGTATAACCGGATTAAACTGCCGTCACAGTCGATCGAAAGAACATGCATAATATCGGAGGGTTTCGTAACGGATGAGTTAGCGGTGACCGGTTGAACCGATCGAACCGGCCGGTTCGAACATGTTTTTAAAACATTGAGTAAGGGGCTGTTTGTTTGGGTCTGAATGGGTCTGAATGGATCTGAATCTGAATGGTTCAGATTCAGACCGTTTGTTTCATCATCTGAACGGAGGTCTGAACGGAAAGGAAGGTCTGAATGGAGGTCTGAATGATTCAGACATGGAGATGAGTCTGAATGGAAGAAAAGGGTCTGAATGGTTGCTCCTGATCGTTGTCCTCATCTCCAGATCGTTTACCGCCGCTCCCGATCGTCGACCACCACTACCGATCGTCGACCACCCCTCCCGATAGTCGACCACCGCAACCGATCGTCGACCACCCCTTCCTGATCGTCGACCACCACTCCCGATCTTTGACCACGGCTCCCGATCTTTGATCACCGTTCCCGATCTTCGACCACGGCTCCCGATTGTAGCCCTCGTCTCCCTATCTTCGACCTCCGTTTGCCGCCTCCTCCTCCTCTCAGTCGCCGCCGTCTCCTCTCCGAGTAGCCGCTCCATCTGAATATAAACGCCGGTGTGAATTATTTCTAGAACATAGATGTATCATGTATTAATGAATTCGATGGATGTGGCCTGTGGGGTTTTCAATAAAAATAAGTATTTTAAATATTAATTTGGTTTAAACCAAATAAACAAATAAACCGAATTCAAAGAAAATTAGAACCGTAAACCGATTCGAAAACCGAATTTGTGTTATTGTTAATGTGTAATTTGACTGTTTGGATTTTAGCATCTTCGGATTTTACCATGTTTTTCTTATTTATATTATTACTCAAAAAACTTTAGAAGGGTAAAATAGTTATTTTGCATATTCATTCAGATGTTCAACCAAACAGTCTTAACTGGTTCAGCACTTAATGGTTCAGACCTTCTTAACCATTCAGACATCTTAACCATTCAGCACTTAATGATTCAGATTGTATCAAACAGCTCCTAAGACTATCCCACATTGCATCACTACTCTAAAACTGAAAAGTCAAAAAAACATTTAAAAGGCAACCAAATACCAGAAGCAACCTTTTTAAAAACAAGCCAAAGCCTCTGTCAGACTCAGACGAGGCTTTTACACAAAGAAGCATAGTCTGATGAAGTACACTCTATACTTGCTTTCATAGTTGATTCAAACCTTAGGGGTGATGTGCATTTGTATATTTGAGCTCACTAAGCTTAGCTTTGCTCTTTTTTAAAGCCAAGTATTCTTCAATTGGTTAATTAATTTTTTTATGAAAAATTTTGTTTTTTATTCAATTGAAAGCGTTTTGTGATACAATAAACTCAAAGACTCTTAACCCTATTTATTTATAATAAAGTGAAACTAATTCTCAAGTAAGCATAATTGAATCTAAATTATAAACTAAAATCAAACTGTATTTTCTATCCTAAATTCTGCAGATGTAATCCAATCAAAACACATAACAATTTTGATACATTTGGGTTCTTGGCCCTGAAGGCTGTGAATTTTCTGAACCGAGTTCAGAGGGTCATGAATAGCAACATCACGGTTCCTATGACCTAAAATATTGTTTTTAGTAGGATTGAATTTGCAATTCAAAAGGGGTTGCGACGCAACTAGTTGTCCGCTTACCTGCTAGTTTATTGTAATCGAAACACCTTTGTTAATGAACATTTATCTCCCCTAAAAACAAAAAAAAAAAATGCAACCTAGCTATTAAATTATGTGAGATTGGTCAAAGAATCATTTTATAGTAGTGTAAAACTCTTTTCTTCTCTTCAAAGTAGTGATTATTCATTCTCACAAGCTTGAACACAGTTTGTTACCTCCTTTTTTTTACTTCAAATCGGGACATTCATACACAGTGTCTGATCTTTTCACGCTCATAAGTCATAACACCAGATTTCTTTAATAATTCCCTTAATCAAATCCACATCCATTACCTCTTCCTCTTTCTTGACCATGGAACTTACGAACTGATTCTAGACCTGCTCCATTACTTTCTTTCCATTCGTACTGATTAGACCCATTTTCATGGTTGTTGAAGCCATTCACACCCCGAGCTTGACCACTATTTCTTGCCATTTACTTCTTTTTCATGAACGTTCCTAGTATTTGAGCTAGATAGTAAAAGTTTAGTTTGACTTTCTTCTTATTTATCGTGTCCTTCGATTCTCTCCTCATAAGCTTTTCATATTCCATCAGTTTTCTCAAATCGCATCGAATCAATTTCTTAATATTGTTCAATGGCTGCTAAAGTTTTTAAGTATTTTTTTAGAACTAAATTGAGTAATTTTTTTTTATTATTTCATAGATAGGATCCAAGGTTTTCGAATTTGATCAACTACCACCTAACTTGTGCAAGAATTCGCTAATGGTTTCATTGTCTTTCGTCTTCAACTTCTCTAACTCATTCCTAAGTATTTGTAATCAGGCTTTTTGTACTCACTCAGTCTCATGATATAGCATCCTAATCACCTCCCATACATTTGTTGCATATTCAATCTTGCTACTTGGAGCAATATATCTTTAAGTAATAATTGAAAGATGATAGCTTTGATTGTATAATTCTTTCGTGTATCAACAATTTTACATGTCACTGGGTCTATTGCATCCCACAAGCCTATGCCTTCAAAATTGTCTCCACCATGATCGCCTGTGAAGTGTAATTGGTAGTTCTTAGCTTTTGACACTATAATGACACTTAATTTTATTCTCTCACTGACATCACTAGACTGCCTTTTCCCTGGTTTATATCTGACCCATTTAAGATTGAAATAAAATTTATATTGAAAAAAGATAAAATCATGTCATAAGTATGTTGGAGTTTTGTAAAACATTTCGCTTTATGGTTATAATAGAAAAATGAAAAGAAGCTTTGAGGAGCTGTACTTGGACGATTTGAGAGTTAATTTATATTAAAGCACAAATAAATATAACACATATCATCCGAATGTATTAAGATAATAGTAGCTTGGTGTGTCCAAATTGTGTTACAAGGGGTTTACTTTCTTGACCGGTAGGCCCTGTTAAGACAACATGCGTGGTATGTAGGATCGTCGCCGCTTAAAAAAAAAGGGGTTTACTTCCTTGACCGGTTACTATCTAATATCTATTACAGCTTGCGAACATCATAGATTAGTATATATGCTCAACTTACTATTGCTTATAGAATCATTTTTGTTTGCGAAGTACTGTCCAAATGATTTTGATAATGATAAGCCATTACAAAACGTATTACTTTCACTGACAAAATATCAGCAAGTGAAGTAATAATATGCCGATGAATGTATGTTTGAAAAATGTGTGTGGATGGTAATTATTACCAACAGACATTTAGTAAAATGAAAAAGATCCGTCAATAAGACCGAGCCCAGCGGTAAGGCCGCTGGCCCTGCGGGATGGCGGGCACCGGCGGGAACACCGCCCCCCTCCCCCGGCGGGAACGAATTTGTGGGTTCAGCGGGTACCGCTCCCCGCTACTACCCCTCTCTCACACAACCGGCGGGAATGGTCTCATCTCTCACAAATGGGGAAGTTTTCCGGTGGGGTGACCGCTGTGGGGTTTTAAGATTTTCAGTGGGGTGATGACGTGGCAGGAAATTTCGGTGGGGAGGGATTTTCAGTGGGGTGACCACTGTGAATAGTCTAATCATCGAAGGATTTTTCAATAACTTTTTTTTTTCTTTTTTTCGAAACATTCTTAGGATTTATGAAAATAATTTTTATTTTGATTACACTTTAGTGAGCCATAACATTCCCTTAGTTACCTCAATTACAGGATCGAATAAATGAACAGAAATGGTTTCAAGGGGGTTAAACATATTGTAATAGATGATTTTATTCTATAAGCCAACCGAAGAACCTTTATTTTAGTTACCCTTTAATGAGTTTTTACATTCTACCAATCTACCGTGGTCTTTTAATATTCAGTTACAGTCTTGATCAACAAAGTCAGAAAGCGGGTAGAGATGGAACAAATTACGATTAGTTTCTAGGTTTTGACCTGGTTTGATAGGTTTTGACCGGTTTGGTTTCGGTTTTTGGCTTGGTGGAGTTGAAATCAGTTATGGTAATTTTGGTTTGTTTCTCGTTTTGGTTACGATTTTATAAGAAACTGAAGGCATCTATAATCACTGGTTAAGGTAGTATCTGTTCTGGTTCTTGATAGGATAGTTGGGCTCAGGTCTGGTTCAAGAAACGGTTTTATGCACACCTATAGTCTATAGACCTATTCAACGTTTGCATACTTATTTTCTTCGTTTCTTATGTTTCGGGCTTTTTGGCCCAACTTGAGCCGGGCCTAGTGCAAGAATAGATGAAACCCAGTAAACACGCAAGAGTCAAAGACAAAGGAACTTCACCTTTCCGGATCAAGATGTTTGCGGGCACGAGGGTTGATTTTGTTCATGATTCATAAATCATAAACAACAATCGTTGTTGGCAATTCGTAGCAACACACAGTTTGTTTACTTTCTGATTTTTAAATAAACCCTAATGAGATCTTTCAAAGACGCTTCATTTGATACACAAATTGCGAAAAACCAGAAACCGGAAGACTCGTAGTACCAAGCACTGCAGTTGTTAATGGCGTCGTACATGAGCATGGGTGAAGCACACAGAAGGATAACCGAGTATTTGAATCGATTTGTCGACGTTATTTCATACCAAGATGGCACTTCCCTCAAACAACTTCTTTCTCTATCATCTGAATCCCCATCTTTTCTCGCACTCGCAGATGCCCTAAATCTTTTCCAGGTTTGATTTAATTATGTTGATTTTTATGTAGATTTGGATGTCATTAGAGTTCACACATGCTTATAATTTCAATTCAGATTTTGATAATGCATATTGAATAGCGTAAGTTTTGAGGTTTTTATTTTTTTTTTTGTGCTAGTATTTAGTGCTAAAAAGGAGCGCAATTTTTTTTTTTTTTTTTTTTTTTTTTTTTTTTTTTTTTTTTTTGCGTACTTTATATTCAAAGTTACTTGTTCTTGCAAACTCTAGATTAAGATTCAATGGTTGCTAGCTATGGCAGTTAGTTTTTAGGGGCATTCAATTTATGATTGAGTTGAACAACGTCTAGGTAGTGTTTGGGACCGAAGGATATGCATTAGAGCTCATGTTGTTCAAGTGATGAAACTGATTTACATTTCTCATCATACTTCTATTCCTTTATTGGAATTGTAATCTTCAATATCACCCTTAGTTTGAATTCTAATGATGTTATTGACTGTTGTACTCCTGGTATCAAACTAACAAACAGTTGTTCTTGTCAAGAATGACTAATTTTAAACAAAATTGGCCAAAATTTTGCACTTATACCTCCACAATTGTCCAAAACCTTTCAAATCATATGGTTCTCTCTCTCTCTCTCTCTCTTTCTTTTCTTTTTTTTTTTTCATTTTCAAAACTGGCAATGGTTATCTTGCAAGAAAGCAACTATGTATGATATAAAGTCAATCCAAATAATTCAGTATCAGTTACCCATTAGTTAGCCCTAAATGCTTCTAGTTTATATATGAAACATTTGTAGCTGTATGTTTATATGCAAAAAGTTTATATCTTGCAACTTTGGTCTCTTCGAAATAAAGTTTGTTAATGATGCAATGTTTCTGAAATTTGTGTCTGCAGGATGCTAACAGATTGATCAAACAAGCAGATAAGTATTCCCAATATGGTGAAATAGTAGCTCCATTATTTCGGGCTATGCAAAGTTATAGGGTCAGCCATATGGTTGAATCATATCAAGCATTTGAGAAATCAGCAAAGTAATTTTCATACATATTTTTCGTTCTTGTTTTCTTGCTTTAGTATGTTGTAGAGGTGGCAAAATAGCAGTTTGGTTAAATGATTAAATTTTGGTTGGGTCAAAACAAGTCAAGTAAATAAGGTTTGACCCATAGTTGTCAAGGTTAATAGGCGCACTCATGGTGTATTGGCTTCTCCCAAAGCCTAGGTGCAAGGAGCTTAAAAAGAAGGGAACATAGTATAACAATACCATTTTAGGGGCTTTTAGACATGTTTTAGGCTTGTTTAGGTTGAATCTAGGCTTGTTTAGGGCTAGTGTAATTGTTTTAGCCATGTTTAAACCAAACGATTTTTGGCCTGAATTTGACCAGATTTTTGGCAGGAAAATGCACTCGAGTGCCCAAGATTGCACCTATTTAGGAGAGGTGCATATAGGGTGCTGTGTTGTGCTGCATTCGAGTGCCTAGGGGCGTGTGTTGTGCTTCTTTGACAAATGATCACTACGGACTTGGACCCGAAACAATTTTTGTCCAAAGATGACGTCTCTATAGAAAGCTAGTGTGTAATATTATCAGTTATCACATATGTTGTATTATTTCAATAGAAGTCAGTTTTTCTATAAGAAATGATTCAGGAGGCGCAATATATTATTTTAAAAGAGTCAGGTTTTTTGAAGAAAATGATTTAGGATGTTTTATGCATGAAAGATACACATTTACCTGTTTCCTTAAAGTTTACTTCCTGCCTACCTTTATCACCCGTTAGATATCAATCTGAATAGATCCTTGATGATTAAATGGGTCAACATTGCCACCTCAAGTATCTAGCTTATGTGGTACTGTTGGATTGCTAATATGTAAAATTATTCAGTGCTTTCATTCAGGAATTTCGGAATTGGGAATCTGCATGGGCGTTAGAAGCATTGTATGTAGTTGTATATGAAATTAGGATTCTTGCTGAGAAGGTAAGGAACTGCAATTTCCATGAAAACTTGAATACAAAGAAAAATAGTAATGAGAATCAACACCAACAGAAACAATGGTTTTTTTAGGGGCAGCATTAAATAAACTAAATGACATAGAAGAAAGGAAGATTAATTTCTCCTCAGCTTCATTTAAGCTCATGTTATTAGCAGGGTTTCTTTGCAGTATCAACACACTTTTATCATTTGTCTTGTTTAGTGGCTGTACATTGTTATATGTTAGTCATTAAAAGATAGTGTGAATAGTATTTGGATCATTCTTAATCAGTAAAGCCAACATTTTTATATAAAAATTATGATCAAATGTAAATCTAGCATCTTAATATATAAATTTAACTTTTTTATAAAAATAATTTAATTTGACCGCCAGTTATGTACACGAAATGACCCTGGCAGGACGTAAAGTCTTTTTTTAGTGACTCAGTTGTATCAGAAATAATTTCAATGATCAAAACAGGACGAATGAAAAATATGTGGGTATTTTATACACAAAACAACCTTTATTATAACTTGGTTTTAAAAATAGCGCTTGAGGCATGAGGCGTGAGGCGCAAGCAGGTTAACGCTTCAGGGCCTTGAGGTAGCGCTTTATGAACTTATGGGTCAAATTTGATCAGCAGCAATTGGGTGTGTAGGAGGGGATATGTATAAACAACCAATGGGATTAGAGATTCATTATGGTTTGCATGATAAAAAAGCCCAATATGTTAAAAAGATAAGACAAATGCATCTTTTAGTTGTAGATAAAACTTATTTTGTATTATACAGAGCAACGCCTCACGTACGTGAGGCTCTCGCCTCATGGCTCATGCCTTATGCCTTGGCATTTGAGGTCTAAACGCCTCAGAGCGCCTTGAGCTTTTTAAAACTAAGATTATATTTTTTTTTTTTGCAGTTCAATTTTTTTTAACTTGTGTTATTGTGTATGCAGGCTGATAGAGAGTTGGCTTCCAATGGAAAAACGCCTGAGAAGCTTAAGGCAGCTGGGTCATTCCTCATGAAAGTGTTTGGAGTTCTTGCAGTATGTATTTCCTTGACTTCATTTCCGCTCACTAGATTTGGCAAAATGGGAGATTGGGTAATGGATTTCTGAATATATTGGAACGGGTTGGGTTGTGTGACTTGGGTTTGGTGGGCTTTTTTTGACCAGAAGTTCAACTACAGTTATTGTTTGATTGCAAAAATGTCGTATTTCAGGAATAATATAAATGTTTGAATAAAATGAATTGAGGAAATTAAGGTTTTATGCATTTAAAATACAATTAAATGACTTTTGAACCTTTTGGATTGTTCTTTACATTGACCAATTTTTTAAAGCTATTTTATTTATTCGGCCTGTTTGACTTATTCGACCTATTCTTGTACTATACCTGCATTACTTTGCACCTAGTTATTTAAGCACAATGCTATGGGCAGGATTTTACTAGGTTAGTTTGTTTTATTTACACACAAATGTTTATGTGATATGCCAGGTACATTTATGCTTTCTGTAATTAATTGCTTAAATGTAGTCTTTTTGTCATAGGGAAAAGGACCAAAACGTGTTGGAGCGCTATATGTCACTTGCCAATTGTTCAAAGTTTATTTTAAGGTGACACTTTATCTTTCCATCCTTTTTTTTCTGTCCTGTTTTCTAACATTTGTGAAGAATTCAGCCTCCCTTTTTACTATTTTTTTCTCTTACTATTCTGCAAATTAACCTTTTTATTTTCTCTTGTGTATACACTTGCTGGTTTTCTAATTTTATTTGACATTTTTTTGCAAATTAACCACCTTCTATGTTCTTCTGTGAGCTTTTCATTTTATAATTTGATACATTTTTCAGATTTATACTTTATCTTATAATTACATATGACATGGAACAGTATTAAAAGATTGTTTGCAGTTAATGTAGTAGCATTGTTGCTGTTGTATATGCAAGCTAGGAACTTCTTGGTCCCTCTTGATGACTTCAGCCATGATTCTAGTTTTTATAACGTGAAAAGTAATATTCAAAAGCATATGCGCTGGCATATTAATGTGCATGAAAATGGACAGTGTAACTTATCTAGATGTGTGCCAAAGGTGCAGTTGCAATTAACATGGGTGACCTTTTCTTTGTAGTTTTAATTCATTCAGTTAGTAAATTATATCAAATAATTATCCTTTGTGGCAGTACAGCCTAACTTTGATACTTATACAGCCATATGTTTAGCTAGAGATGGCAAAATTAATGGGTTGGGTAACAGTGGAATTGGGTTTGGATCAAAATGAGCAAGTGTTGGTATAGATCAAGAGTGTTAGGTTTTACTCACTTCCTGTATGAAGTTTTTATTTTTTTTAAAACTAATTGCTGGCAAATATGGCTACAAAATGTATCATTTCAACAATAATCTTATTCTTCCAATATAATGGTTGCGAAGGTTTTATGTATTAAAAGTATTCAAACTGTTTGACCTGGATGATCTGTTTTTGTTTTAAGCTAATCTTTTCTATGTTACCTGTTTGAAATGTTGTAAATAATACATTATTTCTACATTACTATTTTTTTACCTAATTTTGCAGCTTGGCACCGTCCATCTTTGTCGAAGTGTAATAAGAAGCATTGAAACTGCTCGTATATTTGATTTTGAGGAATTTCCATTCAGAGATAAAGTAAGACATTCCTTTTTGAAAAATTATAAAATATATGATTGGTTAAACTTGTTTTAGAATCATTATTAACTTTTCTAATATATTTTATTACAGGTAACATACATGTACTACACTGGTCGCTTGGAAGTACTCAATGAAAATTTTCCAGCTGTAAGTGATCCTGAGAATTTAGGAGTTATTATCTTTTAATACATACCAGCAATCTGGATTTTGTACGAGTTCTTTTAGTGTATTCAGTCTTCTTTATTTTAACAAACTTGTCTTCCTTTATTCTGCAGGCTGATCATAAATTATCATATGCATTAAAACATTGTGACCCTCAAAGTGAAGGAAACATAAGGTTCATTATCACGAATACTACCTCCTAATCTTTCTATTTAATTATCTAGATCATTACTATAATAATATTGTTATTCTAGTATCATAAAATGGATTATTTTATAAATGGATAAAAGGCCTATGAAGGATAACCCAACCTGTCCCCGTATGTTTCAACTTTTATTAAAAACTATTTGTTTCAACCTGTACCTGCTTTGACCCATTGCCCAATTCATTTGATCAGCCCAATTTTGAGCCAGGACCAGTTTCCTTCAAACTTATTTAATTTGTTCTTTGAAATATGTCAAGTTCAACAACTTGTTGTTTGGTGTACAATTTTATTTTTATTTGACTATGGTTTTAAGTTTAAATATATTCTTTTGTGTATCCTGTGTATATTACATGACATGTGAGCACTAGGCATACAAAAAAATTGGAGCATGGGATTATATCGCAATTATGAGTAGTTTTGTTAGGGACATGGGGATTTATTTTTCTTTTTAAGAACTTTTGACTTGCTATTAAATGGACAAAGTGCTTTTTGTCCGTGAAGTTATTTATTGCTATGTAAAACATTGCATTTGGATTCTTGTTGTAAATTAACTGTCATAAATGCAAAAATTTGTTACTTGTAAAAATGAGCAATTAAACACTTTGCTCTATCAAACTTCTCTTGTGTTATCGGCTGCCATTGTTATCTAACATAGTAACACTGTTAATTGAAGGACAAGTAGGAATATTTTACTAAGTGTGTTTATTCTTTAAGATATGAAATTCTATGTCAACTGGATGAAAAACTTTTTAATGTCTTCAACTTCTTCTTTATCCCCTTAATACCATTAATGAGATAAGCTTTAATGTTTTTCTGAAAGGAAAATCTTTAAACTCTTGATTGAAGTTTTGAACAATTTATCCATGTGAATCAAGATTATGGAGCTGAATCTTGATTAATGATTAATATGAAATCCAAACTTTATTAGACTAAAACTCATATATGTTGACTGTTTAAAGTAACTGGAAAGATTTTTGTTTCCAATTTGAGTAGATCTTTTATGTTGATAGCAAAATTAGAGTTTGTGTATCATTCTTGGGATTGAAAGTGGATTATAAGTAATAATTTAGTTTTAAAGGGTCTGCATTTGAAGGTTACAATGATTATTTTATTTATTACCTCTATGTTTATCATAGGAAGCTAATTTATCATAAGTCTGCTGAAACAGGATGATCTTGAAATATTTGATACCTGTGAAGCTTTCAATTGGTATCTTACCTAAAGAATCACTACTGGAGAAGTACAGTCTGGTTGAGGTATTTTCATAGTTCTGTGAGGTGGGTTGGATGTGGCCATGTGGGATATAATACTTATTATGACATATTGAATACTCATGCAAATCTTTGTAATAAAATGTGCGGGTTTGTGCTGCTGCTATATGTTGTACAATCAGATTATTTTTGTTTGGATAATCATAATTTATCAAGTGGTCGAGAGATGAAACGATAAAAAAATTCATGTAAAATGTGAGAAACATCTTGTGAAATAAGAGGGAAGTTTCTCAACAACAACAACAACAGCAACAACAACATCACGTACCCAGTGTAATCCCACTTTGTGGGGTCTGGGGGGGAGATGAATACATACCTTACCCCTACCACAATGTGGTAGAGAAGTTTCTCAAAATATGCTTAAAGATATGCAACTTTGTTTTGACCTTTGATAATCAGCAGTTGGGTGTGAAACTGAATGTAAACAAACAAACCCAGTCATATCCCATGAAACAAATCTTGGTCCTACCCCCCCCCCCCCCCCCTCCCCCTCCTCTCTCTCTCTCTCTCTCTCGTCTATTGTTTAGCTCCGTTGCTCGTTGTTTTGATTTTAGCAAATGTAGCCTTCATTCAGATATACTCATTTTTAGTAGTCTGTTTTACAAATAAAGATTTTATATAGGTCCTTTGTTGACATTTTGATCGTGTTACAGTATAGTGATATTGTGCTGGCTATGAAAAGAGGTGATCTTAGACTTCTTAGGCATGCACTTGAGGAGCATGAAGATCGGTATGCCTACATCTTGGTGTTATTTTTAGCTGGCAATTTCAACCTACATGCCTTAAAATGGATCGTTTTAGGTTGTAATTTATTTGAATTGGGTAATAAAGGCGAAACTTTAAAACTTAGCTAAAAGGAGGACCAGATCATGCAAGCAATAAATTTTAGGGACCGGATCATGCAAGCAATACCTTTATATTAATTTTTTAGAAATTTAGGGATTTAAACCTGCAAAATGTGACTTCTTTGTTAATAACAAATTGCATAGACTATCCTTCAGAATTGGAAGATATAGATTTAATCATGCAAAAATAAAGTCCAAGGGCTTATGTACAAATTTAATAGAAGTCTAGCTATTTAACAATTACCCTCTCACTTAATACTTCTAATCATGTATGAGTTTTTAGCAAGGATAAAGCATTTATGGTGGGTTGACCCAATCCAATCTGTTTGACCCCGTATCCATCTATTTTGCCACCTCTACTAATATACTTGTAGCCAATTCCTTTTTTGTATAGAGAGCTAAATATTGTACATTTAGGTTTTTGAGATCAGGTGTTTATCTTGTCCTTGAAAAGCTAGAACTACAGGTGTATCAACGACTTGTAAAGAAAATGTAAGCTTCATTGTTGAATAATATTTTAATATTATGTTTTTTTTTTTCAAATCTCATAAATGTTGTCATGGCAGTTATATCATTCAAAAGCAGAAGGACCCGAGCAAGGCACACCAGATCAAGTTAGAAATGATTGTTAAAGCATTGAAATGGCTTGAGATGGAGATGGATTTGGATGAGGTAATGTTACTTGACCAATTTCTATTTGCATTGTTTTCCTGTCTTTGGTGGGTTGCTTGTAAAAGTGGCAAAATAATTGGATTGGGTAATTGGTGAATTCACCTGATACACCGTCTTTTCTTTTTGCCAACCTTCAACAACTTTTTTAGTTAACAACTTAAGATCACTCATAAATGACTCTCTTATCGTACATTTAAACTACCTCTAATTTCATTTATACGAAATCTGGCTATGCATATTATCCAGGCAAAGCCCTTCACCCAGAATAAATAAATAAATAAAGTTGCTAGGAGCATGGTAAATGATGAAAATGATCTTAAATTTCTTAAAAAGAAAACGGTTTAACTTCTTTAGCATGCTCTTCTCATAAAAGGAGATAATACGTATATCTATGAATCAAAGAGGTTTCTTTTTTAACAGTTTATATAATCTGGCATGCCAACGTCTAAGATGGGACTCATAAACAAAGTCAACGGTACAAACGATGAGAATGAATGGAGTGTTACTGTTGACTTTGACAACCACATCCTTTTTTTTTCACAGGTTGAATGCATTATGTCTATATTGATATACAAGAATCTAGTGAAAGGGTATTTTGCTCACAAGAGCAAAGTGGCGGTTCTAAGCAAACAAGACCCGTTTCCAAAACTAAACGGCAAGCCCATCAACTCATAACATGGATCCATTAGCATGTCGTGTGATTCGATCTTAAAAACTAAAATGAGAACTCAACAGGTGTTACGTTTGAGAAATGTCCAGTACGGGCAAACAGGCCAAGGAATATGTTGTATGTATGGTATTATGAATTCCAGATCCAGTTATAACTTTTTGTTAATGAACTCCTGAAGTGTTTTGTTCAAAAACAAAAAAAAAAAAACAAAAAATAATTAAGTCATTATTTTAATTTTGCAAACATAGATAATTTGTTTATAAATTATAAAACATCCATATGCCACATTATCTGCTTTGACATGCTCAAGAGATGATTTTCACACAAAGCTGTCATAATTTGTTACACATCTGGGTGCAACCACATGTTTACCCATAATTACGTTTAACCGGGCCTTAAAATCTTTATGGTTTCAGCCAATCTTTTGATCGGGAAGCTGATCAATGCTAACCAGGCCTTAAACCTTCATTGTTTGAGCCAATCTTTTGATCTGGAAGATGGTGTTGATCCGTGTTGTGACAGAATTGATCAGGTTCAATCCGAACAGTCTAGGTTGAGCTAGCTATCGGAGTTGTTGGTATAGTGGTCTTGATGTTATTTAAATCATTAGCTTGTATTATAATTTTAAAGTAATACAATTGTTTAATGAATATATTGCAGATACAAAATTGCATATTGCTAGAATAGATTAGAAAGACTGGCCGGTACATTACAAGTTCAATTGTTAAAACAGAACAATGAATCAAACCATATAAATGATAAATCATAAAGCGGCTTAATCTGTTTCGGATTGTCTTGTCAGTTTTAAGTTTTGAACTTTTCTGACCATTGACGTTCGGATTGTCTTGTCAATTTTAGTTATATTTTTTTTCATTTTTGTCAAATTTTATAAAAATAGCAACAATGTTAAGATTATAGAGTATAGTTAATTCAATTTAAAAAAACTCAAAACAAATATACTTACAATGTCTCTTGTAACCAAATATAATTGTGATGTTATATTTATATTTTAGAAAGTGTTATTCGCTAATATGTTTCAATTATTTATGAGATATTGATTATCTTTGTTTTTTTGTTGTTTTGACTAAGTCAAGTTTTGTTGTTTTTTTTATCTTACATGTGTGTTTTCATAATAAAACCAATGTTGATTTTTTGGTAAAATGCATAAAAATATGATTTATTTTTAATTATGATATCAGCCTTTCAGGCAATCAGGTAAGTATAAAACTAGTTGTTAAGAATCAAATAAATTTATATTATTATTATTACCGTTGCTCCTCCTGCTCTTGCTCCTGCTCTTGCTCCCATTGTGGCACTGTCGCCGCCGTCGCCGCGGCCACGGCTACTATTATTTTTTAATTAAAGCCTTAAATACAAGAGCAAGTGCGGCTAAAATCAAGTCGTTAAAAATCTGCTGCGCAACGAAGGAAAAAAAAAAGATTTAAGATGGGATTAAAACACCTTGGCCACATAAGAAGCTCGGATATCATGTCCCACTTTTTATGCTACATCTTCTTCTCTGTCTTGCATGTGTCGAGTTGTACTGTAGAACATAGTGTTTATAATTATGTTTTATAATTACGCAACCTTTATCATACATGTGAAACAAAAATAAAACAAAAGATTATATATTATGGTCCGGTTCAAATATAATTAGTATTTTGCTTAAAAACTTAAAAATAATACAAAAAATCTCCATTTGACGACCTTTACGAACTCCGATTGAACTTATTCAGGAGACGTTGGAAACTTCCCATCGAATAATTTTACATGGACTTGGTATACCAATAATTTTCCGAAATTGTGAATTCTAAATGTACCATTGGTACCCTTAGACCAACCACAATGGGTAAGCCGTGGAACCGGCGGGACTCAAGCGGTGAGGCAGGGCCAAGCGGGCACACCGCCACCCCTCTCCAGCGGCTCAAAATCAAGGGGAGCGCGGCCCCCGCTCTCCTCCCTCTCACATACAATTTTCTCCTCTCTCACACAATGGGTAAAGTTTTCCGGTGGGGTGACCATTGTGGGGTTTTAAGGTTTTCAGTGGGGTGATGACGTGGCAGGAAATTTCGGTGAGGAGAGATTTTCAGTGGGGTGACCGCTGTGGATAGTCTTATGCCATAAACATTGTAAGTTTTGCTCAATAGGAGCTGGAAAACTCTATTTTTGGTTGTGCAAAGTTCTAGGAGGAACACCTATTTACTAGGCTGTATTTAAACATGCTTAATTGTTGAGTTTTTCTTGTGACCAATACACCCAAAATAAATTGGTTGATATTTGAGGCAAGATATTTCTCATCTATTATGTGGACTGAATAAAACAAAACGATATATTAAATAAAAAAAAGTAGTGATAGGATAACATATTTTCTTTAGAAATGAGAGAATTCAGGTTGTGGTATAATAAAAATAATATATCATAAAGGTATATTTATGATGATCATATGGGCATTAGGGCATATACATAATTGCATAGCCCACATCTACTTTTATGAAAAATGGTGGGTGCAACCCACGACGAATGATTCTGAAATGGGCAAAATGCATATTTGCTTCTATTCAACTTTTTTCTATCAAATTCCTTTTCCCTGGGCCAGCCCAATCAGGAAATCAGATAATAATGATGTACATTACGCATTAAAAGTTGCACATTGGAAATTTTGGGCCGAACTAAAGTGTTAATGTTCGGGTTGAGTCATTGTAAAGTGGTAAGATGGTCCTTCATTTCCATACCTAAACACCAAACATTGGACCCACTTTCTTTTACCTTTTGGTAGTTGTGGACAGTGGACTTGTGGTTGTAGCATCTCCAAAGATTAAGTGGATGAACATGACCTAGGTTTTCACTCAAAAAAATAAAACTACACATGGAATCAAAACCTTTTATCTATCTAGTTATTAAAAAAAAAAAAAAAAAAAAAAAAAAAAAAAAAAAACTAGGACCTACTTTAACAACTTTAATAGTGTCAATTTGAGCTCAGACTACAAGAAAATAACGTGAAAGTTGCATCAATACAACAAAGTTGCTACCAATGTTACATTTGCTATCGTGAAATGTCGTTTGAAAATGATAAATCTGTAACATGATAATTGATAAACACTCCTTTTGCATACGGAGCGAACAATTGCGAAAACCATCGTAACACTTCATGTAATGGAACAATCGTTGACATTAACTATCAACAAAGGATTGTTACATGACAATTTCATCTGTATCACAAAGTTAATACCAATGTAACATTTGATACCGTAATTTTTTTAAAAAATATCCAAAACATACCGAATAACTCCTTTATATTGGGTACATAACATTGCAACTCTTCATGGAAAGGCACAACCATTGACATTAACTATCAACAAAGGACAATTATATAAGTATAATAAAATTGCTACTAATGTCACATTTGCTATATTTGCAACTAACTTTTGAATCAAGTTTGCTACCAAAATACGAATTTGCTACATTACTTACTACCGATCTTCAAAAAAATATACACACACATACACGTTCAAGAAAATGATCATAGCCTTTTAAATTCGCACTACCAAGTTCTGGTTACATCATCAATGGTGAAGGTTAACAGGGGCCGGCACCCCTCCTCTTTTTTCCGTCCGTAATGTATTTTTCGACCGAGATGTTATTTTCTGTTTTATGTGTTGGTTTCGCCCCCCGATTCAAAATGTGGTTCCCGTAAATTTCCAATCTTTTTTCCCCTTTCACAATGTTCAATCTCTGTCAGTACTGGACATGATATATATCAAGATAATGGTATTTGGTATACCAGATCCATACGACTAATTGGTATATAATTAAAACGAAGTTGAACATATTATGGACATGATTGATCAAGTGAAGACAAAATTAGAGACTTAAAACAAGGATTCTAAAATAATCTAATCTACCAATCAGCTTCCAATATCAACCCAGCTAAATGCCAATCTTGTAGTTAGCTTAATATATATACATATATATTGAAAGAATCTACCAAACATTGCACCCACAATTAAAAAATAAATAAAACCTAACCTTGCATATGCACTTTTGACTTGTATAATTTTAATTATATAATATTAATGTATACATTACAAAAAAAATGTTTTTAATTACATGTGAAATTAATTAACAACTATATATAATATATTTCCTAATCAAGGGTATCTAACTAACTATTTCTTAATTTAAAGCTTAATCATATAATATGTGTCTGCTTAATCTAAGCCTTAGAATTACAAGGGGCAAAAACAGACTTGAAATCAGTAGACACCAAAATTTCAGAGAATGACCATAATCTTGCTGCTTCTTTAAGGTTGCATCCAATTTTTGAGTTTGAAGCTTCATTGCAATCTGCAAAGTATTTCCCACTAACATTTTTAAGTTTTGGATGAGTTGCAACGTAGCATGTTGTAGCAGCAGCCTGTATTTGCAAAATTAGTTAGGAACTCGTCAGTAATTTTATTATGGATTGTTAATTTATTAAAAATTCATCAGAAATTACATATATTGTAGCGTTTATATATTATATAATGATGCTTGTAGTGGGAATTATTACCTGAGGAATT
Organism: Mikania micrantha; assembly: GCA_009363875.1. Classification (NCBI taxonomy): domain Eukaryota; kingdom Viridiplantae; phylum Streptophyta; class Magnoliopsida; order Asterales; family Asteraceae; genus Mikania; species Mikania micrantha. The sequence continues at coordinate 1,900,318 of CM018688.1, read as the reverse complement.
GTTTTCAATAACTTTGAAGTCAGAAAGAATACCAAGTCTGCAAGTTTAAAAAGATTGAAGAATTTAACACCAACAAGTTTGATTTACAAAAAGTAAATATCACATATTCAAGAATGATACTTACATATTTACATAAATATGATTCATTTAACTTTAAAGAAAAGTTTGGGAAAAAATGCATAGAGGAGGATTTAATCCAAACCCGGTGGGACCGACGACCTATAGGATTTTCGATGACAACCATCCTTTCTTATTTGTGTGTCCTGTCCTATAGAAAGAGGGACCCCAAAGAGCCTTCTTTACCACTTTAGAGGGCGGGTTGAAAAGGATAATTTTTTTAAACGGGTGAGAATTGGTACACATTTTGTATCAAAGTTGTTATAAAGATAACAACTTTGGTGTAGAGAAGGTAGAAGTTTCCATCCTCCTAACAATTTTGTTAAAAAAAAAAGTTGTTATCTTTTAACGACTAAAAGTCCCCTTGAAAGGGTCGCCCTCCATGCTCATGTCTAGGAGACTCATGATAAAACCTTTTTTTTTGAACGGCGACGATCCTACATACCACGTATGTTGTCTTAACGGAGCCCACCGGGCAGAGGTAAGACACGGCCACACCAGATACGCGAGAACCCAGTGTCATGGGTAAACCATCGCCACCCATTGGTTTAGAACCTGAGATTAAGCTCAAGATTTCTTCTCTCACCTAAATGTCCTTTAAATTGCTGTAGGAGCTCGTGATAAAACCTTGGCCATAATACAATCAAATTCTATATTAGAATAACTCTAGTATATGCACGTGCGTACACACTTACTATTGTAACAACCCATGCCATATAAATTAGTACGACATGCTAATCAAAATATCCTAGCTAGATGTTTCCAAGCACAAAGATCGAGTTCTCCGGTCTCCACCATATGACTAAGTCCTATATATGAGACGATCCTGTCGATCATATGCATCCTCGTTAATTTTTTTCGAACGGCGACTTTCTTAGTTTGGAAGGTATCGCACCCCATCCATAGGAGAGATCCACACCCTACTCCGGCCAATGTGTTGTCTTAACCGGGCCCACTAGGCATCAGAGTTTGGCATGGCGTTCGACTGGGAAAACCCCACAGGACCGACCCACTATTGGGTTTGAGACTCACAGCCTTGATCCATGGGTAAAACCGGGACGGACTCGCTTTGCCCATACAAAGGTCATTGTCCTGTGTCCTTTGAAAACCATGCCATGGCCGAGATTCGAACATGCAACCTTTCGGTCAACATGTGAAATCCCAACCATTGGGACAACTCCGCATAACTAGTTGGATTTAGAGTCACACAATTAGTCAAACAAACCGCGCATGGGACCCACCTCGATCTTTAAGTAGAGGATTGTCCACAAGCTAGCAAGCTAGGCTTTACTAACATACGTCCAAAATTCTTAGGACAGGTTGATCACAAGGCCCTTAATTCGTACATACATTGGACTTCACAAAAAATTATAGAATATGTGACCAACTTTGTTTGGTTGGTTTTCAGTGGCGGAGCTTAGTCGGTTTGAGAGAGGGCGTGAATTTTTGAAACCCATAATACATGTTCATTTTTTGAAACGAGAGGGGGCCAAACCCCTATTTTTAACTAAAAATAGCATTTCGGCCGAAAAATTAACATTACGGACGAAAAAACGCCCATGTTGGTTTTATGAGCAGAGGCCTGTATACTTACGGGTGTTGACACCCGTAAAATGTATGAACATTTTGATTTATGAAAAAGTTAAATGAAAAAAATTGGGTACAAATATAGTCAAATAGACATTTCGGTAATTTCTATTATTATTATGCAAGGCACCTTAATTTCTTGGACTGTTTGTAATGCATAACTATACATATATACACATTTTCTTTCCAATATATATATATATATATATATATATAGGGTGCGGTTATTGTACAAAGAAACTTAACGTGAGAAGCGTAGAAAGCCACCAGAATGCGCCACATGTAATCTGGGTAAGGGGTAAAATAGTTCGTGTAAAATTACAGACCATGTTTAATAAAATTACAGACTGACATTTAACACCCGAAATCAAGGACCACCCACGAACCAATAATCACGGACCGCATTATATATACATATATATATATATATATATATATATATATATATATATATATATCACGGACCGTAATATAACATTCATAATCAAAGACAAATCGTATAAATCACGTACTAGATAATCACGGACCATGTTATATAAAATTAAAGACAATAAAAATCTCAATTTTATGGTGCAATTTTTTTAAAAAAATAATTAAGTTTTTAAAAGTTATTCGATTTTAAAAAAAAATTATGGAACTTGATTTACCCACAAAAAAGTCAACTAGAGTAGGTTATTCATTTTTTGCTCTTCAGCTTTAATTCACGCAAGTTTTTAGGGGAAATTGGGGACCACAAGATCTTAACCCTTCATTAATTTGATCAAAGGCTCAAAATCATTTTTATCCTTCTCACCAAAATAACCCTTTGTATTAGAACCGGCTCTTATATATATTTATAATTAAATGATTAAAATATAATTGATGCTTGTTGCATTAAATGACTACCTGTAATGAAACCTTCACGGTCTCTTGTGAGTCGAGTTCTCACAATCCCAGGATGTACACAGTTCACTGTCACATTAGCCTCCATCATCTGTCACCACAAATACACACCAAAGAAAAAAACCTTTTAATTAATGATTGATTTGAAGAAAAAAAACAAAATGTTAAATTTTATTTTCCAATATATATTCTTTTTTTTGAAAAAAAATTATATATGGGACGTATACAGAAACATATGTGCCATGGTAATCATGCATCATTATATATAACCGTGTTATAAATAGTACCTGGAGCCTGCAAGCGAGTTCCTTGGTGTGCAAAACGTTAGCGAGCTTCGAGATTGCATATGCACGTGTTGCATCGTAAAGACTGTAACCACATATATGATGAACACATGCATATAAACACACCATATATACACACACATATATACATATAAAGTCAAACTCGATCATTGATTGAATTAAATTTACTTTTCCTTTATTTTTTTAATTAAATTATGAATTTATGATATTATATATATATATATATATATATATATATATATGATCAGTTGATCACTACTTTCAACATATATGGAACCCTATGTAGACCTGGTCAAATTAAGCTTAATTAGTTAAACTAATCAATCGATACTTAAATTGTATATATATGGTTTCCGGTCAATTCAACTGTCTTGAAAGAAAATATGGGCTGTTTAAAATGACTAAGAATAAATCTCAGCCATGTAAATTCAGTTTAGGATTAGTTATGAAAACAATTCATCCCCACTTTTTGTAAAATTAATTTTACTAAATTGATTCGATTATACTATTGTACGCAGCTGGACGTGTATAAAACTAGTTAAATGAGTTGATAATCATACCTTTTATCTCGAGTTAATTGTCCCAGAGAACGAATTAAGTCACCGGAAAACCATGTGTGGATGCCGGAACTTACATTCACTATTCGTCCTTCTACACCGCTTGTTTTTGCAGTCGCTATCATCTTCTTCAGAAGCAGTTTCGTTAACAGAAAATGTCCTATATTTATTATTTTATCCCACAAATTAATTAATTAATTATAACTAATATATAATCACTCATATATCTGATTTAATTAGCTAGTTTCTTAATTAAATTCAAAACTTTAAAACTTACATACGTACCCAGATAGTTAGTGGCGAACGTCATCTCTATTCCGTCTTCAGATAAGCCGTGATCGTATGAGAATTTTCCGGCGTTGTTGCTGACATTATATATTTAATTAATTAATTTTATATAAAATTAACAAGCTAGTAGTGTGAATAAAGTAATTAATTAAGTAATTATATTTTATATATGGTGACACATGAAATTAAGGAAAAGAGAATATTAATTAATGAATGAGTTGATCGTTAATTTTTTAATAACGTACATGAGGATATTCAAAGGCAAATTGAGAGCTTCAAAATCCGAAACAAAACGCCTAACTGATTTGAGAGAACTAAGATCAAGATGCAAGATGATGATCTGCGCATCACCAAAATCTGTTATGATACGATTCTTCATGTCGTTGGCTGCTTTCAGATTCCGAGCAGGTATCACGAGGCGTGCACCACGCTTAGCCAGGACTCGAGCCGTTTCAGCACCGATTCCAGAGGTCGCACCTTAGATTGGACAAATGTTAATCATATACATCAGAACCTTTATTTTCTTACAATTTAACTGATTTTGATATTCAGTTATCCTAAATTAATTAATATTAGAAGAATCCAAATAATAATAGCGAAATGATGAGATTGCATGTGCATGAACATGATGATTACAGTTCATGAATGATTACCAGTGATGATGGCAGTGCAGGATTGCAAATCAACACCGTCATCGGTGACTTGTTCAGCGGTGGATTTGGAGCCGTAACCGCTGGGTCCGGCGGAGCCGATCAGGTACTTGACCGTTTCAAGCATCTTTCAACGACTGATTTTTTCTTTCCGGCGATGTTTTGACTTTTGTTTTTCTGGTTAGCAACGGCACGCAGTACGATTAACAGTGAATTGATTGAATGATGTCTGGAACAGAAAGGAAGCTATCAGTTGTACGTATATATAATAACGGATCGACTAGACATGAAGTATTTTAATGGCGGAGTGGGGCTTGCAGGCATGGGAGTGGGGGTAGGGTTAGGCTATGTAAAAAAGACGGTTACTTCATAGCTACCTACACAACAGTTTACTATTTACTTCTTTGTCTTTTGACGGATACCAGACACACATATATATATAGGCTCCCACTATCGATACACCACCCTCCTTTAGACCATGGGATACAGTGACGGAGCTTGAGCGGAGTAAGAGGGGGGGCGAAAATTTTTGAAACCCGAAATACATGTTAAATTTTTGAATCGAGGGGGGGCGAAACCACTAATTTTAACTAAAAATAACATTTCGGCCGAAAAATTAACACTACGGACGGAAAAAGAGGGGGGGCGGTCGCCCCCCCCGGCCCTAATAAACCTTCGTCCATGATGGGATATGCCCCTTACTCAAACCACTTCACGTATATGTCACGTAGGTACCCATCACAACCACTCACTTCACCACTTTGGTAGAAATGTCCCTTGGTTGGAAACAACCATCCACTCCTCTCTTTCTCTGCCTATTTATCCTGTTGCCTCGCTCACGCCCAACCCTATGGGCGATAAGCCCTATACGGACGTATATAATTTTTTTTTATTTTAGGAAAATTAATTTTAACGCTAACTTTTTTTTTGTATGATTTTATCACGGATATTATACGTTTTTATATAAGTTTGTACGCATATTTTTTTAAACATGCTTCGTTACGAAAATTGTTTATAAATTGGTATGACATATGTTATTTATTTAGAAAATGTTATGACTAAACTCGCGTAAAAATAAATTGTATTACTGTCTTTTAAAAAAACCAATAATAATTTTACAAACATTTGATTATATAAACTATTAAAGAACCACAGAAATAAATACACAACCATATAACAATCACATAAATTACACATAACCAAATAAGAAACAAATAAGTAATACACAACTACATAACATATACAAATAACTATATGTTCATATAGGGCCTATAAGGCCCTATAAAATGAACTATATGCCCGTATAGGACTTGTAAGATCGTATAGTTTCACTTCAAACTTGATACGTCAGCCGTAGCAGCTTTTGTCGGGTTGACTAACTTTACACGAGTGTATAGCCCTGTACAGCCGTATAAAAGGCAGCCGGATGGTGTCTCACAATGGGGATAGTGTATGTTTAGTAGGACCCTATATATATAGAGAAATGATCAACCGAATAACTACATCTTATTACTTTAGGGCTTACATTAAAGTAAATGTAAAGATGTAAGTTTTTTCTTATTATTTAATTAATTAATTAATGTAGGTTCCACTTACATTAATAAAAAAATAAAAAAACCTACATATTTAGATTTACTTTAATGTGTGTGCCAATATAATAAGATGTATTTATGCGGTTAACGTAATAAGGAATGGTTAACAATTGATTATTCCCTTGTGTGTGTGTGTGTATAAGGTGAAGTTATAGCAAAAAGGCTTAAATTGGTGAGAAGTGTGAGAATGATTGTGGGCCATTTGATATATAATTTAATGGTTGAGATCAAAATTGTATTAAATAATTAGTGAAAAAGTATTTTAGTCATAAACACTTTTGTTGACTTTTTATCATATTCTCCCCATTTTTTTAAACGGTCATAACTTTTATATACAGTATTATTTTTAAAAAAAACTACACCAAAAAAACAAACATTTTTTATCTTTAAAACTAGTATTGTTATATAAAAATTAAAAAAAAATATGTCACCTGTGTTTTGGGTCATCGCGTCTAAACATATTGTCATTGTGTCATATCTGTTATCATCTGTTATACCTGTATAAAACAATGATTAGGTTAGGTCAAAAATTTTAAAAACAGTGATTATATACATCACTGTGTTTTTGGTCATTGTGTCTAAACATAGTGTTTATTGTGTCATATTTGTTGTTATCTGTGATGCACGTATTGCACAATAGTTATCAGTAAAACTCATAAAAACACAATATACAATAATACACAATATTGAACATAACACAATAGACACAATAATGATACGTAACACGCAACAATCATGTTTGTTGTGAATAAGATCATTAGTAGTTATAATCAATAGACACAAAAATCATGCATTATACACAAATTGGAAATAAATAACATATATATAATGCAACCAACAATAACATGCATAAAAACACAATAAGAAATAAAAAATGATATATACCTTATTAAATAAAATTTCTTCCAAATATACCATCACTTAAAAAATTTATCACATTTTAATCTAAATGTCAATATTACTTCTCACATTCTCATTAACATAATCATTTTTACTTGAACCTAATCATATATATATATATATATATATGCAATATTTTCCATTTTATACTTTTAAAATAACTAAAACATTTTTTTCTTGTTTTTTATTTTATTTTATTATATATATGGGTGCAAATTTGGCTAGAGAAGCTAATTTGGTCAAGTAAAAAATTGTAAACTTTTAATTAAAGTGGTGTTAATTTGAAAGTGAATATATTGTTAGTCGAAAGTAAATTCCAAATTAAATATCAAATGCATTTGCCTAGAAAAAATATATATCGTCTTTTATATCAAGTTAAAAACCGGTTTTATATCCAAACACCTTACAAAAAAAATTTTCTCTGAACTTTAGACAACAAAATTATAAACATTCATCGTTTATAGATTTGTAAAAACTCATCTTGTTTATGAATAGTAACACAATGTTATAATTTTATATAGGATAAACAGAAAAAAAAAAATTTTACCAACACTTTTAAGGTTTATGTTAAATTTTAAAATTTTATTTGATCATATGACTAATAAGTTTTATAGAGATATGGTTGTCACGTATGAAGAAGACACTTGTAATGGATATGATCATGTGGGTCTACGATCGCAATGCTCCAAATTGCCGTTTAAAAAAAAAAACTTGTAATGGATATGAAAATCTAGCATAGAGAAGATGAGGTAAAAACCGAAATTGACATAAACAAGAAAATCAGATAGGATGTTTTATACTCCTGATTATGTTACAAGTTTTATTCTTACATATTTCATCTTTTTTATCAAACAACACTTTTAAGTTTTTCGATATTAGAAACTAGTTTTTTTAATCCAAGTAAATAAAAAGTAAGATTTCTTCTCATTTCACGCATCTTTCGCAAACCTTATTATTAAATAAGATTTTCTTAGGTATATTTATGTGTTTATTTTATTAATATTATAACACAAAAAATTATCAAATAAAAATTATTTGTTACGCAGGTTGGAATTAAGGTTAATGAAGATACCTTTGTAGACAACATTGAGGGATAATGTTTTAGCAACTAATTTCAACTGTACTAAATAAAGGACAAAGGGGGCAGTTGACACAAATGTCAAGGAGTAGAAAAAAGAGTTACGCGATTGCACGTGAGGCTTTTCAAAGCCTTCAAGACAACGACTTGTCAATTTTAAGCCCCCGACCCTTGTTTTTACCCTTTGGGTTATAAATAAATAAAACTATTCTTATGCTTCATAAATTAAAGAGCCAATTAAAATTAAATTATATAAGATGGTTCTCATCCACTACCAAGCTATTTGTTACAAATAAAAAAAAATAACAACTAAAAAGTTATATATATTTGTTACGTATATATTAACATATTTGATTTTTACTATTATATAATATAAAAACATGATTCTGTAATATACATGTAATAAGTATTTATAATTTTTTTATTATTTATTTTATTTTACTATAATAACATATATTACATACCTATCTTTAACCCGAATATCCGAAAACTAGTTTTTTTTTTCTTATCATTTATCCCTTGAAAAATTGAATGGATAATTAGAAAAATAATATTACATCTGGTAGGAGGGGTTTGACTTTAAAAATTTTAAATTAAGTTTATATTTTAATATTAAAATTTTATTTCAACAAATTTAAATTTAACGTTTCAACTGAAAATTGAAAAAAGGTAATGGGCACATGGTTAGGATGGGAAAGAATCTGTTAAGAGGCTTTTGAGTTCTGACTTTGAAAATGTTAAAAGATTCCTAACATTATTAATTATTTAAGACCAAAGAGGCATTTCCTCAATGGTATTTCAGGATTTTTTCAAATAGGGTGTCTTGTATTCAAATCCTTTCCGCTGTGAAAAAAGAGTTTGTGGGGGGTCAGGGGGTTTTCCCAGTACGGTTTCCTTCTGAGGTGGTTGTGGTGACTCATGGGAGGTCCAGGTAATTAGACCTTGGTGACATGGCCTAGAAACAGTGGGTTCAAACTATGGAGACCTTCTCCGTTCATAAAAAAATTAATTATTTAAGGTTTTTAAAATTTGATAAAATGACATCAGATTAAATGTTAGGTATGATTATTTAAGGTTTTTGAATTTCTTTTTTTTTTTAACAGCAAATGACCGGTCATTCAGGATCAACTTTGCAAATAGATCATCCTTCTGTCTGAATAACATAGTGTGATGACCTGACTCATCTGGCCACATGTTCAAAAGGAAACAACAACTACGAAAACCTCCTTGCTCAACCCAAATCAATAGTTGCTTTAAGCGAGACTTCAAAGTTAAACCCAACATCTCTCATAAGACAAGTTAAGGGACTATTAATAAGCTATATACATTTTTGGTTTTAAAATTCTTCTACAAATCTCTTCATATATGCTTATTTTAATTTTGGTCAGACGTATTTAAAGTTTTTAATAATTTGATATGATCTCCAATTTCCATTTGCTAACCATATGATATATAATGTGCGACTAGTTCATTTGATCGAAGTTTTGCCTTTTAGAATAAGAGGTCATGGGTTCCAACCCATGCAATGATGATAATTAATTTAGAGTAATTTAGGATGAGACAACTTATGCCATTCAAAATTTTTTTTAACTCCTTGTGTGTTTATCATTACTTATGTGTTGGGAGACGTATAAAACAAAGTTGTAAGTACTTTCAAGTTTCAAGCAACTAAATTTTATTGTAGCAATTGTTGCTACAAAGATTCTGACACGAGAGTGTATCAAACTCTCCTAGCAGTGCTTGTGGTGATTACAACCAGAGCCAGACGAAACTAATGTGTGTTGAATGTGGGTTAGAGTCTTGAGTTGTTCTTTGGAATTGCCTGCCTCCCTTCTTCTGATAGTGTGGTATTTATAGTGAATTTTCTTTGAACTCTCTGACCCTAAACATTCTTCTTTAGGTAGTTTGTTACAATTGGTCTAGGTACTTTTCTGATTGTTTTGGCTTCTTTCCTTTTTGTGTGTAAATGTTGTCTTTATAGTTGACCTTTGTCTCTGACATTTGTATTTGTCTTCTTTCTCCAGGTAATGAGGTAAGCAGTCCTTTTGTCTCTTATCAGCTTAGACTCTCCAAACAATAGACTAAGTATGGGTCTTCAGAACCTTTTTCCATAGCCAAGGTTTCGTTATGAGTTTCGGTTAACTCCTCTAGTTCTAATGAGCTGTGGATTAAGAAAGGTTATTTTGTTTAGTTGCTCAGCCGCGGCTCCCGCCTTAGCCGTAGCTTGTATCTCCTCCAGCCGCGGCACCTCCTTTGGCCGTGGCTCATCCTTCTTCCAGTCGCGGCTCCCACCTTGGCAGTGGCATATATCTCCTCCAGCCGCGGCACCTCCTTTGGCCGTGACTCATCCTTCCTCCAGCCGCGGCTCCCACCTTGGCCGTGGCTTGTCCCTCTTCCAGCCGAGGCTCCCACCTTGGCCTTGGCTTGTATCTCTTTCAGCCTAGGCTCCCACCTTGGCCTTGGCTTGTATCTCTTTCAGCCTAGGCTCCCACCTTGGCCGTGGTTGTATCTCTTTCAGCCTAGGCTCCCACCTTGGCCTTGGCTTGTATCTCTTTCAGCCTAGGCTCCCACCTTGGCCGTGGTTGTATCCCCTCCAGCCGCGGCATCGCTTTGATGTTAATCGGTGTATCCCCATCAAGCCCCCCTAGTCCGGTGTTATGATTTTGTCATAGCATCGGATTAGTGACGGCTCGATTAGTCGGTTGATGGGAGCTCGATTAGTGACATGTTCAAGGCTATAGTAGATTTTTATTACTTATGAGACGTGATTGGTGCAAGGGGCCTCTCACGGCCGACCAAGGGGCTACCTTTTGTTTGCGAGCCGCGGCTGGATGTTTAGTTTTTATCCGGCCGCGGCTGGGTGGGAGATTCGACACTTTAACCGTTAGTTATCCAGACGCGGCTGTATGTTTGGTTTCTAACTAGTCGCGGCTGGGTGATTGTTTCTCGACATTTAACAGTTAATGATCCGATCGTGGCCGGATGTTTGTTTTTAGCCCAGTCGCGGCTGGGTATTTTTTCGGTATTTAACCGTTAATGATCCGAACGTGGCCGGATGTTTGGTTTCTGCCCAGTCGCGGCTGGGTGATTGTTTCGGTATTTAACCGTTAATGATCCGAACGTGGCCGGATGTTTGATTTGTGCCCAGTCGCGGCTGGGTGATTGTTTCGGTATTTAACCTTTAATGATCCGATCGTGGCCGGATGTTTGTTTTCAGCCCATTCGCGGCTGGGTATTTTTTCGGTATTTAACCGTTAATGATCCGAACGTGGCCGGATGTTTGGTTTCTGCCCAGTCGCGGCTGGGTGAATGTTTCGGTATTTAACCGTTAATGATCCGATCGTGGCCGGATGTTTGTTTTCAGCCCATTCGCGGCTGGGTATTTTTTCGGTATTTAACCGTTAATGATCCGAACATGGCCGGATGTTTGGTTTCTGCCCAGTCGCGGCTGGGTGAATGTTTCGGTATTTAACCGTTAATGATCCGATCGTGGCCGGATGTTTGTTTTCTGCCCAGTCGCGGCTGGGTGAATGTTTCGGTATTTAACCGTTAATGATCCGAACGTGGCCGGATGTTTGATTTCTGCCCAGTCGCGGCTGGGTGATAATTCATGGCCCCATCCGGCCATGGCCGAATGGGCATGCTTATTGGTGTCTTCCGGTCCTAGCCATTGGACAAGTTTATAGTCTCATCCAATCGAGACCGAAGATTATGTTGCCCTCCTATCTATCTTGTTTCTTATTTTTGTTTGACTTGTATATAAGATGAGATACGACTTATGTGGACATGTCATCATTTGGTGCTCGAATGCACCTTCTTGTTCAGAATTTGATCACAAATCATTCTTTTCACATGATTACATACAACATTTACGAAGTTACACTCGGTTCCATGTCCGGGGAATGCTTGTTTCGTTTAGATGGGACGACTTGTACAATCCGTTCTTCCCCACTTCTTCTGTTTGACTTTAAAGTCACTACTCCACGTGACGTGGGGAATTTGATTGCGGCGTGGATGGTTGAGGCTATGGCTCCAAGTAGGCACAAGCCGGGCCTCCCCAAGATGACGTCGTATGCCGATTGTGCTCTAATGACAAGGAAAGTCATAGTGACTTCCCTTTGACCTGTTTCGTTTCCAATTACCACCGGAAGCTGGATCTGCCCGACAGGATGTACCACTTCACCTGCGAATCCTGTTAGCACATGCGTACTTTTAACGAGGGATCTTTGGATTACCTCATCAAGCTGTAGGAAGCAATGTTCATACATTATCTCTAACGCACTTCCAGTGTCAACATACACTCGGTGTACGTTATGTCCAGCAATGATGGCGGAAACCGTAAGCGGGTCGCTAGCAAAGTTCCCCCCTCGTATAGGCAGGAAGTATATATTTTGCTCCATCCAGGGCTGTAGGTGGTTTAAGTTTTGTTTGACACCACCTTTGTCTCGAGGCCTTTTTAAAGCAACGGTGGGCGGTAATTGGTGTAGCATGAAGATCTCCTTTCTCTTTTCACCAGCATGTGGGGTCTTCTGCAACTCACTTAAAAGATGAGCGAGCTTCCCTGTTTTGATAGCCGACTCTATCTGTCTCCTCAGAGAGAAACAATCATCTGTGGCATGACCACTTTCTTTGTGAAATTCACAGAATTTTTCCATGTTCCTTCGTGGTCCTGGCCTCAAGGGGGAGGGTTTAACGAACTTAACATTCTCTGTGGCCAGAATCTCGCTAGGGGTTTTCATCAAGGGCGGAAGTTTTACTTCTGAATCGGTGACGGGCTTTCGAGGAACGCCGAAGCCCGGCTGAAGGGTACCACCACCCCTCGATGTGAAATGAGGCGGGAAGTGAGGTCTCTCCCATCTCTTTTCCTCATGTCCCTTTGACGGGTTCCATGCTGATGGTGCTTGTTTCTTGGGAGTGCAGTCTCTCAGTAGTTCACAGGCCTTCTTCCCCCGTACGAATGCCTTGGCTCTTTCCATCATCTCATCCACTGTCTTTGGAAGGTTTTCGTGGAATCTTTCTACCAGCTGATCGTTTTTCACGCCATGGATAAATGCAGAAATTCTCAAGGTTTCACCTGCCCCTCTGACCTGCATGCTTTCTTTGGAAAAGCGTGTGATAAAATCATCCAGAGACTCGCCATCCCTTCGCTTGATATTATGCAGCTCCGTTGGGTCCTTCACCGATTTTCGTTGCTGGCTGAAATATCTTAGGAACTTCTCCTCCAGTTCTTCGAAGCTACATATCTCCCCCACCGAGAGACCATCGAACCAGACTCTTGCTGCGCCTGTGAGTGTCTGGATGAACATGTGGCACCAAACAGGCATGGACCATTGTTCAACTTCAGCTGCACCTATGAATATGGCAAGGTGATCATCCGGGTCTCCCATCCCGTCATACTTTCCGACATTAGCTGGCATTTTCAGCTTTGGCGGGAAGGTAAACTTGGCTATCCTAGCAACAAATTTAGATCTTGCACGTGCAGTCGAGGGACGGTAGGGCTTGCCGTAGTCGTCTTCAAATTCCAAATTTTTAGGAATTTGTTTCTTCACTCCGTCTTCATAGTTTTCTTTCCTAACTCTTTGAATTTTGGGTTGGCTTGTTTCGTTGTCTTGCTTCACTTCTGCTTCAGCATCATCTTCATCCACGTCCTCAACTAGGACGTCTTCAAATTCAAGCTGAGCTTGAACCTCCTTTAATAGTTGCTCTTTCTCTTCTCTTTGTAACAAGAGAAGGATCTGTTTACGATTTTGTGCCAGAAACTCCGGGGTGATCTCCGGGTTCCCGATAGTTCCGTTGTTATCATTAAACAAACCCTTCCCCTTCCCCTGGATCACCGTCGTGCCTCCTGGGGATAACGGGGTGTGACTTTGTTTTTCGATCGGAGTGGTTTCGTCTAAGCTCATGGTGGTGTGATTGTTTGGGACTAGGTCCCACGGATGGCGCCAAATGTTGCTACAAAGATTCTGACACGAGAGTGTATCAAACTCTCCTAGCAGTGCTTGTGGTGATTACAACCAGAGCCAGACGAAACTAATGTGTGTTGAATGTGGGTTAGAGTCTTGAGTTGTTCTTTGGAATTGCCTGCCTCCCTTCTTCTGATAGTGTGGTATTTATAGTGAATTTTCTTTGAACTCTCTGACCCTAAACATTCTTCTTTAGGTAGTTTGTTACAATTGGTCTAGGTACTTTTCTGATTGTTTTGGCTTCTTTCCTTTTTGTGTGTAAATGTTGTCTTTATAGTTGACCTTTGTCTCTGACATTTGTATTTGTCTTCTTTCTCCAGGTAATGAGGTAAGCAGTCCTTTTGTCTCTTATCAGCTTAGACTCTCCAAACAATAGACTAAGTATGGGTCTTCAGAACCTTTTTCCATAGCCAAGGTTTCGTTATGAGTTTCGGTTAACTCCTCTAGTTCTAATGAGCCGTGGATTAAGAAAGGTTATTTTGTTTAGTTGCTCAGCCGCGGCTCCCGCCTTAGCCGTAGCTTGTATCTCCTCCAGCCGCGGCACCTCCTTTGGCCGTGGCTCATCCTTCCTCCAGTCGCGGCTCCCACCTTGGCAGTGGCATATATCTCCTCCAGCCGCGGCACCTCCTTTGGCCGTGACTCATCCTTCCTCCAGCCGCGGCTCCCACCTTGGCCGTGGCTTGTCCCTCTTCCAGCCGAGGCTCCCACCTTGGCCTTGGCTTGTATCTCTTTCAGCCTAGGCTCCCACCTTGGCCTTGGCTTGTATCTCTTTCAGCCTAGGCTCCCACCTTGGCCGTGGTTGTATCTCTTTCAGCCTAGGCTCCCACCTTGGCCTTGGCTTGTATCTCTTTCAGCCTAGGCTCCCACCTTGGCCGTGGTTGTATCCCCTCCAGCCGCGGCATCTCTTTGATGTTAATCGGTGTATCCCCATCAGCAATCATTATTAGAAAGCCAAATTGGGTTTTAGATCGACTTCCAAAAGTTTGTCTTATTGGGATTTATTAGGTCTTCAATGCATCCGAGACACAAACAAAGGATGAAAAATAAGATTTTTGCTAAAAAAAAGTAAATACTAATAAAAATCTGACATTTAATCTATAACATTTTTTACTGTACTTTTTATTTTTATATTCTGGATTTTTTTTCTGCTTTTTTTGTAGAAGTTTTTATTACTGTTTTTTATTAGATTTTTATTTATTTTTTGTATTGCATTTTTGATTTTTTGTAATGAATTTTTGATTTTCTGTACAAAAATTTGTTTTTTTGATAATGCTAGATTTGTTTGTTTTATGATAATATGACACATGTTAAATTTCTATGAATTTTTACTCCTTTCATATAAAAACTCTTTATGTTGGATTCAACCCCTTAAATTATTAATTTCCTCTCAATCTTGGTAAAAAAAGAAATAATAACTTCGAATCATAAATCTCACAATTTTTAACTTCATTCTTTGCTTATGAAAGTATGATGGGAAAAATGGTTGATTATTAATTTGTAGCTCTTAAACCATTGTATAACGTCTTTAGTAAAATTTAGATTTTTTTATGGTTATAGGTAATAAGGATGACACACGCGTGACATTCCTAGCATGGTCACGCACTCATATATATCACCTTGTCACCATTAAACCACTGGCATGGCCGAGGGCATGACACGTCTTAAGTGACTGTAGTTACAGGCTTGATGAGTTTTTTTTTTTTTTGTAAATCAATAAAAAAATACAAATTATCCTCCAATTTTTCACTCAATGCATCTTACTCTTACATATATATATATATATATATATATATATATATATATATATATATATATATATTTTAATTCATACTCAATAACCAACGCTTCTATTTAGAAGAAGCAACACTCGGTCATTTGGAAGAAACGCTTTTTTTCAATTTCAAGAGTTCACTCTTTCATTTGGAAGAAACAAAGAAAGCATGCGTAAATTTAATTTTAAAAAATAAAAATAATACAAGAATTGGCATAAACAACACTCCGTCACGCATTTTCGTTGTGGCATTCTCTCAAAATAAATATTTTTCGGTCAAGTTGTAAAATCTATATTACCGATTTACTTAATTAATTTGAAGTAATGTTATTAATTTCTATTTGCTTATTAAATATGACATGATTGATATATATGCTATAATAATTTACGTGTGATTTAATTTGAAGTGATGTTATTAATTTCTATTTGCTTATTAAATATGACATGATTGATCTATATGCTATAATTTAATTTACGTGTCTTGTTAATGAAAAAGGATGCGAAATATAAAAATATCCAATTTGTCATGTTGTTCCACTATATATATCTATATAGGTATGAGATAATATGATAACTCGTATATAAAAAAAATAATCCATAAACTTTCATCTAATGACTAATATTATACACATATATAAGATGTATGAGATAATATGATAACTCATGTATACAAGTAACAAAAATAATTTATAACTTTAAGTCTTTACCAAAAATAATTCGATTTTAGAACCACAACTATTATAACATGGTATGAGAGTATATAGTATACAAGGCCATCTTTAATGGTCATCAAGTTCGTTCAACGGGGAGTAGATTTGGGTGGGGGTGAGTGGGTACACCGCCCCTGTTCCAGGCGGCCTCAAATGTGTTGCCCCAGCGGCCCCCGCGTCCCGTTTGGGATGCTATTCGTTTATTGGTTGGTTTTAAAAAAGGGACTCACACCTCAAATATTTGGTGATGATGTGATATAGTGGGGAAGTTTTTAGTGTGGTGACAATTATGAACTTTTAAAGTTTTAGTATAGTAATAACGTGACAGAAAATTTCAGTGAGATATGATTGAATAGGGTGTGTATTAAAAATGTTCTAAAGGCTTTAGTTAACAAGCAATTGAAAACCCCCAATAAATATTAAATAAATATAAAATTTATCAAGAATCTGGTCACGAATTCCCACTATAAGCCATTATTTCAATCTTTATTTTCTTTTGAAAATAAATAAATGGTGAATATTTCAAATGTGAAAAGTTAGTGCTCAAATTGAGTCATCCAAATCAAATGATTGCCATGCTTTTTCCAGGGATGGATTTGTAATCTTCCAGGATCCTCCTGCACTAAAAGAATTTCTTTTTCCATCCTTTCCGAGTTGTGAGTTTTTTTAATTTTCATGTTTATCGTTTAAATAAATACATTGTTAATAAAAATATGTCTCTAGCTAGTATATTGTAAAAAAATTTAAAATGTTATTGGAAGCAATGCTAAATTACATTATTACTATATGTAAATTCATGATTTTGATGTATAATCTTTATAAGAGGGATGACAAAATGCAACAAATTGATTTCAAGTATGTTTTGCTTTTATTTCTTTTATTTCTTAAACAATAGTTTTTTACTCCTAAATTGCATATAATCTAGTGATAACTGAGATGATTTTGATGAAACACTTTTATAAACTTTTAAATGCAATAATTACAAAAAAATTAAGAGTTAGAGAGTCTCGATCTCCTCTTTATATATCCCTTGTGACAGAGGTAAATTATTTTTTAATTTTTCCTTCTCATGTCCTACTTTTACTTAGAATTTATTGGAATAAGTATGTTTTGTTTATAATTATAAAAAAAAATATAACTTTATTATTTAAAACAGGAAGAGTATTAATACAATGGATGATCATGTTAACAAATTGGTACGTACTATGAGACTAATCATCTCGTTTCTTCACAAATAAGATTGTCAAATTATGTAATGAAAATAATCATTGAAAACTTAAAAAAGAAGTCTCCAATTACAATATCATCACGCCCAAACCAACATGATTTCTTTTCCTTTTTAAATATTCAAATATTTAATATAAAGTATTGCATAACATTCTTTATTTAAGTATCATATATATAAGCATAAAACCAAGCACAACTCCAATCAGAATTCAATCACTAATGTTGTCCTATTCATCAACTTTGCATTCATAATCCAAACAAATTTGGTTGCTAATCTCCCACACATTAGGCTTTTTGGATCATAAATTACATTAAAGAAAAAAGATAGTGCCCTTACCACCATAACCACCTATCTTCAAAATTATAAAAAATATATATACTTTAGCTGTTTACACACACTCATAAAAGATTACTTGTGTAATTTAACAAGTTTATTTTAATATTAACCATCTATACAAAATCAATTGTTGAATAGTGCAGTGCAAGCTTTTAATACACAAGTACAATAGGACTAATGTACCAAAGATTCAAACGCATGGTACAACTATACAATGCATTTTTTTTATTTTTAATATATTTTAGTTTTTGATATATATACATGTATGAGGAAAGTTTAAACAAAAATATGGGTTGGTGTAGGGATCATGCATGCTTCTTGATTGGTGTTTCTACATCTAAGGTCGTGGGTTTGATTCTTACATTAGCCCTTATTTTTATATTTTTATTATCTATAATGGGTTTGTTTTATGATCATGTTCTTTTATCTATTTAAGTATTTAAAACAAATGATTTACCATCAACGGGAATCGAGCATGTAATTTAGGTTTTCTAAGTCGGTTCGCCTATGCTGGTGAATAGTGTTAAACAATTGCACGCCTGCAGCAATGTACGTTTGAATAATCAAATTTCAAACAACTTGCATCCCATGGTTCCATTCCAACAAAAAGGTGATTGACCAACGGGAAATGGTTCGTACTTTCCAAATTTCAAACAACTTGCATCCCATTGTTCTTCTTTTTTTTTTAACAGCGAAAATTTATTAAAACACCAAGGTCTAGCAAGATGCTAGCCATAATACAACACCACAACACCAAAAATAACCCCAAGTACAAATAAGCCCCAGATCTAATCTAATCCCCAATTAACAATAAAAAAACATATCACCAAGAAAAAGACTTCCAAACATCCCAACTCCAACCGCACTCCTTGCTTCTACTTTTGATCCAAGTGAAGCTTAATCTCTTTATTTCTTCAACAATACCACCAATGGAAGGTCAAACCTTATTGAATACCATTTGATTCCGCGCTTAGTATAGATATAGAAGGTTACATGTTCAAATTCAGACTTAAAAATACAATTATTTATAGTTTAGTAATAGATTGGATTATCCATGACTCCCTGTTCTGTTTTGGTATTTTTTTTTTGTAAGTTCAATCTTTAAAAAAAATTATTGCCATAAGAGAAATTCAAAGAAAAATTCTATGGATATTGACTATCATTAATTGATTATCATCTCCAAATGGAGTATCACATTCATCTTAGAGTAAGTATTTCACTCTTCCTCTACACGTTTCATAAATCACTCGTCATCCCAAACTTTAAACATTTGTAACATATATAATTCTTATATGAGGGTAATTTGGTCGAGTATGTGAAAGTAATTTGGTGATCTAAAGACTATAAGTGTTATCAAAAGGCTTCTAGCCCAGTAATAACCTCTTGACTTCTCTTATGTGAGATCTTGGGTTTAGGATTTTTTGCAAGTTTAGATTTCAAAGATATGATTCTTGAACGTGATTTGCTTGCAAAACTGGAGGTTAATTGATCCCACGCTTCTTTGGCAGTGGAAGCGGAAGCAATAAGCGGTTGAATTTCATCGGAACAAGAGCCCAGAATAGCACTAAATATAACCTGGTCTTGTCGAAACCAAGTTGTGTAGGCAGAATTGAGTCGGACAATATCCTTCTCACTGATGGTTTTTGGCGGAGCAGTGGTAACACCGGTGACAAAATCATCGAGCCCCAAGACTGCACGTGTCGTCGCCAAACCGGAAAATTTTGAGAGGTTAGTTTGATATTAAAGTGTGTAGATGCTGTGATGGGAATTAATGTTGTAGAAGAGGCCATTGATGCTGCAACAGAGATCGTAAAAGAAAAAAAATGGAGGATCGTTGCTATACTCGTTTGAGTGTTGTGGCTCTGAATCTATTATATATAATAAATCAAAATATTTGGGGAACACTTGGCATCATTCTAGGCTATCTCCATTTTTGTTTTCCCTCCTAAAAATTTAACCCAAAAATCCTTTCCAATTTCCAATTGTTTAATTACATTTAAATCAATTCCAACTAACACCAAATTGATTGTTCCTTTCCATTTCTAAAACGCAAGTAGCTTAATATATATAGATCAAACCTTCAAGTATTATTTTTACATCAACTTTCTCTTCATTGTTAATATTACCTTCGTAAATATTTCAAGTAAATGTATTGACAACACCGTCATACTCATCTTTAATGTTTCGAACATATATCGTCGACAGATTGTACTTTTCTAAACAACTAAAATAATATTAGTTGTATATCTAGTGAGTAAAATACTATTAAACAAGTGTATGTAGCAATTTTTTACTACAATCATCTTTTTTGTTAGATATATTATAATTTTATAAATGAGGTTATCAATTTCTATTATTCAAAAACATTGTTAAACAACATATGTTAGAAAACTAAACTATAACACATCAAATGTTTGAATTTTACACACATTCATGTTTTCAAACCATGTAATGTCTTAATCCAAAAAATTGTAATAAGTTAATATTTTTTAATCTATTATAAAATTCAACTTTTAGACTAATATTTTAATAAATAATTGTTTTTTATAACATACATATTTTTAGACGTTTTCGTTTATAGAAAAGATAACAAAAATTGTGACTTCTAAACTGAATATTACGTATAAAATAATTTAAAACTTTTTTTATCAATCTGTTTAAATTTATTTGTATCAGTTATTTTAGTTAATTGATTGCTAATTTATTTTCTGATGTTTTTTCCTAAAATAGCTGAATTTTTAATATGCATTTTAATCGTCAATTATGATGTTTTTAAGTGAACATATTTTTTTTATTTAACAACTTTAGTTCTTTAAATATAATCAAATTCAAATGATATTTTTAATATATTTATAAATAAAACAATAATGTTACTAATTTTTTCTATAATTGCTTTTAAAATTTTTAAACATTTAACATGATTGGATTATTTGAGTAATAAAAATATATTATATTGAAATATAAAAATTAAGTAATTTTAAAAAATCCAAGTTATATATATTAATATAAATTTTAGTTAAAGTTAATTTATTGTGTTAAAAGGAGAATAAATATACTTTAATTAAATTATTTATGAATTGCATTACATAAAATATTAACACATTGTTAAAAAAATAAAAATTAAAGCGTAATTTATAATTATTACATCAAATATTTTAAGTATATTTTGAAGACTTTATGCATTAACAAATTATGTTATCTTTTATTCAATTTTTGTAAACATGAGTTTTGTAAAACTTTGCAATGTACATGCTTTTTAATTACATAACTTTTTGTCAATAGATTTGTATATGTAACATATTATTTTTTTCAACCCGTGTAATACACGGGATTTTAACCTAGTACCATAACAAATGTATTCGTTTGATTAGAATCAAAATACAAGGAGGTACAAATACTAGTGGCCTACGTAATTACAGGAGATGAAGAAGGAAATTAATATAGAAACTATAACAATCTCTTGACTAAAATATTCTTCTAAAATAATCTAATCAATTCAATTATTAAAAATAGAAACTAATTAATTTGATGATGCCTCTGTATTGATAGAGATTTTCTTAGTTGTAGATTTCCTTCTAAACAGGTGGGTCAGGTCACCACGCTTTATTATTCGGGTGAAAGGTGATTTGTCAGGGTGATCCCGGATGACTGAGCGTTTGCTGTTAAAAAAAGGATTATATGTGTTACAAATGTTTAAAATTTAAGATCATATGAGTGATTTATAAAACCTATGGAGCATGAGTGAAATACAAACAAACCAAAATCACCATATCGGTAATTTACTGTTCATCTTTTATCATATTATCATATACATCAACTAAAATTCCATTTGGTTGGAAAAGGAAATGTGATTTGGTATGTAATAAACAATTTTTGCATATAATAAATAAGATAAATAAAAACTCATGACGAAAGATATACAAATATAATGAATCGATAGCTATGACACGAGTTTAGTTCAATATTATTTATCAACTTACTAGACAAAATGCTTTAAAAGCTTTAGTGTGACAAGTTGCCTTACTCTTAATATTAATTAATGTATGAAAACCAAAAAAGAAAGAGAAAGAAAAAACGAACATTAAGCATAAATGAGTTAACAAAAAACAAAAAATATATATGTGTTTACTTCACATAAAAAAAACACTATTTTTGATATGTTGTTAATCGACTCTTTACTTAGTTATAAAAAAGCAAGGCCTTTTTAAATAATAGCTAAGTTTAAACTTGAATAATGCATAATTTAGGGGGAAAAGAAGGTAATGTTTAGCAAAATAGGTAGACTCGGCAATCTTGACCCAAAGCAAGAGAAATGAGTTGGTTTTGAAGAATAAGGATTGTATTTTGGGTTTGAATAAGTAACACCATAACATATAACAGGTTGACACAGAATGCGGGTCAAGTTGGGTAACTTAAAAACTATGCAAATAGTATGAATTTAAATTGATAATAATTATTAAAAATATGTTTAATGAAAAAATCACTAAAGATTATTTAAGTAAACTATTTGTTTGGTAACTCATTTAGACTTGAACTAAATTGAAGTTTCTTAAAAACGATTCATTTAGAATCAAAATGATTTTGCTTAAAATTTATCATGACCGAACCCGTTCTGACTTGTTATCCAACCCGAACATTTTGCCAAGCTTAGAAATAAGGTAGGTGGATATGCATATGCTGTTAAAAAAAATTGCATCTACAAAAGAACATTCGTTTGTAAACAAATTTAATAAAAAAGTTAATACTTAAAAAATTTAGAATAATCTTACCAGAGTCTTAAAAAATATTATGCTTTGCAAATGGCATTTTTTTCGAACAGAGATACAAATTATAAATGACATTTGGGCATTTGGTCAGAGATATAAATTATAAATGACATTAGCCTAGTGACTTTTTATTGGGCTCACTAAAGTACAGCATAGGCCAGCGAGCAACCTCTGTCACTCTAATCTACAAGCCCAAATCCAATAGCTTCAACTGGTTACTGGCAGTGTGGACTCAAGTCTTCAGCCCATCCGAACTCCTCAAGGAATGTCAACACTACTCCATTAGACCACCCAAAACCAGTCTGTAGCAAACCACCATTTTAATCATAAAAGAATTAGAATAAGTCTGGGCTTAGGCCCATAGACCAAACTGGAAACAGCCCAAATGTAACAAACTTCATACTAGCCTAGATGGGCTGAGCTCATAAACCATAATTTTAAAGACTTAGAACATCCTCTTCCACAACCCAACCTTTTTAATAAAAAACTAACTTTTCACTCTTTCACCTACACAACCCAATCAAACCTAACTTTTTACTCTCATTAACAACCCAACCTTTACTACTTTTTAAATTAAAAAATATTTTTTTTAAACAACTATATTTTAACAAAACTTGTATCATGTTCATAAAGAAAACTTATCAAGGCTGTGTTTTTTTATTTTTAAAAATGTCAATTATTAGTAGCTATTAAATAAAATAAGATTATAACTAAAACTAATTATGTTAAAGTAAAAAAGAAAAAGAAAAAAAAAACAAATATATTTGGTTGCAATCTTGATCGCAGCAGTGAGCCAATCGTGGGCAGATAGGAAGACTTTTGCAATTTTGTTTTTTATTTTTTATTTTTTTGAATAGTGTCACAACCCAATCCAAATTGCCAATAGGGATGGTCTAATAGGGCAGAGGCTTACTTGTGGCACATATTCACCACCACCACCAAATTCTCCACACTTGCACACGTCATATTTCTCATGCATAGCTTTTGATGATTTATATGCAGCATAGTTAGCTCTGATCCACCTTATAGCCAAATCCTTGGCTAATGATCTGGCTTCTTTTGACCCTGATCTAACCAGACCTTCAACAATCATGTGTTGAATTGGAGCCCAACCATTTGGAAAATCCCTGTTTTTAACAGTATGATGTCATCATTGATCTTTAAAAAACTGGAAAATTAACAGTTTCAATCATGTAGATTACCATTGCTCGCTCGAATTTGTCAAAGAAGTTGCTATACCCGCAGCACGTACCAGTCCAGAGCTTTCAAGACTTTGTGCCACTTTGTTTACGACGGTTTCATCTTCGATAATAGGGCCATTGAAACAAAAATTGCATCAAATACACTTAATTATACAAATAGCCTGTTAAAATAGAACATAAATGAACCTGAGTTGAACAACTGAACCCATAAAGGGATAAAGTTTGAGGCAAATGAATTTTGATTCTGGTTAGAGGCATCCCATTTGTAAACATCCTGAAATTGACACAACCCGTGAGAAATTAAAACAGTAACAATGTGGCTCAAAACTAAGCGGTCTCATGGGTCTGAACCATCAATGAACCCAAGATAATGTTAGAGCACAGCTTACCTTGTGGTCAGAGCTATCGTTGAGCCAGTAATCAAACCATTGTCCCTTCTCTTCATTCCAAAAAACAATGTCCATGGCCTTCTTTCTTGATTCTGAAGCTCTAGCAAAGTGTAAAGCATGGCTGCTTTCTCCAACAACAGTGGCCAAGAAAGATATGTCAAGTTCCATCTGCAAAAACATTAAAAAAACCGTTAATCGTTTATAAATGCCACTCTAGAAAGACATGATATGCACAAAACAGTTTCTAATTCACACCTTCAGTATGTATGCATTCAGATCAACAGGTAGAATTGTTGTTGTAGACAGTGTTGTAAGATCAGAAGTATTCCTAAAACACATATCATCAATACAAACAATAAATATAAATAAGAGTAAATTACATTTTTGGCCCCTGTGGTTTAAGTGTTTTAACTATTTTAGCCCAAAATAGAATCTTTTATCAATTCAGCCCCCCGTGGTTTAGATAACTAACGTTTTTGGCCCCCAACCATAGTTAGATTTTGGGCCAAAACCGTTATAATAGTTAAGTTTGAGGGGGCAAAACTGATAGTTGTTTAAACCATAGGGCTAAATTGATAGAAGATTCTATTTTGAACCAAAATAGTTTAAACACTTAAACCACAGGAGCCAAAACCGTAATTTACTCTATAAATAAAATAAGGAAACTAGTATCGATTTCAAAATTGTGTTTGGTTTACTTCATCCATCTGGTACTAAAATCCCAACCACTTTCTGCAGCCGAAGCCAGCTCACGATATAACTGCTCTCTCCCACAATCATTCTTAAGTTTGTTAGCAGTTTCGATGTCCTACGAAGCAAAATTAAATGCAAAACGTGTTACATTCGTTGGTTTAAAAAACTAAAGTGGCAGTCTTTTAACTCATTATGGTGGAATATCTTACAATAGTGAATGATTCAGGCCTAGGTTTATTCCACATTGCATAGTACCGGCTTAAATTGTGTGTCAAACCTTCAGCATCCTCAATTGTCACATTATGTATTCCTGTAACAAAAGCAACTCATCAAAAAATATTTAAAACTTTTCTTTATGACCGATTAGAAGTTACCCGAATTCCAAAACTTATGTTCTTTGATCAGGGCCGGGAGTGCCTTTTTGACCAAGTCAACGTCGTTGGTTTGTTTATATACTTCAATAACCATTGAACTCAGCAATGGAGGCTGACTGAAAATAGTTCCAACAAAGATCAGCTTTACACTTGGTTTTCTAATAGGATTTAACTGATATATCTGTCTTTATATCAGTACCAACTTCTATGAGATGCATTTAAACAGCAAAATAGATTTACCTTCTATTAGTATAATATGCACGCGCACCATTTAGAACGTATCCGTATGTGTCAATCAAGTCTATCAGATTGAGAACAATCCCTTTTGCTGTCTCGTACATTTTACTTACCAATAGTCCCCTGCTTAATAAATATCAAAACATAAGATAACATAACAACAAATGGTCCGGTTCAAACACAAAAGGTTTTTTGGGTGCCAAGTATGTTAAGTTTGAGTGATAAAATCAAGCAAGTGTTGATTATTCTTGTGTGATAAAATCATTCAGGTGCGGAATTATTTCACGTGATACTTCCATCTTAGCATGATAACTCTACGTCTACCTAATTTTAACACACAAAATCTAGTTAACACATGTGTGATAAACAGAATTCATATAGCATTATGCTCTTTTTTAACATACATTTGGAGAGAAAATGTATTGACAATGCCTAGCAAAATGGGCAGGTTAGGTTGGATTGGGTAACGGGCCAGAACGGGTGCAGGTCAGGATGGGTTTTAAGAAAAATCATGTTGGGTCTAAATAGGTCACTTATAAAAAACATCAATTTAGCTCAAGTTAAATGAATTAAAATGAAACAAATAGTTTATTTGAATATTTTTTAAAGATTTTATCATTAAATATATTATTAATCCTTCTTATTTACTTGAATCCATTGTATTCATAAAATTTTAAGTTACTCGTCTTTACTCGTATTGTGTTAAAGTGTTACCCTATTTCAACCCAAAATACAATAATTCTTACCCAAATCTCCTTATTTTTTTTTATTATGGGTCACAGGTTTAGTATTGACTCAAACCTGATTTGACCTGCTATCAGGCCTAAAAGTTTTAACACTGAGTTTAGACCCTCCGGTATGCCATGGGATTGGGCGTGGGTGGGGCGCCACTGGGCGTGGCACACCGCCCCCCATGGGGCGTGAATGGGGCGTTGGTGGCTCACGGTGAGCAGGCTCACGGCGTGGGGAAGGGTGGGGGGTTGGGTTTCGACCGTTGCTTGGGTATTTAAAAAAAAAAAAATTTAAATAAAACCTATATATAATCACAATCCATCCAATATTCACACACACTATCTAAAAACATCACACCCCACAAAAAAAATAAACATCAAAGTTGTATTTTTATAAAAATGGAGTTTATACGGGAAGATGACGATTTTAGCGAAGGAGAAGATTTTTTAATCGAAGCCGCACAACTTACTCTCGACATCATCAGACAACAAGTTGAAAGACCTGTTCTAACTAGAAGAGCACGGATTAATCGAGATCGTCTTGGAGCTCACGAACGTCTTGTTGAAGATTATTTTTCAGAAAATCCGAAATACCCCGAACATTTATTTCGGCGTCGGTTTCGTATGAGTCGAAATCTTTTTTCACGAGTGAGTAATGATTTGGAACAAAAGTATGACTTTTTCCAACAACGGTGCGACGGAAGAGGAAAGATCGGGTTTTATTAGTTTGTATTTTATTTTAATTTTTTTATTAGTTTGTATTTTATTTTAATTTTTTTATTAGTTTGTATTTTTTTTATTTTTTTTTATTAGCTCGTATTTTTTTTAATATTTTTTATTAGTTTGTAATTTTTTTATTAATTTGTAATTTGTTTTTATTAATTATATATCAAATTAAATTAAAAAGGAATGATGACGTGGAGTGAGTGGGGTAATGGGGCATTTCCACCAAAATGGTGGGGGGAGTGGTTGTGGTGAGTGCTTATGTGGCGCCTACGTGGCGCCTACGTGGAGTGAGTGGGGTGCCTTGGCACACCCACTAGTCTTATACGTGTTAACGATTATAATTTATAAATTAAAGTACCTGATAACCCAATAAGAATCCCAATAATAAACCTCTTGAAATCTTGATCCAGGTATAATCACAGGGTGTTTCAAAGGAAGCAGAGTATGCAATTCAGGGTTTTCTAAAACCCGATTTGACACTTTTCGGCTCAAATTCTTCCAAAGCGAATGAACTTCCAGAGCCCAGTTTCTCACATCCTGGTGCACCACTTTGGGTAAAAACCCATCTGGTTCAGCCACAAAATCAACCGGTTCAACCAATTCCAAGTCCTGTTGTGCACCATTCATAAACTTGTCTAAAAACCCATTCAAATCGAGACTTAGAACCGAGCCGTTTTCGGTCCTGGGGAGATCATCAAACGCTTGTTTGACAACCGGAAGATCAAACTTCAACGACAAATCAACGTACACTTTTGGGTCAAATTTCACGGGACCAAATGTTTTAAGAGCAGTTTCTTGAACAGTTTGAAGAAAGATCACAAGTGGGGTTGTGGGTACAACTCGACCATAATCAGTTGGTCTGCAGACGTCTGCAGATTCTGAAGTAACCACCATGGCTGCAATCAATAATATGAAAAGAGTAAATTTAACAGTTTTTATGGATTGAAAAGAAGCCATTTAGGCAAGGGTTTACATTAATTTAGGATTAGATTTGTTTACAAGTAACAGATGAATTCAAGAAGAAGAGTAGATTACCTGACAAACAAGGGGACGGCTTTTTTTTTTTTGAACGTTAAATCGTCTACGCAGACCGGAAATTCTTGAATTTGTTTTTTACCATCTTTTGCTTTGGTGGTATGAACGTATTTATCTTTACCAAGAGTTTCTAGTCTAATGGTTATCTCATTAGCTTTTCTGTGGGAGGTCTCGGGTTCAAATCCCTCCCAAGGCGAAATAGGGGTTCTTGGGAGGTCAGGGGTTTTCCGGTGCGGTTTCCTCCTGAGGTGGTGGTAGGATCTCAACGGAGGTCATGGTAACTAGACCTTGGTGACGTTGCCTGAAAATCAGTGGTTCACACGTTGAGATCAAATACCGTTCAAAAAAAATTAAAAAAAGGTTTATGATCCCGATACTTGAAAAGAAAACACATTGCAGTACACACGCATTAAGCAAACTTCATACTTCCTCTTCAACTTTAAATCTTTAATCTATAATTCACCTTTTTAATTATTATAAAATTTTTGGTTTTTAATTTGAGTTTCGAAACAAATTAAATCGAATTAAAAATCGCACTTTTGAAATTTGACATCAAACTTCGTTTCAAATTCAAATTTGAAAAATTCAAACATAATTTCAACTTCATGATTTTCTATTCAAAATAGAATCAAATTTCAAATTTTTTAGTCGATTTCAAAAGTGAACGCCCTTGATTTAAACAATTGAATACACAAATATTGTTACATTTTCATTTCATTTTTCTAGACATCGACACGACCGGACCGAGTAGCGGTCCAATGACGCCAAAACCGTTAACTCAAGATAAAGAAAGTGCGCTCAGAAAATGTTATATAGATCATTCCGAGAACAAAACCAAATGTAAAATAATATTTTTTTATCTTTTCATGTTTATTATAGTTATTGTTATAATTGTTTAGTAAATGCTTTTTTTATTAGTTTTTTTTAATGTTATATTTTATATTTTTTAATATAGTATATTTACAAGTTGTTTATTTTTAATTATAGTATGTAATTTGCAAAAACGCGAAAACTTTTGGAAAAAAGTAACCGTTAGTTGACACGAAATGATGGGTTTTACCAATCACGAATACCGCACGTATCATCAACTTAATTCTAAATGGAAGGATATAAGCGCGAAGTTGACGAGGTTCAGTGTCATCTATATCAACTGTGTCAATAACAGAAAAAACGGTATGAACGACTAGAATGTGTTAAAGTGGGCGGCGAAGGAATACCAACTCAATACTAATGGCCAAACATTAACCTCTGCCATGTTTGGTTTGCGATAAAAGACTCACCAAAGTTTTGCGTTCTCTTCCAAGAAGCCAACAAGGGCCAACGTTCTTCATGAAGAACTTAAAATTATGAGACGAACGCTTATTTGCCGGGTTGTTTGGATGCCCATACAAATTACGCGGTTAACCTCGAGCAAGACGATGAATTCGACATCCCGGAACCAGTTAGACCGGTTTGCCGAGATACGACAAAACATGCTTCATCTTGAGTCGTCAAACTGTCTCCTCTATCCCGACAACCAACGAACTCGCACATCAACTAAGTGTCTGTAGACGCAAAGTAGTTTGTTTTAATGTATGGTGTTCTTTGTCTTTTGTTAGTGGGATATACTCCGATGCTTCCTGGAGATAGACTCCTATGCTAAGTTATGTGTCTTTGTTTGGTTTTATATGTTATGTTGTGTTTAGTTGTTTGGCTGGTCTATGTGTGTGCAAGCTTCCTATTGGATGTACTCCAATGTAACAAAATGCTTGTAGTGTTGGAATGAAAAAAATCTGCTTTGTTCTAGTTCATTCTCTTTCCCTGTTTTCATGAGGAGAAGAAAAAAATACTAGAAGAAAAGTAAAAAAATCTAGAGGAGAAGACTCTACGAGCTGACCTCAAAGCGACGAGGAATATGCCTCTCGAAGAACTAGACGCCGAAGAACGATCGATCATAAAAAATTGAGATTGAAATTATTCGACAAAATATTGTTGAGTTTTATTTTTAAAAATAAAGAATAATTAAAATTATATAATGCTAATGATGTGACATAGTGGGAAAGGTTATTCTGTGAGGCAACCACTGTGCGATTTTAAGGTTTTCAGTAAGATGATGATGTGTCAGAAAATTTTAGTTGGGAAGAATTTCAGTGAGATAACCTCTACGGTCTAACAATATCAACGATAGCATCAATAACAATAATAACGATTATAAAATTCAGTCGAAGAAACAATCATTCATATTTCCCCCCTCTACAAAACTCGTCGTTTTGATTAATTAACTTTCCATTAACACATTAATGATTAATTTCTCAAATAAAATTTCAATGATGGGAAACACTGATTGGTGATTAGCAAATTTCTTTTTAAATTTGCTAGTGTGTAACACGAGGTTTGATCAATATAATATTAAACGATTGCTAACAAGCAGAAAGAACAAAAGAAATAGTTTAGAAAAATAAATGAAAATAAATGAAATTTTCATAAAGTAAATATCCAAGTTCAATAATTTCTTTCCAATGAATATTGTTGAAAACAGATTCACCAACTTATCTTGTAGTCATATACTCACATGTGTAATGTATTAACCTTGATTGGTCCATCATGGAAACTAGGTTTTTTCAGCCGCGCGTTGTGGCGGGTTATCACAGTACATTGTCGATAACTGGTAGCATAAGATTATATATTATTTGCATAAGTATAAGTTACATAGTAAAGCCAAATCTCTAATCGTGAACTTCATATGAATTTTTCATAAAAGCAGAAAATTAGACAAATTTCATTCAAGTTTGTTATGAAAATAAGACGAAAAAACTCATGAAATTCTTATCATCGGCAACTAATCGGTTGAATCAAAACAAAAACCCAAGTCTCCAAATAAACATCGTTTTTCTATGATAAAAAAAATTCACCGTTACCTTTTCTGAACATCACCGAAACCCTAGAAACCGATCGTAAGCAACGCATGTTGATTGTAGTATATATTATTGTCTTCAGTAATTGTAATAATATATATAATAATATTAAATATTTAGTGGCCAAATTTAAAAAAACAAAACTTTTTTATTCTGTTTAGGTAATTGTAATGATATATATATATATATATATATAATATAAAAATTTTAGTGGCCAAAATTAAAAAAAACAAAACTTTTTTATTCTATTTAATTACTACTAATATTATTTAATTATATATATATAGCCGCTTTTTTGACTTTAATATTAATTAATATTAATATTTAATTATTACTAATATTATATTATAATATAAAAGTTTTAGTAGCAAAAATTAAAAAAATGAAACCTTACAATTCCTTTCAAGTTACCTTTTAATATATATAATAATAATAATTATTATTATTACTAACATTATATTATAATATAAAAGTTTTAGTGGCCAAAATTAAAAAAACAAAACCTTACTATTCCTTTCAAGTTACCTTTTAATATATACTAGGGTTATCACCACCGCGCGTTACAGCGGCTTATCACAGTACACTCATGAAAACGGATATTATATATTATTTGCAGAAGCATAAATTGCATAAAAAATCAAATTTCTCATCACGAGCTCTATACAAGTTTCTTATAAAAAACATAAAATTTTACAAAACCCATACAAAAACGTTACGAAAATAATATAAAAAATTACTCACAAAATCCTTCTATCCATCAACCAATTGGTTGAATTAAAAAAAACGCAAATATTTAAGTAAACACCGATTTTCTATGAGAACAAATAAATTAACGTTACTTTCTCTGAACACCACTGAAATCCTAGAAAGGATCACGTTTTTTTTCACTGCATATATACTAGTTACTATTTAAAATTATATATATATATATATATATATATATATATATAAACACTATTTTCAATATAATATATAATATATATATATATATATAAACACTATTTTCAATATAATATATAATATATATAGAGTCAAACAAAAAACAAAAATATTACTATTCCTTTTGGTTACATTTTAATTATATAGTATAATATAACTAGGTTTATTCCACCCGCGCGTTGCGGCGGGTTATCACAGTACATTTTCGATAACAGATAATATATATCATTTGCAGAAAAATAAGTTGCATAACAAAATCAAATATTTCATCACGAACTAAACCCTAATCTCTAATGAAGTGGTGTAGTGGTTAAAGTATAGAAGATACAACCTAGAGATCTCAAGTTCAATCCCCACTTAGAGCAATTTTACTTGAATGCTATAACGACCTGGTTGCTTGCGACCACCGTTT
The DNA here is from genome assembly GCA_009363875.1 of Mikania micrantha. Taxonomy (NCBI): domain Eukaryota; kingdom Viridiplantae; phylum Streptophyta; class Magnoliopsida; order Asterales; family Asteraceae; genus Mikania; species Mikania micrantha. The sequence goes on along the minus strand of CM018688.1, from coordinate 1,867,956 downwards.
TCCTGTTCCTCTTGGTTAGTCGGGTATTGACGGGACTCGCGAACCCACGGTTATCCAAAAAAAAACTAAACCCTAAACTACTCAACACCTACTGTTCATTAGGCATTGTATTTTTAATGTATATAAAATTAAAATTAGAATTTATTTATAAACTTAATGTTACTAATACTTGCAATGCTCTAAGTAGCTAAAATGAACAGCCAATAGAAAAACTTAGACGGTGGCCAAAATCAAAAAAACAAAAATTTATATTATATAAAAGTTTTAGTGGCAAAAATCTAAAAAACAAACTTTACTATATTTAATTATTATAAATATTTTATAAAAGTTTTGGTGGCCAAAATCGAAAAAACAAAACATTATTATTTAGCCGCTTTTTTTGACTTACTATTAATTAATATTATTGTTTAATTATTATTAATATTATGTAAAAGTTTTAGTAGCCAAAATTTAAAAAGCAAAACTTTCCTATTCCTTTTAAGTTGGTTTTAATATATATATATATATATATATATATATATACATATATATATATATTAATTAGTATATTTTGTTATCTACTTTTGGTCTTTTGGTCCAATCATGGTCAAACTTTGACCGTCAAAGCTCGTTTTGTATACGGATATTGTCCGCTCTTTTGGTGGTTAGTGTTGATGTGGTTTCAATTGACCCACCCCCTCCCATTTTTAACCTTGATAAGTGATAACTAAAATTTCCACTACCTGTTCAACCAGTCTCCCTTATAACCGGCTAGTTCAAACGAATGTACTCGACTGAACCGATTATGTCGTCAGCCGACGATGCAGCTGGCTAGTAGTTACGGTTCATAGAAGAGTCATAAACATAGGTTGCTTAATTATTTGTAACTTGATGTATCATATACAAGTAACACTACATTGATTTAAAGCTAGATTCAACAAAACACAATGACGAGACATTTGTATTGAAGAAACTCTCAAACTCTGAAAACTAAAGAAAAAAAGAAACAAATCGCCATTGCAGTCGTTGTTGATGCTAAGGTTATATTGATTGGCATTTTGCCTCGATCATTCCTCAAAACCATGGCTTCGTATATCGGCCAACTATTCAGCACCACAAAGCCAGATATGAACATTTGCACAAAAAACCCATCTAAAGTCCCATTATTTGTAACCACACTCATAACTCCTTTCACAAACGACATTAAATTGATTAAGGACGCTACTGAAATGGGGAAAAACAAGACCGATTCAACCCCGAATTCAAACACTCCTTGTTCATACACTGTGCTTTGGTCTTCATCAGCTACTTTGCTCGTAACATTGAACCCGAATGTCGATAAGCCCAAGGATTTAAGTGACCATTCGAGCAATGCAAACGGGTAGCTCGACAGCCCCCACATCATCCACATTCTTTGGTGGTTCCACCATCTTAGAGCCGGGCTTCCTGCAAACACTACAAAATCAAGAAAATCTTTTCCGTAAGCTCCAAGGAAGAGAAACATGTGCAGGTAGAAACCGTGGTCTGAAACCTGTAAAATTTTACCACAAGTTCATCAAGAAACAAATCAAATCAGTTTCACACAGAACCGACTAACATTGTTATGTTTTTTTTTTTTAAATAAAATAATAATAATAACATTTGATAAGTTTTTGATTGAATATGGAATTTATACCTTTGTAAATATGGGCACCGAGTTTATTAGCGTGATTTGAGGCAAGAATGCATATATGATGATGGGAATGGACCAAAAGGAGCGAAGTGTGTAGTGTGTGTAACATAAAGCCTGGAGTGGATTCATTGATTGAACACCATAAATCAAGGGGCAATATTTGTTAAAGAATATCTCCAGGAACCCCATATACCATCTTTTGATTTGGTTGAGTGAATCATTCAAGTTTGACGGTGAACCTCCAAGAAATGCAGCTCGTTTCGGGTGGCAAAGAACCGACTTCCATCCTTCACAATGCAGTCGAAAGCTCGTGTATGTATCCTCCGTTATGGTGCCGTATCGAAATCCAATCTACACAAACAGCCACTTCTCAATCGTTATTTGCAACTAGAATAACTTGCAACCAGTCGCAAATAGTTTTATAAAACTTATTTGCGACTGATATGTATAATGAAATAATTGATAAATAATTACCTCGGAACCCCATCTGGTATAATCCTCATACTTGCAACCGGCTACTTCGTGCGCAGAAACTAAAACATCTTCACCCTTTAATGGTTTAGAATTGTTTTGAATACTCCCTGCATTAGTGACACCACATGGTGAGTCATGGCTAAGAACGTGTCGCTTAAAGAACGCTCCGGTGCCCATAAACGAGGCGCCCAACAAGCCATCCATGCCAAGGCTTAATATCTGCGTCTCGGGCTTGAACTCAGAAGCATAAATGTCATTTTTATTGATGCTACTAAATCTTTGAGGAAACTGAATAAATCCAAGCTTGGGATCAGCGGTTTGATCCATGAAGTAACACAATGCACGCAGTGGTGTTTCAGGATCATTCGAGTACATGTCACAATCCAGGATGAGGACGATCGAACCGTTCGTCAACAAACCCGACACTCTAAGCTACCATGCCATTTTTGTGAAAGAAACAAAAGAGGAAACAATCGATCACTAAACTTAAACTGAAATAACTGGAACACTGTGTTAAGAATGCGTTCTTAACTAGAGTAATACTCCATGTAATCGATCACTAATTTTTTCAAACTTTTTTTCTTTAAATATTTCATTTTAATTTTATATTGTCTCATCATTTGTTTTTTAATAAAGTGTGGTTTTTAACATTAATATATTTAATGGATTAAAAAGAAAATTTTAATTTAAAAAAATATAAAACGTATATTTAATAATTTAAAATTATTGTATATTATGAGATTTATTTAATAAGAGACTCTACCAACGAATATGTAATTAATTACTAAAAACTTTTATTTATTACAATAGATAAATTTAAGTTTTGTCACATAAATTTGCAACTCATTTTTCTAGTGGCAATTACGTTTGGACATTTTTAAAATTTTAATTCAAATTTACCAATATGTTGGGCTTAATTAAACTTTCTAACTGTTTCAAGATTGTATTTGATATTTAATTTTAATGTTTGTCCGTAAAATTGCCACCGTTATACACCGACTTTTTCAGTTTTATAAGTTTTACATTACAATAATTTTCTAAGACCGTTTTTATATTTTTATTGAAATTTATTTTTTCATATATTTTTTTTATAAGTTTGTGACTGTATTTCTCTGTTGTAAAAATGTCGGTAATACCTAGTTTTGTTGTAGTATATAGTTAGAGGGATGTTCGATTTATAAATAATGTTAGTTAGGAACTTAAATAACAATTTATAACCTCAAGTTTAAGTCTTTATTTTCAAAGAAAGGTACCTTTAGCTCCTTAAATCTTGTGAATATAAAATGTGGTTGTTTTAGTTATTTACAATTTGTTGGTTTTTATTATTAGAATCTTTCCCTGCATAAATTAAGTCTGGGAAGTTTTATTATATCCGTCAAACATGATATATGAAATGGAAGTTACCGTACCATAACGTTAAGTGCACCGGCCTTGAAATTATGGTGTTTCTCAATGTTTTTCTCTCGAGAAACGTAGACGAGATTCGGCATGACACCACCGGCAACATCTTTGTCCGCATTGTTGTTTAACAGGATCTGTGTTTTGTATTAACGATTAAGATGTTTTTTTTTTATATAAAATTAGTGAGTTTTTGGTGCTTATATACGTATTTTCAGAAAAAACAAATATATGATATAAGAACCGGCCTGGATAACGGTAGGATGATGTCGGCGAGTGAAACCAGGTGTCCATTGACTGAAAATGTCCCCAAACTCTGGTTCGGTTACTCTATCCAAACAGACGCCACCACTCTGCACCACGGCTTCCACCCTTGATTTCATGTTTTCATACCTCGACTGCCAAATATACATATTAGTTTTTTTTTTTTGAACGACAATTTGGATCACTGACTGGTCATAAACTCACCCGATTATATCCACACCCACTAGAAAGAAACCCACCATAGGTGAGAGAAAAACCCTAACCTAGCATTAAACCCCTATTCTGTCAATGTTAAGACTTGAACTCGCGACCTCACCAATATTGAAGCCACATAATACAAATATACATATTAGTTATTAGAAAATTCTGCCTTTAAAAAAAAGTTAATAGAAAATTCCAAAAAAGCATCAATCTACGTCGTATTCCCTATAATTAATCCAGACATAATTAAAGCTACTTCAAGGTTTAAATTAAAAGCAAATTACCTTTTAATAATCCAAACTTTAATCAATTAGACGCTGCCGATACCAACTATGAAAATCTTCAATAACGGTCCCTAGGGTGTTTATCGGATCGGATAACGATTTATTTGGATTTCAAAATGTTAAGACCTTATCCGAAACCATACCCGATCCGAATTCGAATTTTTTTCTATCCAATCTGAATTTATTCGAATAACCCGAAAAACCGAATAAACTTATTTTTTTCATCAGAATAATCCGAACAATCCGAATAATCAGGGCTTATTCGGGTTATTCGAATTGAACTCGGATATTCGATTCGAATAAAGAAGATTTTGTATATCCGATATCCGATCCGAATCTATCCGAATATTCGAATCTTTAATTTGGATCGGTTTTTCGGGTTTCGGATACGATTCGAATTTCGGATTTTTTTAACACCCCTAACGGTCCCTGCTTTCGACCTATTTATTTATGGCGGACAACCGTCAAAATAAGTTAACGTCGTTAACTTTTATTCGAGTTTCGAACGGATTTTTTATGGCTTTTATTCAAAAAGAGAATACGAGTTGAATAACGTATAACTTACCTCGAAACGTTGCTCCAAATTTCTCAATTGTTCTTCAATCAAATGTTTAAATTGAGAAATTTGGAGCAACGTTTTGAAGTAATTTTACGCCATTCGACTCGTATCTTCTTTTTGAACAAAAGGCCTAAAAAATCCATTCGAAACTCAAAAAAAGTTAACATCGTTACGTTTTTTTTACTGCGGTCTGCCAGAAGTAAATAGGTCGAAAGTATGGACCGTTATTAGGGATTTTCATAATTAAGATCGACAGCGGTCAATTGATAAAAGTTCAGATTATTTAAATACAATTTGCATAAAATTACCATATATACATTTGGCAAACGACATCATTACGAGTGAATAGTAATAATAATTAAATATTAATAATAATTAAATAACGATTATTATATAATATTAATAATATTTAAATAATAATACGTTGAACAAAAGTGGCGCAAAGTCAAAAAAATACGGCCGCAAACTCAAAAAAACGACAACTTGTATCTCACAATAATATTAAATAATAATAATAATAATAATTAACTAAATAACTAATATTTAAAACTTCTGCAAAACGTTTTGATTCATCGTTTTAAAGTTAATTGATAGCTGTTGTGATAAATTTTTTGTTTGCATTTTCATATTAATGATATTGTCAATAGCTGTTGTGATAAATTTTTTGCTTGCATTTTCATATTAACGATATTGTCACAATGACATGACGGTTTTATTCAATTTTTAATTTTTATTCAAATAATATGTCTGAAAATACATATATTTTAATAATAATAATGAACATAATAAGATATCAATTACAACCCAATAAGTAACAAGTACTTTGCCCTGGGCTTGAAAAACTCCCTATTTTTTTACACTATTATTGAATGCTTAAAATGAACTCTTATGTTTGTGTTTTTTTATGCTAAATTTTACTACTAAGCACGACCCCTTCTTTTTGTGTGACAAACATGTTTACGATGACTACATTTTAGGACTTTGTGTCAAAATAACAACCATTGCGGTGTGTTTTTATATTTGTATTTTAATATACTAGATCATACTTACGTTCTAATATTCATAGTAATAAGAGCCGTAAAGTCAAAAACAATTGCTAAGGTAATTAAATAATAAGAATAATTAAATAATATTAATAAATAATAATTAATATATAATATTAATACTAATTAAATAATAATAATAATTAACTAATATTGAATACTTTTGCACAACGGTTCGATTTATCGTTTTAGGATGAATTGACAGCCGTTGTGACAGATTTTTTGTTTGCATTTTCATATATATGATGTTGTCTCAGTGACAGGACGATTTGAATTTAATTTTTAATTTTTATTCAAAAAATACGTCTGATAAAACTCGGATGTGAGACCGCTGCAAAAGTGATTCAGCTGCTTAAAAAACGAAAAATAAACTTGAACTGCTTCAAGAAAAAGGACCGAATTGCAATTAAAAATAAATTTATTTTTTGGAGTACCGCTTAAAAAAAATGGACTGCATCAAAAAAATTTGATGCAAGTTAAAACATGATAAATTTAATCGCCGCAAAAACGGTATATATGTTATCACTGCTATCGTGATCAAATACCTATATTGGTAGAGTGACATAACTTACAATTTTGTTTGTCAAAATACAAATATAAAAACGCGTCACAACGGTTGTCCCTTCGGAAGCACAACATTTTTTTATGATATGAAGGACATGTTTATAACGGCTACATTCTATTATTTTACAGCAGAGCGACAATCGTTATATTTATACAATTTCATATTATAATATTCGAAATCATGGAGGAATTTCCGCGGGTAAACCCCTAGTTAAATAACAATATTAAAGTGTCTCCTCGACAACTCTCTATCCTATATAGCTATGGTATTATTGTAACTTGTAAGATAGATTTATAAATTTAATAATAATATATTAAAAATCTGGCTGAGTTCTAAGAAAATTAAAAAAAAAAAATAGATAACTGGTGACCTTAATTTAGGTTTTTGTTTAAGAAAAATAAAATAAAAAAGAATTGCATATACACCTTAATTTCATGTGTCTCAGGATCCCACGCAGGAAGAGGATGATTCCCAAAATAAACCTCAGGTGCCCTGTCCATCACACCATGCTTCTTGCAGTAGGGTATCCAATGTTTCGCAAACTTAGCGCACTCCATAAACGCGTACAGCGTCATCTCCGATCCACCATCATCCGAAACATACACCGACAACTTCTCGGTCGGGTACTCATACGCCAAAACCGATAAAGCCGTGTTCACCACCCCAACCGGCGGCTCCTTAGTCGGGTCAGCCGTGCAAATCACCACGTCTATTGACGGGTACTCGCTCTCCATCACAACTCGTTTCAGTGTCTCCGGAAACACCTGGCGTTCGATTGGGTTCCAGTGAAAGCATTGGCTGGTTAACCAGAAGAAAGCAAACACAAAATCGGCTACAAACAGTGCGACCGAGATCAAAGTCCGAGAGTGGATTAGGGTGCGGCAGTGGCTGAGGAGATGAACGGAAACCGCGACGGTGTAAGAGAGTGTGAAGACACGGTTGAGCCATGTTTTGGACGATGGTTTCCTAGAATTAAGGATTGGTGTGGTCGGCATGACTTTTTTTAAGGTTAGGATATGATTGGATATATTATAAACAAAAAGATAAATATATAACAAAGACATGTGGTTAGGTTTCAGTAGCTACATGTATCCAACCTCATCTTGAGATATATGATTGACTTGATCTATTCAAATTGGCTCGATCGATATCAACTCAGAAAAGTTCAGATGCTTTTAAGCTTGATGTCTAAATCTTAATTTATCACTCGATCTCTCATTAATTTTACATGATTAAGCTTAACTATGGTTAGACTTAGTTTTATTTATTTATACGCTTTATATTTTATTTTCTTTTTTATTTAGTTATATCATGATAATTGTATATAACAAGTGGTTTTCTATCCGCGTTACAGCGTGAATTTCATCACGATTTTGAATATTAGAACACAGCTAGTCAGCTACAATCCAATATATTAAAACACATATACAAACACACATGTCACAATAGTTGTCACTCTAACGTAAAACCACCATATAAAGTGTAGTTGTCGCAAACATGACATGGGTATTGATAATGGTAACATAACCACGAACATCAAAATGCATGCAAAAAAAACCCATAAAGATCGTCAATCTACAATAAAACAATAAATCAAGCATTACTCGCCAGGAATAATAATATTATTTAATTATTAATATATTTAAATATTACCATATTATTATATTATTTTACAAAAGAAAAAAATTGCCAAAGGGTGGGAATTGAACCATTGAACCATGACCTAGGTATTGGACGATGACAACGGTGACATAATCACAAACAACAAATTGCTTATCAGAAAACGGGGCGCATTTACTGTTAAACTACCCTAAACAATAAATCAAATGCTACACCCAATGAATATATAATAGTACTAGGTTATAAACCCGTGTGTAACACGGGTCGAATAAAAAGTAGAAAAAATTATTAAAGTGTAAGAGATTTAAATGACTAAAATTACATATTATTACATACAATAAATAACAATATAAAGTTACAACAAAAGTTCATAAAATGTTTAAATACTTTTTTTATACAACATTTGTTTTTATATTCATAACCTTACTATCCACAAAATTATAGTAGTTTAAACATTCTCTACTTATTAAAGCATTATAAAAAAATTAATGAAAAATTAACGTAAAATATGAAGACATACCCAAGAGTAGTCTGTACACATATCACTATTTTAAATTGTTCTCAATAATTTTCAAACTTCTCTCTTATTTAAATTATTGTATATATTAAATAATAAAATTAAATATTAAATATAGCTGTAACAATTGTAAATTAAAAAAAAAATATTTTTATGGCATTAAAAGATATATTAATATTAAAAACACACTCTTTTCAAAAAACCAAATTATTATAAATACGAAACAAACAAAAGTACTTTTATAGAAGAAATGTTTTAAAAAATTAATATTTGAAGAAAATTGTGTTTAGAAAGTTAAATTATTATTTTATAATTAAATTATTAATTATATTAAATTTTAATCAAATTTTTATATCAAAAACTACCTTATACTAAATTTTCATTGGTAATTATATACTATATTTTTAATTAACTGATGTAATAGACGGTGCAATAAGCTAGTAAATGTGTATATCCATCTGTATTTGTTCCGTGCACCTTTTTTTACTAAATATCGTAAACACTTCTATTTATTTTTTTTTCTTATTTTCCTTCAATCAAATTTTAAAGATTTTATTCAATTTGGTAAATAATATAATTATAATATAAGTTATCATATAAATTTTTATAAATTATTGAATGAGCTAGTTTATAATTTTAAATCAATTCTATAATGATTAATTTATTGGAAAATTTAAATAATTATAAGAATCGTTCAATTAAATTTTAAAAAATTTATTTAATAGTACTTAATAAATGTATTTCATTCAAGGTTGTTTTATTAATTGACATGTGGCAAATGATATGTGTTGTAATGACAAGTGGCAAAAAAAGATTTTTGTTTATTAGTATAGTAAGATACTAGCTTATTGACATGTATATTACACAGAGTTGTATGAAAAATAAACATTACAAAAAAAAATCAATAATAAAAAATAGATACATAAATAACATAAAATTTATAACATTTAAAAAAGAAAAATAATACATTTAATAAATCTTTAAAAACTTTTTTAAACAATACAAATGAGATTTGAAAATTTTGATTTTCTAAATTATTGATTGAAAATGGAAAGTTTAAAATGATTGAATTTTCATTAATATTTGAATAAAATAAATATTAGGTTTTATTTTAAATTTGGAAGTTTGACTTAATTGTATTAAATTAAATTAATCTCTAAATTTTTCAACTATGCTATGCAGATAGCCTAGAATGATGCCACGTGTCAAATATGACGTGGATAAGCTAGAAAGACGACATGTGGCATATTGTTATTCTTTTATTATATAGTATAGATATAGATTATTTAACTATTAATAATATTTATTTATCATAATTAATAATATTTTTTATTATAAGTATCAAATTTAAATAGTATTATTTAATTATTAATATTATTCGATTATTACTGTTATTTAAATATTATTATTAATACTATTATATTATATAACAAATGAAAAATAAAAAAATTGCCCAAGGATGGAAATCGAACCTGCAATCATAAATTCCCATCCAGTGGGTCTTAACCATTAAGACACAAACATATGGGTTTTCATTTGAATGCTTTATTTATTTATTTAATTAGAATTATTATTTAATTAATTTTACCACTCACTCGCAATTATTATATTCCTTATTTGTGTATACATAAACATTTTCTTGTATCTATATAATATAGGTTCTTATTAACAAGGCTTTAGAACCCGAAACAAGAACCGCCCCTAACCCAGCTTGTTTTGTGAGAACCACTAATCTAGTATACGATTAAAAATCAAAACCATAAGAGCTACTTATATATTAGTTTGTAACATATTTTATTATTTCAAAAACTAATTACATCTCAAATTCACTACTTAACAGTCTAGACAAAAAACAATGTAACGTGAACGATTTGATCTAGCCAATTAAAATGTTTAGAAACAAAAAACAAAAACATAATAGCGACTCACATCTTGCCGATTGATTGATACGTGGACATCCTCCGTTACCATCTAAAATAATCTACGGCTATAATTCTATTTTATTCAACTTGATCAATTTTTTATAGATATGCAGTGATGGTTCAGAGAATTTAAGTGCTTTGAACGAGACGAGAAAAAATGGTCCCTATTTAATTGTAAATTTATACTATGCAAAGGATTTTTTTAAAAGAAAAATTGTCCCTATAAGGAGTTAGGTTTGTTCCTCCTCGAGACCACTCAAATAGATATGGTTTTATAATTTTTATATTAATTATGACATCATTAATTGATTATCATCCATATTTTATTGATATGATTTTATAATTTTGAGACCAACGAGACGATAGAAACCAAGAGCGCGGATTTATATTTGCAGAACCGGCGTCTCGGATATACGTGAATTTTTTTTTTTGTATTGTATGTAGCTTGTGATGTCATAAATTTAAGTGACGTGTATTCTAGAAGGGTAAACACATGTAGATAATTGTTGTTTTTTGAACCGCGAAGGTGTCAATCGTGTGAACCCACTGTATTCAGGACACGTCACCAAAGTCTAGTTACCTAGACCTCCCATGAGCCACCGCTACCATCCCACGAGAAAACCCTACTAGGAAAGCTACTGACCCTTTTCAAACCCCTATTTTGCTGTGGAAGGATTTTAAACCCAAGACCTTTCATTTGATAGAATCCTGAGGTACCATTTATGCATCGATAATTGTGGTACCTAATAGGCTAATACTCACTCACTGCATGTAAGCCCAAAACACTTTTTTTAAATAAGCCCAATAATCTTTAGTTTTATTTGTAGGATCACAAAAGATGAGTTTGAAAACCGAGGCACCAGCAGTCACCACAATTTAAACAAAAAAATCCCATTAATGCTTGTAAATTAGCAATATGGCAGGCAAATCCCATGGTATTCGAGTACCTTAAACATGACTGCATATGTGTCTTTTCCTAGACGACTGAAGAGTTCGAGCATAATAACAGGCAATAATATATTATTATTAGTAGATAGTAGATTAGATTATTAATCAAAAAGAATATCAATGCTAGTCGTTTGTCCTCCATGTGACCGCCGTTCAAAAGCAGAACCTAGTTCTTAAATCCCTAATCCTTCGTGATCGATCATTATTGAACTCAGTTTCTTTTCAAGAATGCGCGACTCAATAAATCACTCTTTCGTCACCGATTTACTTGTATGGATAGATTGAGTCTATAGGATAATTTTCATAAATTTGATAATCAAAGATGCTAGGGTTCGCTAAGTTGCATCCAAAATAATTTTGACAATAATGATAAAAACAAACCAAAGTACAAATTGACAACTATGGTAGTATTTAGTAATACGAAAGCACATAACAAATTTACCAGCATGAATACTTGTAAAATTGACGATGAAAACAAAAAACATATTTCATATCCATTGGTCTATCATTTCTTAAAACTATCATCAGTTTAATCATGATACTTTTATCAAATGCGATAAAAAGTGTTAACATATGTTTTTTATTAATAAAACATGTGAAAATGGAATTATGTAATTGAATGATGAGTTGTTTTTGTTACATCAAAAAAAAGTTCCTTGGGGGATGTTTCAATCAAAGATGCAATTTATTGTTTTCAAACGACGAAAATTCGTAAGGAACAATCATACAATGCAATTATTTTATTTTCTAGTGATATTGTATTTTTATTGTGTTTATTCAATGGCACTCTTTTATTAAGTAACATGACCATCAAACTGGTCGAAATTGTACAACCAAATAAAAACCGGCATTGAACAGGGCCTATAAAACATGTATTATCATGTGTCTCAACTTTACCTTACCGATCTTCGCTTGTGATCATTGTTCTCACTCCACAACTCTTTCTTCACCTTGTGAAAATAATGCAAGATAGTCATACAGTTAAGAGAGATCAATAACAATTCGGTTCATCCAGAATTTGCAGGTAATACCGCTAAATTCGCATCTTTGATATGCTACAGGAGTATCACTTGTTAAAGGAGAAAGATGAGTTTGAAATTAAACAGGATGTTCATGATTGGAAACCACTAAATATGGCTTGACTAGATCAATTACTGCCTGTATGGGACTGCTCATAGTTTCCACATTTGGTTGGTCATGTGTTTTTGGCAGTGATGTTTTTCCACATGTTTATCAAATAATAAATTTTTGATAACCTAGGCCATTCACTATGTTTTTTCTTGAGCCACAACAAGATTCTCAGGGAAGCAGTTGGTCGATGAAAGTCCAATGGCGGAGCTTGGTTGACTTGAGGGGCGGAAATTTTTGTAACCCAGAATACATACTAATTTTTTGAAGCAAGAAGGGACGAAACCCCTATTTTTAAATAAAAATAGCATTTCGGCAGAAAAATTAACAGTACAATAAAGTTGAAATCTTGGTCCATTCTTTCTATATTTCAAATCAAGACATGCCAGGTTAGGTTAAATTTAATTTAAACAAGTCAACAAACGAGTCAACGAGCAAGCTAATGAGCAAACCACAAGCCAAGCTGTCCTTGGCTCCAGCTCGCTTGTTTACAAACCAATTCTAGCTGGCTTAATGTGTTTACAGACCAGCTGTTTTTGAGCAAGCGAGCAACAAGCTTTTTTAACACCTCCAATTATTAACTATGAAGCATCATGTGCATTAATTATTGTACATACAATGCAATCAATCATGAGAACCCCCCATCAACATCACCATTAAAGCATCCAAACACAACAAATAATGTACATACATACCTAAATACTCACATACTCCATTCCTATTTCTTCCTTCAAGAGGGTCCGGCAAGGCCCGGTCTACTAAGTAATTATCTAACAAATAAACACCAAATTAGCCAGCCATCCCACTCTTTACAATGTGATAACCTTTGAGGCCACCCTTTCATAAGTAGGTGAAACCAACACCTGAGACAACTTAAAAACAAACAAGAGAAAAAAAAAAGAAAAAAGAAAATGGAAACATCGGGCGTATTTTTAAAATCAACCAATCACTGAATTCATCACTACTCAGCAGCTTCCAAGCAACCTGATGCCTCATTGTCAGTTGCAGAGGGAAGCAGACTTCCTGCCCTCATTTTCTTAACATCTTGACTTGAACAAATCGTGATGCGTTTAACCATGTTACAAAACTCCCTGCATTGGCAAATACATTAAAAAATATAAAATAAAATTTAATCAGAGTGTTTGTTTGTTAACAAATGATGTATACATTCCTTATTTACAGCCAAAAAATACTTACTCCCATGGATCATCCCCCATTAGCATCGTGTCTCCTTCATCATCTGTAAAAACAATTTCAAATTCATGTCGAGGGTGTAGTTTTCCTTTGATATCAAACATCTCTTCCAGCTCATTGATTAGCTCATCATACCCTTTTAACACGGTTAAATCCACCGCACGGCCCACTGCAACCCCTCTCATTTGCACCTTTCATCATCACACCCAAGTCAGATGTTACTTTGACCACAAAGAAAGTCAAAGTTCAAGTTATTGTATCAGATAGAAATACCTTGGTACGGCTTCGTGTGGAACTGTTTTGCCTGCTTTGAATTTCTTTGGGTGAAACTTGCAAAATCCCATGCTCTTTTGACAGGTCAGACTTGAGATCAGAAGCTCCAGCTGACACCTGTCCTTCAATTGAAGAAGGGAGTAACACATCTGATGGTGTGAAAGGTGCTTTTAAAGGTGTTATATTATCGTCACATTTTGGAGGGATCTTTATGTCAAAACCAAATATTCTACAACTTGAACTGCTAAGCGGACTTTGAAATGAATCTTTGGTCTGTTTGACGGATTCACAAGGCGAGTAAGTTGTATAAACAGACCAAGATGATAGACCTTTTCCATCTTCTGTTTCATCTCCATAAATCTTCCTTGAAGCTTTTATAGGGGAAGATGACAACCAACCAGTTTCCATTTGTGTACTTAAAATACCGCCTTTGTTAGTGTTTTCTGCTTGTTTAGGATGTCTGGAATTATGGTTAGAGTTATCAACCAGTTGTCCATCATGGGTACAACTCAACTGAGCTGATACAGTTGAAAATGCTGATTCTAAAACAAATGATACAAGGTAAATAACTTAGTATGCTTATTGGATAAAATAAGCTAACAAGAAAAGTCAACTCACCAAGATTCAGGATCTCCGTTGAAATTCTAGGCCTTTTACTTTTCGGTGCAACTGCTTGAGGTAAACTTGTTGGAACTGGTGCTACAAAAGTCTCAATTTCCCATGGAGAAACGCGTTCTGGCCTCGTAATGGAAGCTGGTTCATCCCATTGAACCTAATTATAAAAAAAAGTTTAACCTTTTTGAGTTTATCGCAAATCCCAGATTTAAAAAAAATCAAGAATCTGTTATTAACCTTTAACGAGCGCCAGTTAGAATCTTCCCACTGAGGAGATATGTCTTCAATTCCAACTATTGTACCAGTAAACCTAATCAAACAATGAAAAAATATAAAGAATAAGCATCCAAATGTAGAAACTTATATACCCAAAAAAGGCTTAAACAACAAATCATATACCTTCTTTCAGGAGAGTCTTCACCCTCAAACCCCATTTTAAATCTCATGCCAATTGTAAAACAATTATTTACAGCTTGTATATACTTGTTTAACCCTATGATGAATTGACTTGTCCTGAAAATTTCAACATTTACCGGATATTGCATTAAAAAAGTAAATAAAAAATAAATATCAAAAAGTCAAAGATTCACTTCAAACAAGTAAATTCGGAATCATATCATACCTTGGTTTGTAGTAAACCGCAAACCGGGATTGAGTTAAAACCGCATGTGATGCGGTTGCAAGCACGCCCAAATGCATACTCTGGCTAGAAATTACTGAAGATGGCATAGAGCTTTGTTGACGAGCTTGACGACGAACCCCAACACGCAATTCACCATTTTCCCCCCTATAAACACACGGATATTTCAATCAAAATATAATAAATGCATTCAAATAAGTACACAGATAGCTAAACAAGAAAAAAGTACCGAAGGAATACAAATGAATCCCCAGCTACTAATCTCTTATTTGTAACAAAAGTACTCCATCCTGTTGTAAGCAGATGCCTTCGTGGTTGACCTCTAAAGATGTGCTTAAATCGCCACTCCATTCCATGTAGATCAAAGGCTGATAACTCTTGTGTAGGAGTAGCTTGAGTCATATCCTGAACATAGAAATTTATAAAATTACCAACATATAAATGGCATTTATAATATAAAAAATAAGAAAAAATAGAAAGCAAGTTTACCAAAGCAGGTAAGCACTCATTTGCATGCTTTCTGAGCACCGAAAACCCACCATGAGTGCTCGTGTCTGAAGCTGTCAAGACTTTGCAGAAAGAATGCACGGTCGGCCTAGCAGGTTCGGGTAACAATTCATCAGGGCTCATCTGATCACTTTGCTGCATATTTTTACATCATGGTGAGAAAAACATAATTTTTTTCCCAAATATTTAAATAAAATTAGTAGCAAAATTCTTACATCTGTCTCAGGGAGTAGGGTGATTTGAGCATAAACTTCATCTGTGTCTTGTTCAGCCTACAAAGCCAAAAGATTTTATGAATTTCAGATAACAGGAATTGTTTCCAACATATTAATCTAACACTCTTTTCGGAGCAGCCTATCACACCGTGATAGGAGTAAGGCGTGTGTCTATCCTTTCCTTTCCGCAAGACCTTACTGAAGAGTGGGAATATAGTGTGTAAGTTTGTTTGTTTACATGAATCTAACACTCATATCAACCATAATCATATTTAAAACCTCCATTGATGCAAATACAAAGAATATAAAAACAACAAAAAGCATACCATCAGCTGGGTATGAACAACACGGCAAAGAATCTTGGAACTAAGGTTGAAATGAGGTATCCTCTGATTTAATTCCTCATTAGTAGATGCTTCCAGCTGAACAAAACCCACAAACAACAAAGAAAAACAAAAGCAAATAAATTCAATTATGGAAAAACAAAAAGATAAATCAAGAAAAGAAAATACATAAACTTAAAGATAATAAACAGATCTGAAAGTAATTATTTACTTGTTCCATATGGCCCTGTGGAAAGTAGAAAACCCTCTCACCATCCCTTGGAACATCCACTAATGGGCCTGCACAAGCCTTCCATAGCTCCTTATACAGCAGATCTTCACATAATTAAAAACGAAGAAGATGAACACACGTATGAATCAATGAAAAACATCATTTGTACCATAGATTAGTGTATGAAACAAAAAGCTACTTCAATAATCAATTTACTGGGAGAGGGGGACATTATTTGTACCATACACACAAAAATTGAAGTAAATTGAAACAAATTATCAAGAAATTGTAAAGTAATTTCACCTTGCCCTCGATTCATCATATTAAATAACAAATTGAATCTCTCTAACTGCAGAAAGTCCTGTAAAACACAAATCGCCGCGTAATTAAACCTCCGAAATTATGAAATTCTCCACATTATACGCATAAACCGATTAAAACGGTAAGTTGACGAAGACCCTAAAACCGTCAATCTCCGTTCACAGATCGGAAAACCATAAGATATGATATGAAGCTCCAAAAATCTCTTTCTCTCTCTAGAAGTTTTAATCTCCCTCTTCTTCTTTCTCTCACTAGAATGAAAGAATGTAAAAACGCCGTTCACTGCCCTGAAAACAAGTAGATATAAACCTTGATTTCTTCTCTCTCTAAAAAAGACTCTCTCTCTCTCTCTCCGTATATATCATATACATACATATATACATATATAAGACTCTGTTTGTCTCCTTTATTGGTGGTGTGTAGTGCTTGAAGCTAACCTAAGTAACCATGGTTAAGCTATTAAGTTTTAATATATTTTGTGTTGGGTTAACACTTAACATGGTTTTTTTTTTTTGCTTTTTTTTTTCCGTAATATACAACTTTTTAGTGGGTATAATGTATTAATTGTTACAAGTTTTAAACTGAAAATATTAGGCTTAAACAACTTAAAAGTTAAAACCCACTTTATACGTGATACATAGTTTTTCAAATTATTAACCAACAAGAACTTTTAGTGCATCATCATCAATCTTTTAATACTTTATACCAATACGACATATTACTCTTTCTTTTTAACGGTAAACAAGTGATCAGCGACAAGCGACATATTACTTAAATACCTGAAATCCTATTTTTTATAAGATTAAATTTAAAATTCCATTTTTTTTATTTATCGTGTAACCAAACAAAGGTCATTCTATATTACTCGTTGATAAGATAAAAATTAAAAACTCAAAACTCAAGATCAATCAATTTTTTTTTATTTATATGTATGTGTAAATTTACTGTTGCTTAAAATTTTATGTCTGGGTAAGTTTTAATAAATCAAGGTATGTAATTTAACATTAAACTATAAAACAATTTATATTATTTTTAGTTAAATGATGGCTTTTAATAGTTGATGATATTTAATTTTAGGTCATGTTATTCTCACACCCTTCTCACAATCTCTACACTCTCTATCGTCTTGTGGATGTCTATATGAGTTGTATAGGAGACAATCTTTTTTTGTCATAATTAGTTAGTGTTTATAATTGGATTTCTATAAGGCTCGTAAAGGTCTAAATGTGGCATATATGTCATATACTCATATATGAGACCAATCATTGTCAAATCAATTGGCGTCAGAGGGAATTATATGACTATACACCTTATATCGGCATGTACAAAACGTAAAGAATCAGTGGAGTGTTAAAATTTAAAAAAAAAAAATTGAGTGCGTAAATAACTAAGCCTTAATTTTTAACTTGAAACACTGTTTAGAAAACCGGACCGGCCGGTCGAACCGGTCGAACTGACCGGTGGGTGAACCTGTCCGGTTAGGGGTTTTAGGCCGTTTTGGGCGAACCGGCTGGTTGAACCAGTGATCGGACCGGAAAACCGGTGATTGAACCTTTTTTTATTTTTTTTAATTATATATATATATATTTATAAAATGTTTATAAAATCATCCGGTTTTAAATCCGGTTCAACCGGTCGGACCTCTGACCGGTAAGGAAACCGGTTAGATACACGGTCCGAATCTGAAAACATTCCTAGAAAGGAAAAAGTGGTGGCTACTCTTTCTAGGACTACGGTTAGCGACTCGAAATTTGGTGACAAAAATAATATTAGTAAGTGTTCCAAAATGTATAGTTTTGTAATAAAAATCATGATCATGAAATTCTATCAATTACAATTAGGGGTGTTCAAAAAAATCCGTATCCGAATCCGAAATATCCGAAAATCCGAAATATCCGAAAAAATCAGATATCCGGAAGTTCGGATATCCGGAATTTCGGATTCGGATACCTGTTTTGAAAATTTTCGGATAGTTCGGATATCCGATATCCGAAATAGTTTTTTCGGATAATTTTTCGGATATCCGAATATTTTTCGGATATTTTTCGGATATCCGGATAATTTTCGGATATTTGGATATCCGGAATATATATTTTTTAAATTTTTTACTTTTATTTTCTGATTTCGGATATCCGAATCCGAAATTTCAGATATCCGATATTCGGATATCCGAAATTTCGGATTCGGATTCGGATACTGAAAATCACTATCCAAAATGTTCGGATATCCGAAAATGAACACCCCTAATTACAAGTGCTGGTGATGGGCAAAATAACCCAGGCTCTAGGACCGGTTACTCAAATCGGAATCGGTCCTACCTGAACCAGTGTGTATAGGTAATTTCTGTTTTTCAGAGAAAACGAGATCAGAACCGTTTTCACTTTTACCCGGACATAACTGGATCAGTCAAAAACCCGACCTAATCAGAATTAGTTATTGAATTTGTTGATCAGAACCGAAACTGTCTTTTAAGGTAAAAGGTTTTAATTTTCTTCTTGATCTATCTTTGTTTTCCCTATTTTTGGTTAATGCACAATATCTAACATATTCATTTTAATTACTTACATCGTATCAAATCACAAAACTGAGAGTGTGGCCCATTTACTCAATTTTAACTTTTGTTATGCATATAGATAGGTGGGCAAAAAAACCGGACCCGGAACCGACAACCGAACCAGAACCAGAACCGGAACCGGTCATACGCGAATCGGTGGGTACGAATGGGTACGGTTTTTCAGACAAATTAGAACCTGAACCGGAACCGAAACCGGAACTGGTTCCACCTGTACCCGGCCAAAACCCGAACCCGAACCGGCCAAAACCAAAACCCGAACCCGAACCGGTCGAAACCCGGAACCGGGTATTGATTTTGTTGACTTGAACTGGAACCGGTTGAAACCGGAACCGGTTCCAAAAAAAACCTGATTTGTGCACCTCTAATATTTGATGATCATTTTGTCACCATGAATGCTTTTATAAACAAGTTAAGGGGTGTTAATAATGAAAAAAAATCTCATTTCTGGTACTGATAGTATCACAAATGGTATATTCAATAGTAAATACATTGAAGGATTTTAAATATCCAAAAGAAGTGTGTTCGTGGATTAACATCAAAGTATCCTCAAAATACATATATTGAATTCAACATTCAATAGCCAAAACTAATTATCCACACATACTCTATTTATCCATAAATGCACATTAAAGGAGTCTATTCACCATTTAATATACTAAGTACGCTCATAATTCTCTAGTTGTGTATTCACAATATGATACACGGGTCGGGTCATGGTTCAAAATGAGTGTCGATATATGGTTCAGACACATGTTAAATCATGGTTCGAACATAGGCTGGGTCATGGTTTGAGTCATTGGTCAGGTCATGATTCAGGCATAGTTAAAATCATGTGTCATGATTTGGTTCATTAGTTGGGTTATGAGTCAGAGCATGATTATTGTCATGGGTTGCGTCATGGTTCCGGTCAGGGTCAGGTGATAGTTTGGGGTCATGCTTGGGGTCATGTGTCGGGCGTAGTTCAAGATCATGGGTCAGGGAATGAGTCGGACCATGTAATTCCTTGAAGGAATGAAAAAAAAACCCTCTTTCTAGTGAATGTAAATCATTAGAAGAGAAGAAATAATGTTTCTTATATAATAGTTCATTTCATTACTGTTTGGTTTTCAAACATTTTTTTCATTCCAACATAACAAATAATTCTATTATTTACTTCATTCATGCATACCAAACAATACATTACTATCCACACATTTGATGTAATTATAACATCAATGTTCACAAAGTTTTCCTTAATTTTTTTTTGTTATGACATCATTAATATCATATCTTTAGTATCAAGAAAACTCATTGGTATAATTTGATGATATAATTAAAATAAATATATGAAGTCATGTTAGATTAGTTAAGAAAATTAAAATATAAGTAAAAAAACACTATTATACTACATAAGTTGTGATACAAGAACTTTTAAAAATTAATTTTATTAAAAACAAATATACACACATATTTACATTTATCTTTAGACATGTTGTGCCGGTAATATTAACGTAGTTAAGTACATAATAAAAAATATGAAGTTACAACGAATTATTTATGAAGACTGAAATAGAATAAATAAGATTATTTGTACTATAGAAAATAAAAACTATAAGTGTAGAAAAATTAAGAAAGATTAAAGTAACATTTTATAAATATAAAGGTTGAATTTTACAAGTTTTAAAAAATGGAAGACACCACCACCACCAAGGTTGCAAAAGTCGCTAGGCGCTCCTAGGTCGGAATAGATCATTGGAGCGAGTAATCGGAGAGTACTCGGCCCTAGGCGGGAGTATTCGGGTAATACTCATGATGTAATTGGACTCGGAACAACTACTTGGAACGAGTACTCGGCCTTGGAGGCCGACTTTTGCAACAGTGACCACCAATAGTAATTGATACACATAGAATTTCATGATTATGTATTATGCAGTTTTATTACAATATTATACATTTTGAAATATGTAGTGATATTACTTTTTGTCTCTAAATTCGGCTAACCATAGTCCTAAAAAGAGTAGCCATCACTTTTTTCATTCAAGTTAAAAATCCAACATCATCAAGTACTAAAAGCCATCAAACAACAAAAAAAATATATATTATAGTTAAATGTTATAAAAAATAAAAGATAGAATATATAACTGTTGTGGGTCAATTTTTATGGTCTGAGATTAGGGATAGCCGAGAATAATCCGGAATATGGGATTCTTAAGTATCCTCAAATATTCTTAAGTATCCTCAAATATCCTCAAATATCCTGAATGCTAACATTGCTAATTGATCTTTTCTCTGTATAGCTCGACTTAGTCTTGCAGGTAACTTATTATGGACGTGTTTTACCCTAAAAGTCGGGATAAAGTCAAAGAAAACGTGGTAAACATGCTAAATAACGGCTACAAGTGGAGAACAAGTCACCAACGGTCATATTGACTGGATTTGACCTAAAGATCCGGGGTTTAGTTGACAAAAGCGCTTCCACACGTTTGATGGACGTGGTGGCTGCCACAATTGAGGACATGGTCATGATTCCGAGATTCTCGCCGGAATATTCGGGAATATCGTTGTATCATTTTTACTATAAATTGAGGCGATATCGATCTAGGAAACACACACCACTCACTTAGCTCACTTCTGATTACTTGTTGCTCACATTCTCGGCATTCGAAGTCCAAAAACACTTAGTGATCGATCAATTGCGCTCTTGTATTGTAATTTTGTATTTTTCATATTAATAAGAACAAGGCAGAGTGACGATTGTCACCTCCCGAGGTTTTTATGCCGGCAATCCTAAGGGATTAAGGGCTTTTCCTCGTATAAATCTCGTGTGCAAGCTGTTTATTTCATTTTATATTCTGAAATATCCCTAGGGATCCTCAGGGATATTTAGAGATATATTGAACATATATTTGTGATATTCAATATATTTACTTGTTAAACACAATACCCCACAAAACTAATTCGGTTTTGCTAAAAGTTACACTTGTTAATTTTTACCCGAAACAATTTGGCGCCCACCGTGGGGCAAACTTGTGTTTTTCATAATTAAAACCTTGTTTAAAGGCGTTTTTCCGAGAGATACAGTGAAAAATGGCTTCACAACCGAGATCAACTTCTTCATTACCTATTATTTCTGCTACTACTACTAACATATCCTCGCATATTCCTGTTTTTTCCAAGAAGTCAGATAATCCTAGCAATCCTGGGAAGAAAACAACATTTATAGCCGAAAGCGTTCCATCGACAAGAATTACCACTTCTGCTCCTATACTTGTTTCTAACAATGATATTTTGAGTATGTTTCAACAGGTTCAGCAACAAATGATGGATCAACAGAAAATGAATCAACGGCTTCTTAGAGAAATGGAAAATTTGAGGGCTGAAAAGAATAAGCAGAAAGAGACTTCCACTCCATTGGTTCCAAGAATCCTGGATTTCGGGACATCAGGGATGTCTGGGAATCACTCAGGAGACTTTATTCCCATGCAGACTAGTCTCGGAGATCCCTCGGGATCCCAAGGGTTAAGGATATCTCGGGATAATACAAATATCCTGGGAACTTCTCATCTAACTCCCATTACCAGCAATACTTTTAACTATTCTCCCATTGATACTACTAACTTTGGTACTGTGCAGGAATCTGGTCTAACTCCACAAGTGGCTAAGGAAATCCAGAAACTTAGAGATATGATCTCTAGTGTTCCCGGAGTGGTCAAGCCTATTCCTGAGGTTCCTGCCACAACCCACAGAATCTCTAGATTCGCTCCACCAATATGTGATGCAGAAATCCCAAAAAGATTCCAAACTCCAACAATGAAGTTGTATGATGGAACCACCGACCCTGAAGAACATGTGGCGCAATATAGGGAAAGAATGGAGACTAACCCTATACCCCCACATCTGAAGGAAGCATGCTTATGCAAAGGATTTGGTTCAACATTAACAGGGGCAGCCCTAAAATGGCTGCTTAACGTTCCTCCCTATTCTATTACTTCATTTGCTCACCTAATTAATATGTTTAACAATCAGTTCTCTTGTAGCAGGACGTTTGAGAGGCTGACCAGTGATCTTTACAGGATAACCCAGGGACCCGACGAATCCCTTAGAAGCTATGTCAACAAGTTTGGCAGAGAATCCCTGGATATCCCTAATCTGGATATCACCACGGCCGTGCAAGCGTTTAAAATGGGGTTACAAAGAAACTCACCTTTCTATGATGACTTGGTAATGAATCCTTGCAGGAACATGGACGAAGTTAGAAACCGCGCATTGAGATTCATCAGGCTAGAAGATGACAAAGAAATCCAAAAGAGGATCACTACAACGCCTCCCAATGATCAAGGAAAAAGAAAGTTGGATTCACCTACCAACAAGCCGTTCAAATCCAAGCCATACTACAAGACTGATAACCACAAGATCAACTCTGTGGAAGAAGATGAGGATGACGAAGAATATCCCAGAATATCAGAGTATTGTTTTTCTGTTGATATCCCTGAATTAATGTGTGCCATGCAGGACTTAGGTGAAAAAGCCAGGTGGCCACAAAAGGAAAAGAAGTTTGCTACAAGAGACAAATCCAAATGGTGTGCCTTCCATGAGAACTTCGGCCACATAACGGAGGACTGCATTGCATTAAGAAAGGAGATAAGCTACTTATTGAGCAAAGGTCATCTCAAAGAACTACTGGGAAAGAAGAAAGAAAGAAAACAGGATTCCAACGGATTCCCAAAAAGAGCAACATCTCCACCAAGAGATGCAAAGGTAATTAACTTCATTTCCGGTGGCTCTGATATTTGTGGTACCTCTTATTCTGCAGCTAGAAGACATGCTAAAGAAGCCAAGATGGAAAACGGAGAGAGACCCACAAAGACATCAACACTCACCGCTGAAACAGTGGTGTCCTTCTAAGAACAAGATCGCGAGGATATCCTGGATCCTCATCATGATGGGTTAGTCATTACTTTGTATGTTGCTAACCACTATGTACGCAGAATATTGATAGATGGAGGAAGCTCAGTCAACATCATCCAATTAGAGACTCTTAAGAAGATGAATATTCCTGAATCAGAGATAACAACTAAATCTCTGATTCTAGTCGGGTTCAGTGGCGAAACTAAAGCCACCGTTGGAGAAATCAAACTACCGGTATACATAGAGGGGGTAAACTCTATGCAACGCTTCTGTATTATAGATTCTCTTTCCTGTTATAATATTATACTAGGTAGACCTTGGATACATGACATGAAAGCAGTCCCTTCGACTTACCATCAATGTGTCAAGTTGCCGACGCCTTGGGGAGTAGTGAAGATCAATAGTGACCAGCAGGAAGCCAAGGAGTGCTACTCGTTTTCAATGAAAGGAACAACTAAACCTTCACCCGCATAGCAATCAAAGTGCGACCTTGGGGATACTCAGGAATATAGGGAAAAAGAAGTAAAGGAAGTACCTCTGAATCCCGATGATCCTGAGATCAAAGTCCTTGTGGGAACCAGTATCCCTGAGGATATTGAAGAGGAACTGATTTCTTTTCTGAAATCAAGAGTTTCCACATTCGCATGGAAACATGAGGATATGACAGGAATATCCTCAGAAGTAATCACACACAAATTAGGAATAGATAGGAATATTAAGCCTATCCACCAGAAGAGAAGGAAATTCGCACCCGAAAGAAATCTAATCATTCAAGAGGAAGTAGAGAAACTCCTCAAAGCAAAAATGATTAGAGAGGTCAAATTTCCAAAATGGCTAGCCAATGTAGTCGTGGTTAAAAAGAAGAATGGAAAATGGAGAGTCTGTGTAGACTACACAGACCTCAATAAGGCTTGTCCTAAAGACCCATTTCCATTACCACATATAGATTCCATGGTGGATGCGACAGCAGGACATGAAATGTTGACTTTCATGGACGCATCAGCAGGCTTCCAACAAATTCAAATGGAACCTTCAGACCAAGAAGATACAGCCTTCATGACGCCAACAGGAATATACTGCTATACAGCAATGCCATTTGGTTTGAAGAATGCTGGAGCCACATACCAGAGACTTGTCAACATGATGTTCAAAGAGAAAATGGGGGACACTATGGAAGTGTATATTGATGACATGGTGGTCAAATCGAAAATAACTGAAAATCACCTTAGGGATCTTCAGGAATCCTTCGATATCCTGGATCGCTACAATATGAAACTTAACCCATCTAAGTGTCATTTTGGGGTAAGATCAGGAAAGTTCTTGGGATATATGGTCACTAAAAGAGGAATAGAGGCTAGCCCGGAACAAATTCAAGCAATCTTAAACCTCAAATCTCCAAAGAACATAAAAGAAGTGCAAAGACTAACAGGAAGAATAGTCGCACTCAATAGATTCATCTCAAGGTCTTCCGAAAAATTTAAAGGATTCTACGATATCCTTAAAAAGAATAAGAAGTTCCAATGGGATGAAGAGCATGAGAAGGCACTTGAGGATCTGAAGGAATATTTATCCTCACCGCCGTTGCTCAGAAGATGGTGAACCACTATCATTGTACTTAGCAGTATCCCGAACTACTGTAAGTGTCGTGTTAGTTAAGGATCATCAGGGATCACAACATCCTGTGTACTATGTAAGTAAAAGCCTAGTAGATGCTGAAACTAGATATTCCCACTTAGAAAAGCTAATTTTGGCTTTGATTATGGCATCTACTAAACTTAGGCATTACTTTGAGACACATAGAATACACATTAAAACAAATTATCCTATCAAATCTGTATTGAGAAAACCTGAGCTATCAGGAAGGATGGCAAAATGGTCAGTTAAACTCAGCACCTATGATTTGATCTATGAACCAAGGACAGCAATCAAGTCACAAGCTTTAGCAGACTTTGTGGCTGATTTTAGTAGTGATCTACAATCAGAAGTGGATCTAGAAGTAAAACTCTTAGATGAAGATACTGGTGAGTGGACTTTGTTCACAGATGGATCTTCGAATATAAGAGGAACAGGACTAAGCATTATACTAAAATCGCCACAGGGGGACATAATACCCCAATCGATCAGTTGCGAATTTCAAGCAACTAACAATGAAGCAGAATACGAAGCCCTAATAGCAGGACTCCAATTAGCTAGGGATATGAACATCAGAAATTTACATGTTTTTGTCGATTCCCTACTAATAGCCAATCAATTTAACGGTTCTTACATGACTAAAGGAGATAAATTGGCAAAATATTTAGAAATAGTTAAGGATATATCAGGATATTTTTATAATTTCGATATCACTCAAGTACCAAGGGATGAGAATGCCGAGGCAGACGCATTGGCAAACTTAGCATCATCTCTAAGAATCCCTGAGGATATTAATATTCCTATCCTACACATATTAAGACCAGCAATAGATATACAAGATATAGATCAGGATAGCGAACCCGAGAACACCGAAGTTCTTCACTCAGAATCACATGAAATATCCTGGACTATCGCTATCAAGAACTATCTTCAAACAGGAAAAATACCTGATGAAGAAACAAATCCTAGAGCTTTTAAAGCAAAAGTATCTAGATACACAATCATACGAGATATCTTATATAGGAAATCAATATCAGGCCCATACTTAAGGTGTTTGGAGAAACCCGAAAGTTTGGAAGTAATGAAAGATATCCATGAAGGAGATTGTGGAAACCACACTGGGGGTAGAGCATTATTCTCAAAGATCCTGAGAACAGGATACTTTTGGCCAACTATGAGAAGAGACGCAATGTCTTATTCCCAGAAATGTGATGCTTGTCAGAGACATAGCAATATACCTCATCAGCCAGCTGAACCTCTACATCCAATAGTCTCATCATGGCCATTCATGAAATGGGGAATGGATATAGTAGGAAAGCTACCTAAAGCACCTAGAGGAAAGGTGTTTATGCTTGCTATGACAGATTATTTCTCAAAATGGATTGAGGCAGAAGCCTTCGTACAAGTTAGAGAAAAAGAAGTAATCTCATTCATAAAGAGGAATATCCTGACCAGATTTGGAATACCCGCAGAAATCACTTGTGACAATGGGTCTCAATTTATAGGCAAAAGGACCACAAACTTTTGTGAAAGCTGGGGCATAAAGATGATCACCTCTACACCTGTTCATCCTCAAGCTAATGGTCAAGCAGAATCAAGCAACAAGATTAATCAACAACCTTAAGAAAAAGTTGGGATCCAAGAAAGGAAAGTGGGCTGAAGAACTTCCATTTGTCCTATGGGCTGATAGAACAACCACAAAGAATGCAACTGGTCAAACGCCATTCTCCTTAGTGTATGGTTCTGAAGCCGTTCTCCCAACAGAAATGGTTATCCCTACCGCAAGATCAAACTTACAAAATCTAGAATCTAACAAGGAAATACTATCCGAAGATCTAGATACCATTGATGAACTTAGGGATATCGCAAGAATAAGGATGGCGACATATCAACAAAAGATAGCTAAATCATATAACAAGAATATTAGGATACGAAGATTTCAAGTTGGTGACTTAGTACTAAGGAAAGCATTTCAGAATACTACCAATCCAGCTGATGGAAAACTCGCTCCGAAATGGGAAGGACCCTATAGGATAGATTCCGAAGCTGGAAAAGGTGCATACAAGTTAACCAACATGGAAGGAGAACCTCTTCCAAGATCTTGGAATGCCATTCATCTTAAGTTATACTTTATTTAAAACTTATTAAGTTATACTCTGCATTCGTATTTCTGAATATTTATAATTATTCTTATATATGCCTATATATTCTTGTATATTCCAAATTACCATGCTACTAATCAAGCATTCGAGGGGCATCAGGATTCCTGGTTCCCAGCAATGCAAAAATCTTATTGTCTTGTAGGTATAGCAGGAGAAGAGATGAGACTTTATGTCTTAACCCAAGGTCTGACCTGAAATCAGAACTTGATAAAGACCCCGCACTGACTTTATGTCCAGCTGCAAAGTTTTGACCTGAAATCAAAACTCAACAGAATATCATGAAGACTTAGGGCTCATGCCCTCGCCAGTTGCGCACGTTTATCCTATTATAGTCTGAGATGATGGGACCAGTACACGCATGAGTGGCTGACAATTTCATTACCAAGGGCTATAACTAAGGATCCTCCGAAATATCCCGGTATAGTTGGAGATTTTGGGACCAGTACACGCATGAGTGGCTGACAATTTCATTTTCGAAGACTATTACCAGGGATCCTCCGAATTCCGGCCTAGTCGCCAGTATCCCGGCCTTAGTCGCCAGTGGCCTTGTCGCCAGTATATCGGCCTTAGTCGCCAGTGGCCTTAGTCGCCAGTATCTCGGCCTTGTCGCCAGTATTCCGGCCTTGTCGCCAGTATTCCGGCCTTAGTCGCCAGTATTCCGGCCTTAGTCGCCAGTATTCCGGCCTTAGTCGCCAGTATTTCGGCCTTAGTCGCCAGTTTTAATCGGCCTTGTCGCCAGTATCTTGGGCTTGTCCCAAGTTTTCTTGTTTTTCTATTTATGCAGGATTGAATTTCAAGGATACTTGGGAATACCACGAGATACTTGGGGATATTCAGGTATGAAATCTTTTTGATGTTTTGACAGGAACAAAGAAGACTTCGAACTAAACCTACTATCTCTGGAAATTGGTATTTGTTTCTTAACTATTATTTATTCATAATTATTTTCTATATATTCTCATGCCTAATAATATGCATTGTACTTATTTCTATTTAGGAATATGTTATATGTCATACGAACATTTCAATTTAGGGGCATGTTAGATTAAATTAACAAGTACTTCATGTAGTAAGATAACCTAAACAATAAAGTTTTAGAAGTTTCATATAACTCAAAAGAAGAATATATGGAGATAAGAATATTTGTAAATCCCAAATCTCAAGGAATATCAAGACAAATCCTCACAAATGTTAAGTCTGAAAAATTTTAAAGCTGTATGTATTAAAAACAACTTACAAAATTTTTGGGGCAATTGTTGTGGGTCAATTTTTATGGTCTGAGATTAGGGATAGCCGAGAATAATCCGGAATATGGGATTCTTAAGTATCCTCAAATATTCTTAAGTATCCTCAAATATCCTCAAATATCCTGAATGCTAACATTGCTAATTGATCTTTTCTCTGTATAGCTCGACTTAGTCTTGCAGGTAACTTATTATGGACGTGTTTTACCCTAAAAGTCGGGATAAAGTCAAAGAAAACGTGGTAAACATGCTAAATAACGGCTACAAGTGGAGAACAAGTCACCAACGGTCATATTGACTGGATTTGACCTAAAGATCCGGGGTTTAGTTGACAAAAGCGCTTCCACACGTTTGATGGACGTGGTGGCTGCCACAATTGAGGACATGGTCATGATTCCGAGATTCTCGCCGGAATATTCGGGAATATCGTTGTATCATTTTTACTATAAATTGAGGCGATATCGATCTAGGAAACACACACCACTCACTTAGCTCACTTCTGATTACTTGTTGCTCACATTCTCGGCATTCGAAGTCCAAAAACACTTAGTGATCGATCAATTGCGCTCTTGTATTGTAATTTTGTATTTTTCATATTAATAAGAACAAGGCAGAGTGACGATTGTCACCTCCCGAGGTTTTTATGCCGGCAATCCTAAGGGATTAAGGGCTTTTCCTCGTATAAATCTCGTGTGCAAGCTGTTTATTTCATTTTATATTCTGAAATATCCCTAGGGATCCTCAGGGATATTTAGAGATATATTGAACATATATTTGTGATATTCAATATATTTACTTGTTAAACACAATACCCCACAAAACTAATTCGGTTTTGCTAAAAGTTACACTTGTTAATTTTTACCCGAAACAATAACTTCTTGAGATATTATGTTCTAATCATAACTTTTAAAAGTTTTATTACAGTAATATATTATCCTCCAATAAAAATATAAAATATATGTAATGTAACTGATACATTTTTTAAAGACGTGTCAGTTAATGTACTTACGTCGTCTACAAAATTAAAAATAACAATAATACAGTAAAATTAGAACAAACTATCCTGAATTACGAGTGTATAATAATAATAATAATAATAATAATAATAATAATAATAAATAAATAAATAAATAAAAGCTGTCACAAACAGTGTGACATAAATGGAGCCCACATTAGCACGTGGGAAGCGGTTGGTTGAGGAAACCTTTATACCTATTTAGTGGTCCCCACAGAGAGTACATGTCCTGCACTGTTGCCACGTGATCGTTAGTGGGCCCACATGACTAGTCAATTTTTCCCATTACATCCTCACTTGTTTCGTCTCATATTTTTGGGTGGACATGCACCACACATTTGCGTATTCATCATCCGGTGTCCTTTCTTTTAACAAATAAACGTCCAACATGTTACACATATCACACACGAGATGACCACAATGGACATCTCACTCTTTTTTCATTCATCATGTTTGGTCTTTTCAACTTAGGCTATATGTACTCAGCCGTGACCCTCGTCAAGTGACGACCATGGTGTCCCCGTCACGCCCTCCACCCACTACACCTCCGGCGTGAGTCGGATCATAGTGTGAGAGGAGAATAAAGGGGAAAACAGGAGGGGGGGTAATGGGAGCTTAAGGAAGAGGTGATGGTGTTAATTTTTTTATTTGACGTCTATATGAAGCGATTGTGGTTCAAACTCATTTGCTTCACGTACATATGTGTGAAACTAAGTTATAACTACATGTAACGTATGGTTCAAACTAAATGGCGTATCGGTTTACACATCAAGAAAAACTTCTATTCAACCAATTTCGGTTTACGATCCACGTTTCTTATGGGTTTCAAGGTCTAGACAAGAAGTTTCTTTGATCTTTGGCGGTGTGTTTTTGTTTGGAGTTTATGCATTTATTTTCAGGCTCTAGATTTGTTATAGAGGTATTTTTGTATATAGTTCATTTAATCTTTTTTTCAGGATAAGGAGATTTAAATTTATTTAGTCTAAGTAAGCTGCAATAACCAAAGGGTTTTAGCCTAGTGGTAACCCCTTGACTTCTTTTATGAGAGGTTTTGAGTTGGAGTCTCATCTAGAGCAAATATTGCTCTAGGTTGAGCCAGGGGGTTTCTTAGCTGCAGGTTTCCTCCTAGACTAGTGGGTCAGGTCACCACACTCTGTTATTCGTGTGGAAGTTTGATCTATTTGACAGGGTGATCCTGAGTGACCGAGAGTTTGCTGTTCAAAAAAAAAGTAAACTGCAGTATATTTCTTTATACCTACATATAAAAAGGTAAAGTGTGAGACTGACAGGGCCGGCTCAATCTTTTTGATAGCTAAAAGTGCAGTGAAAAAATCTGAATTTTTTTTCTACTGTATATAAAAACTATCATATTTTATCAAAGTTTATGACAAAAAAATATAAATAATCATAAAGGAGAAAGTTACAAAAATCACAACACAAAAGATGTAAATTAATTACAAATATTGAAACAATTTTTTTTCTTAACACAAATAAGAATTTATTACAACAAAAAAACCCCAGAAACTGATGTGAGATTATCTAATTTGTTAGAGTCATTGTATTTTAGAAAGGAGGTCTTGGGTTCGAATCCAAATAATGGATAAATATTGTAGTGTAGTTTAGGAGCATGAATAGAATAATATAAATATTAAAAAACTCCAAAAATTTGAAGCCTCTAGATTTTGGTGGCCTAAATTAGGGCTTTTATAAAAGTTTACTTAGTATAGAAATTGTCTTTTAAGTTTTAAATAAGAGATTTCAGGTTCAAATAGAGATAAAAAGTAAATTCGTTTGTAGGTAATTTAAGAACAATAGTAAATATATTTAACTTTTAAAACAACACTTACCGTTAGAGTTGAATTGAAATCTTGTTTAGTTGGACTTTTTTTTTTTTTTTATAAGATGAAAGAGATTACCAATTTAAATTTAGGCAATATGTAACTTAATTTGAAATAGTTAAAATATATATCGTTATGTTTAGACATAAATTTTTTGGGGTAATTTTGTATAATATTAACTAAGTTTCTTAAATGTTCTAACAAATTCATCCAAAGTTTTTTTCCATATTTAAAATTACTTAGTTTTCACTAAGTGTTTTAATCATATGTAATTTTTATAAACATTTAAGTTTTTTTTTTAATGAATGAAGGCAAATGAAACATTTATGAATACTTACTAAAATTTAATTATTATTTTTTAATTTGGCTTATTTTTAACAACTATGAAACTTTGTTATTAATTTGTGGATTTGTTTTTTCTTCATGATTACATCTTATTTTTAATTAACTAAAAAAATCATTTATTATTAATAAAGATTAATATAAAGTTCATTTGTCTTAACTAGTTTTTAAAAACATAAACAACTTCAAAAAAGATATGAATGAAATGCCAAATAAAAGTTAAGTAATTTTAAAAGATAACAAAATATTAAGTGATTTTAGTGAAACACTCGAAAAAATTATTATTACGAGGTGAGGTTTTCCTTTAAAATATTTTAATCTAACATTTTATTTATTTTTTATTTTTTTAATTGGTTCCCGTCTTGTTGAATTGATCAGGATTTTAACTAGTTTCAAACACAAAAGTCAAATACAGGTCACGTGGTTCTTGAAGTTGTTAATATATAATAATAAGAGACGTTTAATAATGCATTGTAGTATTATTATTATTATTATATCAAATATCATCATTGAATTTGTTTCCTCGGATGTATACTAACCTTACCTTAAACCTCAAAATTCAAATCAACCACAAATATTAATGCTTTACTGTGGTAACCATTTAACTACATTTAATTGGTTCTTGAAATAATGTGTTTCAAAATGAGTGGTCCATATTAAATATGGAAAAAATATGTGGATGAGATTTGTTTAAGGGTATTTTTGACATTGGGTGGGGTGTAATTGATTCCTTATTTAAAAAAAGTTTACCCCCAATTTTTTAAACACTCATAACTTTTATATACATTATTATTTTTTTATAAAAATTTCACCATTAAATTTGTCACTTTTTTATCTTTAATTCAAGTATAATTTTGTCAAATTTTTTTAAAATTTTCGTAATTTGCACTGATACAGCAACGTTTTACACTGACGTAACAAAATGCATTTTTTATACTGATTTGACATTTGGTGTGGTGTACTTGATTCCTTTTTAAAAAAAAGTTTACCCCCAATTTTTTAAACACTCATAACGTTTATATACATTTTTTTTATAAAAATTTCACCATTAAATTTGTCACTTTTTTATCTTTAATTCAGGTATAATTTTGTCAATTTTTTTAAAATTTTCGTAATTTGCACTGATGAAGCGACGTTTTACACTGACGTAACGAAATGCATTTTTTACACTGATTAGACATTTGGTGGGGTGTACTTGATTCTTTTTTTTAAAAAAGTTTACCCTCCAATTTTTTAAACACTCATAACTTTTATATACATTATTATTTTTTTATAAAAATTTCACCATTAAATTTGTCACTTTTTTATCTTTAATTCAAGTATAATTTTGTAAATTTTTTTAAAATTTTCGTAATTTGCACTGATGCAGCGACGTTTTGCACTAACGTAACGAAATGCATTTTTTACACTGATGTAATCACAATGATGTAACGACCTGAATTTTTACAAAGTTTTCGTAATTACACTGATGTAAGTAGCTAGATTTTTTCAAAGTGTTCTTAATTTTTTAAAATATTAATGAACTAATTTTTGTAATGAAAAATAATTTGTAACAAGATGGAAAGATTTTACGTTGATGTAATTGCAAACGCTTGAAAAAACGAGAGAAAATTACGAACGCTCAAAATAATTTGTAAAACATTTTAAAGATGGAAAGATTTTGAAAAAAAGAGAGAAAATTATTGTATTTATTGTTCGTTACGTTAATGTAATTACGAACGCTCAAAATTTGTAACAAGATGGAAAGATTTTACGTTGGTGTAATTGCAAACGTTCGAAAAAATGAGAGAAAATTACGAACGCTCAAAATAATTTGTAAAACATTTTAAAGATGGAAAGATTTTGAAAAAACGAGAGAAAATTATATTATTTATTGTTCGTTACGTTGGTGTAATTCTGTAATTACGAACGCTCGAAAAAAATTCAAAAAAAAATTGGCATGACTATTATGGAACTAACAAGAAAAATATAACGAGTTTAATGGTGTAATTTTTATAAAAAATAACATAGTATAAAAAAGTTATAAGTGTATAAAAATCAAGGGGAAACTTTGATTTAAAAAAAAAGAAAATGGATATTAAGAGTGTGATATGGTTAGAAATAAAAAGTTCATAATATCCTCATTAAAGCGAAAAGGAGTATATGATGTGGGTGAATTTGATTGACTTAAATGAGTTAATAGGTTATCACAAATATGGTGGGTTCTTATTTGAACCAAATCTTACTGTAACATAATATATACTTTATTAATTTTCTTGAAAGTAAATTAGTTGTTCTTAATAGATTTATTGGTTACAGGTGTATGTATTTTGTAACATTAGTGTTTGAACTTGGGACTAGTAATTTGCTAGGGTGCAGTGGCTCGTGGATAAATAAAATTTTGCCGTTTAAAAAAATTGCATTAATTAGGTAACTTTATTATTGGGGTCTAATGACAAGATTATAGTGCAACACATGACGCGTGACACACTGACACATAATCCCGTAAGTTAATTATATATTTTTTACATAAATTGTGTTTCTCTAACATGTATTTTATGGAAGCGAAAAGTAATAAGTGGACAAATAATTTTGAACATATACTTACGTAACCCACATGGCATAAGAAGGCACTTTTTTAAAACTGATGCCATGGTTTCTATCGTTATTGTAAAACCTACCTTTTTCCAAATATTTTTTTCTACCGACAATGATTAACATTATTCTTTAATTTATTTAAAAGTATTGCTTATTTTTTAACTTCAATATCTGTTTTGTGTATTTTCTTGTGATGAATTTGAAGAATTCATACAACACTTAGACCATCCCCATTCACAATCCAATCCAACCAATCTTTAATAAAAAATTAATTTCTTTCTCTTCCATTCACACAACCCAATTAAACCCAACTTTCTACTCTTATTAACAACCCAACCTTTATTATCTTTTATTAAATAAATATAATTTATGATTTTTAGTTTTTATTAAAATTTATTTGAAAGACAAATAAAATAATTATTTTATTTATAAAAATTAAAATTTTAATTTTTTAAACGAAATCTGTTTTTAACAAAATTTATACCGACATATTCATAAAAAAAACTGATCAAGGCTGTGTTTTTAGATTTTTTTAAAATATTAATTATTTGAAGTTATAAAAAAAAACAAGATTATAAACAAAAACTAATTTTGGATAAGTTAAAAAAGAAAAAAAATAAAGATGGTCCAATGGGGATTTGCCATGTGGCATGTTTTATGGGTTGAAAGATTGCAACCTAGGTTGGAATCTCGATCAGATCGTGGTGCTTTCCTCTTTTTTTTTTTTTTTTTTTTTTTTTTTGCACAGTGTAACAATATTGGAAGAGGTCACCAATGGGGATGGTCTTATTGAGTTCATGCTATATTGCATAGTTGGTTTGGTAGTCAATCTCATTGTGGTGTAAAATCCCCATCAATCTTTATCTTTAGCATATGTAACTTATTGGATTTGGACAAAACACATTCAAAGCTCACAAAGAAAATAGAGGAAAGCTATTTATACAATGATTTTAACTAACATTCTAGAGCATACAATAGGCACGCAAATACGCAATAACATGACATTAGATCGATCAAAAGCCATTCCATCTCATAAAGATAGGACAATATGTTAAAGCACTTAATTTTTTTTGGGTGTCGTCTCGATCAAAGGTGTGTCTTTTACAAATGGAGCAATGATTAGATTTAAAACACCATATTTTAAGGTGGTTGATGTTCGCTAATTAAAGAACACACAACTCAATTGGTACCCCAAGAAAGTAGGTTTAAAGAAATTCACTAAATATCGTTTAGTTTGATGATGAGATATATTAGGGGATGTATATACAACTTTTTTTTTTAAACAGCAATACTATCCTACTCCTAAATTACATCTAATTTTCCCCTTGTTTGGATTTGAACACAATACCTCCTTTCTAAGAGGCAATGCCTCTACCAAGTGGGCTAGTCCCACATTGACGTATATACAACTATGGGTTGAATTTATCATCAATGTGATGACAATCACGAAATTTTGACAAGACTGTCCCAACAGTACAAGGAGATTTAACTTCCTTTGATGTTTAATTATACCTTTGACAACTAATTTTAGACATGAATTAGTGAATTACCATATATATATGGGGATGGTTCGAATGTTAATCATTCCTTATTGCGATAACCGAATAACACATTAAAGTAAATTTAAAGGTATATGTATTTTCTAATTTTTTTTATTGATGTAAGTGGACCCTACATTAATTAAAAAAACATATACCTTCAGATTTAATTTAGTATGGGCACCAAAGTAATAAGATGTAGTTATTCAGTTAACACAATAAACATGTGTTAACAATTGATCATCTTCCTGTATGCATGCATGCATGCCACTCAAATATCATAAAAATTTGGTGTTGATCAAACAATTCTTTCATGGAAAACCAAATTTGAACACTATATCAACGGTACTATATATTTTTGGTATCTAAAAACCAAATATTAATAAAAAAACAAAATATTAATAATCTATGGTTTGTTAAATTATTCATATTATTTTCTTGATACAATAATCACATATAGAATTTTATAGACTATTCTCATGAGTGTTGCTAAAATAGCAAAATTGTCTAATTAAATTACTAAAACCTTAATTATTCATTTCATGGAAAACCAAATTTGAACACTATATCAACGGTACTATATATTTTTGGTATCTAAAAACCAAATATTAATAAAAAACAAAATATTAATAATCTATGGTTTGTTAAA
The DNA here is from genome assembly GCA_009363875.1 of Mikania micrantha. NCBI lineage: Eukaryota > Viridiplantae > Streptophyta > Magnoliopsida > Asterales > Asteraceae > Mikania > Mikania micrantha. The sequence goes on along the minus strand of CM018688.1, from coordinate 1,830,603 downwards.
TTATTCATATTATTTTCTTGATACAATAATCACATATAGAATTTTATAGACTATTCTCAAGAGTGTTGCTAAAATAGCAAAATTGTCTAATTAAATTACTAAAACCTTAATTACTTGTGTTCTAAAAAGTTATAAGAAAACTTCATGGATTAACAATTATATCTATATATTACACATGACATTGTTTAAAAAAATTGACTACAATTTTGATATACACATGTTTTTTGGCATAAAGTTAGATGTATAAAACAATATCAGAATTGAAAACGATGCACACCCAATTGCCCAGTGAACTAACAGTATCAGAATAAAAATTTGAATGAATTAATTCCAAATTGCTCGAAATTTCTACATTTAAACAGGGGACCAATTTTGTAAATGTGTATAGTGTAGGGTAAAAGAAGAAAAAAGTATGAAAAGGGTAAAGAATGGGATTGGTAGCTTTGGTCCCGATTAAGAGGGAAAGGCTCCAAGAGGCAAGAAATCGTTGAAGGTTTGACCAGCTTTTGACCAAGTCCAAGGCCAAGTCCAAGGTAAATAAGAGGACCTTAATTTTAGCCGACGACCATGTATTCATTCGACGTTTCTTTTCTTTTTCCTTTTCTTTTTTTTTTATCTATTTTTTATTTAAGAACAAAAATTCTATTATAAATTGTTATAAAATCATTAAAATATAATTAGAATTAGCCACTAATTAAACAATCCAATAAGGTGTTCAAAATATCCGAAACTCGAAAAAAATTCGAAATCCGAATCGTATTTGAAAACCGAAAAAACTCATCTGAAATCTAATTCGGGTTTTTCCGGTAGGATAATATGATTTTAGATTCGAGTCGAGTCGGGTTTTGGGTGTGCCAAAACTATTTTCGGGTCGGATATCCGAATAACCCGAATAAAACTGGTGGTTTATTCGGGTTGTTCGAGTTACTCGGATGTAAACGTTCGGGTTTTTCGGGTCGGGTTTCGGATATACAAAAAAATTTCAAATCTGAATAACTCGACTCAAAAACCCAAATAACTCGTTATCCGACTCGATAAACACCCTTACTATCCAAAGGGGGAAGCCGTTTTAAAAAAACCCAACCCTCTTTCTTTTTAATTACATTATATAAATAAATGAATATAAAAAGAGAACAACGTCAAACATTCTACGTTTTGAAAACTCAAACATGTGTCTTTCCGAGCTTAGCAATCTTAATAACATGTGTTGGACAAAAAGTAGAGTCCACACCCAGTTTATCAAACGCCATCTAAAGCGTGTTGAATATATAGTCAATTTTTTAAATAAAATATAACAAAAAAACGTATAAAAACTTAACAAATATACATAAAAAATTTATAGAAGAGAAAAAATAAACGATTTTATTTTATAATTTAACTTATAAGACTAAATAAAAATTCAGATTATCATAACATTAAACTCATGAGAGTTATATAGTTTACCATACAATACTAGTAAAAACTTTATTATTGTATTTTAACATCAAGACTGCTGGGTAATGAAATTAATAGAATTGTAACTAATTTACAAAGAGGTTGAAATTGATTTATAAGCCAATTTGTAACTTTATGTGACACATAACTAAAACGTCGTTTAATAGTCTCCATCCTATTAAAGATTTGTAAGACATATTTTTAATTCAAATATTTGTTTTCTATTAAATAGTAACACTTTATTTAATTTAGTAAATAATATGATTACATTATAAATTACATTCTTCATATTTTTTAAAAAACATATCATTTAGTAATATATGGTCAGAATAAATTTAAAATTTGTTTGTAAATTTATTTATCTTAACATTTGTAATAAACAAACTCTTAACCTACTTTATTTGATACATAAAAAAAATGATAAAATGACACGAAACAAACAAAAGGTAATGCATAATAATAAAACATATTACAAAACGACCTGAAAAATAGAGCATGATTATCAAAATGTCATATATTTAAATTAAAGGGATACAACATGTCAATTGCATAATCTTTTTTAAATGTTTTATAAAGTCTTGAAACAAACAATGCACACATGTGTGAGATTAGAACCTACAAACTTGTTTACATGTCTGGTATTTTTAATATCTAGTATCTGACTTACGTATTTTTAAACTTATCATATGTTAGTTTTCAATTTACCATGTCTCTTCAATCTTATTATTAGGGGATTTTAAGGCATACTAACCGTTTTTATTTGAATATGTTCTAATTAGATTAAACATTATTAACATGAATTGTAGGGGGGAAAAATAAGACTCAAATGAAATAAATTTTCCACCCAAAAGCTAGATTAATAACATTAGAAAAGAATGAAGGCATTCTTAACATATATTATCAAAATTGTTTAAAATTAAACAACAAATTTGTCTTGCTTTTATTATTTAAAATATACTTAAATTAATTAATTAATTAACTTATATTGTGTCAGTTTGACTAGCTATAGGAACTCATATATGGGAGATAAAACCTGTTTTAAATAAGTTAGTCTCACATTGACGTATATATGATTAAATACCAGTAGACTTTTAAAGTCTGATATTAGACGTAACAAGTAATTAAGGTGCCTATACTCAATGGTGTAACCTCCATCTATATCATATCATAAAGGTATTGCATATATCAGTGATTAGTATTATAAATATTTAGTAAAGTTATAATTAGTTAAAAAAAAGTTCTTAATTGTTACAAAAAACACAAAAAGACCGAACATGAAATGTAGTATATATAAGGCCACCTTCAATGGTCTTGTTTACGTGTGTTTATGCCTAACTAGCTAGGTGAAAGTTCTTGGTGAAAGTCAGTGGACCCAAATCACCACTTAAGAACCTGTTTCTAGGCTTCTAGGGGATGTTTTTGGCGAAGAATAAAACTGTGGGCGGAGTTAGAGGGCCCTCATGTCTCTGCATGGTAAAGGAATGCTCGTATCATAGATAGCTAGGATACACAAGTCGCTAATACAAATATATATATATATATATATATTAAAAAAAAAGCTAGCACCAGTTCTAGCAACATGCTAGCATAGAACAAAACACCAAACATGAAAAACAATAACCAAAAAATATAAATTAGTCAAAAACGAAAGAAATTCCAATCCTTCAATCTCTAAGACTCTTTTTTGCTCGGTTTTTAATTTTCAAGAAGCTTGTTCTCTTAATTTCTTCAACTAGACTGCACAAAAATGCCTTACATTGTCGAATAGTACAAATATCGTTAAAAATGTCAACATATAACTTTTTTTTGAATGGCGAAGGTCCCAATCGTGTGAACTCACTGTTTCCAGGCCATGTCACCAAGGTCTAGTTACCTACACCTCCCATGAGCCACCACAACCACTCCAGGAGGAAACCTCACTGGGAAAACCCCGTAACCCCTCAGACCTCTTTTTCGCTGCGGGAGGGATTTCAACCCAAGACCTCACAATTGAAAGAATCCCAAGATACTATTGATACAATGCATCATTAGTAACATATAACTAATAAGTAACTTTTATAGAAACTTTAAGGTTTAATAGAAGATATAAAATTATATTATTAATTAATAACATTTATAATAAATTTTATTTCGTTACCTTTTTGTAATTAATGACGTGTTTTAATTTTGTAGAAAACATTTTTGCCTCATTCTTAAAATTAATTAAAAAAAATCCTCTTTCTCAAATGTATTATAATATATATGTATATATATATATATAGAATGTGTAAATATATCATGAACATTACACACATATATGTATGCATTTATCACAAAACATTGCATTGGTGTTGTGACCAGGTACGTAATTGGTATAGCATATAGAAACAAACAAAAACTAACATTCATCAAGAACATAGGAATTATTACTAAAATTCGTATCACAACAAAATATTACACAATTCAATAATGAAACTTGAGAATATAAACCCAAACTAAAATAAAAGATATTTATAATTTCGCAGAACTTAATTTTACGATTATGGTAAATAAAAGAAAAACTAATCTGAATATTTAATAATTATAACTAATTAGTTTATAATTGCATAACCACATGGTAAGCTAGTATAAACACATATATTTCTATAACATGGTCATGTAAGGAATCAACATTAATTGAAAAACTAGTATCTTTTATTTAATTTAATATGAGGTAATATAATAAGATATTGCATTATTTTAACATTATAATTTACGTACGTCATGTAAATAAAAATTACACATGCCTCATAACAAACAATTACATCACAATATTTTTGCTTAAAAAACTAACCTAGATCGGTTTTTGTTTTGTTGGTTAGTTGAAGTGGAACAAAATTTAATTTAGGATCCTTTCAAAATTCGTCTATGGCCAATGGATATGTTCGTTGAAGGAATCAACAAATAAGACATTTAAAGTGGTTGATTTCACCAATTCTGTACACTTTCCTAAAAAGACAAATACTTTTGATCGAATTAAAAAAAAATGTAATCCCGTTCATGTACTTTTACCACAGTTATTAACATTTACTGGTGAGTTAGAAATAGAATCAAAATTGTTATTTCATGAGTCCTGCTAAAAGAAATAAAAATCAACCTATGTCTAGCAAAATGGGCATTAAACCTAGTCTTCCAATTATCATTTCATAACACGCATTCAACCACCTCCTAAGACGGTTTTTGGGTCAAAATTCCGTCTTTGAAGTTTGAAGACTTGATTTCTTCTGCGAAAACATACCTGCTGCTCGTTTGCCATGATTAATCGTCGCTATCAGACAGGTAACGAAGAAGATGATGAATTGACGGCTTTATTAGAAATTGACAAACATTGGCGATCCTGATAATTCAAGTGCCCCGAAAGAGACAAGAAAAAAAAGCCTATAGCGAATTATAAATTTATGATTTTTTTGGTTTTATATTTTTAAATATAAGTAAAGGTATATAATATAAAAATAGTTTTTAAAGTTTTTGTGCCCTTGTAAGAATTGCACCCTGAACGGAAGTCAGGTTTGCCTCTCCCCAAGGCCTCCCATGTCGATGAATCCGATAATAGGCAAGTAGCAAAGAAATTGTACTCATATTTTAATAGAATCTTAGTTCAAAAATTGCAATTATTAATTTTTTTTTTAAATAAGAATCTATAAAACTTTTATAAAAGAATATGTTTCTTTATAATATAGGAGTTATTTTAATATATTTTGATGTTGGAGATTAATATTATTTTTGCTAGTTTTGTTAATTTTTCATGAAAATTATTTTGTTATAAGTTTAGTGTAATTGATTCAAATACCCTTAAACTTAACTTGCTAATTGGATGGAGTTAACCAGGTGGAGTAAAATGACAAAAAAAAACATAAATTATATTTATTAATTGACAAAATTTAAGAATTTAAATGAAAATACCAAATTCATCCAATGCACATGAAACAAAATGACAATTACTTTTCTTTTACCTTAAACTCATTTAAACTAGTAATTTTTAGTCTAGATTATTCGATAATATTTTAACATATGTAATATGGTTTACGTGTTGACATAAAAAGAGCAGATTATGATAGAACTTTTACGGTTTACCCTGTCTATGTATTTTATCAAATAGATTTTAAATTAAAAATTTAAATTAGTTAAAGGGTAATATATTAATCTTGTCTTTTATAGCTTTTTGTTGCTGTCTGATGATCTGTTCAATTTTTATCAAACGTTATAAAACACTAAAAACACACAAATTTAACAACTCAATCTCCTTCACACATCTCAATCTCTTTCACACATCTCAATCTCTGTCTCTCTCTACGTACGTATATGTACGATGCATATATAATTAACCAACTATATTTAAACATCATTATTTATTAATTTTTTTCAAAACGTACCATTATAAATACAACATTTCAAAAATTTTAATATTTTAAATACATTATATGTGTTTAAGTTTGACTACGAAACCTAAAAACAATTATAGTATAGAAATAATTTGGTTATGAAAATTACATGAGAAGTGATGACAATATGAAAAATGTGAGAATCTTTGTAATATGTGTTTATGTGATATACAATTTGAGAAAAAATTGAATATATTTTTTAAAGAATATATGAAAATTTTATATGTTAGCCAACTAACTGAAGACATGTGTAATATTTTTTGACTTTACTATTGTTGACTGTCAACGGCCTCTTTATTTTGCAACATGCCAACTGACCGACGTTGAAGTACCGATCAAATAAGAGTTAATGAGTGTGTTCCTAGCTACCTTAACTAGTAGGGTAAGTAGGGTGTCGAACCACGAAGAGTTTAGGTGGATGGTGTATCGTTGTTTGATTCAACCTAACTTAACTAGACGATAATTTGTAAAATCGATGGTTGTTTGAACTTTGGCAAGAAAACTAATTTTTAGCAAATTAACAAGGAAAGCAATTGATTTGTAACTCAATTATAAAAACGAATCACACCCGGGATTTGAATTAGAAGGAAAGTAGGAACCTTTATGATTCAATTGATCAAGACAATCACATAGACATGAATTGTTACTTTTCGTGTGAATGGACATTCATAAATGGAAACCCTAATTTCGGTAATTAATTGATGAAAACCAACTAAGTTTAAGCTTAGGATACCAATTACCAATATCAATTTGAAAGTGATAACCCAATTGACATTCAATGTTTCACAATTATAAACTGAAAAATGATGAACATGCAATCAAATCAGAAAAGTCAAATCGTTCAATCTAATACGAAAAGCAACATACAAACAATGAGAAAGATAAAAACCAACTATAGTTTGTAGTCAATTACAATTAAACTCATAGAAACCTTTAAACCTAACTAACCATTCACCCGGGCGTGATTTCAATGGATTTAGCCTTGAATCGTCATTCGGTTGTGCGCAATCATCAATTCGGGAATCACCGTGGTGTTTGGAAGTGCTAATTGATGAGTTCCTAAGCCTTGGAAACCCCCTAGAACCTCCAAAAGTCGCCCAAGTCGAAGATCCCTCGAAACCCTAGGTTCTTGGGCTTAAATAGGTGGAAAAACGGGGAAAATCCGAGTTTTGGGGTGCCCCGGCGTATCATACGCCCCCCAGAGGCGTATCATACGCCAGCCTTGATTTCTGGGTTGTTTGGCTCTGTGATACGCTACCAATACGCCATTTTGGGCACCCGGCGTATGATACGCCGGGTTTAGGCGTATCATACGCCATTGCAGACCTCATAGTTAGATTTGTCTCGTCGAGAAACGCGGTTTTCATATATTATGGCTTTCGTAACTCCTTTCCTAGCTCGAGATATGATCATTTCAATTTCGTGACTTTTTCAGGCTGATTCTGGTCTGTCTGTTAACATTTCCATCTAGTTAGCGTCTTCGGACATCCTTTTAACATGTTTTACCTACAATTCACAAAAGTATGTCAAAGTACCATTGTTCTATATGAAATGAACATAAAAACGTATCTTTAAACTCTTTAAAATACGAAAACCATAACCCTATCACATCCCCACATTTGTCCTTTGCTTGCCCCAAGCAAAGTCTCATGCACAATTCAACAATGATTATTCAACTAATGGTTTGTCCATAACCTCCCCAATAACAAAGAATTCAAAACCCGTGATCAATCCCCAAGACTTACAACGTGCAATAGATTTACATCTATCAAACAATCCGCAAGTGCCAACACCCTACACAACTACATTTATGTGACAATCCGACTTTTCGAATTGACTTTGTTAACTGAGAATAGTGAGATCACGGGCCCAACAAGACAAGTTAGGCCCAATGAATCAAAGACAGGCCCAATAAGGCCAGTGTAGGCCCAATGGGGTTTAGGTAGGCCCAATGAGCCCAAGGAAGGCCCAATAGCATTTAGGAGGCTCAATTGGGTTAATCAGGCCCAATACTAGTTCAAGTAACCGATTAGTGACAATTCGGCTTTTCCGGATTAACACCGTTAGTAAAAATTAGCAATATTATCACGAAATTATGTAATATGGCAAACCGAAAGGATTGAAATTGAACAAAACAAACTTAGGAACACTATAATTACAAGAATTAGACTTGTAGTTAGTGATAATGCTCAATTTTGACTTCTAAAGTCAAAATTCGGGTTATACATAATAAGAAAATTAGAAATTATCATTAATTCAGTGATTTTAATGGAATTAAACATCATTAATCATCATATTGATGATGATTATAAGTTATAAACAATTATGGTGCCATTAATATTCGAATTAAAGTTATATCACCTAAAATGTTGAAACCGAAGTCGTGGCCATAGAACCCACACAATTCGATCGACTTTTGCACAATTAAACACACCTACAAGTGAATCGGCACCTTTAGAGTCGTTTTCATACAACAATTGCGACCAAGAATGTTTAGATCGAAGAATTGGGCGTGAGTCGACCGAAAACCAAGCCTCCAATCAAACTACATCGAATTGAGATCAAAACAGGTAAAAATTCATTCCTACCTAACCTAAACACACCGACTAAGCATAGCCCCATGACAATTCGTGCTTTTAATAACATGTTGGATGATTTCGGATATTAGGGTTCATATGTAAAAACGTTTTGGGGATTTCGATTGAGATGAGTTCGAAAATCAAATTAATTGTTATCCTTAGTTTCAGAAACTTCCGATTTAAGTAAAAACGATGATGATTTCATTCAATTGTATCGAATTTTATGAGTTCCTATTCTAGGGTTTACACTAAGAACCGAATTGGGGGTTTCATTTTAAACGAATTCGAAAATCAAATTGACGTACACCAATAGCTTCGTGATCAGTTGTTGAACGAAAAACCCATGTCAATTTGATATCAAAATCTCGAATTAAACGATCTTTAATTCTAGGGTTCTTCATTCATGACGGTTTGGGGGTTTTCATGAAAACGAGGTTAATAATCAAATTAAAGGACACCTTTAGTTACAGACGGGTTCGACTAGGTATAAACACATATTAATTCGAATTTATGATATCGAATTTTATGATTTCATGTTCTAGAATTCATAGATTAAAACGGGTTAAAGTTTTTGAATCAAATGGATTCCAAATTACAATTAATTTATATGGTTAGATTCGAGTAGATCCAGAAAAGAAAAACCCCATGAATTCGAACCTTAACAAACTTGAATTCAATCGAAATGGATTTGAGAAATGTAGTTCGGGTTCGGATCTATTCTAGACCAATTAATACCTATTAATCAAATTATTCCTTGAATTGATTTCACCCAGAGGGTCGCTCAGATATGTTGAATCATAGCCCTATGGTTTCGAGATCAGTTGGTTTCGAATTGGGGCTCCAATCGGGTGTGATGTGGTTATGTTTAAAGAAGCAAAGGGGAACCCGACCAGTAGTGATTAAAAGCATTTGAAACGTAATATGTTAACAAAAATGGATCTAGTTGAGATGGTTAAGTGTGTGTCTTTGGTTCTGGGGGTCACGGGTTCGAACCCGGCTCCTAGTGGTTTTGGGTTTTTAAACCATTTTCAGTATTTTTGTCATAACTAGTTCGTTTTAACTCCGATTTAATCCGTTCAAATTTCGTTGGAACCAGAAATTCATCCCTAACACATTTAAATAATAAAATTCACATTTTAGATCGAAAACGAAATCGCGTATAATTACGTTTATTTAAATAAAATCATATAGAATTTTATTTAAACGACTTCAAGGTCACGCGTATTTACGTATGCACATTTCTAACACTTTAGCATACGTGTGTTGACACGTATGTGATTTCAAGCATAAAACGACATTTCGAATAACATTAAGTTATTGTTTAAACACAGATTCTTCGTAAAAGGATCTTTTACGAGAGTTCACGAGTATTTGATCATTCTGCAACTATCGAAGGTGCGTACACGGCCCCTTTCTTATTTTAAACTGTTTTGGGGGAGAAAACATGTGCAACAAACTGTTTTTTTAGATACATATCACTTGCATGAGTTAGCTGTTTACATTATGTGACAACATATCAAATTGAAAGTCCTTACACACCTCGAACCGTTTAGTTTGCTGTAATGCAAAGCGTGGTAGTTGGAAATAGATCTATTAGGTTTGACAAACCTCACCTGGTAGATGGGATCTACGCAGGTGTTTGACTGACCAAACACAATTTTACTATTGTTGTGATAGACAATAGTGGCAAGGCGAAAACATGCTATAGCATGGCAATCCGTCAGTTTCGGTGTCAAACACTTATGTAAATAGTTTATATGACTAGCTATCATGGCTGTGCATGTGTGATTATGTTATCTACAACTTGATATTCAAACTATTGTTTTAAACATTGTGAATGCTTAAAACCTGTGTTATGCACCAACCTTTGTGTTGACTTGATTTACATGTTTTCTCAGGACACTAAGACACAAGCAAGGACAAGCAGGGACTAGGACGTTGAGTCTCATGCATACAGTTCACTTTAGTTGTTGATTTAAAACATTGAATATTGTATTTATGGTCTTACAACTGTTACACTTTGTTATTAATTTTCAAACGCTTCCGCAAAAGTTAAACTCTGATTTTACAAATTAAGACTGAATTATGTTTAAAAGCATATAGAGGACTTTCGTTATGTCTAATGATCTGAGATCCTGGTTTGTCACGTTCCCAAACGGTGTGATTCCGTTAGTTGAAAATTGGGGTGTGACAATTTATTCCATTTCCAATGAATCATTACATGCTTTCACATTTCTCACAATGCACACTCCACTCGGTTTCATATATGGACTAGTAGTTATGAACTAGTATGTTTATGACACTCACTCCTATAGTGAAACACCCTTAGCATAAGCTTGCAAGGCAATCAACTCTCCATCACTGATTACTAAGTCATACACAAATCAAGAGGACTTTTCGGGTTGGCTTTGGCTAACGTAGGTATGGTTGGTGTTGTTACAGGTGACAATGGGTGAATCCAACTAGATAGTCCAACACTTTGACATAATTAACTTGTGCACATGTTTTGTATTGTGCTTGCCTCTCCTTTTAGTCTTTCTTTTGCACAATCGTTATTCCCTTTTTTTTCATATCAAAACATGAATAACTTCCTACTTTGGATCCACCACAAGGTTTAAAATTTTTAATGGCTAACAAGGCTAATTGTGGCTAATTTCATGGGTTAACAAATGAATAGGTATTTGGCTCAACGGGGTGACTAGGGATTTTGTTGTGGGTAGGTAAAACAAATAAACAGGCTAAAACAATGGGTTTTCCTAATGCCTCTATCATTTCAATGCATACCTTAGGTTGTTGTCTCAAGTTGCATTGACAATGCAAGTTCTACCTTAGATGTTCACTATGGTCATCACACATCAAAGAGCTGAGCATGTATTCATATTACCATCTTTGCTCGACATAGGCTCAATATCTCACGAAAACGGTGGTTAAAGGTTAAAATGTGACACATCTAACAACTCATTCTCCACTTCCTATCCTTAGTCATGTATTGCTACTAACACTCACGGATTGCTTATCAAGAATACTTTATTCCGCAACTTAAAGGATTAATCACAACTTAAGAATTTTCTTCATTAATTGGTTTGCTCATGTTTTCCCTATTTTGTTTTCAAATCATGTTTTCATGCACATATCAACCTGCATTGGATAAAGTTTGCAAAATTTTGAAAATTACCCAATTTTCCCCATCCCCACATTTAGTCTTACATTGTCCCCAATGTAGTTTTATACTAAGTCCGAGTGTCCAATGAGGGTAATAGGATGATCCACCCGAATCCATATTTCAAACCAACATTAACTCATCAACCAAATCAAAATAAAAGTGAGGTAGGAAAAACACATGGACCTGATAAGTTAAACAAATGTGATTGGCAACCCTTGGATTTTGATGATTCGCCCCGAGGCACATGACTGATGTGTTCACATGATATCCATTGCTCTTCCACACACTTGAGTGTTTGAACGGAATAATTAAACCTACATAAAACAAGAAAAAAAACAAGAAAAAAAACAAACAAACAAAACCTAACTCACTTTCGTAGGAAACACGGTTGCATTTAGCATATGCAACAAGCCTTTTAAACCCCCCGGTAGCCCAGGTGGACGAGTGTAGTCTCGTGAGAGTTTTTAGTAAACACATCCACAAAGTTCTCGGGTTGCCTCCCGGAAGCGCTAAGTTTAATGTCCTCCGCCCGACATAGTCATACCTGATTAGTGTTTATGGTGGTCGAAAGGTAAATATGTTTCCCATGGTATCATTACCCTTTTGGCTGTTATCTATCCAACTCAAACTTGGATCTCCTTTGTTTTCCATCTTAACTTCCTTGTCTTCTTCTCTCTTCTTCACAAATTCCCCGTTTTCATATGAATGCTTAACAAACTTGGAGGGTTTCTTTAAACTGATTGATGCTTTTGGTGACATTGCCTCTAACTTGATGTGGACTTTTGAGCTTTCTACTTGAGGTCTCTCTGGTAATTTCTCTTGTTTAACGTTTGATTCCTCAACTTTGTGTTCTTCCTTCATCACCTTCTTATCATTCTTCACTTGGGACCTAGCAAACATGAATTCTTTTGCTATGGTGTCACCCTCATTCACATTGTAAATAAGGGGACACTTGTTAGTTGTACCTATTATAGAGCATTTATTTTCAATAGCATAAGTGAAAGAGTTTGACAATATATTTAACTTCAACTTACGGTTCCCAAATGTCATGCTGACCAAACTGTCTCGACAATTGATTTGTGCATTAGCTGTTGCCAAGAATGGTCTTCCAAGTATTGCAATAATTTGCTCTTGTTTCACATTCGGTGCATAATCAAGCACCAAGAAATCCTCGGGGTAATAGAATTCCCCAATCTTCACAGCGACTCCAATCAGCATACCCCGAGGGCGTTTACGTGTCATATATGCTAATACCACGGTGGTGTCAACCGGCTGTAATGGACCAAATTCATACTGGTCATATAAGCTCCCAGGAAGAATGCTAACACTAGCTCCATAATCCAGAAGTGCTTTGCTAACTTTTAGTTCCCCAATTTGGATTGGTATGAGGGGTGCTCCAACATCTTGCTCTTCTTCTAACTCACTATCCTTTACATCTTGACATGTGCTCACAACGCTGATGTGCACATTGCTTGTATTCTTTGATCCGGATGCTTGATGTTGTGGGTTGATTTTTGTATCACTTGGAAGTTTACCTTTATCTCGTGTTGCAAGTTGCTCTGCCAATTGTCCCAATTGCTTGGCATGTGACTCACTAGTCTTCTGTTGCAACTCCTGTTTTTGTACAACCCCAGTTAGCATCAACCTTAACTCATTGATTTGATTTGCAATGTCTTCCATTGAGATGTTGTTCCCTTGTTGGCTTCCCTGGAACTGATTCTGACTTCCTTGAATTTGTTGGAAGTTTCGTGATGCTCCTTGTTGGTAACCACCTTGACCACTACCTTGTACTCCTTGATTGTAATTCCCTCTTTGGTAGTTATTTTGATTGTAATTCTGCTGACGGTTATGATAAGATGATTCTTGACTCCCACCTTGTTGATTGCTACCCTGAAAATTTGGATTCAATTGGTTAGATGAGTTACCATACCTAAAATTAGGGTGATTACGCAAACCCGGGTGGTAAGTATTTGAGTTCATGTCATTCTGTCTCTTGTCATTTTGAAATGAGCCTTGTACTTGGTTCACCTCCTCATTCCTGCCCATGTTCATCATCATACAATTCGGCTCCAAGTGACCTATATCACCACAAAAAGTGCAAACATCAAACACATTAGCAACATTAGATACCTCTTTACCTGAATTCCTGTTGAAGCTTGCTATTTGCCTCTCTAAAGCTTCAAATCTCTCTTTTGTCACATATTCCCCTCCTGGCTTCCCAATAGCATGCTTTGCCTTCCTACTTGCTGAAGCTTGTGTCTTTGAACCTTTACTTAGCCTTTCAAGCAATTCCCAATCATCATCCTCTGAGTTGGTTAAGAATGTTCCATTGCTACCGGAACTGACAAACTTCAAGTCTTCTGGTGTTAAGCCATCATAAAAAGCCTTAATCAACTCACACTTTGGAATTTGGTGGTGTGGGAAAAATCTGAGTAACTCCTTAAACCTTGTGAAAGCTTCATGTAGCAACTCGCCCGGTTGTTGTTGGAACGTTCTGATGGCGTTTCTGGCCTCACTTGTCTTGCTCATGGGATAGTACTCATCTAAAAATAACTGTTGCATTTCTTCCCATGTGTAGATACTACCAGATGGTAGGGTATGAAACCATTGCTTGGCCCTTTCCTTTAATGAGAATTGGAACAAGTTCAGCTTAACTTCATCTGGGGTGAATCCTTGGCCACCAATGGTGCTACAAATGGCACCAAACTCAGAGAGATGGACATATGGTTCTTCAGTTGCAGTCCCTCTGAAGTTAGGAATAATGGCCAAGTATTGTGGCCTGATCTCAAAAGATCGTCCTCTTAGCAATGGAGGTACAATAGGTGAGGGATTTTGAGTCACTGTTGGCCTAAAGTGACTGTCAACTCCTTGAACAGGAGCTCTGTGGTGCCATCCTTGACCAGGGTTATTGTAACCCCATCTCCCATTGTAGTTATTTATGGGTGGTTGCCTATTCCACCCCCCTTGTCCATTCCATCCACCATACCCATAGTTGTTGTGAACTGGATGATTCGGTGGGCCTAATGGTTGCCAATTATCATCATGGTATTCTTCATGAGGTGGGTAGTTGTGGTTAGCTTCCTCTTCATGTAACTCCTCATGCCAAGATCCATGCTCCCCTGAATTACTTCCACCACCTGAATTGTGATCTTCCCCATGCAAGTTATTTCCCTGATTAACTCCATGGTTTGGATTGTTGAACAATGGGTTTTGTGTCATTCTAAGGTTAGGTATGGCATTAGGTGGTATGTTTGGTGGTGGGTTGTTCTGGTTGAAAGGATTTGGTGGAATGACTGGGTTTGGATTTGGTGGTGGTATGTGAGCATACTGGTTAAATGGTGGAATTGGTGGAGGTGGTGGTGGGTTTTGATTGTTCTGATCAGCCATAGGAACAGACTGATTCGAGCTTTCTCCGGTTTGATTGGTGTTTCTAGACCCCGGAGTGACAATCCTATCTAACCTTTGTAATGTCCGATTTATCCTTGCGGTTTTCTCGATCTCTGGATCAAATTCCAATGGTGAGTCACGACCTGAAAACCGAGTATGCATGCAATCAACCTGTTACCTGCACACTAACAAACCTCGCGTAACAAAGAATAGACAAGAAATAAACAAAATAGAATATAACCTAATAAATCAATTAACCACACCAAGCGCACTAACTCCCCCGCAACGGCGCCAAAATTTTGACCGACGTCGAAGTACCGATCAAATAAGAGTTAATGAGTGTGTTCCTAGCTACCTTAACTAGTAGGGTAAGTAGGGTGTCGAACCACGAAGAGTTTAGGTGGATGGTGTATCGTTGTTTGATTCAACCTAACTTAACTAGACGATAATTTGTAAAATCGATGGTTGTTTGAACTTTGGCAAGAAAACTAATTTTTAGCAAATTAACAAGGAAAACAATTGATTTGTAACTCAATTATAAAAACGAATCACACCCGGGATTTGAATTAGAAGGAAAGTAGGAACCTTTATGATTCAATTGATCAAGACAATCACATAGACATGAATTGTTACTTTTCGTGTGAATGGACATTCATAAATGGAAACCCTAATTTCGGTAATTAATTGATGAAAACCAACTAAGTTTAAGCTTAGGATACCAATTACCAATATCAATTTGAAAGTGATAACCCAATTGACATTCAATGTTTCACAATTATAAACTGAAAAATGATGAACATGCAATCAAATCAGAAAAGTCAAATCGTTCAATCTAATACGAAAAGCAACATACAAACAATGAGAAAGATAAAAACCAACTATAGTTTGTAGTCAATTACAATTAAACTCATAGAAACCTTTAAACCTAACTAACCATTCACCCGGGCGTGATTTCAATGGATTTAGCCTTGAATCGTCATTCGGTTGTGCGCAATCATCAATTCGGGAATCACCGTGGTGTTTGGAAGTGCTAATTGATGAGTTCCTAAGCCTTGGAAACCCCCTAGAACCTCCAAAAGTCGCCCAAGTCGAAGATCCCTCGAAACCCTAGGTTCTTGGGCTTAAATAGGTGGAAAAATGGGGAAAATCCGAGTTTTGGGGTGCCCCGGCGTATCATACGCCCCCCAGAGGCATATCATACGCCAGCCTTGATTTCTGGGTTGTTTGGCTCTGTGATACGCTACCAATACGCCATTTTGGGCACCCGGCGTATGATACGCCGGGTTTAGGCGTATCATACGCCATTGCAGACCTCATAGTTAGATTTGTCTCGTCGAGAAACGCGGTTTTCATATATTATGGCTTCCGTAACTCCTTTCCTAGCTCGAGATATGATCATTTCAATTTCGTGACTTTTTCAGGCTGATTCTGGTCTGTCTGTTAACATTTCCATCTAGTTAGCGTCTTCGGACATCCGTTTAACATGTTTTACCTACAATTCACAAACGTATGTCAAAGTACCATTGTTCTATATGAAATGAACATAAAAACGTATCTTTAAACTCTTTAAAATACGAAAACCATAACCCTATCACCAACATATCACCGGTCAATTAATTTTTATATTTATAAAATGGGTCATAGTATTCATACACCACTCACATTAATTATTAATACATCATACGTATATCAAATCAATCACATTATTCTCACATAACTTTTACTTATACATAATTTTAAAAAATATTAACATTAAAAAAATACAAAAATATAATATTATTGGTACACAATTCACATCATCAATACACACATTTTATAACCTAAAAGACAAAATCTAAATTATAATATCTAAACGCAAAAGTTAAACCTAAAAGATAAGACCGTAAAATTCGACAAGTAGGTTCAAACAACGCTGAAATGAGTTCATTTGAGCCAATTATGATTACGTGACTATAAATCTTTCTCAAACTTTTTTCAAATTGAACACTTTTTACTATTTTTAATATAATTGAATAATATACATAAATATAAGTTGATATTTATATTAAAAATGAATTATTAAAAAATAAAAGCATAATGTAGGAAATAAAAAAAATCACAAGTAGAAATTTCCATTATAGGCGGATAAATATAGGGTACATATATAGATTATAGAATTATCTACCATGTCTAATCTAGAGTTTAATGATGGCTTACCTGCCAACATTATGAACTGCCGGTTGTTGAACACAGTTCTTGTAGTTGATAGTAATCGCCATTAACTTAAATGGAGGACGAATTTTCATACTTGCTCCACATTATACATTGACCCACTAATTAAATTAAATTAAATTAAATTAAATTAAATTAAATTAAATTAAATTAAATAAAATAAATAAATAAACAATTAATTAAATATGAATAAAGCAAACGGCAATACCCAGATTCCGAACTTATGAATAACTAAATTCTATAAGATTAGAAGGTATGAAGGAATCAATGAGTAATAGCTAGTCACTAAAATGTTAATTATACAACACATTAATACATAAAAAAGATTTAGTTGATCAAAGATAAGCAGGTCCGGATAAAAAGATGAAGACTTTTAAGGTAACCGTTAGTGAAATGCCTCGGATTTTTATTTCGCTTAAGGGTTCCAAAATGGTTGAGCCAGTTTTAGTTTAAATGATTTACTAAATTGGCTTTAATAGTTTATCAACGACCTAGTTTTAATTTGGACAAAAATATGATCACATCTTATTTGGTTTGTAACTATAGAAAACAAGAAGTAAGGTCTTAATTAATGACAAAGTTTAACCTCGTGACGTCAACATTTATTTGTAGTTTTTAATTAAGGTCCAGATTAAATAATTAATTAACACCATAAGCCCTCAATACATCCTGCTATTACGTTCGCTAAAAACAGAATTGAGGATTATGAAATCAACACACCTTTACTAATCCACTTTCAGCTAGGAATGAAATTAAAAGATTAAAGAACTTAATTATATATATGCGTATGTATATATATTCCTACCTAGTGGAATTTTCTCTCCTTTTTTTCAGAAAATTATATATAATCAACAAATATAATATAATTTAACCTAAAATGTTGTATGTGACGATACAATGACGTTTAGAGATCATATATTTTAGTTTAAAAAAAAAGCATTAATTAGCAATGATAACATAGACATTAAAAGTTAATGACTAATAATCTGACTATGGTTTGCACTAATCAGACCAACAACTGGGTGACAGTATATTGCAAAAATATAGTGTTTATTTAATTTATTGAGAAATCCGTCCTTCTGTTACATTTAGAAAATATTAAAGTTTTTATATAAAATAAAATAAAAACTTTAGGGTAGAATAGAGTTTAATTAGGGTTAAAAGCACTGAATGCAACACAAAGAGAATTGACTGATGTGCAAGCTTGTCTACGGATACGAGCAACTAATCAACTGCTGTTTAATTTTAAGATATCAAATAGTTAATTTAGATTCATTAAATTATGAATACATATGTTCTTTTATTGTTGTATTAATAAAGCTTGAAATACTTTGTTATAAAGGTTGACCACATACTTACATTTGCTTCTTTACAAGTGGGATAGTATAAATGTCAACTTGATCCCATGTTATAGAAAATAATAAAATGAGTAATTAATTATTACAATTTACATACATACATACATACATTTAAAACAAAAATGTATAAATATTTTATGTAGTTAGTAAGTACATCTTGATTAATCATATATCGTGCGTGGGGTGTAGGTAACCAGCCGGTTGTGATAACCTTTAAGCATGCAATGGGTTCCATGCATGTGAAAGATAATGAAATGAATGCTTCAATTCGTTTTAGCTTTGGAGAAAACCTCAAAAGCACATTGACTTTTCTATTATTAATATTATTATTTTTTGTTTTGTTTGTTATTAGTATTATTATTATCAGTGTTGTCAGAACCGGGCCGGCCCGGTTGGACCGGGAACCGAGGGGGTCGATCGGCCTAAAAACCACATGTGAACCGCCCTCAAGTGAACTGACCGGTTGAGTCAGTTCACTGGTCAGACCGGGAACCGTTTTACTAGTCGAACCGGATTTAAGTTTTTTTAACTAAAATCCAAATAATTAAACACTAAAATCAAACCTTGTATTTTTTTTAACATGATTATGTTTGTTTGAACATTAATTATGTTTTTTTAAATGTGTTTAAAATTATATAATTTTTTTAAATTTTTTATATATTTATTATGTCATATGTTTCTTGAATTCTTTTTGAATTTTTTTATATAGATTATGTCTATCCGATTCTTGAATCCGGTCTAATCAGTAACCAGTAAGACGTCCGGTTCGACGTCCAATCCGATTTCGAAAACATTGATTATTATTAATATTATTATTAATTTTGAGTTGTATGCTTAACACAAATTATATGATGTTAGTATAAGGAGAACTCAATCTCTTCATTTTATTTATGTGAGAGATATCAAGACTTAAATTAAGGACCCACTTCAAATATCACCGAACAGTATTTGCAAAAGTTATGGATAGATCCACCCGTATTAAAATGAGGTCAGAGACACTTATTATTATTTTTTAATTATTATATATACAATGTAAGAAACTTTGGTTACCCTACATTTTTTTTTCTGTACTGAATCTAAGAAATAGTAAATTGAAAATCTAAATAAAATAGATAAAAGATGCAAGTATTTCCTTAAAAAGGGGTGTATTACTGGTAGAAAAACAAGTATTAAGCAATAATTTAATAAATGTGATAAATTACGTTTTGTGAATATATAAAAAGGGCTGGTTCTGTTTCACTCAGAATAACAAAAGTTGATTTTGATCGCTCAACATTGATTTTGTTTGACTAGGATCAACTCACATCTAACTAGTATTGACTCGATTTGTTATGAACATTGCTTTGTATTTTATTTAAATTCTGTTTAATTTTTGTTAAATATCTATTTCTTAATTTTGCTATGAGTTTTACTAAAATATCTATGTTATCAATTGCGACGTATTATCCTATATAGTTAATTAAAATATTTTATTTATATAATTATTTTCAATTTTGTTATAGATTTTGCCACGGATATTCTTAAGTTTTTCAGATATTTATTTCTTAATTTTGCTACTAGTTTTCTCAAAATATATGTTAAGTATCTATTTTTTGATTTAATCACAAATTTTACTGCAGATTTTTTAAAACTAATTGTCAAATATTTATTTTATCAATTTTTCTACGGTTTTTCTATGCTACAAAATATCTGTAACTAAATCGTGGTGGAAGATCATTGTGGCTAAATTGTAGCTAATTTGCAGCAAAAGTTGTGACAAAAACTTTTAGTAGCTATTTGGGGCCCGTTTGGAAGGTGAAATGGTTGGTGCAGCCATGGGTCCGTTTGAAGGTGAAGTTTTTGGTGCAACCATGACCTTATTGGGTCCGTTTGGCAGGTGAAATAGGCTATCAGAGAGACGGCCCATTACAAAGACTTTTGTTAATACCATTACATGTTGTTGACAGTAGCCTAAAGAAGCCCATCACGAGGCCCGTTTATACAGAACCCATTCAGGCATTCAACTTCGTATGTCGGTTTTTGAATTTTGTACATACATTTAGAGGTGGGCAAAAATAAATCGAACCCGGAACCGGAACCAACAACCGGAACCGGTCATATCTGAATCGGTGAGTACAAACGGGTTCGGTTTTTCAGACAAATTAGAATCGGAACCGGAAAAACCGGAACTAGTTCCACCTATACCCGGCCAAAACTCAAACCGAAACCGGCCAAAACCTGAACCAGAACTGGTCAAAAACCGGTTGGAACCGATCGAAACCCGGAATAGGAACCGGAACCGGGTCTTGACTTTGTTGACCGGAACCGGTTAAAAAAAACCCGATTTGCGCACCTCTAGATACATTGATTACTTGATACATGCAACTACAGAAGTTAAAATATGATAGTTATCTCTCCGAAGTTAACCTGATTTCATTATTTGAAATTTAAAGACAATTTACCCTTATCCCATTGTCATTATATATCTGACTTTTGTAACCATGTTGTTAACTACACAGAAAAAGAAAATCATATTTAAAAATAAAATTATTACTTATATTTTTTGGAATCAACACACTTTTACGCTGTATACCTTGTTTGAATATTTATATTTATAAATGTAGTTGTGACAAAAATGTTCCCACAAAAAATATAAAGATTTAAAAGTGTAATTATAATTTATGGGGTTGGATCCAGTAAGAAGATATTTTTGCCTAAAAAGAGTAAGAAGCAATATAAATTTGACACGTGGCACAATCTAGTACAAAAAACATAATCCAGTACATAAAAATAAAAAATCCAGTAAAAATCTAGTACAAGAAGAATGAAGAACAAAAAAATAATCTAATACAAAAAAAAATAGTACAAAAAATAAAAATCTAGTACAAAAAATACGAAGTTATACACGTATTATTAGTTATTACTCTTTTTAGGCAAAAATTTATTATTATTTGATCTTTCCTCAGTAAATTACAGTAACGCTTATGTGAAGACACGTATTTAGAGAGCTTCTCTGTACACACTTTTACTTGGGGCTATTAGAAAAATTGCAGTTTTTTTTTTTTTTTTTACTTTTTTTTTTTAAATAAGCCAAGACAACTAGTCTTGGTTCATAAACTACACACACATGTTAGGAAAAATAAATTGAAAACATATTTATTTGATTTGAAAAAAGTCATGAAATCTTATAAAACAGTAATATATGTTATTATATCAAATTAAAAATTAAAAAAATGTATGTTTGCCCATTTCAAATATTTTATATATTAGTTTTTGGTGTTACATATTGTAAAAAATATCATTTTGTAACATATTTGTAACTAGTACTTCAAATAATTTTTTATAATTTTCTTACAATTACATATATGCATATCTAAACCTAAATGAAAAAAATTAGAATTTTATACAGGGTTTTCTTTATAGTTTTATTCAACTCAAATAAGTTTCAAATATACACATACCATATGTGTATTTATAGGGATGCATTTAGGGATGTCATAATGGGTCAGACACGACCCTTTAAGACACAACACGTTAAGACACGAAATACGAGCTGGTTAGACACGAGCACGACACGAATTCTTATCGTGTCTGTTTTTCAAACACGAACACGACCCGTTAAAAGCACGTAAACACGAAAAAACCCATTAAGGAACCTGTTAAAACCCGTTAAAGAACCCGTTAAGAAACCTGTTAAAGAACTAGCGTTAGACAATTATAAATTTTTTGAAGGTAATCGGTTACCCATATGACCATATATTTTATTATATTATTTATTTTAAATTTTAAGCAGGTCTTAACGGGTCTTAACATACCTTAACAGATCTTAACATGTCTTAATGGATCTTAACAGGTCTTAACGGGTCTTAGCGGGTTTTACCTGTTTAGACACGAAAAATAAACAGGTATTAACATGTCGACCTGTTTTAGACACAAAACATGTTAAGGGTAAACACGAAACATGTTAAAGCCGTGTCATGTTAACGTGTTCGTGTCTGAAATTGTCAGCCCTAGATGCATTTATATGAGAACAAAGTATTTGATGTTAATTTATTTGTTGGCAATTTTCTAGACTTAAATCACAAGGTCGACATGCAACACCAATAATAAGTAGAATTACAAATTAGGGGAATGATCAATTGTTAATTATTTCTTATTGCGTTAACCGAATAACTACATCTTATTACTTTGGGGTCCACATTAAAGTAAATCTAAAGGTGTATGTTTTTTCTTATTTTTTAATTAATGTAATTAATGTAGGGCTTACTTACATTAATAAAAAAAGAAGAAAAAATCTGTACATTTAGATTTATTTTAATGTGGGTCCCAAAGTAATAAGATGTAGTTATTCGGTTAACGCAATAAACATGAGTTAATAAAGGAACCAAACCCTTACAAATTAAATTCTGTATATTATATAATATAAGATTAAATTTCACCAAAATACAAAAGATCTATTTGTGACATCTAGCTTAACTACAAGTACGTATACGTATTACACTTATTAAAATTTAAAATTAGTTATGTCTAATTTAAAGAAATTCTCAAACTTATTTCAATTCTTTGGTTTCTATACATTATATATTTGCGACAAAATAGTGTAACAAACGAATGTCAAAGGCCATGGCATCTTCAATTAGGTTACACAAAGTCAACGGGATATACAGTGTCGGTATGAATACTTTATATTATACCTACGAAATAAACTAATTAAATACATTTTTAACTAGGTATGTTCATGTTACCTTAATTAAACATGCGTGCCTGCGACATTACATGTAATATTTCAATACAAAATGACTTCACTAAAGTAGATTCGTGGTACAAATGAGAGCTTCTTTCAGTCCGTCTCCAATTAGAATAAAATTTAACCAGCGGTGTAATTTCTAACTTTACTTTAATTACTATGAGCTATCCTAAAAATCTAATTTATAGAATTTCACACACTTTTGTAACTTTATTAATAATATAATAATTAGATTTTTTTTATAATAAAAGTGAAAATATCAGCATCATTTGTTAAATTAGTATTATGAATTATCATTGGGTAATGACTCATTGTTTAGATTATTAAATCTAATTTGCTTAAATTTTATATGTAACTTAGGGGCTGTTTTGTAACTTTTTTTTAATAATGATTAAGAGGTTATCTTGCATAAAAGACTCAGCCAAGTTATTTATAACATAAACATATTTAGAAACAATGAAATTAAAAATAAACAGGTTAAACTAGTCAACTTGCTAATATATCATGTTGACACGATGTAATCTATATAGTTAAACAAATTTGCATGTTTAACTCAAAATTGATCGGAATTATTTTTGATAAACCCAAACTCATTAATCATTTTATTTTATGTTATTTTCATATCATATTTTTGTGTCGTATTAGAAATTCACAACCCTAGCAACTAATTTAAACCATCTATAATCACAATTGTCCCATGGACTTAATAGGTAACAACTAATAACGAGCAAATGGTAGCTAAAACCAGACTACCAGAGTTGTAGGGATGTATTTTTAAATTAAGGCACCAAACCAGGAATCTCAGAAAGCTGAACAATTATTATGATCCCTAACTTGAGCTTATGTGAGGGCAAGAGTGGACTGAGCCACATGCCCAAAACGTTACCAATATGTTGTAGACTAAATTATGTAAAATGTTGATGTACCAACTTTCTTATTTATTTTTTAACCTTTATTAATAATTACGTTAAATACACATGTAGAGAAGATGGCGAACAAGAATTCAACGAAGGAGATGACGAGTAAGTTTGATCTTTGTAGAGAATTTCCAGATTACGAACAATCGGATGAAATTGAAAGTCGTGGATCGCACTTTCAGATCAAACTATTTGCGGTTCACCCAAATATTTGATCGGATAAAATTCAATTTCGCTCAAGAACTAGTATGAAAATTTTCTGTGAATCCGAGAGAATGAACCAGAATGTTTTTCATCGATCAATTCTAATATGCAGGAGTTTGGAAACTGCTTCAAGGCAGTTTTCCATCTTTCTTTTTTCACAATTTTCGCCACTAAAGTTGTAAAACAAATTTTATATAAAAATTTGTAAAATCGATTTTTCTATTGATTTTGGGCTGCCGCCCCTTGAACCCCTCTAACCGGCGGCGTTGCCTCAGACCCCTGCCTGCCCCCTTGGAACCCCCATTGAATTTATAAAATATTAAACAAGAGTGCACTCCACACCCAACTTATTTAATGATTGCATAATTCATATTGATCGATAAAATTAACCCCAATTACACTAAAATATCTAACACCACACACACATATTTATATCTAAACAATCATTTTATAGATATTTAACATAATATTAGAACATATTTAGCCTTTAAAAAATAAATATTCATTTGTTAGACTAAGTTTGTATAATATATTAAAAACCTTACAATAAAATAAAACTTAAATCTAAATAACTAATTAATCTTTCAAGGCATTCACTCTTAGTACATGTCTCTCTCCTCGTTACTTCCTTAACAGGCGACAATTTGGATTTTTTGTACCAAATGTTAATATGAAATCGAGCAAAACTGAGCACTTGATTTGAAACCAAGTGAGTTCGAGCATTAATATTTCGCTTGGTTTTGTAAATTCAAACAGAACAATCGGCTAGGTTTGAAAACGAACCGAGTTTGAGCAAACCAGAGTTAGGTTCTGTTTGGCCCGTGAAGAGCACTAAATACAACTCACAAAAAAATTGTAAAATTTTTAGTTTTTTTCAAGCTTATACAAGTTTGAATGTTTGATTATGTTTATTTCTTTTATTGGTGTTAGTGTATTTATTAGAAAATTACTGTTATGATGTGAGAATGAGGTGACAAGCAACAGAAAGTAAACCCTGCAATCAAAATATAATATAAAGTTTGGATCGTGGTGAATGTAATTTTCCATCTAAGAAAGTCGTTGCTCATTTAAAAATTGTAATTATTGAAACAAACTCCAAAAAGTAAAAGTGGAATCTTATTTATATTGAAATCTACGTGACCAGGGAGCTTTTAAAGATTTAAAAATTGCAATTGACATATTCACTGAATATGACAAGCCCCGATCTGATTCATCAGTCATATATGAACAAACATCAAGTTTTGAAGAACAGATCAAATCAAACCAAATCTATGGTTGCTTTAAATTAGTTGATAGACTCCATTCTCAATTTCAGATCTGTTTCTTTATCTTCTTCGGTTTGTAATCTTCATGTATGTGTGTTTGTGTGTGTTTCTTGTATTCATATTACTTCGATTTCTTGATTTATGAAAGCTTGGTAAGAACACTTTTGCTTCAAGAATGTTAAGACTTAAGAGGGTTGAATAAAATTTGTTCTGGGTGTGTGCTAAACATGGAAGTCTTGAATCTTTCATCCATTTCTTGAAATTCTTGACGATTTTTTTATTTGTTTTATGAAGAATGAAGATGTTGTAAAGTAATTGCTGATAACTCATTTGGCTTCTAAATAAAAGAACTAGCTGTCCGCTTACCTATCAGTGTGATTGGTGTACTCAATTTTATGTTAATTGGATGTTTTGGTAGGTTGTGTGTAGTCATCAATACCAGACCATGAAAACAATGACCATAAAAGAATGTTGTTGTTTCTTGAAGAAACTCCGAAACCCGAGTAAAGCTATCCAGCACGCGATCCTTGCATCCGAGACATCATGTTAGTAGCAAAAACATGTTTGATACAAAATTTCATGTGAATTTACATGATCATCTCATCTTTCTTTTGCTTCACAGTTTCCATCAATGAGATAGAGGCATTATATGATCTTTTTGAGAGATTAAGCCATGCTATCGTCGAAGATGGTAGTATTCACAAGGTAATAGTTAAAATTAGTTAAAACTCAAGATCAGATAGATTATCTGATTATCACAACTTTAAATAACATAGATTTACTTTTAGCTCATTTGATGATAAAGTAATTTTCTGATTTTGTCATTTCATGCAGGAAGAGTTTCTGCTTGCTCTTTTCAACAATAGGGGCATAAAAAATCTATTTGCAGATAGAGTAAGTAAACATATATTGTAGTTACTATGTGTGCCTTTTTTACCTAAAATAGTAAAATTTTTATTTTATTAAACCAAATGAAACCTTTTTAAGGCTACAAGATCAGGACAAAGATATCAATCCAAAAAAAAAATTGATTTCTTTTTTGAATTATTGCAGCTGTTCGACACATTTGACATCAAGAAAAACGGGGTGATTGAGTTCGATGAATTTGTTCGTTCTTTAAGCGTTTTCCATCCGGATGCACCTGAATCTGAAAAAATTGAATGTAAGAAACAGGGAACATATTGATTATCAATGACAAAAGTGGAACTGTTTGACTCCTAAAGTCAAACCTAACTAACTTTGAAAATTTTCTTCCCATCTACAACTACAACTATTTGTCAGTAACATTTTATGATATTGTTACAGTCATGTTTAAATTATATGACTTGAAGCACAACGGTTTCATTGAACGCGATGAGGTAAATGAAATCATGCTTAAGGTTTGACATTTAGTCAAAGTTGACTTTTTATTGAACTCTCTGATATTGGAATATTTTCATAATTTGAAGTTGAAGGAGATGGTTTTGGCTCTATTGAATGAAATGAGTGTTGAGTTATCAGATGATGCGGTTGAAGATATCTTGAATAAGGTAATAATCATGGGCCTTTGGTCTTCAAGTTTAGTTTTCAATTTTGACTTTCAAGTCTTTGACTTTTTTATTCATCATCTGTTTGGTCAGACAATTTTGGATGCAGATCTAAATGGAGATGGAAAAATTGATTTACACGAGTGGAAAGCATTTATATCAAGAAATCCATCCATCCTCAAGAATATGACTCTTCCCCTTTTAAGGCAACTTTTAATTTCAAATATTCATTTGACATGTTTATATAATATTTTAATTAACATTTCATCCTTGTCATAACATCATAAACAATATTATTGTTCTAATATAAATAAGCTATTAATTATTATTATATTTTTTTTATTTTCACATATGCAACAGGGAGATCACTCAGGCATTTCCAGACTTCGTGTTACGTACTCAAGTTCGAGATCTAGAAGTAATAGTATAGGAAGCGATAAAGCGACGCCTCTACATTATGAATTTTTCAATTTTTATCACTTTTTGTTTAATAAGTTATATGGATTTGAGGTTATATTATACTGTATGTGATGATGGCATGTCCGATGATATTGCAATGCTCTCAATGCTTGGTGCGAACCATGTCCGATGATATATCTAAGTAGTTGATGTCACTTGGCTCGAATGTTAGACATGCTGGCTCTACAACTCGATATCGGGCTTGCATGAATACGTGTTGGGTATGAGTTGTTTCTTTTTTTTAATTAAGATGAAAGGTTCAAATCCTATTGAAAGTTCGGACTATATTTAGGATGTATGCGTGTTTGTGTTATACATATAAACACATGGAACATGAATAAGAAACAATTTGTTAGGAAATACATTACATTATATCCATCATATGATAGTAATTAATTATTTATAAATCATAGGGTTGCTTGCCGGTGAACTTGACTTCAACGGGGCTAGCAATTTTCCCAATCGACCTCATGTTTTGACCCACACCTTCCCGGCCGGTGTTCACTTTCTCAGGGTAAACCCCATCTTTGAGGTGCAAATACTGCACCTCCGTTTTGGGGAACACCCTGTAGAACTGATAATTTTGTATTTTGGAGAACACCCTGTAGAACTGATAATCTTGTATTTGGACCTCAATCTGGTACCTAGAGCCAAACACTGCTCCTTCCTCGCCAGTTTCAACAAATTAGGTCCTTCCCTCATGATCGCAGCGCCACCGGTCGGCATCTCGAAGATCTGCTCTTTGGCCATTTGTAATCACAGACTCTGATGTTGTAATTCTTGACTATAATCGCTTCGATCCCCGTCCCGTTAATAAAGAAATATACACGCGCGAGGGATTTGTGCGTTATTTCTTTGTTTTATTGAGATTGTTTTACGTATGTAAGAATCAACTTTCAAATCACACATGCAAAACTATCACGAACGTGTGAAAATTGCTACAACGATAAAAACAATGTTCTAGAAATAAAACTTAAAATAAACCACACACGATCGCTACGGAATGGGGCACAAGTCCAAAGAAGAAATAAAAATAAAGTTCATTAAACGTTTATAAAAAGAAAACAAAGTAACATATGGATGCAACTTTCACATGGTTAAGACAAATAAATTTCATCATATTAAATAACATACGAAGCTTTTACATATTTAAAAACAAGAAAACTTCACGTCAAAAACGTGACCTTTTACTCTACCAAGAAAAAGAAAAGAAAAAAACAAAGTGTTTGTTAACTAACTCACGTATGTATGTATACGTGAATTGAATAAATCTAGCTTATTTATGTTTTTATTTCAATTTATTTTTTCTAATATTTTTAAGGCCATGTAGACTACATGTTTATACTCTATATAAACAAGTTACATATATGTGCTTTTTATGCTTTTCTTATCAAAAAATTAAAACGAGAATATAAAAATCAGATAGAGTGAGGAGAGAGGATAAAACCAGTATTTAAGTTTTTACTTTAACTTAAAGAATTAAGTATATTGAATTAATGAGTTGTTTCATTTTCAGATTAAAAAGAAATTGTTATTTTGTTTAGTAAAACTGTATCCACTTCACTTGCAGATATAGTCTTTCAGCTGGGTTATTAACTGAGCAATAGCCACTTGAACTTCAGACTCTTTCATATAGATTGGGGTGTGTAAAAAAAAACAAAACTGAAACCAAACCGGACCGGACCGGCAGCTTGCAGTCAGTTTGGTTCTCTCTGTTTTAAGTACTTTGGAAACAAGTTCAAATACAAACAAGATTTAAGATGTCTTCTTAACAATTACCTACTCAAAGTCATTAATGTGTAATTTATCTCTTCTTTTTCCCACCCTTGCCAGATTTTGCAGGTCCAGCAGCATTTGAAGAAGATGCAGCAGCTTCTTGTTTCTTCAACCTACCCGGGTGTCGAGGAACCAATTCAGCAATATGAATCATCAGCTGTTTTTCTGCCACCATCAAAGCTTAGTTACCAATATCTTATGATTTTTACAGAATGTAATCATAGCAAAAATAAGAAAGAAAATGTGAACCCAAGAGAATTATGCTTACTGGATGCAATAAGGGGGTTGTGTAGGCTCCCATCTGCTCTTTTCAGCAAAACCCTCACCCTTCCTACTTGCATAAAATCCCTTGGATATGCCTTATCAATCTATAAAAAAGTTTGCAAATACAAATTACCAAAGAAAGCACCAATAACACGACACAATATTTTATGCCAATTTTGTAGATTAAATTAAATTTATCTATCTTTTCATCCAAATCTAACTTAATTACCCAATCACAAAAAGTTTATTGAAAGAAGAGAAGGAAAAAAAACCTCAATAGCAAAAGGAATTTTGAGGTGGCCACAACAATCGCCCATTTCCAAAGCTGTAGGGTTTTCACATGCTTTTGTTGCAGAGATTCTTCTACCTTCAGCAACAGTCTTCTTTGAATTTATGTAAACAGGGTATAGTATGTTCCATGTTTTGAAATTAGGTGTACCTCCATCCATAATTCTGTTAATTACCTCACATATTTGAATTGGCGGTGAAAGGGTAAAAGATAACAAATACACTACCAAATCGAACACATTTGACTAGTATGAACTTGTGTATAAAATTAGTGCGAAAATGCATCTATTGTATACCTGCTGTAGTCGGATATTAGTGTTGATTTAGATGGTGGTTTTGGCTGAGTCACTGGCAATAAGATCAAAGTTGACCGTATCTACAGAATTAAGAGAGAATACAGGTGATTAACACTAAGTGCATAATCCATAAATAAGAACCAAAAACATATTAAACCATTATAGTCAATCAAACACAAGAACAAACAAAATCAACAGAGAAAGTGATTATAGGGGGCAAGGGCAGGTTTAGTCTTTTTTTCTCTTTTCACGGAATAGGTTAGTTATAACAACTGCATAATAATGATCTTGTATACAGCTTATGTCCAACTTATATAGAAATTGCACATCATTCTAAGAAAAAAGGATATAGAACGATTTACTAAGGGAATTTCAGAATCCTAATATGTTGCTATACCACATACAAAGTAAGCTAGTATAAGTCAAGTGCTAAGTCAACTTACAATGAAATAATTCCTATGCATGACGTGAATGTGTTAATATTCGAAGTAACTTTTAACATTTTCTATTTTCACATTTCTCCCAAAAGTCATAATAGTTACACATGTAATCGGAATCTGTCGAGAGATTAAAATACGCTAGCTGTTGGGAACACACCCGGTCCGGAAAGAGCAAGCAGGTCAACAATGTTGCGGGTTAATTCTGTTGAAATGTAGGTTGAAGACTTATCCAAATAAACCCCATGAACAGACCTACATAGGCAACGTTCACCATCTAATTATCTATTTATCTCCAAACTAACAGTTGTTTTCTTTTATGCAAGTTTTAATTTTTTATTTTGGTTTCCATTTACAATTATCATCGATTCATCGTACTCAGTGTATTCCACATGTAGCAAATACAAGGTAAGGTCTGAGTAGAGTAAAATGTACACAACCTACCTCTATCCACAGGAATAAAGAGGTTGCTTCTAATGCTTCCAATGAGACTACGGCTCATGATGCTTGATTAAGTGACCAACCCAACATTTTTAAAGTTATTTTCACAAAAATTAAGTAAAATAGCATTAATTAGTGCAATTTTACTTTTGTCCCCTCTAAGCGCAGACACATATATACATTATGTATATACATAATATGCTACACATAAACATATAAACATATCAGATGAACATAAATAAACATAACTAAACTTGAATTGAATTGAATCGTCTGCCAAGTATGAATTTATCAACAAACATGATGAAAAAATGCATCTATCGTCTGCTTAGAGCATTGACAGATATTGCGAATTTGTTAGATCTCCGGTAAATTGAGCAAAAAAAAGTCCTATCAAACTCTTCCAATCCTATCAAACAATTTGTGCAAAGAACAAGCGATGATGATCTCATTATTCACCGAGTCATGACAATTTTAAGAGCTAGCATAAATTCTTGTAAACAGTTGCATCATGAGTTACGAGGATTGATTCTCGGTCATTTAAAACCCTAGGTCTCAATTAACGATCACAATTATGCAAATTCAAGTAATTAGAAATCAAATCGGAAGAATAGATCGGAAATAAATCAATATACCTGTTTGTAGGCAGCAACACAACAACAGGATGGCGTGGTCGACGGTGATGGATGTGATAATCGAAGGTTTGAGCCTACAGATGCAAAACAAATCTACGACTACACAAGAATCCAGTTTCAACTTTCAAGTGCAAAAGCCCAAATACTATACTGGGCCAAAACTAGACATGGGCATAAAACCGTTTTGGGTTTTCAAACCGGTTTTCAAACCGGTTTCCAAACCAGTATTCCATGGTTCTCAAACCTGTCCGAACCGTCAGTTTGGTATAGGTTTGACATCCTCATCTCCTAAACTGGTTTCTAAACCGGTTTCAACTCCTCCAAACCGGTTTCAAACCTATCCAAACCGGTTCTATATGTTTGACATCCTCATCTCCCAAACCGGTTCCAAACCGAACCGGTTTTCACCCAAACCGGTTTTGACCATCCGTTGACCAAACCGAATCGGTTCTCAAACCGAACGGGTTTGTAGAAAAAAACCGGTTTGTGCAACCCTAGCTAAAACTAATGATATAAATAAAACATATATTTCTAAAAAGTTATCCCAATAATAAAACATATAAAGGCTTCTAACGTTTACCAATTAATTTAAGTATTACTGTTTTTGTATATTAATTGTCCTGGTACTACATTCCACTACGCGACACGAACCGTATGCATCCGGTTGCTAATAGGCTACAAGTCATTTGCTTATTGTTACACTTCTTATACAACCACTGCACGGGTCTTACATTACACTAAATACGACTCGTATGCGGGCCATATAGGTCTATTTGGGCATACATGTAAGTTGGGATCACACTACGAGAGAAATCAGAGGGGTAATAGGGGCCGTATGCCCGTATAGATTTGTACGGGCCGCACAACATCCATTATACAACCCGTATAGACATATTCAACATGTATAAATAGGTGGTGATGTAGAATTATAAATATGGATGTAAGAATAAAAGGAACTTATTTATTGGGTTTTTAAAATGAATTTTATGTTTGAAAATAATAAAATATCAATCAATAATGAACATTGAATGTTCACTGTTATAGACTTTAATACCCACCTCAAAGGAGAGAAATTATCCTAGTGGATGAGAGACTCGTATGATTTATAAGTCACATAAATTAGCTTTTATACATTACAATTGCTTCGATCCAACCGACTCTTCTAAAGAGTCAAGTCCTCATTTGTCAAGACCAAGTTGGTCATGATTGGTTCCCTGCAAGCCACTACTCCGATTTGGTTGTTGTCACAGTCCAAACAAAAGAATTCATCCTAAAACACTAGTTTGATTTGTGAGAGAGTTAGTTGTGTATATAAATCTCACATCACTTATCCACACATAATTGTTGTAAGACACGTCTAATACCTCATCAATTGCTTCGATGTACAGTATTATTTGAATTCTATGTGAATTTATCTTATTTTTACGTTTCGTTCATAAATCATTTTTATAAGAAATGAAGGTTCTTTAACGTAGGAATTGAAAGGATAAATAACATCAAGCTAAGAAATTGTAATACATAGAGATTCAAAAAGATGAAAATAGATTGTAAAAAGTATTGTAAAACTAAAAGGTGGCAACTCACTACGAATCCATACACACAAGATATAGTTTAGGTGCATATAAATTTCAATTTCATATTTTGATTCCCTGTAACATCCTAACTTCATTCACGTTTACACGTGTCAAATTTTAGGTCCCAGTTTAAAACTTTATCACAAAATTATGTTTGAAAGCGTGAAATTACCATTTCATAAGTTAAACACACCATCTACGTCTAACGATTAATAAAAACTAGTGTGTTTAATTTTAATCTCACCAAAGATTTACATAACGCTCGATTCCGCTTCATAAGGTGCCCGATCTGATCGTCAGATGCATATCTATTTTTGACATGTAACATCACATATAAGGTCACAATTAGTTCATATGAACTAAGTAAGTAACCCCTCCCAACATTCCCCCAAAAACTCATTTTACCACATCCACATACATATCATATGGATGTTTATCAAGTTTAGATAATATTATATCATATTCAAACATCAAATTGCACACACCACACATTGTGCATTTATTTCCCTTAACGGGTCATTTTCACCAATATGATTATATTATCTAATCCAACTCTATCACCAGCACCTCTGGCTAATTTAAAACATCATAAATATCATATATACTCCATTGGCTCCACCAATTATCCACACACCTGTGGTTTAATTTACAATATAATAATATCACATTATTATTTACCAACTATTATTTACCATAGTTTAATTATGGTCATACTATGGTGTTCACACTCCTGTTCTTTCACCATAGCTATTTGCCAGCAACTCTGACTATCCACACATATGTGGTTTCATACATATTTTAAGTCTTAAGATGTTCACTCACTAGTTCTTCCATCTAAGACAATTGCTAGCACCTATAGCTATCCACCATTTATGGAGTCATAAATATATTAAGTCTTAAGATGTTCACCCACCGGTACTTCCATCTAAGACATTTGTCAGCACCTCTGACTATCCACATATTTGTGGAATCATAAATATATCAAGTCTTAAGATGTTCACCCACCGGTACTTCCATCTAAGACAATTGTCAGCACCTTTGACTATCCACATATTTGTGGAATCATAAATATATCAAGTCTTAAGATGTTCACCCACCGGTACTTCCATCTAAGACAGTTGTCAGCACCTCTGACTATCCACACATTTGTGGAATCATAAATATATCAAGTCTTAAGATGTTCACCCACCGGTACTTCCATCTAAGACAGTTGTCAGCACCTCTGACTATCCACACATTTGTGGAATCATAAATATATCAAGTCTTAAGATGTTCACCCACCGGTACTTCCATCTAAGACAGTTGTCAGCACCTCTGACTATCCACACATTTGTGGAATCATAAATATATCAAGTCTTAAGATGTTCACCCACCGGTACTTCCATCTAAGACAGTTGTCAGCACCTCTGACTATCCACACATTTGTGGAATCATAAATATATCAAGTCTTAAGATGTTCACCCACCGGTACTTCCATCTAAGACAGTTGTCAGCACCTCTGACTATCCACACATTTGTGGAATCATAAATATATCAAGTCTTAAGATGTTCACCCACCGGTACTTCCATCTAAGACAGTTGTCAGCACCTCTGACTATCCATACATTTGTGGAATCATTAATATATCAAGTCTTAAGATGTTCACCCACCGGTACTTCCATCTAAGACATTTGTCAGCACCTCTGACTATCCACACATTTGTGGAATCATAAATATATCAATCAATTTCACCGGCTCATCCGGCTAATTTTATGCCATTTATATTATGCATACAATTCAAGCATAACATTCATTTTGAAACTAATAATGCCTTCTCAAAGGTCTTTTAACTCCATTAGTTTCATTAGTCAAGTTATGCACAACCAATATATAAACATAAAAATCATATTAATCAATCACCGGCTCATCCGGTTATTCTAATGCAAATATATTGCATATATGTTTCTTCTTGAAACTTAACAAATGCAGTCTACTGGATTTCTTTTCCAATAGATTACATCACATATGTAACATCATTCACATATTTCAAACACGCAAGTAGACTCTTTCTACTACTTATATGTAATGTTACAGTAAGTTGGGTAACTTACCTAGTTCAAACGGTTGTTCACTTCCTACAACCTCTTTTCCACTTCTGTGAATTATCCATTGACTTTTACCACCAACACCTAGTTGTAATTCACATATGTACAACTAGTTTCAATACACACAACATCTATACATATAACACATTGATTCAAACTCATTTGAATTTTATTACTCATTATGTTGTTTTCATAAGTCAAGTTACTAGTTTACCTATTATATTTATGTCAAAATCATTGACTTTCAATTCTCAAGCATTTAATCAAATACTTGATGTGCACCCATTAATTTAACTAATTTTGGTGATGTTTAAACACCAATCATCCTCCTTTTTAACTCCAAATTCACCAATTCATTATTTTTATACAACATTAGTCAAAATTTGATGCATATCTCATTCAAAGCCATAATTTTAATCACCCTACCAATTATCAAACACAATGATATGGATTTCATAATAACTGGGTATTATAACGGCTCCAAACGAAGATTTCACCATTAAAATATCCAGTTCTTCGTTTCTAATTATTCCTAGCTGTCATCTAGGCAATAATCAACACCCATAACTATTATAATACCATATCTAATCCATATACTATCAAATTAGTAAGAGAGATCGAATCGTTACCCATTTTAATGGATTTTCCGGATGAAAACGATGATCAGGATTTGTAGAAATGATCCCTAGCTCGATCCATATGTTTGGATGGCTTCAAAACACTGATTAGATGGTAGAAAATCGCCTTAAATCGCCTGGAAATGGAATGTAATTGACCCAGAATGAAATCTGATCGAGCAGATCAGATTTTTATGTCATCTGGGTCCGTCGCATACCGCCAAGGTTGGCAAGATGCTCCTTCGCGTACCTCCGCCGCCATACTCAGATTCCGATTTTGTTTTCGCGATTCCGGGAGCATACGAACTCCGTTTTAGGCGCCGTTTTCGCCCACGTTCACGATTTTTCGAACTCTTTCCAATGATTATTATTTTTAAGACCTGAAGAGTTCAAAATATTTGAGCTCTTATTTAACGCTATATTCGACTCAGCGTATCTTGAAATCGGAGGCTCGTTTCGTGATATAAAAAAAAACTCATGACCGTCTAAAACCGATCGTTACATTCCCCCAGATCAAATGACAAGGAGCCAAAAGCAAAGATGGCAACGGAGGAATCTGATGGCTAGGAGAATGAGGGGTTGAATACTCCGAATCAAACAGGGTTGGTAAAACTATATATATTACAAAAACTCAAATATTAATTTAAATCATTTAATCCTTTTAAGACTCATTATGCCGTTCAAAAAAATTAAAAAACCACTTATTCTTTCCTCCTAGTATGATTGCCAAATCTCCCGTAATTACTTGTCTCTCCAATGAAAAAAATAAAAATGTGAATACAATCCTCAATGGCGCGAGAAGCATTTATCGGGCCAAGGGACCCATTTTTCTCCATCCATAGTGTTAATTTTTTCAACCGAAAGGATACTTTATGTTTTAAAATATTGGTTTCTTCTCTTCGTTTTAAAAATAATATTTATTTTGGGTCTCGTAAATTTCAGTCCCTTCTTTCAAAATGTTAAAGCTCCGCCACTGACAACCCTGCCGGTCATCACTGTCATCTCTCATTCGGCAACACCCACAAGGCCGCAATACCAAGCACAGTCGACGCAGCCCCTGGACCCGACTCCTTTTTTATTATTGACCAGTTTTCAAACCAAGCTTTATAGGTGACACAGAGCTTGAAAGCAGATAACAAGAGGTGGGAAGGCATAGTTGGACTTATCAGTTGCCATTTCAAATTCATGATCATGTTAACCTCAGATGGCGGTCGAGCATGCATAGAAATGATGATGCATGGTTCCAAGATAGAGTCCAGACAACAACTACTACGCAACACAATGGCTTCAATAAATGGAAACAAAATACAAGCAAAAGATAGAGCAATGTAGGGACAAAGCCCTTCTTAAGAGAGAAAACGTGTAAGAACGCATACATTAATTGAGGCAAAGTCAAATAGTGGATGGCACGATGAAGACACATACGAATGATTAGATTAGGTTATCTCCGGCAAAATGGGTGGGTTGGGAAATGGGTCAAAACGGATACGGGTTAGGATGAGTGAGGGTCAAAGTGGGTTTAAAGAAAAATAAGTTTGGATTTAAACGAGTTGTGTTAAAAAAAAAAAGATTAAACAAATAGTTTATTTGAATAATTTTTAATGATTTTATCATCAAATATGTTATTGTATTCTTACATGCTTGAATCCATTATATTCACATAGTTTTTAATTCACACATAATGACCCGCTTTGTGTTAAAGTGTTACCTATTTTAACCCATTATATGACATAATAGTATAATACTACTCATTTCGACCCGTAATAATTGTTTACTCAATTATACCAATTTATTTAATATGGATCAAGATTGTCAGGTATAGACGAGGTCAAATATAAAACCCAACCAAAATATAGACAGAAAAACAAATAACAGATTTCATCAGCATTTGACATATCTCTTCTAAATATACTTCATTATTAGAGCATAGAGAGGTAAATGTACTCTTTGATCGTGAAAATCAATCCAAGAATTCAAACTATACTAACTTGGTCAAAATATTTTATAAAGACAGGTTTGTGACACTTGGTTAATAGTTAGTATTTATATTTTTGCTCTTACTTTATTCATTTCTTTTTTCTTTTGTTTGATTTGTAATTGAAAATTTATTTATATTTTGTACCTGATTACAAAGTTAAATTAACACGACAAATATATATATTCAATTTTACTAAATTTAATATTTAAGGGTTTTGTTAAGAAAAACATTCTAAAAATGACCTTTTAATCTTTTTTTTATTAAATTAAGTAGTTAAAAGAACAAAATCAAAATTAAACTCCTATTCTTTCCTCATAGCCCTACTTTCTCTCACATATTTTCACCCGTTAACCCACGACTAAACTGTCTTTTTATGGATATAAATCTTAATTCAAAGGGGGTTTTAATGTATCAAATTAGAAGTCGTATTAATTAGTAAAAATTAAAAAAGATTATTGTTTTTAATATGTTTTTAAACCTGGTGTAACTTGATTTCATTAGTTTGTATTAACGATTATTCGTTAGCATTATTTTACCAAACGAGAATATTTTGTAATAGTTTTTGATAATAAATGAATTATGTAGCTGATTAAATTTGGAAAAATATAATTATAAGGTAGAAAATAAATTTCGAAAATACTTTTAAAACCAATTCTCTGTCTAGTCTTTCTGGAACTAAAACTTACTGGACTTTCATCACAATAAGTTATCACTGAAAACATCTATTCAGACTTGTATATTACTAAATAAATAAAACAGGTTTTATTCGGCTCACGTTTTTTTATAACAGTACGTCGTAAGAACCCACTTACATGATAACCCCAGGTCCCCCCTCAAAAAAAAATACCCAACTAACTGGAAGTAGCAAGTAAAGCGCGACCACAGGCAAACGGGTCGATGGCCTCCAAAGAAAATCGCCCTAAGTGGTAATTGACTTGAGACCTCTAGGTTGTCTCTCCTCCATTTAACCACTACATCACTTCCTTGGAGGTTCGATTAACGGTTTTAATTGAGACCAATTCATTTCTAATTCTAATACTCACCTGATACGATGTTCCCAATCAAGAGACAACTCAACAAGAAGATGCCTTCATCGGAGCACGAGTCAACGCTGCTGCTGCTGCTGCTACTGCAGCACTTAAAGATGGGCCAACAAAGATACTTGAACTCCCAGTGAATGGAAGATTAGCACCTGTGAATGATAAAGACAACCATACGCACAAACTAATAGAACGGGAGAAGTTTTATTAATTAAGGAGCAACGATAATAAGATTAAAAAAAGGCACAAATATAAAAAATTGTCTCAATGTGTACTTTCAGGAGAATGATGATGTATCCGATTTAGATTAACTGACCCAGACTCAATTGACTCTGTTGGCATCACTGCCATGTCAGCAGCTGACACATCAGATAACACCATCAAACCGCCACCATTCTTGTCTTCATAGGTAGGCTCGCTTGCATCTTCAACACTACCACCAGGATCAGGCAACACCATCAAACCACCACCATTCTTGTCTTCATAGGTAGGCTCGCTTGCATCTTCAACACTATCACCAGTATCAGATAACACCATCAAACCGCCACCATTCTTGTCTTCATAGGTAGGCTTGCTTGCATCTTCAACACTACCACCAGCAGATGATGCAAGACTCACTTTGACCGCGGCCACAGTTGACTCATGTTCTTCCTCTTGCTTTACAACAGCAGGATCCACCTCAATGTTCATTGGTTCCTTGAGTTTATTGGGCGGTCCATCATTCTCCTTAGAATGCTTCGTTACTGAGCAATCCGCAGCCACATCATCTGCTGATTTTTTCTTTAACTGGAACTCTTCCTTTTGCTTCTTGTAAAGAAACATCGCTTTCTGAAAAGCACAGTAACAAAATCCCAAAATATAACTTATACGTATATTATTATGAGTGGGTTGATATGTGTTTGCGATTTTTATCTAACATGGGTCAAAAATAGGGAATAGGTCAAATGAGTTGAAAGTCGCAGAAAGTCATTTTTCAATGCATTAAAGCTCCGAAATATTTTTTCCCTCAAAAAATGCAGGTTACCATTGTCCTAAATCCTAATATTCTTTTTGTGATCAGAAGTTCATAACTCATGATTTCATTAGCTATAAAAAATTCTCAAGAACAACCTGATCCAGCCCATTTTAACCCGGACAAGAAAAAACCTTTGCTTACTTTGCCACCTCTACAAAGCAATTAAAGCTGAAAGCAAAAGAAACGGACCTGAAAAACAGAATCATCGATGGCAGAAAATAGTGAAGAATTATCAGTAACATCTACATCTACACCCTCCTGTTACATATAAAATGAAAAAATAAGTAGATTCATTCAAGTGAAAATGTGAATTTGGTCACGTATTTGAAGAAGCATGATCCTTACTTCCAAAAACAAAATCTTGCAGTCAAATAATGTTTCCTGATCCAAATTGGTC
Organism: Mikania micrantha; assembly: GCA_009363875.1. Taxonomy (NCBI): domain Eukaryota; kingdom Viridiplantae; phylum Streptophyta; class Magnoliopsida; order Asterales; family Asteraceae; genus Mikania; species Mikania micrantha. The sequence goes on along the minus strand of CM018688.1, from coordinate 1,790,132 downwards.
ATGCCTGTGCACTTGTCAAACAGCTCAGGTTGAGTAAGATCTTTGGATACATCTACCCTAGAAAGATATGCTTGAGAGATAAGAGCATTGTTTTCCTCCTTAATAACTTCAGAAATTTGAACGCTTTCGGTCACTTTCTGAGTTTCAGAGCCGTTTTTACCAAGATTCAAGATCTCAGGTTGAATATCCGGTTGGTTCTGTTCACCCTCATCAGGTCGACCTGTCAGCCCAGACCAGCTTTCATCATTTGACCTGTGACCAGAATGCCCGTCTTTCTGTTGACCTGATTGCACCTCCATACTTCCTCCAGCATTTTGGTTCTTCCACATTTCTCCACTTTGGTCCCACCCTCGGTTGCTCAATTGGGTCCTAGGGTCCCAATCAAGCCTACCATATAAGTGAGATTCATCACCAAATACAGCATTGTTAGCATCCCACCCATGCAATGGAGGTGGGACCGATTCATCTGCTTGGGTCCTCCATGTAAGCGGAGGACCATGGTCAGAAACATGGTAAGGCAACCCATGGTTAAGTTTCATTGGCGGTCTACCAAACATTTGAGGGGGATATTGCTGCATAAGAGGATGAAACATGGGTGGTTGAACAGGCTGGAATGGGATGTAACCACCAGTTGCCATCGGGGAAGGCCAATTTGGGACGTTATTCCAATTACCATGACCTTGATTTTGACTTTGACCCCTATTCATGTTCGGGTCAACCATCCTTCGGTGCCGAATGCTTGAATTACCAGAAAATTGAGAATTTCTTGTGTACGGTGACGAAACTGATAAGTTATCATTATCAGCTTGTGGAAAATCATTATTGGGATGTGTTTCATTAACCAATTCCCGACTTCCTTTACCATCCTTAACAGTGTCTTTGGAACCACTTCGGGGGCCTGGTTCTTCAAGATCAAGACTTTTTCTAGCATCAGATTTAATCAAGTTTCTGCGTTCATTACTAGTTGATGATGGAGATTTATCAACTTTTGGGAAAGAACGGGATTCAGGTTTCGGTCGTTTCTCCCCTGATAGACCACCACCCGTGTACCCGTCATCCTTTGAAGTCACTTTCTTATCTGATTGTCCAGGGACAGAATCAAAATCTCTACTTGAGTTAACATTAGGCCGAGCTTGATCTTCATAAGGATAATCCCGATACTCAGTTTCTTCTTGCTTTGAAAACCTGAAACATGTTGCACATTTTTTATTTTTCAAACATCAGGAAATAAGAAATTTTAAGATAAAACAAGATTTACCTGTGATGGTCTCTTGTCGGATAAGAGCTCCCACCAGGCGAACTTCTACGACGGCTGTGACTAGCGACAATTTCCCCCTCAGCATAACGAGAACTGGGTCTTCCCCATTCAGAAACTGGGTCAGCTTTAGCACTCGATTTCTTTTCTGATTCAGATCGTTGTTCTTTCATGCTACTACGGGATCTATAATCACTAGATTCATCTTTTTCATTACCTCTTCTTCTATCTTTATCATCCTTATATCTACCTGCACGATCATCATAAACCGGGCTTCCATCCCGATTATTGGTTTTCCTTGGATAAAAATCGCTACCAGCGTTATCGTCCCTCAAACGTTTGGCCTCTGGTAGATCTCGGTACTTGGAATCACGTGCTCTCTTCTCTTCCTTGTGTTTATAATCTCTATCATCATCTTGTCTGTGTTTCCTGTCCCTGCTTCTATCATCTTTATCACCGAGTTCCATATATTTATCATCTTTATACTTGGCTTCTTTATTACCATCATCACTATACTTATCTTCATGGTATTTGTCATCCCTGTGTTTATTGTATCTACCACTTTCACCTCGATATTTAACATCTCGGTTTTTTCTATCACGATCACCATCTTCCCTGTGTTTTTCGGCCTTTTTTCGGCTTTCTCTAGTGTCTCTATATTCTTCATTTTTATGCCTTTCATCTTTTGAACGTTCTTTTCTAGTGGATAATTGTCTATCTTCATTTTCTTTTACATCTAGATATCTATCTTTGTCGCCAGAAGCTTCTCCTCTTCTTCTCATCCTCTTTTCAAGCTCCTTTTCCAACTCGGGGTTTCTTAGCTCTTCTTCTATTGGCCATTCTAATAGAAAATGAAAAAAAGAACAGAGAGTAAATAATTAATAAATTTAACATTTTATTATTCCAATATTTTAGATGTTTGTAGCTCATAGTTGTCGAAGGTGCAAGGCGCCCTCAAGTACAAAGGATGAGCCTTGGGCGTAGATGCAAGATGCTCAAAAACCAAGGGCTTTTCTAAGCGGGCAAATGGTATAAAAATGCCCCTTTTTTAGGAGTTTTAGATATGTTTTGGCTTATTTTTGAGCTAGTTTAGGTTGTTTTAGGAATTCAGGTGAAGATAGACTTGTTTAGGGTTAGGGTGCTTGCTTCATACATGTTCAATGACTTTTGGCCGAAACTTGGCTGCAACTTGGAATGAAAATATAACTATATCAGATATTTGTACACCGTTCTAACTATAACACCACTTAAAATAGTAATATAGTACTTTCTTACAAAAATTAACCTTAATGATGGTAGTTACGGTAGTATAGTGCTTTCTTTCTATAATTAACCTTAATATAAAAAGACATGTGGAATTAAGAGGCTCAAAATAAAATATAAAGACATTCTTTCCTAGATATAACTATGAGACTATAATACAAGCTTGTCTAAGAATCATGTAAGACAGTTTTCATGGGAAAACATAAACATTTGGTCTGCATCAAGCGATCCATCTACCATAATATCATACAGATTTATGAGCAACTCTATGGACAAAATAAGAAGCACAAAAAGGATTTGCATATGATAGTTACTAGTGTAGATTTAAGACATGATGGGGTGCTATGGACGCCAAAGTTAAAAGGTCAAGAGAGGAATGTCCTAAAAATGGATTGAATGCTAAGAAAGATATGAATGAAGTGTGTTATAATAGGTGAACACAAGTGATGGCGGAAAAAATTTTCCTTCATTACCACGGGTTATACCAGTATCAAATGATTATTCTTTGTACTTTACACAAGGATTGGCTTATGAAGGGTAGAAAAAACCAAATTGTTGCCTAGCATGAATAAGCTTTCCGCAAGTGATTTCTAGATGATTAAGGTGGAGACCTAATAGAAACCTTAATACCTAAAAATAAAAACTTAGAGATTAGGTTAGACTATAGTGACCACATGGGGTGAAGCTCTAGGGATGCTGAAATGGCATGCCTAAGATGCCGCAAGTAAATCCAGACAAGTATTTAGTAACTGTTCCAGTTTTTGATTTTTAGCTGTATGACACAAAAGAAAAGAGAGACTAACAATAATACTAGCCATTGGATGGTGAAGCATTGATTATTTGGAACAAGAATCGTGCCATATTGACACAATTATAATCCTTCTAAAACGAATACCCCACTGAAAAATTAATCATTCTATACGTATTAAGGGGATGACTATTGGAGGTCGCTCGATGGAAGCCAAAGCATGTTGCATTCACTATACCTTCATCAGCAGCCATGTTTCACATACATTGAATAGCAGCTTTAATACCTCAAATCAGGGGTTCAACAAAAGCAATTTAAAGATGGGCATTGCGCAAATTAACAGTCTTTCAAATGAACCATATAATTATACTGCAACTTAGTTCCTATAAGTTTCCTACTATAGAGTATAGAGTAATTCACAAACAACAAAATTACAAAAATACTCACCAATGATTTCTTTTCCTCTTTTGGTCGATTGATTTTCAAGTTGCTTTGATGGCGCCTCGGTCTCAAGCTTATCAGGGTTAGCTTTCCTTCCTCTATCAGACCCACGATCCTTGTCCTTTGATTCCTTGTGTTCTTTATACTGACTACTCTCCTTTCTGGCAGATTCTTTCTCTAATTTCCTCTTTTCACCTCTATTACCACTGCCACTTTTATTTTCATCCTTCTCCAATCCGGTTAAACCCGCGCTATCATCACCATGCCTCCTACTACTCTTGCTCTTCGATTCACCAACAGTTTTCAACAAATCCTTCGACTTCAATAACTCCTCATCCTCTACGTTCACAACTAAGCCTTTATCATCACTACTCCCACCATTCCATCTATCATCACTACCACCATTCCCGTGAACACTTGACAGATCCTTACCATGTTTCCGTCTTTCTCCGGAAACAGAAGAATCTTTCAAAACCCTAACAGAGACAACATCTTCCTTACCACCATTACTACTCCGTTCCTTCATTTTCACATCCTCGTCGGAACCGGAGTACTCCTTGGAACTATGCTTGCTTTGCTTGTGCGATTTGCTTCTCGAACTTTTCGGCATGATTGCTGAATGCAGAAGCAACGCCTCCAAAATTTGAAATTCAAAACCCTAACTTCCTGCGCCAATCGACTTAGGTATTCCCTTCGTCAGCAGGTCAAAACCCTGGTAACCGGAATCTTGATTATCGAATTCCGGCCTACGGCGGCGAATCCGATTGAATCCAATCGGGTGAAAATCGACAATGCGATTGGAATCTATAATTTTTTTAGAGAGAGAAGGGAGGCGTTTTGTTAAATCATAAGTGAACGGTATGGCATTTGAGCCTTGAGGGATTCTCTATAACCAGAAGGACGAAAATACCCTCTCTCTTTTTTTTTTTTTTTTTTTTTTTTTTTTTTTTTTTGTGTGAGCGACGGGCGGGAGAGCACCGTGAGACGCAGTGTTCCCCTGTTGACTATTCCCTCACCGTCTCCTTGGACGCTTTTATTTTGATTAAATTACGGTTTTTAAGTGTTTTAAATATCTTAATTTAAAATATAATTTTCTTTTAATTTAGCTTATGTGTTTTAAATAACTAATGTTTTTGGCCCCAACCATAGTTAGGTTTGAGGGCCAAAACCGTTATAATAGTTAACCGTTAGTTGTTTAAACTACAGTGGTTGTATTAATATAAGATTTATTTTGAGGTAAAATAGTTAAAACACTTAAACACCGGGGTCAAAAGTCAAAACTGTAATTTAGTCTTTTATTTTATATTCTTAAAAAGCTTTGGGGGTTTAGGTTGCCGGGTGATTATAGATTTATAGGTGGCCATGATTTAGAAACTACATACATGAAGTATAGCGTTTAGGATGTGGTGAGATGTGTGAAGTATATACATGGTAGTGAAGCTTGGTGTGGGAATTGACTTGATGATTACTATCTTAGTGTATAAATTCCGTAACTAGTTTGGACAATTGTTGTTTTGTTGGAAGGCACTAGGCTTTGGATCAATATTACGGTAATGGAAAGTTAGAGCCTTTATACGAACAAACTTGTGGTTTTTTATGGCTTTCTAAATAACAGGTCATAGGTGCATATCCTTTTAAGGCATATTGGACCTGAGAAGGGTCAGGAGTTTTTCCAAAGGATTCCTCCTAAGGTGTGATAACTTTGGTTTAGGTGTTGTCATATGATCAAGTCTTGTTTGATGATATCATGGGTTTAGGTTTTAATATTCTTAAAAAAAAGGACAAATCGATTTCAGTAGTCTTGCAAGTTTTGAGCAATTTTTTTTATTTTCACATATATATTATTTTTATTTAACAATAAAGGAATGTTTTATGAATATAATATTTATAATAATAATAATAATAATAATAATAAATTTAAGAAGAAGAAGAAGAATATAAATACAGTTAGAGGTTATTTGTTTGCATCTGAATGACATTAAGAGGCTACATCTGAATTGTTAATAACCTCTTAACCATTCAGACTTAGGGTTGCCTCTTAACCATTCAGAGGTTATGAACCATTACCAGCCTCTTAACCATTCATAATTAATATACCTTTTAACCATTCAGATGCTATGAACCATTAAGAGGTAGCCTCTGAATGAGATTAAGAGACTACCAAACAGCGCCTTAGTATTCTATTAGATTGTTTCCAGTTACAATGATATCAACGTAAACCAATATGTAGATTAGAGTGCGCTTATATTTGCATATAATTAAGAAAGGGTAGTCTTTGAGCCATTAAAGCCCAAGGTGTGACGAGCTATAAAAACTAAAAAGAGATGATGAAATACAAGTATACAAATCGAATCAAGTCTAGGACATCATAACAACGACCAAACTTACTCAAAGAAAAAAAACACGCAAACTATCTTAACATCATATTACAATAAACCCTAAAAATGGACGAGAGAGAGTCAGATGAAAAAGAATGAGATCTAACAAACGAGAGAGAGTGAATGTGAAGAAAAGCTTTCCACACTCCACCAAACTCTCAATCTCTTTTTTTTCTTTTTAACAGAAAATATCTAATCACCTGAAATCACTCTAGCAAATAAATCACTATTTCGCTCGAAGAATAAAGAGTGATAATATGACCCACTTTTGGGTTGGGATCACGCAGCTCCCTCCCACTAGACTTGCACAAACCGGTTTATTTCGGTTTGGGTAGTGTAAGGGTAAAACCGGTTCGATTTAGAAACCGGTTTGAGAGAAGGGGATGCCAAGCCTATAGGAACCAGTTTTGGAGGGGTTGAAACCGGTTTGGAGGGGTTTGAAACCGGGTTTGGGTCAGCAAAATCCCGAACCTATGTCAAACCGACGGTTCATACCGATTTGGCAGGAACTGGTGTGGAGGCGATTGAATACCGGTTTTTTGAACCAATCCGGTTTATGTGTGCACCCCTAAGTCCCACCTTCCGCTCAAACTCTCAATCTCTCTAACTTAATGGATATCAAAATCAGCTCATATGCAACGTAGAACACAAGGCCCATAAAGCTCCAAGCTCAGCAGTGAGCAGTCAGCAAGACAGCAACTCAAAACTCCAAGCCCAACAACTTAATCTTTAGTCCGCTAACTCAAAACTCAAACCTAACCCAAGTCCCAAGCCATAAAAACACATAACATTAAGTATCCATCAAGATAATAAGTCTAAAGCATATAACTAATATTTGCTAAACGCATTACAACATAATGATACGTTGGTGATGGGATAAGACATAGGAAACATAAGGTCTTAAATTCGAATCCCACAAGGGGACTTTCTCACAATATTGAGTTTTCTTTCAAAGTTGTAACTTAATGGTAGATATAATTTGATGATACTGTTGATGGCATGATGATCCTCTAATGATCCAAATTAGTCGTTCAAAAAATATATATCCGACATTTGAAAAACAGAATGCATACCTTTTTAACAGTAATTATGGCATTGGGTCTAGCATCTTTTTTTGCAATTTCAAGTAGGAAAACACTCTATTCAAACCACTACAAGATATCGTACCTTCAACTATGATTAACAGCTATGTATATTTTTTATTATTTATAATTTATGTAAACATGTAATTAACACTAACCATAAGTTGATTGTTAACACTACACGACAATTTTGAGTTCAAAATTGACAATTTTGTAATGTGAGAGGATTAATGTATTTGTTGGTTCAAAATTGACAAAAACAAAAACAAAAAAAAAAAACATTAGACTTGACAATAGTTTATAATACAAAAAACATTTTTTTTAAATTTATATATTGTGGATTAACCAAAAACCTAATCATGTGCGTGATGGGCTTTTCCTAAACGACAATTTTGAGTTATGGTCCTCGACCCTATCGTAAAAACCAACGGAAGATTAGAAGTTTAGAACAAATGAAACTAGAAATCAATATTACATTACAACCCCGCTTCACTTGAATCGCTAAATTTTGTTTGGATGTATGTTTAAAAATACGTAAATGATTTTTACTAACTATAATGGTATAATTAACTATAAATATATTGAATTATACAAACACACTAATCAATTCAACTTTAAAACTCATATATGGGTTTTTAATAGTTGCAAATCAATTAATTTTAAAACTCAACCAACAAAACCGTCTAAATTAAATCAAATTAGTTTTCTACCGGTCTGATCACCAATAATTTTAATATCATAATGAAATAAGTACTTTTTATTCGGATTTTAAACAAAAAGATTATTATTTTTCGAATAGTAACGCCTAGTATATCTATGATAAAATTAGCAAAACCTAGATAATATAGGATATCCAGATAAGTTGTCTTAGTGGTACTTTGATGGATACCAGGTGAGTGGAGTAATCTTGAGTTTAATATCGGATTCTGAACCGATGGGGCCGCAGTTTTTACAGCAAAAATAAGTTGGTTCCTGCGCATCAGGTGCAGCTCTTCGGAGGGTGGCGCCCGGTAAAGCGGGTTATCGCTCTCTTAAGGAAGGGGTCTTCCGAGGCCTGCTGGTGTGGTGCATATGCCACCACGACGTTACGCTCAGTTGTTGCTGTTCAAAAAAAAGATAATATAGGATAATCAATGGCAGAGCTTTAGCGTATTGAGATGGAGGCTGAAATTTACGAAACTCAGAATATATGTTAATTTTTTGAAGCGAGGGGCAACACTATTTTTAACTAAAAATAACATTTTGGCCAAAAAATTAACAAAATTAACACTATGCCCTTAATGAGCTTCGCCCCTGAGGATAATATTGAAACCCCAAGACTCGAACTCACAACCTTTTGGTTAAAATGAGAACATCTTATCAAATTGAAATGAAATAGCTTACGAAGTGGAATAAAAATTGAAACATACACCATATTTCATATTTGTTGACATGTTATTATGTTAAGAGATACATCTCTTATTCTCTTTTAACTCATGAGAAAAAATTACGGTGCAAAATTAAACAAAATATATAACTTTCACTTAGAATATTGTAACAGTTGTTTTTACCAATACGATGAATTCTCATTATCGCATGTTCAGTTATGTAGAATTCCACCATGGAGTCTACAAAAATTAGCAAAATATGGTGGGTTTTATAAGCAAATCAAGTAACAAATGGAATTAATAGAAAGAGTCAAAGTGGTCACAAACCATAATAAATACTTTAGAAGCTATAGTTAAATTCAAGCCAACACAACAAGCTTTCAAGGACGTTAACATTTGCAAAATGCCATAATTTCCTTAAAAAAAAATAAAATTCTAGCAAAATTCAATCTTGCACCTAGACTCCAACATGTTCATTTGGCAGAAGATGTCAGTTTGTTTTTAAATAAAATTTGAAATATTAAACCTTACTAAACTAATAAACAAACATATATTTTGTCAATTGTCATATTCTTACACCACTATTGTCACATGTCTATTTCTTATCAAATTCACTTAATTATCTCATATTAAATAATTATAATGCTAATAACTAATAATATTATTTATCTTTTTATAAGAAAACATATTATAAAAAGTTTATAAAATATTTTAAATAAGAAATATTTTATTTTCAGAAAATCAACGTTATATAAAGAACAAAAAATGATTTTTTTTATAAAAAAATTTAAAATAAATTATAAACTAGAGTTTTAAACAATAAGATTTTTAAAAAACAAGTGCTTTTTTTATAATTAATTTAGAAGCCGAAGTAAAAATATGATAAAAAAATTTACACTATTGGTTCTTATGTTTAATGTTATTTTTAATTTGATTCGTTTAAATGCAATAATTATATAAATTATATTTTACCTTCTTGATTTATTAAAGTTAATCTTTGATAGGGTGGGGTTATAGTAAAAAGCAATGTTTTGAAAACTGGACCGGACCTGGCGGTCGAACCGGTGGTCGGACCGGTCCGGTTAGGGGTTCTGGGCCGTTTTTGGGTGAACCGGCCGGTCGGACCGGTGGTTGAACCTTTTTTTTAATTTTTTTAATTTTATTTTATTATATATATATGTATTTATAAAATGTATATAAAATCATCCGGTTCTTAAATCCGATTCGACCGGTCTGACTGGTCGGACCTCTGACCAGTAAGGAGACCGGTTTGACGTCCGGTCCGGTTATGAAAACAATGGTAAAAAGGCTTAAATTGGTGAGAAGTGTGAGAAGGATTGTGGGTCATTAGATATATAATTTAATGATTGAGATCAAAGTTGTATTAAAAAAGTTAGTGCAAGGGTATTTTAGTCATGGACACTTTTGTTGACTTTTTATCATGTTCTCCCCATTTTTTTAAACGGTCATAACTTTTACATACAATATTATTTTTTTAAAAAAATTACACCAAAAAAACGAGCATTTTTTTATCTTTAAAACGAGTAAAAAAACGTTTTCCTCTACCTTTTATATTTGTAATGCGTCATTGTGTCTAATTGTCTATTATTGTGTCTTTTTGTTTGTGAGTGTTTCCTTTTTGTCGTCGTAGTGTCTAACTATTTTTTTTAATAAATTCATGAGCTTTAAAAGTAATATTGGTGAAACAACAAAATCACGTACTTTTTATATGTAAATCATAATAATGAAACAAAATAAATTCATTTAATACAACAATACGTATATTATACAATGACCTGAACGTAAAATACAATGACGCGTATATTACACAATGACCTTAATATAAAACAAAATAATGATACTACACAATGACCTGAACGTAAGACACAATGATGCTATGTTACACAATCATCTGAAGATAAAAAACAATGATGAATATATTACACAATGACCTGAACATAACACACAATGTGTATATTACAAAATGACCTGAATGTAAAACACAATAACGCGTAGATTACACAATGATCTTAACGTAAAACAAAATAATGACTATTACACAATGACCTGAACGTAAGACACAATGTTGCTATGTTAAACAATCATCTGATAGATAAAAAACAATGATGAATATATTACACAATGACCTGAACATAACACACAATGATGATTATATTACACAATGTTCTGACGATAAAGCATAATAATGAATACATTACACAATGACATAAACATATATACACTGACGAAAATGTATTTTTCAAAAAATAAAAACAATTTATGTTTTTTAAAATTATAAGTTTTATAAACATAATGGTAAACTAGCACAATTATGTACTTTTAATACATAAAACATAAAAAATAAATAAGAACAATTTATTTAATGCATAAAAAACAATTACAAAATAACACAGTATGATATAAAAAATAAAACAAAATAATAAAAATATTAAACACAATGACATGAATCATTAAACACAATAACTTGAAGCAATAAACACAATGACCAAAATATTTTTTTTATAAAATTAGAGTAATGCCACTTGTCAAATCTAAAATCATTATCACCCTTCTCACTCTTTTTACTTGAACCTAATCCATCTTTGATATAATACAAACTGAATTTTTGTTATCAACTAGTTCAAAGATTATAATTGTTACAAATCAAAAAGATCATATATCAATTAACATTTGTATAATTAATAAAGTTTTTAATTATTGTTTTATTACTTAAAGTATTCACTAATGTATGAATTAATCATTTTATCCTAAAATATTGTTTTATAATTTTTAAATTTTTATTACTAACTATTTAATATTTTATACTAAACACGTGTAATACACAGGGTAATAGTCTAATACAGCCGTATAGGTTATAAATTAGCTAAAGCACCAATACATAATCAACATAATTGTATGCGCATCAACATCAGTTTCCAAAACAACCAACAAAATTCAAAGCAAAGCACCTCAAGCTGTAACTTAAATTAGCTAAAGCACCAATACATAATCAACTTTTACCGGTTAACCAATTCGGATATTCCAAAACAAGTTTTGGACCAATTAACCGGTTTGAGCATCTCTACCAACAACCACCAAATAAATATAATCAACAAAACATTGTTACATTAACATTTAATCACAAAAAAAAAATCAGAGAATAACTCAAAAGATGAAATTAGGTTACCAAATGCAATGCATTTCTAATAGCTAGAGATGTGTAAAAATTGCCATAAATGGTTGTAAGCCAGATCACCTTGATTATTGGTGACTTTAATGCAAGAAATATTGCCATTGCATCATCTGTTAAACAATCACACCAAAACAGACCAACATCATATGCCTATAGTTTATTTATTTTTATAATTAAGATACTATCATAAACAACCCAGAAAGAGAAAAAAAAAACATATCAAAACCAACCTATGATGAATCTGCATCTCATGTTTATTTAATAGACTCATGAAATGAGGGATTTAATGATGGCATGATCCATGTCTATGATAATCTTATTTGGTTCAATTATGAAAGTGGATCAAAAACAAAACCACACAAGAATCAATACTCAATCACACCTTAATCAATGCCACCTCAACACATGAGATCTCACATATAACACTAACCAAAGGGATACTGATTAACCATTCACACCTAGTTATAATAGTCTCACCCATCTTGACCTTAATTAGAATTGAGGGAAGTCGCTCCTCTCTGAGTGGATGTAGTAATGCGTAGAAAACTGTTAAATAAAAGAGAGAGAACATAAAACCGACCTCAAGTACTACTTCAAGAAGCAGTTTCAGAACTTTAAACGAACAAGATCTTACAATAAAATTGATCTGACGGTCATAATTAAGCAATATAGAGGTTAATTTAATGATGTCATATAAATATGTAATTGCATGTTATGTTTTGATATTGATGTCAACAAAACTGAGTTAGTTATTTGATTTTTTGTAAAACTATATTGGGTTAAGCTAATAAATGTTTTTTATTTAGTTAAGGCTTGAAAGCAAAACCGAATCAAATCCGAATCCGGTTTCAACTTTAAATTTCGTTAGGTTTTATTTTTCATTTGTGACAGAAAATGAGTCGATACAAAGGAACTTAAAACTCAAACGAATAGAATAACCTTAACACCGGCCCCAAGCAGAATTTGTTAATCAAAGTCAAAACATGTAAAGTATAAGGGGCTAAAATGGAATTACCAACAACTCAATATTCCACGTGACGTGGCCCGAAACTCGTCTCATGTATTATGCTTCTATCTTTCAACCCTCTCATGCTTCTATCAAGGTTCCCTCTCCCTCATACAGCCATACATATATGTGTGTATATATACACATGAATATACAAACATATATATACACATAGGGGTTTATATAATTCTGTAAATTCGATAGCAGGTGGGGCTTTAATGGCATATTTGTGGGGAAACTTGCCAAGAAAAACAGCAAATTTTCTCCTTTATATAACAAATCATTTAGTTTTCTTCTTTCTTGATTTCCTGGATTTCTCAATGTGCATCTTCTACAGATATATTGATAAAATTTTGGAGGGAAAATCAACACCATGTTACTGTCAAAGTCAAAATCGAACTAGCGATTTTGACCATATAAACAATGGGATTTCAGATACTCTATTTTGCAGGAAAAATGTTATCAGGGAAATGGGTTTTCTTGGGAATACAAGAAGGATATTTGCTGAGGATTCTTTGAAAAATAGCAGTAAAGATTTGGGGAAAACTAGGTGGTCTGATTGTGGGTGTGAATCTTGTGTTTCTTGGATGAACAATGGCGGTGATCAGAAGCTTCATGTTGTTGTTAAGAATCCATCAAAAGGTACCCACTTTTTCTGTCTTTTTTTATTCGTTTCATTATCTGGTGGATGCGTTATACACTTGTAGTTGTGTAATTTGCTGAAATTATCTAGTTTGACTTTTGGATGTCAAACAGGTTATCAGGTTGAAAATTCTAACGGTTTATGTAGTTGCAAAACTTGCAAGATCAATTTTTTTTTTTAGTTTATGTTCACTAAAACACATAAAATCAATCTTTTCAAGGTTGGGGTAAAACTAGAGATCTTCATGAATATCTATTAGATTATATGAGTACATGACCAAGTGAAAAGAAGCAGAAACTGCTTAAAATTTGTAGTGATTGGTTTGAAACTGCTTATACAAAACTGATTCTTTGAATCCTAAACAGTTAGGATGTTACTTACAGACATAATTTATTTATCCAAACATTAATCAAATAATCAATTACAAAACGCAAATCCAAACATTTTGTTTGTTCTTTGATCCGGGATAAGAATGCTGACTCTTTGAATCTTGCAGAAAATCAAGATTTCGACGAAACATCAACGGAAAACGTGATATTTCTACATGGGTTTATGTCGTCTTCTTATATTTGGACCGAGACAGTATTCCCTGAACTGGTTGGTAGTAAACACAGGCTTTTTGCTGTTGATATTTTGGGATTTGGAAGTAGTCCAAAGCCAAGAGAATGTCTTTACACTTTAGACGACCATTTGGAAATGGTTATAAAATCAGTCATCCATGAATTCGACTTGAAGTCTTTCCATTTGGTTGCACACTCCATGGGTTGCATCATTGCTTTAGCATTAGCAGCAAAGCATCCCAACAGTGTCAAATCCATCACTCTAGTTGCTCCAGTAAGTTCCTTTATATGTTCAAGATAGTCAAAGTCAACTTTTATACTTTTCATATTCAATTTATATAACTTTTCTTTAGAAAAAGGTTTTAGCCCAAATCATGTTTTAATGTAACTTTAACGTAGTTAAACTTTCTTCTACAAAACAAATGTTATTCTAATTAAAATTTTAGCATTCAGTGATTTGACTTTTAAAGTCAAAAGCTTGTTATGTTTTTCCTTGTATAATTGATTTACTTTAACTTGCAGCCTTACTTTTTATCTTCAGAAGAACAGGATGCTAGTCAAATAGCATTGAAAAGACTTGCATACAAGAGCGTATGGCCACCATTGTTGTTCGGATCAGCATTCATGACATGGTATGAGCATTTGGGCAGATGTGTGTGTTTTGTTGTGTGTAGAAACCACAGGACATGGGAAAGAATCTTGATGCTGATGACACGAAAAAGGTACAGCAAACTCTAGATTTCAATGTTCCATTTAACGAATTTCATACCTTTTTTTTAATTTTTTAATACCTTTTCAAGATTAACGAGACATAAATAAAGGGTATATTTTAATGTGCAGGAAGGTAAATTTCATGATGATGGACTTGTTCAGGCACACGCACCATTCTGCCTGGCACACAATGCACAATGTGATATGTGGTGGAGCCAAGATGATGGACCCGTGTCTTGAAATACTGCGACGGGTTCAAGCACGGGTGACTGTGGTCCAAGGGTCTAGAGACAAGGTGGTGCCATTGGAATGCAGCAACAACATCAAAGTTAAGGTTCCTGATGCAGAGGTTAAGATCATCACAGATGCTAATCATAGTACAGTGATATTAGGAAGAGAAAAACAGTTTGCTGCAGATTTGAAACTTACATGGGATTCTGTCACTGATGCAAAGGGGTAGTAGCATGTGAGCTTGACTCTCAAAATTTGTAGCCATTAAACAATTTTTTTTAAAATAATTTCCTTATCATAGGATGTGTAATTTATATAAATTACAAATAATCAAATTCTGTACCTAAGATGGCATGCGATTGATCATTGATGAAAACCTTCATATTATACCTGTCATTTTGTGTCCATATTCTTAAAGTTGGGCTTATATGGACACAATATTTAAGTGTATGGGTTATTATGGGTTAATAAATATTATTAAGAGGGTTAAAATGGATAGAATTAAAAACTAGAAAATAACTAAACGGGTCAAGATGGGCTGAGATTTTAAACAAGATTATATGGCGACACCCATATGGATTCTGGACGATCGAAGTCATTAGCACTTTCGCAGAAAGTCAGAAACCCTACTATTCAAACTCTCAAACCTTGATTCTCTATTTCTCATCATGTATCCCTCAATCGCATAATCCATTGGGTCACTATACGTTGCAAAAACCTACGAATCGTTGAGTTCAAGCCCAATCGCAGAAGCCATTTGCGACTATCTTTGCCACTCAATCGCAGAAGCTGTTTTGGTTCGTCCTCCATTGGGTCAATCTACATTGCAAAAATCTACGATTTGTTCAGTTCGAGCTCAATCGTTGAAGCCATTTGCGACCAGCTCTGCCACTCAATTGCAGAAGTCGTTTTGGTTCGTCCTGTCCAAATCGTTGAGTTCGAGCTCGTCCTGTCCGACAACTGAGGTAGCACCTTTGGTTTCTGTCTTGATTATGTAACTTGGATAGTTCACTGATGCTTAAATCTGAGGGTGGACCTGCTTTCTCTGTACATTTGAGTAATTGATTGTGTCAAAGTTTACAGTAATCTGCTTCTAACTTTTGTTCACCTATTGAGTGTCTTGGTGTATATTTCAAACCTTGCAATTGAAAATCTCTAAGACCGGTGGGTGTGCCCCTTGAGTGGGCGTGGCTTGGGCGTGGCACACTGCCCCCTTGTGGGCGTGAATGGCTGTGATGGGGCAGGCGTGAATGGGGCAACGGCGTGAAGGAGAGAAGAAGAGGGAGAAGCAGCGTGAAGGAGAGAAGAAGAGGGAGAAGAAAAAGGCGTGAGTGGGGCAAGGGGTATTTCCACCAAAATGGTGGAGTGAGTGGTTGTTGTGGATGCCTACGTGGCGCATAGGTGGAGTGATTGAATCACGGGGCATACCCATGGTCTAAGGTGCACACTGTCCAGGTCATGAGAATGAGTGTTAGAATTACCTGTCCAATTCCAATTGAAAATCTATACATGATAATAGAACTACACTTCCAATTCCAATTAGCAACAGAATTGTCCAGTGCTTTCTCTGTACATTTGGCTATTTTTTCTATTTTTCTTTATGCTTAACTTAAATGATAATGATAATATGATGTAGGATTTATCAATATTGTTTTGTTACGCAGGTAAAAGGCTGTTTCACTCATGGAGTAAATCCATATGAATGTTCTTTCTATGTTAATAAATCACCTTTTTTTTTTTTTCCTTTTGAACATTACTATATGAAAACTGGTTGATCTATTTTATTTTAAAACTGTTGTATGAAGAAATTTTTGCTAATTTGTTTAAGGTTTTACTTTGAGAACTTCTAATTTGTTTAAGGTTGCTTTGGCATATATGTTAACAGTCCGCATGTTTGTTTTGTTTTTTACTTTTTTTGCATCAGTTGGGTTTTTAACATGACCCGTTTCGACCCGTATCTTTTTTTGAGTAAATCTGTTTTGACCCAAACCAAAATGGTCATTTTTCTTAAATGACTCATCTTGACCCGAATCCATCATAACCTAAACCTATTCTGACCCGTCGGGTAATGAAAACTGCAAAAATGAAAAATCTATCAACTTGGTGGAAAGTGAAATTGTGGCCCAAACAAGTATTGAATTCGTGTAGACTTTGGGCCTAAAACATTGACTTCTTAATAGATTTGTAGAACTATAATAAATTTTAAAAATAATTGTTTCACTTTAAAACACTAAGAAAATATGATTTTGTTTTAATTTCTTGTTACGAGGGTAACAAAATATTTATATATTTTGTGGCGTTATAATTCGAAAATAATGTTTCTAAACTTTTATACAAAATTCAAGTTTAAAAAAATGCCAGGTTAGTGAAGCAATCATCAAGTTTACAGGTATCGGGTATGATAATTGTTATTAATCGGTTCTTAGCTACGGGTCAATTCCATACCCATAAGGCCATAGCTCAAAAAGCAAACCCATTCACTCGTATTAAACATTGATTAACAACTCTAATGCGCGTATAATATGATTGATTGATCAATAATTTGGCAACCCTGTCTTCTTCGGCAACCCAAGTAATCTCAACTCTTTAAAGCAGTCATCAAGTTTTTGAGCGGCATGATCTTCATGTGTGTATATGTAGATTCATGGATTAGGTGTTAATCGGTTCTCAGGCCATTGCAGAAGCTTTTGGAACTGGAGTCTAAAGGGTAAAATCTGTCAGATGCAACCCCATACCTCTTTAATACCCGGCCTATTTTCCCTTTAAACAACATTTTACAGTCCTTGGATATGGGTCCGCGGGTTACAGGTAAAACGAGTAATACCCTAATGGTTATTTCATATGACTAGAGGTGGCAATTTTTACCCATATCAAAGGAAATGGGTTGATTTGGGTAAACAATTGTAGTATAAAGGGTTGAAATGAGTAACATCATAATATTGAATGGGTTGAGTGTAATGGTTATATCAGAGATATAATTTGAGAAACGAATTATTGATCAGTCTTATTCATAGGCCAATGCCTTTATTTATAGTAGTTACAAGACAAAAAGAATGAATAACAACAAACACTAAACAGACTAAACAACTTCAACTAATTCCAACTACTTTAACAACCATATGCAACTAACCATATTCAACATGCAATATACAACTACTCTTCAATCCTTCCCTTAAAGTGAACATGGTGTTAACCTTCACTTTAAACTCATATCATAACAAATCCAAGCAATCTTCTTAATTTTTCAAATACTTCAAGCTTCACCAGCTTAGTCATGATATCCGCAATCTGCTTATCAGTAGAACAAAATACCAAAGTAATCTTCTTCTCATTCACCAAGTTTCTCAAATAATGAAATCTTATTTCAATATGCTTGGTTCTTCGATGTAACACCGGGTTTTTCGACAGCTTAATAGTTGAACTATTATCACACTTAATTTGTATAGTACTGAAACTTTCACATGTTATTTCTTCTAGAATTCCCTTCAGCCTCATGCAATGACAAGCACACATAGTAGCAGCAACATATTCGGCTTCGGTGGTTGATAATGAGACTATATCTTGCTTCTTCGAACACCAACATATAGCCGCATTACTCAAGATACATGCATAACCCGAAGTACATTTTCTATCTTCCACATCCCTTGCATAGTCACTATCTGTATACATTTCCAACTCAGCTTTTAGACTTCGAGAATAAACCAGACCAAGCTTCAGAGTTTCCTTAACATACCTCAAAATTCGCTTCACAAGAACCATGTGGTCTTCTCTAGGATCTGACATAAATCTTGAAATGAAACTGACCAAATACATGAGATCAGGTCTAGTGAACGTGAGATACATGAGGCTACCAACCATGCTTTTATACAATGTACTATCAACCTTCTTCCCATTTCCTTTCTTGGTAACTGTCACCCCTGGAAAAATTGGGTTTTTGACACCATTGCAGTTTTCCATACCAAATCTCTTGAGAATTTCCATTGCATATTTCCTTTGATCCATACTTATTTGATCTTCCTTTTGATTTACTTCAATACCCAAGAAAAACTTCATGAGTCCAAGATCAGTCATCTCAAACTCTTGCATCATAGACATTCTAAACTTGTAGCTGGATTCTTCATCATTACCTGTGTAGATCAAGTCATCTACATACAGACTAACAACCACCACCTTATTGCTCACATTTTTTATGAACAATGTATGATCATAATGAATCTTTTTAAAACCTTCCTTGATGAAATACTTCTCAATTCGATGGAACCACACTCTAGGTGCTTGCTTTAACTCGTAGAGTGCTTTTCTTAACTTGCAGACTTTATTCTCCTTCCCTTTCTCTATAAATCCTTGTGGTTGCTCCACATACACAATCTCATTTAATTCTCCATTTAGGAAGGCACTTTTTACGTCTAGCTGCATGATTTTCCACCCCCTTTGAGCTGCTATAGCGACTATGCTTCTAACCGTATCCCATCTAGCCACTGGTGCATACACCTCATTGTAATCTATTCCCTTTCTTTGTGAATATCCTTTCACTACCAGCCGCTGAAGAGTAGTTGTATATTGCATGTTGAATATGGTTAGTTGCATATGGTTGTTAAAGTAGTTGGAATTAGTTGAAGTTGTTTAGTCTGTTTAGTGTTTGTTGTTATTCATTCTTTTTGTCTTGTAACTACTATAAATAAAGGCATTGGCCTATGAATAAGACTAATTAATAATTCGTTTCTCAAATTGTATCTCTGATATAACCATTACAAGTGGTATCAGAGCACTTCTGGGAACACGCAAGAAGATCGATAATGGCGGGAGAGACAGGAAACTACCAGGTGCTGAGCGTCCCAAAGTTCGACGGTGACTATGAGCATTGGAGCTTACTGATGAAAACGCTGCTGAGATCAAAGGAGTATTGGAGTGTGATCGATCCAGGATTCACAGAACCACGGGAAGGTGTGGAGCTCATGGCAGCGCAGCGAACGGACTTGGAGACAATGCGCCTCGAAGGCCTGAAGGCACAAAATTATCTGTTCCAATCGATAGACAAACAGATAGTGAAGACCATGACTCACAAGGAGACAGCTAAGCAGATCTGGGACGCCATGAAGAACAAGTATCAAGGCAATGCGAGAGTCAAGAAGGAGCAATTGCAGAGATTACGAAGAGATTTTGAAATCTTAGAAATGAAGGAAGGTGAAAGTGTCACTGATTACGTGGGGCGTGTGATGATCACTGCAAATGAGATGAGGAACTTTGGAGAAGAAATGACAGATGTCAAGATTGTGGAAAAGGTTTTAAGATCACTGACCGAAGGTTTCACCTACGTAGTGTGCTCAATAGAGGAATCTAAGGACACAGATGAAATGTCCGTTGATGAACTGCAAAGCTCGTTGCTAGTACACGAACAGAAGCTCAAGAAGAACCAAGCGACGAGCAGGCTTTGAGAAACGAGGTTGATCAGACTGGTGTCCGAGGGAGAGGGCGCAGAAGAACGCCATACAATAGAGGATGAGGCCAGGGACGGGGCGAAACCCGGCCTGACTTTGATAAATCTGCGGTTGAATGCTATAAATGCCACCTGCTTGGTCACTTTGCATATGAGTGCCCAAGAGATGGAAATTCCATTAATTACATGGAGTTTGATGAAGGTGAGGAGCTCCTGTTAATGGCGAACTCGCAAGTGCAAAGGGATTGCAAGGATGAGGTATGGTTTATTGATTCTGCATGCTCGAACCACATGTCAGGAAACCGAGAGTGGTTTATCCATTTGGATGAGGGGTTCAGGCATTCAGTTAAGCTGGGAAACGACCTCAGACTGAATGTTAAAGGGATTGGGGATGTCCGACTTGAAAATTGAAGGGATAGTCCAACTCATAAAGTCATAAGTCGAGTATACTACATCCCAGAACTAACATCAAACCTGTTGAGTGTAGGCCAACTCCAAGAAAAAGGAATCACAACCATCTTTGGATGCAATGCGTGTAAGCTATACCACCCCCAACGTGGGCTGATAGCCACATCAAAAATGACTAGGAATAGAATGTTCATCATGATTGCAAAAAGAAAACCCGTAGAAGGAAGATGTCTCAAGCTAGAAAGTGAGAATGAACAAATATGGCACAAAAGGCTGGGGCACATCAGCAACAAGGCCCTGAGAACCACGCAATTTCGACACCTGGTGATGGGCCTTCCCCGGATCGTTGAACCCAGCAAAGTGTGTGAAATTTGCAGCCTAGGAAAGCACCAGTGAGCAGCCATTCCCAAGAAGAGTAAGTGGAGAGCCACTTCAAGACTGAAATTGATTCACACAGACCTGTGCGGTCCAATAGGTCCTGAATCATTAGGGGGGAAAAAGTATGTCATGGTGCTAATCGATGATCACTCCAGGAAAGGCTGGGTGTATTTCCTATCAAAGAAAAGTGAAAGCTTTGAAACATTCAAGAAGTTTAGAACTATGGTGGAAAATGAAACCGGATGAAGGATCAAGTGCCTTAGAAGTGACCGAGAAGGGGAGTTCACCTCTCATGAATTCAACACTTACTGTGAAAACTCAGGAATCAAAAGGCAATTAACGACCTCATACACCCCCCCAACAAAATGGGGTGGCTGAGCGTCGAAACAAGACCCTCATGAACATGGTGAGGTGCCTGCTGCTCGAAAGGAACATGCCAAAATGCTTATGGGCCGAAGCAACCAACTGGGCATGCTTCTTACTAAACCGATGTGCCACCACCTCCATTGAAGATAAAGTCCCTAAGGAAGGCTGGACGGGGCGAAAACCAAGTGTAGACTTCATAAAAGTATTTAGCTGTATTGGATACGCACATGTTCCAACCCAGCTGAGAAGCAAACTAGATAACAAAAGCATAAAATGTGTGTTCTTGGGGCTAAGTGCCGAATCGGAAGCATACAAGATGTATGACCCGATTCAACAAAGAATCATTATAAGTAAAGACGTGGTCTTTTCAGAACACGAGAGCTGGATATGAGACACAAATCTCATGAGAAGTCAAGAACTAGTGATACCAGATGCCGAAGAAGAGATGGAAGAAACTGATGAAGTTGCTTCACATAACGAAGAAGAACAAAAGCGAGAGGAGGAAACAACCACAAGCTCCAGACCCGTGCAAGATGTAGAAGCCACAAATGCACGAGAATCCGATCCTCAATCATCACGGAAACCCGGAGAAAGCACAGAACCAAGAGAAAAGAGAACCATCAATGCACTAGTATGGTTAAGGGAGTATGAAAGTGGAGAAGGAATCTCAGAAGATAAAACTGACTTTGCCATGTATAGCTCAACAGAGGACCCCTCAAGCTATTATGATGAAGCAGTAAAAGAAACAAAGTGGGTTCAAGCGATGAATCAAGAAATGGATGCAATAAAAAGGAAACCTGGGACATGGTTGATAAGCCAGAAGGTGTTAAGCCCGTTGGAGTCCGATGGTATAAAGGGTTGAA
Organism: Mikania micrantha; assembly: GCA_009363875.1. Taxonomy (NCBI): domain Eukaryota; kingdom Viridiplantae; phylum Streptophyta; class Magnoliopsida; order Asterales; family Asteraceae; genus Mikania; species Mikania micrantha. Next base: position 1,767,802 of record CM018688.1, on the reverse strand, counting down.
ATGAGTAACATCATAATATTGAATGGGTTAAGATGGGTAGCACTTAAACACAATGTGGGTCAAGATGGGTGATATGTGCAAAGTAGTTTAATCAAAACTAATAAAAATCAAAACTAACCTAGACACTAAGTGATACTCTAGACTCTCTAAGCTAAACTACTAACAAGAAAGTGAACCTATCAAAAGTAGTACAGAAAAGTAAGTCCGGATATCGAACCCACAGACTTCTAGAGAAAATGCAAAATAGACTCAAGGACTTATCTATACAAATTTACTTGATTAAAAAGAATTGTTTAAAGGGAGGTTTTGTTGCTAATTAATTAAACTAGATTGATAACCTAGAATACAAGGTTGATGACACTCTTGATTAATCAGAATAATCTCGGATTAACCAAATAGTTAATGTTGTTGATTATGATACTGTAACAGTTTCTAGATGTCTTAATGGCTTAGGAATGATTAATCCTTGTTATTGATTACCCCAAATATCATGAAATATCACAATGTAGCATCAGAATAGGTGTAATAACCAAATTTAACATACTAATCTGACTGTTATCATAAACATCAGATAATCGTTCCAATGAGTATGTTAATGATTGTGATTAGTTTGAAACACTTGGATTTAACCTTGCATTTCAAGGATTAATCCAACTAATCACCTACATTGTTATAATCAAATGGATTAAACCATTATAATCATGGGTATGGTTTCATGCAAACCGGGCATTACAATGGATCAAAACAAGGATTTATCCGTTAAAACATCGTGTTCTTTGTTTATAATCAATCCTAGCAATCATCTAGGCAATAATCAACAATCCTAACTATGTCATTACGTTCAAAATCAAGATCTAATCATTCAAAATCAAACCAGAAAGTTTAAATGGATCATTACCTAATCTGACGGATATCTGCGGTTAAAACAACGATCAGAACTTGTAGAAATGATCCCGGGTGCGATCCTTGGGTTCAGAAGGCTTGAAAATGGTGAATTAATGGTGGTTTGGCCGGAGTTTTTGTCTGGTGGTCGAAACAGTTCGAGAAGAAGAATAAAAATTTTATCTTGCATGAAATCTGATGAAGTAGATCAGATCACTGCACCGCCACACCCGTCGCGTACCGCGACGAGGTGCCAAAAACAGCTTCGCGTACCGCGAAGTTTTTCGGGAATTTCAGATAATTTCTAAGCATCGCGTACCGCGAAGGAAGCTTAACCCCTCCATCGCGTACCGCGATGAGCCCATTCGATCAATACTTAGAAATTTTTCTTCGTTTTTCGATTTCGGGCAATCCAGGACTCCGTTTTGCACACGGTTTTCGCCCACGTTCATCATTTTTCGTGTACTATCAACCTGTAGTAATTTCAATTGCCAATTTAGCGCGGATTTATAGAACGATCAAATGTGATCACATCATTGATGACGTAATTCTCGTATACAACTGTCACATCGCGCTACGCAACAGGGTTCTTGAAGACCCTCGCGTGATGCGAGGACACCCAGATTCCAGCTTTTGTCTTCTTTTGTCTTCAGGTCCGTTCTCGTCCACCTGGGAGCTCGTTTTATTGATCTTTTGTGCCATAATAACACGCTTATTACCTGCAAGCATCAAATTATGAAAATGTGAAGAACCAGCATAAATCGACTCTAAAAACGAATAAAATTGTACAGAAACTCAATAGAACAAATGGAAAAACGGATGTGTTTCACAACACATCAATGGGTAACCAAAAAACTATGTAAATACAATTGATTCAAACATTTAAGAATGATTATTAACATATTTGATGAGAAAATCACTAATAATTATCCAAATGAACTATTTGTATACTTATAACATATCTTTAAGTTAAACTAAATTGATGTTTTTAAGGATAATCCATTTAGCCCCGAACAACTTTTACTTAAAACTCGTTCTGACCCGCACACATCCTGACCCAAACACGTTCTGACCCGTTATCCAACCCGACCCAACCCGCCTATTTTGTCAGCCATACATATGACACAAGTTTAACTCAACAAAGATAAAAATCTAAATTCAAAAGATAAAGAAACACAAAAGTCAGAACTTGAGTCATCCAAAATCCAAAGACAATAAAGAAAAATTGCAGCTGATTAATTTAAATATATAATACTCATTTTTTATGATCTAAAAGAGCCCAAGAAAGAAGACACAATCACAAATCTTGCATGAACAAATGAAAGCCCAAGAACACAAGTGATCAAGACTCAAGAGTCAAGAGCAAATGGGTAGAACAGTAATTTCAGATCATGATGAATCTAGCTCCATGATGCTCTGTAGACAAGGTTTCCACTTTGCAACACTGGTTTCCACTCTGAACCTACTCTTCTCAATCTCCCCCAACACTTGTTCCAGTTTCCTCCCATCATCTTTCTTTAGTTGAAGCAGCAGCCATTGTAACTCATCTTTTGTTAATACCAGTTTTACCCTCATTGTACCACTTTCTTTGCGCAAAGTATCACTTGTTTTCCCAGTTTCTTGTCTCTCTTGCTGCTGCAGTTGTTGTGGGTGTTTACCCAGATTCTTCTTTCTTTGAAGGCATGCTTCCATACAGTTCCCCATGTCTTTTTACTATTTTTTTTTTTAAAAAGAAACCTTCACACACAATACTAAGCACTTGAGTTCAGGTGTCACTGGTCTTAAATTCCAATTTTCACTCTGTTTTACATATGCCTGATTTCATTGGTTAGCAGGTTATTGGTGAGATTGAAGAGTAAGTTTTTATGAGGTTAAAAATGGAGAAATCAAGAAAGAAACTGTTGTAAGAAATGGAAAATAACTGAAGCCTTACTTCTCTTGGATTGTTTTCTGTTTCCAAATTGAAATTTTCTTGCTTTAAGATCACTCAGTTTATGGTTTTGGTTGAGCAAACATTTTGGGAGAGAAAACTGGGGAGTTGTTAGAACCTTTCAACCAATGCATGTGAAGAGTGGGGACTAGGGAGTGCATATATATGTATATATAGGTGACAACAATTTATATTAATACCCATACATTCATGTGTAGGGTATGCGACTATAAATAAATCGAACGAATACAAATGAGCATGGGCTGACTTGCATGTATTTCAATAGGGTCACGGGATCCCATTGAATTTCAACTAGTTAAAAGAACGTATATTGCAAAATTTCTTTTGACCCAACAAGATTTTTTTTAAGTGACCCTATGAGTACAATTGAATAAGATGTCTAATATTTAAATTCAAGTTGGTTGAATTATTATTGAGAAATAATGGGTTTTTTCTTATAAACTATAATCAAGTTTAATTACAAAACTACACTCAAATCTCAACCCTAATACCAATTAGTCTATTGACAGTGTGATTTTATTGTTTGCTTTTAAATGATAATATATTTTTATTATGGAATCATATGTTATTATTTTATTTGACCCTAACTTGTGACACAGACAATCTAAAAATTCTAACATTAACTTAGTAAAAATAAAAAGAAACAGAAAAAAGCGACCCCATATAAAAAAATATCTTAGGTCCGTCACTACAAACAAGTCATTGTTCTTGTTAGTGTAACATTGACTTGTTCATGAACAGTTATAACCAAACGAAGATTTTTATTCGTGAATAGTTTAACATAATTTTTTGTCAGACTTTTTTGTTGCATTTCCAAAAGTATCTGGGAATATTTAACCAAGTCTAGAAGGTTGAAAATCAAGTTATATATATAACTATTGTAAATAATAGTTGGATTATATATATTTCTACTTGCATGTTAATATTTTATATGATTTTGAGCCTACCGATTATATTCTATTAATAGGATTCCATAAATCTAGAAGTGTTAAATTGTAAAGGACAAGAATATTAGGTGGCAGAATCAAACCAAATCAAAAAATTATAAACTTTAAAACTTCTATTTATTATTTGATACCAAAATCATTTTAAATTTGGGATTAACTACAAAAACTCCTGAAGGAACACGAAAGTGTGATCAATGCATGACATAATCTGAGTCACCATCTTTTTCTCCTTGTATATACACATAGCCCAAGCACGTTACTAAATTTATCATAGAAATTGATACTTGATAGTATTGTTGTTTCGGTATATTTACATATTTGCATGAAATCCGTTGGTTTGAGGTGAGCCTAAATCCACTAATGATCCTTAGCTCAAGTGGTTGAGGAGATGTATTATGTGGCTTCAATATTGGAGAGATCACTGGCTCAAGTCCTGACATGGACAAAATATGTGTTTCATGTTGAGATAGGTGGTTTTTCTCTCACCTATGATGGGCTTCTATATATAGGGTGTGGATATAATCGTGTGAGGTAGGCCTAAATCCGTTGGCTCCACTCATTTACAAATGTAGCCTCTAGGTGCAATAAAGAGAATTTGGTTCACTGGTTAAGTGGTTAGGCCTATATTCTAGCAGACAGTTTCCAAATGTGACCAGCTATCAAAACCTTTAAATGGGTTTTATTTTAAACTCCTATGAAAATTTGGATTTCACATACCATCTTTTTGATCAAACGAATCTCTTTTTTCACTGATTTGGGAAAGCAAAATTCAAGCTTTTGGTTTCTTTATATGTATCATTTATAACTCAAAAACATCACAAAACAAACTCAAGTAAATTTGTGACAAAATTAATGTTCATATTGCAAGATAACATAAAGTAGCCAAATTTACACACAAACAAAAAGAGACATAATACTTCAAAGATGTTTTGAAGTAGAAAAATGACATCAAAATGATTCTTCTAATTTCTTGTTTTTTAAAAGTAATGAAGGAGGAGGAGAAAGAGGATGAGCACTCTTTTTTTAAACTGTCTCTTCACTAATTTCTTCCTCCATTTTCAGATCTTACTCTTAACATCTTGAAGAAAACTCACAAAAAATGGAGTTTCTTCAACAACTTCTTGTATACCTCCACAATCTTTTGGTCTTCTTTGACCTTTTAAGTCAATGTGTAGCTTGAAACCGACACCTCAGCCGCAGAAGCAGCATGAATGTACACAAACTCGACGCTTTTTGCAGCTGGTAATGAGCTAACCCTTGTTGGGAGCCCATATGAACCGTTTGGGGTCTTGGTGAGACCCCATAGAGGCCCATAGAGCTTTGAAATCAAAATATTAATGTTCTTGATGGTCTTGTTTGACTTGTTAGTTAATGTAACTGAGTATCTGTAGTATTTTTTACCATTGGCTACCCATGAACTTGTGGTATTATGTGAAATTGCAATCAAACCTATAAAAGCAAATAGCTTATGAGTCAAATTTGTTTGTCGAACTATAAAGTTGTGAACTTTCTAGGAAAAAAACAGGATTATTATAAAGATTATACCAGGAGCTGAAGTTTTAGGCTTTAGTTGAGTGGCAGCAGGCTTAATAAAAGGGATTTCTACTGCAAAAAGGTTAAAAAAAAGCTCGGAAAAGATTAAAAACATTAGGAAAAATGTCTATTAAAAGGGAATTAGATTAACACTAATTATGTACCTGGCAGGAGCTGGTTATAACCACCATGGCCAGCATGTAGTCTAGCCAATACCCCAAGAAGAGGTGCATTGTTATATGTAGCAGGCTCAGTCTGCTGAAAGTTATCTCTTTGGTCAGCAAAATTGTCATACGCATCGGGCCCGCCAACAATAGCACCCGTTAGGAGGTTCGGGTCACTTGCTTTTCGGCTATACCATGTAGCATAACCGCCTCTGCAGCTAACAAACGAAGGATTAACCTTGATCAACACAATCGACGAACCTCTATGATGCACTTGTCGTGGGTAGTTGTTCCCATAACCAACCATATAGCTTGTTGCCCTTGGGTTGTCTCCAAGAATATAATCCACCTACAAAAGATTTTAAAAAAAAAAACAGTACAAAAGTTCAAATTTTTATTACAACCATAATGTATTTTAATCATTTTTAGACATGGGGTGTAACATATTTTAGACGAATTCATCAACTAAACATGTTTTATGAACAACATGACAGCTATAGTTGACTTTAAGAAGTCAAAATGTCAAGTTATGTTTACCTGTGATTTGGCAAATGCTAGAAGCTCAAACGGGGCGACGGTGCCAGAAGAACACCGCAAGTTTCTCCTGGCAGATGTCAAGTAGTCAGCATACACGGTTAGGAGAAAAGATGCACTTGTAACAAACTGTAAATTGTTCCATCTTTGCCGGAAAATAACCCTCCAGGAGTCTTTTGAACATTTCGACTACTTTTACCAAGGCATCCGCACATGAAATGTTCAGCCTTTTCTTGGTACTTCCCGAACACCGGCCCGTAACCACGGGCTTTGCCCCCCATCAAGAACTGCACAACATGAACCACTAAGTAACTTAACCTATGCATCAAATACAGAATTTTATTTTACAAACTTATAATATCACTAATAATTTATTTAAATGTTATCCTATATATTATATAAAAAGACTACCATACAATTGAATTTAGATATGCTTAAAGTTTACTTTCAAAACATATTGTATTTATAATTTAGATGCATATGTGTTAATTACGCCCCATTTGCGGTGCACACATATAATGTATATATGTGTGGGCTCTCAAGGGACAAAAGTAAAATTACACTAATTTTAACGTTATTTTATTTATTTTGTGAAAATAACGTTAAAAGCATCGGAATGATTAACTTCAAACGATAAATTTGAGTCGAGGATTCCTTCTAAGCAGCCTCTCTATCCCAACTGGGATAGGAGTAAGGTTTGAATCCATTCTTCCCTCTCAGACCCTACTGAATAGTGGGAATATACTGGGTAAGTTTGTTTGTTTATGCATATGTGTTCATTGGCCCGTGTAACGCCATTTTTTTTATAATATAAGTTTTGAAATAAACATCATTAATATTTGAAACCGACCTTAGCAACAAGGGTTTGAACACCGGCATACTTAACATCCCAACCGAACTCTGTCATGGACCACCCAGTGCCGCCAAGGGAGTCACCGTTTCTACCTAGGTAATCTAGGTAGTACTGATTGTTTGTTGCCTTGTATAACCAAGCAGCTGCCCACAATAATTCATCCTAAAAATTTTCAAAAAATTAAAATTAAAATTAAAGTAAATAAATGTGTGAAAATGTAAGTCCACATTGATGGATGGAACAAGGATTTTGATCTCATACAGCGTATCCACTGACGGATCGGTAGTACTTCTGGGCAACGGTGATGCTACTGTCGTATTTTCCTCTGTATTTGTCCGCAAAATCAAAGAGCTGAAAAGATATAAGAGTAAATTAGTTAAAGTTGAAGGGGTAAAAGAGTAACTTAATGCATTGATTTAAGTCAACTAGATTGATCAACGGATGAGCTCTTTGAAAAAATCATTTTTATCACATTCAAAATAAAAATAAAAATAAAAATAAAAATAAAAATAAAAAATAAATAAAATAAATAAATAAATAAATAATAATAATAATAATAATAATAATAAAAATAAAAATAAAAATAATAATAATAATAATAATAATAATAATAAAATTAAAAAAATTTAAAAATAAAAAAATAATAAATAATAATAATAATAATAATAATAATAATAAAAATAAAAAAATAATAAAAATAATAAAAAAATAATAATAGTAATAATAATAAAAAATATTATTATTATAAAAAAATAGGCATTGATGGGTGTGCCTCTGGCTCTGTATAAGACAAATTAAAGATTGAAGAATGCTCCTAAAGAGTAGAGAACTGGTGAGGTAATCGATATTCCATGATACATGCGCGGATGTGCATTATAAATGCCGCCGACTCTGCTGCTAACTTACACGTGACAAGGACCCGCCTGACAGTGAAAAGCCTCGCTCTTGAGTCTTAAATTTACCTCAACTGCCTTGCTAACATAAGCCGATTTATGTTTACTGTTATGTGTTTTGCACTTGTACTATTTACGATTTTACGGCCTCGGCAGTTGACACCAACACATCAGCGATAGAGGTTAATATACCGGTTTTTTAGGCAAACAAGTTAGAGATAAACCGATTCAGTTAATAACTGGTTTATGAAGTTTTCCTCCATATCATATGAAACCGGTTACGTTAAAAAACAAATTAGTTAACCAGTTAAAAATAAAACCAGCTACAAACAGGTTCAATACACAAAATTCCCAAAACCGTTGTCAAACTATCAGGTCTTATTGGTTACAAACTGGTGTATACAATGTCAGTTATTAACTAATTCATTATCGATTCATTTACCGGATTGGCTCATTTTATCAATTTTTTTAATGCACCACTAATCAGGGTGTCACAAAAGTAGTATTCACTAGTCATTTAATCTTGTTTTGGCCGTTAAAATTTAGCTTTGTTTGCTCCCTTTCTTATTTATGTAATTTGCAAGTTGTTTTGCCTATAATCTTGCTAGTCCTTTGATGATATTGTTGACGTTTAAAAAGAACTTCCCTGTTAAAAAAAATAAAAAATATTCATGTTTGCTAACTTGCACCTCCCACGAGTGAATTTTGCTGTTTTCATTTAACAACTGTGCTAAGAGCATTTCAATGGACAAGGTCTACGGTGCATCCATCAGTCTAATGTGCACCTAACTATATACTATTATACTATACATTTATTCTAACAATTTTGCTAACATAAGCATATTATTGCTAATATGCACCACATCGACCATAAAGTAGCCAGTGGCCTTACCTCCACATATAAAATAGTCATTGTACAAATTTCAATAAAAGAAATGAAAATCATGCGGTAATTCAATCATATTTTTCTTTGATTTTTTCTAAGACAAATGCATTCTATTTTAAATAGGTGTTGTTATTATTACATCCCTATACATCGAATGGTATGTGCAGGCCGTATAGTACACCTAATACAACCCACACACACAGCTTACAGTCATGTATAGCTACATAGTGAGAGATATAAGACTACGAGAGAATTTAACGGGAGGCAATACGTATAACACCCCTTTATACGGCTAGTATAAACCTTGTATATGTATTAAATTATAATTATAGGTAGTCTAAATATACCAACCTTTTAAAATTGTCAATTATGCATAGACACATTCGTTACAAAATATAAATATAAGTTACATCAAGCTTAGGTGTACCCCACTTTTTTCGTTAGTAGTGTTAATTTTTGAGACGAAAGTTTATTTTTAGTTAAAAATACAGTTTCAGCCCCCATGTTTAAAATATTTAACATGTATTCTAAACCACATAAATTTCCGCTCATTTCGTAACTCTTTAAGCTCCACCACTGGGACTAGCAAATCACAAACTAACCTGGTAAGCATGTGTAAGGAGCTCTCTGGAGTAAGCAGGATTGTAACGACGGAACACAATGGAGGCGGCGGCCATGGCGGCGGCAGTTTCTCCGGCGAGATCCGATCCAGGGTTATTTTGGTCAATCCTATAAGCATTTCTTGAAGTGGTCATATCTTCAGGCCTTTGCCAACAATAATGGTCAGTGTTACCATCCCCCACCTATGACAGTCACACCTTTCAATCAAAATCCTTAATCAAATCCAATTTTGGTTTGACAACATCGACTGCCAGCCGTTTTAACCCAAATGGCCAAATCAAGATTGTACGTACCTCTCCATAAAGCACATGGGGTTGAGGGTGAGCTTTAATGAGGTAGTCAGTGCCCCATTTGACCGCATCCATGGCATGACCAAGCTCACCGCTTGTAGCCATTTGTTTCCCGTATTCAATTATGCTCCAGGACATCATCGTCACGGTGAAGGCCATTGGCAGCCCGAACTTCACATTGTCCCCTGCATCATAGTACCCACCTACAAGATCCACCTGCATAACAATTTTTTAGATAAACTTGCTACAAATTGTGTATTATTTATAGATATACAAATGAAACCTAATCAGATATATCTATTGATTATGATAAAAATTACTACAATAAATCATAACACTTTCTTTAATAATTTTGAACATCAAAGTTTCTATCTTTTTATAATCATTTTTTTTTTTAAATTGTGGCTTTAATCTTGATTTGAGTTTAGATAAATACCCAAATGAGGTTTTTTTTATAAAATAAACAAATAAATAAATAAAGAAGATAATAGAAATGAAAAAGAGCGTAAAACAGAGGAAATTGGATTTTACCCCATTGACTTTGCCATCCATGAGACCAGAATTGCCTCTCCATTTGACTCTTTGATTACCAGGGAGGTAACCAGATCTTTGAGCTTCAAAGAAGAGAATGCTCTTGCTGAGAGCTTGACCATAGTCATGTACACCTGCTAAAGCCAAAGGTACAATCCCTATAATAAGCAGAGTTGCAATTGAAGTGAGTTTCATAAAAACCTCCATTGGAAAACAGTCAAATCTCTTCCTGTGTTAATTTCTGTCTAAAAGACGAGAAATTAATATCTTTGAAATGGCAATGTTGGTCTGGTTTATCAGTTCTAATTCCTGTAAGACCAACAAGAGAGAGAGAAAAAGATGATGGAGATACAGGGCTGCAAAATGGTGGTATTTATGGAGGAGATAAAGGGAATTGATTTATGTTAGTATCAAAAGGCTGTGGGTTTAAATTCTGGATGTTATGATCTATATTTTATTACAAAATTAAGAATTGTTCAGAAATATTAAATGCTGCTTTTGAATTAATATTTTTTTATTTAGGCAACTGCGATTTAAGTTTTTTTAAAGACACTCTCTTTAAAAGGTTATATTTGTAACTGATTATTTCTAATCTTGCATAATACTTAATTTATTTATTAACTGTTAAATCTCGTGTGTTACACGAGTTGAATAAATTAAATGTTATTACTTTATAATAAAAAATTAGCATATATAAAAACATTAGTATTGCATTAGTTTAATAAAATGTGTATTACACAAATTTAAATAAAATAAAATATAATATAATTTGTTAACACTTATAGTTGATAAGATATATTATTAAGAATATGATAATTATAAATTTTGTTAAGTTAATTTTTATAATATATATGTTTTTTAATTGTGTAATAATATTTCTATGCAATTGATAAATACTAAATTTATTAAAAAATAAGCTGTCTTTTAAATATATTTTTTTTATCATAGTTAAAGGAAATTGAATTACAATTAATACTAAAACATATGAAAATTAAGAATTAAAACTTAGATTTTTTTATGAAAATTAATTAATATAATATTTGGTTAAATTTATTAATTATTACTATTAATAAATGATTGTTAATAACTGAATTAATACTCTAAATTCAAGATGAGAAAATATAAGAAAACATTTTTCATTACATGACAAGTGGCAAAAAAAATTTATTTATTATATAAGATAAGGCTTGTAGCGTATATTATACAAACAAACAAACTTACCAAGTATATTTCTACTTTTCAGCAGAACCCGTCCTGAGAATGAAAAAAAATTCCCGGGCCTGGGGCGAGACGAAAATGGGCCCTTTTAAGGCCGTTCCTGAGAATTGAGGTGCCTAGAATCGAACCGTATTTGTAACTGAAAAAACCCGAACCAAATTCGGTTTGGTTTCTAACTGTATCCGAATTCCGAATTCGGTTCCTAACCTTATCTGAATTTCGGTTTTTGGTTCAGTTTTCGTTACATTTTTTTTTGAATTTGGTTTGTTTGATTAACCGTTATAAACGAATTCAGATTTAAATTTATTATCTTATTAATAATATATAAGGTTGAATTCAGTTTGTTCGTTTTTAACTAGTTTATTGGACTGAATTCAGTTTATTCAGATATGTTTATTCAATTTTTAACCGGCTTCTTTGTTTTTTAATCGGTTTATTCGGTTTATTCATTTTTAACTGAAACCGAACTAAAACACTTCTAAAATTCAGTTCGGTTTTTGGATAGGGAATGAAATTGAAAACCAATTAAATTATACCAAATAAACCATTAACTGAACTGATGAACATCTCTATTTTAAAGGGAATGAAAGTAACTTATTATACTTTAAAAAAAATTAGTTTTTGTACCTTTTAAATCATGTGTTTTTAGATGGTTATTTATATACTTTTTATATAACTTTTTATATAATATATAAAAATATTTAAAATTTCGGGCCCCCTAAAATGTCGGGCCCAGGGCGGTCGCCCATCTAGATGATGCTGCGAATGAGTATCCGGTCAAAGTTATCGTTTGAAATTAATCATTCCGACGCTTTAAATGTTATTTTCATAAAAGAAGTAAAATAATGTTAGGGTATGATATAAAGTTATCGTTTGTTGTGTATGATATAAAGTTGTTATATATATATTATATAGTTATGATTTTTATGAGGTTGGATTTGAGTTCTATATAGGTGCGTTTGTTCATAAACTAAATTACTAAATGGTGAGAAATTTCGGATGGTAAATATTATATAACTAGTAATTGTACACGCGCGTTGCCGCGTATTTACATTGAATAGTAATATTTTTTACCCATGACAACAAAAAACAACATATTTCTTAGTCTTTTAGAGACGATGACTGGTTGACCGCTTGTGATTTGGGACCATTTTAAAACTTGATTACACAAATAAAAGACTTTCAGATATCAAATCTGGATGTCTGATCAAATACATTGACTTCGTGCGAGTCAAATCATTTTTAACATTAGGCATCACAAATTCTCCATCCAATATCAATTCATTGAAACCACTATGGTGATTGTTTTCCACTTTGGAATCTACAAACTCACATGTTAAAGTTATATGACAAAAACCATAACTATTGCGTCGTATACATGGATAAAACATGAGGTAACCATGTACATAATGGTTGATGTAATTTTTGGACAATTGGACTCAATTCATGATATGTCCCTATAGGCGACTGGTTAACTATTTATATGTGTGTGTCAAGTTGATGTTCAATGAAGCATACATTTTAAGTGTGTCAAAAAGTTCATCATCAACCTCAATACATCAATGTCTTAAAATAAATACATGAATAATCAATAATATCTCAATATAATTCACATAAAAAAAATTTATATAAACAATTAAGCAGTCAATTGAGAAGTTACAAGCACAAAAATTTTGGAAAACTTAAGTCATTATTAACAATGTTTGATCTTACTAATTTTTCAAGATAACTTCCTTACTATCATACTTTATTGCAAATCAAAAACCCATATTATCCTCATACATAAATCACCATCAATACGGAATAGAACTAAGAATATGAGTCCCAAACATTGTCAAATTAAAAGCATTTAAAACTCATATTCTTCTTAGAGAGTGTGTGTGCAATTTTAATTTTTATGAATATCCCTAAGAACTGTTGACATGAAATTCTGAGTCTAACACTACATATATGCATACACATAACAAAACACACACACACACAAGCAGATATATATATATATGATGTTGTGATAATGATCATTATATTGAATCAGAGTTAAATCATATTCACAAACAATATTAAATGTATGAGCGTAAACATCCCACGAAGAAGAAAAAATCAAACTCAATTCACATGAACTTCAACAAATAAAAAGAACAAAATCAATTAAAAAATTGATCAAAGAAACTAACCTGAGACGATGCAATCCAAAAGTTCTGATTAAAGATTGAAAACATGCGTCGTGAAAAAATTGACAACGAAATCAGAGATACTTCAACATACACGCTTATGGAGTGCTTGCAAAGACCATCAGGAACATTTTCATATTACGGTAACTGATTAAGGTTTTTATTATTTATGAGATTAGAATTTGAGTCGATGAAGTGGCGTTGATTCTTCATTAATTGTCATATCACCGTGTGTGCGGTGTGGATTGTGGGGATTTCTTTTTATTGTTCGCAACAAGAGGGTGGTTAAGAAAGAAGACGGAAAGACGGTTGTGGTGGATGGAAATCAGGATTTGGATGACGGAAGACGGTTGTGGTGGACGGAAATCAGGATTTGACGACGGAAGACGGTTGTGGTGGATGAAAATTGGGAGTTGGATGGAAAGAAGATGACAATTAAGGTATAGATTTGCAAGTTTGAGTCAAGGTAGTGGACTAATTGTTTTAAAGTTGAGAGATTAGGTGACAAAGATTAAAGTGTATTTCATGCTAGATTAGGACTTTGTGAGGAATATTATGAATAGAGATGTGATGTGAAATTTAGTATTTCACCTTACCCAATCATTTTGGTTCCTTCTACTTAAGGTACTACTATTTTGAGTTCAGTCATTACTAAAACGCTAAAAATGAAGTCATAATCACTTGTTATATGACTAGTAGTTATAGTTGAAAAAACATTCACTTAAATAAATGCTTTAAAATTTTGATTTCTTAAAGTTATAAGTTTTCTAAGTTGCACCTCTTAATGATGTTAGTTCATAAATAAAAATAGAGCTCATAGACTATAAGCAAATAGTTCTCTACATAGTTCACAGAGTTTGATCAAAGAGTTCACATAAGATATGGTTCACCAAGCTGATTAAGTGGTACACTTAAGATATGGTTCAAGTTGACCAAGTAGTTCACATCAAATATAGTTCTTAAGATGACATTGTAGATAAGTTCAATTAATGATTCAAGTTCAATGATGTATAGGATGATAAGAGTGTTTCAAAGAAATCAAGAGATATTTATTTAAAACATAACAATATAGGTTGAGATGAAGATAGAGTTAGCGATACACATAAGAAACACATAACGAGCATATCAATTTCTAGCGAACTTAGGTTATATTCTAGGTCATGTCTATTAACCTAGTTTCCAATAACCATGGCTCTGATACCAATCTGTCACACCCAACCGACGGCGGAATACGTCTGGGCGCGACGTGACTGTTCAATAGCTCATGATCAACTAAAAAGTTTCATAGTTCATTCATCAAGTTTAAATTATCTTACAAAGAAACCAAATAACATCCATCAAAAACAAAAGTTCCAATTTATTTAACTAAGTCCCATGGCACCCTAAGGTGGTGTTTGTTTTTTAAGAGGTAAAACGTCTGTGATCTGCGGACCACATCTGCAAACCTCTTTTGCAGAAGAGGTGGACCAAACCTCTGCAAGAAGAGTTTTTGAGGGTGTTTGTTTTCCAAAAACATCTTCAAACAAAAACCTCTTCATAAGAAAACCCAACCCACCGTCCCCCAACCCCACCAGCCACCAATCCTCCGGCCACCGATCCTCCGATCGTGTTCCACTGTCACCATCACCTCCGATCGTCCCCCTCCACCCACCGTCGACCGTCGATGAGGCTGTCACCATCACCACCACGTCTCTAGGGTTTCATCCGACGAAGGGATGCGAAGGGTTCGACAACGGGATGCGATTGAGACTGTCACCATCACCACCGCGGCTCTAGGGTTCGACTGTGGAGGGCGACGACGACGGGATGCGACGAAGGGATGCGAAGGGTTCGATTGTGGAGGGCGACGGCGGCGGCGGTGGCTTGAGGGGGCGTCTGGTGGAGATCGAACGAACTGTTCGTCGCCCCTTTCCTCCGATCGAACGACTAGGGTTCGCTTCTGGTGTTCGCTGACTAGGGTTCGCTTCTGGTGTTCGACGATGGATATCAATGGAGGGCGGTGGACGACGGTGGATATCGGTGGAGGCCGACTAGGGTTCGCTTCTGGTCGCCGATCTGGAAGAAAGAAGGGATGGGAACTTGGGAAGAGGTTTGAAGATAATGGTTCACCTCTTTTCCAAGAAGAGGTCTCGCAGACGTTTTTTAATGAAATGTCTGCGAGAAAACAAACACCCTACATCTTTCCTTGGTCTGCGGGGTACAGACAAAAGAGGTCTCGCAGACCTTCACAGACGTTTTCTTAAAAAACAAACAGCCTTTAAGTGATCATCCAAATGCTTCACTAAGTTGTACTTAAAACATGTTAAAAAGTAACAAAAGATCAATTTCTAGAAGAAGAGAGGTCTGGCATCCTAAAAAATTATTGCAGCTTAAACTCCGCCATCAACACCGACATCTGCACCAATATGTTTAACAAAGATCTGGCACGTTTACTCATCATTCTCATTGTTGTCCCCTTCGTCGTATGTCTCACCGCCATCGTCTTCCTCTGCAAAGTTCCTCCGGTCTTCCACCGCCGACGAGGAAAAATCCGAAAATCGTTATTTTACATCTCAGTTCTAAACATGATCCGATCAGATCCGAAAACCCTAAATTTTGAGGCGACCACAACCGCAGGATGCAAAGGAAGCGTCGGCGGTGGTGGAGAAGTTGCGGCCGATGATCGGAGAAGACACATGGTATACGTCGTGAAAAAATTGACAATGAAATCAGAGAAACTTCGACAAACACGCTTATGAAGTGCTTGCAAAGACTATCGGGAACATTTTCAGATTACGATTACGGTGACTGATTAAGGTTTTCATTATTTATGAGATTAGAATATGAACCGGTGAAGTGGCATTGATTATTCGTCAATTGTCATATCACTGTGTGTACGGTGTGGATTGTGGGGATTTCCTTTTATTGTTCGCAACAAGAGGGTGGTTGAGAAAGAAGACGGAAAGACGATTGTGGTGGACGGAAATCCGGATTTGGACAACGAAAGACGGTTGCGGTGGACATAAATAAGGATTTGTACAACGGAAGACGGTTGTGGTGGATGAAAATTGGGAGTTGGACGATGAAAATTGGGAGTTGGACGGAAAGACGACGACAATTAAGGTATAGATAATTGATTTAAGTTATAATTTTGTTATTAACTATTATATATATATATATATATATATATATATATATATATAATGGTATATATGAAATATAATAAGAATTTATTTTACTTTTTATTTTGTTGTTTTTGTGGTTTTATCGTTTAGGGTTATTTATCTTTTATGTTTGTTTTTTAATTATTTTTTCGTATTTAGTGTATGTTTTAAAGTGTTTTAAAGGTTTTTAAAAGATGTTAAGTTTACACTATAACTCCAAGTTAAACATTCTTTATGAAAATATTGTCCCCACGTTCGACGTCATTGGCACAATAGTGACAAGAAATTTCTTTTTACCAAAAAGTAACGAAAAATAAATGATTTTTCTATGTTTTTTTTTTATGTTTATATGAGGACAAATTCTCTTAATTAAATAAAACGTAAATAGAAAACTCAAAATTTGCTATGTAATATTTGTCTTTTTCAGACACGTGGCAACGTGACAAACGAAATTAGGTTTATCAGATGTGGAATACGAGTACACGACTATCCTCTAAAGAAGCAATAAAACACGAATTTGGTGTCGGCAAACATTAAAATAGCTAGTGAATTGGATTTAGCTCGAAAAAAAGCTTGTAACTTTTTTTTTTAAATTAACTCATTTTATAAATAAATTTAATTGGTTTGACTTGTAAATGAACTTAGTCTAGGTAAGGTGGGCTCTTTCGGTGACTCATTTGTTTGGATCATCCATTTGTTTCATTGTATATAAAATGGCAGTCTTCGTAACCGTTGTTAGAATCAATTTGGACCATCTGCTCAACCTGATCATAATCCTAGCCATAATAAGTCGCCAGTCACGTTACGTTAGTTAGCAAGTGATTTCTGGTGGTTTTAGTAAAAACTTGATGAAGTTCCATAACTGTCTCACATTTTAAATTTTATCAATTGATTATTGGTTGGAAGAGTCAAACCATCTTAGTTAAATACTCAATCAACCTCATACTCAAGCTTTTAGCTCGTTTTAAAAATCAAAGTCGAGTCTTATCCACACCTATCTCGGCTCAACTTAACTGGGCTCAACTCATGAACATTATTACCACCAACCAATAACCACGTATACAAGCCTAGAAGGGACTAGGGAGGGGCACTCAAATTTTTGCCTAAGCTATCTACCAATAATTTCAAGTGTCACAAATTATTTATTATTCAAATAAAAAATTATAAATATTATGAACTCAAAAGATAGATAATGGATGCTAACGTGACATTATTTCATTTCGTATAGATTTTACTCCACACTCCCAATTTTTTTTATTTTAACTCCACACCGACACTATACGCATTGTAAATGCCTATGTGAAGCCTATATGATGTATAACCCTCTCTGAAACCCAATGATTTGATAATAATTAATCACGTATACAGCGGTATAGGACATGTATGATGCATATAGACATATATGAGTCCAATCATTGACACTGATAAATTCCGGCAAACAATGATTGACCTCTTATACGACTCGTATAGGCTTATACGAGACGTATAAGGGATGTGAGGTGGTTAACACAACCCTTTTAGACCATTGGGTACGCCTCTTGGTCCAACCACTCCACATATGCGCCACATAGGCACCCACCACAACCACCCACTCACCCAAAAGTGATGGAGATGCCCATTTGTCCAACCACTCCACGTCATCTTTTTTTAAATTAAATAAGTAGATGTAATTAATAATATTCAGCGAAGGTGTAAAACCTTTGTTGTGGACTCGATTCAAAATGTGGTGATAACAATTTGAATAAAAAAAAGGATTCATTGGAGAACGGTTGAAGAACCAATTCGGAGTGGGGTGTTCGGGTTTCGGTTAGTTGGGGTGCTAGGGTTGTAGTATTGGTTAGGTGTTTAGTTGGGATTCATGGAAAGTCTTTTTTTTTTGTTTAAAAAGTGGAAGTAATTTGAAATTTTGAGTGAGAGTTTTTTTGTGTTGAATGTGGTTTATATAGGTAAAATTTTTGTTTTTTTTTTGTTTTTAGGTTGGCAACGGTCAAGAGGGTGCGACGCTCGGATAATGGAGCTGGCAACGGTCGACTTCGAGGAAAAGAAGCATGGCTGTGGCCACGCCCAAAGGAGCCACGCCCTAGGGGGCGGTGTTCCACCCCTTCACACGCCTGTGCACGCCCCCAACGCCCGGACACACCCCATGGTCTTACTATTTGGTGGAGAAATCCAAGATTCAAACCTAAATAGAATGTAATTTAATTTTAAAAAATGGAACAGTGACATTTGTTGTCAAAATAAAATATCAATTATGGATGGGACTAAAGTAGAAAATGGTCAAAAAGGTGGACCCAATGAAAGCTTTATTCTAACCGCAATTAACCGTTTCCCCAGGAATAGAACAATTGAAGGCGCATTCCTGATGCCCCTCGCTTTACTAAAAGTTAAAAAAGTATAACAATATAACTCAATATACCCCTTCACTTTCTTTTATTTACTTTTAAACCCTTGTCATTCACTTGAAGAAACCTAATTGTACTATGTGGTTAGCTTTTTGGAACCTCCGTACTGTCCAACACTTGCAAAGTGGCTTCGATAGGATCCAATGCTCAGAGTCATTCTCACACTTTTACTTTAATTGCCCATGTATTAGTCTATATATTTAAAGCACGCTTAATTTTTAACAAAAATCTTGGATAAATGTATAAAAATATCGCACGTTTTCGAGTTTGCTTATTTGTGACAAATGCTTATTAGTAACAAATTTTAAATAATTTATAGCAGTTAACAAATCTTTTAATGATAAATTATTTTGACAAATTGCACATAAAGTATAAGGTATTGTCCTTTAAGACCGGCTAAACTTAAAACTTATAGTTATACACCTTACCACTACTTTCTAAATTTGCTCTTTTCTATCATGTACTCCTAACTCTCAACTACCAATATACATAAAGTATAATAACAAAGTATAGTTTATGATCAAATACAAAATGATAATTTTGTAAAAAGTGTAAATAACAAAGTGCTATTATTAACAAGAAACTGTTAAATATTATAATAACACTGTGTTAATATTATAATATTTAACAGTTTCTTGTTAATAATAGCACTTTGTTATTTATAATAACACTTTGTTTTTTACGCTTTTTACAAAACTATCACCTTATACATTAACATTACCCCATACATATATATTAATATACATATATATATATATATGGTTTCAATCCTTTGAAAACCCGATCTTAAAGAGAAACCCTGAAACCCTACATGGAAAGTTAGATCAAACTTATTTTAGATTTTAATTAATTAAATATAAAAAAGTGTGGTCCACAATTAAAGTTAAATATTTTAATTGGGTTTTGAGAAGAAAATACATGTTTTACCCTTTAAGGGGTATAAGTGATTTTTTTTTCACTTGCTCTTCTTTGTTTTCATTAATTAATTCAGATTCTCTCTCATCTCTCCTCTCTCTGAATTCGTCATTCTCTCTTTTATCTTCTCTCTCTCTCCTTCTATACGTTTGGCTATTAAAATAAAAAAAAAATATTTTTTTAAAAGAAAACAAAAATACACATTTGTATCAAACACAAATTTTACTACACAAACACAATATTACATATTTTCAACCATAATAAAATATTACACATGTGTATTTTACATATGAACAAAAAATTACACATGTGTAAATTTATAAAAGAACATCAAATTAACCAAAACACCAAAAACTACACATGTGTAGGTGTAATATTTTATAAATCTCAAATATATAAAATATACACATGTGTATATTTTTATTTCTACACATGTGTAGTATTTCGAGTAAAGTATACTTTGTGTATTAAAACTTGTACATTTTTATTTATACGTATGTGTAATTTTTTATATCTTCTTGTAAAAATATGTTTTTTTTTTTTTGTATAAAAAATATACATTTTTGTTGTTTTTTTTTTAGATTTTAAAAACATTTTTTTAAATTGATGGAGAGAGAAAAGATAGATGTGAGAGAAATTTGATATTAATAAGTGAGTGTGGTTAAAGACTATTATACGCTTTTAATATTAATAAATTAGAAAGAAAAAAATGTTGATGTAACGGTTGAGATAGGGCTTAAGGGTTTTCTTTTTGAAATCGAGTTTTATTTGATTCAAATCCTATATAATGTATATATATATGTATGTATATATATGTAGGGTATGGTTAAAATGAAAACCACATCTCAATGAGAAAACCGCGAAAACATGCAAAAATCACGTAAAAAGACGTATTTTTTTTATTTTTTTTTTACATGTTTGTAACACTATTGGACACATTTTTATAAAAAAAAATAAAAAAAGCGCCAACCAAATATTTTTAAAAAAATATTTTATAAACCCACGTAAAACCTACGTAACAAAACGTAATTTTTTTTTTAATTTTTACGTTTGTTACGTAGATTTTACGTGGTTTATAAAATATTTTTTTAAAAAATATTTGGTCGGCGCTTTTTTTTTTTTATTATATAAAAATGTGTCCAATAGTGTTACAAACATGTAAAAAAAATTTCAAAAAAAAACGTTGTTTTTACATGATTTTTGCATGGTTTTCGCGGTTTTCTCATTGAGATGTGGTTTTCATTTTATCTTTTCCCTATATATGTATATATCTATATATATGTATATAAATATATATATATATATGGAGATGATTAAATGTTAACATATATTTATTGCGTTAACCGAATAACTGTATCTTATTACTTTGAGGCTCACATTAAAGTAAATTTAAAATTTATATGTTTTTTTTCCTTTTAATTAATATAGAAACCACTTACATTAATATAAAAAGAAGAAAAAACTAAACATTTAGATTTACTTTAATGTAGGCCCCAAAGTAATAAAATGTAGTTATTCGGTAAACGCAATAAAGAAGGGTCAGCATTTAAATTATCCCATATATATTACAGATCTTATATAGCCAAGCCAGTCCTGCGAAGTTGTCCCACTGGTTGGGATTGGGCTTGTTGACTGAGAGGTCGCAAGTTCGAATCCCATCCATGGCATGGCTTTCAAAGGACATAGGGCAATGACCTTTGTGTTGGCAAAGCGAGTCCGCCCCGGTTTTACCCATGGACCAAGGCTGTGTGCCGCAAACCTAATTGTGGGTCGGTCCTGTGGGGTTTTCCCGGTTGAACGCCATGCCAAACTCTGATGCCTAGTGGGCCCGGTTAAGACAACACATTGGCCAGAGTTGGGTGTGGACCTCTCTGTTGGGCAGGGGTGCGATACCTACCAAAAAGAAAGTTGCCGTTCAAAAAAAATATAGCCAAGCCAGACAGCCAGTTGCTTTTCAGGGAACGTTGCTTAAGTTGGGAGATATAACATAGAAGACATGCTCAAAATGGTTGACTAAAATGTTTGACCGGTAATCTTTACTGTCTTTAAAGTATAAAACTACTCCTTGGATCAGAGCTAGAGGCATAGGCATGTTTCCAAGAGGGTACTTAGTTGTGATGCCAGTTTACAAACTGCAACCATTAATTTGGTCTTATTTTTTTTGAACGATTAATTTCTTAATCGTGTGGGCTCACTATTCTATTGAGTCGTTACATTCACCTAGGAGGAAACCACATAGAAAAACCCCCTTACCTCCCCACAGAGCCTTTTTCGCTGCGGGAGTTTTCGAATCCAATACCTCCATTCGTAAGAATCTCGGGGGTACCGCTGAGGTAGCCCCTTGACGGCTTGACCTATCTTATGAGAGATATTGAGTTGGAGCCTCACCTAGAGCAAATATTGCTCTGGGTTGAGCTAGAGAGTTTTCCTAGTTATAGGTTTCTCCTAGTTATAGGTTTCCTTCTGAACGGGTGGGTCAGGTCACCACGATCTGTTATTCGGGCGGAAGAGTAATCTATTTGTTAAGGTGATCGCGGGGTGACCAAGCGTTTGTTGTTCAAAAAAACAAACCGTTTTCTTTCAAGTTGCCTTATTTTTGTACATAATTTCTTCATATAATTACTTTGAATACACATGCACACAAACTTATTAACTTGTGCATTATACAAAGTTGTATAAAAAATAATAATTACTAAGTAATCAATGAAAAAATATAGGTATAAAGATAACACAAATTTTTTAAACATTTTCTAAGTGCGAATGTTATAAGCTATATAGCGATACACATGTCTTGCGGTGCTTTGCATTGACTGGTACTTTTTTTTAACATCAAAGGCTCCGTACCCTTGATGCGCAGAAAACTCGTGGAATAGGTAAACACTCGCCCCTTTTGGTTCATAACCTGAGATTATGATCAAAATTCCTCCTCTCACATTGTATCCATTAAATTGTCACCAGTAAGACTTAAACCTCGGTCTCTAAGAAGAAATGACCAAACCTTAACCACTAGACTAATTTTGCTGGAGTTGGAAACTTGTACTTATCCAACATTGAATCTCTTTGGAGATGAACCGAATCTTAAGAAAATTAAATAGAAAAAATCTTTAAAAAAATCTGGAAAAAGAGAAAAAAAATGGTATGGGATGAAAATAGAACCCATATAAAAGCAGAGATGAAGCTTAAGAGTCAAGAGGTGTGCCAAAACTCAAAAGCTACTCCAACAGAGTTAATTGAACATAAACATACTTTAGGTGCATTAAGTGATTATACACGATGTTTAGGTGATGGTATTGTGCTAATGGTAATACGTTAATTGAACATAAACAAACTTTTCATGGAATAGTTAATCTTTTAAGATTGTTCATGATTTGTCCTAGAGGTGTGCAACTGTCAGTTCGGTTAT
This sequence comes from Mikania micrantha, assembly GCA_009363875.1. Taxonomy (NCBI): domain Eukaryota; kingdom Viridiplantae; phylum Streptophyta; class Magnoliopsida; order Asterales; family Asteraceae; genus Mikania; species Mikania micrantha. The sequence continues at coordinate 1,744,465 of CM018688.1, read as the reverse complement.
TTTTTTTTGAACGGATTGGTACAACGACACCTAAGACGAGATTTCAACCGTCCCCTCGGATTTGACGCTCTGAGGCGTATGCCCGAGCCCACCCCAGGAGGAACCCACAACTGGGTAAACCCCCTGATCTTGCTCAGCAAATATGCCTCAGCCCGGATTCGAACCAAGACCTCCCATAGGGAAGTAAAGAGGGTAACCATTAGACTAGAAGCCCTTGGTATCAGTTCGGTTATTAGGTTCCGCCGAAACTGACGGTTCGGTTATTAGACATTGGAAACCGAAACTGTAACTGAGCACCGGTTCGGTTATTTCAGTTATATTTCTTGTGATTATTTTGATGTTAAACTTTGATTATCGAACTCATTTGTAATGTTTTGAAGTATTTGAATCTTTTTCAAGCAAACATATACATGAAAATGAAAATTACAATACTAATGAACAAGCATGAAAATATGGTTCAAACACATGAAAAATGCTTTAGATTCATAAAAATACATGAAAAACATATGAAAATATAACATATCGGTTCGGTTTTGATTGGGATGCGGTAAACCTTAACCGTAACTGAATGGTTCAATTTTTACCTTATCTTAACCGTAAATGATTGGTTACGTCGGTTTCGGTTATTTTCGGTTTTTTTTTTTTTTTTCTGTTTTGTATGCTCACCCCTAATTTGTCCAAGGTTTTATATTAAAAATTCTAGGTAGAACCAGTAACCGGCATTTTCTAACCTAA